>OY728130.1:377355420-378852560 GCA_963277665.1 Viscum album | reverse complement strand
TCAACCCTATACACCATTTGTATCCATCCTCATTGATGAAAGTCAGACTAAGGACACACTGATGCCTGATATTCCAATAGTTCTTTCAAAGGATATGTAATTAGTAAGTGAGGGGGAGAGAACTCACAATCCTGCTGAGCTATTAGCTGAAATGGATCATTTGAAATTATTGGATACCATAATAACCAATATTACAACAATTATAACAGTTATAATTGAGGGGGATCTGACTACCTTTCCAGTCACTCAGTCAATGGATCTGACTCCACAGACTCCCTCTTTGCAACTATAAGAGACAAATTCTATGCCCTTAAGAACTGAATTTTTTAATGCTATAAAAATCCCAGAGACACCAATTATTCTCTATTTCATATCTTAAGTTAACACTTTTAAAGAATAATAGAGATATCCCATTTTTGTAGGACTTTTCCTAACATATAGTTATTTAGGTGATGACTCTAAATTCAGAAGGGAAGGATTCCAAGTGAATCAGACAGATGAAGCTGGTGAGTTACATACTTTCACTCACATAGAAACAGAAATACTTACTGAGGATGAAATATCACATAAACATGGAAATATTCCCACTAATTCAACATCATTTCTTCCTAATGGAACAAAACTAGTTGATTTTAATTATTTATATAAAGACGTTAATTTTCATAAGGAATCCTTGAGAAAGAATTTTGTCTTCTAATTTTCAAAAGTCTTGAACAATAAACATATCGCATTTATCGAGTTAGTAAAGGAAGTGTTAGATATTTAGCTGATATGCTCATATATCATATTCAACCCAGAGTTCATTTTCATATTCAAGAAATAGAAGTTTAAAGTAGAAAATTTACATATGTGGTATAATGTTTGAAATCTTAATTGGAGGGTCTGAAATCCTTCTTTTTAGATTTTATGAGTTCCACTTCTCAGAAGTTGGATAGTTTATCTTTTATTTCCTCTACATCATCTCCACCTCCTCATTATCTAGTAAAGTTTTATAAGGGTGTTTTGAAACCATTGTACTAAGTAGAAATAAGAAATTCCTTGGGTGATGTCAGTACTCATGAAGACTAGATTAGGTAGATACATCCTCACGAAAAACATATTCTTAAATTCTTCAAATAGTATGATGGGGATCTTAGAAAAGATAATGAAGAGATAAAAAGTCTATCCAATATTATTTGTCAAGGATATATACTAAGAATGATATGTCTGCTAATTTCAAGTTTATTTAGGATAAATCAAAGATCCCACCCATGAATAGAGCCTTTAAAGAAAACGTGATTCAGTTTAAAGTTCTTACACCATCACTTCAAAAGTTTATGAATGAAAAGAAAGATTTATTTAATTCCATGGAATGAGGAGGTTCCATATTTATGGACTTCATAAATCTTATGAATCCTTACCTTAACATCCATAAAATGACTATTATTTATCAACAAGTCATTCATGTTTCTCTAATTAATTCAACCACAACCACATGGACAGTTCAGAAGAAGCCTGCTCTAATCACATAGTCAACCGGTCTTATGCATCCACTTATTGAGCCTTTAAGACTGTATGTAGTTGAAGCTATAAGACAGATCAAACCAGTTCTTTTCAGCGAACCACTTCCTCCTAATATCATTCTACCATCCATTAAAACATTTTCCCCAACTTAAACTTTGAGAGTCTCTTCTCAGGATGATGACATAGATAGGGAAAAAACCAAAGGAAATGAGAAATCTGATAATCCGACAACTTATAAGGAGTGAATAAATTTTTGGTGATATATCTTTGATTAGGATCTTTTACTTTATTCCTTTCATCTTTATCTTGTATCTTTTTGGTGCTAAGTTAATGAAATTTTATTCAATTATTTCTCTTTCTGCAGTTTTATTACGATTATAATAATCTCAAAGTAGGAGATAATTGGGCATTTCTAATTTTGATATAAGCATATCTATTTCTAAGAATTTTTTAATTACATATTTAGTCCATGTTTTATAAAATTAAATTGTTTTTTATCCTTAAAAAGGGAGATAATGTTGGCACCTCCTTGGATGGAGAGTGTTTCATATCACATATTTTTATGGTCACAAATCATGATTCATTTATGATAATGCTTCACATCTTTCATAATAGTATTTTATATGAACATATCACTTCTATAATTTTTCTACTAAGAGTTATGGACAGATATAATTGGATCCAAGTCATTGTTATCACTAGTGGAGAGTAACCGTTAACACTAGGGGTGTGTCATCGTTATCGCCAGGATGAGCTACAGCCAGACTCAAGTCACAGTTACAACCAGGATGATCTACCATCAGAAGAATGTCACCGCTACTGCTAAAAGATTTGATATCAGTGGATTCACTGCTAGATGATTATTCCGTCAAGCACTCTTGTTACCATTGATGTCTATGATCTTTATTGCGAATGATTCAAATGGAAACATCTATTCCGAGATGGTTTGAACAAGTATTTAAGACTTATTAAAATATGATTTGAGAATGTGGATCTCCTTCAATAATTAATTATATATATATATATATATAAATATATTCATGAAGGATCTCTATCTTGACAAGAAAAATATATACATTACTAATACAATTATTTCTGAGGACTAAGAAAAGTGTGTGATCAAATCTTTAAACTCTATTGAACTTGATGATTCACATTCTAAGAAGACCAAAAACACAAGATAACGGAACCCATTATTGAGATTTATTGAGACAACATAAAGAGATCAACAGAAGCATTCCTTCAAATTTCTACGATCCTCTGTTCTACCTCAATATTCTAGAACAAAGCACAAACTCATCACCATTACTAATATGAAGATTACAAACACACAGAACTCATCATATTAACCTCTTTATACTTGTTCTTTTTGTTTTAATTTTTTATTAGTGTGTTGTTTTATTGTTATCCAATATAAACTATCTCTTATATATTCTAGGAGAATACTTTTTATTCTCTCCTTCCTCAAATTATTTCACGCTGTGTTTTTGGAAGAGGTCTCTGTGTGACCTGTTCATTTCTATCATACCATGTATAATTATGGAAGAGGTTTTTATCCTAGATAGATTGTTACTATTGACTATATACCTAATCCAGTTTGTTGATTTTTCTGATTATATATATATATATATATAATTTTCTGGGTGTTAGGTGATTTCCAAGTGGACGGGATTATGTCTCACCTTGAGACTGGACCTCTTGTTTTGTCCACATTGTCACTATGTTATTTGTTTTGTTTTTAGATTTTATTCAAGATAAAATTTCATTAACAATCAAAACAATTCCTTTGTTAATTAATCTTAACTAGTGTCTATATATGTTTCAATATATTTAAATTTGTCTCAAAAGTGATGGTATATCTATGCTATATTTTAATTGAGAACTAGTGATTCTTTAAGAAATATTTGAAATTGATATATTTTATATTGATATGATATTTTGATTAATTGGAAATTTTATTTATAGAAATATTTATCAGGAACTCAGTTCACCCCCTCTAGAGTTACTCTCTCAAACTAAAATATAACCATAATTATTTGGTACGTAAATTACTTAGAGATATTATGATCACTTCTCATTTTCATAAAATACTGAAATATATTTTTATAACACATATTAAAAGGGTTTCGAAATTTTATTGTTAATTATAACATGAATGATTTCAAATGGGTTTGTTGAGGTGATTATAATCTCTTAAATTATGGATGAAACCCTTTTAAATATGAATATATCATCAAAAAATAAAAAAAATGAAAATAACTATGTGTACCTCATGTACTCTATGATCTGTACCAATAAAGTATACTTGGTGATGAACACTAAGAAATATTTCTCTTTCTCATGCCTCTATTTTTTTTATATCAGTCACTAGAATCTACATATATTATGTATGGATTGACTAATCACAAAAAATTATTTTATCACCCTATCATTGAATATTAAAAAAGAATAGGTATAAAGAGAGAATAATATTTTATTGGTTCTTTAATAATTACACAAACATATATGGATCACATTCATTATTTTTCATTACTTCATTAAATAAAATTCCTGAGAGATATATCTAATTTGTAGCTACCAAAATTTGTGGATGTTTTTATATATTAATTTATGATCATTCTTATGATTATATATTTATTATAAATTATTATATAATCATTATAATGATTAATATTTTAATAATAACAAACATGTATATATGAATTGAAACATTATATTACATAAACTATATCATAGATTTACAGTATGATATGATATAGGACTCAAATAAGTACCCTAGGATCCAGTTACGATTATAATGTTGTTTTTGATACATAACATATTAAAATAATACACTGAAATATAATAGTGATTAATACTATAGGATTAACCCATTTTATTAAATATTTAACTATTTCACACAAGACATAATGTCCTTTAAAGATTCATTTTTACACTTCAAAATTCTATGGGAATCTATAAGAACTCCATTAAAAATGGTTTATAGAAAAAACTAATTTATCAAAAAAAATTACAATAATTTTAATCAATTCTATAAAACATATCATTGTAATAATATGGTCCTTATCTATTTAAAATTATTGAATAATTAGAACAAAAAAATCAGTATCCTAGTCGATCAGCATGTCAGCGCATGCCCCCACTACAATCATCTTCTGTGGATCCTAGTGATTATGTTGTACTCAATACTTTTAGAGAACGAGCCATTTCCCTAGATTTCATTGAAATCTTACTACATTATTCACCTCCTATGATGGAGAACTTCATCAAACCCCCCATCTAGGGTATATTGGTGAGTTACCATTACTGGTATGTATGTTTTTTTCAAAAAAAATTATTAATTGTTTAATGATTTTGTCAAATAGATAAAGACAACCATAAAAGGGATACAACTACAAACTCAACACATGTAAGGGACTTAAAGGAACTCAATATTATTATTCCATTTAATGAGTTTGAGGCTCCTACCAGTGATGCTTCTAGAATCTACATGCAGATTCTTCGGTAAATTGCTTGCGAGACGATATGATTTTACACTTTTTATAAATATTGGATGAATATTCATGCTTCTTGAAAAAATGAGTTCTTTGGTACTCAATTAAAGGTAATATAAATTTAATATTCCTTGATAACTAATTTAAATAGAATGAGTAATATTTTACAATATACTGATAAAGTGTGTTGTTTTTTATATATTGACAATATTTCATTTTGATCTCCCTAACTGTATTTAGTTCCCATGGACTTTCAAAAATTTGGGCAAGAAATAGAGACATTTTAAATGTACATTATGGCATGAGTTTAATGAGACATATATAAGTTAATGAAAAATATATAATAATGTTTTTTAAAGAGTTTCTCTTGAGCATTGGAATCTCATGGTCGATATAAATAGAGATGCACCTCCTAAGGTAATTGTATATTTTACAGTATCTTAACAATATAAACACAATAAAATTATAGTTTTTAGTAATATTTCTATTTTTTGTAAGAATTATCTAAAAAAAACTTTTGATCATGAGAATAAAGTCATTCCTCACATTACAGGGTCTCTGAGTTTTTCAAGAAAAAGAACATTTTTTATTTTTATTTTATTGATTATTATTTATATTATTTTGTTATAACTAAAGATTTTTTCTAACTTGTTTATAATTTTTTATAAAGGCTAATGAATTAGGTTAAATGTTCTGGCTGAAATAGATGTGGTTTAGAGTGTATAGGAAACCCAATGTAAGTTTTGTAAATGACCCTATGAAATGTTTTGGAGTAATTACTTTTCATTACCATAAAAGCATATAATGAAAAATATATTATAACAACTAAAAAGCCTTAATCCCAGTTAAATGGGGCTAGTTTTATGGATCAAATGATGCCAATTTGGAATAGTTTTATTCATCCATCCAACCCCAATTAATTAGTTTTAATGATTCATTGTTTTTGTAATATTATTTTAAATATTATGTTTTTATAGTTTTGAAATAAAAATAAATTCTAATCAAATATTTATTAATTAGATAACTTTATGAATTTTAGATATTAAAAAAAATACTTGTTTATATTTTTGTATTAATAGGTTAAATTCAAGAATTATGGGATGTTAAAACATTAAAATCAGCATCAGTTTCCCAGAATTATGCCCTTGGAAAAGTTTTAGCGAAGGAGCATCCAAAACTTGTAACTTGAATGTGTTCTCATCATGCTACATCAGTTGTCTTTTCTTGGGTGGCATAATCCATTACATTTACCCCCGGTGTGGGTTCGAGTAGTGACGTTGATCAGGAATCAGAATGATAAATTGAAATATTGAAAAAAAAGTGAAGGAACAATATTGTTATAGGAAAACACAAGATTAGTGGTGGGTGAAAAAAGAAAATGATTTTGTTTCTGTATTTAAGAAGAT
This sequence comes from Viscum album, assembly GCA_963277665.1. Lineage (NCBI taxonomy): Eukaryota > Viridiplantae > Streptophyta > Magnoliopsida > Santalales > Viscaceae > Viscum > Viscum album. Next base: position 378,846,157 of record OY728130.1, on the reverse strand, counting down.
GACCGACATAATCCCTAAGGAAATTTCCATCCATATAGATAATCCCACTAAGGTAAATTATCAAATTGATAAACCATTCACACATTATAAAAGAATATATAAAACATCCATAATTTCATTATCTTCAATTTCGGATAACCATCAGTAATAAAATTTATTTTATATATTTAGAAAATTTTCCTAATAACCACCAATAAATAATTTATAAATGGTTACATTAACATATCCTATATTATTTTTGTTGGGTTTTGTAAAATTAACTTTCATAAACTGAATAAAAACCCACCACTAAGTACCAAAATAACAAAAAATATAAAAACACATTCTTGACTATAAAAATAATTTCTAAATGATTGTTTAACATGAAATAAATGATTGTTTAGAATATAAAATTCTTTTTCTTAAATTAAATTAAATCTTTAAAAGATGTGAAAAAACCAATAAAAATATTAGTAATTAATTAAACTAATTTTAAAAATAGTTATAAATCATTAATTTTATTAATAACATATTAATTTTACAATTTTAATTTTTGAAAAATATTTAATGATTCAAATTTTATCAAATGAAAACAATAAAATATTGATTTTTAAAATATAAGATTTATCGCTACATCAATCCGAGTTACGATTTTTTTTGTGATGCCCCTAGTAATTTTTGTGTTTTTTAAAACACTAAAATGCATGTTTAAAGATCATAAAATAACAAACAATCTCATATTGATGTGAAATTATGGAAAAATCACCATTTAATTATTTGTGACATGTTTAAGGAAACAACACGTCCATTCAACATGTGGCGTGAAATGAATGATTCAATAAAAAATATTAAAATATATCAATATTTTAAAAACATGAATTAGGGGGTAAAATAAATAAAATGACCTTAGTTTTCCCTGAAATAATGATAAAATGACTATAGATTTAATTTTGAAAAGTATAAACTGATTGCACTGCATTCTAAATTACGGTTTTCTCGTTATTGTAGTAAACACATTTTTATAGTTTTAAAATAGTAAAATGTGTGTGGAATGATCAAAAGCATATAAAATGACATATTATTAATTTGAAATCATGTGATAACCACATATGAGTTATTGATGTGTACATGCATATAACATGCTAATACGACATGTGATGTGGTTGGGATTACTTGAGATACAATTTTAAAAGGTAAAAAATCATTTAAAAAAGTTTTGGGGGGGAACCAAGAAAATGAAATAATATTGACCTAAATTCATGGAATAACTACCATAGTTAAATAGTTAAATATAGGAACAAATAGAACGTCATTCCGAATTACTATTTTCTTGTTATAGATGTAAACAAAATTTTAATTTTTGAAAACACTAAAATATGTGTGGAACATTCAAAACCATAGAAAAAAACCTTATATTAAATCATAGGGAAACCACCGCTGAGTTGTTTTTAATATCTACACATAGAGAACACATCTATCCAATGTATAGTGTGTAACACCCCAAGATTTCATAGTGTGTTATTTCTTCAAAATAATTCAATAACTTGCACTTCACGCAACACCGAGTTCAATAACACCTTGACTTACAAAAAAAAGCCATTAAAAGAGGTCATGAATAGTATTAACTAAATTTTAAACTTTATATAATCCTTATAATTTTAGAATCCATATTATGAGTTTCTTAGTCATAATGCAAGAACAGATTCATTTTCAGTATTACACTTTTATCAACTTTTAATAGTGAAAACTATTTAAATACAATATTTTAAGCTTTTTGACTAAATGGAGACATCAAAAAAAATTTAAAATGAAACATCCCAAGCTTCCACGGTATGCTTTCCTTTGAATAAAATAGTAGCGTGTGTTGTACGCAACTTCGAGTTTTAACACACACCACAACCGATCAAACTAGCCGTTATGAATAGTAATACCTACTTTTTAAATTTATATATATTTTATATTTCAAAATGGACTTCATTTTTGGATTCGGAATATCTAATTTAGCCTAAGGTGAAATTTTGGTACTTTTCGGATAACTTTCATATTTTGATGAATAGTGAAAATTACTGAATTTTAATTAAAAACAACTTTTTTAATCAAAATAATTAATAGTGATAAATTATGAATTTTAGTAGTTTTAAAGTATATTTAGAATATATTTTTACCATTTAATATAATTTTGGTCATTGGAAATAATTTAACAATTAAACCAAACATAAACAAGTGTCAATCTTTTGATAGTTATTATCTCTTAAAAACACGTTTTTTGTTTTGACAGCGGGAATTAATTTTAAATTAATTTCTGACACTTCTGTGTTTTGAATTTAGCAAAATAGATTCCATATTTGGAATCAGGATTTTCAAATTTTGTAAATAGGTAACTTTTATTTTTAGACATTTTGAATAATTTCTGCGGTAAATATTTTATTTACCATGGTTAAGGGTAAATCCGGTAAATAAGGGTTAAAAATAATATTATAATAATACTAAATTACCCTAAAACGTGTCTTAACCCTATTGGTTGATACATGGTCGACCATGGGAATCTTTGGGTCGATTTTGGGACCCCATGGATCCACTTGTAAGTGATAATGACACTTTATTTTAATTAAGATAAAATGAATACAAAAATGACACAAGCATATATCTTTTACAAAAACAATTTTTACATAGGGTTATATATGTTGGATTTTCGATTATAAATATTAATTAGAAAGATACAAAGCTTTCCTACATAATTATATTTTATTTATAATTTTTAGACATTATATAAGTTATTTTATTTATGACACAATGATGATGCAGTAATTACTATAATAGTGAAAAATTAAAATAATTGATATTATAAATACCCAAATAAATATAATATGAAACTTTTAATGAATTAAACTAATTTTCTAGGATAATATGATATATTAGGATTGATGTAATTGACTTTTTTTGAAGTAATCAATCTTTTATGAGTTTCAAAAAAATCAACTATTGAATAGTTTCAAAATTGACATAAAAGAGTTTTTAAAACAAATATTATATTATTAATTGATATTAAATTCCTAAAAATCTAAGGTTCGTCCAAGAGACTTATATCATGATAGGTTTATCATTAATGGACCACTTGGGGGTCGCTTGTATGTATATGGTAAGTTTATTAACCATATAATATAAAAATACAAAGAGACATTGTAAAAGTGAAACTAATTAACTTAGAGTTAATACTTAAAGATAAGGTTAATATAAGTACCCATACCTGTCTAAATTATATTGGATGAGTAGTTTTCTACCCATCCCCACCTTAAACTTTTAATAGTCAACTTTGGAGTCATTGGAAACCGATTATGAATTTATTATAAATTAATATTTCTAGCTTTTCCAAAGGTGCCCCTCACCCCTCTTATAAAAGGGCACTCCTCCTTCTCATTTCTTCACACCTTCAAATCCCTTTGGTTCGGCCAAACCCTGCCCAAATACTATCTCATCTTCCCTAACTACAACCTAGAGGCCTTAGTTTGATCAGAAAGCCAACCTAAGGAGCCCTTTTGATCAAATCAAAAGGAAGAACCCGAAGAAGAGGTAATGTTTTCACCACCCCTTTTCAAGTTCCTTTCTTCTTCCACTTCCTCTTTCTTTGTTATTTCCATTATAAAATAATAACTACAGTATCATATATATACTGTGATGTTATTATAAATATGGTACAACCATATTCAGTATTCTATCCATCCTTTGAATAACATGTCACCATACGTGCGTACGTACGGTTTACCGTCTCCACGTCGTGGTGTAATTGTTATTCAATATATTATTATTTGGATGGGTATAATAATGATGTGTAACTCATGTAAATAATTCATATAACATGATAATGATTCTGTGTATATGATATAAAATCCAATTATATATTATTTTAATATCAAAAGAATGATATTGTCGCTCGTGCGTATGTACGGACTACCGTCTCCACGAACGCGATGAGATTCATTGTCCATCATATCCATTCAAGTATAATTATCATTTGATGATTTAAAAATAGTATCTAAGGACTTTATATCATTCTGGATATGAATAATATACATCCCATTAATAACAAATATGGCTCACATAACAAAGAATATAAAGTAAAATGAACCCGTTAACACCCGAAATGACGATAATTCTAAGATATTATTAACAAATCAATGTTAAAAGATCATATATGACATCATATTAAATCAAATGAATCTTGTATAATTCAATAACAATTATTTCACCATTATACAGGAGGTAAACCTACCATCGACCAATGAAAAATTACAAATTAAGGGATTTTCTTATCTCACTTTCAACTCCGTGAGATTTCCATTTTTCGCCGATAAATTATTGAAAGTGGTGTATTGTGTACGGCCATTTGATATATATTATCATGATTCTCTTTATATTCATGTTATTCTGTAAATCATTTTGGTGGTTATTAACTTTTGGCCATACGACTCAGTTGATTAACGTGGTAAGGAGTTTCTTATCTCACTCTTAATTTCGTGAGAATTCCATTGTTCACCACTTAATTATTACATGTGGTGTATGTGTACTGTCCATGATTGTATTCATTGTCTAAAATACATTAATTTATGGGTACTTACATAGTCATGGTATGATCCTTCTTTCATAGTTGTATGTTTCGTAAGTTACCAAATCGATAAGGGAATTTGACATTTCAATTTCCACTCATTCGGCTTTACGCATATTTCATTGATTATATTACTCCAAGATTATGTGTGGAATCACTATTCATTTGATTATGTCATGATTTCCACTCCCCTTCCTGTGGATATACTTTTGATACACATAATCACTCTATTGATAATTCGCAAGTCATTAATATGAATTTTATAAGAGTAATATTAACTCTTTCACCATTTGTTGAGTTAAACATCCAATTCGTTGGTGTTGTTTCTACAAGAATATGTGTGAATATCCTTTGATTGTTTTACAATGAATATTCAATCATATTTAGTGTATTTATATTTTTCACACATAATTATGTCGTTGATTTATCCTTAACCTAAGGATACGGCCTTTATGAGAGATTTCATCTCAATTTACATTCAACTGAGACTTCTTTGTTGATATACACCAAATCACTTTTATGTGGTGTATATAATGTAATTTGACATAGTATATCATGAATCCCTTTATTCTCATGATATTACAAAGTTTTGATTACCTCAATTATTTGTATTCAAGTGTCTCTCTTTTGGTTAGAATCTCTAACCAAAATACCATTTTAAAATGTTTTATTGACTTATTCTTCTATATCTTGCTCATTAATGTCCATGTTTTAAAAATGGTTTTAAGGATTTATTTATATGGACATTAAATTTTTAAAATTAAAACTCCTTTTAAATGTTTCAAAGTGGTATGGGACACTTTGATTCAAAAAAATCTATTTTTAAATGGCTTCTTGACAAAAAGTGTGGCTTTTAAATGATTTCAAGAAAAGTGGGATATTTCCCTAAAATAGTTTTGATGATTATTTTCATCTATATCAACATCCTTCATTATTCATGATTGAGGTTAATGTGATACAATACAATCTTCCATATTGTATCAAATGAGTTATGTTTGACTGTGGATGTTCTATTTTTATACCATTCATGGTTTGTGGTTAAAGTATTGACATTTCGTATGCTAGTTTTAATACGAATGTTTATTTTATGTTTAAACCTATTCATATGAGGAATGCATTGGACTTAATAAGTGACGGGTGGAGCCCGCTATAGCTCCTCGATGCATTGGTAGGTCTCATGAGACAAACTAGTGTCTTGGCACAAGGCCTTGGAAAAATCTTATTTGTAGTCTTGGCACGAGGCCATGGCTATGTGGTTATGATAGTCTGGCATTATGCATTCCATCATTATGAAAGTTGTTATTGATATTGCATGTGATCATTCGACTAGTAGAATATCCATGTGAGTAAGTAAATGGCATTATTTCATTTTACCTTTGCCATTTTATGCTGAAGTTCAAGTTTAAAAGGCTTTTTTTAGTTATAAATTGCCTTAAGTGTTTATGCTTATTTATGAAAGCATCTGCTATAATGTTATCCTTACTGAGCATCTGATCTCACCCCTTTCATGTTTTATTTTTTTCCCAGGATTATGAAGAAGTAATTTATGAATGACCTGCAGGGATAGTATGAGGGGATATGAAGACAAGATGTTTTTTTATGATGTAATGTAAAATTTATGGATGTATCTTGTTATTCCAAGGCTACTAAACTAATCGGTCTTTCGAGGCTTGATCTTTCTCGTGATCATGCCAATGTTATGTAATAATGCACTGACTCTAGGTAATTAGGGTCGGGGCGTTACAGTTGGTATCAGAGGAAGTTTAGTACAAATCTTGGAAGCTAGATTTAGATAAACTCTGATTAGAGCACATAGACCTAAGATGAACTTTGAGGATTAGTATAAAAGAACTTCTGAGAATTTTGGTATTGTAGAGATTTTGTGAGTTTTCCGAGAAATACATCCCTGTCTGGATACGAACAGGTAGAGGCGGCTCTGGCACATATGTACCTAGGGGTAAAACCCGAAAACACCGCTTTGAGCTAGACTCGAACGGGAACTGGTGCACGACAACGGGCCTTGCTGCACTCTTGGTTACGACACTCCCGGGGGATATGCTTAGGATAATTTACATTTTCCTTACAAACCGATTTAAGTAATATATACATAAGATGAGAGTAAATGACCTTGGTTAATCCTAATATGTTTCAAATTGAGAATATGGTGACATTTTAATCTCTAAATGATTTTACGACTACTATTACTCACACAATGCTTTCTGGTTTTAGTCAATGGCTGGATTCCAATGAAGTCATAGTGACTTTGAGAATGATGTACAAGGTAGGAACGGTGGTGGAAATGAGCAACAAAATGGAATGTTGATAGGCGTAAAAGATATCATCTTTATGCCAAATCAGTTTTCCAAAAATATGATCAACAACATATATATTAACCAACTCCCAGACTCAACAAGGAAGAGAAAGGTGATAAATGATAAGATCTCCAGCAATGGAGACCATGGAGAAAGGAAACCTCAATTTTCATCATGCAGGAAATGTGGAAAGAGACACCCAGGAAAGTGTCTCAATGGGACAACGAAATGTTTTACGTGCGGGAAGGAAGGACATAAAGTGAAGAATTGCCGAAGAAAAATGAAGAGTACTATGGAAGAAGATAAAAATGGTCCCAAGAGTCCATTTACAGTCATTTTCCGTAAACGTAGGGGACCTGGCCATTACCCGAGTGAATGTCCTATTCTATAGAATATTTTCTTGGTCAAAGAAGAAGCTATGTGAAATTAATGGTTGGAGAAAAATTTAAAAAGTATTAGCACTCCTTGTTGATGGGTTTACTTTGGAATAATTTTCTCTTGTATTTGTAACCCCGCAGTTTTCCATGTGAGAATGATATTTGAGGAAGAATTGTCTCTTCTCTTGTGGATATAGGTATAAATAACCATTTGGTTTTATATGATCATTGGGGTTTGAGAAAATGATAAGTTATTATAATTTGGGATGAAAATGCAAAGTATGATATAACATTTGTGGTTAAATTATGTTATTTTGAGGAATCTATCTCATTTTGGTAATATTATAAAATATATTATTTGAAAAATGACAACACGTAGACCGTGTGAAAACCCGCCGCGTTGGACAAAGCTGTGGGAATCGAACACACAACCAAAGTGCGATTGGGATTTATCGCCTACCACTGGACTACGTGAAGTCCCTGGTTAATGTGACTATTTTTTTTGTTAAATGATTTTATTGATCAATAATAAGATGATTTGGGTTCTTATGTCTTATCAAATGAATACCCTTGGTATAGGAAAATGATTTGGTGATTAAGTGATAAATGTTATTTTGGAAGATGTTCGCTTGGTTGGAAACACTATATGCCCAAGGAAAATAGAATACAATGGGGTTTCATTTGTAGAGTAATGGTGGATTTTTATCTACATTTTTATTGTTGATTTATAGTGATTTGGGTTATTTATGGAAATGATTAACCTATAACAGAGAATATGTGATGATGTTAATTACTTTTAAGTATGTTACTTTAAGAGTATTTGATGTCATTTGGAGATACAATGTAACATGGGAGACTACATAATCAAATTCTTCTATGTTTTGGGTTTCAATATTAGTTTGGATTATATTAAAGGATTTTAAGGACAATTGGTTATTGAATGGTATCTATTTAACTTTTGGGTATTGTTGGTTTAATTTTAGAAATTAAGATTAGTACATATTTATCTCAATGAATATCCTTTTGGGGGATCGTTAGATCATTCACTAACCATTTTGGTTTTGATTAATCTTCAAAGACAATATAAATATATGGTTTATCCTGCATGGATCATGTGATTCTATAGAAGTTTATTCTAGCTCTTCCAGTGTGACCAAGTCTTCTTGAATACTTATCGTTTAAAAAAAATTGAGTTAGTGGTGGAAATTTATTAAAGAATGAAAATATACTTAAAATGTAAGTATATCTCATAATGTTCTTAGTCAATATCATAAATGAATTCCTCTTCTTTATGTAATGTAACTTTAAAAAAAATGTTGTCCTAGATGGTACCTTAAATCATCACTAATTTATGGCTTTGGGATTGTTGGCCTTTTCATAGCCATGTTCTCTACCACTCTCCATCAGATAATTGATGGTTAGATTTCTCTTCCATATCCATATTTTCCTACATGGAACCCTAGTATGTGTTATTTTCGGTAATCTTCATACTTTCCACTCTTTATTTTAAATAGAGGCCTCATTAATTCATTTTTCGATGTGGGATTTCAACTAAGATATTTTGAAATGTCAAAAATGTGTTATCCCAATACCCTATGTTTTGTTGGACCGATGGTATTTCAAATCATCATATATTGATGAGTTTAAGGACCTCAATTTTATACTTGTTTGTGATTGATGACCTCAATCACTACCTATAAATATTTACGTTTTCCCTCCAATTATATGTCTCTAATTACCACCAATGTTCTCCTAATCGAGATCATAATTCGATGGTGACCCTTTCATTTTTCTTTTCCTCATATTAAGACTAAATTTTAGTAACCCAATTTCCGATGTGGGTTTTCCCACAAATATATTTTCTATTTTAAACCTTGTATTTTCGAAGAACAATTTGAAATTGCGAGGACGCAATTTATTGAAGGAGGGGAGAATGTAACACCCCAAGATTTCATAGTGTGTTATTTCTTCAAAATAATTCAATAACTTGCACTACACACAACACCGAGTTCAATAACACCTTGACTTACAAAAAAAAGCCATTAAAAGAGGTCATGAATAGTATTAACAAAATTTTAAACTTTATATAATCCTTATAATTTTAGAATCCATATTATGAGTTTCTTAGTCATAATGCAAGAACAGATTCATTTTCAGTATTACACTTTTATCAACTTTTAATAGTGAAAACTATTTAAATACAATATTTTAAACTTTTTGACTAAATGGAGACATAAAAAAAATTTAAAATGAAACATACCAAGCTTCCACGGTATGATTTCCTTTGAATAAAACAGTAGCGTGTGTTGTACGCAACTTCGAGTTTTAACACACACCACAACCGATCAAACTAGCCTTTATGAATAGTAATACCTAATTTTTAAAATTATATATATTTTATATTTCAAAATGGACTTCATTTTTGGATTTGGAATATCTAATTTAGGTTAAGGAGAAATGTTGGTACTCTTCGGATAACTTTCATATTTTGATGAATAGTGAAAATTACTAAATTTTAATTAAAAACAACTTTTTTAATCAAAATAATTAATAGTGATAAATTATGAATTTTAGTAGTTTTAAAGTATATTTAGAATATATTTTTACCATTTAATATAATGTTGGTCATTGGACATAATTTTACATTTAAACCGAACATAAACAAGTGTCAATCTTTTGATAGTTATTATCTCTTAAAAACACGATTTTTGTTTTGACAGCGGGAATTAATTTTAAATTAATTTCTGCCACTTCTCTGTTTTGAATTTAGGAAATTAGATTCCATATTTGGAATCAGGATTTTCAAATTGTGTAAATAGGTAACTTTTATTTTTAGACATTTTGAATAATTACTGCGGTAAATATTTTATTTACCATGGTTAAGGGTAAATCCGGTAAATAAGGGTTAAAAATAATATTATAATAATACTAAATTACCCTAAAACGTGTCTTAACCCTATTGGTTGATACATGGTCGACCATGGGAATCTTTGGGTCGATTTTGGGACCCCATGGATCCACTTGTAAGTGATAATGACACTTTATTTTAATTAAGATAAAATGAATACAAAAATGACACAAGCATATATCTTTTACAAAAACAATTTTTACATAGGGTTATATATGTTGGAATTTCGATTATAAATATTCATTAGAAAGATAAAACGATTTTCTACATAATTATATTTTATTTATAATTTTTAGACATTAAATATTTTATTTTATTTATGACACAATGATGATGCAGTAATTACTATAATAGTGAAAAATTAAAATAATTGATATTATAAATACCCAAATAAATATAATATGAAACTTTTAATGAATTAAACTAATTTTCTAGGATACTATGATATATTAGTATTTATTTAATTGACTTTTTTCGAAGTAATCAATCTGTTATGAGTTTCAAAAAAAATCAACTATTGAATAGTGTCAAAATTGACATAAAAGAGTTTTTAAAACAAATATTATATTATTAATTGATATTAAATTCCTAAAAATTTAGGGTTCGGCCAAGATACTTACATCATGATAGGTGTATCATTAATGGACAACTTGGGGGTCGCTTGTATGTATATGGTAAGTTTATTAACCATATAATATAAAAATACAAAGAGACATTGTAAAAGTGAAACTAATTAACTTAGAGTTAATACTTAAAGATAAGGTTAATATAAGTACCCAAACCTATATAAATTCTATTGGATGAGTGGTTTTCGACCCATCCCCACCTTAACCTTTGAATATTCAACTTTGGAGCCATTGGAAACCGATTATGAATTTATTATAAATTAATATATCTAGCTTTTCCAAAGGTGCCCCTCACCCCTCTTATAAAAAGGCACTCCTCCTTCTCATTTCTTCACACCTTCAAAGCCCTTTGGTTCGGCCAACCCCTGCCCAAATACTATCTCAACTTCCCTAAATACAACCTAGAGGCCTTAGTTTGATCAGAAAGCCAACCTAAGGAGCCCTTTTGATCAAATCAAAAGGAAGAACCCGAAGAAGAGGTAATGTTTTCACCACCCCTTTTCAAGTTCCTTTCATCTTCCACTTCCTCTTTCTTTGTTATTTCCATTATAAAATAATAACTATAGTATCATATATATACTGTGATGTTATTATAAATATGGTACAACCATATTCATTATTCTATCCATCCTTTGAATAACATGTCACCATACGTGCGTACGTACGGCTTACCGTCTCCACGTCGTGGTGTAATTGTTATTCAATATATTATTATTTGGATGGGTATAATAATGATGTGTAACTCATGTAAATAATAAATATAACATGATAATGATTCTTTATATATGATATAAAATCCAATTATATATTATTTTAATATCAAAAGAATGATATTGTCGCTCGTGCGTATGTACGGACTACCGTCTCCACGAACGCGATGAGATTCATTGTCCATCATATCCATTCAAGTATAATTATCATTTGATGATTTAAAAATAGTATCTAAGGACTTGATATCATTCTGTATATGAATAATATACATCCCATTAATAACGAATATGGATCACATAACAAAGAATATAAAGTAAAATGAACCCGTTAACACCCGAAATGACGATAATTCTAAGATATTATTAACAAATCAATGTTAAAAGATCATATATGATATCATATTAAAGTAGTTGATTCTTGTATAATTAAATAACAATTATTTCACCATTATACAGGAGGTAAACCTACCATCGACCAAGGAAAAATTACAAAGTAAGGGATTTTCTTATCTCACTTTCAACTCCGTGAGATTTCCATTTTTCGCCGATAAATTATTGAAAGTGGTGTATTGTGTACGGCCATTTGATATATATTATCATGATTCTCTTTATATTCATGTTATTCTGTAAATCATTTTGGTTGTTATTAACTTTTGGCCATACGACTCAGTTGATTAACGTGGTAAGGAGTTTCTTATCTCACTCTTAATTTCGTGAGAATTCCATTGTTCACCACTTAATTATTACATGTGGTGTATGTGTACTGTCCATGATTGTATTCATTTTATAATATACATTAATTTATGGGTAATTACATAGTCATGGTATGATCCTTCTTTCATAGTTGTATGTTTCGTAAGTTACCAAATCGATAAGGGAATTTGACATTTCAATTTCCACTCATTCGGCTTTACGCATATTTCATTGATTATATTACTCCAAGATTATGTGTGGAATCACTATTCATTTGATTATGTCATGATTTCCACTCCCCTTCCTGTGGATATAATTTTGATACACATAATCACTCTATTGATAATTCTCAAGTCATTAATATGAATTTTATAAGAGTAATATTAACTCTTTCACCATTTGTTGAGTTAAACATCCAATTCGTTGGTGTTGTTTCTACAAGAATATGTGTGAATATCCTTTGATTGTTTTACAATGAATATTCAATCATATTTAGTGTATTTATATTTTTCACACATAATTATGTCGTTGATTTATCCTTAACCTAAGGATACGGCCTTTATGAGAGATTTCATCTCAATTTACATTCAACTGAGACTTCTTTGTTGATATACAGCAAATCACTTTTATGTGGTGTATATAATGTAATTTGACATAGTATATCATGAATCCCTTTATTCTCATGATATTACAAAGTTTTGATTACCTCAATTATTTGTATTCAAGTGTCTCTCTTTTGGTTAGAATCTCTAACCAAAATACCATTTTAAAATGTTTTATTGACTTATTCTTCTATATCTTGCTCATTAATGTCCATGTTTTAAAAATGGTTTTAAGGATTTATTTATATGGACATTAAACTTTTAAAATTAAAACTCCTTTTAAATGTTTCAAAGTGGTATGGGACACTTTGATTCAAAAAAATCTATTTTTAAATGGCTTCTTGACAAAAAGTGTGGCTTTTAAATTATTTCAAGAAAAGTGGGATATTTCCCTAAAATAGTTTTGATGATTATTTTCATCTATATCAACATCATTCATTATTCATGATTGAGGTTAATGTGATACAATACAATCTTCCATATTGTATCAAATGAGTTATGTTTGACTGTGGATGTTCTATTTTTATACCATTCATGGTTTGTGGTTAAAGTATTGACATTTCGTATGCTAGTTTTAATACGAATGTTTATTTTATGTTTAAACCTATTCATATGAGGAATGAATTGGACTTAATAAGTGACGGGTGGAGCCCGCTATAGCTCCTCGATGCATCGGTAGGTCTCATGAGACAAACTAGTGTCTTGGCACAAGGCCTTGGCAAAATCTTATTTGTAGTCTTGGCACGAGGCCTTGGCTATGTGGTTATGATAGTCTGGCATTATGAATTCCATCATTATGAAAGTGGTTATTGATATTGCATGTGATCATTCGACTAGTAGAATATCCATGTGAGTAAGTAAATGGAATTATTTCATTTTACCTTTGCCATTTTATGCTGAAGTTCAAGTTTAAAAGTCTTTTTTTAGTTATAAATTCCCTTAAGTGTTTATGCTTATTTATGAAAGCGTCTGCTATAATGTTATCCTTACTGAGCATCTGAGCTCACCCCTTTCAATGTTTTATTTTTTTCCCAGGATTATGACGAAGTAATTTATGAATGACCTGCAGGGATAGTATGAGGGGATATGAAGACAAGATGTTTTTTTATGATGTAATGTAAAATTTATGGATGTATCTAGTTATTCCAAGGCTACTAAACTAATCGGTCTTTCGAGGCTTGATCTTTCTCGTGATCATGCCAATGTTATGTAATAATGCACCGACTCTAGGTAATTAGGGTCGGGGCGTTACATGGTGTGGTTAAAATAACATGGTATACAATTTTAAAAGGAAAAAAACCCTTTAATCACATGTTTCAGGGGGTAAAAACCAAGGAAAAACATTGGATTGAACTAAAATCACTAGAAACTGACCATAAATTTGGTTTTAAAATGTAGAAATTGGTGACACTTCATTCCTAATTATAATTTTCTCATTATTTCCATAAACACATTTTTAGTGTTTTAAAACATTAAAATGCATAGGCAACGGTCAAAAATATAGATAATTATTGTAAGTTAATGTGAAATAATGGTAAAACCATAATTAAGTTGTTTTTGATGTGTATAGATATAAATAACATCCATCTGATGTGCATTGTGGTCAGAATTACTCGATATATACTTTTGAAAGGTACAAAATCCATTACAAACATGTGTCAGGGGTAAAAAATTGTCTAATCATGTCAACATTTCCTAAAATAATTGGATAATGACCATATATATAATTTTGAAATGTAGGAATTTAAGATATGTCATTTTTAATTATGGTTTTATTCTTATGGTCGTAAACACATTTTTAGTGTTTTAAATGACTAAAACATATAAGGAATAGTAAAAACCATATGAAATGACAAAATAGTGGCGTCAAATCATGGGAAAGCCACTACTGAGTTTTTTGACATGTACGAATAGAAAAAATTTCAATCTGAAATGTGGTGTGGTTAGAATTAATTGATATAAACTTTTGAAAGGTACAAATTATTAAAAAACAATTTTCTGGGGTTCAAAACAAGGCAACTGAGAGTGTGTATTGAAGTATCTCACAAGTTGAGTGTTGAATTGTATGTTCTACTTACTTTTGTTGATATTACCATGATAAAAGATGCTAATGGAACATTCATAATAATTTGATATAATCTTATAATTATATCTACGTTATTTTTTAACCATTTTAATAAAATGAAAAACATTTTACAGTTGAAAAAAAGGTATAAAATGAGGTTTTTTTATTATAAATGGATAAAATGATGGGAAAATGTATGGTTAAATGAAGAAAATATAGTAAATAAAATAAGATATCAAATGGACCTTTCGAGAGTACCTTCTCCCCAACATTTCCACTGTTTGATATATTAATATTACATGCTCATGAATACATAACATTCTTAAATAGATTTATGTCCTAAATTCAAAAGGATAAAGAAATATTTTGATATTTCATAAGTTTAATAGTTTTCCTAGAGAGTATAAATGAGTTTATCATGTCTAAATGGTTAGGAGTTTCAGTTTTGAATACAATAATGTTGTACATTTTCATAAAATGTTTGTCCAAAATGTGGTCTACTATGTTCATTAAGGTTAATAACTATTCATATTTTCTACAGACATTTATATTAATATTATATAAAAGGAAAACCCTGAGAATAAAAATTTACGATCATTAATCAATGTATTTTTTCTACACATGAATTTTCATTGAAAATAAAAGAAATTGAAAAGAGAAAATATAAACTAAGAGAAGAGTCTGAGAAGAAAATAATAGAGGACATACTATTCATGATTCCTAAATTTTAGTGGTAAAGTTATGAAATATAATCATTCATAAAATATATATTTTTTAATTAATTATTATTTATTGTTTTTTAGGAAGAACTAGATGCTGAAAAAAATCAATTTGGACACCCCAAAAATTTATTTTTTAGATCAAGTGTATGGATTACAATAAATCGTAAAACACATATTAATAATTGTGAATTTTTAATGCAATGTAATAATTTTTTTTAGATAAACTATGAATTATATGTTTCATTTTTTTAATGAGAATTTTGTTTTGATAAAGTGATATAAAAATATAGGGTAAATAATGGTTTGATTTCGATGAATGAACATAATAATTATATTGATTTATTCAAATGATAATAAATTAAGGTATATATAGTAATATTTAACTACCAAAACTTATTTCAAAACAATTTACTTATTTTTTTAAAATTTTTATGTAGTGTACGAAGTATTATAATGAATAAAATTACGGATATAAAATTTTTTAATTTATGAAATATTCCATATACCATCAAATGAATAACATCTTAGGATAGGTATTTTTCCAAGGTAATTAAAATTTCATTTAAAATATTTCTTAATAATTTGTTTGTATCTATTTTTTATGTACTACCAATATTTCCAAGAGTCTAAAAACTCAAAAGTATTAGAATTTTTTTAGAGATTAGTAGGATGACTACATGGTGTTAGCATGTTTAACAAAATAAAATTTACGTAATTACCTATTATGTATGCGATCTAGTATAAGCTCTAACTTTATGGATACAATTTTTATGTACCTTGTTAATATCATTATGTATATATCTTATTTTTACCTATTTATCAAGGATAATTTTAATTGAGGTTCACACTCTATAGATTTAGTCATCACTAGTAACATGTCCAATGATTATCATGCTAGTAAGATATTAGATTTAGAGCCCACAACTATGAAAATATAGTTAGTGAAATGGGTCATTAATGTTTACAAACACCACGATAATGTTATCGACAACTGTATATTTAGTTACTTTTATCATAATTTTATCTATTGTTTTTATGTTAATTTATATGGTATTTTTATCTAATACTTATTTAGTTTTTTCCCCTGATCCCTTTAGAACTCATACATTTATTTCAACTATCAGCAAGAAGCTGGAAAATAGAGAACACATTACTTTCAAATGGAAGTGGAAACTGTATGCTGCAATTATTGTAAAATAAATCATAAAGATGGATATATAAAATCTATGATCACAATAATTTTATTCAATTCAATTTTTTAAGAGGATATACAATTCAAATATTTTATCTAATATAATAAGATATTTTACTATAGTTGAATAAAAATATGACTTCACAATTTTTTTTTGAAAATAGCTTTGATTGGTGTAGGAATCAGCCACACCACAATAAAAAAACTCTTTAATATGATACACAATGTGATCACTATGAATCAAATTGTTTGTTTTTAGTTTATAAATAACAATTTAATTCAAAACACACATCAAATACTAAAATCCTAGAAAACACATTTATATTATTTTCATACATTAGGAAAACTATACATAATTAAATTGTTTTGTGTAGGAATCAACTGCACCTCAATCTACTATACAGTGTGTCAATATGACTCAAAGTGTTCATTTTCTATTTAAAATTGATATTTTAGTTTAGAACACATGTGATGTACACTAAATAAATAAAAAACATTCCAATTGATTTGATATTATAGAAAAAGGATCCATAAGACATTTTTTTCATGTAAGAATCAACCAAACAACATTCTGATACATGGTGTTCCATGTATGACTCAAAGAGTATGTTTTTTGTTTAAAGATAAAAGTATAGTTCAAAAAACATGCCAAATAATCCAAATCATGAAAATTCATTCAGATAATTTTGATAAATTAAATTAATGATTTATAACACATTTGTGACCTGTATGAATCAACCACACATCAATCTGCTACATGGTGTGCACAGTATGACTTGAAATGTCCATTTTTAGTTTAAAATTGATATTTTTGTTCAAAAAAATATGACATGATAAAATTACATAAAATAAACTAATAATTTGTTAATAAATTTCTAAAATGATATATATATATATATAATTTTTAATTTCTATGAATTGACCACACATCAATTTGATACATAATGTGTTAGGTATGAGTCGAAGTGAAAATTTTCAATATAGAAGAACAATTTATTTTTAATTAGAACAACACATAGACAAAACTATGAAAATGTTATCATATTGTTTTCCAAATTTTGGACTATAATTCATAATTAATTTTTTATGAGTAGGTTTATAACTGACAACAATTCAACACAAGATGTGGTTGGTATTAATCGAAATATGTGTTTTAAATATAAAAGTGTTATTTTTTTTAAAACACATCACATAGAAAAAACCGATAGAAATATCTCATATTATTTTCAAACCTCAGTAAAAAGATCCATAATTCGATTTTGACATGTAAGAGTTTATTATTGATCAATATAATATATGATGTGCTAGGTGTGACATTAAGTGTGCGTTTTTAATATATTACTGTCATTTTAGTTCAAAATTCAAATGATATACTTAAAACAAAGATAACATATTTAGATTGTTTTAATTATTAATGAAAATATTTCTGAAGTCATTTTAGATTTTTAGGAATAGACTGAATATTAATCTTACAAAAATTATGTTTAGTGTGACTCAATTTGCGTGTTTTCAATATTGAAGTTCCAATTAAGTATAAAATGTGTTTCACATAGCCAAAACAAAAAAACGTGGTCAAGTTATTTTCAAAATTTATGAAAACAATTAATAATTCATTTTTATGTCTAGGAATCAATATAACATTAATTTGTCATATGATCTAGTTATTATAACTCTAAGAATGATTTTTCAATATAAATTTTTTATTTTAGTTTAAAACATGTATTATATATCCCAATACAAGAAAACAAGATCAAATTGTCTTCACCCACTATGAAAATGTCCCAAAATTCATTTTAGACATGTAAAAATCGATTGTACATAAATACCACAAATGATGTGGTAGGTTTGAATTGAGGTGACTGGTTTAAATATATATGTTTCATTTTATTTTAAAACATTCATCATATAGAAAAAACTAAGAAAAAAATTTTGGATTGTTTTTATAAATTTGTATAAAAATACACAATTCATTTGTGATGTGAGGAATCAGCTTATTTTCAATGTGAGATAATATGTGGTCACTATGACATGAATTTCATGTTTTCAATATAGAAGTGTCATTTTAGTTTCAAATGCGCATCACATAACCACAACCTAGAAAATGAGATCATATTATTGTCAAACAATAGGAAAATGTCCAGTAATCCATTTTGATGTGTTGTAATTTACCACCCAAAAATATGACACCTGATGTTATAGGTATAACATGATGTATGTGCTTTAAATATAAATGTATCACTTATTTTAAAAATCATATCACCTAGAAAAAACCAAGAGAACAAGAATGAAATGTTTTAAAAAATTAGTTTTATAATCCGTAATTCAATTGCGATGGGTATGAATTGGATTTACATCAATATGTCAGAAAATGTGGTATATATGACATGATGTGTGTGTTTTCAATATATAAAAGTTATTTTAGTTTAAAACTCCCATCATATAGAAAAAAAAGGAAAAGATATTGGATTTCTTTCAAACATAGTACAATGATCCATAATTCATTTGTGATGTGTATGAATCGATCAAATATTAATCAAACACATGATGTGGCCATTCTGACTCAAAGTGAATGATTTCAATGTAAAAGAGTCATTTTAGCATGAAATGTTCATCATAGAGGAACAACATAAAAAAGAGTTTAGATTATTTTCAATAATTTAGTCTATGATCTTTAAATCATCTATAATGTATAAGAATCACTTGCACATCAATCTGACACATGATGTGGTTGATATGACTCAAAGTGTGTGTATTTAAAATAAAACATTCATTTTTGTTTAAAACATGCATCATATAGCCAAAATCCAGCAATGAGATTAGATTTTTTTGAAACATTAGGATATTGCTCTATAATTAATTTATGATGTGTAATAATTTACCACACATAAATCCAACACATGATGTGGGTGGTATGAATCAATATTTATTTTTTTCAATATAAATGTTTCATTTTAGTTCAAAATATGTATCACATAGACAAGACTGATAAAAAATCTTGGATTATTTTTCAAACATTACAAAAAATGATCCATAATTTATTTTTGATGTGTTGGAATTGATTGTAAATAAATCTGACCCTTGTTGTGGCCAGTATGAATCAAAGTGAATGTTTTCAATATAAAAGTATCATTTTATTTTAAAACATGCATCACATAGACAAAAATGAGAAAATGATCTCACATTGGTTTCAATCATTATGATAATGATCCATGAATCATTTGTAACATATTGTAATAGATTTCACATCATCATAGTTCATGATTAATTGATAATATAATTAATATATTTATACATTAATTGATAATATAATTTTTCATATTTTAAATATAAAACATTAAAAAAGTAATTTTTTTATTTACTATTACTAAAATAAACATTGATATTATTATAGGGACACAATTTTGAATAGAGGATGATCTTTAGAGAAATCCTATTATAAGAGTTATAATTTTTTTTTGGTTTGTAGTAAATTTTTTTAAAATTTAATTTAATTATCGAATCAATGTAAATATTTCATATGTAAATTTTTATTTTTAATGATAGTTCAATGTTATATTTTTATTTTATTCTAATTTTATTTATAGATATTTTTTGTATATATATAACGATTGGATTTGCTACAATAGGGCTATTGCGGGGCTACTAGTACCATTTAGTAGTTGTGTGGCCTTTATCAGTGCTATTAAAATTGCTAATAAATTGGGCCTTTACTAAAACTTGCAAAGGAACTGTTTAATACCCACTTTATCATCAATAAATAAAAGAATTGATAAAGTTATCCTTTATTAGTGCTTTCTTGTAGCAATGATAAATGGGAATTTATCAGTGCATTTATTAGAATTTATAAAATCTTTTGTCATTTAAGATCTTTTTTAGCACTTTTTGTGTTGAAAAATCCATTTTATAGTGTCCTTAAATTCATCAACTATAGTTCTAAGTACTCTTTATAGCCTAAATATTTTATATCTCTAAACCATTTTCAGAGTCCATAAGTAGCAGAAAAAACATCAACCAGTACCAGATAAATAACCTTAACCTTTTTTTCCCGAATAGGCTTAATGCTCCAGAACTGTAATTTTGCATGAAAATCCATCTCTTAGAGGAAATTTTAAAAAGGAATAAATCAATAACTATAAAATTCCTTCACTATAAAGCAACTCAAAACAAACGCACATTCACATCACTATTTCATGAAAATCATAAAACATCAAAAATAATTGAGAAGTCTAAAACATCATCCAACCTTAATAAAATAAATACACATTCCTTCACATTATTGGCCAATACCATAACTTCATAGTGTATTATATATACTAAGAGAAGACCTAGAATAATCCATCACCAAATATAAATATAAGAATAAGTATCTTTCATATCCAACATCTAACCCTCTCATTGAATATTGATTGTGTTTATGAAAGCCGTATCATGAAAATCATCTTTAATAATATCTCTAACAAAAAAAATCCATCCCTTTAATATGGGAAGTCCATGAAAGAAATTTAAAATCAGCACTTAAAACCTTAGGATCCATCCAGACATTTACTAACCAACCACCAGAGATGTTATAACTAATACCATCCCCCAGAAATACCTTAGCTTCCAAAATAACATGCCATAGAAAACCAGACTAATATCTAAATGGAGCTTGCATAAAAAAACATGGGGGAAATATTTTTCACTTTGGACTCGATTAAAAAGAGAATTATGAAAACAAAAAATCCTCAAAAACTACTTAACAAGATGATTTGTGTTAAAACACCCAATAATCTTGAATACTAAACCTCTATCCTCTTTATGGAAACATAATATTCATAATGAAATCATGTGATTATTCTTCCTATCATCCATAAAACCCCAAAAAAATTATAAGGAAATATGATGAAACAGATTGATAAGTTTTACTTGAAGTACGTAGAGGTATATAAAATAAATAGAAATATATTACACATATTAATTCATCAAGATAGTATACATGAACCTCAATAGAATATTCCCCTTAAAACAATTAATTCACTTCCAAAATCTATCTACAATTTATTTAATCACCTCCATTTAATATCTTCCAATTGTAATCATAATTAATTGATACTTATTATTTTTAAGAACTTGATTAACATGTAATAGAGAACAAAACTCATCCCTCTACTCAAGAATTTGAGGATTGGTGTCCATAATTAGTATTTAATCATTGTTGTATTGGTTTTGTGAATAGTGGGGGGGGGGGTAATTTGGTTGCTCACCACATTTCAAGGATTATGATGTCATCTAAAATTTTAATTTTCTTTAAATATGATCATATTGTGGAAATTCCTTTGGTAATGAAGGTCTTAAATTTCTATATGGAATATATTTTATTGTTTATTCAAAAAATAACAATAATTATATTTAGTTATGGAAATAAATATAAATATTCTTTAATATTTCATTTTATAAATCAATTATATTACAAACTCAAGGTGTGGTGAAGAGAAAAAAATTGTATGGATTATGAAAAATATTATGAAATGAGAGAATGTGGATTCCAAAAGAAAATATAGAATAAATATATATATATCAATAATAGACTAGTTAAAATGATATTGAAAACAAAAAATAATTAGGTTAATAAATAAATGTTTAGGAATGAAAACCCACATCATTTTATACCCCCTTTTTAAAAGATAAAATAGAATATTTAAAAAAAACCCAAATCATTTTTACTATATTTGGAAAAACAGAATTATATGATTATGGAAATCATTTTAAAATAAGAGAATGGGGATTCCATAGTAGAATTATAAAGTGATATATATATATATATATATTTATAATAGACTAGTGAAAATTATATTGAAAATAATTAATATTTAAGAAAATAGAAGAATAGTTTATGAATGAAAAACCTTATCCTTTTTTACCACCATATAAGTACATGTTAGTGATAAACAATTTCTTTTATTTACAAGTACATTAATTAATTAAATAATTTATTAAATAATTTACTACATCTATAACATATATAATTACATTTTAATGTGATATTACAATATTTAGGTATATTTATATTTTTATAAGAAATCAAAAATCAATTTGGAATAATTTAAAATTTATAAATATAATATAATTAAAATTAAAAGTGAAAGTATTTTAAATTTATAAATATAAATAAATTTTAATTTAAACTAATATTAAAATTTACCATAATTATATTCATATAAATAAAGTCACTAACATTATTATCATAATATTAATAATAATATTATATATATATATATATATTGGAAATAGATATTATAAATATAATTCAAAAATATATTTTGAGTACTAAGAGAGTATTTAACGATGAGTAATTTAGTTTCTATAATCATTTATTTGAAATATAATTTTATATATATTATATGTATAATTTAAAATATATTTAGAGTACTATGTGATTACTGAAAGATTGGTATTTTCAACCTAATAATCAGTTTATTTTATTTTAATTATAATATAATTATGTATATTATAAAATAATTTTTATTATATAAAACATAATTAAATGGTTTTTATATTTTTTTTAAAAAATTATTATATTTATAATTATTAATAAAAAAGTTTTAATTTTTTTAAAATATTACATTAAAAACATCTAGGAGGTCTTTTTCTTATACCACTATTATATTTTAATAAGAATTATTATTATTTTTAGTTGTGAATATAATACAACTAGTTATTTAATAATTCATTTTATTATTTCATCCTATTCTATATTCTTAGAGAGGTTCATGGAAATAAATTCTAAGGATTATGAAAATTATTATTAAAGATGGAAGTGGGGATTATAAAATTCAATTATGAGGTAATATATTTAAAATTAGAACGATCTAGTGAAAATGATAATGGAAACTAGACATTTTTATTCAATTAAAAAATTGTTTTTGTGTGATAAAAAATATCATTTTTACACTATTTCAAATATATTAATTTATTAATCAAATATTTAATTATATATAATTTATATAATTTCATTTAAAAATGTAATTTTTATAATAAATATTATTTTTTATTTAAATTTTGAAAATATTGCAATGATAAATAATTTAAAAATCAATAAAATAATATAATTTAAATGATCATTTAAATTTAAAATTTCTTTATATATAATCATGTAAATATATCTATAAAATTTAAATATATAAATATTATTTTTTGTTGGGGGCTTACCTGTGTGGTCAATTCACCCCAAAATTTGGCATCTAAAAAGGTTTCAAATTCGGGTAGCCCCTTTAAGGGATGATTTATATGGCCATTTATGGAATTAAAAAGTTACCCACACCATAGGTATGAATAAGGTGGCTACATTGTAGTAGGATTAAATGTGGCACAATGAGAGATTGTTAAATGAGAGGGGTAAATAAGGAGGTGGCACATGATGACGATACACATGTGTTTCTGGGCGAAATGATTGAAATCGCGATGGTTGTATAGGCACCCATGAAATGTCCCTCTACCGACTCATATTTCTGATGTTCGATGAAGGGGTTCCTGCAATAATATTACCAATGGTGCCACAATATGACGATTACAGGAAGGGGAGGCATGACGTGCTAATTGGTGACACAGGATGCTTGTGTGATTTGGAAGAATACATGGCATAACTTGAAGGTAGAGAAACATTAAAAAAGAAGTTGTCACTTGGTGGAACTTTTGAAAGAGCGATGTGGTTATTGGAGCCTATTAAAAATACCTCTACGTAGACATATTTTCTAATTTGTGATGGAGGTATGACCTACCACAACATGATATATTTCAACATGGTATGACTGTGCTTTTATGGGGGTGGCACAATGTATTGACTATTGAAACAGTATGAGCCAAGGCTGATCATATAAAATTTTAGGTAATTTTGACAATTATTTGGTCCATTAGGCCATATAGATATATGTCTTTAATTCCACTTAAATGTAGTAATAATATCTACTTTGGTTATATGTCTATCCTTGGGTGGGGGGGAGAGGCTTGGCCAACTTGAATGTTTGGGTATGTTTTTATATGTGGTTTATACTCTCTTTTTAATATATATTATTTTTTTAAAAATATAAATATATGTATATACATATTAAAAATATATTTAGAGTGTAGGGTGATTTGTGCAAGAAGGGTAACTCTTTCATTATAACCATTAAATTTAAATTTAATTCTAATTTGATTAGATATAGTTATAAATTATTTTTTGTTATTTGAAATATAATTTAACGGTTAATTAGTATATTGAAAATAAACTAATAAACTAATAATAATTATAAATGCTGTAATTAAATTTAAATATTAAAATAAAAATGGATTTAAAAAATCATCGACAGACTCAGTCTTGTGTTAGAACCTCCATTTGTGTGTTTTTATGCATGCTTATTATTTTAGTATATATATATATATTCTATTGTTAAAATAAATTAAAAATATTTTAAAAAAACTAATTAAGTTTTTAAATTATAACATTCCCATATATTAATTATATTTAGATCAAAATTGAAAACATTCTTGTTTTTTGGGAACCCATTTTGAAAAATCATAAAAGTGTCTATTTCACTTAAGATAAATAGAAATATGTCAAACTATTGAAAGAAAGTAAAATTTTCAATAATGTACAATAATAGTTTTATATTTGATTTGTTTCCATAAATAGAATCCTCATTTTCTTATCTTCTATATAAATCCCTGACCCCACTGAAAACCTCATCGTGCCACAATTCTCATGTCTCTGGTCTTTTACCCTTACCATCTATTCTGAGTATCTCCTCAGTGTGACTTATATTCATTTTATAGAGAGAGAAGATCCAATTCCTTGATGAGTAGTCTAATGTCTCCACTTCTTCATTTCCAATTTTCTTTCCCACTCCTCTATAGTAGGATCATTGTCCTTTAACTGATTGAAGAAATCTATAAGGTGATGACGAATCCTGAAAGGGAATTCCCTTCCAAGAACAAAATTTCCATAAAACTTAGTAAAAAAATAAAATTAAATATGTACCACCTGGGTAGATAGTCATACAATTTGGGTTTGTAGATTCACTTATGTGAAAAATAATAAAAACCGAATAGAGAAATCAATATATTTAATTTTCACCAGATGCAATCGCGTCAGAAGACCCATAACTCCTACTGTTACCATCATAGATCCTGTGATGGTGGTAAATGTAAACGGTAAAAAAACATGAATATAGGTTTTTAGGATTTTGGAATATTGATGTCTTCCCCCATCCATTTAATTACCATTGAGCATTCAAGGGTTTTTTCTTCATCCAAACCCTCTTCATGTGAGGCTAGTGAGAGGGTTCCATGAAAATGTTATTATGTGAAGTAGTAAAAACTCCATTGAGTGTAAGTTATATAATAATATAAAGTTACTCTTCGCCATTTTCCTACAATAAACCCATGTACTCATTTTTATACTCAATTTAATTGTATTATTTTAAATGTTTATTTTGGTGATTTTTTTAGAGTTTCAGATTAACATGTATTGGTTTTGAAAATATTTTTTCTAGTTTGTTTGTAATTTTTTTTATTTTGTATTAGTGAATTGAAATTTATCCATCATTAACTAGAAAATATTAATAATGGATATTTGAGGTTTTATCTATCAAATTTGGATGTATTGTGTATATTTACCATTAAGAACAATTTTTTAAGAACTAAATGTTATTAAATTTGATTATATTTAAAAAAACTATATCAATTGATTAAAATTAGAAAGAAAATCATTAAGAAAACCAATTTTATTTTTTAAATAATTCATATCTGTATATTCATATAAATAATATCTTCTAATATTATAATTTAGTAGTAATTTTTTAAAATAACAAAAAGTTTTTATTCAAAATAAAAAATTGCAACAAAACCCTAAAAATTGATAAATTGATTACAATTATTTCATAAAATTATGTTATGTGTGCCTTTAATAGTGTAGTAAATATGTTATTATTTTAATATGATAAAGTAAACATGAAAAATATTATTTAAATTTAGTAAATTTTGATTATTTTTTTAATAAATAATTATTTTTATTTCATAAACATTCAACTCGAAAATATTACAAAGAAATTACACTATAAAAATTAAATGGAAAGTTTCACTTAAATATTATGAACAAAAAATAAAAAATACTAGTGAAAAATTTCCTTGGATAATTTCTTTTTAAAATAAAAAAATATTATTCAAGATAAAATACTGCTAAAAATGAATTTTAAAAAAATTAGTGGAAAATAATTTTAAATATACTGTATTAGGAAATTTAAAATCCAAAATTGCCTTATAATATTTCATATAAAATTAAATTCCAATAATATAATTAAATATTATAGTGGAAAATATCACTATTCATGTATAATTAAATAATCTCAAGTAAATATTATTGTAAAACTCCAAAAAATCACAATTAAATACTCTATATTTTCACAAAATAAATTATAGTTTAAAATTACAGTATAAAAAATTCATTGATGATTAAAATAAAAAAAAATACATAAAAAAATATGAGGGAAACTCACAGAAAATATATAAATAAATATTCCACTAAAACATATTTCGATAAAAAAATTAAAAAATTTATAAATTTTATAGAATGAAAAAATATTACCTCAAAAGATAATTTTATGAATTTAATTAAAATTATGTTCCATTAAAGTTATATTTATTAGTAAATTTATTATTATTTTTCAAACGACTAGAATTTTTAATTTGATAATATAGACATTTTTTTTGAAAACACATAGACACAATTATTTTTAATCATAAAAATTTATATTTATTTTAATAATATAATTGTTTATTATTATGGATTTTTAAAATATTGCCTACATTATGAAAAATTATTTACTTTTAAAACACAATGAAAATTAATTATCATTTTTCAATTGATTATAAAATAATATTTTTGAAATAAGAAGATTTTTAATAAGTTTTTTCATTTTCAAGAGGCATGTTAACTGTTAATTCTATTTAAAAAGTCTAAATTCATTTGATTAAATGATAAGACATGCAAAAAAAATATTTACAAAGAAATGTATTACGAAGCTAAAAACCTATGATTATTACTATTTTTCAAATATTTAATTAGATTATTGAGAAAATTATTATCGTTGTAGTAGTTTTAGAAAATTCCACACATACATTTATTATTGTCAAAAGAAATCTTGTCAAATGTGGAAAAGGTTAATTAAAAAATATTTCTATTTAAAAAACCTGTAGTTCCAAGGTAGACTAATGTTGTAGTAAAATAATATATCTTTTTTGGGTATTTTAGATGATGGTCAAATGAAATAGACTTCTTGATTCTTTATATATATATATTCTCCTGAATGGTTTAAAATATAATATTATTAATTCAAAAATAAGTAGAGTTATTCATTCTATATATTCATCAAGATATTTTTATTGCATGAAGGAAAAAAGTTGATCTAATATTGTTATACAGTCAATATTATTTTCAATAAGGGAAATACCTCTCGAGGTTCACTTTGAAGTTATATTTTATCCCTATAGAAAATCTTCATCATCTATAAGTTGATACAAGAAATTGTATATTCAGCCTATAGTACAATATTCATCTCATTATTTGTAATATTTTCACTAATTTTTCATAATGTGTGAACATTTCAGAAAGGTATTGTGTTGTAGATCCTGTTGAATGATTTCCACATTTTTAATAATATTTAATTTCTTGTACTCAACTATCAAAGTCCATGAAAAAAGGACTTCTATAGTGAACTTCACCATGCATGTAGATGGAGCGTTTTTGGAGTGGACTAGAGGATCATTATGACCAAAACCACTGTAAACATCATGTTTCATGCTTTTTTTATTTCTCCATTATATTTATTTTAGAATAGTGGGAGATATTTGAATAAGTTTTCAAATAAGGATGTCTGTCTAGTGTATATTATTTAATGAAATCAATACACCCCCTCTTGAGTCATTTTGAGAACCTACTAGAAAAAATCAATGACATATCCATGCCATCCTATTGTGTTATATTACTGTTGTGTTATGTTTTCTGCATGGTCGCACTCGTTTTAGTGTCACTAGTCATCCGACCATGATTCCCCTACTAGAAACCATTGTACTTCTTTTCCGAGCATCACACTATAGAATAACACCCCTCTTTACCAGATCATATATCAGAGAGGGTAGAGGGTTGAATAATATGTTATAATGCACTCAATGCTCTTTCGAGTATCCCACACAATGACATCTATGTTTTTTCATGTCCTGTAACCTATGAAGTCACCCTTCTACTTCATTTTGGCCTAATTATAACACCATGCTTATTGAGATTGGTTATCCGAAGGCCCAGTTCCCTAAAGTCCCAAATTCATGGCCTAAAATCCCAAATTAGGTGAATTGTACAACTATTATAACATTTTTGATATAGTACTACTAAAACACCTGCTAAATTACTACAATAATACCTATGGAAATATATCCCTAACATAGATTTGAACTCATATTTTCCATCCAAGATGATATACATATGTAAAAATCATGGATATAATTTCATATTTCATCATTATGAATGATTTTTTTGTAAACAAATTATATTTATTTTTTTAAAATTCATGCTTATATGTGTAAAATTATTAATAACAATTATTATTACTACTAGATTCTTTATTTATTACTTATAGAAAAACTATTTTTATAAAAATAATATATTTAATCCTTATATTTTAATAAAAATTATTGGGTCTCCTTTTTTTGGTAGCCAAAAAAATCAAATCACTCATGTTCCAAATATATGGATAAAAAATATAAATTCTCAAGAGACACAAAACTAATCAAATATAATAGCTCAGAAGGTTGGTTTGACAATGAAATATGATGGACCACCATATTACCCTCCCTTTTATTGAAATAAAAGGATCAATGAAAATAATATAAATATGTACACAAAATATCATACAATAAGATCATTAAATAGGAAGAAATAGTAGGGATAAACTTAACCAAATAGATAGGAGGGAGGAAATACAATTCTAAAATATTTTTTTCCAACCCAGATCCCTAGATAACCAAAGGCCAACATAGGGTTCAATATATTTATAAACATATGGATACCAATTAAGTAAAATAAACATGTTTAATAGAATCGAAGATGACCCCATAGGAGTCTTGAACCGCCATTCCCACTCCAATGTTCATTATAACAATATGACATCAATATTCCTTATTACAATATCCATTATAGGAAAAGACAAATAAAATATATGTTTCACTACTTGATCACAAAAATCCTCCATCCCAAGATTCCTTCAGACTTCAATATGACCCAAAATACCATTGTACCCAAGCTTCACTAAGTACTGACTAATTTTTAAAAAGTAATTTATCTAACCTCATCCATAAAATCAATGAAATTGTATAAATATTGTGAAATTAAGAATATTTAAAATCCAAAAACCATTTGGAGAGGCCATATAAAGTAGAAGAAACCTTATCCAAAACCATATAAATCACCTTACACTATCATTTCGAAATAGTCTTAATGATCGGACACTAGAAATTTTAAGGAAAAATCCATCTTCAATATTCACATTTAGAATGAGTGTAGATCATCTATAATAATATTACTTCCATGAAAAACAGCTCGAACTAGAAGAAAATCATCAACAAGACTATATACATAATCGTAATCATTTTATAATAAATGGTAATGATAATACTTTATCCAAAATAAATCACATCCATATAAAAGACTTCACAATCCCATTCAATATCCATACTTCACCATGTACCCTCTATGTAGAGAGATTCAACAAAATATTATATCACCAAACACAAAACTAAAAATAGGTATCTTTAATATCCAACTTCTATCACTCTCATAGAACAATAAATTACGTTTATGAAAATTCCACAAAGAGAAATCATCTATATTAATATATATAACTACCAAATTATTTGTTTCAATATGGTAAGTATATTAAATAAACAAAAAATCAGCACCCCAAAGCCAAGGATCCATCCATTTTTTAATAGACCACTTATCATATATGTTTTAATAGATACCCTCTACTAGAAAGACCTTATCCCTACAAATATTTTTCCACAAAAAATATGGCTGATCTAGATGTTGATATTGTAGCAAAAAATAGGTGAACTAATATTCACTTAGGACCATAGAAGAAAGGGAAATAGGAAAACATAAAATCCTCAAAAAATTCTGAGAAAGAATATCTATGCTGTAAGACCCTATATTCTGGAATACCAAACCTCCATCCTCTATAGGGAGTTATAATATTTCCCATGAAAACATATGAATTTTACTTCTTTCATCTATATAACCCCATCATAATTACTAGAACATGGAGTATAACTAATTGATAAGAGTTTCCCTAATTTTGACATAGGACATAAAATAAGTAAGAATATATTGAACCATTAATTTGATCAATTTAGTATTCCACCCCTAGACTTAACCATCCTTTCCAACAACTAATTATCTTCAAAACCCAATCCATGATAGAGAACGAAACTGGAATTCCTTGTTGATTATTATGCTCAAGAACCAAATTAACATGTAATAGAGAACACAACACTTCCCACTACTTTGGAAGATGAATTTTGATATGAATCATTAGTTTTAATCCTTGTTATTTTATTTTTGTGGATGAGGTGGGGTAAATTGGTTTATTATGAAATTTATAGGTTTCAGATCTCATCTAATATTTTTATTTATATTAATTATATTCTTATTTAGGTTTTAAATTTTATATTTAAGGATTTTAATTTATATTTCTAAACAATTTCATTGGTTATTCAAAAAATAATTATTCTTTTAGTTTTGGAAATATTAATAATAATTTTTTACTATTTGATGTTATAATTTAATTATATTACAAACTCAAGGAGTGAAATACAAAAATAAATTAAGAGAATTATAAAAAAAATTATGAATAGAGAATGGGGGATTCAATAATAAATTTTGGAAGCAATATATATAATAATAACAGACGAGAGAAAATGATATTGAAAATAAAGATAATTTAGGGAAATAAAATTGTAGTTTATGAATGATGAATCATATTTGTAACGACCTGATAATTTATGAATAAATCTCCCTTTCTTTTAATGTCCTATAGATATATGAAAAACTCACACACTTTTTATTATTATTATTTGTTTTAAATGTCCATTAATTATCATTACTGTTGATAATATAATCATTGAACAATGATCACATGACTAATATAAATATAAGGGTTTTTTTTAAAATGCATTCGACACAGATATAGGCGTGGATGACCTCATCCAGTAGTCTCGGTCCGTATGAAGCTCATTTGTGAGAGATAAAAAAGGATTTAGTGTCACTAGGCTTCTCTCTTGAACAATCCCAAGATGAGATTCAACACGTTAAGATTAAACGAAATCCGATATGGGAAAAGTTCAAGTTAATATAGATTACCACACATGCGATGTTATCTAAGCCATCCCAAGAGTTTTTCACCACCGTACACCTTACCTTTAGGCCTTATGTGGGGTTATAATGGGTTAAGTAATAAGTTATTAGTTAATTATTGTGTAATACCATTTTATAAATAAAACCCTTATTCTATAAACTCATTAATGTGAATAGTATATCTTAAACAAAATGAAGAATTTGATAAATAGATTTTTTGCATAAAAATGGTACTTTTGAGAAATATATACATTATTATATTAAAATAATATTTTATTAATAATATTATAAAACATTCCTCTAAATTATTTTATATCAGTTCATTATTTGTAAATGATTAGGTAGTCAATTCTATAAGAGTTACATTTTTTATATGATAAAAGAACGTTTTCAAAAAAAAATTTAAGGAATTAATGTTTTTTTAAATAATTAATATTTTAATAAAATATTATTATCAAATTACTTTTATGAATAATAAATTATTATTAAATTTTAATGAAGTCATATGTAATTTTTATTATGGTTTTAAAACTCTTTATGTCAAATCCATTGAATTTTTAATAACTTTTGGTTTTCATATGAAAAGTGTAAATTCACATATTAAAAAAATTTAAATAAAATGGTTTTTTTTTAATTTGGATTTCAATATTATTCGATGGATAAGTTTTCACAATTTTCTGAGATAATCAGTTTTTTGGGTAATAATTTAATACTGTATAAACAAAATATGTGTTTTACGACATCATAATGATCCCAAAATGATGTAATAAATTATATAATAGGTATTATCATCTTGATATATGTTTTTATATTAAAATAATTATATTTTAGATTTGTTTTACTTATTTTATAATCCCTTAGTGAATCTTCCAAAATGTATAATATATTTTATGATATTAAATTCATTTCTTTAATAATGTGACTCACCTTCACATAAGAAAGACTAATATTTTAATATGTTCAGACATTGGAATTATAAAATAATTTTCTCCACTCCTCTTTGGAAAAAATAATTTGAAAAAACCATGGTAAGGTTTGTGGTTTTTAAAATTTAATTATATAGATTCAAAAACATATGTTTGTGAAATAATAAATAATTCCTGTAACATCCCAGGTAAATAAAGAATAAATCATTTTAATATTTATTAATATTTACGAATTAAATATTAATTTTACTTTAAAGCGGTTTCTATGTTTGATAGCATACCCGATACGCAACAAAAAGATTCTTTGAAATCTTACGTTGCACACTAGTAATAAAATAATATTATTTTAAATGGTAGTTAACACGTAGCCGTTTTATTGGCGGGAATGAATGGAAATAACTAAAATATGATTATATATGTTTGTTAAATGTTTTACATTTATCAAATAAAAGATAAAGGCTTAAAATACGAAAGGAATTCAATTTTTGGCATATATACTCTAATTTTCACTAAAGGTCCATTTATCGCCTTTTGATGGTGAAACGCCATTAAGTATAGTTTCGGTCACTCTAATACATTCTATTGGACCAAATAAAATTTTTCTTTAGAATCGGGACATCAAAATTTACTTTGTGTGAATTTTTGGTATTTTTCCGATAAAGGTCATTTTTTAATGAATAGTGAAAAATGTTGTATTTTAATTCAAAACCCCATTTAATCTAATTTATTTATATGATTAGATTAAATTTTGAATTGGTTTTAAAGTAAAATTATAATTTATTTTTACCATTTAAACCAATAGTGGTCGTCGGAATTAATTTCACTTTGAAATTGGACTTAAACTAGTGTCAATCTTTTGATACTTATTTTTTCATAAAAACACGCTATTTGCTCTAAAAACGGGAATTAATTATTAAATTAATTAATGTAACTTATATGTTTTGAATTTTGTAAAATATACATCATTTATTAATTCGGAATATCAAATATAGCTTAGGCTGAAGTTTTGGTATTTTTCTGAAAAACATCAATTTTTGATGAATAGTGAAACCACTAAGTAGTACTTAAAAAATTGATTTTTCGTTTAAATGAAATTTTACCACCTCTATGTTTTGAATTTCAAAAATCCAAAATACATGGTTGTCATTAAGAATTAAAATGTGGTTCAATTGGATTAAAATAATTTTTTTGTGAATAGTAACTTTTAAGTTTTTAATCGCAATTAGAGGTAATTAGTGTAATTTAAGGTAAAAATAATGTTTTAATAATATGAAATGAAATAGAAATATGTCCTACCCTTATTGTATGTGTCTTGGCAGGCCAAAAAAACCAATTGGTCTATTTTTGGGACCCCATGGAGCCGCTTGGGTAAGATAAAGACACTAATGCCTTTTATTTAAAGTAAAAGTAAAAATGACACAAACATGAGTTGTTTTAATAAAACAATTTTTAAATGGGGTTATAAAAGTCAGATTTTTGACTATAAATAGTCATTGGGAATCTAAAAATATTTCCTACATCATATTATTTTTTTATAATTTTTAGATATTAAATAAAGTAAATTATTTATGACACCATGATGATTCAGCAATTACCTCATTATTTAACAATTTAAATAAAATGAATTTATAATGTAAAATCTAAGACCTAAACTTGTCAAAAACCTATTGGATGTGTGGATTTAGAACCCTTATAACCTTATCCACTAATTTTATAATTGTGGGACATTTTTGTATCCGAAAAGCATTTTATAACAAAGTATCTTTTCTTAACATTCCAAGAGTGCCCCTCCTCTCCTCTTATAAAAGCCCCCCACCTCTACCACCTTACCCACACTTCCAAAGCCTTTGGATCGGCCAACCCCTGCCCATTTTGTCTCTTCACATCCACATATAACTATTATAAGCCTCACATGGGGCATAAGTCTTCCCAGGGAAGCCTTTGAGCTCAAATCAAAAAGAGTTACCCGATTTAAAGGTAGTGTCTTCTCTTATGTTCTTATGTTTTATTTTGCTTTTCCAACCCCCTAAAATCTTTTTATTCATTTATTTTTTAACAACACTAGTATCTTCCATATACTATGATGTTTTTATAATATGTATTCAATCTACACTTACACACACCTACATCTAATGGTTAAAGAACATACTCTTTCCGTGGATGGCGAATTTCTACCTCACAAAACGATGATTGTTCAATATTATTTTAACACCTTCAAAGGTTTCCGTTAAGATGACACTATATTTATATATGATATATAATATGTTTATTTTTTACTTAAGCTTCTATATTTTTAATATATGGTATACCTTTATGGTTTCCATTATGGGTAAACGCTATATCTTCATTTTAGGAAGTGCGGACTACCGCCCCCTCAAAGTGATTTGATTCATTAATGCCATATGTGTGACATATAAAGGATGAAATTAATGATATTATATATTGTATTATACTGTAATTATAATATACATTTATATCATTATGATTCCATTCCATAAAATAGGAAATATAAATGAAAGTAGCGTTCATGCGTACGTACGGCTTACCGTCTCCATGAACGGTGCATTTCATTTCTTACCTCTAAACGTTATGTAATATTAAAAATGAATGTATATACTGGATATATATGATATATATGATATCTACATCATGAGTATAACTCTGGATATAATGGATACATGAAAAAATTTTAATTATAAAGAGTTTATTTTGGACTCAAGTACCAATGATCGTTAAAACGACCGTTATTAACTTAAATAATTACATAGTGTTCATGACATGGAAATAAGTGATATAAAAGGAACAATGAACTTGAAAAAGGTTCTTAAGTAAGTATAAATTAGCTCATGTTTATTATTCAGGACGTTAAAGAATGATCGAGTCAAGTCGGACCCGAGGTATGGGACTTTGTCTCAATCTCTTTTCATTGAGGCATATTTTGTGTTATACACAACCTTCTTTTATATGGTGTATAAACCCCTTTGACTTTTACATTTATCCAAAATGAATCTTTTTTTTATGAATCATTTTACTAAATAACAAAAGGGAATGTTTTTGTCGTACGTATGCAGCGACATCAACTTCTCCGCCGCTGTGACCATTATTTGAGTTTCGGCTTCCTCTACAAGCCATCAAATTTTTTTAAATGAAAAATAAATACCGTTTTTTACCTTTATTTTATTTTGGTATTGAAAATGGTTTTTATAAGGTTTTTATTATATAAATGCGTTTTATTGATATATTGTGGTTGAAATGTGTAAATGTTATGTTTCCTTTATGCATGTTTTATGAGATATGATTATGTTATGGTTCATGGGAATTGTTATGAAGTCAGGTGGTTTTGTGATAAACTAAGTGCAGGTGAGCCCGATATAGCTCTCCAATGCATTGGTTAATGCGAAGGAGTAAAGTGTTAAGGTTTTTCCGAAACGATTTAGGGAATATACTGTGATGGGTATTCCAAACGCAACCAAGAGGGTTACTCCCTACGTAAGAATGTTATGAATACCTAAAGTTACCTTTATGTCATATGATTTCTATGATTTATTCATGATTTGATGAGGTATGTTAAAGTGCTTATGTTTTATGAGTAGAGTATGATTTCATTGATTCTTATGTATACTTTTACTCATGTTTCCTTTCCATATTTTTATATCCCTTACTGAGCTTTTTATGCTCATCCCAAGTTTTTGAAATGTTTTTCACAGGTCAAGGGAAGGGTACATGATATGATGATAGTGTAAAGGAAGTGTCATGAAAGAATCCATGTTTTATTTTAAATATGTTTCCGTTGATGGGAAAAATGAATACTATCTTTTATTGTAACCACTTTGTTTAAATGTGGGATGTAATGCATGTTTTATGATCTAATTCACTAAAACTCTAAACCTGAAAATACCCTCAAGGTATATTCTTGAAATATCTCAATATTAAGTAATGTTTAAGGCTGGGGCCTTATAGTAGGTATCATAGGTCGGTTTAGATAACTTTTGGAGTTATAATTTTATTAAATGATTATCCAAAAATATTTTTTTATGGTAAAATTGAAATGATATAGCATTTGAAGATTACCATGTTGCTTCATCTAAGACATGTTTGTTCAGAATGGTTTTCCACAGAGGAAACAATGAAGTAGTGCTAGTAAGGCATACAGAAGGAAATAACCTTCATAATCAGCATCCTCAGATGGTCGGAATTGAAACTGAACATTTTGTTTCAGTAATGGCGCAGTTGACTCAAGCGATAAATGGTGGTGGTATCCATGCACGTGATCAGCCAGATCAACCATAGAGGAACATTTCAGTGGTGGAACATTTCATGAGGCAACATCCCCCATCATTCAGAGGATCATCTGACCCTTTTCTAGCTGAAGGGTGGATTAAAGCACTGGAGAAGATTTTCAATGACATGGGTTATTCATACAATCAAAAGGCTAGTCTTGCTATTTACCATTTGGAGGGTGAAGCAGATCAGAGGGGGTCGATGGTTAAAAATATCAGGGATGCTGATGAGATTTATGCTCTCGACTGGGATGAATTTAAAGGTATTTTTTGTGAGAATTATTTTCCCAAGGTTGTTCGAATTAGGATGGAAAAACAATTATTGTAATTGAGGAAAGAGGAAGACTCAATGGATTTTTATGATGAGAGGTTCACTCGATTGCCAAGGTATGCTCCAAATTTTATTCGAGGCCTTGATAGTAAAGTCAATCATTTTTACTCAGGATTAAAGCCAAAATATCGAAGGGATTTAGGTTCTCATGAGTTCAAAAGTTATGAAAAGCTTGTTCGATGTGCTGAGAATGTGGAAATGAAGTTTTTTGATGATCAAGTGTTCTATAACAACCAACAGAAGAAGAGACCGAGGTGGCAGGAGAAAGGAAAGAATTATTCAAAAAGGTCTGATGGTAAGAAAACTATGTTTCCAGTTTGTGATAAATGTGGTAAAAGGAATACTGGGGAATGTCTTCTGAATTCTGGAAAGTGCTACCGATGTGGTAATATGGGACATGAGGCTCATGATTGCACTGAAAAAGATCAAGGTGATGGTAAGTCCAAATTTGATTTGTAGTGAGTGAAATGTTTTAAGTGCAATGAGATGGGTCATTATGAAAATGAGTGTCCGACAAAGAGATCAAGTGATGGGAAGCAGTTAGACTACATGAAGAATGGGGTGGTGTAATCCTTTGCAACTACTTCAGCAGATGGCGGGCCATCAAATGAAGTTGTATCAGGTACATTGTTTGTTTTTTCATATTATGCCAGTGTGTTGTTTGATTCAGGGTCTACACATTCTTTCATCTATGAAAACTTTTCTAGTAAAATGGGAATACCATCTCAAGAAATGACTCCTAAACTTGTGGTAAAAACACCTGGGGGAAATGTTGAGGGAAAAAGAATTTATAAGAATCTTCCAATCCTTATCCGTGGAATGAACCTACTTGAGAACCTTATTGTTTTACCTCTAGCAGAGTTTGATATTATCCTGGGTATAGATTGGCTCTCTATTTACCATGCTAAGATTGACTGTAGAGCTAAAGAAGTTTCTTTTCAGAAAGTCTATGAGTTTGTGTACAAGAACGAACCCTTACTGTTGATAACTTATCAAGAGGCTGAGAAACTTGTAAAAGATGGAAATGAATGTTACCTTGAACACATCATTGAAAACAAAGGAACTATTCAGATTAATGATGTGCCAGTGGTAAATGAGTATCTTGATGTTTTTCTTGATGAGTTACCTGGAATAATACCAGATCAAAAAGTTGAATTTAATGTTGACTTAGTTCCTGATGCTAAGGCAATTTCAAAACCCCCTTATCGAATGGCTCAAATTGATATTTTAGAGTTGAAGGAGCAATTGCATGATTTATTAGAGAAAATTTTCATTTGACCTACAACATCACCATAGGGTGCTCCTGTTTTATTTGTTAAAAAGAAATATGGTTCTATGAGACTTTGCATTGATTATAGAGCCTTGAATAACATCACTGTTTAGAAAAAGTATCCTTTTCCTCATTTCGATGATTTGTTTGATCATCTCCAGGGAGCTCAGTATTTTTCAAAGATTGACCTGAGATCAGAGTACCATCAGCTGAAGGTAAAGGAAGTAGATGTTCCGAAGACTGCGTTTCAAACAAGATACGACCATTATGAATTTGTAGTAATTCCTTTTGGGATAACCAATGCACCTGCTGTATTCATGGACTTAATGAATAGAATTTTCCATGAGTTCTTGGATAAGTTTCTGGTGGTTTTCATTGATGATATTTTTGTGTTTTCTAAAAGTAAAGAGTATCATGAAAGAAATTTAAGGGTTATTTTGAAAACCTTTAATGAAAAGAAATTGTATCATAAATTCAGTAAGTGTGAGTTTTGGTTGCAAAAACTTTCTTTCCTTGGTCACATTGTTTCTAAATATGGGATAATTGTTGATCATACAAAAACAAAGGTTGTTGAAGAATGGCCAAGACCCACAAATGTAACTGAGATTTGTAGTTTCCATGGTTTGGAAGGATATTACCGAAGGTCTGTTAGAAATTTTTCACGGTTATCTAGTCCAATGAATACACTAACTCGGAAGGGTGTTATGTTTATCTGGACAAAAAAATGTGATAATTGTTTTCAGGAATTGAAATGAAGATTGGTGAATGCTCCAGTTTTGGAACTTCCTTCCAGGAATGGTGAGTTTGTTATCTACAGCGATGCTTCATTGAAAGGACTTGGTTGTGTCCTAATACAGAATGATCAGGTAATTGATTATGCTTCACGATTGTTGAAAACTCATGAGGTAAATTACCCTACACATGATTTGGAATTAGCATTTGTAGTTTTCTCTTTAAAAATTTGGAGGCATCATTTGTATGGGGTAAAGTGTGAAATATATACCGATCGCAAAATTTTAAAGTATATATTCACTCAGAAATAATTGAACATGAGATAGAGGGGATGGCTAGAATTAATCAAGGATTATGAATGTACAATTCATTACCATCTGGGAAAAGAAAATAAAGTGGCAGATGCTTTGAGTCGAAAAAGTAATGCTTCATTAACAATGTTGCATTTGGAACATGATCCTTTGGTTAAGGATTTGATGAACTTTGGCATAGAATTTGTTGGTGGAGGATGTCTTTCTGTTTAGTTTCGGGTATCAGTGAAATCTTCTCTATCAGACAGAATTAAGAAAGCATAGAAGCAAGACAGTGAGTTGCAGAAAAAGGTAGAGTTGGTTCAGAAGAGTAAGATGCCTGAATTTAATGTCGATAATGATCATGTTTTGAGATTTGGGAAGAGATTGTGTGTGCCTTGTGATTGACAGTTGAAGAGAGAGTTGTTATGTGAAGCTCATTGTTCTTTGTTTTCAGTTCATCCAGATAGTACTAAGATGTATAGAGATATTCAGAAGTATTACTGGTGGGACGGAATGAAAAGGGATATTCCTGATTTTACTGTGAAGTGTTTGACATGTCAACATGTTAATGCAGAGCGGAAGTTTCCAAAAGGGATGCTTCAACCTTTACCAGTGCCAGAGTAGAAATGGGAAAATATATCCATGGACTTCATTGTGGGATTGCCGAAGACACCTCGAGGTAATAATGCAATATGGGTTATTGTTGATCGCTTGACTAAATATGATCATTTCCTTGCTATATGAGATACTTTTTCCCTAGATCAACTTTCTCATTTGTATCTTAAAGAGATAGTCATGTTACATGGAGTTCCTCTCTATAATGTATCTGATCGTGATCCCAGGTTTACTTCTAACTTTTGGAAAGGCCTTTAAAATTCGTTGGGTACTGAATTAAATTTTAGTACAGCTTTTCATCCTCAATCAGATGGGCAGTCAGAACGAACAATTCAAACTTTGGAATATATTCTACATGCTTGTTCGATGGATTATCAAGGAATTTGGGACCAACATCTTTCTTTGGGTGAATTTTCATATAATAACAGTTCTCATTCCAGTATACAGATGGCACCATTGGAGGCATTATATGGGAAGCGGTGTCGAACTCTAGCTTTCAGGTATGAAGTGGGTGAAAGGAAGCTGATGGGACCAGAATTGGTAGAAGAGATGGTAGAAAAAGTTCAGTTGATACAGAAACACATGAGAACAGCTCAAAGCAGGCTGAAGAGTTTTGCGGATAACCGGAGGAAGGATCTATCTATTGAGGTAGGTGATTATGTTTTTCTCAATGTTTCACCATGGAAAAGTGTGATGCGATTTGGTAAGAAAGGAAAGCTGAGTCCAAGGTTCATTGGACCATATGAAATTCTAGAGGGAGTTGGATCATTTTCTTACCGAGTGGCTTTACCTCCGATATTATCTCAGGTACACAATGTTTTTCATGTTTCAATGTTAAGGAAGTACACGCCAGATCCATCTCATGTTTTGAGTCCAGAGGTAGTTCAGCTGGAAGAGAACCTATCTTATGAGTAATAACCAGTCCAGATTCTTGAATGTATAGAGGAAGTGTTGCGGAATAAGGTAATTTACTAGGTAAAGGTTTTATGGAAAATCCATATGGTTGAAGAGGCAACATGGGAATCTGAAAATGCTATGAGGGATAAATACCTCCACTTATTTTGATAAGTGAATAAAATTGTGAGGATGCAATTTCCAAAAGGGGGGAAGGATGTAACATCCCAGGTAAATAAAGAATAAATAATTTTAATATTTATTTATATTTACGAATTAAATATTAATTTTACTTTAAAGGGGTTTCTATGTTCGATAGCGTACCCGATACGCAACAAAGAGTTTCATTGAAATCTTATGTTGCACACTAGTAATAAAATAATATTATTTTAAATGGTAGTTAACACGTAGCCATTGTATTGGCGGGAATGAATGGAAATAACTAAAATATGATTACATATGTTTGTTAAATGTTTTTACATTTATCTAATAAAAGATA
This sequence comes from Viscum album, assembly GCA_963277665.1. Taxonomy (NCBI): domain Eukaryota; kingdom Viridiplantae; phylum Streptophyta; class Magnoliopsida; order Santalales; family Viscaceae; genus Viscum; species Viscum album. Next base: position 378,804,110 of record OY728130.1, on the reverse strand, counting down.
AAGGCTTAAAATACGAAAAGAATTCAATTTTAGGCATATATACTCTAATTTTCACTAAAGGTCCACTTATCGCCTTTTGATGGCGAACCATAATTAAGTATAGTGTTGGTCACTATTATATATTTTATTGGACCAAATAAAATTCTTCTTTAGAATCAAGACATCAAAATTTACTTTGTGTGAATTTTTGGTATTTTTCCGATAAAGTTCATTTTTAATGAATAGTGAAAAATATTGTATTTTAATTCAAAAACCCTTTTTAATATATTTTATTTATATTATTAGATTAAATTTTGAATTGGTTTTAATGTAAAATTAGAATATATTTTTACCATTTAAACCAATAGTGGTCATTGTAATTAATTTCACTTTGAAATTTGACTTAAACTAGTGTCAATATTTTGATACTTATTGTTTCATAAAAACACGCTATTTTCTCTAACGGCGGGAATTAATTATTAAATTAATTAATTTAACTTATATGTTTTTAATTTTGTAAAATAGGCATCATTTTTTAATTCGGAATATGAAATATAGCATAGGGTGATGTTTTGGTATTTTTCTGAAAAACATCAATTTTTGATGAATAGTGAAACCACTAAGTGGTACTTAAAAAACTGATTTTTCATTTAAATGAAAATTTACCACCTCTATGTTTTGAATTTCAAAAATCCGACATACATGGTTGTCATTAATAAGTAAAATGTTGTTCAATGGGATTAAAATATTTTTTTTGGTGAATAGTAACTTTTAAGTTTTTATTCGTGATTAGAGGTAATTAGTGTAATTTAAGGTAAAAATAATGTTTTAGTAATATGAAATGACCTTGACACATGTCCTAATCTTATTGGATGTTTTATGACCGACCAAGACAACCCATGGGTCGATTTGTGGGACCCCATGGAGCTACATGTGTAAAATAAAGACATTAATGCCTTTTATTTAAAGTAAAAGTAAAAATGACACAAACATGAGTTTTTTTACTAAAAAAAATTTCAAATGGGGTTATACAAGTCATATTTTTAACAATAAATTGTAATTGGAATGATAAAAATATATCCTACATCATAGTATTTTTTTTATAATTTTTAGATATTAAATAAAGTAAATTATTTATGACACCATGATGAAGGAGTGATTACCTCATTATTTAACGATTTAAATAAAATAAAAATATAATGTAAAATATAAGACCTACACCTGTAAAAAACCTATTGTATGGGTTTATTTAGAACCCTTATCACCTTATCCTCTAATGTTATAATTGTGGGACCTTTTTTATCCGAAAATCATTTTATAACAAAGTCTCTTTTCTTTACTTTCCAAGAGTGCCCCTCCTCTCCTCTTATAAAAGGCCCCCACCTATACCACCTTACCCACACTTAAAATGACTTTGTCTCGTCCAACCCCTGCCCATTTTGTCTCTCCACATCCCTCTCTAACACTTAGAAGCATCACTTTGAGCATAAGTCTTCCCCAGGAAGCCTTTGAGCTCAAATCAAAAAGAGTTACCCGATTTAAAGGTAGTGCCTTCTCTTGTGTTCTTATGTTTTATTTGGCTTCTCCAACCCCATGAACTCTTTTTATTAATTTACTTTGTAAAAAACCATTATATTACATATACTAGGATGTTGTTATAAGAAGGATTCGAGCTACACTTACACACACCTACATCTAATGGTTAAAGAACATACTGTTTCCGTGGATGGCGAATTTCTGCCTCACGAAACGATGATTGTTCAATATTCTTTTAACACGTTCAAAGGTGGCCGTTAAGATGACACTATATTTATATATGATATATAATATGTTTATGTTTTACATAAGCTTCTATATTTTTTATTTATGGCATACCTTTATGGTTTCCATTATGGGTAAACGTGATATCTTTATTTTAGGAAGTGCGGACTACCGCCCCTCAAAGTGATTTGATTCGTTAATGCCATATGTGGGAAATATAAAGGATTTAATTAATGATATTATATATGACATTATACTTTATTATAATATACCTTTATATCATTATGATTCCATTCCATAAAATACGAAATAGAAATGAAAGTAGCGTTCATGCGTACGTACGGCTTACCATCTCCATGAACGGTACATTTCATTTCTTACCTCTAAACATTATGTAATATTATAAATGCATGTATATAATGGATATATATGATATATATGATATCTACATCATGAGTATAACTCTGGATATAATGGATACATGAAAAAATTGTAATTATAAAGAGTTTATTTTTGACTCAAGTACCAATGATCGTTCAAATGACTGTTATTAACTTAAATAATTACATAGTGTTCATGACATGGTAATAAGTGATATAGAAGGAATAATGAACTTGAAAAAGGTTCTCAAGCAAGTAAAAATTAACTGAAGTATATTATTCAGGACGTTAAAGAACGATCAAGTCAAGTTGGACCCGAGGTATAGGACTTCGTCTCAATCTCCTTTCATTGAGGCATAGTTTGTTTTATACACAACCTTCTTTTATATGGTGTATAAACCCATTTGACTTTTACGTTTATCCAAAAGAAATATTTTTTTTTACGAAGCATTTTAATAAAAGACAAAGGGTAATGTTTTTTTCGTACGTATGCAGCGACAACGGCTTCTCCGCCGCCGTGACCATTATTTGAGTTTCGGCTTCCTCTACAAGCCATGCCTTTTCTTTAAATGAAAAATAAATACCATGTTTTACCTTTCTTTTATTTTGGTATTTTAAATTGTTTTCATAATGTTTTTATTATATCAATGTGTTGTATTGATATCTTGTGATTGAAATGTGGAAATGTTAGGTTTCCTTTATGTATGTTTTATGAGATACGATTATGTTATGGTTCTTGGGCGTTGTTATGAAGACGGGTGGATCCGTGATAAATTAAGGGCGGGTGAGCCCGATATAGCTCTCCAATGCATTGGGTAACATGAAGGAGTTAAATTTTAAGGTTTCTCCGAAGAGATTTAGGGAATATACTGTGATGAGTATTCCAAACGTAACTAAGAGGGTTACTCCCTACGTAAGAATGTTATGAATGCCTCAAGTTACCTTTATGTATTATGATTTCTAAGATTTATTCATGATTTGATGAGGTATGTTAAAGTTCTTATGTTTTATGAGTAGAGTATGATTTCATTGATTCTTATGTATACATGTACTCATGTTTCCTTTCCATATTTGTATATCCCTTACTGAGTTCTTTATGCTCATGCCAAGTTCTTGAAATGTTTTTCACAGGTCAAGGGAAGGGTACAAGATATGATGATAGTGTCAAGGAAGTGTCAAGAAAGAATCCATGTTTTATTTTGAATATGTTTCCGTTGATGGGAGAAAATGAATACTATATTTTATTTTAACCACTTTGTTTAAATATGGAATGTAATGAATATTTTATGATCTAATTCTATAAAACAATAAACATGAAAAGATCCTCAAGGTGTATTCTTGAAATATATCAAGATTAAGTAATGTTTAAGGCTGAGGCCTTATAATTCCCCTCTCATTTTCAATATAAACCCACCCAAGATCCCACTTATATTCACTAAAAATACATGGATCACATCCCTACTCTATCCTCCTATCTCGATAATCCTCTCAAGGAATCCCAAGCTCTCGAGAACCTCATCTTCATGCTTTTTAAGTCACACACTCAATAAAGGGTTCCATCTATTCTAATTTTTATCAATGTTTCCTCATATTGGTACACCGTTTTAATTTAATTTAAAAATGATGGGCTATGTTTTTGGACCTCCCCCATAATTCCATTTTTATTTTTTTAATGATGGGATACATCCTTCGCTCTCATTCATCCCTCCCATGCACACCCATTACCATACCAAAATTCTGTAAGTGTTATAATATTTCTCACCTTTCTTCCTGTTTATTTTTTATGTTATGCCTCTATTTTTATATTCCTTGTGTTGAAACATTTATATATACTACACCCTTAAATTAAATTTAATTTATATATGTTTATTGACCCATTTTTATCACATCAGTAATTTTCAGGAATTTTTTTGTCACGTCGTTAGAGTGTCAAAATTGCACTGTGATTTTCCTTGCGAAAGTCATCGAGTAGTGAATACCATGCCCATTTCTCAATAACGATAGTTAAAAAATATACACATATAATTATTGATTATATAATTTAATGTATGTATTAGAAAATAATTTATCGTGGAATAAATGATGATGTTCAATGAATCCATGTTATATGATCTATGTTGTACACTTAAGCATGAGATAGAAGTAATTATGAATGGTGCAACCTGATATCACTCCAATGCATTAAGAAATTTTTAGTATCATGATAATTCATGTTAGAATATGGGTTTACCTGATTCCTTTTTGGAAATTTTTCCACCATGTTGGGATTGGGGTTTTCCTAATTCATTTATGTTCTAATATTTATTTTATTCTTAATATTATGCATTTTTTACTCCCTTACTGGTCTTTATAGCTCACGATTTTCTCATATATATCTTTTGGTTATCTCATAAAATTCTATGTATGAAGGAATGTTTTGGTCATGTATGTAACACCTCGACCACAGTTACCCAGAGTCGGTGCATTATTACATAACATTGGCATGATCACAAGAAAGATCAAGTCTCGAAAGACCAATTAGTTTAGTAGCCTTGGAAACACTAGATACATTCATAATGTTTTACATTACATCATAAAAAACATCTTGTCTTCATATGACCTCATACTATCCCTACAGGTCATTCATAAATTACTACTTCATAATCCTGGGAAAAATAAAACATTGAAAGGGGTGAGCTCAGATGCTCAGTAAGGATAAAAATAAGGATGAAGCTTTCATAGATAGGCATAAACACTTAAGGCAATTTATAACTAAAACAAAAGCCTTTTAAACTTGAACTTCAACATAGTATGGAAAAAAAATGAAATAAAGTCGTTTACTTATTCACATGGTTACTCTACTAATCGAATAATCACATGCAATATCAATAAACACTTTCATAATGATGGAATGCATAATTCCAGACTATCATAACCACATAGCCAAGGCCTCATGCCAAGACTACAAATAAGATTTTGTCAAGGCCTTGTGCCAAGACATTAGTTTGTCTCATGAGACCTACCGATGCATCGAGGAGCTATAGAGGGCTTCACCCGTCACTTATTATGTCCAATGCATTTCTCACATGAACAGGTTTAAACAAAACATAAACATTCATATTAAAACAAGAATACGAAATGTCAATACATTAACCACAAACCATGAATGGTATAAAAATATCACATCCACAGTCAAACATAACTCATTTGATACAATATAGAAGACTGTATTGTATCACATGAACCTCAATCAAGAATAATGAAGGATGTTGACATAGATGAAAATAATCATCAAAACTATTTGAGAGAAATATCCCCCTTCTTCTTGAAATAATTTAAAAGTCACACTATTTGTCAAGAAGCCATTTAAAAATAGATTTTTGAATCAAAGTGTCCCATTCCAATTTGAAACTTTTTAAAAGGAGTTTTAATTTTAAAACCTTAATGTCCATATAAATAAATACTTAAAATCATTTTTAAAACATGGACATTAATGAGCAAGATTTAGATGAATAAGTCTTTAAAACATTTAAAAAAAATATTTTAGTTAGAGATTCTAACCAAAAGAGAGACACTTGAATACAAATAATTGAGGTAATCAAATCTTTTTAATATCATGAGAATAAAGGTATTCATGATATACTATGTCAAAGTACATTATATACACCACATAAAAGTGATTTGGTGTATAACAACAAAGAAGTCTCAATGGAATATAAATTGAGATGAAATCTCTCATAAAGGTCGTATCCTTAGGTTAAAGATAAATCAATGACATAGTTATGTGTGACAAATATAAATACACTAAATATGATTGGATATTCAGTGTAAAACAATCAAAGTATATTCACACATAATCTTGTAAAAACAACACCAATGAATTGGATGTTTAACTCAACAAATGGAGAATGAGTTAAAATTACTCTTATCAAATTCATATCGTTGACTTGAGAAATTATCAATGGAGTGATTATGTGTATTAAAAGTATATCAAAAAAAACGGGGAGTGGAAATTATGACATAAACAATTGAATAGTTATTCCACACATAATATCAGAGTAAAAAAATCAATGAAGTTTGCGTAAAGCTGAATAAATTGAAATTTCAAATTCCCTTATCGATTAGGTAACTTATGAAACATACACCCATAAATGAAGGATCATACAATGATGATGTAAATACCCATAAATTAAATTATAATACACAATGAATACAATTATGGTTAGTACACATACACCACATGCAATAAATAAGTGGTGAACAATAGAATTCACATGAAATTAAGAGTGAGATAAGAAACCCCTTAATTTGCACTCTTTCCTTGGTCGACGGTAGGTTAACCTCTTGTATAATAGTGAAATATTTGTTATTTAATTATAAAAGAATCATATGCATTAATATGATATCATATATGATCTTTTAACATTGATTTGTTAATAATATCTTAGAATTATCGTCATTTCGGGTGTTAACTGGTTCATTTTACTTTATATTCTTTGTTATGTGATCCATATTTGTTATTAATGGGATGTATATTATTAATATCCAAAATGATATGAAGTTCTTAAAAATTATTTTTAATCATCAAATGAGAATTATACTTGAATGGATACGATGGAGAATGAATCTCATCGCGTTCGTGGAGACGGTAGTCCGTACGTACGCACGGGCGACAATATCATTATTTTGATGTTAAAATAATATATAATTGGATGGTATATCATATAGACAGAATAATAATCATGTTATATTTATTATTTACATGAATTACACATCATTATTATACTCATCCAAATAATAATTTATTGAATGACAATTACACCACGAACTGGAGACGGTAAGCCGTACGTACGCACGTATGGTGACATGCCATTAAAAGGATTGATAGAATACTGAATATGGTTGTACCATATTTATAATAACATCACAGTATATAGAAGATACTGGAGTTATTATTTTAGAATAGAAATAACAAATAAAGAAGAAGTGGAAGTGGAAAGGAACTTGAAAAAGGGTGGTGAAAACATTACCTCTTTTTCGGGTTCTTCCTTTTGTTTTGATCAAAAGGGCTCCTTATGTTGGCTTTATAATCAAACTAAGGACTCTAGGTTGTAGTGAGGTATGTTGAGAGAGTATTAGGGCAGGGGTTGGCCCAACCAAAAGGCTTTTAAGGCGTGAATTAATGAGAAGGGGGAGTGCCCTTTTATAAGAGGGGCGAGGGGCACCTTTGGAAAAGCTAGAAATATTAATTAATAATAAATTTATATTTGGTTTCTCATGGCTCTAAAGTTGATTATTTAAAGTTCAAGGTGGGGATAGGTCGAAAACCAATCACCCAATAGAATTTAGACAGGTTTGGGTTACTATATTAACCTTATCATTAAGTATTAACTCTATGTTAATTAGTTTCACTTTTACAATGTCTCTTTGTATTTTTATATTATATGGTTAATAAAATTACTATATACATCCAAGAGACTCGCCAAGTCGTCCATTAATGATACACCTATCATGATATAAGTCTCTTGGATTAAGCTTAGATTTTTAGGAATTTAATATCAATTAATAATATAATATTTGTTTTAAAAACTCTTTTATGTCAATTTTGACACTATTCAATAATTGATTTTTTTAAAACTCATAACAGAATTATTACTTAGAAAAAAGTTAATTAAATAAATCCTAACATGTCATATTAACCTATAAAATTAATTTAATTCATAAAAATTCTCAAAGTATATTTATTTGGGTATTTATAATATAACATATTTTAATTTTTCACTATTATTGTAATTACTGCATCATCATTGTGTAATAAATAATTTAAATTATTTAATGTCTAAAAATTATAAATAAAATATAATTATGTAGTAAATCTTTTTAAATTTCTGATGAATATTTATAGTCTAAATGATAACATATATAACCCTATGTAACAATTGTTTTGATAAAAGATATATGCTTGTGTCATTTTTATATTCATTTTAACTTAATTAAAATAAAGTGTCCCTATCACTTACAAGTGGCTCCATGGGGTCCCAAAATCGACCCAAAGATGCCCAAGGTCGGAAATGTATCCACCAATAAGGTTAGGACACGTTTTAGGGTAATTTAGTATTATTATATTATTATTTTTTAACCCTTATTTACCGGATTTACCCTTAACCATGGTAAATAAAATATTTACCGCAGTAATTATTCAATATGTCTATAAATAAAAGTTACATATTCACATAATTTGAAAATACTGATTCCAAATATGGAATCCATTTTTCCAAATTCAAAACACAGAAGTGGCAGAAATTAATTTAAAATTAATTCTCGTTGTTAAAACAAAAAGCGTGTTTTTAAGAGATAATAACTATCAAAAGATTGACACTTGTTTATGTCCGGTTTAATTGTAAAATTATGTACAATGAACAAAATTATATTAAATGGTAAAAATATATTCTAAATATAATTTAAAACCACTCAAATTCATAATTTATCAATATAAATTATTTCGATTAAAAAAGTTTTCTTTTAATTAAAATTTAGTAATTTTCACTATTCATCAAAATATAAGTCTTATCTGAAGAGTTCCAAAATTTCACCCTAGGATAAATTTGATATTCCGAATCCAAAAATGAAGTATATTTTAAAATATAAAATATATATAATTTCAAAAAGTAGGTATTACTATTCATAACAGCTAGTTTGATCGATTGTGGTGTGTTAGAACTCGATGTTGCGTACAACACACACTATCACATTATTCAAAGAGAAGCGTACCGTGGAAGCTTGAGGTGTTACATTCTCCCCTCCTTCAATAAATTGTGTCCTCAATTTTTTTTTAAAAAATTGGGCTTGATAATATAATGGAAATTCCCACATCGGTAAAAGAATCATTAAAACTATCACTTTAAAAGAAAGGAAGAGAGGTATAAAGGTCACCCAAGATAACCCATACTTGGATTCCATGTAGGAAAACATGGATATGGACGATAAACTAAGTGTTCAGTTCTGATGGAGAGGGATAGAAAACATGATCAGGAGAAATTTAACAATAAGAAAATCACAAACTTGTGTTGGGACAAACGGTCCTTAGTCTCCCAGTGGGAAAAGTAAATGGACAACATTTTTTTGTTTTAAGTTACATTACATAAGGAAGAGGAATTCATTTATGATATTGACTAAGAACATAAAGAGATATACTTACTTTTTAAGTAGAGTTTAATTCTTTAATAACTTTTTACCACTAACTCATTTTTTTTGAACAATGAGTATTCAAGAAGACTTGGTCACAATAGAAGAGCTAGAATAAACTTCTATAGAAATACATGATCCATGTAGGATAAACTATATATTTATCTTGTCTTTAGAGATTAATCAAAACCAAAATGGTTAGCATAAGATCTGATGATCCCCCAAATGTATATTCTATTAGAGAAAAAAATACTAATCTTAATTAATAAAATTAAACCAACAATACCCCACAGTTAAATAAATACCATTCAATAATAAATTGTCCTTAAAATCCTTCAATATAATCCAAACTAATATTGAAACCCAAAAATTATAAGAATGTAGTCTTCCACGTTAAATTGTATCTCCAAATGACATCATCTACTCTTAAAGTCACATACTTAAAAGTAATTAACCTAATCACATATTCTTTATTATAGGTTAATCATTTCCATAAATAATCCAAATCACTATAAATCCGCAATAAAAACATAGATAAAAATAAACCATTACTCCTCTAATGAAATCCCATAGTATTTTATTTTCCTTGGACATATAGTGTTCCCAACAAAGTGAACATCTTCCAAAATAACATTAATCACTTAATCACCAAATCATTTTCCTATACTAAGGGTATTCATTTGATAAGACATAAGAACCCAAATCAACTTATTATTGATCAATAAAATAATTTAACAAAAAATAATAGTCACACTAACCAGGGACTTCACGTAGTCCAGTGGTAGGAGATAAATCCCAATCGCACTTTGGTTGTGGGTTCAATTCCCACAGCTTTGTCCGACGCGACGGGTTGTCACACACTCTACGTGTTGTCCTTTTTCAAAAACTATATTTTATAATATTACCATAACATAATTTAACCACAAATGTTATATCATACCTTGAATTTTCATCCCAAATTATAATAACTTATAATTCTCTCAAACCCTAATGATCATATAGAACCAAATGGTTATTTATACCTATATCCACAAGATAAGAGACAATTCTTCCTCAAATATCATTCTCACATGGGAAACTGCGGGGTTACAAATACAAGAGAAAATTATTCCAAAGTAAACCCATCAACAAGGAGCACTAATACTTTTTAAACATTTCGCCAACCATTTATTTCCACATAGCTTCTTCTTTGACCAAGAAAATATCCTATAGAATAGGTAATTCACTCGGGTAATGGCCAGGTCCCATAAATTTACGGAAAATGACTCTAAATGGACTCTTGGGACCATTTTTATCTTCTTCCATAGTACCCTTCATTTTGCTTCAGCAATTGTTCACTTTATGTCCTTCCTTCCCACATGTAAAGTATTTTTTGGTCCCATTGAGACACTTTATAGGGTTTCTCCTACCAAATTTCTTGCATGATGGAAATTGAGGGTTCTTTTCTCCATGGTCTCCATTGCTGGAGCTCTTATCATTCATCACATTTCTCTTCCTTGTTGAGTTTGGGAGTTGGTTAATATATTTGTTGTTGATCATATTTTTGGAAAACTGATTTGGCATAAAGACGATATCTTTTACGCCTATCAACATTCCATTTTGTTGGTCATTTCCACCACTGTTCCCACCTTGTACATCATTCTCAAAGTCACTATGACTTCCTTGGAATCCTGCCATTGACTAAAACCCGAAAGCATTATGTGAGTAACATTAGTCATAAAATCATTTAGAGATTAACATGTCACCATATTTTCAATTTGAAACACATTAGGATTAACCAAGGTCATTTAGTCTCATATTATATATTTAATACTTCAAATCGGTTAGTAAAGAAAATGTAAATTATCCTAATCATATCCCCTGGGAGTGTCATAACCAAGAGTGCAGCAAGGCCTGTTATTGTGCACCAGTTCCCTTTCGAGTCTAGCTCAAAGCTGTGTTTTCAGGTTTTACCCCTAGGTACATCTGTGCCAGAGCCGCCTCTACCTGCTCGTATCCAGACAGGGATGTATTGCTCATAAAACTCAAAAAATCTCTACAATACCAAAATTCTAGGAAGTTCTTCTATACTAATCCTCAAAGTTCATCTTAGGTCTACGTGCTCTAATCAGAATTTATCTAAATATAGCTTTCATGGTTTGTACTAAACATCCTCGGATACCAAATGTAACACCCCGGACCCAGTTACCCAGAGTCGGTGCATTATTACATAACATTGGGATGATCACAAGAAAGATCAAGTCTCGAAAGACTGATTAGTTTAGTAGCCTTGGAAACACTAGATACATTCATAAAGTTTTACATTACATCATAAAAAAACATCTTGTCTTCATATCCCCTCATACTATCCCTGCAGGTCATTCATAAATTACTTCTTCATAATCTTGGGAAAAATAAAACATTGAAAGGGGTGAGCTCAGATACTCATTAAGGATAAAAATATAGCAGAAGCTTTCATAGATATGCATAAACACTTAAGGCAATTTATAACTAAAACAAAAGCCTTTTAAACTTTAACTTCAACATAGTATGGAAAAAAATGAAATAATTTCCTTTACTTATTCACATGGTTACTCTACTAATCGAATAATCACATTAAATATCAATAACCACTTTCATAATGATGGAATTCATAAAGCCAGACTATCATAACCACATAGCCAAGGCCTCGTGCGAAGACTACAAATAAGAGTTTGTCAAGGCCTTGTGCCAAGACACTAGTTTGTCTCATGAGACCTACCGATGCATCGAGGAGCTATAGTGGGCTCCACCTGTCATTTATTAACTCCAATGCATTCCTCATATAAACAGGTTTAAACATAACATAAACATTCGTATTAAAACAAGCATACGAAATGTCAATACTTTAACCACAAACCATGAATGGTATAAAAATAGCACATCCACAGTCAAACATAACTCATTAGATAAAATATGGAATATTATATTGTATCACATTAACCTCAATCAAGAATAATGAATGATGTTGACATAGATGAAAATAATCATAAAAACTATTTGAGAGAAATATCCCCCTTTTTCTTGAAATCATTTAAAAGTCACACTATTTGTCTAGAAGCCATTTGAAAATAGATTTTTGAATCAAAGTGTCCCATACCACATTGAAACCTTTTAAAAGTATTTTTAATTTTAAAACTTTAATGTCCATATAAATAAATCCTTAGAACCATTTTTAAAACATGGACATTAATGAGCAATATTTAGATGAATAAGTCTTTAAAACATTTTAAAAAAATATTTTAGTTAGAGATTCTAACCAAAAGAGAGAGACATTAATAAAAATAATTGAGGTAATAAAAATATTTTAATATCATGAGAATAAAGGGACTGATGATATACTATGTCAAAGTACATTATATACACCACATAAAAGTGATTTGGTGTATAACAACAAAGAAGTCTCAATGGAATTTAAATTGAGATGAATTCTATCATAAAGGCTGTATCCTTAGGTTAAGGATAAATCAACAGCATAGTTATGTGTGAAAAATATAAATACACTAAATATGATTGGATATTCAGTGTAAAACAATCAAAGGATATTCACCCATAATCTTGTAAAAACAACACCAATGAATTGGATGTTTAACTCAACAAATAGAGAATGAGTTAAAATTACTCTTATCAAATTCATATCGATGACTTGAGAAATTATCAATGGAGTGATTATGTTTATCACAAGTATATCCAAAAAACGGGGAGTGGAAATTATGACATAAGCAAATGAATAGTTATTCCAAACATAATCTCGGAGTAAAATAATCAATGAAGTTTGCGTAAAGATGAATAAATTGAAGTTTCAAATTCGCATATCGATTAGGTAACTTATGAAACATACAACCATGAAAGAAGGATCATACAATGATGATGTAAATACCCATAAATTAAATTATAATACACAATTAATACAATTATGGGTAGTATACATACACCACATGCAATAAATAAGTGGTGAACAATGGAATTCTCACGAAATTAAGAGTGAGATAAGAAACCCCTTACTTTGTACTTTTTACTTGGACGAAGGTAGGTTAACCTCCTGTATAATGGTTAAATAATAGTTATTTAATTAAACCAGAATCATATTCATTAAGATGATATCATATATGATCTTTTAACATTGATTTGTTAATAATATCTTAGAATTATCGTCATTTTGGGTGTTAACAGGTTCATTTTACATTATATTATTTATTTTGTGAGCCATATTTATTATTAATGGGATGTATATTATTCATATCCAGAATGATATCAAGTCCTTAAAAATTATTTTTAATCATAAAATGAGAATTATACTTGAATGGATATGATGGAGAATGAATCTCATCGCGTTCGTGGAGACGGTAGTCCGTACGTACGCACGAGCGACAATATCATTCTTTTGATGTTAAAAATAATATATAATTGGATGTTATATCATATATACAGTATAATTATAATGTTATATTTATTATTTAAATTAATTACACATCATTATTATACTCATCCAAATAATAATTTATTGAATGACAATTACACCATGACGTGGAGACGGTAAGCCGTACGTACGCACGTATGGTGACATGCCATTCAAAGGATTGATAGAATAGTTAATATGGTTGTACCATATTTATAATAACATCACAGTATATAGAAGATACTGGAGTTATTATTTTAGAATAGGAATAACAAAGAAAGAAGAAGTGGAAGAAGAAAGGAACTTGAAAAAGGGTGGTGAAAACATTACCTCTTCTTCGGGTTCTTCCTTTTATTTTGATCAAAAGGGCTCCTTAGGTTGGATTTCTGATCAAACTAATGCCTCTACGTTGTAGTGAGGGAAGTTGAGAGAGTATGTGGGCAGGGATTGGACGAACCAAAAGGCTTTGAAGGTGTGATGTAATGAGAAGCGGGAGTGCCCTTTTAAAAGAGGGGTGAGGGGCACCTTTGGAAAAGCTAGAAATATTAATTTATAATAAATTCATATTCGGTTTATAATGGCTCCAAAGTTTGTTATTTAAAGTTTAAGGTGGGGATAGGTATAAAACCACTCGACCAATAGAATTTAGACAGGTTGGGTTACAATATTAACCTTATATTTAAGTATTAACTCTAAGTTAATTAGTTTCACTTTTACAAAGTCTCTTTTTATTTTTATATTATATGGTTAATAAACATACTATATAAATACAAGAGACCCCCAAGTGGTCCGGTAATGATACACCTATCATGATATAAGTCTCTTGACCGAACCTTAGATTTTTAGGAATTTAATATCAATTAATAATATAATATTTGTTTTAAAAACTCTTTTATGTCAATTTTGACACTATTCAATAATTGATATTTGTAAAAATCATAACAGAATGATTACTTCGATAAAAGTTAATTAAATAAATCCTAACATGTCATATTATCCTATAAAATTAATTTAATTCATAAAAAGTCTCAAATTATATTTATTTGGGTATTTATAATATCAATTATTTTAATTTTTTACTATTATTTTAATTACTGCATCATCATTGTGTCATAAATAATTTAAATAATTTAATTTATAAAAATTTTAAATAAACTATAATTATGTAGGAAATCTTTTTATCTTTCTAATTAAAATTTATAGTCTAAAATCTAACATATATAACCCTATGTAACAATTGTTTTGATAAAAGATTCATGCTTGTGTCATTTTTGTATTCATTTTAACTTAATTAAAATAAAGTGTCCCTATCACTTACAAGTGGCTATATGGGGTCCCAAAATCGACCCAAAGATGCCCATGGTTGGACGTGTATCCACCAATAAGGTTAGGACACGTTTTAGGGTAATTTAGTATTATTATAATATTATTTTTAACCCTTATTTACCGGATTTACCCTTAACCATGGTAAATAAAATATTTACCGCAGTAATTATTCAAAATGTCTCAAAATTAAAGTTACATATTCACACAATATGAACATACTGATTCCAAATATGGAATCCATTTTTCCAAATTCAAAACACACAAGTGGAAGAAATTAATATAAAATTAATTCCTGTTGTTAAAACAAAAAGCGTGTTTTTAAGAGATAATAACTATCAAAAGATGGACACTTGTTTATGTCCGGTTTAATTGTAAAATTATGTAAAATGACCAACATTATATTAAATGGTAAAAATATATTCTAAATATACTTTAAAACCACTCAAATTAATAATTTATCAATATAAATTATTTTGATTAAAAAAGTTGTTTTTAATTAAAATTTAGTAATTTTCACTATTCATCAAAATATAAGTGTTATCTGAAAAGTTCCAGAATTTCACCCTAGGATAAATTCGATATTCCAAATCAAAAAATGAAGTCTATTTTAAAATATAAAATATATATAATTTCAAAAAGTAGGTATTACTATTCATAACAGCTAGTTTGATCGTTTTTGGTGTGTTAGAACTCGATGTTGCGTACAACACACGCTATCACATTATTCAAAGAGAAACGTACCGTGGGAGCTTGGGGTGTTACAATGTAAAAGAAGTTCACAATAATTATGTTGTATTTTCTTTATTAAGTTTTCATGTAAAGTTTCTAAGCCCCAAAGACACTAGAAATGTCAATATTTTGGGTTATATTAATTTAATGTTTATGTAATAAATCGTGTTTAAGTGTGTAATAAAGAGCACAGTCATTATAGTTGGTATCAAAGGATAGGATATGTCATTTTTGGGATTAGGATTAGAAAAAACTGGTGAAAGCCTTATGGATAAGAATAAGTATAATAAAAATATTCTTAAATTTTCATGAGTATGGATTATGTGGTTTATAATTAAAATACATTTATGTCTGGATATGAACAAGTAGAGGTGGCTCTGGCACACATGTTTCTAGGGGTATAATCCAAAAACACTACTTTGAGCAAGACTCAAATGAAAAATAGTGCATGAAAATGACCCTTGATACACTCTTGGTTCGACACTCTCAGGGGATATTCTTCAGTAAATTCATAATATTAGTATGAACCATTATTAGGGGAACAAAAAAATCCCCTAAGAATATATATTTGGAAGTAGATCATGGATAACTTAAATCAAAACCTATAAATTTGTATTTAAGGAGATAAATTTAAGTCTTCCTTTTTATCATCAGATTACCCTTTATTTTTTAATAGTTTAAAATACATTCCCATAATTTTACTTTTATTCTATCGAATGGCGAGTAATAGGAGCACTAGGGCTAACGACCGATGAGAAGATCAATGTGATGATTGTTAAAATGAGATACCCAATCCGATAGGGGCAGGAATCACAAACTTTTTCATGATACTCCCTCAGTTAAATCATGTTTTGAATAGAAATATGGGTCAATAGAAATGTCCAACCCCCCATAAAAAACAAGTCGCAATTGAGAGATTCATTATAAAAAGGCCTCCTACTTTCAATGGAACATTTGATCCCTCAATCACCTAACAATGGATAAAATACATTGAAAAGATCTTCTCCGTCCATCAATGTTATTAAAAAGAGAATGTTCTTATGGATTCTTATCATATGGAGGGTGAATTTGATCCATGTTAGACATTGATAAAAAATACGAATCCTAAGGAAGAGCTCAAGGTGTTGGAATGGAAGTATTTACGGAAAATGTTTTTTGATAAATATTTTCCTTATAACCTATAACATAATATTGAAAAGGAATTTCATTCCCCCAATAAGAATAGATTTATCCATCAGAGAATATGAGGAAAACATCACAAGGCTTGCATGATATGCCTTTGGCTTTGTCCTTACCCCCAAATGCATAGTTAACCACACTTTAGTGGGCTAAATCCTAGCCTACGGAAAGACCTAGAAATCTGTGACTTAGATAGCTATATGTAAATTATCTAATGTGGCCTCAAATTTTAAATGGAGATTGAAAAATATTAGGGATATCAAGGGGATATGATGCTGAAATAGGACTTTATTTCTAGTGGTATGAGGGATAAATCAAATGGTGCTATGAAATTCTATTACCCCAGTTTACAAACGTGCGGAAAGAAGCTCCCTAGAATTTTCTTAAAGGGGATGAGGAAATTATTTAGGTGTGGAAGATAAGGGAACTTCACCAATGATTTCGGAAAAAATAACCTTGCTACTATGAGAGAGTAGATGAATTTTCGGTTCAACCCTCACCACATTGTTTATTGCTACAACTGCAAATTACCCAGGAACAAACTGAACCCGTTCCCTAAGAAAATGGATTTTGGAGGCGACCAACAGCTTCTATGGTATCAAGGGTTAGATCTTTCCATCACTACTACATAAGATAATCCAAACAATGAAGTGCTGACATGTACACTAGATATTCATTCAATAATAGAAAACATAATTTTTTATTCTGGTTCTATTCATTATTTTATATCCTGAAAGTTTAGTAGATAAATACAAACACCACCACAAATCAAGGATGTAAATATATTGGTGAGAACAGAGAATGGGGAAATTTTTTCATCCAAGGAATATAACTCCTCCCCTGTCACAATTTATGGATTGAACTTCCCTATGAACCTCGTCATACTACCTCTAGTTGAATTTTATTCAATTATTGGCATGAATTGGAATTACATATATAGTGAAAACATAAATTATCGTGAGAGGAAAATCACTCTCTATATGGTGAATCGACCCCTAATTCTATACAAGTGTATGGAAGAAGATGAATCTTCTTTAGAAATATCATATCAAGCATGGATATTACTTCCCTATGGTCATGTATATCTTTCCCATATGATTGATTCTAAGGAAGGAACCATCCCCCAAGACATGGCTATTGTGAGGGAATTCACTGCTGTGTTTCTCGATGAATTTTATGGTCTTCCTCCTAGAAGAGATGTTGGATTCTCGTTTGATCATTTATTTGGGTAATTTCCAATATCCTAGAATATATATAGAATGGCTATTATGGAGCTCGATGAGATAAATAAGCAACTATAAGAGATTCTAGATAAAGGTTTTATATTTCCAATTACTTCATCATGGGAGTAATCAATACTATTCTTCATGAATAAGTATGGGTTAATGTGCCTTTGCATTGATTATCATGAGCTCAACAAAATCATGATAAAGAAAAAGTATCATTTCCATGAATTGATGAATTGTTTTATAAGCTACATGGATCAAAATACTTATCAAAGGTAGATATGTGATCATGATATTACTAGGTAAGGTTGAAGGAGGATATCTCCAAGAATACTTTTCATAGAAGGTACGGGCACTATGAATTCATAGTAATGCTTTTCAGAGTCACTAATTCTCCAAAAATCTTTATGGAAATGATGAATAGCCCATTTAGATATTACCTTGACAATATTAGGGTAGTATTTACAAATGGTATTCTAATATACTCCAATACCAAGGATGAGCATGAAGAGAATCTAAATACTGTACTAGAGGCCTTACACAAGGGGAAGCTCTATGAAATGTTTATAAAGTGTGAGTTCTGGTTGAAGAAATTCTCATTCTTAGGTAATATCATCACAAGCAATGTGATATATATGGACCCCTCTAAGAAAATTTCGATTGAGGGATGGATGTATAAAACATATGTGATATATATCCATAAATTTTATAGGTTAGATGGATATTATCACCAATGTGTGAGAAATTTCTCAGGTTTGTCAAACACTCTTACTAAGATAATGTAGAAGGGTGTCATGTTTTCTTGGATTGTTGAGTGTGAAGAGATATTCAAGGATTTGAAAAGAAGTATTATCACTACTCCCATGCTCAAACTACCAACAAGTGGAGAACTTTTTGTGTTATTTAGTTATGTTTCAAAGAAGGGAATGGGTAGTTTATTTGTAAAAAATGAGGAAGTCATGACCTATGCTTCAAGGAAATTTAAAGATCATGAGCAGAGCTATCGAACACATGATCTGGAGTTGGATGTAGTGATATTTACTTTGAAAATTTCGAGACATTACCTCTTTTTAGAAAAGTGTGATATATATATGGATCAAAAAAGTCTCATGTATATATTCACATATAAAGAGGTGAATATCCACCAAGGAAGATGGTTAGAGATGATCAAAGACTATGACTGCTCAATTCAATACCATCCATGGAATGTGAATAATGAGGAAGATTCACCAAGTAGAAAGTATCTAACAAATCATTCATTGATGAGAATTGAAAAATATCTAATCTTCATAGATTTGATGATGATGGACATTGGAATCATAAATAAGGGAAAATCATGAATCCTTTCAAAACATATTTCTTAACCATATCTTCTGGAAGGGTTAATATATTCTCAAAAGGATGATGTGGAAATTTACAAGAAATTGGAAACATTCTGAAAAGGGAAATCCTTGATGTTCAATGTTAATGAAGAAGGAATTGTGATATTTGGGTCAAGACTATGTGTTGCATCAAATCCATAGTTAAAGAAAAAACATTTTGATGATGCAAGAAGTTCAAATTTTTCCTTTCACATAGGAAACACAAATATGTATCATGATAAATGATAGAATTATTTGTGGGATAACATGAAGTAGGAGATCATTGAGTATGCATCAAAGTGCCTGGTATGTCAGCAAGTGAAGGATGAGTGGAAGAAGTATAAAGGGATGATGGAATCATTACCTATACCAACATGGAAATGGGAAAACATCACCACTGACTTTGTCACTAGAACTCCAAATACATCTAAAGAAGATAACGTTGTATAGGTCGTTATGGATCATTTTATAAAGAATGCACACTTCATTGTAATTTCAGAGGATTTATCATTGTATCAAATAGCAAGAATATACATCTGAGAAGATTTAAAGATGCATAGGGCACCACTATCAATTATATCTAATCATGATCCAAGATTCACCTCTATGTTTGGTAAGAGTATCCAATGCACTTTAGATACTTAGATGAACATCATTATAGATTATCATCCTAGAACTGATGGAAAATTTGAGAAGACTATCCAAACACTTGAGGACATGTTGAGGGAATTTTGTATGGTCTTAAAAGTAGGATGGGATCAACATCTTCCTCTGGTTGAGTTCTCTGACAACAACAATTTCCACTCAAGCATCCAAATGGATCCTTATGAAGACCTTTATGGGAAGATGTAAAGAACACCATCATGTTAGGGTGATGTTGGGGATCAAAAACTTATAGCTGTAGAAATGGTCAAAGAAATGGTTGTGAAGGTTAAGACTATCCAACAGCACGCTAAATCTTGTCACAGTTGAAAAAATAGGTATGATAAAAATCATCAAAGATATCGAGTGTTTGATGTTGGAGATATAGTTTTCCTCCACATATCTCTATAGATGATAGTGATGATATTTGGGAGGAAGGTAAAGCTTAGTTGAAGGTACATTGGACCTTTTGAGATCCTTGATCACATTGGAGTAGTGGCCTATTGACTAGAACTACCACCAAAACTATCTCAAGTATATAATGTATTCATTGTATCACTCTTGAGGAAGTACATACTTTCCCCATCACATGTACTCAATCTAGCGGTGGTACCATTGGAGAATGACCTCTCTAATTATGAAAATCCAGTAAATCTATTAGATCATAGAGAACGATATACAAAACAAGACGATTCCCCTTATCAAGGTGTTTTATTGAAACGAAAAGTTTGAAGAAGAAATGTGGGAACCGGAGGAAGTGATGAGGAAGAGTTACCCACATCTGATTTAGTGTGGGAAAAGTAAATTGTGAGGGAGAAATTTTTTAAGGGGGTAATGTTGAAATGACCCTATTATTTATGAATAAAATTACCATTATTTTAATGTCTTATTGATATAAAAAACACATGCACTATTTTTTTATTATTGGGTTTAAATGACCATTATGTATCATTACCATTGGTAATATAATCGTTGAACAGTGATCACATGACTGATAAAAATATAATGGTCTTAATAAAAAATATTTCGACAAAGACATAGGAAAGGATGGCCTCATCGAGTATACTTGGGCCGCATGAAGCTCATTTTTCAGAGATTGGAATGGGGGTATCATCATTGTGATTTTCTGTTGACCAATCCCATGTCTAACTTTAGCATGTTAAGGTTGAATGAAATATCATATTGGATAAGTTCAAGTTAATAGATATTACAACCTGGGTGATGTTATCTGAGATTCCCCAAAAGTATCTCACCATCGCACACCGTAACCTTAGGTCTTATGTGGGTGTCATAAGGGTTTATTTCATAATGTATTACTTACTTATTGGGTAATCCTTTTTTTTATAAATAAAATTCCTATTCCATCAAGAACTTAATGAGAATAGTCTTTCCTAAAATGTGATGAATTTGATAAATTATGTTTTTGGGTAAAAATGGTACTTTTGAGAAATATATATATTATT
The DNA here is from genome assembly GCA_963277665.1 of Viscum album. Lineage (NCBI taxonomy): Eukaryota > Viridiplantae > Streptophyta > Magnoliopsida > Santalales > Viscaceae > Viscum > Viscum album. Next base: position 378,782,483 of record OY728130.1, on the reverse strand, counting down.
ATATTAAAATAAGGTCTTTAATAATAATATTATAAAAATAATTATTATAAATGATGATTATATCATTTCTTTATCTGTAAATGATTAGTTAATCATATTGATAAAAGTTACATTTTTTATACAATAAAACATACTATATTTTTAATGAATTGATTTTAAGGAATTAATGAATTTTTTAAATCATTAATATTTTAATAAAATATTATTTTCAAATTAATTTTATGAATAATAAATTATTAAATATTTTTTATAAAGTCAAATGTAATTTTATTATGATTTGGAAACTATTTTTGTCCAAACTCGTGAATTTTCAATAAATGCCAGTTATAATTTTACAAGTTAAAATTCATAAATTTAAAAAATCAGTTCGATAAAATGATTTTTAGTTTTTTATTTAGGATGTCAAAATTATCCAATGGTGAATTTGTCTTAATTTTATTATATAGATTTATTTTTGGGTAAAAAATAAATACCTTATAAACAAAATATATCTTTTATGACATCATAGTGACCCCAAAATGAAGTAATTAATACTATATTGGGTATCCTTGGCCCAATATATGTTTTCCCATTAAAATAATATGATTTTATATTAGATTTAATTATTTTAAAAGATATAGTGAATCCTCTAAAATGTATAATATATTTTATGATTTTAAATTCATTTCTTTAATAATGGGACTCACCTCCACATATGAAAGGGTAATATTTTAATATTTTCGGTCGTGGGCCTTATAAAATAATTTTTTCTACTCCTCTTTGGAAAAAAACATCAGAAAACCCTTGGGAATGTTTTTGTTTTTTAATATTTAAATATATAGAATGCAAAACCTATGTTGGTGAAATATTAAAGAATTCCCCTATCATTTCCTATATAAACCTACCCAATCACCCACGTATCTTCAATAAAAATACATGGAGCACGTCCCTACTCTATCCAAACCTCTTTATAAATCTTCCATGGAACCCCATTCTCTCATGAATCTTCTCTTAAAACTTTTCAAGTAACACTCAAGTAAGGGTTCCTTTTATTCTCATTTGTAACCAAGTTTCTTTATCCTATGACACCCTTTTATTTTAATTTAAAAATGATGGGGTATGTTTTCAAACATCCCCCATACTTCTCTTATCATTTTTTTGTTATGGGATACATTTTTATCTCATATTAATCCCTCCCATGTACACTTGTTACCATGAAGAAATTTCGTATGAGTTATTCCATTTATCCTCGTTTTGTCATGTTTCTTTATTATGTTACGCCTCTATTTCAAAATTACTTGTGTTGGGACATGTATATATATGAAACCCTTACTATTAACTTCATTTATATATGATTAGAGGCCCATTTATCTCTCATCAACCATTTTTATGTTATGTTATTAGGCTACTGAAATTGCACAGTGATTTTCCATGCCAAAATCAACATGTAGTGAGTACCATGCCCATTTCTCTATTATGGGTGTCCAACATTATACAAATATAATTATTGATTATATAATTTCATGTATTTATTCCACATTATTTTATCATGGAATAAATAGTGATGTTGAATTAATCCATGCTATATGATCTATGTGGCACACTAAAACATGAGATTGAAATGATTATGATGGGTTCACCCTTAGAGTACTCTAATGAATTAGGTAATGTTTAGTATCATGATACATCATATTGGGATATGGGTTTACCTGATTCTTTTTAGTACATTTTCCACCATGTTGGGATAGATTTTTACCTTATTTCTTTATGTCAATGATGCAATGTTTTATGTTGTTGCCACATTTATATGTTATGATAATCCTGTTATTTTGGGCCTTTATGTTCATGTTTCTCTTATGCTCAAATGATATGTCTATTTCCAAAGATGTGTCTTTTTTTTCATATTATCCTTTTTGTACTCCTTTATTGGGCTTTATATCCGACCCTTTTCTTATGTATATCCTCAGGTTATCCCATTTAATGATAAGTATGATGGAATTTTGTGATCATGTAAAAGATGTTTTTAATAAAGATGTTGTATTTTATATATTAAGTTGTCATTTAATGTTACTAATCCCAAAAGACACTAGAACTCTTGATCTTTTTGGTTGTTTTAAGTTAAAGTGTATGTGATAAATCGTGATTAAGTGTGTAATAAATAGAAGTGTCATTATAATATCACTATTTAACATTTTTTGATAGTCAAAAGTGAATAGTTTATTAATGAAAAACAACATCCTTTTTACCGTCTTGTAAAAAAATTGTGACGATTATAAAAAATATCACAAAATGGGGGATGTCGTAATCCATGATGAAATTAGGAAGAAATATATATAATTATATTGGACTGGTGAAAATGATATTGAGAGTAAGAAATATTTAGGAAAAAAGAAGAATATTATATGAATAGAAGAGCATATCCTTTGTTACACTCATATAAGTACACATTAGTGAAGAACAACATCCTTTATTTGAAAGTATATTAATTAATTGATTAATTAATTAAATAAAACTATAATATATATAAATTATATTAAAATTTAAATTGCTATAATTAGTAATATTTATACTATTATGATAAAGTCAAATCAATTATAAATAATAAAAAATTTATTAATATAATTTAATTTAAATTAAAAATTACAGTATTTAAATTTTATAAATATAAATACAATATATTTTTAATTAATATTTACGTTTTTGGTATTTTTAATCATAAAAATAAATTTACTATCATTAAATATAATGATAATAATATTTTAGAAATATATATACATATATATATTCTAAATATTTATTATAAATAAGATGGAGGAATGTGAGAAACTGATATCAGTGTTCTCCAAAGATTTTTATTTGTTCTACCACCCATGAGGATTGAAACTATTTTCTTATACTCTAATTCAATATTCAGTGTGGTAGGGGATTTTACCTTTAATGAATATCCAGAGGATGATGAAAAATCCTTTAAGGAACTTTTATCTTTCTCTATATTTTTGACGAATCTTTTGCGGCACTAAAAATCAGATCTCATAAGTAATCATTAAAAAAGGAACCACATCTCATTTCTCTCCCTATGATGATTCTATACTGAAAGGGATTTATCTATGTATGTATTCATTTATAGATCACATTTATTTGTTGAAAGGTATGAAACCCTAGAAAATGGTTGACCTCGTTTACCAATTAACTTATGCATGGGAATTTTTTAACGTCAAATGTGTTTCATTAGATGTGTCTTCTTCCCCATCCTATTACCCAATAAAAACTTTAATGGGTAATCATAGATTATGGGCTTGATCAGATTACGGATGGGAACCTTGAGGATTCTTGATTTGTAATTGAAGTGTAAGTTGAATGATTTTAAGGAAACTTTTGTTTTGATATGGATTAAAATCCATGTTTTGAATTGTGTCTTATGGCACCAATGGTTTTATGACACAACTAATATAATTTTTACTCTTATTAAGATGAATAATGACACTAAAATGATTAGTTTATTGAATTATCAAGGGTTTTGATTAAATATTATCTAAGTTATACCTTGATTGATAATGTTTTCCACTCCACACCACAAAAATAAAGCAATACTAGAATTGAATATGGAAAAAATAACTTTTCTATGATATATGTAATTGTATTGGACCCTATTTTTATGTTTGTGGAGGATATATTATTTTCTATAACATTCATTTTATTGAAATCAACAATCAGATCCTTCTAAAAAAAGAAAATAACGAGACTGACTAGCACAGTAATAACGAGGAAAATAATATTTTTAGGGATGAAACTGACCATATTAGTACTTCCAAAAAATAAATTCCCTAATAGGGAAGGTCCATGTAAATTATCAAGGATACCATTTAGGTACCTGATTTTTGGATTATTCATGCACTGCACAAATTATTAGTTGTATGGAAGGTCATAATTTCAGGGGTGTTATTTCTTTTCGGGATGAACCATTGTATTAACCTTTTGTTCAGCTTGATAAGACAACCATTTCTTGAGATAACTATGAAAATTTCAGTCACATGATTAATATTGGTATTTAATTTTATGATGTTTTTCTAGAGGAATTTTAGATGATCATGGTGTGGAGTAATCATATGGTTGTCAAGATGCTAAGGAACTATTTGTACAGGATTATGTGGATCTCATTATGTAGGAAGAGAAGAAGATGATCAATGCCATGTCCCATAATGTAAAGAACAAAATAGATGCATACACATCAATGAAAACCAAACCCCAATGTTCTATATAAGAACAATGTAAATTTTCCACTAATAAAGGAAATGATGTAACATCCACAACCTGGTGTCCACTAAACCAGTGTCTTGATTCAGGTAGCCACATGACCTCATGTGTACATCCACGTATACCAGAGGCTCCTTACTATAAGTGAGGGTCTAAATAAACATGTTTGGATACTATAAAATCTTTATCGAAGTATTCCAAAATAGATTATAATAATAAATAATTAATACAATAGAATATAACCAAGAAACATGCATTACGAACCATTTCCAAAAATTGTGTATAATCCCACTGTTGGTTGGAGTATATGACTCAAGAGGGGGGTGAATTGAGTATCTATAAAAATTTCTGTTAAAAAGATTCTTTACGAAATAATATCCTCCTATGAGAATAAAAAAAAGTCAGTTTGTAGTGATTTTATAAAAGTCTTGAAGGTTCAATTCGGTTCTCAGATGATTTATGTGTTCTCAGCTTTACCAATATAATGATTAGTAATCCTCTCAAAACAAACCTACAGATGCAAAATAGATGTAAAAACTTGCTAAAATAACTATCAATGTTTATTCTATCTAAATGTGAAATGAATTAAACAAAAGAAAAACAACACAGAAGATAAAAAAGAGGTTTAGTCTCAAGCCAAGTCTTAGTCCTCTCCATTTGGTGATCACCTACAACCAAGTAGTTTATATTAATAAACACTTGATCCGCACCTTGTATCAGGGTTCACAATAGCACAAAGGGATGTCTAGGTCACACTTGACCTCTACCACAATTATTCATGGGAAAACTAACAAACAGATCACAAAATATCTCCTCCAATATTCTACATGGGATACAAGAGTAAAAGAAGATTGAGTGTGAGGATATTTTGATATCCTCCTATTATACTCATGAGATAGTGTGTGTGACAAAAAATGATACACACTACTCAAAAAATAAATACAAGATCACAATTAATATTTAATAAGGGAAAATAGAGTTTAGAAATCTCTATGTGATGTGCAGTAATGCTCTGGACTCATTATAATTAGAGAAAATGAAATTTGAGTCCTTTTCTGGATATTGGCTTCAGAACAGAGTATCACTGGTTTTGTAATCCATATGTGAAAGGTTTCTTCTCTTCAACGTCTGTATGTACAGTGATATTCATCATGTTGTTTCTTGTAAAAAATTCTTGTGATCTCAATCATTGATCTCCTCTATTTTTGAATTCGCACATTCTACCTTTTTTCTCTTCGGGTGTGTGTTCTTTTTGAGTGCGAGAGAGAGATTTCTTTGAGGTTGAGGTGGTAGTCCTTTTATACTTCAAGATCTTGTATGAATAAAGATCTCCCCACATGCATGTACTTCATACTATCTACTTATTATCCTACATATGACATTAAATAATGTAAGAAACATTAATTTGTTTAAATATGACTTTTAGAAACAAAATCCAATAAATATATTTGAATAAGTTAATTATGAATATCGGGGAATCATTTGCAACGGTCTGTCATCATTGGTCTATGATCATCGGTGTGTCAGCATCAGTCTATCATCTTCCGTCAGTGAGCATCGGTGTGTCATCTTCGGTCTGTGAGCATCGATATAACAACATCGGTCTGTCATTTTCGGTGTGTTGAACTTCGGTGTGTCAAAAATCATTGTGTTGGACATTGGTGTGTCGAACATCAGTGTGTCGAACATCGGTGTGTCAAACATCCTTGTGTCGAACATCCGTGTGCCGGACATTGGTGTGTCGAACATCAGTGTGTCGAACATCGGTGTGTCGAACATCGGTGTGTCGAACATCGATGTGTCGAATATCGGTGTGCCAAAAATTTGTGTGTCGAACATCCTATCGGTGAAAAATAATAATAAAATGGTTATGAAGTGTATGTCTTACACAAATCATTACAAGACTAAGTGATATATAAAAAATACATATACAAATACACTAGTAAACATATTCATTCATAAATATAGGTTATTGACTTATTATAGTATATTTTTCTGTATGAAATAATTGATTTACATAGAGATAATAAATGTCATGAAAGAGTAGAATCTATATATTTACATTATTTGTGATTATGAAAACTACGATATCATAAAGGGTCCCACAATCTCCCCCTTTTTGATAATCCTAAATGGATTAAGGTGAGGCGTGCCATGTTTCTTATACCAAAAATTCCTCTCTTAGATTAATATTGAATTCCCATGGACTGTATTAATTTTCTCCTCCTTTTTGGATTAGCAAAAAAAAGAAAATCAGAAAGTAAGAAGATAATTCTCATAAAAGAATGAAACCATAAATATTTCCATTAAGAAGAGTACATGAGAAATAGAAAAACAAATCCCTAAAAAATATACAATCCATCACTAATGATTTGAATGCTGAGGGGATTTTCCTTTGTCTGTAGGATCTGAGAGAGGATGAGAAGGTTTCAGAGTGACAGAGGTAAGAGGTGGTCTGAAGATAACACCGGGAAGGGAAATACCTACAGGGATAGTGTATGCAAGGTAAGAAACCTCTCAGACAACACATGACTGTGAGACTGCTCTATAATGATCAGTCGAATCTACGAAAGATTTTGAGAGATAGTCATTGGAGTAGGAGGCCGAGAGGCAGGAGTAATTGAAGCGGCATGAGGGACCACAATTTCTTCATCTTGAACATGGAGATGAGGTTTGAATAGTTTTATGAAGTCATTAATTATTTCACCACCATATTGCATGGATTTCTCGAAGTCATCCTTATTGTCCATAAATTCACTCAGAAATGGTGTAAACTCCTTCAATTGAGTATCCATATTCTTTCATTCTTCTATGACTGGTGGGGTTCTGAGATTTTTTGCTAGAAACATGAAGCTATTTATGAGATCATGCTACATGTAAATATTAGTAATTTACTTATACACATTTTCCCTTATCTCTTTCTGAGCATCAAAGGCTTCATTTGTGCACTTCCTGGCCATATTGTACACAAGATCTGTATTTTGATGAACTTTTTCAAGAGTTTCTTTGTCGTAAACACTCTGATGTTTTTGGAGTTCCTATATCATCAAAACAATGAGAGACTCCAAATCAGCAAAAATACATTTCACACTCCTAGAAGTAGATGGGCCAGTCAACATTTTTCCAAGTTCCTCTTTTAACTTCTTCATATCAACACTAGGAAGATGAGTCACCAACTTCCTAATAACATCCAGTACACCACTAAAGGAAGTCTTGAAGTCATAGGTTAAAGAATTTAATTCATTTATCATCTTCCTTTATTCTTCTCTCAGTAAAGTATTATGCCTAATGATGGTTTCTGTTGTGGTAATGAGATTTGGTTGAATCTATGGAATTTAAATTCATGCAATATTTGATGCATCAACATCTGAGATACCTATTGAAGTAAAGGATTCACTTCTGGATCCAACTAATGCTATCACAGACTCACATATATCATTTTTGAATTTTTCCAAATCAGGTTTAGTTACATAGTCATTGGTCACTGCCTATGCTACTTGTTCTACTGCTGGTGGTGAAACTGGTGGAACAGGTGAAACCGGTTCTAGTTAAGCTTAGTCTTTTGGAGAAGGAATAGAAGGCACCCTATACTCATCCGAGACATATTCTAAACTAAAAAGAATGTATCCTAGATCATTATTCCACTCTCTAGTATAGGTCCAATCTCTTGGCTCAACAGTATCAATTCTGATCCTTCTTCCTTGAGGCTTTGGAAAAATATCATCTTCATTAACTTCTTCATCCTCTTCTCTAGCCATAACATCATGTTTGGGAACAGGAACTAACTGAACTTCAGGATCTGCATGTGCTCCATCCACATCACCTTCACCAGGACCTTCCTCAATTTGAGGCACTAGAACCTCAGTTTCTTTCTCTTGGCCATAATCCATAAGATCATTCAATTCCTGAATGATTTTCTGATTTTCAGCATTAGGATGTGGTGAACTGTCCTCATGTTCAGAATCTCTATGACCAACATCTTATTGTTCAACATTCTCAACACCTTCAATAGCCCCATGTACAAATTCCTCACTGGATCTGTCAACCACATGTTGTACCATTTATGGAGGATCACTTACATGCTCATCATTTCATTCATCATCATCATCATCATCATCATCATCAACAACAACAAATTCCTCATTTTATTTACTTGGATAACCTTCAACTCTAGTGACCTCAGTTTCTTCCTCATCCTCATCACCTAATAAAGGTTCTCTTGATGGTAAGTCTTAAGGTGGACTAGATGGTCCATAAGAATTTTATTTAGGACTTTTATCAATATCAATATCACTTATATCATCAAAAGGAGATCCTTCTTCCCTTGGAACTTCAAGATCAGCTTCCTCATTATAATAAACTGGATCCTCTTCTAGTTTGAGACCTGGATCAATTTGATCTTTTGGTCTAGTAGAGTGGTCAACTGGATTGAAATCCTTATACAACCTTTCCTCACCACCTTCGCAAAATTTCTTCCAAGCCATCCAGAATATCTTCATCATTTTACAAATATATTTTTGAAGATAGAATCCACTACATGAACTTATCACTTCATCTCTATCTTCCACACAACATAATCTTTCTATCACGGTAGAGATCATTCTGGGATAGTACAGACATGTGGATTTATTGTATGGATTTATCAAATCAGAGATATGAACCATTAAATACCTACACAGGTTATATTTTATCCCATGTTTCAACTAATAGATCAAGAAATCATCCTGATACTTCAAAGTAGATAAATCCCTCTTCCTTGGGTAGATTTGATGTTGTATGAACTTAAAAAGCAGTCTTAACTATCCTTTAAACTCATTTTCAATATTCCTTCTTGATTCTCCATTTCCAGCCAGCTCCTTCAAATCATCTTCCTAATAAAACAAATCAGAATAATGTGGAATGTTATCTAGATAATCATCACATACACCTTCATGAGGCATCTCCATGCACTCATCCCATTCCATTGACGAAAAATCTATCTCATTTCCGTTTACAACAGAATTCATCTTTGTGGACTTAGCTACATCCAAGGATATATTCAAATGTTGATAAAACTCATGTAATAGATAAGGATAATATGGTCTTTCATTATTGGTGAACCAACTAATCCACCCTTGAGATTCCAACACTTAATAAAAACATCTTGCTTGATAGAATCCACTGAGTAGACACTTATTTTTCTATAGTAACCAATCAGTTTTACTGGCTAAATTTTGCAGTCCCACTAGACTCACCTTTCTGACATTTAGCATATGGATATTTTCTTAGATCTTCCATAGCACGCTTATTCCTTTCCATTTTAGGGTTTTGGATTCCAATAGTGTTGAGAGGTTGAGGGTCGAGATATAGAGTGACTATGAGTATAAGACTTTACGGTAGTGGGGATGTTAGAGGACGAGATGGATTACAATCAATATATAATTTAGGGATTTTAAATCATAAAAATAATATTTAAACACGGAAAAAGAATTCAAAACAACATAATTTTTTATAAAACAGACAGAATTACAAAAGAAAAAAATTGGTGTCACTGAATTGACTTTACACAATTGGTTTCGAGTGATTTATTTCAATGATTGGTTCCATGGATCAGTTTCAAGATATTGATTTCAAGGATCAGTTTCATGTAATCAGTTTCAAGGATTGGTTTCAAGGATCAGTTTCAAGGATCAGTTTTATGAGATCAGTTTCAAGGATCAGTTTCATGAGATCCGTTTCATGAGATCAGTTTCAATGATCAGTTTCAACGATCAGTTTCATGAGATCAGTTTAAAGGATCAGTTTCTCAAGATCAGTTTCAAGGATCAATTTCATGAGATCGGTTTCAAGGATCAGTATTATGAGATCACTTTCAAGGATGGGTTTCATGAGATCGATTTCAAGTATTGATTTCATGAGATCAGTTTCAAGGATTGATTTCTCGATATTGGTTTCAAGTATCGATTTCATGAGATCTATTTCACAGATTGGTTTCATGAGATCGGTTTCATGAGATCGGTTTCAAGGATCATTTTCATGGATCGGTTTCATGAGATAGGTTTCAAGGACCAGTTTCATGAGATTAGTTTCAAGGATTGGTTTAATGAGATCAGTTTCAAGGATTGGTTTCATGGGTTCTGTTTCAAGGATCATTTTCATGAGACGTATTCCGATTTATCATTCCAAGTTCATGTTTGATGTTATTCCTCCTCTCAGAGTTTATGTTTTTAGTGAATATATCAGAAAGATGATGTTGAGTTCCAATAAACTCAAGAGTTATGTCACCTTTTTGATAATGATCTCTCAAAAAGTGATTTCATAAATCAATATGATTTTTTCTAGAATGAGAAATTGGATTTTTAGAAATGTTAAGAGCACTTGTGTTGTCACAGTTTATGTGGATATATCTGAATTGAAATCCATAGTATAATAAATTCTATTTCATCTACAAAATTTGTGCACAACAACTACCAACATCAATGTATTCTTCTTCAGCAGTTGATAATGAAACGAAATTTTTATTTTTTACTACACCATGATATTAGTGACTTTCCCAAAAAGTGACATGTTCCAGAGGTACTATTTATATCTAACATACATCCACCAAAATCATCATTTTAATAGCTAACTAAATCAAAAGGTTGTCCTTTTGGATAGAAAAATCCTAAGTTTGTTGTATACTTAAGGTATTTGAAAATTCTTTTAACAACATTTAGACTTGACTCCTTTGGGTTTTCTTGAAATATCACACACATATACACACTGAACAAAATATCTGGCCTACTAGACATTAAGTACAACAAACTCCCTATTATTCCTCTGTAAGTAGTTTGATCATCTAATTTTCCATTTTCATCATGATCTAACTTACATGTGGAGCTCATATGGGTTTTACTACTCTTAATGATATCAAATCCATATCTTTTCAAAAGATCATTTATGTACTTACATTGATTTAAAATAATACCTTCTTTATTTTTAAAAATTTTAAATCTAAGAAAATATTTATGTTCACCCATTAAACTCATTTCAAACACTCTTTGCGTTATGTTTGAGAAGTCATTACATAAAGAATTTTTAGAAGATCCAAAAATAATATAATATAAATATATTTGATCTATTTAAACTTTTTTCTAAATTATTTTTATAAATAAAGGAGGATCTGTAAGTCCTTTTGTAAATCCTTTAGAAATAAGAAAATTACTTAACCTTTCATACCAAGATCATGGAGCTTTTTTCAAACCATATAAATCTTTCGATAATTTGAACACATGATTCGGAAAATGTAGATTTGTAAAACATGGGGGTTGTTCAACAAAAGAATCCTCAATTATATAACCATTTAGGAATTAAATTTTGACATCCATTTGATAAAGTTTAAAATCCTAGTATGCTTTATAGGCATGTAAGATGTAATTGCCTCAAGTCTAGCTACTAGTGAAAAAGTCTCCCCATAATCAATTCCATCTTCATGATTATATCCCAATGCAACTAGTCTAGCTTTATTTCTAACTATATTTCTAGAATCATCTACCTTATTTCTAAACACCCATTAAGTTCTTATGGTCAGAGTGTCCTTCAGTATATCTACAAGTTTTCAAACTTTATATCTTTCAAACTGATTAAGTTATTTTGAATGTCCATTACCCAAAATTCATCAATGATTACATCATTGATATTTTTAGGTTAAAGCTGTGACAAGAAGGCTTGATGTTCAACCTGATTTCTCAAGGTATCTCTCTTTTTTATTCCTCTATCTAAATCCCCAACGATAACATCTAATGGATTATTATTAAGGGTCCTAGTTGGTCTAGAGAATGTAGGACTTGATATTTCATCTTGGTCAGGTTGATTTGGTTCACTCCGGTTAGAATGTAGATAATTTCCAGAACTGGAAGTTTTCATAGATTCGTTCACATGATGATTTGACATTTTATAATTATTGTTCAGATTGGAAATATCCTCTTTAATATTCTCTAGTGAGGTCTTGGGATCATGTGGATCTGCTTCATCAAACTTGATGTGTACAGATTCCTCCACACACTTGGTTTTTTTATTAAAGAATCTATAGGATTTGTTTGATGTAGAATATCCAAGAAATATTCCTACATCACTTTTGGAGGTAAATTTATCTAAATTATATTTAGTATTCAGAATATAAACATTATATACCAACACTATAAAGAACATAATTTGTGTTTCCTATTATTCCACAACTCGTAAGGAGTTTTCATAAGGATGGGTCTGATTAAGACCATGTTTATTATATAACAAGCTATATTAACTGATTCAACCTAGAAATAAATGGGATGATCATATTCATTGAGCATAGTTCTGGGAATTTCTTGTAAGGTTATAATTTTTATTTCTACCACACCATTCTATTGAGTTGTTCTAGGTACAGAGATGTTAGGATTATGGCCATTTTGTGAGCAAAGAGATTCAAAATCATGATTCTCAATCTCACAACCATGGTCACTTCTTAAGGATTTAATCTTAAATCCACTTAGATTTTCTACTGTCCTAGCATACTTGGTAAAGTGTGAACATGATTCATTTTTATGAGCTACAAAAAAGTTCAAGGTGTACCTAGAGAAATCATCTATAAGAACATAAACATAGAGCTTCCCATTGAGACTCTAAATACTAGATGGTCCAAACTAGTCCACGTGAACCAACTCGAGAGGTTGAAAAGTAGTTAATTTTTTCTTTGTGTAATTCCCTGACCCCAGTTACCCAAAGTCAGTGCATTATTACCTATCATTTTCATGATCACATAAGATCAAGTCTCTAAAGACCGATTAGTTTAGTATCCTTGAAGTACTAGATACATTCATAAGGATTACATTACATCATAAAAGGAAAAACTAAAACAACATTGTTTACATTGACAACACTGAGATCCCAGAGACTATCCCTACAGGTCAGTCTTAATATACTTCTTCGTATCCTTGGAAAAATAAAACATAGAAAGGGGTGAGCTCAGATGCTCAGTAAGGATAACAATATAGAAGAAACTTTCATAAATAAGCATAAACGTCTAAGGAAATGTATAGAACTAAAAAAATCCTTTTCAACATAAACATCATCATAATATGGAAAATATAAATATAAATAATTTCATTTACTTACCCACATGGATATTCTACTTGTCGAATAATCACATACAATATGAATAGCCAGATTCATAATGATAGAATGCATAATGCCAGACTTTCATAACCACATAGTCAATGCCTTGTGCCAAGAATACAAATAAGATTTTGTCAAGTCCTTGTTACAAGAAACTAGTTTGTCTCATGAGACCTACCGATGCATCAAGGAGATATAGCGGGCTCCACTCGTCACTTACTAAGTCCAATGCATTCCTCATGTGAAAAGGATTAAACATAACATAAACATTAGCATTAAAACTAACATACGAAATGTCAATACTTTATACATAAACCATGAATGGAATAAAAATAAAACATCCACTATCAAACATATCACAAAACCTTCAATAAAATATGGATGTTCTGTATCATAATGAATCAACATCAAATAAGCTTAAAATTCATCAAAGGATGTTGACATGGATGAAATCAAAACCTTTTTTAAGGAAATATCTCTTTCTATTTTGAAATCATTTAAGAGTCACATAATTATAAAGAAAAATTTTATTTTGAAAATATTTTTATAATCTTTTGAGGGAAGTTTCGATGATGTTATAATGGAGAAAGATAGCCGCACTCACCGTATAAGTTAAAAAAATATTCTTATCTTAAATATGTCGAAAAGTTAAAAAAGTACCTTGTTTGGAAAATGACATAAAGATTTATTTAAAAAACATATAAGGTAAAATAAGGGTATAAATGACTTTAACCTATTTTCTATTAAATAGTAAACTTGTTTGGAAATACATTTTTAAGAAACATGAATGTGGATGATAAAGTGGTCCCAATAGATACTTACGTAAAAACAACCTCAGATAATAAAGAGATTTTAAAATTAACCCTTACCTTGTACTTTTCCTTGGTAAATGGTAGGTTAACCTCCTATATAATGGTGAAATAATTTTTATTAAATTATACAAGAATCATATACATTAATATGATATCATATATGATCTTTTAACATTTCTTTGTTAATAGTATCTTAGTATTATCGTTGTTTCGGGTGTTAACAGATTCAGTTTCCTTTATATTATTTATTATGTGAGTCATATTTGTTATGTATGGGATGTATATTATTCATATACAGAATTATATCAAGTCTTTAAACATTATTTTTAATCATCTAATGAAATTTAGTCTTGAATGGATATGATGGGGAATGATTCTCATTGCGTTCGTGGGGATTGTAATCCGTACGTACGCACAAGCGACAATGACATTATTTTGGTATTAAAATAATATATAATTGGATGGTATATCATATATACAGTATAATTATCATGTTGTATTTATTATTTAAATCAATTACACGTCATTATTATACCCATCCAAATAATAATGTATTGAATAATAATTACACCACGACGTGGAGACGGTAAGCTGTACGTACGCATGCATAGTGACATGTCATTTAAAGGATAGATAGAATTATTAATTTTGTTGTAACATATTTAGAATAACATCACATTATATTGAATATACTATAGTTATTATTTTATACAGGAAACAAAAAAGAAAAAGGAAGTGGAAGAATAAAAGAACTTGAAAGAGGTGATGAGATATTTACCTCTTCTTCGGGTTCTTCCTTTTGATTTGATCAAAAGGGCTCCTTATATTGGATTTATGACTAAAGGAAGGCCTCAAAGATGAAGGGGGGATAGTTTTGAGGGTATTTGGGCAGCGTTGGCCGAGCCAAATGGCTTTGAATCTGTGAATTAGAGAGAAGGGGGAGTTCCCTTTTATAAGAGGGGTGAGGGGCACCATAGGAAAAGCTAGAAATATTATTTTATAATAAAATAATATTCAGTTTTTAATGGATCCAAAGTTTATTATATAAATTAAAAGGTGGGGATGGTTCGAAAACCAGTCAATGAATAGGTTTTAGATAGGTTTCAGTCACTATGTTAACTTTATCTTTTAGATTTAACTCCTAGTTAAATAATATGGCATTTACCATTTGTCATTGTATTTTTATATTATATGGTTAATAAAATTGCTATATACATACAAGAGAAACCCAAGTGGTTCATTAATGATACACCTATCATTATATAAGTCCTTTGGACAAACCTTTGATTTTTAAAAATAGAATATCAATTAATAATATAATATTTGTTTTAAAAACTCTTTTATGTAAATTTTGACACTATTTAGTATTTTGTTTTTACTAAATTCATAACAGTATTATTACTTCAAACGAAATTTATCTAACCAACCCTGACATGTCATATTTACCTATAAAATTAGTGGAATTCATAAAAAGTCTCCAATTAAGTTTATTTGGATATTTATAATATCAATTATTTTAATATTTAATTAATTAGGTAATTATTGCATCACCATTGTGTCATAAATAAATTAAATTATATAATGTATAAAAAATATAAATAAAATACCCATATTTAGGAAATAATTTTATCATTATAATGATTATTTATTGTCGAATTTATCTTATTTATAACAATATATTAACAATGTTTTTATTATTATACTTGAATTTTAACACTTTTATCTCTTCTTTAAATAAAATAATAATAAGTGTCCTAAACTAATCCAAGTGAACCAAAGAGGTTCATATTTAATTCCTAAAGTTGTTTTTGGTCTAATTATACTTATCCAATATAATTGGAACATGTGTTAGGGTAATAATAATAACATTATTACCCTTAATTACCCTATTTACTTTTAACCATGGTAAATAAAAGTAAAACGTTACTATTCACCAAAAATTATTTTTATCTTATTGAACCACATTTTATTTAATGATATAAAACATGTCTCTAAGATTATTTAATTTCCACTCATAGAAGCATTAAAATTATTTTTTATGTGAATTTACAAATTCTCTTAGGAGGTGGGTAAAAGACGGTAAATAGTTCAATAATATTTTTATATATCTAAAATTATTATAAACTGGATC
The DNA here is from genome assembly GCA_963277665.1 of Viscum album. Classification (NCBI taxonomy): domain Eukaryota; kingdom Viridiplantae; phylum Streptophyta; class Magnoliopsida; order Santalales; family Viscaceae; genus Viscum; species Viscum album. The sequence continues at coordinate 378,766,196 of OY728130.1, read as the reverse complement.
CAACATATTACATTGAACATATATAAGTATTATGAATATATTTTGACCTAAAATAATTTTATATAAAATAAATAATTATTTAAATAAAAATTCGGTTTTATACTATAACTCAGTGTTTTTCACTATTCATCAAAAATTGAATGTTTTCAGAAAAATACCAAAAATCCACCCTAAGCTAATTTCGATATTCCGAATCCAAAAATGAAGTTCATTTTGAAAGATAAAATTTATAATATTTCAAAAAGTGGGTATTACTATTCATAACAACTAGTTTGATTGGTGGTGGTGTGTTAGAACTCGAAGTTGTGTACAACACACACTATTGTATTATTCAAAGAGAAGTGTATCATGGATGCTTGAGGTGTTACATTATCCCCTACTTCAAATAATTTCATCCTAGAAATTTCTAGAATATTACTGCCTAAAAAGAATCAGGTGGTTCTTCATCATAAGTTTACCTGCTTCCCACATTGCCTCTTCCATCTTATGGTTTCTCCATAAAACTTTTACCAGACGAGTCGTCCGGTTTCTCAGAACATGTTCTCTTTTATCAAGAACCTTGATAGTATCTTCACAATAAGATAGATCATGTTCCAGTTCTAATTCCTCATAGGTGAGTACATGCGTTGGGCCATGCATGTATTTTCACAAAAGTGAAACGTAGAACACATTGTGAACTTTGGAGAGACTTGGCGGCATTTCCAAACAGTAAGCTAAAACCCCAATTCATTCTAGAATTTCTAAAGATCTGATTTACCTGGGACTCAATTTACCCTTATAACCAAAACGTATAACACCCTTCCATGGAGATACCTTTAAGAAAACATGATCTCCTACATGAAATTCCAAATCCTTCCTTCGGTTATCGGTATAGCTCTTCTGCCTACTTTGACCTTATTTGATGTGGTTTTGGAGTACCTTCACCTTTTCCATTGTTTCCATTACATGTTCTGGGTCTACAAGTTTTCTTTCACTAACATCATCCCAACAGGTTGGTGTGCGACATCTCCTTCCATATAACGCTTCATATGGTTCCATCTGAATACTTGAATGGAAGCTATTATTATAGAAAAATTCTACCAGAGGTAAATATTGATCCCACATACCTTGAATGTCAAGTGAGCAAGATCTCAACATCTATTCTAAGGTTTGAATAGTCTGTTATGATTGTCCATCAGTTTGGTGGTGGTAGGCAGTGCTCAAACGTAGTTTAGTATCCAACGATTTCTGAAGACTTTTCCAGAATCATGATGTAAAATGGGGATCATGATCATAAAAAATTGATAGTGGTACTCCATTAAGTCTTACAAATTCATTAATATATACCCTTGAGAAATGTTCTAGTGAAAATGTGTTTACATGGTAAGATGATCAACAATGACCCATATTGCATCGTTTCTTCTAGGAATCTTTGGTAGTCCCATGACAAAGTCCATCGTAATATTATCACCTTTTCACTCAGGTATGGGAAGAGGTTTTGTAAAGACCCAGAAATTTCAAGGAAATTTTTTTTCTTAATTTTCTTTGGAATTTTACAAGAATGCAGTTTCTAACGGCGCCTGATTCTGAGGCCCGGTGTGCCCGGAATTAATTTCCGAAGTTTGGCTCGGGTACGTTCAGTGAACGAGCGAGCGGGAATTTCTATCTTTTGAACCGGTGCTCGGAATTGAAATCTGATTGCACCGATGAACTCACAACACCGGTAATCGCTTAAGGGAACCTTTACCGTAGTTGCGTTTGTGCGGGAGAAGAAGTTAATTTTTTGGGGTTTTATTAAAAAAGTGAATAATATTGTTAAATCAATTTTATTTCATGTTAAGTTGTTAACTTCTCCCATGGGAAGTTGGTGGTGGGACCACCTCCATCCAACTTCCCATGTGTGGATATTTGAAAGGGTGGGGCCCACACAAACCCCTCCCCACCTCTTCAAATTCCTTAACTTTCCTAACCCCTCTAAACCCCCATTTAAGTTTTGATAACTTAACACCTCCTTAATTTTATAACATCTAATGTTAATAACTTAAGTGAGTTAAATATGGGTTTTGAATTTTCAAATTCTTGAAATTCAAAAACCTATATTGGGTTAATAAAATAAGTGGGAGGATTATTTTATTTTGGGGTTAGTTGTTCTTGTGGTGGAGACTTGGGAGAGAAAAGGCTAAGCCTTCTTCTTCTTCAACATCGACGAAGAATGCGAAGAACACCTCCAACGAAGAACATCTCTACCGAAGAACGTGACGTCTTCTTCCAATGATGTTTCCCCTTCGAACGCACCTCGACGACAACGGAGTCGACGTTCTTTCCCCGCGACGCACGACCTCCGCGACGCTCATCTTCCGCGGTTTGTTGACGTGCTCCGCACTTGAACCGAGGTAGGGGTTTATTTATTTAATTGTTCGTGAATACAAACTTGGTTATAATCGTGGATTAAAACCCTTTTTGTTATTGAATAACGCGAGGGGGTCGGACCGCACAAACACGGCCGACCCTCCTCTGTTTTTCGTGATGGTATCTTGAGGATGATACGAGAAAACATGGTGCCGTCGCACCACAAGATTTATTGCGGAAGATACGCGCGGCGCCGTCGCGTCGCGCCGTGGAAAGAAATCCAAGAACGCGATGCCGTCACGTCGCGTCGAAGAAAGTCAAAGGCGTCGCGGCCGGAGCGGGGCCGCGACGGAGGGAAGCGATGCCATCGCATTGCGCCGAACGGCATAGGCCACGGCCGGTTCCGGGCCGCGGCGGAGCAAGATGACCGGCGGCCGACACCGGGCCGCCGGTGGCGGCGAAAAAAGGACCGTCCGTCGCCGGTCCTTGGTGGCGAAACCGGACGGCCAGTGCGGGCCGGCCGGGCAGTGGAGACCGGGGGAATTAATTCCCATGACCGGGTGTTCAAGCGGCCCCAATTAAGGGGTCGCGGTTTCACAAAGGGGGGGGGGGGGGGGCTTTCCCCCCCCCCCCCCCCCCCCCCCGCAAGCGGCACCCGAACGACGCGCTGGCCGCACCGCCAGCCGGGTCGCGCCGCCGGCCGGGCCGGGTCCAGCCGGACCGGGTGGGGTCGACCCGGTTCGGGCTGACCCGGTTCGGGTCGGACCAGGTGGGGTCGGGCCGGGTCGGCCCGGGCCCAGACCCCCAGTTTCGGACCACTTTTGGCCAAATGCCCGTATCTTGGGCTACGGGCCTCCAAACGACTCGCCGTCAGCAGCAGCACGATCCTTGGATCGAGACGGTCGTTTCGGTATACTATACTCAAGGTACATCTTCCTTTTCGGGAGGCTACGTGGTTAAAACTCCATAGTTAAACCTGCTTGGCCTAGAGTAGTGATCAGGATGGGTGACCTCCTGGGAAGTTTCCCAGGGTGGGTGTGAGACGGAAAAGCCAATAACTTCCAGACCAGGCGTCTGTTTGACGCTCCGTCTGTTGCGTTGCGTTCCTATTGACGATACGGAACTTTTGGCATCCTACGCCCGAGTTTTGGATGCAGATGGATAGTGGCCGGGTTGGATTGCACCGAAATCCAACTAGGCCCCTGGAACGGAAAAGCTGATATCTTTCTGACAGAACGTCCGTTTGACGAACCGTCAGCGGCGTTGGTGATCGCGTTGAGAAATGGTCCCTATGAGTTTACCCTATTAGAGTTCGGGGTACAGTTGAGATACGGCCGGGTTTGGTTCGCTCAAGAAACCAACCGGACCCCTGGGACGAAAAGGCTAATAACTCACAGACCGGGCGTCCGATTGACGCGCCGTCTGTTGCGTTGAGACCCCTATGACGTGGCGGTCCTTTGAGATACTTCTTCATGGGAATTTGACATACTTGGAGTATCGACCTGTAGCTCGTGGAGCGGACCCTCCCAGTGACGAGCGTGCGGAGTACGGAGACCGTGTAGCTGGCTGAGACCCGACGACTGCTGATCGAACGACTCGGTGTGTTACAGAGGTGCGCTTGGTTGTAGCGGCACATGGGAGCGCTTGGTTGTAGCGGCAGACCCACGACAGAGGTGCGCTTGGTTGTAGCGGCACATGGGGGAGCATGGTTGTAGTGGCAGACCCACGACAGAGGTGCGCTTGGTTGTAGCGGCACATGGGAGCGCTTGGTTGTAGCGGCAGACCCACGACAGAGGTGCGCTTGGTTGTAGCGGCACATGGGAGCGCTTGGTTGTAGCGGCAGACCCACGACAGAGGTGCGCTTGGTTATAGCGGCACATGGGTGCGCTTGGTTGTAGCGGCAGACCCACGACAGAGGTGCGCTTGGTTGTAGCGGAACATGGGAGCGCTTGGTTGTAGCAGCTGGCCCACAGTACTCGATGGGTGGAGTTCTTCAGCAGTCTTAGGTTAGTGAGCAGTACCTCGGAGTCGTGACAGGACCACTGTACACTCCAGAGACGGAGCTCTTCAGTAGTTACGGTTTCGATAATGAAAATCCTGGTTGAGCTGAGACTTTTGACCTTGTGTTTACATCACGATTGAGATGGGTCACTTGCTAACTTAGGTATATGTATGGGCATATACCCGGGAAGTGGTTATCCATTGATTTCACAATCCTTGTGTTTCCTCATGATTGAGATGGGTTACTTGATAACTTAGGTATATGTATGGGCATATACCTAAGTAGAGGTTATCTGTTGAGATCTTCTTTGTGGTTATCCTTGTTGGTTTAGTGAGACCTTGAAGGTCTCGGGGTCCCTACTGAGTATCGTTATACTCACCCCTGCACGGGCTATGCCCGCACCTCGTTGTGTTGGTTGCAGACGACGGGCAGTGATGATAGAGGCCGAGTGTTCGAGGACTGGACGGTACCTGGAGGTGGACTATATGACTAGATGGTACCTGGAGGAGGACCTCACGACGAGACGGTACCCAGAGGTGGACGTGATGACGAGGCGGTACCCGAAGATGGACCACTGGGCGGACATACTCGGAGCGGACGGCGGGACCCGAGGAGCAGAGGAGCTATCTGTACCCACCCTTCAGGTGGGATTTCCAGTGGACAGCTCGGCGTAGCAGCTTTACTTTTCAGTTGCTGTTTTCCCTTCGAGTTGTACTTTACAGTTGGGCTTGTATTTCCGGCCCCTTTTTACTTTCCTCACTTACTGTTGTACTCAGTTTTTACTTAGTGTTTACTTCTTCCGCTTGTACTTTGTGTGATTGTTTACTTTACAAAGGCAATGCCTTCCCTTTTTACCAGGATTTACGCCTTGGTACTAGTCGCCAGCCCCTGGCCTATGGAAGGCGGGCTTGGGGTAGTCACGGCATGGGCCCCGAGGACGGGTCGTGACAAATTGGTATCAGAGGAGTTCGGTTCTACCGCAGAACTTATAACTCTGATGTTTCTTTCTGTGAAGCAATAGTGTTGAGAGTACCGAGTGTGGTTTTCAGTTCAGGGAGTCCAGTGTTGGTGCGGGCGGCCGACGTATCCATACACCAGGACCCTGACAACTGATTTCTGACTTTGTGCACGAAAACACTAATTGCGTGTGTGTTTTCAAATGTTTTCCCTTAAAACAGCTCAAACCAGGTCAGCTCACCAGGTATAAACATTTGACCGTGTCACGATGTTTCTTTCAGAATGCCTTTTCACAGACGACCAGCTAGAGCCCCGAGATTGGTACGTACTAACACCCCGCCGAGCGACGAGGCCTCAGTACAGGGCCCTATCCCAGTTGAGGCACCAGCGGAGGCACCAACGGTACTGCTACCCGTTGGGCCACTGATGCCACCAGCCCCAGCAGTAGGCGATGCACGACGCTTGAGCGCGCTGCACGAGTTCCAGCGCCAGAGGCCACCCAGGTTCCGGGGAGAGACGGACCCGCAGGCGGCTGAGGTTTGGCTGGAGGCTGTGGTGAGAGTCTTCAGGCTAATGGGGAAGCTGGCAGACATCATGGTGATCTTTGCTACCAGCCTCCTTCAGGCAGCAGCAGGCAGGTGGTGGAGCCACTTGTTCCAGTTTTGCGATGAGATGAACTTTGCATGGGAAGACTTCGAGACCTTCTTCAGGGTGGAGTTTGTGCTAGTATCTCTACACCCTGAGTGTGTACAGGAGATTCTGCCTTTGCCGCGTGCTTTTCGATCAGTATCCGAGTCATCTGTTGGCAGTAGACAGATGATGCAGAGGTCCAGGAGGACCGGACTAGCAGTTGGACGATCTCGGGTTTTAGGACCGGTGGTGCGGGGCACCCGAGGTGGGGTCAGAGCCAGGCGTGCCAGAAACGGACAATGTTACTCCTGCGGCGGAAAGTGTCACCTGGCATGTGACTGTCCGACTCCTCGTACGATTGATCAACGGGTGTTGGAGGAGCCACCGAGACAGAAGCAGCGGCGAGTGCTTGAGTAACAGCCGAACAGTGGACAAGGCAGTAGAGCTCTGAGAGCAGGTGGGAAGGAGAGGAACTAGTGGATACGTCCTTTGTACTTCTAGTTCCATGTTGCTTTGTATTCGTGTCTTTGTAATATGAGCTGCAATAATAAAAAGACACTTATCCTTGTTTCTTTCCTGTCCTTTTGTTTGGTTGATACTGAGTGGTCCTGGTTAAACTGTTGACTTGACCCTCACTTTCGATATTTCTACTGGAGGGGACCCAGTGACCTCACACTGATGCTGAAAGTGTGACTCGACCCTTGGAGGCGGGAGTGACAGTTGGATCTCTTAGTAGATACGTCGAGGCCTTACGACGTCATCCATGGCATGAATGCATCATTCATGTCAGGATTGACTGTATTAGGCAACGAATGTGGTTCATCCAGGGGATGAGACCGGGTTTCTCTTATCGGCAAAGAATAAATCATAGCAGCTCTTGTGAGACTAAAGGAGGTCCAGGACATCCAAGAGAGGATGAAGACTGCACAGTGTAGTATGAAACAGGAAACCGGTGCCAGTCATAGAGACTCGGGCGTGTTAAGAAGAGGAAGCTTAAAGGAGAGATGAGTCTACGAAGCAGTAGACGTGGAGGCAGAGCTAGGAGAACAGCATGAGGTGGTGTACATCCTAACATGGTACAACCACCCTCCTTAGTTATCCCCGCCAAGCTCAGGGAGCTAGAGGGCGGTGGAAGAATGCGGCTGCATGCGGTCAAGGAGTGTGACCCAATGTCTCTAAAAATGATTCAAGGGACAGTCTGTGTCAACTACTATCTACTGAAGTAACAGACGTCGATATGAATCATTCCTCGCTTTCACAAATCTTGTTCCAGACCTAGAGTTTCCGGTAAGCCGTGGACTTGACCCTCACGTCTGGAGATACCTTGTGAGGAGACTCGATAATCACACTTACGTCGATGGTGTGGTAAGACCCTCGAGGCGAGAGTTTCGGTTGGAATCTCTTGGTGGCAGCGTCGAGGCCTTACGACGTTAGTTTGAGTATGGAATGGGCAATAACTGTTTATACTCAAATTGACGGTTTTAGGCAAACGTCGGGATGAGTTTTCCTTGGTCGGCAGAAAAGGAAACCCCAGGAAGCGCAGGGTAACTCTTGCACAGGAGAGTGTGACCGATCATTCTTGAGTCGGTCAACCTTACCCTCATGGCAGCAGCCTTTCGAGTTCCAGTTCTAACAGAAAATGGAGACCTCTGGAGTTCGAGGATGACGATCACGTCCTTATACGGGTCTCACCTCGACGAGGTTTACGGAGATGTGTCCAAGGCGGCAAGTTATCTCCAGGGTTCAGAGGACCTTCTTAGGTCCCCATCTGGGTAGGCGGGGTGGTTTACTACTTGACCCATTCACCGCAGTTGCACCAGGTGCATGATGACTTCCACGTATCTCAACTGAGGAGATACGTGCTCGACCTTGCGCATATCATCGACCATGAGGAGCTGGACGATGGTGATGGGGTGTCTTTCACGGAGGTTCCAGTGGGGATCGAGGATCGACAGGAGCAGATCCTACGAGGATGATCGATTCCTCGGGTGCACTTTCTTTGGCAGTACGGAACCTCCAGGTAAGTACATGGGAGCGGAAGGCTCAGATGCGTGCTCTGTACCACTATTGTGACCCTAGTTTGTATTGAAGCTTTACAGGGACGTAAAGCCCTGAGGTGGGAGTAATGTAAAGACCTGGAAATTTCAAGGGAATTTTTTTTCTTAATTTTCTTTGGAATTTTACAAGAATGCAGTTTCTGACGGCGCCTGATTCCGAGGCCCGGTGTGCCCGGAATTAATTTTCGAAGTTTGGCTCGGGTACGTTCAGTGAACGAGCGAGCGGGGATTTCTATCTTTTGAACCGTTGCTCGGAATTGAAATCCGATTGCACCGATGAACTCACAACACCGGTAATCGCTTAAGGGAACCTTTACCGTATTTGCGTTTTTGCGGGAGAAGAAGTTAATTTTTTGGGGTTTTATTAAAAAAGTGAATAATATTGTTAAATCAATTTTATTTCATGTTAAGTTGTTAACTTCTCCCATGGGAAGTTGGTGGTGGGACCGCCTCCATCCAACTTCTTATGTGTGGATATTTGAAAGGGTGGGGCCCACACAAACCCATCCCCACCTCTTCAAATTCCTTAACTTTCCTAACCCCTCTAAACCCCCCATTTAAGTTTTGATAACTTAACACCTCCTTAATTTTATAACATCTAATGTTAATAACATAAGTGAGTTAAATATGGGTTTTGAATTTTCAAACTCTTGAAATTCAAAACCTATATTGGGTTAATAAAATAAGTGGGAGGATTATTTTATTTTGGGGTTAGTTGTTCTTGTGGTGGAGACTTGGGAGAGAAAAGGCCATGTCTTCTTCTTCTTCAACATCGACGAAGAATGCGAAGAACACCTCCAACGAAGAACATCTCCACCGAAGAACGCGACGTCTTCTTCCAACGATGTTTCCCCTTCGAACGCACCTCGACGACAACGAAGTCGACGTTCTTTCCCGGCGATGCCCGACCTCTGCGACGCTCGTCTTCCGCGGTTTGTTGACGTGCTCCGCACTTGAACCGAGGTAGGGGTTTATTTATTTAATTGTTCGTGAATACAAACTTGGTTATAATCGTGGATTAAAACCCTTTTTGTTATTGAATAACGCGAGGGGGTCGGACCGCACAAACACGGCCGACCCTCCTCCTTTGTTTTTCGTGATGGTATCTTGAGGATGATATGAGAAAACGTGGTGCCGTCGCACCACAAGATTTATTGCGGAAGATACGTGTGGCGCCGTCGCGTCGCGCCGTGGAAAGAAATCCAAGAACGCGATGTCGTCGCGTCGCGTCGAAGAAAGTCAAAGGCGCCGCGGCCGGAGCGGGGCCGCGGCGGAGGGAAGTGATGCCGTCGCATCGCGCCGAACGGCATAGGCCGCGGCCGGTTCCGGGCCGCGGCGGAGCAAGATGACCGGTGGCCGACATCGGGCCGCCGGTGTCGGCGAAGGAAGGACCGGCCGTCGCCGGTCCTTGGTGGCGAAACCGGCCGGCCAGTGTGGGCCGGCCGGGCAGTGGAGACCGGGGGAATTAATACCCACGACCGGGTCTTCAAGTGGCCCCAATTAAGGGGTCGCGGTTTCACAAAGGGGGGGGGGGCTTTGCCCCCCCGCGCGCGGCACCCGAACGACGCGCTGGCCGCACCGCCGGCCGGGTCGCGCCGCCGGCCGGGCCGGGTCCAGCCGGACCGGGTGGGGTCGACCCGGTTCGGGCCGACCCGGTTCGGGTCGGACCAGGGGGGGTCGGGCCGGGTCGGCCCGGGCCCAGACCCCCAGTTTCGGACCACTTTTGGTCAAATGCCCGTATCTTGGGCTACGGGCCTCCAAACGACTCGCCGTCAGCGGCAACGCGATCCTTGGATCGAAACGGTCATTTCGGTATACTATACTCAAGGTACATCTTCCTTTTCGGGAGGCTATGTGGTTAAAACTCCATAGTTAAGCGTGCTTGGCCTAGAGTAGTGATCAGGATGAGTGACCTCCTGGGAAGTTTCCCAGGGTGGGTGTGAGACGGAAAAGCCAATAACTTCCAGACCAGGCGTCCGTTTGATGCGTCGTCTGTTGCGTTGCGTTCCTATTGACGATACGGGACTTTTGGAATCCTCCGCCCGAGTTTTGGATGCAGATGGATAGTGGCCGGGTTGGATCGCACCGAAATCCAACTGGGCCCCTGGAACGGAAATGCTGATATCTTTCTGACAGAACGTCCGTTTGACGAACCGTCAGCGGCGTTGGTGATCGCGTTGAGAAACGGACCCTATGAGTTTACCCTATGAGAGTTCGGGGTATAGTTGAGATACGGCTGGGTTTGGTTCGCTCACGAAACCAACCGGACCCCTGGGACGAAAAGGCTAATAACTCACAGACCGGGCGTCCGATTGACGCGCCGTCTGTTGCGTTGAGACCCCTATGACGTGGCGGTACTTTGAGATACTTCTTCCTGGGACATTGAGATACTTGGAGTATCTACCTGTAGCTCGTGGAGCGGACCCTCCCAGTGACGAGCGTGCGGAGTACGGAGACCGTGTAGCTGGCTGAGACCCGATGACTGCTGATCGAACAACTCGGTGTGTTACAGAGATGCGCTTGGTTGTAGCGGCACATGGGAGCGCTTGGTTGTAGCGGCAGACCCACGACATGGGTGCTCTTGGATGTAGCGGCACATGGGAGAGCTTGGTTGTAGCGGAAGACCCACGACAGAGGTGCGTTTGGTTGTAGCGGCACATGGGAGCGCTTTGTTGTAGCGGCAGACCCACGACAGAGGTGCGCTTGGTTGTAGCGGCACATGGGAGCGCTTGGTTGTAGCGGCAGACCCACGACAGAGGTGCGCTTGGTTGTAGCGGCACATGGGAGCGCTTGGTTGTAGCGGCAGACCCACGACAGAGGTGCGCTTGGTTGTAGCGGAACATGGGAGCGCTTGGTTGTAGCAGCTGGCCCGCAGTACTCGATGGGTGGAGTTCTTCAAAAGTCTTAGGTTAGTGAGCAGTACCTCGGAGTCGTGACAGGACCACTGTACACTCCAGAGACGGATCTCTTCAGTAGTTACGGTTTCGATAATGAAAATCCTGGTTGAGCTGAGACTTTTGACCTTGTGTTTACCTCCTGATTGAGATGGGTCACTTGCTAACTTAGGTATATGTATGGGCATATACCCGGGTAGTGGTTATCCATTGATTTCACAATCCTTGTGTTTCCTCATGATTGAGATGGGTTACTTGATAACTTAGGTATATGTATGGGCATATACCTAAGTAGAGGCTATCTATTGAGATCTTATTTGTGGTTATCCTTGTTGGTTTAGTGAGACCTTGAAGGTCTCGGGGTCCCTACTGAGTATCGTTATACTCACCCCTGCACGGGCTATGCCCGCACCTCGGTGTGTTGGTTGCAGACGACGGGCAGTGATGATAGAGGCCGAGTGTTCGAGGACTGGACGGTACCTGGAGGTGGACTATACGACGAGATGGTACCTGGAGGAGGACCTCACGACGAGACGGTACCCAGAGGTGGACGTGATGACGAGGCGGTACCCGAAGATGGACCACTGGGCGGACATACTCGGAGCGGACGACGGGACCCGAGGAGCAGAGGAGCTATCTGTACCCACCCTTCAGGTGGGATTTCCAGGGGACAGCTCGGCGTAGCAGCTTTACTTTTCAGTTGCTGTTTTCCCTTCGAGTTGTACTTTACAGTTGGGCTTGTATTTCCGGCCCCTTTTTACTTTCCGCACTTACTGTTGTACTCAGTTTTTACTTAGTGTTTACTTCTTCCGCTTGTACTATGTGTGATTGTTACTTTACAAAGGCAATGCCTTCCCTTTTTACCTGGATTTACGCCTTGGTACTAGTCGCCATCCCCTGGCCTATGGAAGGCGGTCTTGGGGTAGTCACGGCATGGGCCCCGAGGACGGGTCGTGACAGGTTTCATGACTCCTCCAGGCTGTTTCCTTCCAGCGTTCACTTGTTGAAACCCATATATCTTTCCAAAAAATCAGTAATCTCCCACATCATGTTGTCCCACCAAAAATGTTACTTCAAATATCTATACATCTTAGTGCTACTAGGGTGTATAGAGAAATTAAAACAACGTGCAATGTCCAAAAATTACCTTTTTTACATCAGGTATATCGAGAATACAAAGTCTCTTCCCAAATGTCAAAATTATATCTTCATACACAACGTCACTCAATATCCCATCATTCACAGCTTTAATCTTCTTTTTAAACTCTTCATTACATGTATGAGAACTCTTTATCATTTCTAGTAAATATGGTTTTCCAAACATTTTAAAAAGTATTGATGTTTCACCTTCAATGGTTATTCCCATATCCATATTTACTAGATCCCTTCATATATGATCATTTTCAACTCTCATCTTGTTCAAAACTCCCTGATCTTTTCTACTCAAAGCATATGACACATTATTTTCCTTCCTTGGGTGGTAGTGTATAGTGCAATCATAATCGTTGAGTACTTCAAGAGATCACCTTTGCCTCATGTTGATTTCTTGTTGTGAGAAAATATACTTCAAACTCTTGTGATCAGTATAAATCTCACATTTTTTACCATATAGATAGTGTCTCCATACCTTCAAAGCAAAGATTACAGCTGCTAACTCAAGATTATGAGTAGGATAGTTTTGATCATGAATTATTAGCTGTCGTGATGCATAGGAAATAACCGTATCATTCTGCATAAGGACACAACCAAGTACTTTCTTTGAAGAATCACTATAAATAACAAGCCCATCATTCCCTGATGGTAGAGTCAATACAGGAAAATTTACTAATATTCTCTTCAGTTCTTCAAAACATTCTTCACACTCTTTTTTCCAAAAAAAATAACTCCTTTTTGTGTGAGCATTGTGAATGGGTTATCCAACCAGGAAAAATTCTGGACGAAACTTCGATAATAACCAACTAAACCAATAAAACTGCATACCTTAGTTATACTCATCATTTCTAGCCATTTTTGAATTTCCTTGGTCTTTGAAGGATCAAAATAGTTTCCATCCTTAGAGAAAATATGGCCAAAAAATAAATCTCTTGAATCCAGAATTCACACATGCTAAACTTCCCATATAATTCATGTCTTCTTAGAGTCTTTAAGATAATGTGCAAGTGATTTTCATGATCTTCGTAGATTTTTTATTATACCATGATATAATCAATAAATAACACTACAAATTCATCAAGATATTCCTTGAAAACTCTATTCATTAGATCCATTTAGACAGAGGGTGCCTTATTCAGTCCAAAAGGCATTATTGTAAACTCATAATGCCCATACCTGGTTCGAAATGCTGTTTTCGGAATGTCTTATTTCTTCACACATAACTGATGATATCCAGATTTAAGGTCAATATTTGAAATGTATTGAGATCCATGAAGTTGCTCAAATAAATCATCAATGTGAGGTAAGGGATACTTGTTCTTTATTGTTATAGCATTGATCTCCCTGTAGTCAATGGACAACCTCATAGACCCATCTTTCTTCTTGACAAAAAGGACTGGGGCTCCCCATGGAGAAACACTAGGGTGAATAAATCCCTTATTACTCAATTACTCTAGTTTTTTCTTTAGTTCCACTAATTACACAGTGGCTATTCTATAAGGATTTTTCTATATGGGCCTTAATCCAGGAATTAAATCAATGGAAAACTCAATTTCTCGTTCTCAAGGATGTCTAGGTAAATCTTCTGGAAACACATAAATATATTCCTTCACAATAGATACATCCTCTATTTGGATATTTCTTTCCTCACACATAGTTATTTTATTCACTTCCTCCCCAATAATTGAATTTAGTTGAGATACTGGGGGTGGATCTAGATAAGAAATAGGTGGTGACGATTCTATTCTAAAGATAAGGTGTTATTTATCATCGTCATTAAAAATAGTAACCTGCTTTTTCTTACAATAACTTTTCTCATCATCGTCTGAAAGCCAATCCATATCAAGGATTATATCAAATTCAATTATGTGTATGACGAAGAGGTCAGCATATAAAGAAAATTTATATTCCCTAATGGGGATTGATTCACAAAAATTTGTTGCGATGATACTTCCCTTAGGAGTTTCAAATGACAACTCCCTTGTTAAGTCAAATTGAAAATATCTAATTTTATTAGCCAACTGGAAAGAAATGAAATAATGCGATGATCCAGAATAAAATAAATCATTTGCTAAACTTGAGGAAACCATTATATTACTTACAACCACGTCTTTTGGAGCTTCAACCTCAGCAGTAGTGATAGAATAAGAAAGGCCTTTATCCCTATAACTTTCCTGAGGCAAGTTCCCCTGATTTTTAGGATATTAATTCGCATAATTCACCATTTCTATACAATTGTAGTATTAAACATCTACAAACTCTTTCTTCCCCTTGTAATCATGAGCTTGGTGGTCCTTTTCACCAAACTTGTAACAGACTCCCATTCCCATCAAGAAAGTACGAAGGTGTTTCTTCCCACATTTACTGTAGGTTGGATATTCAAATTTTCCCTTATTCCCCTTATTTCTATTTCCAGAGTGTTCAGTAGATATCTTCTTCTGCTGCTTTGCTTTAAAGTCGTATTACATTGAGAATTATTTTTCTGTCCTGATAGCACAGGAGACAATATCATCATATGATGAGAAGGATTTGGAGACTAAAGTTTGATGGAGAAATGGTTTTAACCCATCAAATAAATGATCAATATTACTTCTTGGGTTACGTATATAATTTACATCATGCCTCGCTAACCATGTAAAGTTTATATTCATACTTTGCGAGATTATCATCCTCATTTCCCTCAGACTCAGAAATTGTCTTTCCATGTCTTCTCGATGGTCATGAGGAAAGTGTTTTTCTAAGAAAATTTCTTTAAACTCCCTGAATTCCATATTTGATGCTTCATCTTCTTCCTTTTAGTTATGAATCAATGACCACCATTGATCAATATCTCCAGTGAGGCGATAAACTACCATGACAACCTTTTCCCTTTCACTACACCCAAAGGCATGGATTATTTTCTCTAAAGAATTTATCCATTGCTCATCACTAATGTATTTGTACCCCCATTTAATTTTGGTGGTTGTTACCTCATAAAGCGATCTAATAGTGATCCTCCACACTATAGATCCAGGTGCTCCATATGGGTAAGGTAATTATTCATAACATGAGTGAGTTGTCCCAGTATGGTGATTAGCTGATCAGTACCAGTTGAATCACGAGATCCACTATAATTATCTTGAGCAAGATGGAAATCCCTACATAGAGTGTGTGAATTAATACAGTTTCAATTCCTTCCACTAGGTTCCATTTCTAAACAATGGCATAAAATAGATTTGTTTATGAATCGAAATACATAATTCAAAACTTCTAAAAAGCATAACATAAATTAAACTGTTTAGGGATATAATCCATAATCATAAAAAAATATTCTTTGAGTAAATATATACTCATAAACCCTTAATAATGGTTTTTCAAGAAAATGAGAATTCTCCTATGCATATCCTTCAGGAGTGTCGTAACCAAGAGTAAAATAAGGCCCATTGTCGTGCACCGGTTCCCATTCGAGTCTAGCTCAATGCGGTGTTTTTGGGTTTTACCCCAAGGTACATATATGCCAAAGTCCCCTCTACTTGCTTGTATCTAGATAGCGATGTATTTCATCGAAATCTCACAAAATCTATACAATTCCAAAATTCTATGAATTTATTCTATAGTAATCCTCCAAGTCCATCTTAGTGTAATGTGCTCTAATCATAGTTTTTATAAATCTAGATTCCATGGTTTGTACTAAACATCCTCTGATACCAATTGTAACGCCCTAAACCTAGTTACCCAGATTCGGTGCATTATTACATAACATTGGCATGATCACACTTGATTAAGTCTTGAAAGATCGATTAGTTTAGTAGCCTTGGAAGTACTAGATACATTCATAAGGTTTACATTACATCATAAAATGGAAACTAAAACAAAATTGTTTCCATTTACAACACTGAGGTCCCATAGAATGTCCGTGTAGGTTATTCATAATATACTTCTTCGCATCCTAGGAAAAATAAAACATAGAAAGGGGTGAGCTCAGATGCTCAGTAAGGATAACAATATAGCAGAAACTTTCATAAATAAGCACAAACTTTTAGAGCAGTGTATAGAACTAAAACAAAATCATTTTCAACATAAACCAAATCATAATATGGAAAATATAAATCAAAATAATTCCATTTCCTTACTCACATGGATATTCTACAAGTCGAATAATCACATGTAATATCAATAGCCAATTTCATAATGATGGGATGCATAATGCCAGAATTTCATAACCACATAGTCAAGGCCATGTGCCAAGACTACAAATAAGATTTTGTCAAGGACTTGTGACAAGACACTAGTTTGTATCATGAGACCTAATGATGCATCGAGGAGCTATAGTGGGGTCCACCCATCACTTACTAAGTCCAATGCATTCCTCATATGAAAAGGATTAAACATAACATAAACATTCATATTAAAACTAGAATACGAAATGTCAATAATTTATCCATAAACCATGAATGGTATAAAAATAACACATCCATAGTCAAACATATAACAAAACCTTCAATAAAATATGGAAGGTTTTTATTATAATGAATCAACTTCAAATAAGCTTAAAATCAATCAAAGGATGCTGACATAGATGAAATCAAAACCTTTTTGAAGAGAAATATCTCTTTCTATTTTGGAATCATTTAAGAGTCACATAATTATAACGAAAACATTTATTTTGAAAATATTCTTATAAGATTGTAAGGGATGATTTGACGATGTTATATATGACTAAAAATAGCCGCACTCGCTGTATAAGTTAAAAAGAACATTCTTACCTTAAATTTGTTAAAAAGGTCAAAAAGTACCTTGTTTGGAAATCAAAAGAAAGATTCCTTTCAAAACCATATAAGGTCATATAAGGGTATAAATGTCTTTAACCAATTGTATATTAAATATTAAAAACGTTTTGAAATATATTTTTAAGAAATATGGATGTGGATGATGAAGAGGTCCCAGTAGATACTTACGTAAAAACAACCACAGATAATAAAGAGATTGTGAAATTAACCCTTACCTTGTACTTTTACTTGGTCGAGGTTAGTTTAACCTCATGTATAATGGTGAAATAATTGTTATTAAATTATACAAGAGTCATATATACTAATATGATATCATAAATGATCTTTTAACATTTCTTTGTTAATAATATCATAGTATTATCGTTGTTTTAGGTGTTAAAAGATTCATTTTCCTTCATATATATTGGTTATGTGAGTCATATTTTTTATGTATGGGATGTATATTATTCATATATAGAATCATATTATGTTTTTAATAATTATTTTTAATCATCTAATGAATGTCAGTATTGAATGGATACGATGGGGAATGAATCTTATCGCGTTCATCGAGACGGTAATCCATACGTATGCATGAATAACAATATCATTCTTTTGATATTTAAATAATATATAATTGGATGGTATATCATATATACAGAATCATTATCATGTTATATTTATTATTGACATCAATTACACATCATTATTATACCCATCCAAATAATAATGTATTGAATACTAATTACACCACGGCGTGGAGATGGTAAGCCGTACGTACACACGTATGGTAAAATGTCATTCAAAGGATGGATAGAATAATGTATTTGGTTGTACCATATTTAAAATAACATCATAGTATATATAATATACTGTAGTTATTATTTTATACTGGAAACAACAAAAAAAAGGAAGTTGAAGTAGAAAGGAACGTGAAAGAGGTGATGAGATATTTACCTCTTCTTCGGGTTCTTCCTTTTGATTTGATCAAAAGGGCTCCCTAGGATGACATTATGACTAAAGGAAGGCCTATAAGACTAAGGGAGTATAGTTGAGAGGGTATTTGGGCAGGTGTTTGCCGATCTAAATGGATTTGAAGGTGTGAATTATAGAGAAGGGGGAGTGCCCTTTTATAAGAGGGGTGAGGGGAACCTTAGGAAAAGCTAGAAATATTATTTTATAATAAAATAATTTTCGGTTTCTAATGGATCCAATGTAGATTATTTAAAGTCTAAGGTTGGGATTGGTTGAAAACCACTCAACCAATAAGTTTTAGACCGGTTTTTGTCACTATATTAACTTTATCTTTTATATTTAACTCTTAGTTAAATACTTTGACATTTAGCATGTCTGACTGTATTAATATATTATATGGTTAATAAAATTACTATATACTTCCACGAGAACCCCAAGTGGTTAATTAATGATACTAATATCATTATATAAGTCCTTTGGTCGATCCTTATATTTTTAGAAATAGAATATCAATTAATAATATAATATTTATTTAAAAAACCCTTTTATGTCAATTTGACACTATTTGGTATTTTGTTTTTGCTAAATTCTTAACAGCATTATTAATTCCAAAAAAATTTATCTAACCAACCCTGACATGTCATATTAACCTAGAAAATAATTGGAAGTCATAAAAAGTCTCAAATTATAAATATTTGGATATTTATAATATAAATTATTTTAATATTTCATTAATTAGGTAATTACTCCATCATCATTGTGACATAACTAAATTAAATTATATGATTTCTAAAAAATATAAATAAAATACTATTATGTAGGTAATACTTTTAGATTTATAATGAATATTTATAGTCGAATTTATCTTCTGTGTAACTCTATATTAAAAATGTTTAATTTATTAAACATTGATTTTAACTCTTTTAACACTTCTTTAAATAAAATAATAATAAGTGTCCTAATCTAATCCAAGTTGACCAAATAGGTTCATATTTTATTGCTAAGTTTGTTTTTGGTCGAATTATACATATCCAATAGAATTAGGACATGTGTTAGGGTAATAATAATATCATTTGTACCCTTAATTACCCTATTTAATTTAAACTGTAGTAAATAAAAGTAAAAAGTCACTATTCACCAAAAAATATTTTTATCTTATTGAACCACATTATACGTACTGATATCAACTGTTTCTCCCATATTATTGAAATTCCACTCACAGAAGCAGTAAAATTAAGTTTTATGTGAATTTGAAAATTTTCCAAGGATATGGGTAAAAGACGGTAAAACGTTCAATAATATATATATATATATATAATTATTATAAACTGACTCTAATTAATTAAATTGAACATATATAGGTATTATGAATCAACATTGAATTAAAATAAATTAAAATAAAATAAATAATTTTTAAAATAAAAAATTCGGTTTTAAACTATAACTGAGTGTTTTTCAATATTCATCAAAAATTGAATGTTTTGAGAAAAATCCAAAAAATTCACCCTAATTTAATTTTGATATTCCAAATCCAAAAATGAAGTCCATTCCGAAAGATAAAATTTATAATATTTCAAAAAGTGGGTATTAATATTCATAAAAGCTAGTTTGATTGGTTGTAGTGTGTTAGAACGCGAAGTTGCGTACAACACACGCTATTGTATTATTCAAAGAGAAGTGTACTATGGAAGCTTGAGGTGTTACACATTGGTTTGAAAGAGATTTTATGTTTCTATCCTTTTTGACAAGGATTACATACATTATTTTCCAGAAGCTATAGTTTTGTTAAGTCTCTAACTAATCTTTTTCTAGATAACTTCCTAAGAGAATGTATGTTACAATGTCTTAGTCTTCTATAACAGAGCCAATACTATTTGTGAAATGAATTTAGACACAAGAAATTCTATGAGGGTAGCGTGTCTAGATTTATAGCATATACATTATCATTTCTAAAATCAGTAAATACTAAATCATTCTTGAAAAAAATATGGATTGAATCATTTTTTATTTTAACATTGAATCCATCATCACCCAATTGAGATATGCTGATTAGGTTATACTTCAGTCCATCAACATATAGTACTTTAGAAATTGAAATAGAGTTAGGGTTACCAATCTAGATTAGGCCGATGAATTTTCCTTTACCATTGTCACTAAATGTGAAATTTCTTCCATCAATCATGATAAGACTTTTAAATCTTGATAAATCGACTACCATATGTCTTGAACACCCGTAGTCAAAGTCCCACAACTTTTTACAGGAACTCTTTAGGCAGTTTACTTACAAAATATTTTATCCAATGAATGAATTTGGTACCCATATTTTTCTAGATACACATACATTAGTAATATAAGCTTTAAGAACCCACATATTTCTTATGGGTTTCCTATATGCAGAATATAGAGTATTTGAAAAATAAACACTGTTTGGTCCTGAAGAATTAGATACAGTAAAAGAATTTGTGGAACTGGAACTTTTAGTACAATTCTAGTTTTTGAAAAAGGTGGGAAATTTTCTAGATTTGTGTACAAAATGTGATTTGTATGAATTCCATTGACCTGGTTGAAATCCTATCCCATAAGTATACTTAAGAACTATTTTTTTACCAAGCATATGAGTAAGAGTATTTTTTCCATTCGTAAACTTTTCTATGTATTTCTTCAATTTCTCTTTATACATTTTTAACTCATTTTTCTCTTTGAGCAGTTGATTATATTTCTCTTTTTCAGTTTTAAGTTCATATTTTGCAGTCATAGTAAGAGCATGTTGTTTCTTCAATGATTTATACTTAACTTTAAACTCATTACATGTTTTTTCAAACATGTTGCAATATTTGAATAATTCATCATTTGACATATTTTCATACTCACTTTCAGAATAATAAGAATTATGTACAGGAGAGTATATCTTTACCTCAGTTCTGTTTGTCAAAAAACACATATGAGCCATATCATCTTTCTCATTTTGAGAATAGTCGGATTCACTTATGCAATCCTTAGAGGCACTCCAGGTGGTCTTCATTGATTTATTATACCTTCTATACTTATTTTAATACTTTTTCTTGTATGTAATCTTTGGATAGTTATCCTTGACATGTAATTTCATTTTACATTCATAATAGATTACCTCTTTTGATTTATCATTTCACTTACAATCATTTTTTCCAATTTCACTTTCTATCATACTTTCATTTGTAACTGGTGCTTTTAAAAAAGTTATTTTTACCATAGAATTTAATGAATCATCAAGACAACTGGGATACTTATTCATCACTATCTGAAGTTACTTCATCACTTATTGAGCTTTCAATAGCGTCTTGAACTTTATCTTTATCTTTACTTTTGGATGCAATTGTCTTGAATGATACAGACATTCGTTTTGGTTCTTCCTCTTCGCGATTTACCTTTAATTCTTATTCACACATAATTAAATTTGCAATCAATTCCTTCACTGGAATCTTATCAATATCACAATATTGTCTAATAAAAATAGATGTTCCATCCCATATTTCTATTAAGCATCTTAGAATCATCATGATCTACTCTTTGGTTGTTACTTCTCTTCCTAAATAAATCATGGTATTCACAATTTCATTAAACCTGAGATACATATCAGAAATAGACTCATCAAGATTCATTCTAAAATTTCCATATATAATAGTATAAGTATTTAATCTCATTTAAACATTAGAAGTTCCTTCATGAGAAATTGATAGAGTGTCCCAAATCTCATGAGCAGTTTTACAAGCAGATATACGGTTAAACACTTCATCTCCTAGTGCATAGTACAGATAATTAATTGCTTTACAATAATTTTTATAGGAAGTCAGGGTAGGTTCATCCCAATTGTTTCTAAATGTTTCAAGAATTACATATTTACTTATAACAGCAGTCCATATTTCAAATCCCAAACTTTCTAGAAGTATATCCATTTTAAGCTTCCACTGAGCATAGTTAGTTCCATTAATGAATGGTGGTCTATTGGTAGAAGCCCCTTATAATATATTTTTTGTGATAAATATTGTAAAATAATTTCAAAGAGATAAAAATTTGGAAATAATAAAAAAGTTAAGATCATTGAAACACAACTATAATCACAGTTGACATGATTTGAAAAACGGATAATAACTTTAAACAGTGCCTCTGATACAAAATGTTGGCCGGAGTAGATGACTCAAGAGGGGGGTGAATTGAGTATCTATAAGAATTTATGTTAAAAAATTTATTTACAAAATAATATCCCCATATGAAGATAAAAAAAGTCAGTTTTTCGTGAATTTATAAAAGTTTTGATGGTTTAATTTTGTTCTCATAAGATTTATTAGCTCTCAACATTACCCATCTAAATATTAGTAAAACATTCGAAAAAAATCTACTGATTCAAAACAGATGTAAATACATGCTAAACTAACTATAAAAATTCAGTTTTTCTTAATGTGAAATGAATTAAACAGAAGAAAAATAGAACAACAGATAAAATAAGAGGTTCAATCTCAAGTGGAGACTTTGTCCTCTCCACTGGGTGATCACCTACCACCAAGCAGTTTATATTATTAAAATTTTGATCCAAAAACTAGATCGGGGTTCACAATAGCACATAGGTCTTTCCAGGTCACACTTGACCTCTACTATAGTTATTCGTGGGAAAACCCAGCAAACAGATCACACAGGATCTCCTCTAATGTTCTACTTGGGATACACGAGTAAAAGGAGACTGAGTGTGAGGATATTTTGATATCCTTAAGTTATAAACAGGAGATAGTGTTTGTATCAAAAACATATACACACTGCTCAATATATATACATATGATCACAAAAAGAGTTTAATAACTAATAATAGAGTTTAGAAATCTCAGTGTGATGTGCAGTAAAGCTCTAGACTCATTGGATGTAGAGAAAATTAAATTCAAGTCCTTTTCTAGAAGTTCACTTTAGAACAGAGTATCGCAGTTTCTGTAATCCAAATGTGAAAGGGTTATGCTCTTATGTGTATGGATGCACAATGAGATTTAACAAGATATTTCTTGTAAAAAATTCTTATGATCTCAAGCTTTGAGTTCCTCTATTTGCGTATTCGCATAGTCTGCCTTTTTTTCTTTTCTGATGTGTGTTCTTTTTGAGTGCACGAGAGAGTTGTCTTTTAGGTTGACGTTTTAGTCCTTTTATACTTCAAGATCCTATAAGAATAAAGATGTCCCCACGTGCATGTACCTCATACTGTCTATTGATCATCCTAAAAACAACATTAAATAATGTTAGTAACATTAATTTGTCTAAACATGACCATTATAAACTAAATCTAATAAATAAATTTTAATCAGTTAATTATGACTATCAGTAAGTATTTTTCATCGGTCTATCATCATCATTCTGAGAGCATCGGTGTGTCAGCATCGAACTATCGTCTTTGGTCTGTGAGAATCAGTGTGTCATCTTTGGTCTGTGAGCATCGGTCTTTCAGCAGCGATGTGTCATCTACAGTGTGTCGAACATCGGTGTGTCGAACATCGGGGTATCGAACATTAGTGTTTCGAACATTGGCATGTCGAACCTCGGTGTGTTGAACATCAGTGCATTGAACATCAGTGTTTCAAACATATTTGTGTCGAACATCGGTGTGTCAAACATCGGTGTGTCGAACATCGGTGTGTCGAACATCGGTGTGGCGAACATCGGTGTGCCGAACATCCGTGTGTCGAACATCGGTGTGTCAAACATCGGTGTGTCGAACATCCTATCAGTGCTAGAGAATCTATAAAGGTTACGAAGTGTCTGTCTTACAGAAATCATTACAGGACTAAGTGATATCGAAATAATACATGTAAAAATACACTTGTAAATATATTTATTCATAAATATAGGTTATTGACTTATTGAAGTATATTTTTCTGTACGATATAATTGATTTACATAGAGATATTAAATCGCATGAAAGAGTAGAATCTGTATATTGAAATTAATTTTGATTATAAATACTACAATGTCATAGAGGGTCCAACACCCACAACCAACCGGTAAATATGATACATCATGTCATATAGTTCCCATGGTAAAGAAACCCATAATAAAAACAAACAAAGGAATACCCAAAACGGGGTCCGACACCAAGTATGGTCCCCTCTTATATGCACATCCCATGACCAATCAACCCTCTTGAACATGTCCTTTTCAATTTTCTTCAACTTCATGCATATAGTCTACCTGGGTACCCAATGGAGGCCTGAGCAGAGTGTGAGTATGAATCAGTAGGCCACTAAAAATGGTGTCTACAAAATATCTACTAAAAAAAGATATTGTATGAAAGTACAAAACAAAAGACAAGTTAAATTAAAGTTAACTACATCCCATTAGTTTACAAAGTTCTATTGAACCATTTTATCATTAATTTACCCATGTTAAGAAATTTTCATCAGTTTCACAATATCATATAATGGTCGACTAATAGGTATAAGAGGATATGTCAAGTTCTCTATCTCACTAGGGGAATGTTTTCCAAAAACAATACGTCAAACATAACTTGGAGCCTCAGTCCAAGTAGTTTCATCAAATGCATCCTTTAAGGGGCATAGAGCATCAGTCGTCTCCCTAACCCATGAATTAATGGGGGTGGGGTTTAGAGCTTTAGTCTAACCTTATCTATTGGCATAGATCCTCAAGTATAATACCATACACATACCACTAAACCATGTGAACATTCTTCTTTTATCATTTACCAAATATAAAAATTCACCGTATTAATTTGATACACTTAACATTCAAATGTTAGGGTTTACTCAACATAGAGCTTCCATAAATGTGATTCCTTACTACTTATTCTCTTCATCACAGGTTGTTTAGTTGAATCCAATGGGAGTTATGGTACATTTGGTGAAATGAGATACAACATTTATAGTGGGAGTCCATGTGGATGTACTTTTTTAGGTAAGATACGTGATACATCCAATAGATTTATATGTTCTTAACAATGAGTATTATTATGAAAATTCTCATACACCCATTATCATAGGTAGTAACTTCCTAAAAACTAAAAAAAATAATCATAAATTTCCATGAGGGTCTACATTCCATGTATTTTTTTAGATGAATTAGTGATATTTAATGTTATGGACTCCATGAAGTACCCCTTGTAGTACCGTTCTTTATCTTATCTCACATTTTTAACCACCAAGTTAAAACCCCATGGTTTTTGATTGTCCTATTCATATGGATATTATGAGTATTTGTTTAGGTTTGATGTCTAAGAGAACTTCCAGACCTATTTCTAATCCACAAACCTCTCTTGGATTGGATTTTTACATGGATTGATATTTTGATTCTGATCATGTTCACCATAATTATGACACTACTGTTGAGTGTGACGATGAATTTGATGAATTATTCTCTTAATTTGCTGATGTATGATCGGATACTAATGTTTCTTGTGCACTTTTTCAGCTCCTTAAATGAGACCATCCATACAATTCCCCCCTTTATTGGAACTCCATCAGTTTCCACCAAATATCAAATACTTAGACTTGTTTAATGGTGAGATATTACCGATTATCATTTCTTACAATATCACTTTTAATATAAAGAAAAACTTTGAATATTTTAAGGTATAACATTATGGAAATGGGATGACAAGGATGATATATCTGGTATTAGCCCGTCCATTTTTATGCATAATATTCTTTTGGAGGATAGGGATAAACCAATTTGGCAGCAAGAAAGGAGACTCAATTCAACACTTTTGGATGTTGATAAGATAAAATTTGAAAAATTTCTTAAGGCATGTATCATTTATCCCATTTCACATTCCCTACATGTGAATCCTATTCAGGTTATTCCTATGAAAAGTGATGTTACTATTGTTAAAATTTAGAGAGAGGATTTAGTTCCAATGAGGCTACAAAATAGTTAGCATGTCTGTATTGATTATATGAAAATAAATAAATCCACTCACAAAGACAATTTCCCCCTCCCATTTATTGATCAAATTCATGAGATAGTTGAAATTAAGACACATTATTGTTTCTTGGATGGATTTTTTAGGTATTTTTTGATTTCTATAGCTTTGAAGGATCAGGATAAGATAATATTCACTTGTATATTTAGTACATTTTCATATTTAATGATTCCATTTGGACTTTATAATTCCCTAGGTTCTTTTCAAAGATGCATGGTTGGTATTTTTTAGATTTCATTAAGACATTCATAGAGGTTTTGATGAATGATTTTATAGTTTATGGATATTTATTTGATGAATGTATATTTAGTTTGGGAAAGGTGTTGAATCATAGTATTGAGAAGAATATTATTTTAAACATTGAAAAAATGTCATTTTATGGTAGATCAGGAGATTATATTAGGTAATGTGGTGTCAAAACATATAATAAAGGTTAATAAATCTAATTTAGATATTATTTAATCATTTACATATCCTTTATGTGTGTGTGTGATGTTAAATCATTTCTAGGTAATGTAATATTTTATCGATGCTTCATACAATATTTTTTGTAAGATCACTCTACCCTTATCTCTATTTCTTTAAAAGGATATTTACATCATTTTTTTTTGATTCACATAGGGTATAATTTGATGAGCTAAAAATCATCTGACCACTCCACCAATCATTTATCCCTCATGGTGGGACAATCCATTTGAGCTTATGTTTGATGATTCAAACTTCACAATTGGATCTGTCTTGTCACAAAATGTGGAGAGTTATTATCAAGTGATTTCCTATGCTTTAAGGACATTGGATTCAACCAATTCAAAATAAAAAAATATATTAAATAAGTTTTGTGCCATAATATTTTCGTTAGATAATTTACTTATATTTTTTGAGATCTAAATTAGTTATTTTTTCTAAACATGCACCTATAAGGTACATCTTGAATAATCCTGATTCAAAGCCTAGACTTACCCAATAGATTCTCCTACTTCAAGAATTCGATATTGATATAATGGAAAAAAGGGGGTCTGAAAATATGATGAAGTATAACATGAGTAAGATTACACACACACACACACTATAGGATGAAACGTTGGACTAGGTACCACTTTAGGATGCTTTCCCCAATGAGAATATCTATGTCATCTCAGGTACACATCCTTGGTATGAATATTTAGTGAACTTTCTTGTCACCTAAAAATTCCTAAAAATTTAAATAAATATCACTTCCAAAAATTAAAGAAAGAGTTTACATTTTGTATATAAGATGATCCTTATCTCTAGTGATTGTGTAGTGATCATCTTATTAGGAGGTGTTGTACTAATCATGAGTTTGAGTCTGTTCTGTATTTATTCCATTCTCATTAATGTGGAGGAAACATTAGAACCCAACATATATCTAGGAAATTCATATAATCTAGATTATATTTTCATAGAGTCTTTTATGATTCTCATGAGTTTTATAATTCAAACTCACGTTTACAACACACTAGAATCATTTCGAGGAGACACAATATTCCCCAACACCCCATATTATTATGTGAGATTTTTGATGTTTGGGGGATTGATTTTATGGTTCTTCTTCTGAGATCAATTAATTTCTTGTAAATTTTTGTTTCTGTTTATTATGTTATAAAATGGGTGGAGGCAAAGTCATATAGAACTGTTGAATCTCATTTTTTTGTTGATTTTTTAAAGGATTAATTTTTTTAAAGGTTTTAAGTACCAAAGGATATCATAAATGATCAGGGTAAACTCTTTTTAAAAAGAATTTATCTTAAATAATTCATATGTATGGCCAGACACATAAAACATCTACTACATACTACATCCAAAAAAATGGCCAGGCTGATGTTTCATATCCAAAATTGAAACAAATTTTCAAAAAAAATGTGGCGATAAACAAGAAGGATTGGAGAAAATCTTGGATGATACATTGTGGTACAATAGGATGACATACAAGACCCCCATATATATTTCCCCATTTCATATTATTAATGGGAAATCTTGTCATCTACCAATGGAGGTTGAGAATCATGCATATTGGTCTATTAATAAATGAAATATGGATTTAGACCAAGCTTCAATTCAATGAATGCAGAAAATTCATGATCATGAGGAGATTTTATTGTAATTATATGAAAACTCAAGGTTCTACATGAAAATATCAAAATTATCGCATGATATAATTATCCAAAAAACAAGTTTCATGTTGAGGATAAGGTCCTAAACTACTGTTCATGACTGAATTGGATGTCTGGTAAGTTGCATTCATGATCCTTAGGTTTTTATGTAGTATATAAAATTTTTCATAACGGCTTAGTAGATATAACATAAAAGGAAACATGAAGGATCATTACATTCAATAAGGAATGATTTAATAAATACATTAAGGGACTTCCTACCAATGTAGTGGATCTTATCACAATGCATGACCCAATCATCACTTGAGAATATAAGGATATTTTTAACCCTTAAACCATTATATTACTTATCCTATTTAAAATTATACTTTCCATGTGCACATATTAAATCATAGGATCACATTTAACATAATTCAATATTTTAATATGGGTTAGGGGATAACATTTTTGGGTATCTTCTTTATTTTTTTCATTTGTGTGTTTTTGTGTGTGTGTTTTTTTTTGTTAATTTTGAAACAAAAGAATAGAAATATAAAAAAATAAATAAAAAATAAATCATGTAACATGGTCATTTACATCTTGAAAAATGAAAAATGAATTTCTTCAAAATTCATTAGTGGCATGATAGAAATGACAAATATTTTATTATTTAAGATTGTTTTTTATAAAAATTTATATCTCGATGATATTATTGGTTTTTTCATTATAAAAACTTATATATTTTGACTCCATTATTTGTGATATTTGTTCATGGTAAATCATTTAATTGATTTTTTCACACAACTTCTCATGCAACCATGACTTGTGAAATTTTTCCCACTCAATTGAAGGTATAACTCTATCATGTAAAAAATTATGGTATACCAATGAATTATCCATATGTTCATTTCTATTATGATTGGTTTAATTAATGTAGTTAATTGTCCTATGTATGTGTTCCTAATATCTTGAAATTATATGCACAAAAAAAATAAAAAAATAAATAAATAAAAAATCAATATATATTATCTTAATAAAGAGGGGAATGATGGAGTGTAAAATATGTAGGGAAATATTGGTTGAGCGATTAAGATTTGTGTTTTTAGAATGATTAAGCGTGTGAGTCTTTAAATTTTATCTCAAATTAATGTAGAACATGTTTGGTTAGTTAAACCAGGTATGAATAATTATTTTACTTGACCTAAATATACTAAATAAAGGGTGGATATATGAGCTTGAAATGTTTGGAACACACACACATGGGGAATTAATGGCATGGTAGAACCAAGTTGTTTTCACTATGATTAGTGTCATTAATATCATCAAATCTTATTTTGATACAATTTTTTAGAAAATGAGTTTCAAATTTATTGATATAGACTCTTTATTAGATTCTTACATTTCCAATATTGCCACTATGGAATGAGGAATATGAATATGCATATCATGCCACATGATTTGAGGTTTTTCCGAGAAGTGAAAATGGGTATGTTTGGGGGATTTTATAAAAAATCTTTATTAAATATTTTATTTATAAAAAATGACATAATTTCATCACATTGTGTTAAATATGTTTATTTATAAAATATTTGGTATTAGATCTTTCATTTTAAAATTTTATGAAAATAATAGATTTTCCCTTTAAAGATCACAATATTATTTATGAAATAAATAATTTTTTTCTTATATTATTTGAAATAAAATTTTTGTAAATGTGTTCCTCAATTAATGGGATACGAACTTCATTTAGGACATATGATGTAAATAATGCATTTGATTGTACTAAATGGGACATGAAGTAAAAGATGAACTGGACTCCCCAAATTGTACACCACTTCACCATTTGGGATATATCTTTTACGTAGAGACTTGGATTGATCTAAAATTTGAATAGTAGATAGATGGTACAATTACAAACAAATAATACTTCAAGGAGTATAGTTGGTTTATATGGTTTTATATTAAACAAGGTTGTGAAATTTGAATTAAAATATTTGGCTGAAATTCTCCATTGACACTTGGAACCTATATTAAAACTAGACTCCCATCCACTCTATAAATATGTATTTTTATTATTTGGAGGGTTTTGGAATTGAATTTTCAGATTTAGATAAGATAATAATTGTTTTCACTCCATTTCTCCAGTCATTTAAAGAGGGATAAATCTTGAAGAAAGGATCCCCTCCTCAAATCCTTCTTCTTCTTCTTCTTCATGTCGTAGTGCTTGTGTTATTGTAATAAAATTATTATTGTATCTTACATTTATTAATTTTTGTTCCATTATTATCTTCATTACACATCCTATCTGGGATGTAAATAGAAATTAGAAACATGTTGTGGTTATACCCTTTTCTAAGACCATATTAAATGAAAAAATTTTCTACTATGAAAACCTTACCCATGGAAGAGAATTTTTTCTTAGTAATTAAATTAATTATCATCCCCTTCACTTATTTATTTTGAATCACTAAGTTACTATAACACACAATATATTATCCATAAATTTTGTTTTAACTTAAATGAAACTAAGCATGTAATTGAAAAATTTACACAAAACTTATGAGCTCGATTAATGTGTGAATTGTGAGAGAGTGATCATAATTGGTAAATCAAAACCACAAAAAATACATTTTTAGATTTAAAATGTAAATTATAAATTCAATTAATCATCATTTTAAAAAATTTATATGTTACCTAATTTACCAATGAACTTAAGATAGCCTTGTAATGAAAATCAAAGCACAGTGGTGTGATTGCATGTTGTGAAGCTAGCGAAGGGATTCATTCACTTCACCTTTGTAGTAAAGTAATTCACATAAATTTTAGAGGTTAAAAAATTATAGGATCATAAATAAGTGGATTTTTATTTAAATTATAATGATTAATATGTAATTGAATAGGTATAGTTAAACCATTTAATCTTTCTAAAAATAGTTTTCCGAAACAATATCTCCTCATTGCATTTTCTGAATCTCGTTTTCAAAAAAATTCTATATTCTTGCCGCATAATTATCCTAGTTTTAATAATGCTAATAAATCCACCCCATACTTTTATGTACCATGTTTATATTATTATATTTTCAAAAAACTTTTAATATGTGGTATTAAATTAAATCCTTCTTTTAGAGATGGCCTTGTTCAGAAACTCTACATTACTTAAATAACATGAAACCAAACATCATTTTGGATTACCAATGACCATGTATTTCAACATCCATAAGCTCAACATTATATGAATCACAAAACAAGGTATAGTCCTACTTGGATTGGGAAAAAATTTGGTTTAGTAGTTATGTGCTTCTTTAACTCCTGAGAGGCATTCTCACATGACACCGACCACTTAAACATGATGTTTAATCCTGAAAGAAGTTCTTCCAAATGGGATAAGTATTCAATGAAACTTCAGTAATTTCCTACCAAACCCAAAATACTTCAGATGTCAAAAAATCTCTTGGTCTTCTCCCAAGACACAACAACATTGACTTTCTCTAGATCCGTGAACATGCTTTCCTCTGAAAAGATGTGACCCAATAAATTCACCCTATCAATCCTAAAATGAAATTTGGATATCATTGAATATAGAATATGCTCTCTTATTTTACTCAAGATGATTTCATGATGTTAGTAATGATCATCATGAGTATTTTAGTACATCGATATGTCATCAACAAATAAAACTAAAAACTGATCTAGGTATGGGTGGAAGTCCAGGTTCATTAGTGCCATAATACGTCAACACAAACTCCTAAAAACCATACATACTCTTGAAGGAATTAAATGGTATATCAGACGGTATAAACCTAAGATGATGATATCTAGATCTCAAATGAATTTTTATAGAACACAGAATCACCTCTCAACTAGTCAAAATGATCACCAATATGATGAATAGGGTATCTATTCTTAACATTCATTTGGCATACCTTCCAATAATCAAAACACAATAATAGGGAGTATATCGGTTTGAGAGGAAAGAGGATGATATTTTGTGGGTGGAAATTGAGAAGGAGTTCTAGGTTGAAATCCTTTCATCTATCATGAAGGTTGAGAATTGGTAAGATATACTCTCCCTTCAGCACGAAATTATGTCTATACGAGAGATAAGGATCATGTTAAAATATCTCCTTAGTTTTTCTCCGAAAATATTTATGGATGAGGAGTATCGTGAGAGACACCTAGAAAAGGTAGTTCGTCCTTCCCTCAAGTATGCGATTACTCATATTACTCTACCGACATACTTAGAGGTCCAAAAGAGGGAAGAGGTGGTTGAGTGGATGCACTCGTGAGGGGGTATTCTATGGGAGAGGAGTCAACCTAGTTCTTCAAAGGTAAATGTTATCGGTGGATGGTCTTAGGTGGAAGGGACTTCAAGGATCTAATTAGCTGGGAGGTAACATCCATAGTTTCTATTTCGACCTTCTGTTCCTCATGCCAATCCTATGGGCTTGGGGATGGTTTGTTTTATCTGTGGAGTCTATGGGAATCTCCAAAGTCAGTTCCCATCATCTATTTTAGCTCGGTATGGTGGGGGTGCATAGGTCTATAACCTACCTTAGAAGAATTTTCCCACCAAGATGTTTGAGCAGTAGGGACAAAAGGCTCATGCTCCACTAAGGGGAGATATAGAAGGTTGAAAATAAACTCAGGGTGTTCCTCAATGACCTCGATCCAGGTATGGTAGGGGAAGAGGTCATCATCATAGGGGAAGAAAAGATGGGTGTTGTAAATTGCACATTGTATAAGAAGTAGTCCTAGTTGGGGAGATGATCGTTCGAGTTATGATTATATTTTTTAATACTCTTTCTTAAGCTTTTTTCAATTTAGGATACTTTCAATCCTTTTTTACACTCTGTCTATCCAATTCTCTTTGGATTGTCATTGATTGTTTTCTTATTCCCCTAGTGTTGAGTACACATCAGGAGGTCAGACCATCCAATTTGATGTGTGTTGTGGATGTAGAATGATTATGGGACAACATCTATCCTATGGGGATGTTTAATTATTACATATGGAACTATATGATGTCATACTAGGCATCAAAAAGTGTCACTTTGTTCATATTATTATTGATTACTTTCGAAGGAGAGTAATATTTTTAGACATGGATGTTCAGAGTGTGGATTTTATTAGAGAGCAGAGTTATCAGGTGAGCAATATGTGTATGGAGACTCTTTATTCTTGTTGGACAAATTGTCGTTGGAATTGGTGGATGATGTGATGGAGGAGGTTCCTAGAATTTTTGGGGAGTTCTTTGATGTTTTCCCTAAGGAGGTTGTACTCTACCCCCTCGACATGATGTCATGTTCATGATAGACATACATCTTAGTTTATCTATGAGATCAATGTATTTTCATTAGATGACACCTTCAGAGCTATGGGAGTTGAGGATTCAGATAGATGATCTGATGTAGAAGGGATTTATCTGGCCCTATGTGTTTCCATGGCGTGCTCCAGTCTTGTTTGAGAAAAATATGGATAGTGGTCTGAGGTTTTTCATAGACTATAGTAGGTTGAACCAGGTGATAGTAAAGAACTGTTACCCTCTCTTAGGGATAAATGATATTCTTAACCAGATGAGGGGAGGAAGTCATTTTTGTAAGACTAATCTGCAGTCTGGGTATCACTAGCTAACGGCGAAATAATATTATATCCCGAAGACTATGTTCAGGTGAAGTTATATGGACTTTGGTTTCATGGATATGCCATTCGACATTACGAACACACCATCAGTGTTCATGGGGATCATGAACTCCATTTTACATGTTTTCCTAGATCATTTTTTCATCTTATTCATCGATGAAATCCCGATCTACTCAAAATTGGAGGGGGAGCATACTCAGAATCTCAATTATATCTTAGAGGTACTTTGACACCACTAGGACTATGGAATGAAATTCAAGTGAAAGTTCTCGATAAGATAGGTACACTTACTTGGGTATGTGGTGTCTTAAAAGGGAATAGTAGTGGACACGTCGAAGGTAGAACCAGTTGTTTTTTGTGAATCCCCCAAGAATGTGGTAGAGGATCGAAGGTTTCTTGGTCTGTCAGGATATTAATGGATATTTTTACCTGATTTCTCTCAATTTGTAGCTCCATTGATGGCATTGAGTAGGAAAGACCAGGCTTTTGTGTATAGTATACATTTCTAGGAAGCGTTCAGCTATATGAAGTGATATTTGGTCAGTGTTCTAGTTTCCATAGTAAGGAGTGAAGTTTGAGATGTATTGTGATGCTTCCCATGTGGGATTGGGAATCATTCAGATACAATTGTAGAGAGTGATCTATTATGGGTTTAGGTATTTATATCCCAACAAATATAACTATTCCACCCACGATCTTGAACTAAATGTGGTTGTGTTCGCACTGATGTTGTGGTGACTTTACCTCATTGGGGAGTGATTTGTGGTCTTCACGGATCACAATATCTCAAGGTATATCTTTTCCCAGTGAGATCGAAACTTGTGACAGGGTAGGTGGATGGTGTTTCTTCAAGATTATGAGTTTGAGATATCTTAGTCTTAAATAATGGGAAATTTTGTAGATGATGATTTGAACACGAAGTCATAAAAGGAGGTAGTTCTTGAATCTAAAGATACTTGGAGGGCAATGGAGGAGTTGGCTGCCTTGCACTTCGATGCAGGAATGGATGGTGGTAGAGTATGTATGTTCTAGATGTCAGTGTAGTATTCTATAGTATAAAAAGTGGAGTAGTCTTAGTGGGGAGACTCAGAGGTTGAGGTGATTCATGATTGCATTGTCCATGGAGATGCACCAGAGGAATAATCAAAGGAAGGTCAAAATTAGATTTTGTTTCATGAGAAGAATTTTACTCTAGTGGAGATGTGTAAGGGAGTCCTTTGTAAGTTACATAACTCACCCTTAGTATTGGACCCAAGAGTTTCCAATTTTTATCGTGGCTTGCGAGGGAAGTTCTTGTGGCCTGGTTTGAAACAGGTGGTAGCGGAGCTTGTTGTGAAGTGTTTGGTGTTCTAGTAGGTTAAGGTTGAGCATCATGTTCTCAGTTGTTTGTTGCATACCTTGGATGTCATTGAGTTTATGTGGGATGAAATCTCTATGGATTTCATTATAGTGTTACCTAGGGCTCTATGAGGCAGTGATGTTATCTGGGTAGTGGTGGATCAGTTGATAAAATCACCACACTTCTTAGTGATTAAGGAGTTGGACGTAGTGGTTGCCTTGTCCTAGAAGTATGTGGATGAGGTGGTGTGGCTAAATGGAGTTTTGAGATCCATCATCTTAGACTGGTATACACACATTACCTCTCATTACTATAGGGTATTGCATCATACTTTTGGAACTCAATTACACCTTAACACTACATCCCACCCTCTGATAGATGGGATGATAGAGCGGACAATCTAGACGTTGGAGGACATTTTAGGGGTATGCATCTTGGACTTTGCTGGATCTTGGGCACAAAAATTTTCCATAGTGGAGTCCTCTGATAATAATAGACATCACTCTTCAAACAGAATGGCTCAGTTTGAAGCATTTTATGGGAGACCATGACGTTCTTTGTTGTGTTCGACAGTGGTTTGGGAGGAAACCGTTCTTGGTCCTAAGCTGGTAAAAACCATGACAGAAAAGGATCATCATATTAGAGAGAGGACAAAGGCATCTATTCTTGGGGATATTTGGCACGATTTCATGATTTTAACCATTTCAACCATAGTTGGAGAGGATTAATGCCATCTTTCATATCTCTCAACTTCACCAGTATCTTCACGATGACTTCCCTGTAATAGACTAAGGAGGGTTTGATATTTAAGACAACACATTGTATGTCGAGTATCCAGTAGAGATATAGGATCATCAAGAGAATGTGATTCATGGTCCAACCATTCATTTTGTTCGTTTTTTATAGAGATATGGTGTCCAGGAAGAGAGTACTTGGGAAAGGGTGATGAAGATGCATGCACAATACACTTAGTTGTTCTAAGTGCTACCTTGTTGTTTTTCCCTTTGTAATGTAATGATTGAAACTTATTTTCTTTGAGATGAGTTTTTTCCTGGTTCCATAATTTGTGACATAGTCCAAACATGTTAAAATGGTAGGAATTGATTCTTAATCAAGACACATTAATTGAGAAGTGATTAAACTCATGCAAGTGTGTTAGTTCCATTTAGAGCAGATAATATCATGACATTGATGAAGGAATTCACAATTCATGTGTTTGGTATGGCAGGGTTATTATGATTTTGTGGTGTTTCTTGTATTCATTTGGGTATGTAGATTTCGGTGATGATTTTATTGTATATTGAGGTTCCACTCCAACTTTTATGTAGCAGAATTTCATGATTAGTAGGATCTGTGAAAGGTGTCTCATGTGGTGGTTATTGAGGCCCCTCTTCCTTTTGTGTTTGGTTAAATATTCTCAAGGGTGATAATATTTTGGGTGGTATATGATTTAATGGAATATACCCCATGTCCATCCCTTTGTAAAAATCCAGTTTTGATGTGTTCTAGAGGTCATGGTGGCTCATTTTAATATTTTGTAAAAGAATACAATTTTCTAACGGTGGATTGTTTGATGGTGATTCGTCCACTGGTAAGTGGCTATGGCAGGTCATCCCAATAGTGAGTTACGTCGGTGACTCGTAACAGTATGTATCTATTGGTAACTCACTTTTGTGACTCACTTTAGGTGAATCACATCGGTGAATCGTAATAGTGACTTGCTGATGGCGAGTACGGAATGGTTGGTCACTGACGGTGAGTCGGGATCGGTGACTCATGATAGTGAGTCGTAATGGTGACTCACCTAACGATGAATCAACATCGGTATCTCATCAATGATAGATTGCACTAGTGACTCATCCATGTGTGTATCATCCACTAGTGACTCGTGACGGTGACTCACCCAATGGTCAGTCCTTTCGAAAGTTTTTCAAAATTTCCATCTTTTCTAGGTTTATCTAGTTTCACCCCTTTAACATTTTATTTGATGTAAAATGAGTTAAAACCATGTTTAATAATTTTTAAATCAATTTCAAATGATATAAATTATATCTTCAATTTCCTAACACTAGGGAGGCTTTAAGTTGGTGAAAATGTGTGGCCAAGTTCCACTTTTAATGGGGAGTTCAAATGGTTCCACACCCCATGAGTCTCAGATATAGTCCTTTAAAATTCAACACCATTCCTTTGTTCCTTATTTCTATTTTACCTTGATACCTAATAAACCCAAAAACATTATTCCCTAAGGATCTAGGAATCTCTATTTCACCCTTGGATCGTGTTTCCCCAGAGTCTTGAGCTCCCCTTATTTGGTATACATAGGAGGTATTGATCATCTGTTTTTCAAGGTTGGGATCCCTTAGTTCCCTTTAATTTGTAAATCATGTGGGGTGTGTGTATGAATCTATTCCTTTTTAATATAAAGTAATACCAACATAATAAAGGGAAATTAATTGGATTAATGATCAAAATTTTGGGTTGGGTAAAAGTTACTTATGTGCTGTTTTTTTATCTATTGATATTTTGATCTTCATAAGCTATATACCTAATAAAAATCATGGCCATTGGTGGTCTTTATT
This sequence comes from Viscum album, assembly GCA_963277665.1. Lineage (NCBI taxonomy): Eukaryota > Viridiplantae > Streptophyta > Magnoliopsida > Santalales > Viscaceae > Viscum > Viscum album. Next base: position 378,728,839 of record OY728130.1, on the reverse strand, counting down.
TATGAAATTGGGATGACTTATGATGTTCTGTTATTGATCATGTGTTTAATGGTTTTATATATGATATTGATTAACCATGTATATTTGGTGAAATAAATGCATGCCTCAAGATGTACCTTTCTATGTGATAACCCCTGAATTATCATAGTGGAATTAAAGAACAAGTGTTTACTAAATTTGAATACACCATTCCTTGTGGGTATGGCTTTATGCTATGTATGGTTTTGTTCAATCTTGTACCTTATGAGGTTTTTTGGTGAAAGGGTTGAGAACACGACTATAAGGTGGGATGGTATGTGTGGTGAAATGGAATCTCATGTTGAGAGTGTGACTGATTGTGGAATGGATGTGCAGTGGTTGAGTAGTGGGGCTGCAGGTTTGGGTTGTGCCCTGTTTATGTTGCTGCTGTGATGGGTGTGGTTTTTTTATATATTAGGGATAATGGTTTTGGTTATGATGAGATGTGCTACAAATTTCACTGTGATTTGGGGGCTTGTATATTGATATGGTGGATTGGGTGGAATGACTTTGAAGAAAGATAATGGCAGTGGTTGGTGTGTGTGTTAAAAAATGTGGAAATATGAAGTGAGTTTCCTTACAATGGTTCTTTTCCACTTTACATAATTTATATAATGTGGCATATTTCACGATGTGATTGGTAGTTTCGCAGGTAGGGATAGAATGAATAAATTGTTTCCTTCATAAGAAATGATAATTGGTTAAATGTGTGGGTTGTGGGTACATTTAAGTTTTGGTTTTTTAATAACTTATAAAGTGAATGTTTCTAGAGTTTAATAATGCATTTAGTGGTAGTATTATAGTTTAAAGTATCCTAGGGTGGATGTTTGTTTGATTGGGAACCCATAGTTTGTGCTCGAGTGTTTGATACTATATATACATACCTGCATTTTCCATATGCTTTATATATGCAGCACACCCTTATTATTCACTATATGCAAAACACCATCATTTTAATACGGGAGGGGGTATTTCCAAAACACCCCAGTGTGAGGATGGATAGATGGCCAACCAATATTCCATGCTCCATCTTCTAGGAGGTGATAGGCCCTGATTCTTCGGGAAGGTAGCGGTTTGTGAGGCCCAAGTGTGTGAGGGCATGTTTTTTTTACCAAGTGTCTTCAGGAAGATATATGTTATGCTTTCCTAGGTGTTTTTAGGATGTGACATGGTATGTGGCCCAGGTTTCTGCAGGAATTATTTGGTTGTAAGGACCAGTTGTGTGTGTGGGAGATGTGATGAGCTTTGTTTTCCCAGGTTGTGTGACTAGCTGTGAGGCCCATGTGTGTGCGGACGAGTTGTGATGTTTTTCTTTTAGAAGAGGTGGATGTGATAGGACAATTTTTTTAAGGGTATGAGAGTGTATAATCAATGGTAATGTGGTTTAGGGTACCCTACCATCGATGTTATCTATGTTAATTTACTTGAATCACATTATTTGGTGAGCGTTCCGTTGGTGAGGTTTGTGTTTTTTGTATTCCTTGTTATGTGGTTTTGGTTTTAGTTGTTTTCTCATAGGGTAATTAGTATGATTCTACACTTGTGCATGAGAGACTTTGGTTTGTCCCTAATGACTGTATTTTTATTCTCACCCTATGTACATTAAACTTAATTCATGTTTCCAAGAGGACTACATAGAGTGTGCTGGGCATTTCTAGCTTAGACATTGGGGTTAGTTATTATATCACTACATAGATTTTCTTTTGGTATTTACTTTGGAGACTCTTGATTTTGTATTAGTTTCATTTTAAATATGAATATGGCAAAAATTTTGGTTTTCCTTTATATATATAGTGGGTTGGAGTTATTTTTTTGTTGATACATATTATCTCTCGATATTGGTTATTATAAAATGTGTAATGTCTCCCATTTTTGTGATATTTTTATACCCTTGGTGTAGGTCGCCACCCTGGGCCCTACTGGAGGCGGGGCTCATGGGTAAATATCTCTGTTTCTCCAGTTTCACCTTAGGAGGGTCATCTTTGGAGGGAGGGGTCATGAAAAGGGGATAAGTGAAATGATTAATTGGGGAGCCTATATGATTTAACAAATAGTGATCCAACCATGGGAAATGGCTTAGTTCAAGCCCGCATAGTTTTACCTCCCCTTGTATGTTTTACTTATCCTTTCACCCCTCCTCATAGATAGAATGGTTTGGGAATATAGTTACACCTAACCATGCACCCACAATGAAAGATGCACTGTATGAAAATTTGTCACATATCTTTCAAGACCCAAACCCCCAAAACACCCCCGAACATCCTCATACTCCCAGTAAATATTTCATTAACCATAATTATGGAATTTAAACAATAATATAACTAATTATATACATCAAAATATGTTTTAGGTCTTACAAATGACAAGGTTCTAGTCCCTGATATTCATTCCATATATTTTATAACTACTATATCCCTTATGGTGTATTTGGCCAAAATATTTTGTTATAAATCATCAATATATTCTTCTTATCCTCTGGATCATTTAGTTGATGAGTCGATTTGGGAAAATATACCTTATTTTTGTACTCTAAATGATAATTAAAAGAGTTTTTATATAAGAAACAATCAAAAAAACCTGATACTACTGTTTACAATGTAATAAATGATCACTTTCAGCTAGGATTTTCTTCAAACCCTATTCATGATAGGGAAATTATTCATGATAGTGCTATAATGATTATTTATTTAGGGATGTTGGATACAAAAGAAATAATGATTGGTTACTTTTCTTTAATCAATAATTAACATGTTGTTCTTGGTTAAGTCTTCATTGAATAAATTTCTCTGTAGGGACCTGGTTTAGTCATAAAATCATCTTAGGATAGAGAGATTCGTAACGAGGTTGCTACATTATATTTGGATTAAATTATGGAATTTTCTGAAGGGGTAGGGTCATGTGTTGTGAATCCTCTTGGAAAAAAGATTGTGGGATCTGAATAGGATAGAGTTGATCCATGGATCCCAAAATTATATATTTTCAACCTGGATAAAAAATATTATTTCTTATGTAGGCTCTGGTCACGTACAGTCTGAAAATGAAAAATCACATCCAAAGGTGACTAAGCATAACTCCATTTAGTTACCAAAATCTGAATTAGTGATGAAGATATAAAATATAGTGAATATGTGTTTGAATAAATAGAAGATAAGTCTATTGTTGATTATGGACTTCCAAATGAAGAAGGTAGCCTATAGCCACAGTTCAAAACATGGAGAAGGGTATGACATCATCATGGTCAGGGTTGTGACTTATCTCACAATAGATTGGGTATACATTCTCATGTTACTTGATTATACTGGTGTTTGATTCCTTTTTTATTGTTCACAGACATCTTCTGTTGTTTATGTTCCTCCTCTGTACAACATTTTTGTTTGTTTTAATATAGCAGAGTCTGTTCCTCAACCATTTAAAAAAATATTAGAAATATAATTAAAAATATATTTATAGTTCTTAGTGGGTTTTTAAATAATTTATTTCATCATTAGAATAATTTTATTAGAATTTTTTTTATATATTTATATATTATAATTATATATATATTATATATATAATAAAAAATATATTTAAAGTACTAGGAGAGTATTTAACGATTTTTAATTTCATTGTTATAGTAATTTTATTTAATTATAATTATTATATAATTAGATATACTTATTAAAGTATTATTATTTTATAAAATATTAATAAACGATTATTTTATTTATTTTAGAAAAGTATCATTTAATAATTTGTATTAAAAGGATTTTTTTAATATTAGTTTTTTAATATTACATTTAAAAACAACTAGGAGGTCTTTTGTATGAACCGCTTTTATATTTTAATAACAATAATTATTTATAGTTTTGAATATAATACAAATAATAGATTAAAAATCCATATTATTGTCTAAAACTATTGATTGGTTAAAATGGAATTTAAAACTAAAAATATTTTTTGAAATAAAACATATTTTATGAATGAAAAACCATATAATTTTTTACCCTCCTTAAAAATATATTAATTAATCAATATTAAAATTAATTGTACTTATAATTTATATAATTATATCTAAATGTTAAATTATTAAAATTAATTTTAATAATTATATAAATTTTAAAAATATATCAACTATAAATAATATAAATTTGTAAATATGATTTAATTAAAAAATAAAATAAAAATTAGATTTACTAAATTTATAATAGATTAATTATACCTCAGAAATTAAATATAACAATATTATTATGTATTTTGTGGCTTACATTAGTGGTATTGTCACACAAGAATTTTACATCTAACAAGGGTTCAAATCTGGGCAGTCCCATTAAGGGTAGATTTATCTTTTCCTTTAGGGAATTAAATAGTGGTCCATTCCATAGGTATGAAAGGGTTTCTACATATAAGTTTGAAGGGGGGTGGCATAATGAGACAAGGTGAATGTCGTAGGTTGAATAGGGAAGAAGAATAACATTGAGACAACCATTGCTAGGTGGGTGGCTCGAAAGAGATATGAGTGCATTGACACCCATTATCTGGCCCTCAACTGATTCGTCTTTCTTATGTTGGATGGAGTGGGGCCTGAGATAGGGTGACCAAGGGCAGCATGACATGATAATTATTTTCAGGGGTAGTGTAGTGTTCTAATTGGTGACACAAGATTCTTGTGCAATCTAGCAGATGACACAACATGACCCGAAGGTGATACAACATGGAAAAAAGCACGAATCACTATGTGGGTGTTTCTAAAGAGTGATATGCATGTTTTTACCTTTTAACTAAGAATATACCATGAAACTTTATAGTGTGGGGAAGAGGGATGAATCACCATAGCAGGATGGAGGCCAACACTGTATGACCATGGACAAACGGTGGTGGAAAGATGTAAAGATTAGTGAAAATGAATAAGAAAAGTATGTTCATATGAACCATCACTTATTTATATTATAGGTATTTTGGGCCACAATAAATTGGGAATTTTGGCCATTAAGATATTGGGATTTCAAGAAAGTTAAATTTAATAACATATTTTCCTTTTTTTATGTCAATCATTGGGTGTTGAGTGGAATGAGGCATAACCCACAAGAATGTACAGGTTCAACGTGGATTTGGGGTTTATAGTAACTTCTTACAAATATATATTATTTTAGAAAAATATGATAAATATATTAGAGATATAATTAAAAATATATATCGATTTCTATGAGAGATGTGAAAGAACGGTGATTCTATAATTATAATCAACTAATTTAATTAAAATTATAATATTATAACATATAGTTATATATTGTTGTTATTATTTAAAATATAATTAAAAGGATATTTAATATATTGAAAATAATTTAATAATTTAATATTAATTATACAATTTTCTAATTAAACAAGAAAACTAAAAAACTATACATATTTAAGAAAACACATTGACCGAGTTGGTATTATTTCTGAAGCTTAATTTGTAAAATTGTGTGTACATTTATTATTGTAGTATATATTTATTAATTGTGTTAAAATAATAAATTAAAAATAATATAAAAAAACTAATTAATTTCCTATCATTATTTTATAAAAAAATAGTAATTATTTCATAATATATTTCTATATTATGTTAACAGAATAAAATAATTTTTTATGGATTAACCAATTCTCATAAAAATACCAACCATTTGAAGAAATAAAAACATTAAATATTCACATGTTGCAGAATTTCTTGGAAACCCAACTCTCCTCTTACTATCACCATGGCTCCAACATCGGTGGAAAAAAGAAATGGGTGTGACAACATTGTTATATATTTTTTCTGGATGTTAATAGATTAAGATTCTACCCCACCCATTTGATGAAAAGTGATCATTTAGGTGCTTCTTCTTTTCCTAGACCTTCTTCACATGAGGATATTGAAAGTGTTCCATAGAAATGATATGCGGTGAAGGAGAAAAAACTACTTAGAGTAGAATATGGGAATAACATGAGGTTATTTGTATCTTATTTTCGTTCAATTCTCCCCACCTCCAATCTATAAAACTCCATTTTATTGGACTTTTTACATTAAAAATGGTGATTATTGATAGAGTTGGACATGAATATATGTAGGTATAATGATATTATTCCTTTTTTGTTGTTTTGTATAAAATTATCTTTGTTTGTTATTAGATAATTTAAATTATTTCCTCATTATTGGGAAAATTTTACAACTGGATAATTGATGTTTTACCACTAAAATTTTGATGGATAGTGTATATTTATAATTAAGTATAAAATTCTGATGAATTAAAAATTATTATATTGGGTTATTTTTCAAATAGAATTATAACTCAATTCATTAAAATTAAAAAAATTACATTGAAAAAATAACAAATCTAAATTTTGAAAACAATTTATATTTTTTCATCTATATTAATGATAATCGTTTTATTAATAACACATTAGTAATTATTAAAAATTAAAAACAATTATTCATATATGAAAAAAATAGAAATAAATCCCTATAAATTAATGTATTTATTATGTTTCTTAAATTAAATTATATTTTATATAACAAAAATTGTGAAATTTATATGTCATTATTTATATTTGAGATATTCTAATTAAAAAATATTTATTAATTTAGTTATATATTGTAATTGTTTTATTAAAATGATTTTTCAAGTTATATACATTCAACTTGAAAATACTACTACGAAATTCCTCTTTAAAATTTTAATTGAAAATTCGACTAAAATATTATAAAAATAATTTTTGAAGTGCGTGTGGAAAATTTCATTATAAAATTAAGGTTTTTGATCTAAATAAAAATTTATATATGATAATATAACTCTAAAAAGAATTATTGTAAAATGCATGGGGATAATCTAATTAAATATTTTATAGTATGAAATTTAAAATCTATAATCCTAGTAAAAAATTTACTAGAAAATTAAGTTCAAAAAATATAATTAGATATAATTGAGGGAAATCCTAATAGAATTATATACTTCAATAATAGAAGTTAAATTTTATTGTAAAATGCCATAAAAAGATCAATAAAACATACAGAAAAATGTAACAAAAAAATTACCGTGGAAAATTATTCTATAAAATTGTAGTTGGAAATTTATATAGAAATATACATTGTGAAATTCAATAAAAAATATCCCAAAAAATTAAAAATTAAATATTCCGGTCCAAAAAATTATATATGTAAATTATTAAATATTTAATAAATTTATGAAATAATATTTTTCTTACATTAAAATAAATTCATATTCATTTCAAATAAAATATGTTTCATTAAGGATATAATTATAATCAAATTTGTTTTTATAGCTAAATCAAAAAAGTGGAATTTGATAATATAGACATTAATTTTAAAAAATTAAAAACAAAATGTCTTTATAAACAAAAAAAATTACATTAAACAATATTTATTTATTTTTATACATTTAAAAAATGTCTCTGCCATTTAAAAAATTATTGATTTTTTGAAATACAAAAAAAGGTAATTATCATTTTCCAATTGAATATAAAATATTATTATTTTTTAAATAAAATCAATGTTAACAAGTATTTTCTCTATCAAGAGTCATATGAACTATTATAATATATTTCAAAAATTTAAAGTCTTTTGACTAAAAGAAAATCCATGTGGTAAAAATTATTATACAAAATTGTCATCAAGAGATAAGGGCCAATTATTTTTAATTTTTTTTTTTTCAATATTTGATTATATTATTGTGGAACTTATTACCATTGTAGTATTATGATAAATTTCCACATATACCTTTTTCAATATCAAAAAATATATTTTCAAATAAGGAAGTGTTAATTAAGAAATGTTTTCATTTAAAATAAAATATATAGTTCGAATGTAGAGAAAAGTTGTAGTAAATGGCAACCTCTTTGTTGGTTATTTTTATGATGGTCATGTGTAAATGAAATCTGGATTCTATATATAGAAATATATATATATATATATATATATATTTCTCTTGAATTTTTTTAAAGTGAATATTGAATTCAAATATAAGTATATTTGTTGTAAAGATTGAAGAACTCTGTCCCACAACCTTCTTTCTCTATATTCTTAATTCTATCTTTATTTTTTGAAGGAAAATAAACATCTTATAGTGTTATTATTTCAATATTATTTTCTATTGTCTAATCACCTATGAAGATTCACATTCATGTTTTATTCACAATATATGTAAATTCATCATAATATGTGAGTTATTACTTGCTATTGTGTGATGAACCCATAATACTTTATTCATATCTTTCTTTGTAACATTTCATCTCTTTGTTCCTAGTATGTAAAGATTGTTGATAGGTATTGTGAAGGTAGATCCCAATGAAATACCATTGAAATGTTGTAACAAGTTGAAGTTTCATACACACAACTATCAAATTCCTCAGAAAGAGGACCTGTAATGTGAAAATCACTTAGGACAATAAGAAACTATTTGTGGAGTGTACTATGTGATATTTTTTCCAAAACCATAATAAATATCATTTATCATACTTATTTTATTTTCTTTATTTCGTCTATGAATTAATTTTAGAATATTGGGAAATATTCCAATTATTAAGGAGGGACGTATAATTTTTAAAAAAAAATAGTAACATAAATCACCGTCTCATTTTATTCATTGTGTGACTGTTTGGGAACAACACTTGAGAAACTTGCATGTATTCATAATGTGTCGCATGCTAGATTTTTTGTGTTGTTTTCATGGTAACATGAGTTTTAGTGACACCATTCATCACACCACGTTACCCCTACTGGTGACCATTAAATTGTTTTCCCACCATTTTACCATGGCAGAGCACCCCTCTATCCCACACAAGATATCTGAGTGGGTAAAGGGTTATTTGATAATGTATAATACACTCATCACCCTTTTAAGGTTCAAACATGGTGATACATATGTGTTGTATTTTCATTCCACCTATGAAGTCACCCTACTCCATAATTATGATCTAATTATATCACCCAACTGCCTGACATTGATGGCCTGAAGGCCAAGTTCCCAAAAGTCTCAAATGATTGGTCCAAAATCCCAAATTAGGTGAATAGTATTACTATTTTATTACTCTTTATATAAGAATTCTATAATACCTACTCTATTTCTACAATACCAATGGAAATATTTCATCCACCCAAATTTTAATTGGGATTTACAATATGAGATAATAGTCTTATAAACCAATACTCAGATTCCATTTCATTTTCCAACATTTTAATGAGTTTTTTTCATTATAATATTTAATTATAGGGATTTATTTGTAAATTAAATTTTAAATGTTTACAATTATTAACAATTATTTTAATTATTACAAAATTATTTTATTATATCATATAGTAATAGAATATTATTATGAATATAACATATTTAATCATTATATTTTAGTAACAATTATCATGGATCATTTCAAATAAGGACAACAAAAAATAAAATCAATCTTGTTCCAAATCCAAGGATATAAAACATAAATTCTCAAGAGTCATAGAAAAAATCCAAAACGGCACCTTAGAATAATGGTGGGTCATAAAAATATGATAAACTACCATATTAACCTCCATTTTAAGGAATGAAATGGAATAATTGAAATAATATAAACATTCATAGTAAATCTAAAAATATAAGATCCCTAAAGAAGAAGAGATTTTAGCAGGAGCCTTAACCATAGAGACTAGAGCATGGAAATTTTATTCGAATATTACCTTGTTCCAACATATATCTCTCAAAAACCAAGGTCTAACAAAGAACATGATAGCTTTTGAAATATATAGATAGTAATTACTAATGAAAATATTTTTCATAGAATCCAAGACTACCCCAAAGGATTCATAACCCACCATACCCACTCAAAATCTAGAATCTTCAAGGATAATGACCTAAACATTCACCATTCCCACATCCATTAGAGGAAAATACTAGTACATAAATTTTCTGGAAAAAAATTAGAAAAAATACCATTTTTCTCAAGCCTAATTAGGGATCAAATAATATTAAAAAAGAAATTAATTTCACCCCATCTAGTTAAAGAAATACATTAAAAATAATTTTTTAAATCCTAAATATTTAAAATCCCCAAACAATTCAGATAGGATATTAGTAGCAGAACAAACATTATCCGACACCATAGAAATCACCATACCCTATATTTCAAAATTAGAATTAATTAGTAGTCAACAAATCGTTTTCATGAAAAATTATCTCTATAAGTTACTTGAAAAATGATTATATATCACACATGAGAACATGTTGGTCTGAAAAAAAAACTCAAATAGTAAAAACATTGGCAATAATACGATATACAAAATATTGAACCGTTGGTAATAAGTGGGATGGTTAAAAATTCATCCAAATTGAATCATAGAAAGAAAAAAGATTTCACATAGCAAGCCAATAACCATACATCACCATGCACCCTTTATGCTGAGATAATCTCCATAAAATTCGATCAAAAAATATCTATCTACAAATAGGGATCCTTAATATTTAAATTTACTCTCCGTCATTGAACAATGAATTTTGTTTATAGAAATTCCTTCGTAAAAAATCATCCTTAATAATATATTTACCAACCACATTCATCATTTCAACTGAATAATATGATGAAATAAACTAAAAAACATCACCTAAAAGTCAAGGATCCATATATATATTAACTAAAACCCCATAAGATGTTTTGTAAAATATTCCCTCCACTAAAAGAACCATAGTTACCCAAATACTACACCATTGAAAACATGGTTGATGTGTAAGTGAAGAGTGAAAAAAATAATTATAGGGGAAATATTTCTCACTCGATACCTAATAAGATAGGAAACTAGAAAATAATAAAATCCTATAATACTTTCAAGAAATAATTCATATCTTGAGAGAACCCATATTCAAGAATACCAATCCTCTATAATATTTTAGGAGAGATACTAATTCCCATGAAACCATGTAATTATTCTTCTTTTCATCCTAATAACCACACCAAATTTGTAGGAACATAGAATGAAACTGATAGGTAATATATTCATGATGTTTTAAGAGGGACATAAAATAATTAAAATACTATTCACCATTGATTTTGTCAATATTGTATTCACAACCATTGAGATGTCCTTCCCCTTACAACCATTAATTTGGGATGGGTATACATGTGTACATGAAGATTTTAATAGTCTCTCAATGTCAAATTGTTTTTCAGATTCAATAATGAAGAAGGCCATTGGGGGTTTTCATCCACAATCAAGGGCCATATTACAAGATAGTATTACAATATTTGTCCATCACCTTTGAAGTGTATTATTTTTCTGTATGCCTAATAAAACCAAAGAAGAAAACAATTTGGGTATATTTTCATATATTAAATATATCTATGCACACGATTCATCAATATAATGAAAAACCCCTTGAATAAGTGGATGGGCCACTTATATAATTTCTCTAATATGGATGAAAAAACCAATATAAAATGTACCTGATCGAACCCATTAAGAAAACTCACCAATTTTTCCATCAATGTATTATCTAATCTATAATTAAAGGGGATTCATTTTAGATTTTTCTAGATGGGAGTTATAGAAAATGAAATAATATGGATGTCGATGTTGTTTTTAAGGTCATCCATAAGAATAAAATGATTATTGAATGAACACAACCTTTTGTTAGGTATCTTCTATTTGTAATCTATATTGAAGAATTCAAATATTTAAAATCCCCTCCTATTTCTATAATGGCCACTCCATCATCCAAATTCTATACATTTTTAGCCATTTTTTATGTTTTTCAGGTTACACAAATGGATATTGATATTTTTAATGATAATTGGGAGTGATAATCAATGTTTAAGAACTCATAATCATCTTTTCTGACAAAAATAAAAAAAAATCTCTATCTTTAAGTGATAAATTATTCCACTGTTTTATTAAATTATGTAACATTGATCCTCTCAGCAATCTAAGGAGAATAAGTGTGTGAACAAAAGAGGGAATACAGATGGTAACATGTACGTAGCATGATGGTAGACCACCTCTGACTTGAATATGATTTAATCATCAAACAACCACTAGAACTATAAAAAAGATGTAAATACTATAGATTTGTGAATCCAAAAAAACTATCACTTCTAGAGAATCCATAAGGATGGAAAGGAATTATAGACAATCCAATGATCCAAATGAGATAATTCCCAATTTTGTATGTCCAATATGACCACTACCAACCTAAAAAAACCATGGAAAACTAAACACTAGGAAAAAAATAGGGGATACCTCTTAATCCATTGAAAGAGATTTTTAGTGAAAATGTTTCTTGAAATAAAGAATATTTTTGAAAATAAAATAATCATTTATGAATGAAATCCATAACTCGTCTACCCTCTTATAAGTACATGTTAGTGAAGAACGATATCCATCATTTACATTTATAATAATTAATTAATTAATTAAATTTAAACACAATATATATTATTACATTTCAAAGTGAAGTTACTTTAATTATCCGTGTTTATATTTTTATAATAAATACAAATAAATTGGAAATAATTGAAAATTTATAAATATAATATAATTAAAAATAGAAATGGGATTATTAAAAATTTATATATAAAAATAAATTTTACTAAGAATGTTCATGTAGAAAGAATGATCGGTCGTAAAAGTTTATTGAATAAAAAATAAGTTTAGAAAATATGAAATGTGAGACGAAAAAAATTACACCAAACATGAGTGTGCCAAGATAACTAAAAAATGAGAAAATAAAGATCATAGACAAAAATAAAAGGCATGATGACCCGAATTAGATCGTAAAACCCACAAACACTAGCACTGGAATGAAACCATGATCTGACTGACAGATGCTGGCAATGAAGTTCTCATGAAAGCAATCGTATCAATGAGGCTCACTGACAACAAACCACCCAAGGCCATTATCAGGGTCCCCAATTCGCATCGAGGATGTTGTCGTACCCTGCAGCATCATCACTCACGTGATCAAGGTCATACTTGTTTCCCATTTCTAGAGGTTTCAATGATAACATGTCATCACTGGGAACATAATTGACATCCCATACAATCAAAAACTCATGTTATCCAAAATCTTTTCACTCATTAGTGTCCCATACCACTATAGGTTATCCTGAAGCTGGAAGCCCATCAACATGTGGGATATAATGTATTCCAACAACAAAAAAAGAGAAAAAAATGATGAAAATGTTCATGAGAAAACCACAAAAGCCCAAAAACACATCCCAACATAAATCCAAACATGTGAAAAACTGACAGCAATTAACACCATAAAATATCTTCCCACTTGACCCCACATTCCATGGTCCTCCTACATAGGTCATCCCACCTAGTCAGTATCCAAGGAATATCGTAACGCCAACCACATTCCATGTTCCACCTATCTCGATAATCATCCCTACCCTATGTACCAATAAATTCCTATGCACAATCATCACCAAAATCTCTCCAGCTGATAGAATAAATCTATCCCACCATTACACCACCGAGGATTATGATGGATCCAAAATGCATCCAATCATAATGAAATAATTAAATTCTCCCCGCACCCTACTTGATTATAAAATCACTAGTCCATCACCAAGAAATAGAACCGTCGAAAATGGTCAACTGAAACCATCCAGTATCTCCACGGTCTACCTCTACCACACCAACAATGGCCGTGTAGTCATGTAACTCCATCTAGAATACCATCACCGCACCCACCATAGCACGACTACCTAGATCCCAGATCCACACACTCCCCCAAAAATGATCCCCCATTTCTAGTGGAAATCACCAGAAAAAAATCAATCATAAGATACTTCCTCACACACCACCGGTGCAACTGCAAGGCCTCCAACCTTTCCAACATCCAGCCAAGATCCATTTCATCCTCTAATGAAGATGTTCCCTAATACCCACATCTTGAAATCAATAATGTTCTATGCTAAGGATATCTCTATATGTTTCATGAATTGATAAAGAAACGCCTTACTCTTAAAAACTCAATCCTCACCATCTATAGACAAAGCACACCATGATACAACACTACCATCTCCCCTCTTAACTGAAACATTGTTAATAATTTCAAATGAATTGCATTTGTAGTAAAGAGAAGTAACTCCTTATTCCCAAACATATCATCATAGGTTGAATCATCTAAGAAGGAACTCGAATTGGAGTGATCCCATTGATCACCATATAATGTAATAAACCAAAACTCTCCTTTAGTGAGAGAATATATATCCTCTCACCAAACATGTGAAAGGGTGATGATCTCCTCCCACAAGGGTTCGTGCTAGGCTCAGATCACACTGCACATTCCCTATCCAGGATAATGGTGTCGAATCTACCTATGCATAATATGAATAGTGTTAAACTCTAGTTGGACTCGATCTTTTACTAGTTCCCATAGAGGGAAAGTGGTAAAACTAGAGGGTACTACTCAGCTAACTCCTCTTGGGAAAAATAAATTTTGATTTTCATAATTTTTAATATTTAACATATTTATAATTTTATAAAAAACATCACTAACATTAAATATAATAGTAATAATATGTTAGAAATATATATACATGTATATATTTTCATTATTTTTATTATAAATATAATTAAACAAATATTTTATCAACATAGTTCAGCCTAAGATTTAGATACCCAAATACATGAATTTGTTTTATTAAAAAGTGTAAATAAAAAAGAGAAAAAATTGAAAATGGGGTATGACAAAGCATGAAATACCCACAATATAGAGAGTAAGAGACAAAATACTTCCACTCCTTCTAGAACCCATGTTTCTTGGATATCAATGTCCACCCATTGGATGCCGAACTCTCCCCCATTATTTAGTTCTTTAAGGTCAAACAAGATCATTATACAATGAAAAGTTAAAGGAGTCAACTGAAATGAAGCATCTCTTGTACTTTCATGAAGGATATTGAAAATCCATCTTTAGATTAGATTGATTTTTTTCTCCCAATATTTTTGATTAAATTATTTGGACTATGAGGTAGTCCTCACAACAAAAAATTTATCATTATATACTAAAAAAGGTGACATAATGATATAAATCAAACCAATTTCTATTTCCACTTTAAGAACTGGAGGGGAATCACACTCATAGTCCTCTGGATGAGTATTGAATTTTTTCCCATGCAGTTTCAAATTCCACAACCCAGGCCTATCCAATAGTTCGGTAATAGGTTTTCATAAGGTCAGAAAATTTATATGTATAAGACCATTCAAAATTTTCCATTACATCTATTTTTGGAATGATTGTCTTCTTAACATTGCAAACATTCCCTTGGTTAAAGATACCAATAGTGTGGGAATAAATAAAGAATTAGAGGATATAGTACCATCATTAGAAGTAGTTTATATGAGATCCAAAAGAGGTTTAGAAGGAATAGAAAATGGTAATTTAGGAAATTTCTCCATATTATTGGAACCATCAACCATCCTTCGCCTAGTTTAAAAATTTTCATAAGATATATTCTAGTTATATTCAGTCCCGTACCATCATGTTATCTTGAGGGAAAACTAGTAGGTGCCACCGTATTATACTTGTAGGAAGGAAGAGCCTAATTACCTTGGATTTATAACAACAAATTATAAAAAATATATTGGTCATTATTATCATCATTAGAGGAGACCATAAAAAAAAATTGTACATAGCCACCATAACATCATCACCTGATTTTTTCTTATCTTGAACTTCCAAAATAACTTCATAAGGTCCAACATCAATAGATGTCATCATTCCTTTCCTATTATCCATATTGGACACTAAAAATTACTAGATATAATAACCCCTTTGGCTCTAGAAACATTAGTAGGAGTGGGAAAAGACACATTGGTACTGATAGTAATTCCGAACATTGTAGATCTCATCTACCGACAGCCATGTACATCATACCCATTTATGTTATAGAAAGAAAAATATACATATTTTTCAAAATTATTCTTGATATGTCACATATATTGAAAACATAAACCGAAAAAAAATGTTTTTCAAACATAATGGCTAAATAGAAATTAAAATCCAAACTAGATAGGACCACATTGTAACGACCCGAAATTTTTAATAAATATTGTTTCCTAATTTTATGTGTTATTTTATTTTATTTTTATACTCAAAAAAAAATGTTTTATTTGATAACATGATTATAATTAAAATGAGACTGTTGGGTTTTGACTATTATATGACCATTGGTCAATATGACCGTTGGAAACTAAACGTTTTGATTTTTGTCTCTAAATACAAGTAATTTTGGTTAATTATTATAGAAAAAAGATTCGATGGCCTCACCCAGTAGTCTTGGACCGATCGAAGCCCATCTAACAGAACTTGGGAAGGAGGTAGCACCACTGGGCTTTGCTCTGGACCAAACCCAAGCCGAAATTCATTGTGTGAAGCTAGAACAGAATCGCCTTCGCAAGAAGTTCAACCTGATAGAAATTACTACTCGTGTGGTATTGGCCGAGCCTCCCTCAGATTCTATCACCTTAACACACCTTAAACATAGGTCTGATACTGGTGTGATAAGGGGATATTTAAGGAGACCGTAACTGCCTTGTGTAATCCTTTTTTTTAAATAAAATTTGGGATTTCTTCTTATGATAATGTTTATGACTTTTCAAATGTTCGGATAAATACAGTATACATATTTTTGGTGAATTTTAGAAAAAGGATATTTTGAAAAATGTTTATGTAAACCTTAAATAATTAAAAATGTGTAATGATTTCTAAAAAATGGTCTTCTACAATTATGTTAAGTACGGAATTTATAGTCTAATAAGATCAACTTGATTTTTGATGAATAGTAAATTATGTATAGTGATTTTATGCTTAGGATTAGTAATGTGTCCAAATAGATTTGTAACCTCACTTAAAGAAAGTATTAAAATAATCTAGGCACCTTGATTAAGTAATGTGATTCAATAAAATGGTTAAATAACGGTTTCATAACTTATTATTCAAGTATTAGTTTTTTCAGGTGAATAGTGTTTTTTAATTAAAAATATTTAGACACATATTTTTATAAAATGTATTTCATTTTTGTACTCAGAGCATCGATATTATGTTAAGGTAATTTTTGGGGTTTTTTCTGAAAAAAATGAATATTCAGTGAATAGTGTATTTATTTAAAAATAAAATTAAAAAAATTAGAAAATTATTTTTATAAGATGGAGTTCATTTTTTTTATCAGAGCATTTATATTTTGTTAATGTAAAATTTGGGGATTTTTCTGAGAAAGTTGAATTTTCAGTGAATAGTAAAAATACAGTTTTAGGGTTTCAGTATATTTAATGACATCATAACTGTGTCATGATGATTTCATGAGATATTTTAAGGGTTTTCCGACCAAAGTTGAAGAAGTATTGTATTGGGGGCCCCATGTGGCCTAACTTTATGGGAAATATCATGGGAGAGCACATGGTTTTGAGAAAACCACTTTTGAGGTGTCCCTTGGCCATTAATGCCTTGTCCCCTCACTTTCCCTATAAATACCAAGCCCTCCTCTCATCCTTTCGACTCCAAAAACATCATCATCGATGTTCTGGTCTCCTTACCTCCAAAGGAGTACTCCCAAGGTCCCCCATTCCCTCAAGGTCCAAACCTTTGAGTTTTAAGAGTTACATTTTAAGGTAAGGGATCTGACCTCTCTCTTTCTTTTGAAGTAATCTATTTTATGTCATTTATTTTATGCTTCATGATATTATGTTGGAGGATGTTCTTTTATATTAATATTACTTCCCTTTTCATTTTCATATTATTAGAGATCCAATATTGCTCTCATCATTTCATTTTAAGAAAGTATAAGTGGCGTCGTTAGGCTGCCGAATTTTTAAGGGATTCTTTCACCCTTCTCGTTTTCAAGATCTATTTTCATGTAAAGTATTTCATGTTCCTTTTTATTATGTTGGGGTATGATATCTATATCTATAATACTGATATTTTATGATCATATGATCAGAGACCCCATTTTATCTCTTTAATTCAGTATTTTGAAGTTTTAAGTGGCGCCGTTAGGCTACCGAATTTTTAAGTGGTTCTTTCACCCTTCTCGTTTTCAAGTTCTACTTTCATGTAATGTCTTTCAAGTTATTTTTTATTATGTTGGGGTATTATATCTATATCTATCATACTGATATTTTATGATAATATGATGAGAGACCCCATTTTATCTCTTCAATTCAGTATTTTGACGTTTTATGTGACGCTGTTAGGCTGCCGAATTTTTAAGTGGTTCTTTCACCTTTCTCCTTTTTCAAAGTTCTAATTCCATGTCAAGTCTTGCAAGTTCCTTTTTATTATGTTGGGGTATGATATCTATATATATCATACTGATATTTTATGTTCATATGATGAGAGACCCTATTTGATCTCATCAATTCATTTTTTGTTGAAGTTTATGTGACGCCGTTAGGCTGCCGAATTTTCATAAGAGAAATCTTATTTTTGTCTTCCTTTCATGTTATTCATTTCATATGGTATATTTTCAAATTTCATTAAAATGTTCTTAAATCCCTTATATTCTTTCCCTATACTGTTTTATGGGTCATTTATGAATGTTTGATCCATGTTCCTTCTCTTTTCAATGTTTTCTAAAACCCCAAACATAGTCGTTATGCTGTAGACTTTTCGTCTCAAAATGCCTCTCTCTTTTCTCAAAATTATTTTTTTGTTATAAATTGAATACTCAAAGCTTATATTTCTACATGGGTATTCAAATATATACCAAAATGTTCTATTTTAAATTCTGGGATTTACATACATGAAACCTGCTCTCTCCTTCTGTGGGTTTAAAATGACATAAAGATCATGTATTTAAAGCGGTTTTTAAAACGTTATAATTATGAAATGAAACCTGTTTATTTTATGCTATATGTGTTATTTATGAAATGTTTGATGATGATATATGTGGCTCAATGATAATAACGTCAAATTTAAGGGTGCACCCTGATAGCGCTCCAATGCATTGGGTAATGATGTAACCACTAGAGATTACAATTTTCACGATATCTTGGTGAATAACCTTGGTAATTTTCAAATGACACCTTGGGGATGGACCTTGGTGATATGTTCATGATTTTCTATATTAAATGTTGTAGCCACATCTTCATGTTATGAAAAATGTTTTATTATTATTATATGCCTCATGATTTCATTCACATGCCTTAAAGTTCTTTTCATGACTTTATTGATGTATCTCAAGTTCATATGTAAAATGTTTCTCTTGTTTCCCTTACTGGGAATTCTGCTCACCCTTTCATTTGATGTATGTCCCCCGGTTATGAGATGCAGTAATGAAACTAGGATAAACTTAAGGAGAAGACTTTGAAGTCTTTAGGAAGAATGTTTTATGTTGTTTTCATGTTTTATGTTCCTGGTTTCCAAGACACTAAACCTTAAAGATCCTCAGTTTTGTGTAATGTAATGAAAGTTTGTGTTATAAAAAGGCGGGATGCTATAGGTGGTATCAAAGGATGGTTTAGTTATTTGTGGAAATTAGGATATGAAAACTCTTGGAAGAACCCTATAGAAATGTTTAAATATAGAAAATATTCCTGGTATTTTGGTGAGTATTGAGTAAGGGGTTTCTAAGAAAATACATCCCTGTCTGGATATGAGCAAGTAGAGGTGGCTCTGGCACAGATGTACAAAGGGGTAAAACCTGAAAACACCACTTTGTGCTAGACTCTAATGGGAACTGGTACATGACAACGGGCCTTTCTGAACTCTTGGTTATGACACTCCCGGGGGATATGCTTTGGTAAATTCATAAGCTTAGTATGAACCGTTATTAAAGGAACAAGGATAAAACAGAATAAAGATTCACATAAGAATATATGATCATGGATAACATAGTTTGAAACCTAGGGGATCACAAGTTAGGGTATACTTTTCTTCTAAAAGTTATCCTTATATGCTTTAAGCTCATTTTCATGATTATTGGTTAAGTATTTAATCCTCTAATTATACATTCTCTTCTTAGTTAATGGTGGGAAATGGAAGAACATGTCCCAACAACCAATGTGATAGGAAATGCGACGATTGCCATATTAATATCACAGATTTGATTAGGGTATTAAAAGATGATTATTATTTTGGAAGACGTTCACTATTTTGGGGACCCTATATGATCGAGGTAAATAGATTACTACGGTATTTTCATTGAGGAGTATGGTTGACTTATAGAATTGATGAATTTAAAGTGGACTTATAATAATTTAGGTTACTTATAGTAATTATTAACCTATCTTGGGTAAAGTATGGTTAGGTTAGCTACTTTTGTTATAAGATGTTAAGAGTGGTTGATGTGTTTTGGAGATGAACAATGAAGATTATTTTGGAAGACAATGTTATCAAATTCTTCTTGTATTTGGGTTTCAATCTTAGTTTGGTTTATTTTGAGGAATTTTAAGAACAGTTATTTATGGAATGGTCTATGATGAACTTTGGGTAGTACCATGGAACTTTAAAGATTTAAAAGTAGTTTCCATTCCTATGGGATTATTTCTTTTTGAAGAGTTTTTTTACCTTACCCTTTCTGTTTTTGGGATAATGTTTAAAGAAAGAAGAAATAGATTGTTAATCTTTTGTGGATTATGTGATTCTCCAGAAGATGATTCTTGTTCTTTTGATGAGACCAAGTGTTTTTGAATTATCATCATTTGAGAAAATATTAGTTTTGGTAGAGACTTATTAAAGGATGAAACTCTACTTGAAGGTAGGTATATTTTATTATGTTTCTGTTCTATGTAGTAAATGAATTCCTAAAAATTATGAAAAGGAACATAAAACAAAAATGTGGCTGGTTTACGTTTCCTAATAGTTAATCAAAGGCTGTTTACACACATCATAAGTTTGGGATTTTCTTATGGTTAACCTTCTCCTAATAATGTTTTCTATCACTCTCTCTCAGAACTTGACCCTTTGTTTTCTCTTCCATGTCCATGTTTTCCTACATGGAATCCTAGTGTGGGTTAACTCTGGTGACCTTTGTACTTCCCTTTCATTCTTTTAAAGTAATATCTTTACTGACTTCTTTTCCGATGTGGGACTTTCAATGAAATTTCAAAACCCAATTTTTTAAAAATTTCGAGGATGCAATTTCTTAAGGGGGAAGATTGTAACGACCCAAAATTTTGAATAAATATTGTTTCCTAATTTTATGTGTTATTTTATTTTATTTTTATACTCAACAAAAATGTATAATTTGATAACATGATTATAATTAAAATTAGACCGTTGGGTTTTGACTATTATATGACCATTGGTCAATATGACCTTTGGAAACTAAACGTTTTGATTTTTTTCTCTAAATACAAGTAATCTTGGTTAATTATTATACAAATAAGATTCGATGGCCTCTCCCAGTAGTCTTGAACCGATCGAAGCCCATCTAACATAACTTGGGAAGGAGTTAGCACCACTGGGCTTTTCTCTGGACCAAACCCAAGCCGAACTTCATCATGTGAAGCTAGAACGTAATCTCCTTCGCGAGAAGTTCAACCTGATAGAAATTAGTACTCGAGCGATGTTGGCTGAGCCTCCCTCATATTCTCTCACCTTATCACACCTTACACTTAGGTCCTATGCTGGCATGATAAGGGGTTATTTAAGGAGACCGTAACTGCCTTGTGTAATCCTTTGTTTTAAATAAAAATTGGGATTTATTCTTATGGTAATGTTTATGACTTTTCAAATGTCTGGATAAATATAGTATTCATATTTTTGGTGAATTTTAGAGAAAGTATATTTTAATAAATGTTTATGTAAACCTTAAATAATTAAAAATCCGTAATGATTTTCAAAAAATGGTCTTCTACAATTATGTTCAGTACGAAATTTAGAGTCTAATAAGATCAACTTGATTTTTGATAAATAGTAAATTATGAATAGTTATTTTATTCTTAGGATTAGTAATGCGACCAAATAGATTAGTAACCTCACTTAAAGATAGTATTAAAATAATCTAGGCACCTTGATTAAGTAATGTGATTCAATAAAATGGTTAAATAACGGTTTCATAAATTAATATTCAAGTATTAGTTTTTTTGGGTGAATAGTGTTTTTTAATTAAAAAGTAAATAAAAATATTTAGAAAATTATTTTTATAAAATGGATTTCATTTTTGAACTCAGAGCATCGATATTATGTTAAGGTTATTTTTGGGGGTTTTTCTGAAAAAATGAATTTTTGGTGAATAGTGTATTTATTTAAAAATAAAATTAAAGATATATAGAAAATTATTTTTATAAAATGGAGTTATTTTTTGAAATCAGAGCATTGATATTTGGTTAATGTGAAATTTTGGGTTTTTTCTGAGAAAGATGAATTTTCAGTGAATAGTAAAAATACAGTTTTAGGGTTTCGGTATGTTTAATGACATCATAACTGTGTCATGATGATGTCATGAGATATTTTAATGGTTGGACAACCAAAGATGATGAATTATTGTATTGGGGGCCCCATGTGGCCTAACTTCATGGGAGATATCATGGGAGAGCACATGGTTTTGAGAAAACCACTTTTGAGGTGTCCCTTGGCCATTAATGCCTTGTCCCTTCACTTTCCCTATAAATGCCAAGACCTCCTCTCCTCCTTTCAACTCCAAAACCATCCTCAAAGATGTTCTGGTCTTTTTACCTCCCAAAGAGTCCTACAAAGGTTCCCCCAAGCCCTCAAGGTCCAAACCTTTGAGTTTTGAGAGTTACATTTTAAGGTAAGGGATCTGACCTCTCTCTTTCTTTTCAAGTAATCTCTTTTATGTCATTTCATTTATGCTTCATGATCTTATGTTGGAGGATGTTCTTTTATATTCCTCTTACTTCCATTTTCATGTTCATATGATTAGAGACCCCCTATTGCTCTCATTTCATTTTAAGAAAGTTTAAGTGGCGCCGTCAGGCTGCCAAATGTTT
The DNA here is from genome assembly GCA_963277665.1 of Viscum album. Classification (NCBI taxonomy): domain Eukaryota; kingdom Viridiplantae; phylum Streptophyta; class Magnoliopsida; order Santalales; family Viscaceae; genus Viscum; species Viscum album. Next base: position 378,705,930 of record OY728130.1, on the reverse strand, counting down.
AAGGGATTCTTTCACCCTTCTCGTTTTCAAGATCTATTTTCATGTCAAGTCTTTCATGTTACTTTCTATTATGTTGGGGTATGATCTCTATATCTATCATACTGATATTTTATGATCATATGATCAGAGACCCCATTTTATCTCTTCAATTCAGTATTTTGATGTTTTAAGTGGCGCCATTAGGCTGCCGAATTTTTAAGTGGTTCTTTCACCCTTCTCGTTTTCAAGTTCTACTTTCATTTAAAGTCTTTAAATATCTTTTTTATTATGTTGTGGTCTGATATATATATCTATAATACTTATCTTTGATGATTATATGATGAGAGACCCCATTTTATCTCTTCAATTCAGTATTTTGAAGTTTTATGTGACGCCGTTAGGCTGCCGAATTTTTAAGTGGTTCTTTCACATTTCTCCTTTTTCAAAGTTCTAATTCCATGTCAAGTCTTGAAAGTTCATTTTTATTAGGTTGGGGTATGATTTCTATATCTATAATACTGATATTTTATGTTCATATGATGAGATACCCTATTTGATCTCATCAATTCATTTTTGGTTGAAGTTTATGTGACGCCGTTAGGCTGCTGAATTTTCATAAGAGAAATCCTATTTTTGTCTTCCTTTCATGTTTTTCATTTCATATGGTATATTTTCAAATTTCATTACCATGATCTTAAATCCCTTATATTCTGTACCTATACTGTTTTATGGGTCATTTATGAATGTTTGACCCATGTCCCCTCTCTTTTCAATATTTTCTAAAACCCCGATACGTAGTCGTTATGCTGCAGAATATTCCTCTCAAAATGCCTCTCTCTTTTGTCAAAATTATTTTTATGTTATAAATTGAATACAAAAAGCTCTTATTTCTACAGGGGTATTCACATATATACCAAAATGATCTATTTTAAATTCTCGGATTTACATACATTAAACCCGCTCTCTCCTTCTGTGGGTTTAAAATGACGTAAAGATCATGTCTTTAAAGAAGTTTTTAAAACGTTATGATTATGAAATGAATAACATTTATTTTATGATATATGGGTTATTTATGAAATGTTTTATGATGATATATGTGGCTCACATGATAATAAATGCAAATTTAAGGGTGCACCCTGATATCTCTCCAATGCATTGGGTAATGATGTAACCACTAGAGATTTCAATTTTCATGATATCTTGGTGAATAACCTTAGTAATTTTCAAATGAAACCTTGGGGATGGACCTTGGTGATATGTTCATGATTTTCTATATTAAATGTTGTAGCCACATATTCATGTTATGAAAAATGTTATTTTTATTATGATATGCCTCATGATTTCATTCTCATGCCTTAAAGTTCTTTTCATGACTTTATTGATGTATCTCAAGTTCATATGTAAAATGTTTTTCTTGTTTCCCTTACTGGGCCTTCTGCTCACCATTTGTTTTGATGTATGTCCCCAGGTTATGAGATGTAGTAATGAACCTAGGATGAACATAAAGAGAATCCTTTCATGTGTTTAAGAAGAATGTTTTATGTTGTTTTCATGTTTTATGTTCCTAGTTTCCAAGACACTAAACCTTAAAGATCCTCAGTTTTGTGTAATGTAATGAATGTTTATGTTATAAAAATGCGGGATGATATACACATTGTCAATGAGAAATGACTTGAGAATAAATGCACAAAATAGAAAAAATATGATTCTTCCATATCATGACCTTGTATTATCGTAATCCCAATTAACATGATAATATAAAAAAGATCATTGGATTCTATAAAATCTAGTTTAAACAATAAATACAATCCCTGTATTCAGATGTTGTATTAAGAATTGCGAAGGGGATGAAATGAGGATCACAACCCAGGATACATTGAATTTCTGGCTTGAGAGAGATTTTTCCATGAAATCATGATTTATTGTTCAATTATTCTAATGATAAAAAAATTTGAAAATGACCATGCCTGATGGGAATACACTTCCAGTCTCAGAGGCCCCAAAAAATGGATAATTATCGCTTTAGATCCTTGATTTTCAATGGTTTTTGCCCTGAAGGTAAAACCATTATTGAAATAACCGATAATTAGGAAGTATTAAACATATAAACAATAAAATTCAAACTTTCATGAATGTAAGATGACTTACCTCATCTAAAAATTCATTCAAAAACACCAACTCTTCCAGAAATGATTTGTTTTTTCATCACATGATCAAGATCCATGGGAAGATAAAGAAAACACCTTCATATCAGAAAAATATACCATCAATAGAGGATTTTGGATACCCCATCCTTCCATATGATCAACTTCAATATTTATGCGAATGTATATAAAACCCTAAAACATGAGACCACAATCATAATTGCCGTGCAGAGAACTCATGAGACACATTTCACTCTCTCTCTCTCTTAGAAAATATAAATTTTAATTTTAAAGGACAACAACCCAATAAACTATAAATGGAATAAAAATTAAATAACTCTAGAGGAAGAAGATAATTGAAATTTATCCCCCTTGAAAACTCCAAAAAAGTATCCATGAAATGTGCTGCATGGTTTCCCTATCTCGTAACAGAGTAGAAACCACAAGAATAAAAATAACTATTCCAAAGATATAATATCATCAATAATAGAACCAAAATTCTAGAGGCCACCCTTATCTATCTAGAAAGTGTTGATAATAGCTTTATATTTAGATTCAACTAACGATATTTACCTATAATGAGATGAATTGGGCTCCATGCCAGACAGAGAAAAATAATGTGCATATTTTTACCCAAATTTGAATGATTATTTAATGTATTTCAATGTTAAAACCCATGATTTTCAATGTTTTATTAATTTATTTCTAATTTAGGACATGGAAATAAAATTGTTTTTATAAGGATAAATGAAATAAATTTTATATTTTAATCTTATAAGACAAATTTTCCTTAAAACATTTCAAACTATTTCATCCATTTTGTCAAAAAATTCATGGAAGACCCGAATAGGCCTTCAACCAAGGATTTCCCACCATATAGCCAGACCATTAGGTGAATCCAACTTGGTTATCCTATGATGGCCCATACTGGCCCATCTACATGGGAGATGAAGCCCCGTTTGAGCATGTAGGTGGTTAATCCATGCGGGTGCATGGGTCGTGGGTGGTGAAGCCCTACGGTGAGTAGGGTATGCATATAGGCCTATGCGGGCTGCATGTGTCATGGAAGATTTTAAGTGTATGTTGTGAATCTAAGAGACCAACCTAGATAGGTCATTCCTTGTGCTCATACCTCTATCTTTATAAAGGGTATAAATCAATCCAACAATTTCTGTGTGGGATGGGAGTGCCGCTGTTCTCCATCGTGCACCACTGGTTGTCGCCACACATTTCCAATCCCACATCATAGACATATCCACCCTCGCACCAACTTGATGAACACACCATGGTTGCCTTGATTGTTGTATCCTACCTCTATTTTAATGTCATTCTTCTTATGTGCCATCCCAAGCCATCATACCACTCCAACCGAACAGTTCCCACCAACGTTGTCTCAATCTCTTTCACAATTGTCGGTGTCTGCCGCTACAATCCTCAGCACTTTGAGGCAACCATTGCCTCATTAATTCACCTACAAGAACTGTTAAAGCCAAATTAATTTAGGAGAGAACCATTTCCACACCTCCCCATGCTCAGGACCGAGCTCTGCGACCATTTCTATCCACCTCGGTTGTCTATTGGCCACCTCACCATAGCAAGCACCTGAGCCCTCCACCACCATGAATTCACACCGAATGAATCCACCACAATCACTTCTATGGATGCCCAAGCTAATATCCTTCATTACGTTCAAACTCCTATAACCATTGATCATTCCAGAGGAAGGAGGATTTCCCCACCATGTTTCAGCTAACACTTCTCACCCGGGGAGCTCTCCCCCACTACTACAAGCCACCAAAGTACACCACCACCATGATCTTCGCATGTAGACAACTTCTACCACCCTTACCGCTGGCACTTCTATCACCCGAAGCTACTACTACTCCACTTCCACCTCCCAAGAAAACTTCTTTCCACACTTCATGCACCGCATGGACCCCTTCCACGCTATTGATTCACACTCATGGCTCATAGGTGTGGTTTTATCTGGGATAATCTCCACCCTTATTAGGGTGATTTGATGAAGGATGAGGCCAGATGCATCTCCCATGGACTATATAAGGAGGCCCCTTCCCCCTTGCTGAATATCATTTGGATAAGAGGGAGGGGATCTCCCCCCATGTCTCACACTGATAAACTCATCTCCTACCCTATTTATTATACATTTTTTTACTTTTTTTATTTTAATTTTGTTTTATGTTTTGGTTTTTAATTTATTGCTAATTTTATTTTTATATAAGTTTATAAAATCATTTTTTTTAATTTTTATACCCTTCATTCAATTTATTCATCTTATATTATAAAAATTATAATAATAATTAAAAATTATTATTATTAGTACTGTTAATAATAATAAAAATATTACTATTATTTATATAACTTTTATTATTATTATATCACATTGTTAATTTTTTTAAAAAAACATTATCTTAATAATAATAATAATATTTATATTTATTAATAATATTAATATATTAATATTCTTTGTAAATTATATATTTTTTTTCTTTTATTCATCTCTTTTATTCCTCTCTCTCTCTTATCCCCGTTCTATTTTTCTTTATTTTTTTATTCTCTCACACTATTCTTTTTAAATTATGATTTATTTAAATTGTTTTTTTCTCTTTCTCTTTTTCTTCACTTCTTCATATTTCCACCAATAGATCCCTTACTCTCAAAATTGATAGTCTCACCCTGAGGCTTGTCCTGGGTTGGAGGTTAAGGTAATCTATAATTTTATTTAGTGTTTAATTTTTTGTTTGTCGACAGAATTGAGTAACATGAATGGGTGAGATGAATGTAATAGATTGGGTGACTACCACTAAAGAAATGCATCTCAATATATCTCTAATATTTAATTTAGTCCATTTTTGACTCTCTCCATTTGTTATTTATTCTCACATTTGAGTTGAACTAAACACTGGATGAAAAAATATCGAAAGAACTAAGCCCTTGAAGATGGAATCTCCTAGACCAAGGAGTGTCATCAACCATGATTAAAGGAGGAGGTGGAACTCAGAGTGCATAATAATATGGGGATGTCTTACAATTTCAAAATAAATAATAATTATTATTAAAACATGATATTTCAGGTTGTATTATCAAACTAAGATAAAAAACATAAAGGATAATAATGATTGAACTGTAAACCAAAACCCAATACCAAGTTATTTCTTTATTTAACTCATTATTTCTAGTTTTCATGTTAGTTTAAATATTCATTTTTCATTTCATTATAAAAGTAATCAAAAACCCAAATTAATATAATTATGTTCTTCAATTAATCAGAACCACAAATATAGATAGAATAGGTGATTTAGAAGAAGTATGTGAACAAACTAAATGGTTCCTTAAGCGAGATGACCATGTTCATCCATTTTGCTACATTAAGAAACTACACATGATTTTGACCACACCTCATGCTAGGAATGCATCAAAATTGGCGTTGTTTCCAAGAAGCATGTGTAAATCTAAAAATTTACATGACTAGGACCTATAATGAGAAACTAATCAATTTTAATCCTATGATAGAGAGAACAGTGTTGACTAGGGAATATTAATCCTAAAAACATGTTTGAAGAAATTAACTTAGAATAATCAAGTGTTCATTTTGGACCAACTATAATCACAATGTACCCACAAAAAACCTTAGGGATCTTTACGGCCCACAATTTTCCAACCAAAATAACATTTGACCAAGAAATTTCACCCCATTCCATATGTGTAAATCATAAGAACCAAACAACACTAAGGAGGAGATTCAATGCCACTTTAAAGAATAGGAGTCCCCCTACCTCATTATTTTCCTTTATCTTCTATAAATTTTCAATGTACTATTCCTTTCCAAATTCCAAGACCCTAGATACATGATGGGTCAGAATTTTTAGTGACCTGGTGAAGGGAATGGGGATTCAATTTTGTGATGTCTTGGGTTTTGAAAAATTTAAATTAGAAGGATTGTTTGGTTTTAATTAAATATTTTTCAATTTAAATACATTTTAAATTAAAATTAAATACAATTTTATATTAAATTATTCTTATAAATTAAAATTATTTGACTCAAATATAATTATATGTGTTCTTGATATATTTGTTTATTACATTAATTGTTTAATTTTTAAAGAAAATCAAGAAAGGGAGTAGTTTAGAGATTACTAAAACATATGAAGAATGTAGATAGACTAATCTAGTTATTTAGTGAGAATCAACACCAGACATGATATTACTTGAGTAATTAAAATTTAGTATGTTAAGATTTCTACACATTGATAAAAATTTAAATAAAAGGTGATTCGATGAAAATTAATTTAAACATTTTTCCTAAAAACCAGAAGATTCATTTTTTGAAACTATGATCAAATCAAAAAAGTGAACACCTAACCAAAATTCAATCACTTATCTCTCATTAGAATTTCACCAAACTTTAAAAAAATCGCATGTTTTATTAAATACTCAAATATTGTGATTTTTATCGTCATAAGTTAATCCTAGATTAAAACACTTCCCTTTGGAGATGAATTTATGGTTACGAACCATACTACAAACTTAGGGGGATTTAAATATTTTTTCTACACCTCATGACAAGTGTGTGTCAAAATTTGCACCACTGTTAGGGAAGGAAGAAGAATTAATTGAGTAATTATCTGATGTAGGATCATGATGGAAAAAGGAAACCTTGAATAGTGAAGGAGAAGGAATACGATTCAATGTAAAATAAGTTCACTTTTTATTATCTAAGATTTTAATCTCCTTACATTTTTTTCAGATCATGTTTTGAGCTTTAAAGAAAAAATCACATACCAATACTTGAATTATTCTTTACATGAATAATCTAAGAGACATGTGTTTTTTAAGAACCATGCGATTCCATGTTTTATATTTCAATTTTAAAATTATTTAATTATTATGATAAATAATTGATTAATTAAAGTGAATCATAGATATTAAAATGAGGACTCATTATTTAAAGAAATTTACTAATTCATGTAAATGAAATTTACCCACCATTTTCTCATTATTTTATTTTCTTAAAATCATATAAATTGAATTTTCATTGATAATCATACCTTGAGTGATTCTCCGAAATAACATGTCCCATTCCCCAAGAGGATTTCTAGACCAGGTACTTCTTATTTTATCTTGATCAAATTTATTTAGTGATCATGGGACATTCCACCCAATATAACATTCATTTGATGTTGTCGAATCCATGACTGTAAAAAATCACATTTAATGTTATTGAGGTATATTTTGAAACAGATTCTCTTTAAAATTATTACTTTTAATCAACCCTTATTTATCCCTTAGAAATCATGAATAACCATTCTATGAATGTTCCATTTTTAGGACATTTCTATCCATTCCTAATATACTCTTAGTATTCACGTGATATGTTTTAAAAATTATATGTGTGGGGTGATGGGAATCATGGTTTAAGGGATGAAATGAATTTTGAGGAAGATGTGTAGGGTGCATATTGTGGGAATTTGAAAAGCTTATGAAATCATTCATTGTACTGAATTGTTTTCCCCTCTTGAATATAAAAAATGGAAAATGAAAAAAAGAACCAAAAAATGAGAAAAATGGATTTTGATTTGGTTAAAACAACAAAACCATTACTGGAACTATGAATTTTATCATAAATGGTTAATTAGTGGATGTGAGATTTATTGTAATCATATAACTCAAAAAATGGAATTGTTCTTTGAAAAATATTATAAAATTAAAATATATAATTATATTAAAAATATACAACACATCATTAAACTGATCATGATATTTACATTGAGTTATTGTGGAACGTTGGAGTTATTTAATTTAAAATGGGAACATTTCATGATACTTTTAATTTAAATATCATGATTTTTGATATAATATGTAAAACCCCTCCACAAGACATAACTTGTAGACATCAATTCCTACTAACCTTTAGCTGTAGAGACATTTGAACCCGAATAAAATGACCTCATGATTTTAGGTGCCTTTTCCCTTTAAAAATTGGAGATATTAGTTCCTTTACGAGCATATGGATAAGAATAATTTTCCTATGGTATTAGAATAAATCTACTTGAATTTTTTCAATAAAGACGAGTGAAAATATTCATGTAAGGTAAATAATTATTTTTTATGATTAATAATTATAAATTAAGGAACATGAATAAATGAGAGGAGAATATTCCACCAATTTTAAATGTGAAAAATTAAAATAAATCATTTTATTACATATTTGATAATTAAGAAAATAAACTGATATTTTATATGGCTTTTTGAAAATTATATTTAACATTGATGATTGTTTAATTTTATTACATTGAAATTTAAATATTTGTTACACATGTTCCCTCTTAAATTTAATATTGATGTTTTATACTTGAGGATAGTATTGGTTTATTCATGGGGGTATATGGGAGAGCAAAACAATGTGGAAATTTTTATTCAAATTTTAATTATTTTTAACGTATTTATATGTTAAACCCCATGATTTAAAATTTTTATTAATTTATTAGTAACATGGGACAAGAAAATGAAATTGGTTTAAAAAGGGTAAAATAAATTAATTTCATATTTGAATCTTATATGCCAAATTTTTATTAAAGGTTTTATAACTCTTTCTTCCATTTTTGTAAAATAATTATCTGACGACCTAGGAATGCCATAATCCAAGGCTGGCCTGCCACAACGCCATCCCACAGGGGTAGCCGGCCAGTCTATCCTCGAAGGTCCCACTAGACCCTAGCTACGCTGGTGATAAAGCCCCGTGTGAGCTCGTGGGTGGTCAAGCCCTACAGCGAGTATGGTAGCCATGTAGGCCTATGCGACCTACATGTGTCGTGGCCCATTTTATGTGTGTGCTATGAATCCGAGATCCAACCCTGGAGTGGGTACACATGGCTCTCACACCTCCATCCTTATAATGGTTTGGTCCCATCCTACTGTTTTGATGTGGGACATGAGTGTCGATGTGCCCTACCATGTGTTGTCATCTGTTTCCACACTCTGTTGCTTCTGTGCACTCGAATTCTCCACCCACACAACACGTAGCATGCAATGTCGCTACTTCCTTGACTACCATCCCCTAACTCTGTTGTAGCACCACGCTACAACTATTCCATCCTAGGTAGTTGAACCACTATAACCAGAGACTTCCATCCACCACTGTCTCATGCTCCCTCACTACCACTAGTTTCCTCTACTGCCACCAGCAACACCCAAAGGTCACAACTTCCTCCTTCATGCACTGACTTCCTCCGTAAAGGCGAGATGAATAGGGGAGACTGTAATTTCTTCACCTCCCCAATCTAGGGATTGCGATCTATGGATGATTCCTGACACCTTTTTCTCCACATACTCAGCTCACCACTGCTTGAACCTGAACCCACTCTCCATGTAGGCCATCGCCCCTCCACTCAACTATGCCACCTCCAATTCCTGCCTCTGCTCACCCGTGACAGCTCCATCGCTATAAATGGCAACCTGAAGAAGTCACCATATTTGATTCTCTGGATGCCCATGCCAATATCCTCCACCACCACATGAGAGTTCCCCTTGCTTCACTTCACATATTGCGTGGACTCCTTCTACGTGATTGATTTAAACCTGTGACTCACTGGAGTGGCATCAACTAGGAGAAGATCCCCCCTTATCAGGGTGACTTGATGAAGGAAGAGGTCGAGGTCCTATCCTTAGACCTATATAAGGATTCCCCTGACCATTTCTGAATATTATATGAACAAGATAGATGAGATATCCCACCTCAGGCTCACACTATTGAACTCCTATCCTCCCTTATTTATTCTTCATTTTTTATTTATTATTTATTTTAATTTTTTGTTATGTTTTTTTCATTTAATTTTAATTTGGTTTTAAATAAATAAAGAAATTGATTTATTTTATTTTTTGTTTCCATCATATAATTCATTCTTATAAAATAATAATATTATTATTATTTAAAAATCATTATTATTATTGTTATAATTATTACCATTATTATTATTATTATTATTATATAACATTATTATTTTGAATTTATTTTCTTATTTTCTTCTTATATCCTTTTAAAAAAATTATTATCTTAATAATAATAGTAATTATTATTATTTTAATAATATTTATAAATTATATATATTTTCTTCTTTTCTTTATTCCTCTCTATCACCCTCTCTCTATCATCCCCATTATTTTTTTTATTCTTTTATTATCTCAACCCCATCATATTAAATTATTCTTCCTTTTATTTTTCTATTTCTCTTTCTCTTATTTTTTTTCTTCTTCCCATTTCCACCATGTGACATATTACACTAAAAAATGAGAGGTTGACCGTGAGGCTTATCCCAGGGGGAGGTCAAGGTAATCAAGAATTTTTTTAATGTTTAATTTTATGTTTTTAAATTGAATTGAGTAGCATTTATAGGTGTGGAGAGTGTCCCCAATGTGGTGATTTCCCTTAGTGACATGCAACTTAATCTATTTATATTATTTTTTTAATTACATTTCCCTCTCTCTGTTGGTTAGTTCTTCACCCATTGGATTTGATCTAATCAATGGATGAAACAACATTGATGGAGTCGGTTTCTGGAAGATGGCACCTCTTAGACAAAGGAGTGTGATGAACCTTGAATTAAGGGGCAGGTGGGATTGAGAGTGATTTGGAATTCGATGATATTCCATAATTTCTAAATAAAAAATTTTACTTCAAAAATGATATTTCCTTTTTGTATTATCAAATTGAAATCAAAAACATAAATTAGAATAATGATTAAACCATAAACTAAACCTCGTGACTAAGATCTTTCTTTACAGAACTCATTCTATAAAATTTTCATGTTAGTGTAAAATTTTAATTTTTCATGTTATTAGAGAAGTAATGAAAAAAAGTATTTTTTTTATCAAATTAATCAAATATAGAAAAAGTGATGGCTTGGGTGATTTAAAAGAATTAATTGAACAAAATGAAAGGCTCCTCATGTGAGAAGAACATGGTCATCCACTATTCTTGTAACACCCCCAAATGATAAAGGGTTAAATGACTAAATGATATGAATCATGTCAACATGGAGCACCTTCTTTTTCGGGAGCCTACCTGATTAGAACTCCACAGTTAAGCGTGATTGGCCTAGAGTAATGATCAGGATGGGTGACCTTCTGGGATGTTTTCCAGGGTGTGTGTGAGTGAGAAATAAGCACACTGGAAAGGACATGTGTTGGCCTATAGGGACAATCATTAGTCAGATGACCCGTTCGGGCATGTGGGTGGACCCTGGTGTGAGATCCATGTGTTTTTGGGAAAAATGGTGGTACATGGAGGGACAGGAACTAACGTCCATGTTAAAGCGGGGTTCCCATGCTGTCACTAGGACACTGTTGTTACATTTTGTATCAAAGGCGGTACATGGCCTTAAGTACAACACACTGTCTGGGTTGAGATGTAGGGCCCACAAGGAGGACGTTGTACTCTAAGGGGGGGGGATGATTTTAACAACCCCAAATGATAAATGGCAAAAAGAATAAATGATATGACATATGTCAACACGGTGAACCTTCTTTTTCGAGAGCCAACCGGATTAGAACTCCATAGTTACGCGTGCTTGGCCTGAATTAATGATCAGGATGGGTGACCTTCTAGGAATTTTTCCAGGGTGTGTGTGGGTGAGGAAAAAGCACACTGGAATGGACATGTGTTGGCCTATGGGGACAATCATTAGTCAGATGACCCATTCGGGCATGTGGGGGGAACCTGGGGCGGGCCCCATGTGTCTGTGAGGCAACTGGTGGTACCTGGTGGGCCAGGACCCGAAAGCCATTGTAACACCCTGAGATTTTATGATAAGTATTCTTTTTAATTTATTTTATGTCATGTGTTTTATGCTACACCAATATTATCTTGTTCTATACGCAACATCGTATTAGCTTGCAATATACGCACCACAATTCTTGGATTGTGTTATACACAATTTCAAGTTCATTTGATAATAGTCATTCTACGCATCATTGAGTGTATATATATATATTCAATTTATAAATGAAATATGGTTGTATTTTGTTATACGAAACAACAAAGGAGTCTTGCACTACACGCAACCCTAATTTGGCTTTCATTACACGCAATCACGACCTTCATCGATAGCGTGTGTTGTACGCAATACCGGGTTTTACTAAACAACGATATATGGTTATAATATTATCACGAACTAGCCTTTATGAATATTATTAACCAAATATGGAATTTTATAACATTATTATTCATCTTATAAATTTTCTAAAACATTTTATGTGAACAAAATAAATTTTTCGGGTAAAATAAGTATTTTTCAAAAAAATAAGTTTTGCCACCTTTTGATGGCACACCCACATTAAATCTAGTTTTTGACATGTTTATAAGTTCAATTTTACAAAATAAACTTTTTCTTTTGAATCAGGATATAAAAATTTACATTGGATAAAGTTTTGATATTTTTCTGATAACTTTCATATATTAATGAATAGTAAAAACAAACTATATTTTAATTAAAAACAACTTTTTTCATCCTAATAATTTATGTGGTTAAATTATAATATTTAATGGTTTTAAAGTATAAATTGAATATATTTTTACCATTTAATAAGATTTATTTCATTATCATTTATTTTACGTTGAATTCGTAGCTTAAATCAATTCAATCATTTGCAATGTGTTAAACAAAAACCCGTTTTCTTTCGACAACAGGATTAATTTTAAATTTATTACTGCAACATATGTGTTTTGAATTTTGAAAAATTAATTCCATATTTGGAATTAGTGGGTCCAAATTATGTTAATAGGATACTTTTTATTTTTGGGCATTATGAATAGTAACTACGGTAAATTTTATTTACTATAGTTAAAGGTAAATCGGGTAATTAAGGGTAAATATTAGAATATACAACAATACTAACCCCTTCCAAAATCCTATTGGATGACTAAAACTCGACCCATATCACCTAATGGTCAGATTAGATTCATTTAATGGACTTTTACCCGTGGAAATAATTTAATTATTATTAAAACCAAAGAAAGTGACAACATGTCACTTTCTTAAATCTTATAAGTATAATAAGTTTAGTTTAGGGATAAAATTCATGAAACTTCAGATATAAGTAGTATCCAAAAATCTAATAAAATTATCTACATCATATGAATTTATTTATAATTTTTAGGGATTAAATAATTATCATTAAAGGTGACATAATAGTGATGTTGAAATTATTTTATTAAGAGAAATATCAAATAAATGGTTTTTAAAATATAAAAATAAATATTATATAAACTATTTAATGTGCTCCACTAACTTTATAGATACATATGAACTTTTATGAATCTATTAAATCTTTTATTTCGAACATATCTTCTGTATATATTTTATTTAAATTCAAATAAATGAATAGTGTCAAAATTGACACTATTGTTATTTTATAAAAATAACATATTATAAAATTGTTTAAAAATCAAAAAAAATATTTAAAAATTATAAATTTAAATTTATAAGCTCTAAAATGTTATAAAGTATCCAATTATGTACAATTCACAACAAATAAGTAATTATTTTTTATAATTTATATTTTATAATGTTATTACCACAAATAAAATTAAATAAGGATAAATCAAGTTGATAATGTTTAAAATAAATTCCTAACATGTCAAAATTTTATTTTTTTGATGATATTACAACCCTATATCATCAAATATTCTAATATTGTTCACTTTGGGAGGTTTTTAAGTGGGGTTAGATTTATTATAAATTAATATTTTTATGATTTCCAAAGGTGCCCCTCTCCTCCCTTATAAAAGTGAACCTCCTCCCTCTCTTCCTCACACCACTTTTAGCCTTCAAGCTCAGCCATCCCCTGCCAAATTATCTTCTCCACTTCCCTAGAAACATCCTAGAGGTACTGGTCTACTTAAAAGACCAATCTTAGTGCCCTAAGAGGAGGTTTGAAAGAGGCGTATCAAAGAAGAGGTAATTTCTTCTACCGATTCTTTCAAGCTTATTTCTTCTTCAACTTCTTCTTCTTTATTTGTTTCATTATAAAGTAATAACATCAGTATCAATAATATACTAATATGTTATTATAAATATGAAAAAACCCCATTTCACCTTCTATCCATCCTACGGAAAACAAAATCACCGTGCGTGCATACGTACAGAATACCGTCTCCACGTCGTGGTGTAATCTGTTTTTCCACCAACACCTTACATGGATGGGTATAATGGTGTAAATAATAACTATAAATAGTTATTTTAACATCATAATTATTCTTATATATTTTATCATCCACTCCAATTCAAATCAATAATAATGGAAACGATATCATCGCTCGTGCGTACGTATGGACTACCGTCTCCATGACGTGATGAGATTCATTCTCCATGTTAACCATTTAAGAATGATTATAAAGTATATATAAGAAATAATAACGAAATATATGACATTATAAAGATACTTTATTTATGTATAAATATATATATATGTATGTTATCTACTTAATTCCATTCAACTCAATAAGGAAACGAAAACAACGTTCATGCGTACGTACAACCTACCGTCTCCATGAACGGTGTATTTCTTTCCATTTATCGATATATTATATATATGTATATTCTGAATATATATTATATATAAATCATGTTTTATATTCTGGAATTAAGTAATCATGATCTATGTAATCATTTGAATAATTACAAGTCTAAACACGGACGACAAATGAAACGATTTTACACAAAACGCTGCTTTAACGTGGAATTTACAAATGAACGGGAAATATAAAGTCATAAGGGAACCATATATGATATAATAATAATGAATATGATTTTGTAATAAGTAAATGACATTATTTAAATCAATATACAGGATGTTCAGACATGTACAAAGATTATCGGACCTAAGGTAAGGGATAATTATTCCAATCTCGCTCTTATCTGAGATTGTTTATTCGTAAGTATTCACTGGGGTTATATTTCTCATCCATGTCCCTATTTTATAAAAATGGTTTCATGTATGTTTAAAGTCTTTTTTACCCATTTTTGACTTTTACTACATGGTATGTATGGAATCATTCTTTTACGAGGTACTTTTTGACTTTTCCGGGAAAAGTACGAGAAGAATGTTTTTTAACGTATAAGGCATGAAAGGATTTTTACGGTTTTATAAAGCCTTATTTTCATGAAGCTCAATCCAAATGAATTTATGACTATTATCAACAAAATCCTTTTATTTTAAAATTGCATGGAATTTTGTGAAAAGAAAATTATTTTGAAGAAGAAAGGATATTTTCCTCAAGAATTCATTTCAAGTGTTTTATCAAAAAAAAATTTCATCTAAGATGACATTATTTCATATGTGTATGTTTCAAATATAATGTCTCTATGATTTAAATGGTTTCACTCTTCTTATTATGAATTGATATCTATTCCTTTTATATGGATTATGTGATGATGTGATGTTGTTTATGAAACCCATTTTATTCGTTGGGTTATTATGAATGATGTATGTTTATTATGTGGCACAAGTAATAATGATTTCATTATGACATGGGTTGGACCTATATCTCCTTACAATGCATTGAGTAAAGATTTATATCTCATGATATAGACATGGATGGAATTGTAAGTTAATCCGGTTCAGTAATACAGGACTGTAAGGAGGAGTGAACTCGATTCAGAAAGGGACTTTGTCCACTAAGATGGTCTTGGCAACAATACCTTGGCTACTATGGAAATCATAACATGTTCTTAATGGATGCCACAATTACATGTTTTATTACCATACTATTTTATCATGACTGATGTTCATTTATGATATATTCCTTACGTACTTCCAAGATTTATGTCTTTGCTCAAGGTTTTGATGTTTAGATTTTATGATCAGGTTTTTGCATTCAAATGTTTATGGATAGTTTTTTATTCTCTATGTTTACCCTTACTGAGAATTTGAGCTCACACTTTATATGTTTTGTTTTACCCAGGATATAAAGAAAGGTTTTAGGTAAGAAAACAAAAGGGGAAGATTTTTATGGAGATGTTGAAGATCATTCACCACGATTAGAATATTACGTTTCGAGTTTCCAAAGACACTAAAATATTACAATCCTTCTGTGTCTGTTTTTGCTATGTACTAAGTATTCCACAAAAGTAATGAAATGTCCATGTAAGTCAAGATTTGGGTCTCTATATCCATGGTAAGGTGGGGTGATCGTTCTATCACCAGGACCCAGTTGTTAAAATGCTGCACTAAGAACATTATATTTTCTTTTGATCATTCCCGATGATAGGGATGTGTGAATTCCAATACAAATGGTCTTGGATTATTCCATATGGGACCAACCCATAAAGACAATAGATTTATGATCCATGATAATGGAGAAATATTGATTGAATATAATAGTACCAAGGATAAAAAAACCATCTCTAGGTAGTATAGCTCCGGTATTAATCATGATGATGCCTAAAGAGAGAGAAAGCCAACTAGCCTGACAAGCTTAAACTAGTGAAGAAAGATTTTCCCACCATTTATCAATCCACTGAGAAACCCACCTATGTATCTTTTCTAAGAAAACCATGTCATTGATATAATTTTACTCGAAATCATATGAATATTGGTAGAACCAAATAATCCAAACATAGATACCAAAACCTACAACTATCTTCACTGGAAATAATCTAAACCATTCCCCCACAGAAACTGTAACATCCCCAAGAATTATCAAAAGAGTGTATAACTAATAAAAACATATCAACCACATAATGATCACATAAGGGAAATAATATATTCCAGGATACTCATTTTCCATATTGGTTTCATAGAGAGGGAACATGGTGATCTCAAACAGATGTTGAGCAGCAAGTCGGGCGTATGAGGGAAGTACACCTCAACATATTTTCCAATAGAAGAGTTTTTCCTTTTTAGGGATTTTGTAACACCCCAGGTAAATAAAGAATATGACATTTCATATTTATCTATATTTGTGAATAAAATATTGAAATGACTTTAAAGGGGAAGCTATGCTCGATGGCGTACCCAACACGCAACAACGAGTTTCTTGGGAATCTTACGTTGCACTCTAATAATAAAATAATATTATTTTAAATGGTAGTTAATATGTAGCCTTTGTATTGGCGGGAATGGATAGAAATAAATAAAATATGATTATATATGTTCTTAAATATTTTTACATTTATACAATAAATGATAAAGGCTTAAAATACGGAAAGAATTCAATTTTTGGCGTATATGCCCTAGTTTTCACTAAAGGTTCACTTATCACCTTTTGATGGAGAACCGTCATTAAATATAGTTTTGTTCACTCTTAAACATTCTTTTGGACCAAATAAAACTCTTATTAAGAATCGGGACATCAAAATTTACTTTGTGTAAATTTTTGGTTTCTTTCTGATAAAGTTCATTTTTTTAATGAATAGTGTAAAATGTTGTATTTTAATTCAAAACCACTTTTTAATCTAATTTATTTATATGATTAGATTATATTTTGAATTGGTTTTAAAGTTAAATTAGAAAATATTTTTACCATTAAATCCAATAGTGGTCGTTGGAATCAATTTCACTTTGAAATCAGACTTAAACTAGTGTCAATCTGTTGATACTTATTGTTTCATAAAACACGCTATTTGTCATGACAGCGGGAAATAATTATTAAATTAATTAATGTGACTTATATGTTTTGAATTTTTTAAAAAGGACTTCATTTTTGAATTAAGAATATCAAATATAGAGTAGGGTTAATTTTTGGTAATTTTCTGAAAAACATCAATTTTTGATGAATAGTGAAACCACTAAGTGGTAATCAAGCAAACTGATTTTTCAGTTAAATGAAAGTTTACCACTAATGTGTATTGAATTTTGAAAATCCGACATACATGGTTGTCATTAAGAAGTAAAATTTTGTTCAATGAGATTAAAATGATTTTTTGGTGAATAGTAACTTATTAAGTTTTTAATCGCGATTAGTGGTAATTAGTGTAGTTTAAGGTATAAATAATGCTTTAATGATATGAATTGACCTAGACACATGTCCCAAACTTATTGGTTGTGTCATGGCCGACCAAGAAAGGCCATGGGTCAACTTGGGGACCCCATGTATCCACTTTGGTTGGGAAATGACATAAATAACATTTTATTTAATGTAAAAGTAAAATTGACACAAACATGATATGTTTTACTAAAACAATTTGTAAATGGGGTTATAAAAGTCATATTTTTTATTATAAATATTAATTGGAAATCTAAAAAGATTTCCTACATAATAGTATTTTTTTAATAATTTTTAGACATTAAATAAATTAAATTATTTATGACATAATAATGATGCGGCGATGATATCATTATTTGACGATTTAAATAAAATGGAAAGATAATGTAAAATATATGAACTAAACATGTAAAAAAAGTATTGGATGAGTGGATTTCGAAGCCTTATCACCTTATCCACGAATTCTATCAATGTGGGACCTTTTAAAACCGAAACACATTTTCAAATAAAGTAATATTTCTTTACATTCCAAAAGTACCCCTCCTCTCCTCTTATAAAAGGCCCCCACCTCTACCTCATTTAACACACTCCGCAAGCCTTTGGCTCGGCCAAACCCTGCCCATTTACTCTCTCCACATCCATATCCTCATCCTAGAGGACTACCTTTGGGCATAATCCTTTCAAATTATTCCTTTAGGCTTAAATCAAAAGGAGTTACACTTTTAAAGGTAATTCATTCTCTCATGTTCATTTGTTTTATTTTGCTTCTCCAACCCCCTAAACTCTTTTTATTTACTTCTATTGTAACTACACCAGTATCTTAAATATACTAGGATGTTGTTATAAGATTTATTCGAGCTACACTCTCACACAACTACATCAAATGGTTAAAGAACATATGGTTTCCGTGGATGGTGAAATTCTGCCTCCCGAAACGATGATTGTTCAATACTCATTTAACACCTTCAAAGGTGGCCATTATGATGTCAATATTTTTATATATTATATATAATATGTTTATGTTTTATTTATTCTTCTGTATTTTTCATTTTTGTCTTACCTTTATGGCTTCCATTATGGGTATACGCGATATCTTCATTTAAGGAAGTGCGGACTACCGCCCCCTCAAAGTGATTTGATTCGTTAAATACCATATGTGGGATGTATAAAGGATGTAAATATGATATTATATATGATATTATACGGGAAGTATAATATACCTTTATATCATTATTATTCCATTCTATAAAATACGAAATAGAAATGAAAGTAGCGTTCATGCGTACGTACGGCTTACTGTCTCCATGAACGGTGCATTTCATTTCATACCTCTAAATGATTATGTAATGTTATAAATGCATTATTGTACTGGATATATATGACATATATGATATCTACATAATTAATACAATTCTTGATATAATAAACATTTGGCCACACGAACAACATGTAATTGTAAGAAGACCACTTTCGACTTATGAACCAAATATCGGCAAAACAAATATTATTAACTTAAATGATTACATAACGTTTGTGACATGGTAATAAGTGGTATAAAAGTAATAATGAACTTGAAAAAGGGTTCTTAAGGAATTAGAAATTAACTCAAGTTTATTATTCAGGAGATTAAAGAACGATCGAGTCAAGTCGGACCCGAGGTAAGGGATCCTACTCCTCTCATTCTTTTTAAGTATACACTTTTATGTCATTCCTTTTAAAGCTCATATTTCTTGTTATTGGGATGATCTTTTATATTAAATTTACTGTAATTTTTATGTTCATGTTATGAGAGACCCTATTCTCTCTCATCAATCAATTTTTGGAGTTTTGAGTGGCGCCGTTAGGCTGCCGAACTTTCGTAAGAGATCTAACCTCTCTCTTTCTTTTTAAGTACTCTCCTTTGTGTCACTTCTTCTAAGCTCTTATTTGTTAAGTTGGGGGATTTTCTTTTATATTCCTCTTGATTTAAATTCTATTGTAATATGATGGGATACTCTATTTGATCTCATCAATCCATTTTGGAAGTTTTAAGTGGTGCCGTTAGGCTACTGAGTTTTCGTAAGGGATTTTTCATCTCACTTTTATTCTCATTAGATTTATGCTACAGTTGCCACAAATTCCATTGAGTGGTGTATGTAATGCCCATTATTATACTATTTGTGTAATATAAATTCATTTATTAGTATTTACATCAATGATATATTGTCTTTCTTTCATGGGGTGTATGTTTTGAAAGATACCCAAGTCGGTAAGGGAACCTTTCACCCTCCTCTTTTTTAAAAGACTTCTTTTGTTGGGTCTTTTAATTTAAATATTGTTATGTTGGGATATGTTCTCATATTTCCTTATTGATGTAAATTTGATGTCCAAGTGATGAGATACACTTTTTATCTCTCATCAAATCATTTTGGTGTGTTGCCGTTAGGCTGTCAAGGGAACTTTTTAACCCAATTTCGATTTCTTTGGGTTCAATATGTAGTCATTGAATATGTCATCCATTGAATAAGTGTGAATGACCTTTATTTGTTTTACACTTAATATCCACTTATATTGGGTGTATTTATATTTTTCACACATATTTTGAGATTGATTTGTCCTTAATTTAAGGATACCTTCTTTATAAGGGATTTCATCACATTTGACATTTCTATTGAGGGTTCATTGTTGTTATGCACCAATTCACTCTTATATGGTGTATATACTGTCCTTTGGAGTATTATATCATTAATCCTTTTATTCTCATGATATTATAAAGTTCTGACTAAATGTTATTCCTCAATTATTGAATTCAAGTGTCTCTAATTTTGGTAAAACCCCTTTTACCAGAATATCGTTTTAAATGTTTTAATTATTTGTTCTTATTAATATCCATGTTTTCAAAATGGTTTTAAGGATTTATTTATATGGATATTAATGGTTTAAAATGTTAAAATCTTAAAGGTGGTATGGGACACTTTGATTCAAAAATCTCTTTATTAAATGTTTTAAATGGTTTTGGAAATGGTTTCTTTTTGAATGGATTCATTATTTCAATATCCTAAAATGTTATATTGTGATTGAAATGTGGAAATGTTATGTTTCCTTTATTCATGTTTTATGTGATACGATTATGTTATGGTTCTTGGGCATTGTTATGAAGAACGGGTGGTTCCGTGATAAACTAAGGGCGGGTGAGCCCGATATAGCTCTCCAATGCATTGGGTAACACGAAGGAGTGAAACGTTAAGGTTTCTCCGAAGAGATTTAGGGAATATACTGTGATGGGTATTCCAAACGTAACCAAGAGGGTTACTCCCTAGGTAAGAATGTTATGAATGCCTCAAGTTACCTTTATGTCTTATTATTTCTATGATTTATTCATGGTTTGATGAGGTATGTTAAAGTGCCTTTGTTTTATGGGTAAATTATGATTTCATTCTTATGTATATATGAACTCATGTTTCCTTTCCATATTTTTATAACTCTTACTGAGCTTTTTATGCTCATCCCAAGTTTTTGAAATGTTTTTCACAGGTCAAGGGAAAGGTACATGATGTGATGATAGTGTCAAGGATGTGTCAAGAAAGAATCCGTGTTATATTTTAAATATGTTCCCATTGATGGGAAGAATGAATACTGTCTTTTATGTAACCACTTTGTTTAAATGTGGAATGTAATGCAAGTTTCATGATCTAATTATCTAAAACTCTAAACCTGAAAAGATCCTCAATTTGTAATCTTGTAATAACTCAAGATTAATTAAGGTTTAAGGTTGGGGCCTTATAGTTGGTATCAAAGGTCGGTTTAGATAACTTTAGAGGTTAGGGTATTCTTTAAGCATAATTGACAATTACCATAATGGTTAGGATTTCAGAAAGAGTCTTAGTTTTAGATAAAGTGAATGAGTAAGTATTTCTTATTGTCTATCTTACTCATTAGTACATGATGGTTTTGTTGATATACTCACACTGACATTTCTATTTTTAGTGAATGGATGGATCTAGCAGGCACCAAAGAGACAACAGGTTTGAAGGAAACTGTGGTGGTTCTCTGATTAAGATACTAGATAAAATGAAGGATTCAATGAGGAAACTCGTGGTTGTTCTAAACCAAATATCAAGGAGTCATGATCAACCACTTCAACCTTGGTGAGTTCTCTAATGCATCAGGTACGAGATGACCAATTCGATGTGGAAATTCAGGTAATAATTATTAAGGTAACCATTAGGGTTTATATGATACTTAATTTTTAGGTAATTATGGGTTACTCTATGATATAATGGAAAATGAAAGGAATGAGATAAACTTGAGGTTAAAATATGTTATGATTATTCTTGAAGATTTTATCTCATTTTGGGGAATGTTTTAAGAATTATATAGTTTTGGAAAAAGGACAACACGCAGACCGTGTGACATCCCGTCGCGTCGGACAAAGATGCGGGAATCGAACCCACAACCAATGTGCGACTGGTATTTATCGCCTACCACTGGTCTACGTGAAGTCCCTGGTTAGTTTTACTGATTCATTCTAGTTATATGATTTTATGAATTAAGAGTAAGTTGATTTTGGGTTATTTTTGAAAATGATTAACCTATCATGGAGGATATGTGATTAGGTTAATTACTTTTCAAAATGAGACTTTAGGAGCAACTGATATTGTTTGGAGATAAATGTTACGATTTATCTTGGAAGACTATGCGACTAAATCCTTCAAATATTTGGGTTTCAATCTTATATTGGTTTACTTTGAAGAATTTTATGGACAAATTGATTATAGAATGGTCCTCGTTGAACTTTGGGTTTTGTTGGAAAAATTTTGGAGATTAAGAATAGATTTTCTTTTTATAAAGGGTTATCCTTTTCTGGATTATCTGATCTTGTACTAGCCTTTTTGGTTTTGGATTTGGTTAAAGTCTAAAGACATGGGAAGTATATAGTTCTATTTTTTGGATTAGGTGATTCTCTAGAAGTTGATTATAGTACTCTTAATGTGAACAAGTCTTCCTAAATACTCATCTTTTGGAGAAAATATGAGTTTGTGTAAGGAATCTAATAAAGGTTGAAAGTCAATATGATAAGTGATTATGTTTCCTTATGAATAAATTCCTCAATAAAAAGTAACTTAAAACAAAAATGTTCTCTATTAACTTTTCCTACTGGGGAATCGAAGACCGTTTAACCCATCACAAGTTTGTGATTTTCTCATGGTTAACTTTCTCCTAAACATGTTTTCTATCACTCTTCATCAGAACATGACCCTTTGTTTTTTCCTCCATGTCCATATTTTCATACTTGGAATCCTAGTATGGGTTAACTCGGGTGACCTTTGTACTTATCTTTCTTTATTTTAAAGTGTTTGTTTTACCGACTTTTGTTCCGATGTGGGACTTTCAAGGATGTTTCCAAGCGCAATTTTAAAATTGCGAGGACGCAATTCCCAAAAGGGGGGAAGGATGTAACACCCCAGGTAAATAAATAATATGACATTTCATATTTATCTATATTTTTGAATAAAATATTGAAATGACTTTAAAGGAGAATCTATGCTCTATGGCGTACCCAACACGCAACAACGAGTTTCTTGGGAATCTTACGTTGCACTCTAATAATAAAATAATATTATTTTAAATGGTAGTTAATATGTAGCCGTTGTATTGGCGGGAATGGATAGAAATTACTAAAATATGATTATATATGTTCTTAAATATTTTTACATTTATACAATAAAAGATAAAGGCTTAAAATACGGAAAGAATTCAATTTTTGGCGTATATGCCCTAGTTTTCACTAAAGGTTCACTTATCACCTTTTGATGGAGAACCGACATTAAATATAGTTTTGTTCACTCTTAAACATTCTTTTGGACCAAATAAAACTCTTATTAAGAATCGGGACATCAAAATTTACTTTGTGTAAATTTTTGGTTTCTTTCTGATAAAGTTCATTTTTTTAATGAATAGTGTAAAATGTTGTATTTTAATTCAAAACCACTTTTTATTCTAATTTATTTATATGATTATATTATATTTTGAATTGGGTTTAAAGTGAAATTAGAAAATATTTTTACCATTAAATCCAATAGTGGTCGTTGGAATCAATTTCACTTTGAAATCAGACTTAAACTAGTGTCAATCTTTTGATACTTATTGTTTCATAAAACACGCTATTTGTCATGACAGCGGGAATTAATTATTAAATTAATTAATGTGACTTATATGTTTTGAATTTTTTAAAAAGGATTTCATTTTTGAATTCAGAATATCAAATATAGCTTAGGGTTAATTTTTGGTAATTTTCTGAAAAACTTCAATTTTTGATGAATAGTGAAACCACTAAGTGGTAATCAAGCAAACTGATTTTTCAGTTAAATGAAAGTTTACCACTAATGTG
The DNA here is from genome assembly GCA_963277665.1 of Viscum album. Classification (NCBI taxonomy): domain Eukaryota; kingdom Viridiplantae; phylum Streptophyta; class Magnoliopsida; order Santalales; family Viscaceae; genus Viscum; species Viscum album. The sequence goes on along the minus strand of OY728130.1, from coordinate 378,681,437 downwards.
TATTGAATTTTGAAAATCCGACATACATGGTTGTCATTAAGAAGTAAAATGTTGTTCAATGAGATTAAAATAATTTTTTGGTGAATAGTAACTTATTAAGTTTTTAATCGCGATTAGTGGTAATTAGTGTAGTTTAAGGTATAAATAATGCTTTAATGATATGAATTGACCTAGACACATGTCCCAAACTTATTGGTTGTGTCATGGCCGACCAAGAAAATACATGGGTCAACTTGGGGACTCCATGGATCCACTTTGGTTGGGAAATGACATAAATAACATTTTATTTAATGTAAAAGTAAAAGTGACACAAACATGATATGTTTTACTAAAACAATTTTTAAGTGGGGTTATACAAGTCATCTTTTTGATTATAAATATTCATTGGAAATATAAAAAGATTTCCTACATTATAGTAGTTTTTTAATAATTTTTAGACATTAAATAAATTAAATTATTTATGACATAATAATGATGCAGCGATGATATCATTATTTGACGATTTAAATAAAATGGAAATATAATGTAAAATCTATGAACTACACAAGTAAAAAACTTATTGGATGAGTGGATTTCGAATCCTTATCACCTTATCCACGAATTCTATCAATGTGGGTCCTTTTAAAACCGAAACACATTTTCAAATAAAGTAATATTTCTTTACTTTCCAAAAGTACCCCTCCTCTCCTCTTATAAATGGCCCCCACCTCTACCTCATTTAACACACTCCTCAAGCCTTTGGCTCGGCCAACCCCTGCCCATTTACTCTCTCCACATCCCTCTACTCATTCTTGAGGACTCCCTTTGGGAAGAATCCTTTCAAAGTATGCCTTTAGGCTTAAATCAAAAGGAGTTACACTTTTAAAGGTAATTCATTCTCTCATGTTCATTTGTTTTATTTTGCTTCTCCAACCCCCTAAACTCTTTTTATTTACTTCTTTTGTAACAAAACCAGTATATTAAATATACTAGGATGTTTTTATAATATTTATTCGAGCTACACTCTCACACAACTACATCAAATGGTTAAAGAACATACGGTTTCCGTGGATGGTGAAATTCTGCCTCCCGAAACGATGATTGTTCAATACTCATTTAACACCTTCAAAGGTGGCCATTATGTTGTCAATATTTTTTATATATGATATATAATATGTTTATGTTTTATTTATGCTTCTGTATTTTTCATTTTTGTCTTACCTTTATGGCTTCCATTATGGGTATACGCGATATCTTCATTTAAGGAAGTGCGGACTACCGCCCCCTCAAAGTGATTTGATTCGTTAAATACCATATGTGGGATGTATAAAGGATGGAAATATGATATTATATATGATATTATACTGGAATTATAATATACCTTTATATCATTATTATTCCATTCTATAAAATACGAAATAGAAATGAAAGTAGCGTTCATGCGTACGTACAGTTTACTGTCTCCATGAACGGTGCATTTCATTTCTTACCTCTAAATGATTATGTAATGTTATAAATGCATGGTTGTACTGGATATATATGAAATATATGATATCTACATAATGAATACAATTCTGGATATAATAAACATTTGGCCACACGAACAACATGTAATTGTAAGAAGACCACTTTCGACTTAAGAACCAAATATCGGAAAAACAAATATTATTAACTTAAATGATTACATAATGTTTGTGACATGGTAATAAGTGGTATAAAAGTAATAATGAACTTGAAAAAGGGTTCTTATGGAATTAGTAATTAACTCAAGTTTATTATTCAGGAGATTAAAGAACGATCGAGTCAAGTCGGACCCGAGGTAAGGGATCCTACTCCTCTCTTTCTTTTTAAGTATACACTTTTATGTCATTCCTTTTAAAGCTCATCTTTCTTTTTATTGGGATGATCTTTTATATTACATTTACTTTAATTTTTATGTTCATGTGATGAGAGACCCTATTCTCTCTCATCAATCCATTTTGGGAGTTTTGAGTGGCGCCGTTAGGCTGCCGAACTTTCGTAAGAGATCTAACCTCCCTCTTTCTTTTTAAGTACTATCCTTTGTGTCACTTCTTCTAAGCTTCTATTTGTTATGTTGGGGGATTTTCTTTTATATTCCTCTTGCTGTAAATTCTATTTTAATATGATGGGATACTCTATTTGATCTCATCAATCCATTTTGGAAGTTTTAAGGTGCGCCGTTAGGCTGCTGAGTTTTCGTAAGGGATTTTTAATCTCACTTTTATTCTCGTGAGATTTATGCTACATTTGCCACAAATTCCATTGAGTGGTGTATGTAATGCCAATTATTATACTCTTTGTGTAATATAAATTCATTTATGAGTATTTACATCAATGATCTATTGTCCTTCTTTCATGGGGTGTATGTTTTGAAAGATACCCAAGTCGGTAAGGGAACCTTTCACCCTCCTCTTTTTTAAAAGACTTCTTTTGTTGGGTCATTTAATTTAAATATTGTTATGTTGGGATATGTTCTCATATATCCTTATTGATGTAAATTTGATGTCCAATTGATGAGATACACTTTTTATCTCTCATCAACTCGTTTTGGTGTGTTGCCGTTAGGCTGTCAAGGGAACTTTTTAACCCAATTTCGATTTCTTTGGGTTCAACATGTAGTCATTGAATATGTCAACCATTGAATATGTGTGAATGACCTTTATTTGTTTCACACTTAATATCCACTTATATTGGGTGTATTTATATTTGTCACACATATTTTGAGATTGATTTGTCCTTAATTTAAGGATACCTTCTTTATAAGGGATTTCATCACATTTGACATTTCTATTGAGGTTTCATTGTTGTTATGCACCAATTCACTCTAATATGGTGTATATACTGTCCTTTGGAGTATTATATCATGAATACTTTTATTCTCATGATATTATAAAGTTCTGACTAAATGTTATTTCTTCAATTATTTAATTCAAGTGTCTCTAATTTTGGTAAAACCCCTTTTACCAGAATATCGTTTTAAATGTTTTAATTATTTGTTCTTATTAATATCCATGTTTTCAAAATGGTTTTAAGGATTTATTTATATGGATATTAATGGTTTAAAATGTTAAAATCTTCAAGGTGGTATGGGACACTTTGATTCAAAAATCTCTTTATTAAATGTTTAAAATGGTTTTGGAAATGGTTTCTTTTTGAATGGATTCATTATTTCAATATCCTAAAATGTTATATTGTGATTGAAATGTGGAAATGTTATGTTTCCTTTATTCATGTTTTATGTGATACGATTATGTTATGGTTCTTGGGCATTGTTATGAAGAACGGGTGGTTCCGTGATAAACTAAGGGCGGGTGAGCCCGATATAGCTCTCCAATGCATTGGGTAATGTGAAGGAGTGAAACGTTAAGGTTTCTCCGAAGAGATTTAGGGAATATACTGTGATGGGTATTCCAAACGTAACCAAGAGGGTTATTCCCTACGTAAGAATGTTATGAATGCATCAAGTTACCTTTATGTCTTATGATTTCTATGATTTATTCATGGTTTGATGAGGTATGTTAAAGTGCCTTTGTTTTATGGGTAAATTATGATTTCATTCTTATGTATATATGAACTCATGTTTCCTTTCCATATTTTTATAACTCTTAATGTGCTTTTTATGCTCATCCAAAGTTTTTGAAATGTTTTTCACAGGTCAAGGGAAAGGTACATGGTGTGATGATAGTGTCAAGGATGTGTCAAGAAAGAATCCGTGTTATATTTTAAATATGTTCCCGTTGATGGGAAGAATGAATACTGTCTTTTATGTAACCACTTTGTTTAAATGTGGAATGTAATGCATGTTTCATGATCTAATTCTCTAAAACTCTAAACCTGAAAAGATCCTCAATGTGTAATCTTGTAATAACTCAAGATTAAGTAAGGTTTAAGGTTTGGGCCTTATAGATTTAAAATTAAAAATATTCTTCTATATTGGAGGATTTATAACACCTCATTGTCTGAGTCTTGTACTATATCCTGAGTGGAATGAGTAGTATCCAAAACATTCCAAAACAAGAAGTGAAAAACTTGTCTGGTTTGGTGTCCCACCGGAACCACTAAAATTTCATTCAATACAATGTATAGAAGGAAAAAGGAACTGAAGAAGAATAGATCACATATTCTTGAAGATATTATCCATAGAAAATAACATAAGAATAATGGTTACCACTACTGGTATAGCAAATCCCTGATGCAAACCCCAAGAAAACCGATGAACCCAACTCTCAGAAACATGAGATCAATTTTTTAATAGGAATGTAATCAGGGTTAATAAAAAAATTAGAATACTAAGAGAGTATTATAAGATGAGTAATTCCATCATTATCATCATCTAGTTATTTAAATATATATATATTAGATATATATTTAGAAATATATTTATAGTACTAGGAGTGTAGTGAATGATGTGTAATTTCATCATTATAATCATTTAATATAATGATATTCAAAATATAATTAGATATACTTATAAGTATATTATTATTATATAAAAAATAATTAAAAGGTAAATTTATTATCAAAAAACTATCATTTAACAAATATTATTTTAAAATATTATTATTATATATATAGTTTCTGAATTATTACTTTAAAAAAACATATAGGAGGTCATTTGTTTGAAATTATGTCATACTTAATTAAATTTATGTTTTTTATTTGTTAATATAATACTAATAATTATATAATAATTTATATTATTATTTTATCCTTTTCTATATTAATGGAGAAATTTTTAATGGAGGATGGTGGTGTTTGTGGGACTCTCTCGCTCTGTTAACTGATAGTGATCTCATATCGTTCTCCACAGAGGATTTGATTTCAAAATAAATTGCTAATAATTTTCTCACCTATAAGAGATTTGACTCACATAAGGCTATTGGTTATGAAGAGGATTTGAAAAATTCGTGATGTAAGGATATTTTTGTTGCTCTTACAGATCCCCACCTAGAGAGTCAATCATTATCTATATTTATGGGATCTCGTATTAGATGTTTCTGATGAAAGGTTATCATGTCTTTTGTTTAGTCCAATCTCGATAAAATTTACAAACATTTGTAAATAGGTAGGAATTCTATAATAGATCACTTGATTTATACTATAGGTTCCAAGACATAAAAAACTAGGGATCTGGTTGAAAATACCTCTAGCATCTGGGGCTTAATAGGATATAGGTATATTTTATCAGGGTGTGGATGCTTCCATGTCATTTTCACATTAGAGAAACTAAATATGTGCACTTGGGGATTTGTTTTTATTTCACTAATACTAGGATATATTCACATACATGAATGGGATATACATTTCAATACCTTAGAGGCAAAAAATAATTGGTACAACTATGGATTAAGGTCCAGGAACTCAATTAAAAATTCTGGAACCCTTGAATCCTCTATGATATTTCTTTGTCAATTGGGATACTAATCAAAATGGACAGGGAACCCGATAACAAGTATTGGTCATTATTCATGGTTCCCTATTGAATTTGATCTATGTTTAACACTTGTAGATAGTGTGAAACTTACTTCTAATGATGATTATGTTAATATGTAGATTGTTTAAGAGAGTGTCCCTCTTTTTTTTGGATTGTAATGTGATTGGTTAAGAAATTTTCAATTTTATATAGACTATTATCTGTGGGTTTTTATCATCTTATGGGAGTGAGGAAAGGTTGTTTTTTTATAAAGGTAAAGGGATCAAAAAATGAATCTGGTTATTTTAATTTGATTCATGATCAGGATCAGGGTGATGATATATAGGTTATCTTGGAGGAAACAATTATTGGTTGCGATTCCAATATAATTGAGGCACATTTTGACCACTATAATGGACCTGTTTGGCCAATACTACTAATTCAAATGTTATTCCAACATAAGATTTAAATAATACTATTTTGGTATGGAATTCTATTTTGGAATATTGGTGTAGAGCTACTCTTGAGGTTGAATTTTCAGGTGGGTTTCATGGATATCATACACTCAAAACATGGGATGAGGTTGTTTAATAAGTGACTAAAATTGATGTGAAATCATATAATGAAATTATTTAAAAAAATTAGATGATAATAATATGTTCTAGGAACAAATAATATCCCCTAATGAAAATAAATTCAAACATATATTTAATGTGAAGTCTCTCAAGTGGTATTGAAGTGGTTCTCTGAAGTATGTTTTTTTATAATTTCTCCGTGAAGGACCGACATAAGGGTCCCTAGTTAACTATTATGATGATGAATCTAAGAAATTTTATGCTCTTTGGACGTGATGAAGTGGATATATGCATCACACCTACTATTGATAATGTGAAAAAGGTTTTTTTCCTCTATCGTTGGATCTCCCATTTAAATGTATAAGGGGGATGTTGATGAATCAATCATGAACTATGTCCAAGACACCAAAAAAGGTGATCCTAATAACAACACAGTGGAGGAGGATTTCTAACTGAAGGGTCCTATTAAACCTATAATGGTAATGAATAAGCATGAAACTGAAGGTAACAAAAATTTATTTTCTAAAGAGGGTTTCCTACTGTTCACCCCTCAAAAATATGAATCATGTTTAACTGTTCCTGGGTTGGTGAAGAAATATCTTATGCCCTTGCATGTGGCACATCAATATACTTTAGATGATCCCCACAAGGTAGAATAGATCTTACAATCCAATTTATATAATCTTATGAAAAATTAATATTCACCTTTTGGAAATCCATTAGTTAAAGAATGTGACTCTATATAGGACAAGAACTACATTATTACTTTTCCATATGACCATGAGAGTGAAAGACCTTCTGAAGGTGTTAGAAAAGAGGTTACACAATAGGTTCTCTCTAAAATTAAAGTATCTTTAACCAAGATGGAACCAAATGTGTTTTGGTATTATGATTATCTTCTTATCCATAAGCTACTGGAAATTAATATTGAATATTGGTTTTGTTCTAACTTAGATATGAAGTATTAAGAGTTATCTGGGAAATTTAGAATAGACTTTATTCGTGAGTAATCATCTAGTTCATTATCAGATGAGGAAGATTATCCCTTTAAAAGGGATAAGACATGGTGAAGATGCTGACAGCCAAATGGAAAAGGAAGACACCCTAAAAACATGGAAAAATAGGAATTATGTGACCTCTTGTTTTAATTATGGGCAGTTTCCATCTATTTTGACCCTTTAATTTCCTCTTTCTATTAGACCCTTTCTTTTATTAATAATTTTGGGGGTATGGGTCTCATCCCATGATTGATACATGTGTATTATTTTAATGGATAGTTTGTGAAAAACAATTATGGGGATTATGAATAATATTATGAACGGTGATTAGATGAGATTCTATTATTAAATTAGGATTTAATATATGTAATTATAATGTACCAATGAAAATGATATTGAAAACAAGAAATGTTTATTCAATTGAAAGAGATATTATGAATGAAAGAACTTATATTTTTTAAAATATATTACAAATATATTTCTTAATTAAACAAAAAAGTAATTTAACCAATAAATTATTTAATTACATTTAAAAATGAAATTGTTAATATTAATATTAATTATTATTTTTATTTGGAAAAAAATATCAATTAGAAATAATTTAAATATATATATATAATTCAATTAAAATGTTAATTAAAAATTTAAATTACTACATTTATAATTATATAAATATAGCTACAAACATTAAATTTAAAAAGATTATTTTGAATTTGGGGGCAAACCTAAGTGGTAAATTCACCCCATAATTTTACAACTAACAAGAGCTTGAATTTGGGAAGCCCATTTAAGGGGAAATCCATCTATCCATTTAAGGAATTAAAAAGTTTCCTACACTAAATTCATGAAAATGGTGGCTCCAAAACACTGGGAATAAAGGAGGAACAATGAGGCTAATAGAATAGCGTGGGGTGAATAAAGAAATGACATAGCAAGGTGAAACAGAGATATTGCTGGGTAGGCATCTTGAACAAGTGATGGGTGTATTATCACCCATAAACCATCCCTCTACTAGCTTATATTTATAATGTTGGATAGAGGGTTTCCAACTACAACATAAATAATATAGTAAACAAATGATAGTTATTGGAAGGGGGCGGTGTTCCAGGCTAATTGGTGACAGAAGAAGATTGTGAGATCAGAAAGAGGACATTGTTTGACTGGAATGGCACACATCATGGAAACATACGTACATCATTAGATGGGTGTTTCGAAAGTGTGATGTGTCTGTCAATGCCTGTTAACAGGCCCTCTACCCAAAAGAATTTATAGTATGTGATGGAGGGAAAATATATCATAGGGAAATAAGGGACAACATGGCATGAGTATGCTTAGAATGGGGTGGTGTGATTTAAAGACTATTGATAAAGGATGAGGCAAGGCTTCCCATATGAACCTTCATGGCCTTTTAATTTGGGGAGTTTGGGACATAGTCAATTTGATCTTTAGGCTATCAATATCTTGTGATTTAAGGCCACTTAAAAATAATAAAATATGTCATTTGGTTGTATGAGAATTCTTAGGAGGGGAGTTGAGACATGACCCACCTGAATGTATGTGTATATCTGTATTTATGGTTTATAATTTCTTATTCCAAATATAGATTACTTTAGAAAAATAATATATATATATTAGAAATAAAATAAAAAATATATTTAGAGTGATGCGTGTGTTGAAAGGTAATTCTTTCATTTTAACTATTAAATTTATTTATAATTCTTATATGATTATATATAATTTAAATTATTTTTATTATATAAAATAAAATTACATGTTTAATTAATACATTAAAAATAATATCATTAAATAATAATTGATATAAAATTTTCATTTCTAAAAAAATTAAAAACAATATTACTTCTGAAAAAATTGTGATTGAGTAGGTATTATATTTGATTATCTATTTTAATGTTTGTGCATGCGTTTATTGTTTTTGAATATATTTCTCCTTTTTGTTTATAGAATTAATTAAAAATATTATTAAAAAATAATTAAATTTAAAAATATAATTATTATTATTTATTTATTATTTTTAGTGGAAAAAAATAGTTTCATTTTTTTGACAAATAATAAAAGTGGATGTCTGACCGATGATAACTAAAACTATTCTAATTTCATGGAAGAAAGTAAAATTTTCAATAGTGACAGATATAAATGTTTCTTTTATTTGTTCACATTCAAAGAATCCTTAATTTTCATATTTTATATTATCCATTAACCCCACTAAAGACATCATCACACCACACATCCCTCCTCCCTAGTTTGCTGCACATACCATCTTTTTTGAGCCTCTCTTACATGTTCCTTGTATTCATTATGTAGATATTTAAGAGTCTGTTTTTTGATGAGTAGTCTAGAATACCCACTCCTTAAGCTCCCATTTTTCTTCTTACTTCCCTATAACAGAATCACCATCCCTGAACCAATTCAAGATGTCTGTAAAGAGAGAGTGAATCCAGAATAATCATTCCGTTCCTTGAAAAATATATCCTTCCACCATAGTAAAAAATAAAATTCAATATGTACCACCGAGGTAAAAAATCATCTAGGATGGGTTCATTGATTCCCCAATGTTCAAAAATATCAACCTATTGATGAATGCAGAACGTTAAAATTTCCCCAGCTACAACAGTTCCAAAAAACCCACCACTCCTCATACTGGCACCACAACTCTAGCACCGATGGTATACATAAAGGGTGTGAAAAACATATAATATTTTATTATTTATTCTAGAAGATTAATGTGTTACCTTATCCATTTGATTACCATTAATACTTCATGAGATTCTTCTTCATCTAGACCATCCTCATATGTTCCTGGTGAGATCATTACATTCAAATGTCATGTAGTGAAGCAGCAATAACTCCATAGAGTGGAATACCAAGAAGTATCCAATGATACGTTTATCTAATCTTCTTTCAACCCACCCTTACACCCACTTATAAAAATTATATCACCATAAATTACCTCACTATGATGACACTCCATTTGTTGGGATTTTTTTACTTATAATTTGGGTTTTTTTCAAGAGTTAGAGATGTACATGAATTGGTTCATAAGATATCTTTTTTGGTTCTATTTTTTTAATGAACTTGTTTTATTTTTTATCATGGAATTGATAATTTTGCGTCATTATTTAAAAAATTGTACAAGTATATCATCATGTTTTTTCATCCTAAATTTGGTAGGATAATGTATATTTATAATTAAGTACTATTTTTTAGGAATCCGAAACGATTATATGCTTTTACATTAAAAACAATAAATCAATTCATTCAAAATGGAAGAAAATTACATATAAAAAAATTGATTTCATTAATATTTAAATTTGTAATCATCCATATATATAATATGTTTATGTTATCACGCAGTAGTAATTCAGGAAAATGAAAAAGTTATTTCGATTCAAATTAAAAAGAAAATGAATATGAATCCCTAAAACATGATATATTAATTATGGTTAAATAATAAAAAACATTTTTTCTCAATTTAATAGTGTAAGAAATTTTTCATTATTTAGATAAGAGAAATTACTATTAAAAAATTATTTTTAAGATTTAGTTATATATTTTTATTTTTAAAATGAATAGAGTTATTTTTAAGTTATAAGCCTTCGACTTGAAATTGAAAATAAAAAATTCCACTATAAATTTTTAATAAAAAACTCCTCTAAAATATAACAAACATAAAATTTAAAATACTAGTGGAAAATGTCTCGGAAAAAATAGAGTTGAAAATCCCACTAAAATATATATATGAAAAAATACTTATAATAATTATTATAAGAATACGAGTTGAATATTTAAGAAAATTTTTTATTTTATGAAATTTAAAATAAAAAATAGCAATAGAAAATTTCCTACAATATTTAATTCAAAAATTAAAATAGTGCGCAATCCAACCAGTTTTTTATTCAATAATCAATTATTTTTTTTGTAAAATTCCATAAAAAAAATCAATATAATATACTGAATAATTTCAAAAAAAATCATTATAAAATTACTCTATACAATTTTAGTGGACAATTACTATTGAATTTTTTTAAACAATTCTAGGGAAAATATCAAATATAATATTTAAATAAAAATTCTGCTAAAAAAGTAATTAGATATAAAATATTTATAAATATTTAATAAATTTTAAAAAATAATATTTTTTTACATAAACAGAAATTCATAAGATTTTCAGAAAAAACATGTACAATTAATGATATAGTTAGAGTAAATTTTGTTTTTTTTTCAAATTATAATAAATTATAAGTTAATAATATCGAAATTATTTTTTAAAAACTCTTAGATAATATTCCTTATAAAAATAATAATTATTTATTTAAAAATATAATTTTATTCTTATGAATTTGTCATGAGTTTACTTCTTTTTTACATAATTTTTTATTTTTGACATACAAGAAATGACAATTAGACTTATACAATTGATTAAAAAATTCTTCATTTTTTGAAATATCAAAATATTTAATAAGGTTTTACTATATTTAGAGTTAAATGAACTAATACAATATATTTTCAAATTCTAATGTCCTATGAATAAAATAAAACACATGCGATCAAAATTATTACAAAGAAATGTCTTGCGAAACTAAAGACCTATGAAGAATAGTTTTTTTCAAATATTTAATTAGATTAATTATCAAAATATTTCCATTTCAGTATTCAATGAAAATTACATTTGTACATTTTGAGTTGTTAAAATTGGTATTTCCTAATAAGGAAATTATTAGTTAAATAATGTTTTTATTTTTATGATAACATATAATTCTAAAGTGGACCAATTTTGTAGTAAACAACTACCTCAGTGTGGGTTATTTTTTGTGATGGTCACATGAAAATGAAATATGTATACTTTCTAAAGAAATATATATATATTATAATTTTAAAAATAAGAGAGTTTTAATTCAAATATAAGTAGAGTTTTTGTTAATATTCAACAACTCCCTCTCTTAAAAATCATTCTTTATTTTCTTGAATATTATCTTGTTGCATGAATGAAAACAAAAATATGTTGTTTTTAAAAATTAAAAATTATTTTCAATATCTGGATAACCTCTCGATCTTTTTATCGAAGTAATATTCCATCTCTATACACATTCTTCATCATTATTCAGTTTTTACTTGCAATTGTGTTCTAAACCTGCAATACTTTATTCACCCACTTATCAATAATGTTTTCATACTATGTTATTTTTGTGAAAAACCTGTTGAAGGTTCTATTAAAGGGAGATCCTTGTGAAAAACTTTGGATATTTTAAAAAAAATGTATTTATATTAACTCCATTATCAAAGTCCTTGGAAAAATGTGTTCTATAGTGAAAACCACTAAGCATGAAGAGAGAGTGTTGGTGGAGATAACTATAGATTCTTTGTCCCATGAACCACTATAGATCTCATGAGTTAGGATTATTATATTTTCATTGTTTAAACTATATATTTCATTGATAGTAATGCGATATAATCAAATAAATGTTCAAATAGGGAGGTTTATTTGGTGTAAAATGTTTATGAACTCAATTATCCCCTCTTGAATCATTATGTGGCCCTAATGGAACAACACCAGTGACACATGCAAGCATTCATGTCTTGTCACCAGCCTATTATGTCATGTTTTCTACATGGTCACATGAGTAGTAGTCTCACCAGTAATCATTCCACATTTCCCTTACCATCAACCATTGTGTTTTCATTCCCATAATTGTCCCATGGGTGATCACCCCTCCATCTCAAATCAGATATCCATGTGTGTAGATGGTCATATGAAAAGTTCCAATTCACTCATCGCTCTTTTGAGCTACCCACATGGTGAAGCCTATGTATTGTCATGTAGTTTTACCCATTAAGTCACCCACTATATAATTCTGGTCAAATTATGTCATACATATTCTTGACATTAGTGTCTCAATGTCCCAGTGCCCTAATTGACCTAATACATAAACCAAAATCCCAAATCAGGTGAATTGCACTCCTATTAGAGTACCATTACTACAGTATTCCAATAGTACCTAATGAATTACTTCTATGATACCTATGATATACTTCCCCTCACATATTTGAACCATGTTTTTTTCATATGAGATAATAGGCTTATGAAAAAATTCATGGTTTTAATTTCATATGCCATCATTTTTAATGATGTTTTTTGTTAACTAAACAATTTAATTTTATGTTGTTTTAAATTCCTATTTAACTTTTTAAAATTAATAATAAATATTTTTATTAATACTATATTTTATTATTGTTTTTTATAATTAAAACTATTATTATGTAAATAATATGTTAAATCCTTAATTTTTAATAAAAATTATTGGTGATTCTCTTTTTTGAATCCAAACAGAAATCAATTCAAACATTTTATAAATCCAAGGATACAAAATATAAATACCCATGAGTAACATTAATAAGAAATATTGACACATAAGCAGAAAGGTGTGACTTTTTAATATGACTGACCTTCATATAACCCTCCCTTTTAATGAAATAAAAATAATAATGGAAATATTCTAAATATGGACACCAAATCTCCGACAATTATATCACCATAGAAGCAGAGATAGTAGGATGAGACATATCCAAAGAGACAAGAGGGAGGCAATCCAATTAAAAAATAACCTTATGCCAACCTAGATACCTTGAAAACATGAGGCAAACCCATAGCACAGTAGCTTTAAAAACCTGTAAAAATAAATTTGTAATAATAAGATAGTTCATAGAAACCAAGACTACCCTAGAGGAGTCACAACACACCATGCAAACTCCAAACTGAGAATTCTCTAATATAGTGACATCAAAATTAACCATTACAACATCCATTTATGGCAAGGACCATGACACACCACGTTTTACAATTTGGTTTCAAACCCCCTCTAGCCCATTATTATCCTAGACGATAATCAGAACAAAATACCATTGCATGAGAGCTTCATATGGGATCATCTAATATTAAAAAATAAATTCATTTCACCTCATCTAGAAAAAACATAAAATTTTAGGGACTATTATAAAAGTCACAAAAAATAATTACTTATAAATGATAAAAAACGGTGGTTAAAGTGTTGGATTTTTTAGTGGTTAGTTATGGGAACAAAAATTGGTATTAAAGAGATAACATTATCACCACATAAAAAAGTGATCATAAATGGTAACCAATATTAGTGCTTTTCTTAAGAACAAAAAAATGTCAACATAAGGATTATTATAATATTCTTAGAATTGTGTCTACTATGTCATATTCAATGTCATTAAAGATCAAGATACCTTTTGATAAGGAAAGGTCCAAGGAGAGGATACTTTAGATCCACTATAAAAATAACTCATAGTAGGAGTGAAAAATTGATAATGACAAGGATGAAGATTTTGATTATGAATATAGAAATGATTCTTCTTTGTTTTGATCTGTAGTATTTTTCTGGATGAGGGAAGGTCTGTTTGTATGACCCCATCCATCCTCTTGCTCGACTGTTATATTTTTGATTCACTTTTAATAAATGGTCAGGAGCTTTTGATTCCAGATTGACATTTTTCATAAACACCACCATTTATCTGTTCTTTTTCTATGTTTTGACAATGGTTTGTCCTGTGAGGATTCATCCAGCATCATACTTGACGTTTGTATGGGATGTTATTTATAAGTTGGGGATTTTTGCTACCACAATGTTCCATGGATGTGGGTTATAAGAACCTACACACACATTCCTACACCCAAGATATATGGTTCGAATCCTCCATGAACTAGACCACCTCTAAAGCTATGCTATAACTGGTCCTACACCCCATCCTACCTGCCTAGGTAGCCTATACACGAGCCAACTCCTCCACTTGACGACCCATTTTTTATAGAATAAGAAAAAAATTAAGAAATATAAATTTTAAAAAAGAATAAATTTAATATATATTATAAATAGTATTAAATATTAAATATTAAATATTAATATATAAAATGAATAAATTTTAATAATTAATCAAATATTTTAAAAAAATAAACAAATTTGAAAAAATATTAAAAGAAATTGTTAATGAATAATTTTTATTATAAATGAATTAATTAAATATATGTATTTATTGTTTAAAAAATTAATAAATATATTATATTGAATATAAATATATAAAATTGATAAAATATAATGATGAAAATATTAATAATCAGTTAATCAATTTTTAAATTTTTTTTCAATTTTTTTCTTTTAATTAATGTTCACTAATTTTTAACAAGAATTCATTTAATATTTTTTATTCAATAATAAATATAAGTGTTTGTTTCCAATTTTTATAATTTAATGACTTTAAATATTTTTTTTTAATATTTTTATATTTTATTCATTTTTAAGGTTTTTATACATAATAATTCATTAATATATTTAATATATTTAAATAGAAATATATTCATATATAAATATAAATATAAATAAAAAATATTTTCAATAAATATGATTCAATATAATACAAAAAAATCATTTTTACATTAAATAATTTATTATTTAGAGAAAACTGTTGAAAATTAATCAAATAACATTAATTAAAAATATTGAATAATTGTATCAAGTAATAAATGTTTAATTAAATTTCATTTTTCTATTTTCAAATTAATATATATCATTTGTGTGTTACATTAATTACACACATATATACCTGAAAATAATTGAATTTAATATAGAACACTGACACACATAATATTTATGTAATTTATTCAATTTTTAATATTAATTTTAGAATTATATTTTTTAACAAAATATATTTAATATATATTGTGTTAATAATATTTAAATTTTATTCAATTTTTTATTTTTATTCAATATATACTATTTATTTATTTTTAATATTTTTTTTCAAATTTATTCATTATTATAATTTTTCAGTTTTTTTTAATTTGTTCTTTTTAAAATTTTGTAATATATTTATTTTATCTTTTTAATAATCTTATTTTTTTAAAAGAGTTTACTCTAGGTACCCAAGATAATGTGGGAAAAAAGATTCAGGGCTAGGCTTTTAAAAGGATCTCTAAAGGGGGTGTGAAAACTCTTATAAATGGTATGGTCCAATTAACTACAACTAATGTTATGTCCCATTTAAAAATACCAGAATATTTTATTGAACAACTTCAATTCTACCTTGATAATTTCGGGAGGGGTATGGACAATAAGAGGAAACAAAGTCATTTAATTTAATGGGATGTGCTCGGTCATCCTAATGATTATAGGGGAATACATTTTTGGGATATACACCACGTCAACGATGCTCTAGTTAATAAGAAAGTATGATATCTAATTCAGCACCCTAATTATATATGTTCTAGGATCCTCCATGGTAAATATTTTCTTCATTCTAACATTCTCCATACATTCATAGGGACTCATCCTAGTTT
Source organism: Viscum album (assembly GCA_963277665.1). NCBI lineage: Eukaryota > Viridiplantae > Streptophyta > Magnoliopsida > Santalales > Viscaceae > Viscum > Viscum album. Next base: position 378,665,081 of record OY728130.1, on the reverse strand, counting down.
TCTATGGAGAAGATTGTGGGGTTTAATGAGATTCTCAAAAAGGGGCTACGTTGGAGGAATAGAGATGTGGTAACTATTAGGGTTTTGAAGGATCTATGGTTAGTTGATTTCTAGGGTTTCAAATTGATAACCCTTGTGATTTCTATTTTTTAGGAATTTCTAGTCTTCCATCTTTTTAATGAGATGTATGATGGTTGGTGCATTGGGAAATTGGACTATGGGTTCTCTGATATAAATAGTACACTTATCCTTAGAATCCCTTCTAAAAGGGATAGATGACCAGGTGATCTATACTAGATTCGGGAATCCTCAAGAAACTACTTTATTAAATAAGGTTATATGTATTCTTTAGAAACACAGATCATGGAGGGCGTTGAGTTATGAAAGATTCTCTAGAATCTTGTCTTTACACCAATGTTTTTGTTTTTTGAGACATAAACATGCTCCATAATTCTCCCATTCAAGGAGTTCCTTACATTTCATCTTCCAACTAATAACCAGATCATCCTTCTATATATGAATTTGTTGGAATCACCCATGTATTCCATTTTCAACTACCATGGGGCTCAGTGTGTATGCAATCATAATAATTCAAACACTGATAATTTTGTGGATTTATTGGATGAATTTGTTGTGAATTTGAACAAGTGGGTTTCAACCATTCCATAATATATTTATACACAATGGCATGGATGATCTTATATAGACATAATAATTTCATTTTTATCATGTTGGAAAGACCTTTATTTCTGCGGAGAGGTATTCATATTGGTTTTCCATTTGGAACTTAATCCATTCACAACAAAATTCCCCTTCCATACACCTTGGTTAGAATATTTTCAATCCCCCTTCTATAAGATCCTTAATGTTTAATATAGACACGACCATTTCTAATAGGGGCGTTACCGGTGTTGTAGTGATTGTTTGGGATTCTTTGGGCCTAATTATTGATGTTCAACAATCATCGTTCTCTGATTCCTAGACTACACCAGTTTCAGAAGCCCAATATATTATTATTGCTTTTGGATTTTCTTGTGAATGATGATTGGGATATCTTATCTTTGAGTCATATTTCCTTCCTTTCATCATTTCTATCCCTACACCAAATTTGGTATTCAACCATTCAGTTGTCTAGTCATAATGATTCATTAACTTTTACCTTTATTCACAACATGTTCTTTTCTTTCATCACGAGAGGGTGATAGTGATGATCACCTATTGGTGACACATGGATTTTCTAGTGTGTAACATGACTAGTTAGATGATTTCATGTAATGGATTTATTACCTTGTAAACCCAGATCATTGATATTTTAATTAAATTCCAGTTATTTTAAAAAAATATGTGTTATATATATATACACATTAATTTTACACACAGGCTAGCAAAAAATATTTCATGGGTTGGTGGATGATGAATGATGACCTCGGGTCAGCTGTTTTTAGATAACTTAGACCGAGTTCTTTTTTTATAGAGGGGGGACCTCAGGTTGGGTTTTTCTTTTAGAATTAGGGACATTTTTGGGTCATTGATTGGGTTCTTTACCTGTTCAGTTGACGGGTTATTTTCCACAAGTTGATAGACATTCGATGGCGTTAGATGGATTTGTAATGTGGGTTTTAGCCACATTCAAGTATTGACGGAACTCTTGTGTCACATGAGTTTACTTTTCTGTACTTTTATTTTCATCAGTAAGTTGTTATGGTCGGGCACATTCGGTACCTAAACTATCCTAGTAATAATGTAAAAAATATATTTGTCAATAAATAATTCATGAATAAATATATGAATATTTATATATAAATATATTTATATTTTTATATTTTCTATCTTTATAAAATTATATATTTATAACTATAAATAAATATGTTGAATTATTTTAAATATTATTTACATAATTATAAATTAATCTTTATAAAATTAAAATAAATTTATTAAAATAAATTTTTTTCCTATATTTATAATTATATAAAAAATATTAATAACTATATATTTATAAATATTTTTATAATAAAATACTTACAATTCATTTAATGTATTTATAATTATAAATAATTAAATATTAATTATCATTTTATGTATGTATTTACTTATAATTACATTTATAATTTCATATTTACAATTCTTTAATTATATTTATAATTAAATATATTAATATTTATTTATAATTATATACATTAAGTTATATTAATCACATCAATTATATTATTAAAGATTAAATATATTTATTTTTATTAGTGCAATAATATAATGTTTTGAAAAAAGTGATATGTATCAGCACTAAAAAAACACTGATAAAGAGGGTTTTTTTATCACCTGTTATTATTTTAGAGTTGTTAAAATCCCTATTTTTAGTGTCTTTTTAAAATCACTGATAAAACCCCTTGTTATATTATAAATTTAACCCCATGTGAATGAATTTCTCATGTTCCATTCAAGCTCTCATGAAAGTCCAGCTCTATTTCCTCTCCCATTGAACCTTCTTTTAGATTAATCAACCCTATAAAATCATAAGGTCTACTGTTTTTTATACTCCTTTCTCATTTAGCTATTTCTTTATACTTTACATGACTCTCATCATGCCCCACACATATACCAAGCCCCAACATATATAGTCACCAACGATATCCCATTCTTACATGTCTTTTATAGATGATTCTAGGGTAAATGAGAGGATTTGGAGTGATTAGAATCTATTCCCCCTGTAAAAAATATTCATTTTCAAAATAGAGTTGTTTTATTTCTTATTCCCTTATCATGTTTGGTAGAATAAAAAATAACCAAAAAACACAATATATATAAATATTATAATAATACCATTTTAAAATAATGAAACACACAACATCAATACATTGGGATTGTTATAATAATGAATTAGTCTAATATATATTACTAATATAAGGATATTATTTATCTTCACTCTATTAGTCTCTCTAAAATGAAACATGAATTTCCTATAAAAGAATTTATTTATTTTTATTTGGGTATTTATTCTTTAACATTCACTTAATTTTTTTATATTTGACCATATTAGGAAAGTCTTACATTATGCTACATAATATTTATAAAATATTTTTTAATACATGTCGAATGTAGAATCCAAAAGGATTACCTAAACATGCATTCATCTGCTTTAATAAAACCATTAAAGTAAATACTTTCCTTTTATATATATCAATGATAAAAAACTTTCTTGAGGAAAAACTATATGTTTTGAAAAAAAAACATTTAGGTGAACTTGATTATAGTGTAATTGGGTTCAAATAGATTCAGTGGAATTTGCCTATTCATTAAATTAAGTAATAGATCAAATTATGATAAGGAATTTTTTAAAAGACTACTCAATGATAAATATTTTATTTTACTCCATTTTTTCATTGTATCTATGACCATATAGGAAATATACAACAATTTTTTATTAGAATGTATTATTCTGGATTAGTTTATTGATCTTCCAAGAAGATTATATGGTTATTGGAATCATAGAATCTCAAGAGGGAAATCATACATTGTAATAATGATAATATAAAAATGTATTTAAGGAAGGTAAAAAACGAACATAGTTTCTTTATTATGTTAATATTTACTTTAACAATATATATATAGAAAACTATTTTAATAATCATCTATGAACATATATTATACTAATTAGGTTTTTAAATATTTCCAACAATTAAATTGACCATTTTAATTTAATTTATAATAGTTAAAATATATATTCATTACCCCACCTGACATTATAAAAAATTGTTTTAAATTGGAATTTTTCAATTTATATATAATGCACCATTATATAGGATGCAAATTATTTTTTAAAAATGCGTTGATTAATTTTATAAAAAGTGTATATGATATTATTTTTAATTTCAATTAATTTTCTTAAATAACCCCATGACTAAAAAATATATTCAGATCCTATTTTTTATAATTTATCACTTATTTTCCTTTATGAATGTCTTTATCCTTATGAAACTATCCCAAAATAATATCACCTCCCGCAGACATAACTTTCATGGAATTGTCATCACAAACTACTTACTATAGTCCCAACACTATTCTCATCATGAGGGGATATTACCTGGTTTACCACCAAACTCTCAATTCAATAGGTCTGTTCGATTATTCTTAGCCCCATTTCTTCCTTTTGATTTCAAGTTCATGTGACTGATACTTTTTATTGTCTTAATATTGAATTAATCATAAGTGAAATTTGACCCTTTAATTTTGTTGGTCAACTGAACATTTTTAATCCTTCCACATCATGAGGTAATTTTGGGGCAATGTCTTGGATCAGACATCAAACCTGGGGGAGAATACATGTTACATGTATCCTTCCCCCAACTGATATCATTTTGAAAATCCATATATGATTCAATAAATTTTAAACCTCACTCCTTTTTTCCACTCTATGATTTTTCTATATATGATGTTGTCTATTGGATGCACTTCTGTTTTTTCGGTTTTTAGGTGGTTCATTATAGTTTGTCTTATAATCCAATCATTTTTTGAGATGAGGATTTTTATTTATCCCACATGCATACTTCATCAATTTGTGTAGAAGTTGGCGGTTTCATCATCTGATAAAAGACCATAAAATTTAGTTCCTATGAACCCTATTAGTGAAACACCACCTGGGCCACTATGTTCAATGTTTTTAAAAGAATATAAATCAATTCATCAATATTTTTGGACTCCTACCGATAAAAGATATATAATTCATCATTGAATAAATACATTTTCCCCAAAAAACATCAAATCGATAACCTGGACCAAAAACCACATGTTTGAACCCAAATTGTGTCTTTTTTCTGTCACAATTTTTTAAAATGATAACTTATTAGGAATCATCACCAATAACGTTCAAATATTGGGTTATAATTGTTTGAAGTTTCTATACCATTATACTTTGATTATCAATACCCTTTTCATATATATTTATAGATTCACTAAATGAATATTTTATGAACTTAGTAGGATTGATATTAATTGAATATGTATGAGTGATAGTTATATGGAATGTGTATGATCTTGGAGTGAAAGATTTTATCATGTTTTCAATTGAGAAGGAACATAATCCTTCTCAAATCCTTTTCTCATATTTACATTTTAGTTTCTCATGATAAATTAGTTCAGAAGATTTGAAAGAACATTTAATTTTTCATGGAATATATTAGAGATAATATTTTTTACTAAACATGGAATGTAAATGAATATACATATTTTTTGGGATGAAACTATGTTTTATGGATCATTTGATATGAAAAATAGGATTATTCTGATGGAGATGATGTGGAATAAATGATAATGGAAATTGAATATGACCTTCATGATTTTTAAAAGTTGTTTGAGAGGTTAAATAAATGTTCTAAGAGACCATTGTTTTCTGATGGTACTAAATTTACAAATTTGTTTGCTGTATAGATGTTATAAAATATGAATGATGGAATAAGATGCAGAAACACCAACATTATAGTTTAATTCCTCTCTTAAATTATATTATAATAGGATAAAATCAAATTCCTTGTCGAACATATGACTCTATTAAAATGTTATGTTCAATGGGAAACATCTCTAAAAAACATACATATTCAAATTATTTCATATTGTTTATCATGGACCATGAATCACTCATAAAAAGTATTTAGTGTGGAATGAATAGATACAATAATGATGAATCATTTCCATCAAAATTTGTATGACACATTCCAATCATTTGATGGTTTAGATGATTATATGGACTTCAAGAACCTATGAGACGGTTGACATGGCATGTAGATTAAAGGATTAATAATGGGAAACTATCCCATCTAAAAGTCTCATCTCATTGGATGATAAATGATTATGAGTATCCCAAATTTTAAAATTATCTAAGAATCCCTATCTTTCAATATATTTATATGGAATAAATTCACATGGTTTTCTGAGTAGTGGTCATAATTCAAGGAAATTTATGATGGTAACATATAACTTGAAACAATGGTTCTTCATGACAAGTAAATATATTTGTTTGTCTATAATTGTATCTAAGACATGAAACTATAATAATGATATTGATGTCTATTTGGCTCCATTGGTCTAGGATCATAAATTTATGTGGGATACATGTGTTACATTGTTTGTTTCTCTCATATGTTAATAATTCACATTAAGAAACATGTTGTATCGTATGACAAATGACAGTCTTGCATATGAATTTTTTTTAGTCTATAACATTAATGAAATATTTAGGTGTCCCCTTTGTGAAGAATGTACACACTCAATTCAGCTGAAACATTCTCTAAAGAATATGTTATTAACAAAATGGATGTTTTCCCTTGACAACATAAATTCTAATTATAGACAACAACATTCAATGGGAATATAGAATATGGTACCACACCATCTCCACTAATGAGTGATCAACTATTTGAGAAAGTAAATTAAATTAACACTGTATTTGGTAAATAGTTTTTAAAAAATATTTAGAAATTAGGTTGAAAAAAGAGATCAATTTTCATTTAATTACCATACTAGAAATGTTTGTAAATTATACATTTTCATGATTCAAATTTTATAAAAAAAATTATTTGATAGTGTTATTTTCACATTACTAAATATTCTCTAAAAAATAGATAACATCAAAGCTGGGGTGGAAATGATTAGCACAGTGATAAGGGAAGACATGGTAATAATATAGGGTGACAAGCAAACTTTTCTTCGTCTAGTATCTTAGACTCTATGCCGATAAGAAAAATAATAACTTGGAAATATCTTTAATGGCGTAAAAGATCTTGAGGGGTATTCAATAATTATCCAGAATGTCGTGTCGATTACTAATTTTATGTTATAGTGTCTAAAATCACAGTATTGTCATTTATTGATGTAATATCTGAACCACATTTCTTTACATTTCATTCATACTTAAAATTTATGACATACATTAACCAGAATATTCTTCTTTTTCAAAGACATATGCAGTAATATAATAGACATGGAAAAGTATCTAATATTGAACAATGAGATTGAAGTCATATTATTTTAATTATATATTTTCTTCCCCACATAATTCTATAATATTATGGTCTACCTAATGATTAACTTAGTAATAGAGGTTCAACTATATGGTCATGTCCATCGTATATGGATGTACCAATATTAATGATATATAAAGATTTAAAAATGGTAAATCAAGAACTGAAGTCATCCAGAAGGTGGAATTGTAGATCTATATATTATTGAAGAATCTATTGAATTATGTACCAATTAAATTTCATATTCTTATAGAATCAATCTCTCAAATCCTTATAACAATATATGCCTAATGGGACACGGTATTTTCGAAAGATTTGTTATTATAATTACCATTATAGTGTGTGATAAATCTCTCCTTTACAATTTACATAATAATTAATAGGTTGTTCAAAACATTGAATCCCACAATGTAGTTCATATATATTTGAATCCATCAAGCGAATAAGGATGGGTATCAAATACGCAAAATCAATTATTTATAGGATGGGTAGGAAATCATATTTAAAAGGAATTATCTAAAAATAAGAATTCAATTTTAGAATGACTTTGATGGATAACTATTGGAAAAAACCAATGTTATATCATAATCTTATTTTGTAATTAATAGTTATACATTATATACAAAGGAATAAAATTAAAATATTATAATGAAAAATTATGGATTTATTCTTGTGATAGAAGTGATACACATATCTAGTTCTATGTTTTGAAATGAAATTTATGAAAATATATCATATTTTAGCATCATCAAACAGATTAATGAGTTATATCATACAAAATTTTGAGTACGACTTTTCCATTTCAATTGGGCTGAAAACCGGAGTGAAATGAAATTCAATGAATTGGGCTTTGTGAAGGTGAATTTTAGTGTGTAATGGTATACATATGATCTATTTATAATGGGATCAAAAGCAATGAATTTATTTATTCCCTAAATCTAAAAAAACAATCAATCACTTGTCGTATTGGAAACTAAAATAACTATAGGTTCAAATGAAAATTCAAATGAGGTTAACCCTTTCATTGGGAGATGAAAATAATTTCACGGAGATCCCAATTTAGAGAATTCCTTGCACATTATAGGAACCCTAAATTAAGGGGTTTGGATTCTCAATATAGGTGATTAGTCCCTTAGAACATTATGAAAAAAGTGAGATTGATGAGAAGGTTAAAATGTTTTTAAATATTCTATGATTTTTTAATAATATTATGAATTATCTACTACATTTACGTAATCTAAATTAAATGTTTGACTACTCATTAATATAAAAATTTATACACAAGATGATGTCCCTAATACTGAGTTAGAACATATTTTTTATAACAATAATATATAATTTTCAGGAGATAAATAATAATTTAATGAGAAAAAATAATAATGATATAGAATATCTTTTCTAAACAAAAGTATCAAGGTATGAACCAAGGGTATGAAATTTTTCTTTGGTTGGAATAAACACAAAAAACATATTGGCCCTAAAAAGAAAATTTTATTAAGTTATTTTTATGGTTAAAATGACATTGAATACAAAAAATGATAGAGATACACGATACCATGTTCGATCTATTATTAATGAAACCAATTGAGAAGATATTAAGGTAATATTATGATATACTTTATTTATTTTATCTATATATTATCTAATGAAACATTGATGTACTTTTCATTTTCAATTATAGAGTTCATTTATTTTTGATTATTTAAATAATAAATATGTGTTAATAGAAACTGAGAAAACATATAGATTCTTCTGGACACATTATATAAAGAATCAACATAGGTATCCGGATAGGAATGCAAATACACACCCACCTGTTATGTATGCACACATTATAAAATAAGATACATGGAAATATTTAATTAGCCATCACAATGAGAAACAACTTCCTGTGTAATGTAGTCAATAATATTTTATTTTATTTATGAAAAAATAGAGTGATGAAAATAAACAATGTGAAACAAAACCAATGTACCCCTATAAAAAAAGAAAGGATTGGGTAAACTTCACTCGAAAAGAAATTAGTATTTATTTTAAATATATTATAAATTTTTATATGATATGAAAAAATATATTTTCATTTATATATATGAATATTGATATATTAAAATCTTGATGCCACTTCAATACCACGTCATGGGCTATGGAAGGAGGACCCTGTAAATAAAAAGGTCAAACTAGTCGATGGAAACACAAAAGCAGCATATGAAGTATTTTTAAGTATGAAATAATAGAAATTCATTAGTATTTATGAAATTATTGGATTAAAATATATATTTATATTCATATGTATTTTATATGGTTTTGATAAAATAATTAGATTCAATTATACCTGATGATAGAATTTTTTAAGTATCTTTGAAGTGGGCAGAACAATATGGTTGTATTAGAGGTGCATGATTTTAAGTGTCACTTAGAACATATTTTGAGAAGAAAAAGATTCCAGGAGATACATTTTATATGATGATAAGATGTTAGGATTATATAAATTCTTTGAAAGGCATTATCCAATAGTCTAGTTTTGTTGATCAATATATGTAAAAGGATCAAATTAAAATGATAGTGGAAAAAAGAACAATACATGAAGAGTAAAATTACCCCACTACCATTTAGGCAAGCCATTCTCCCCAACCATCAACCTATCCTAAGGTAATAAATTATACCATTACTTTTTCTCTTAAATGTGATTCAAGGAACTTCCAATATTTTTATATAACTATAATTATATAGGGTGAATTATTATGTGATTTATTTCTATCAAAACCCACACAAATTCTTTTTTTGAGTGGTATAATGAATAATAACCTATCATAAATGCTATAGAACAATAAAATACCAAATGTTTAAATGTGAGTATGGATTGAAGTAGATCACCAACCAAACTTTGTGTCTCCTATTCTTGTTAATTAGTTGGATATTTCCACTATCAATGCTGCAATTGGAAATATCATCGAATTCTAGTTTAATCTTAAAATAATACATGAGGTATGTACTTAACATTTTTTTCAGATGAAAACCATTTAGTAGTTGAAGAAAAAAGGTCTTAAATATGGTATGGTATTACAAAAGGATACAATCATCAGAAAAAACGTTGAATCATGGAAGTCTTGTAAATCAACAATTAAATAAAATGGACCTTCCTAGAGTTCCTTCTCCACTATTATTCTCCTAACACCAATGTTAACTGTACTTTTCCATGTAGACAAAACATTACAAAAAATGAGATATATCTTAAATTCAATATACATAATAAATATTTGTAAATTTTATAACAGAAATGGTTTTTCTAGAGATTATAAATTATATTATCAATTTTCAATGGTTGGGGGTCTCGTTTGTTAATAAATTCATGAGGTACATTTTCTTAACCCATCTATCAAAAATATGAGATGATATGTTAATTAAAGGTAATAATATTTTTATTTCCTACAGGAATTTATATAAAAAATATATAAATTGAAAACACTATTAAGAATGATTTGGACTCATTAATCACAGTATCATTTTTATACATGAATTTTATTTATACTAGAAAAAAACTGATAAGATAAAATATTATCTATGTGAGGCGTTTGAGTAGAATATAACTGACAATAGTCTCTTCTTGATTCTTAAAATGTAGGTGGAAAAGTCGGAAATCTAATGTTTTTTGTACTTTTTTAAATTTTTTTAATTTTGAGAAGCACATTATAACGATGTAACTTATATTAGATACCCAAAATGCTTATTTTTTTGGATAAATGCATGGAGTTTCTTGAAACTCATCACAAATGATGATTATTGTGAATTTTTTATGCACTCTAATTATCATTATATATATATAATCAAATTACATGTTTCAATTTTTTAAATGATGTTTTTATGATAGGGAGATATAGAAATACAAGTTAAATCATGGTATGAGGTTGAGGATGGAACATTAGAAGTGTATTTATTTACTCAAATAAAAAAATATTAGGTATATATGGTTTGGTGATATTTATAGGTTCTAGACACAGCAGAAGAGTGGTTGGGAAGACACCAAACATTAATATTTACCATGGTCAATGATTATTCTGAGATTAATACGATGATGAATGCTAGTATCCATGGAATAGAATCAATGATTTAGATAAGGAAGGAAGAGGCCCAAAACCATTTGAGAGAATCTTTCACATCATGTTTATAATTTATTTGAATAATTTCATAAAGAAAATAATACCTGGACCACCAGTATTTTCTTCATTGATGATTCGGGTCATTCATAATGACCCTTACTAATTATCTTGTTGTGCTTGCAAGGAATCAAACTAGAATATTTATAGCGATGATCCACATGTTCTATGATAGCCTTCGATCGACACCACTCTTTCTCTGGGTGCTAGTGCAGTGAGGAAAATGTCTTGTGTTAGTCACTCTTGATCACTTGTTCTTCGACCTTGATGATCATATCTCGTTCATGAGAGGGGAGAGAAGAGGATTCAAGAGAAATTTTTTATCTCAAAAAATTTCAATTCACTAGGTGTTCAGTTCAAGATCATAGAACAATAGATGTATGTGTATATTTATTGACATGGTGATTCAGTTACAATATTTAATTGCATAACACCAATAAAATAAATTCATAACCATAGTGAAAACCATTCTATTTGTAATAATACCGCTTCATTATTTATGGTGTTCCAACTTGTGAAAATTAGAATTATAAATAATATTATGCATCATAAAATAATTGCAGCATTATTTTAATTTTTTCCAACTTGTTAAATAATTATTTATAATCTTGAAAATAATTATCTTACTATTGGACTAGCCTTGGTCCTCTTGAACAACACTTCTATTTATTGAACAACCGACTAACTAAATAAATAATTTATTCTCTTAAATAAATATTTTCTTTACAAACTAGAAAATAAATATTTATTAAATGTTCAATATAAAAATAATTTTATTTTACTTCTAATCAAGTGAATGCATATTTATTTAATTTATACAAAATTTTAACATGAGTAAAATTATTCCAATTTCATGAGAATAATATTTATTAATTAAATTCAAATACAATATAACTAGGACCATGAAAACCTTAGTGTCTGGCCCTCTAAGATTATTTCTCATTGGCATTAGGTAGGCTTGCCTAAAGTCCATGAGCACTGTCTCGAAATATGGAAATATACCCAAGATAATAAAATTAATCTCGCTACAATAAAATCCACATATGAACGCTCACTGTCTAATATAATACCTCTTTTACAATTTCTCATCAATCAGGTTTCATGATAGTGTGATCAACGTTTATTCTTGATACATCATTCTTTGGCTACATGAAATAAAATCATTGTTACACCATGGGCATAGAACTTCGGACGATGGTACAATTTCAATAAAAGGGTTGAGATATCAGATTCCATAAATGGAAGGGGAAAATACTTCGTCTACTTATCCATTAATAACATGCCACTCGTGATGCAACCGATGTACCCTAATTCCCGCCAGTTATGTACATGATGGTTTTCATCATAAAATCAATGTTCACAAGTCATGACATGTATTAATGATAATCTTATAGTCTGAGGATCATTACACATTCTCCATATATAAATATCTTATTACACCAAAAAAAGAAAAATTCTTACTGGTAGGTCTGTTCTAATAAAAAATACTCTAGGACATTATTACTTCATTGTCATGAAAAGCAATGAAAAATATGTGAAAATATGTTTAATATTTAAATACATTAAATGTCATTATATTCAAAGTAAAAAACTATTGGTTCTAGGACACTGACTCTTATAAACTCCCACGTGGATTAGAGCCAACTGCCTACGATGTTCAGTCCACTTGAACTCACATGGTGATCATGTTTCTGATGAGTCAAGATGTTAGTAAAGGGGTATACTACATTGTCTTCCATGTAAATATTTCTAACTAAAACTTCACATCTCTAAGAAAAATATTGAAGAGATGATAATTTTTAAGTATTTGCTTCATCCGTTGATGTAACCTTGGAACTTTTATGAGAACCACCACTGCAGTTTTATCATAGTACAATGTGATGAGATATTTACTGATATGTATCACATAAAACTCTTGGATAAAGCTTCAAATCCAAACTAATTCGTTAGATACATTAGAAGATGGTATATACTCTAACTCTACTATAGAATCTGTGACCACACTCCGCTTTGAGCTCTTCTAGCTCACTGAACCTCCATTCAATGTGATGATGTATCCCGTTTGTGACATCATGTCATCTTGATCAGTCTAGAAACTAGAATTTCCATATCCTATGATGACAAGTTCCTCATATCCTCTATAAAACAAGAACATATCCTTAGTACACCTTTGATACTTTTGGATAGTCTTTACTTCCATCCAATGGAGGTCACCTGGTCCATCTTGATATCTACCTACCACACATAATGCTTAAAAAACATCAATCCTTGTACATAGTAAGAAATACTTGAATTCTCTGATATCTGATGTGTATGAAATCCTTACCATTATCTTTCTTTCCTCATGTGTTTGGGGACCCAATTTCATGGAATGATGAATGCCATATGATGCTGGAAAGAATCCCCTCAATGATTCTTCCATCTTGTCAATGTATGTACTTTGACTTAGGTCCAAAAATCTCTTAGATCTATCACGATGGATCTTGATCCCAAGAATATATACTACCTCACCCAAGTCTTTCATGGAGAAGCATTGATTCAACCATATATTAACAGACTGTATGACCAGTATCTCATTTTCAATAAGTAATATGTCATTAAAATATACTATTAGGAAAATGACTGCACTCCTACGGAACCATTTTTATACAAAAGGCTCACATTCAATATTGAAAAAACCAAATTGCACTGTGTATTTATCAAAACCAATGTTCCATGACCTCAATTCTTTCTTTAAAACATAAATTGGGGTTTTCAACTTCCATACCTTATTTGAATCCTTTGGAGTCAAAAAATCTTTAGGTTTTGTCATGTAGACATCTTCCTGAGAGTTCCCAATAATGAAGGCTATTTTGACATCCATTTGAAAAATCTCATAGTCATGGTAAACAGAAATGGCCAATAAAATGCGAATGGATTTTAGCATTGAATCTAGGGAAAAGGTTTCATTGTAGTCAATTTCTTGATGTTGTTTGAACCCTTTTGCAACTAGTAATGCCTTATAGGGTCTGACATGTCCTTCTATGTACAGTTTATTCTTAAATACCCATTTTCAACCAATATTCTATAAATCAACTTGAGGATCTACCAAAATTGAGACTTGGTTTTGGTACATGCAATGCATTTCAGAATTAATGGCATCTTTTCACCTGGAAACATATGTGCCACTTACTATTTACTTGTAGGTTATAGGATCATTATTATCACATAATAATGAGTAACCATCATTGGTAACAAGAAGACCATACCTTTCCAGATCTATAACCTCTCTTATAATCCTACACAATTCTTGTATCTTTCGAATAGTTATTTCTTCCACGGGTCTTTAGGGAATCTGCATTCCTACCAACTCTTGTTTACCTTGAGCCTCAACTTCATTGAAGTCTATCTCACTCCCACTATATCTTTTGGAGATGTTCTCCCTCTCAATGAATATGTAATGTCTAGGAACTATATCCTTTTTGCCTGAGTGGTTATATAGGTAATATCAATTTGTTTCCTTTGGGAATCCTATAAAGGTACACTTTGTGCCTTGGTGTGCAAGCTTGTTAACTGAAAAGGCCTTACCAAACACATCGCTTCCCCACACATGTAAATTCGATAACATGGATTTCCTTCCACTACTGTACTTGTATGTAATACAATTTATCAATTTATTTGGTACTTGGTTTAGTATGTGTGCCACTGTTTGTAATGAATATCCCCAAAAGTATAATAAAAGACTCACATAACTCATCATTTATCTCACCATGTCCAACATTGTGCAGTTCCTCCTTTTGCTCACACCATTCCACGGGGGTATATAAAGTGGAGTGAGTTGGGATAATATCCCAAACTCCCATAAGTAATCAATGAATTCTTGATTAAGATACTCTCTACCTCAGTCTGAGTGGAGTTTTTTAATCTTATTAGCAAGTTGGTTCTCAACATCATTATTGTATTCTTTGAAATTATCAAAAGAATCCAACTTATACTTAATTAATTAGATATATCCATATATACTAAAATCATTAGTAAAAGGTATGAAGTATGAGTTCCCTCCCTTTGCTTCAACTTGAAATTTCCCACACACATTGATACGAACCAATTAAAAAAGTTCTTTAGCCCTTTCACCATTCCCACTAAATAGATCTTTGGTCATTTTTCCTTGTAAACATGAATGAAATCCACCAAGTTGTTTTAGTTCAAAAGAATCTAAATATCAATATTGATGTATGATTGTCAGGAGTTTCTCATTTACATGACCTAGATGGAGATTCCAAAGTTGGGTGTGGTATGTGTCATGTGAAGTATGTTTTTTATTGATAACCATTACTTGATTTGAGAAATCTTACACATAAACAACGTTGAATAAATGTTACCTAGAAAAAAAAATGATATCTTTGTAAAAGAAGAAAAATTCATTTAAAAACATGGAAACAAATACATTGTATCCTATCTGGATATAGAAATAATGATTTTAGTAATAGAGGACACATAATAACAACCCATTAATAGCAAGATCATCCCAGTTGGCAATGTGAGGTTTTAGTCCCCAATAGCTACCCCATCATGTCTGGCTCTATTCAATGTTCACAGATCTACCTATCCTTGGACAATATTTTTTAATATACTTGTTTCATATACTTGGATACATATTTGAGCACCACATTATGTGTCTAATACCCAATTTTTATAAAGATATATATTTTATTCGATAATAAATTCACCTGAAGCCTCCCCTTGCTTCTTAGGCTTGGTGCATTTCTTCTTCAAGTGGCTTTCTTTTCATATTAAAACCCAATGGCCTCATGTTCCCTAGGCTCCCCTTTTATCTTCCTTTTCAAGGAAGTTCATGTATAATCTTTAGACTTAAATCTCTTCACCTTCTAGTTCCTTTTATTCACCATAAGGATTGAAGGCATTTTGAGCTTCATATCATTGTCCACCTGACACATAAGTATTAGAAGATTATATTGAGGATTATTAATGTTGTTCATATTGAAATTGAAAAAAACATTGTTGAATCTATGAAGGAGTGATGCGAGAATGATATTGGTTCCCAGTTCTTTGGGGAGTTTAAACTTTAGAACCTCCAGGTGCTCAATGTCTCAAATGATATTGACTTCATGAGGCCCAACTAGGGAACCCTCTAAAAAATTTCTCTAAAAGTGTGACTTGGATATCTCAAACATTTCCATTCATTCTATCTCATGGTAAAGACCACCAAGGTGCTCGATCTTTCTATAAAAATCCATGTTTTTATGAGACTTCATGAGCTCACTAGACATTGATGATAACATCAAACATTGAACGTCGACCACATTGTTCATATGTTTCTCATAGACTAAGAAATCCTCATCACTTGCCTCTTTGTTAGGTGGATCAGTTATTGCTGACTCCAAAACATAGTACTTCCTTTAATGGCATAGGATAACCCAAAGGCATTTAACCATTCCTAGAATTTACTGCCAATGAGGATGTTGTCTTAATCCATAATTGATTGCAGGGATATTGTGGTTGATGAGTTTTTTATTTTTTATTCTATAATTAAAAGAGAACATCATTATTACTTTCTTGATTACAATTTTATGATAAATAATAAATTAATTTTATCAAGTCCCAATGGACCTCACCATTGAACTCAGAATGTCCAGTTTTCATGACATACTAGTGGAAAGGATCCATATTCCCCTTCGCATAACCCCAAAAAGGATTGGTCATGCTATTTGAAGTTATTTAGGTAGGTAGGTCTTTTACAACTATAGGCTTGTAGCTCCTAGATCTGTTGAGTGGACTCCCCAATCCATAAATCCTAACTTTGGATTTCCTCAACTCTTTCCTTCAATATTACACCAAATTTAGCAAGGGATACAACCCTTGCTATAATATGGTTAAGTCAACTCAAATCCTTACTTAAGGGATTCCTGTATAAATGTAAGTGTCTCAACTACGGTTATTCAATCACATAGTTTTATTGACTTTTTCTCGTAATCAAGTAACATAAGGCTTTATTTGACTTAATATTTTATTTGATGGATTTTTATCTCTTATGTGAGAATTGATTATTATCATTATCACATTCTTGTTAACATTAAGTAGAACTTACATAAGTGACTAACCATGTCATGATAATATTTACCCCTAATCCAAGTTTATTTTATCTCTATCTTTCTTTCTTATTTAATACATTAATTATGTGATTGCGACAACACATCCATAATGAAAAAAAATTAAACTGACTAAAATAAAATAAAGTAAATGGTATTATCATGATATTGTCTAATGGTGAGTTTATATAGGGGTTGATAAAATAACCCTGACCTAGGGGAGAAACACAGTGAACATTTTGTGTTTTTTTATAGCTTTCCACATGTCCACCACTGTATCTCCTGGGATTGGTTTCATCTCGACTCTAGATTGAACAACCTTCTCTAGCTTAGTAGTTCCATCAATTATATATGATTGTAAACTCACACATTAGTGAGGGGTAAAAATGGGGGTTTACATAAAAGAAACCATGGGCATGCATGCCTTACATATTAATGAGGATAGATGGCTCACAGGATAACAATTAATTTAATAAATATATTAAAATAAAACCAATCACATACTAAGGTCTTGGTTTAGCTCAGGATCACCCACAAACATGCAACAAGTTACACAATTAATAAACCTAGTTTTCAATTCTTTAATCATTCTTGTTTAAGATAAATCATGCTCAAATCAATTTTTTATCATTTTTAATTAATAAATACTTTTATCTTAAAATATTTTTTTTTGAATTTCTTTAAGATTCTCATCGATCATATTCTAAAACACATTAAATTCAATTAAAGTTATCTTTGTACGTAACATGTACCTTGAAGGTAACCCAGTTAATTCTTATTCATAACTACCCAATGAGAAGAAATGACCATTACACATATGTTAAATTAAAACAAACACATATATATATATATAACACCTATCATGTGTTGTGCCTCAACTTTATGATCACACGATGGCACACATCTCAAGGTTTTTTATAATATAATGATAAATTTTAATAAATATTCATAATTTGGATAAGTAAACGACGTAGACTATTGTTAACCATCCATATTATGTACACACTTGAGGAATCAATGTGTGTGTGTACTTCAGAAATCTTCAGAGTACACAACATGTATAGTGGACCACAAGCTGTGTAGTTCCACGTTATAGGGTCTCTAGCTGGGCAAGCCACGTACGGGGTACACAGTTCAATCCTAACCTAAATGGACAACACTTCATGTCCAGTGGGCCACACAACATGTAATCTAGAAACCATGTGCCACCTTTTCATAGTCAACACAAAGAGTAATTAAGACGTAGACAAAATTCAATGATACATGTGGGTTTGGTGGACCAAATTGGGTGAATTGAATCTTGACTACATGGCATGCACTACCGAATACACACAGTGTGTTCTGGTGTTGTATGTATAGGAACTCTTGGAACATCTATATGAGATCCACTATTTCATTTAAATTAAAATGAAAAGAAATTTTTTTCTGTAAGGTGAATGAGTAACAAAATAAGAAGAACATATCTTGAGATTCATATTTTCAGAACTATTAACTTGAATTGAAACAAACAATTTATAAAAAGTGTAAATCATCAACGAAATATTTAAAAAATCATAAACTATGATGTAACTGCTCTGATACCACTTGTAGGTTTTGGGCGTAGCAGAAGCATGGTTGGCCCGACACCCCACATTAATATTTACCATGATCAATGATTTTTCTGAGATCAATACGACGATGAACTCCAGTGTCCATAGAATAGAATCAAAGATTTAGATAAATATGGAATAGGGCCAAAAACATTAGAGATAATCTCTCACATCATGTTTATAATTAATTTAATAATTTAATAATGAAAAAAATAACTAGATCTTTGGTATTTCCTTTTTTGATGATGTTGATCATCCGGAATGATTATTTCAGATTATCTTGTTGCCTTGTACGTATCCAAATTAGAATCCCTCTAGCGGTTATCCTCACGCACTGTGATGGCATCCGATCAACACCACTCATTCTTTTGGTGCTATCATGGAAAAGCGAGTGTCTTGTGTTGGTCGTTCTTGATAATTTTTTCTTCGGCCTTTAATAATGTCTCTCATTCATTACAGGGGAGGGAAGTGGATTTGAAAGAGAAATTGTTTCGGTCAACAATTATCAATTCACTGGGTGTGCAGTCTGGGTACATGGAACAATAGACATACATGTATTTTTAATGACATGGGGATTTAGTTATAATATTTAATTGTGTAAAAGAAATTAAATACATTCATAACCTTATAGAAAACCCATTCTATTAATAATAATACCACCTCATTATTTATGGTGTTCCATCTTCCACATAACATAATTATAAATAAAATTTTGCATCATTAAATAATAGTAACATTATTTTGATTTTTGCCAAGTAGTTAAATAATTATTTATTATCTTGTAAATAATTATTTTACTACCAGACTGACCTTGGTCCACTCGAAATCCAGATACATTTATTGAAAACCTAGAAAAATAAATAAATAATTTATTCTATCAAAAATATATTTTATTTAAAATAATTAAATAAATATTTAATAAATGTTCAGTAAAATAAATAAATATATTTTTCACAAAATATAGTGATTAAATATTTATTTATCTTATGCAATCATTTCAAAATGAATAAAATTATTCCAATATCTTGAGAATAATATTTATTAATAAAATACATATAGAATTTCACAGAGACTTCTTGAAACACTTATTGTGTGACCTTCTAATATTCTTCTTCATTAGCATTAAGTGGGCTTCCCTAAAGTCCAAAAGTATTATCTAGCAACGGGTCAAGGCACCCAAGTGAAATAAATTAAAGTGGAAAAAATGACATCCAAATACAAAATGTCATTGTGTAATATAATCCCTTTTTCGCAATCTCTCATCAAGAAGGTTTCATTATAGTGTCATCAACTTTTATACTTGATATGTTGCTTTTCTACTACCTAAAATAAACTCATCATTACACCTTGTAAATGGAATTTCACGCAAAAGTTCTATTTAAATCAAAGTGATGAGATATAAACTTCCATAAATTGAAGGGTAAAATACTTTCTCAAATTATCCATTAATAACATTCCACTCGTGACGATCCCAAAGTACTCTACTTCACGCCAACTGTCTGCATCGTTGTTTTCATCAGTAAATAAAAGTGCGCAAGTCATGACATATATTAATGATAATATTAATGTATAAGGATTATTACACAGACATGAAAATAAAAATATTTGAGGTCAAAAAAATCGGAGGAATTCCTACTGGTGGGTCTGTTCTCATAATATCATGTCTTAGATATTACCAATTGAGAACTTCACGAGAGGAAGTATCATATTCTTATGTGTACTTTCACCTGACTTTACACATGCCATATGTCCCATCATAGTATGTCATCGAACCGTAGAACAATATTTAAGAATTTTGTTACACCTTTTCAATGTTCTCATCATAGGTGGAAACTTCCATGACCTTATCAATGCAAAAAATTCGCTAAGACATTATTACATCATAGTCATGCAGAATAACAAAAAATATGTAATAATATGTTTAATATTTTTCTTCATTAAATATACATGAAATCAAAGTAAAACTAGTGGGTTCTAAGACACTAACTCTTACAACAATTACATTCTTGTATAAGGGGTTTTATAGGTTGTATGCATTTTTCTCCTTAAGAAGAACTAAAAAGACACACTTTATGCCCTAAGGTGCTATATTGTTGCCTAATAAGGCATTAATAAATGCCTCAAATCCCCATACATGTGTATGTGATAAAACTAGATTATTTACATCCTGTAACAAAAAAGGGAATTCTGCTTTTCACTTTATTTGGTACTCACATTAATGTGTATGTTTCATTTTCTAATTTATATCCCCAAAAGGATAATGGATGATCTTTATGACCCAAAATAAACCTTACCATATATAATAAGTTATAGTTCCTTGTTTCCATGAAACATTTCCACTATGCTATGTAAGGTGGAGTGAGTTTAGATAGAATTCCAAAATACTTTATAAATTTAACAAACTATTGGGTAAGATATGCACCACATTGATTAAATCCAAGGTTTGTTATTTATTTCCATGTTGATTCTCTAATTAATTCTTCAATTCCTTAAATCTCTCAAAATACCTGGAATTATACCTCATCAAGTAGACATATCCATATCTATAGAAGTCATATACAAAAGTTCTGATGTACGAATACAAACCTCAAGATTCTAATAGAAATAGTCCATACACATCAGTGTGTACCAATACTAGATGATCAATGTCCCTTTCACCCTATCCACTAAATAACAGTTTAGTAATTGTACCCTGTAAACACGCATGACATATTTTAAGTCGGTTTACCTAAGAAGATTCTAAAAGATAACTTAAAAGATCATTACCAAAGGATTCTCATTTACATTACCGAGATGATACTTCCATAGTTGGGAGTCATATGAGACTTGCGAACATGATTCATTAACAATTTACAATACATTGTTTTTTTAATTTAATACATAAATACCTTAATTTAAATATACCAGACCACACCATATGTTGTCTTTATAAATGAAACGAAATTTACATCAAAACATGAAAATAAAACCATTTTCATATAGGCATGATACAAAAATTATGTTCTTCATAACATTTTGGTACATAATAAAAACCTTTTAAAACCAAAATAATTTCTATTAGAAAAGAAATGTGGTAGTTACCATTGGAATGAGAAGCCATCCACACACCATTATATTCTTTCAAATCCACATATCCTCTTTAATTATTTTATAATCTACTTGGTCCATACAAATATGAGCACCAAAAGATGTATCTAATTCCCAACACGTGTATATTGAATTATTACACTTGATAATTAATGAAACTTCAACTCCCCCTTACATATAGGTACTGTTCTTTGTCGAGTGGACATTCTTGGAATATGAAAAATATACTGATTACTTTTTCCTTTCCATGCCTCTAAATATTCCTCTTTATGATAATCTAATGATTGGCAGATTTATACTTTTTAGGTGTCTTGGGACCCTTCACATTGTTATTCCTTTACTTATTCACCATAAGAACCATGGTGTTATCATAGATCATGTCCTTATACACTTGTCAAATCAATGTAAAATACCATGAAAAACACTACTCATTATACTTTTTATTTTTTCCTTTCCATGCCTCTAAATATTACTTTTTATGATAATATAATGATTAGTAGATTTATACTTTTTAAGATTCTCAGGACCCTTCACATTGTTATTCGTTTACTTATTCACTATATAGACCGTGGTTTTATCACAGAACATGTCCTTATCCACTTATCAAATCAATGTAAATTGTTATATAAGACACTACTCATTTTTTATCATATTGTAATTAATAAGAAAACTAGATATTGGCTTGATATGTGAATAATGTATGAGATATTTGCACAAATCATCATGAAATTTAATCCCTAATATGTCTAAGATTTACATTTATTTAATAAGACTAATTACATGAGGCCCATATGGTATATACTCCCCAAGAGTAGTAGTGAAAAAATCCTTGTATATCTCATATCTCTATTATATTTCCTTCTCTTGATAGAGATCCCAAAGGTGAGAGATCGTGCTATACGCATCCATGTATGCATGTTTTTTAAAATACCATTTGTCAAGGATGATTTCATGAAACAATGAACATATGTGTAATAATTAAAATTTTTACCAATGTGAGTCAACTCTTCATCACTGGCCTCATTTCCATGTGGATTAGGAATAGGTTCTTCCATACCATATGATTTTTTTCATTGAGTAAGATAACGTGTAAGTGATATTTCCACTCTTGGAAATTTTTTATGGTGATAATTATACCCTTCTAAATTTTATATCACAGTTATATGTTCGAATTCATATTTATTACTCTTTCAATAAATAACACGAGAAAAAGTTTAGTACTTTATATGAAATTTTTTTGTCAAATAAATAAATATTATATTTATAAATCTCCCACTACATTATGAAAACCCAATAGGAATCCCTATTGGATTAAGAATCTAATATTTCTCAGACTTTCTAGTGGCAAGGATCCATATTTCCCTTCTTGTTACCCATACTATGGTTGGTCAAAAAATTTGAATGGTTTTATATACGTATTAAAAAATTTAACTGCATTAACTCACAATTCCTTGATCTATTGAGTGGACTCCCCAATCATTAATTTCTTAAATTCGATTTCCTCAACTCTTGCCTCTCAGTTACATAAAGTCGCGTTTTGGAAATCAACCCTTGATGTGATCTACGTTAATTCAATCTAATACTTCATGTTATAATTTCCTAATAATTGAAATCACCCCAACTTTTTGTAGTTAATAACTTTGAATCAAGGTTAAATTTAAAATAAAATTGAGGAAAATCTATACCATCATAGTATATATTATTTGTGGGATTTTATCATTTAATGCATAAATCACCATTTTTTATAGGCATGTCAATATTTAGTGGATTTACATAAGTGATTAACCATGACATGGATAATATTTATGTGCATATTAATTTATTTTACGTATACCTATTTTCTTGTTAATTTTTTAATTCATGTGATCGTGACAAATAATCCATAATTAAATGAAAATTAAAATTGACATAAATAAAATAATAAAGTGGTATGATAATGAGAATTTACGGATGGTTTGTTTAAATAGAGGATGAAAAAATAACCGTCAAACATTGGAAAAAACACCATAAACCAATTATGGTTTGTGTTATATCTTTCCACCTGTCCACATATGTATCTCCATTGGATTGGTTTCTCCTCAACTCCAAAGTTGAACCACCTCCACTACCTTGGGGGATTTATCCAATATATTTTCTTTTACTGACACAAATGTTATGGAAACATGTGGTTTATATAAAATATACCATGGTAACACAAACCTTACATAATGAGATGAAGGATGAAACATATGTCAACAATTTAATTTAAATTAAATTAAATCAATCACAAACAACGGTCCTATCCTAATATCATGATCATCTATTAGTAGGAAATAAATTGAGAATTTAATAATATTTTCATTCAATTATAATTATCCTTATTTAAGATAAATCATTCTTAAATAAATTAATTATCTTATTTTTAATTAATTAATTATTTTATCTTAATTATAATCATAATTTTCTAGAGATACTCATCCATAATAATTTTAAATAATTAAATAAATTTAATTAAGATTAACTATATACATAAATGTACCTTGGAAGAAACATGGTGTGTACCCATTATAACTACCCAACATGTATTATACTCATATGAATTTCAGTGTTGTGACATGCGACATAAATGATTTATCACATACATTCAAGATGGGTACAATCAACATAATGATTACACAAATTACATGGTTTTCACATGTTATTCTTCATTGTATGTAGAGTAATAACTATAATACAAATCATACATGATATGAAGATCCGAATGCTATGAAAAAATTTATTAAATATTTATAAATATTAAAACCCATCACATGGTCTTTTCTATCAACTTAATGACCTAATTCATGCAAATATTGGAATGGTTTATAGATTATAATAATAAATTTTTATTATGTATAATTTTGTCGATTTAGATGGTGTTTACAAGCCAGCTAAATGGAATGTACATGCCACTTACATGACATGTACATGCTATCTACATTTAATGTACGTTTATCACTGTCTATCAAAGACAAATTCCTAGGGAATCGGTGTGTATATGTGCCTTAGAAAATTTACAATACACGATGTGTACAAGAGATACATAGCATGTGGTATCCATGTTATGTGGTCACCGGTCTAGTAATAAGGGTAAGAATATACATGGACCATCTGTGATTAAAATACTACATGCCGTGTATGTAGCCTACACATCATTTACTCAAGCTGAATGTGTGCCAGACTGGCCCAGTCAACACACGATGTATAATTAAATGCACTACATGTACTTAATAAACATGGATTTAATTAATTATAGGTGGACTGATATCTAGTACATGTCATGCACATCCATGTACACGAGATGTAATATTATGTTTTTTGTCTAGAATACTCAAAACATACAAATAATATCCCTGATTCTTTTCATTTATAAAATTAATTAATATGATATTCATTATGAGAAATTAATGTTGAAGAAACAAATCCTGTGATTTTTATTAAATATAATTTATAAATGAATTGAAAACTATATTATAAAATAATAAATAAACAAATGATCTTTTAAATAATTATAAATAATTATTTTACTTCTTTAATATAAATTATTGGTTCTGGAAATAAAAAATCATTTGATGGGTCATGCCCAGCATTTCTTTTTGTCATTATCTATGATAACATCGATACCTACACAATGATAAATGTTTTCATAAATTGAATTGAATCAATCAAAAATTGGCATGGGATAGAATGTCAGAACCAAGTGCAGGATCATTAAAAATTATTTATAATTAATTTAATTAATTAATAATTGCCTTATGAGATTTCATTGTTCATTGATGTATCTGAAAATAGAAATAAAGTGTATTTTTTATGTTTAAGGAATTAAGAGAAGAGTCCTTCTAGCAGTGATCCACACATGTTCCAAAAATCATTGACCCTTTCCATAAGAATATTTGGGTTTAAGCATGATAGATACCATCACATGCATCATTCCCTTATGATCTCTAGAAGAATTTCTTTGAAACTGCTCTC
Organism: Viscum album; assembly: GCA_963277665.1. NCBI lineage: Eukaryota > Viridiplantae > Streptophyta > Magnoliopsida > Santalales > Viscaceae > Viscum > Viscum album. Next base: position 378,639,162 of record OY728130.1, on the reverse strand, counting down.
CTTGATCTCTCTAGACTTGAGAGTTGGAATTAGAGGAAGATCAATCTCTATTCATGGGAGTGTTCTTGTAGAATTGTTCTCTCTAGGGCTTCGAGAGTATTCTCCAAATTCATGGTGAAAGAAAACAAATTAATTGGATCAATTTGAAAATAATATAAATAGGTTTATATATAAACATGGTTGGAAATAAATAATTGGACAAGTTCACTTTATTACATATTTAATCCCTTGTGGAACCTCCTCTATATAATAATAATAATAATTCATAACAGACACATAAATTGTGAATTAAAAGTAATATTTTTTATTCAAATAATATTAAATATATATTATTTCTTATAGGAACATTAAACATAGACTTTCATTCCTATACAATATTTATCTATCCTTGAATAATGTATATTAATTTATTAAATAAATATCACAACATAATTTTATAATATATAAATAAATTTTATATTCACTAAATATAAAATAAATATTTATTAAATATTCTATTCACATAATATTCCTTCTAGAAAACTGGTGATAGAATATATAGTATAATGTAAAAATAAATAATTGTGAAACCAAGTGTGGGAATTATATTTATTAAAATTTTTAAATGGTAAATAATAATATATTATTTAACTAATATTTTGGATACACTTAGTGTGTGACCCTCTAAAAAACATTCAAAGGGGCATTAGATGAAGTAGGCTAAAGTCTAAGGTTAACATCTAGAAACACTCCAATGTAACCATAGAGAAATAACTTAATGACAAATTGACATAATACCTCATATGGATGCTCAATGTGTAATATATTCCCTTTATCATGATATCTCTAATCAAGAATGTTACATACTAGTGACATCAACTTATGTGATCAATGTATCTTTCTATTACCTTCTAGAAATTGAACATCCCTATAGAAAACTATGACCATGGATTTAATTAGGCTATATCATTTAAATCAAAGTTCTTAAGATTTCAACTTTTTTAAAAGAAAATAAAGGGAAATCATTTCTCTCACTATTCATTAATTCAATATTTCACATGATGCACCAAACATATCATACCTTTCTATGAACATATGTCATAACAGTTTTCATCGATACATCAAAGTACATGACTCTTAATACTCATTAATAATAATATTAATGTCTATGGGTAAGTAAACATGTCCACAGATAAATAAATAAAATTACACATATAAATGTGGATTTCTTACTAGAAGGTCTCATTATCATAATATCCTACACAAAATATTACCAAGGGAATAGACCATGAAAAGGTTCCTAAAAGTTCAATATGTCTCCACAACTGATAACCTATATCATTTGTGTCTATCAAATGATATAATATTTATATAGAACATATATTTAAGAATACATTCATGGAACATCTAGGTTTTCAAAAATTTTGGGAAATGATATGACCTTTTAGTATGATAGATACTCTAAATATATAATCACATGTTGTATTACATAGAAGGAAAATCAGGATGTGATAAGGTATTTATTAATATTCAAAGCTATGAATATAGGTAAACAAAAAGTTCACAAAAGTCAGTTCTAGTGAACTAATTATAATAAAAACCTGGGGAAAATATATTTCAACAAGACCAGATTATAAAGGAAACTATGAATGCATAAAAGCACCCAAAACTGATTAGAAAGAGGATTTGAGTTGAAATACACCATATGACACAAAACTAAACCTACATCCTCCTTTTGGAGACATAATCCTTCATGTGAAACCATGTGAAACTTCTTTCTGCCATCCATAAAATCCCAACAAAATTCTAAGAACAAGGAATGAAACTAATTGATGAGATTGTCTGGATGTTTTAAGAAGATCATAAAATAATTTTGAATATTTTTCATAACTAATTTGATCAAGATGTTATTCTCATTTCTTGATAGAACATTCTACTTCCAACCTTTTATTCACTTCCGAATCATATCCATGACAGACTCAAACACCACCATTTTAGATCAACCAATAACTATTGGAATTCTAAGACACTTATTATGTTTATAAACCTAATTAACATGTAATATATTGAAAAAAACATCCCTTCCCTCTAAAATATAAGTATTGGTGTGCACATTTATTTTTTTAATTATTGTAGTTTTAGTTCAATAAAGGGAGAGGGAGTAATTCAGTCTCTCACCACATTTAAAGGTTTAAGATCTCATCTAATATTTTTATTTGGATTAATTATGTGACCATTGTGTATTATTATTTTATATTCATGGATTTGAATTTCTATTTTGAAGATATTTTCTTGTTTATTAAAAAAATAACATTAATTATTTTTAGTTGTACTAAAAAAATAAAAAATAAAAAATATTTCATTTTATTATTTAATTATTCTCAAAATAAAAAAAGTGCTTCATAGAAATCAATTAGGAGAATTATGAAAAATATTAAGAATGGAGAGTAGGGGGATTCCATAATAAAATTAATAAGCCATATATTTAACAATAATGGACAACTGAAAATTATATGGAAAATAATAAATATTTAGGAAATTAAAATAATAGTTTATGAATGAAAAAGAATATCATTTTTTTCCTTTTTTGAAAGTAAAAATGGAATAGTTTAAAAATTCAAAATGATATGAATTTTACCAACATATAAAAAAGTAAATTATACGGATTATGAAAAATATAAACAAATGAGAGAGAAGAATTCCATAACAAAATCAGAAGGAAATATATATAATTATATTATACTAGTGAAAATGTTATTGAAAATAAGGAATATGAAGGAAAATAAAATTATAGTTAATGAATGAAAAACAATATCTTTTTTTACCATCTTATAAGTACATGTTAGTGAAGAAAAATATCGTTTATTTATATGTAAATAAATTAAATAATAAATATACTGTAACTATAATATTAATAATTACATTTTAAATTTAAAATACTATAGTTAGTTATATTTATATTTTTTTGGGAGGAAAAATAAATTATAAATAATTTAAAATGTATAAATAAAATTTAATTATAATTAAAAAGGACAATATTAAGATTATAGAAATATAAATAAATTTTATTTTTCTAAATATTAATAGTTACCATATTTAAAATCATATAATAATAGTCACAAAAATTAAATATAAAAAATATAATAATAATATTTTATGAATAAGTATATATATATATATAAGAAACATTTATCAGAAATATAACTAAAAATATATTTAGAGTACTAAGAGAGTAGTGAATGATAATCAATTTCATCATTATAATCCTTTTATTAGAAATATAATTTTGTAAAGTTATATATAAGATATAGATTCAAATTTGATATATAATTAAATAAATATTTATAGTACACATATAATAGTGAAAGAAGTGTAATTTCATCCTTATAATAAATTTAATTAATTATAAATAAAATATAATGACATATACATATAAAAGTATATTATTATATATAATATAAATATAAATTAAAATTTAATTTGTTTATTTTAAAAAATTGTCATTTAACAATTATTACTATAAATAATTATTTTATATATTTATTTTTTTTAAAAATATTACATTAAAAATATATAGGAGGTCTTTTGTTTGAACCTGTCTGAAATTTTAAAATTAATAATAATTTATAGTTGTAAATTAATAGTAATAATTATTTAATAAATAATATAACTATTAAATCCTTTTCTATATTTGTGGAAAGGTTCATGAAAACATCTTATGCGTATTATGAAAAGTATTTTGAGATGAGAGAGGAAACAATTCTTGAATTAAATTATGATAATATATATATATATATATATATTAAAAATGGACTAGTGAAAATGATTTTAAAAACAAGAAATATTTATTCAGATAAGAATGTGTTTATGAATGAAAAACATACCTTTCATTACCGTCATTTAGAAATATATTAATTAATTAGTCAAATAATTAATTTTACTTATAATTTGAATAAATAAATTTAAAAGTGAATTTGTTTTAATTAATATTACTTTGTATTTTAAATTGTAAAATATATCAATAAGAAATAATTTAAAATTTAAAAATATAATTTAACTAAAAATTTATTTAAAATTATAAATTTCTAAATTTATAATCCTATAAATAGAGCTAAATATTTTAAATATAACAATATTGTTTTCCACTTGGGGGATTAATTGAGTGATCAATTCACCCTATAATTTTACATATACCATGGGTTCAAATATTGGGAACCCCTTTAGGAGAGATTTATCCATCCATTTAAGGCATTAAAAAGTTCCCCTCACCATGGGAATGAATAAAGTGGCTACACAATAGTAGGAATCATGGTTGTAAAATGAGACTAGGTGAATAACATGGGGTGAATAGGGAGGTAGAGAGTTATGGAGACACATAAACATTGTTGGGTGGGCGACTCAAAAGAGCGATTGGTGTATTGGAACCCTTCAATCAGGCCTCAACTAGCTCACATTTTTAATATTGAATGGAGGAGTTCTTGGTATAGTGTAACAAGTTGTAGCATGACATGAAGGTTATTGTTAAGGGGTAGTGTTACGTATAAAATGATAACAAAAGCTAATTCTATTATTAGGAAGATGATGCAGTTTGAGTACAAGGTAGAGCACTGTGAGAACAAGCAGGAGTAAAAAGTTGGATTTTTTGAAAGAGTGATGTTTTCCTTGGATCTTATTAACCAACTCCATTCCCACATGAATTTTCCATGTGGTATGGAGGAAGGACATATCATATAACAATTGAGTCCAATTGAGTGTAATTATTCTTTCTTGGGGTTGGCATGATGTAAAGGCTAATGCCAATTCTCATAGAAAAATACACTGAAAAAGACTAAGGAAACTCTCATTAAAAATAAATATCTAAATATTCAACTCAATTTTTTTGTAGATATAAAAAATTTATAACTATTTAATAAATTTATAATATAAAAAAAATTTATTTCAAAATAAATTCTAATATTCTTTTAAAAAATTATACGCCATTAAGGAAAAAAATAGCAGATTTTTTTGTCAAATGGATAAATAGTGTAAATTAAAATATAGACATTATTTTTAAAAAAATCCAAGAAAAAATTAATTATAACCACAGAAAATATTGGTTTTTATTTAAATTTTATTGTTTTTTATGTGCATTTATAAAAATTTGTTTGACTATTAAAAATAAATATTTATTTATGAGTTACGATGAAAGTTAATTATCCTTTTTAAATTGATTAAAAAATTAATATCTATTTGGAATAAAAAAGATAATATTTTTTTGGAATGTTTATAGTGAAATGAACTGATACAGTCTATTTTGATAGTCTAAATTCTTTTGATTAAAAAAATCCACGTGATCAAGAGTATTGCAAAGAAAATTCTTGCGAAGCTAAAGAACTATGAAGCTTAGTAATTTTTTAATATTTAATTATATTGTTTTGGAATTTATTACCATTGATGTATTCTATGAAATTTCCACACCTACCTAATTAATTTTCAATTGCGGTCCCTCCAAATAAGGGAAGGGTTATTTAAATAATGTTTTTCTTTCTATGAAAATTATTGTTCCAAGGAAGACCTAATTTGATGTAAATGACTACATATGTGTTGTGTATTTTAAATGATGGTCACATGAAGATGAAATATGTATTATTTCAATATAGGTATATATTTATCTTTAATATTTTAAAATTGAAGATTTTTTATTATAATACAAGTAGAGTCCTACTTTATCTTCTTTCTTTAAGAAATTACTAGTACATACTAAAAATGAATGTGTTTTGTTTTTTGCATTTTTGTATTATTTATTATAGCTAATGAACTGATTGAGCTTCACTTTTATGTAATATTCTCTATCTTTGTACATTCTATATCATGTTTCTGTTACAACTTGAAATTGGGTGTTAAACTCATAATACATTATTCATGTCCTTCTTTGTAATGTTTTCACTATTTGTTATTAGTGTTAAAAGACAATGTATTGGTCTTGTGAAGGGTGATCCAAATAGAAGCTCTTGGAGCCTTTTAATAAGGTTTAGTTTCATTCCCTCAACTATCAATGCCCCTTTAAAAGAACCTATATAGTTAAAATCGCAATGATTTAAGAGAGAGTATTGGTGGAGTAGAGTTGGATATATTTAGGAGATATTTGTTCCCTAAACCAATATTAATATAATATATCATAGTTCTTATATTTTTTTTTATTTCCACTAAATATGTATTTTTGAATAGTGGGGTAGATTCAAACAATATTTCAAAAGGGGACTCTATTCAGTATAATATTTTTAAGAACTCAATTCTCCCCCTCTTGAGTCGCTGTGCGACCTGTTGAAGCTTGTTCCCTAGAACCAACATCTGTGTACATTATGATAACAATTATTCATTTTTTTATATTAAAAATACACTCTTTATCACATCATGATTTTTATCCTTCATAAAATAGTATGTGATAATGTCAAATGAGTAGTTGTCGTACTGAAATTTCATAGCGGTTCTCCACGATGATGAGAACCAAGAACTGAAATGATAATATTCTTAAATATATTTACTATATCTAGATGAAATAATTTTATGGAAACATATAATACAGGCTATCAGGGGTGAAGACTGTTAGGAAATTGAGGCACCTTGTCATAGTGTAAAACATTGGTAATATCTATTGATGGGTATTATTAAATAAAGCTTGCTAGTAAAAAATACACATTTTTATGTGTCATTATATATTTTATATTCTTCGAACATTTGTACTGATCTTTATACATTTATATTTTTGATAATGAGTGTTACAATCTGCATAATTTTATGTATTGTCGAAAACCATGATGACATATGTTCGTAGTGAGATAAGATATGCATGGTGCGTTAGGAGAAATAATTCATTAATGAATAAAATGATAAAATATTTTTTCCTTCTATTCAATAATGAAAGTTGATATCATATGAACATTTAGGGATATGATATAGCCTAAATAAATCCATGGCCATAGTGTTCTATAGGATGTTTTATTTCTAGAAAGTCTATGAAAGTGACATCAATAACAGAGGTTGATGTCCCTAATATGTAAGCTTATTGATTAGATATATCACAATAAAGAGATTATATTACATAGTGAGAATCTATATAAGGTATTATTTCATTAAATCATTAAATTCATTATTTATGGGTTCCTTGGAATGTTTCTAGACAATAACCTCGGTCATTGAGCTATTTTAGATAATGCCACTGAGAATGAGGCCTAGAGGACAACACAATAATTGAATCTAGAGTATCAGTTAAATTGTATATTATTAATAATTTTTAAACAAGTTAAATAATTATAATTCCCATTCATGGATTAATAAATATTCATGTTTTATTGATCACATGTATTCTGTCAGTAGTAATTTATTAGAATATTATGTGACTAGAATAGTAAATAAATATTTATTACCTATTTAGTTAATATTATATTTATTTATTTATTGGGGAATAATTAAGTGATATTTATTTATTAAATACATAATAATTATTCAAGGCCTGATAAATTTTATAGAGGAATGGTGGACCAAGTATAACAATCTGCTAGGAAATGTTATATATTGAATATTATTTGATTAAATAATATTTATTTTCATTTTTGAGTTTTACACATGAAATGAAATAATAATAATAATATTATTACTATTGTGTACATGTGGTCTCATATGGATTAAAAAAATAATAAGGGTGCATGTTTAATTATTATTTTCTAACCCTAGTGGTATATAATCCAAATTATCTAATTATCATAGAGATCCAATTCATTTGGTTGTGAAAAATGAGATCTAGAGAGAATCCTCTCAAATATATATATATAGATCCCTCTCCAATAATTTTCTCAAGAACTCAGTGTGATCCGTCTCCACGACTACTCCCAAGTCTAGAGAGATCAAAGAGAATTCTTCATTGATGCAATTTTTGTGGTGATCAAAAGTGAATGGTGCAAGTGTTAGGATATTCTTTGCTTGCGCCTAGAGATTCCTGTGATGATGTTTAAAGGTTCATAGACCATGTGTGGATCACTGCTAGATATCATATTTTCTTTATTCCTATATTGAAACTATGATACAACATAGAGATGATGTCTGATTCACCAATGAATAAATAATTCCACTCAATGTAATTATTTAATTTCATAAGTTAATTATATATGAAATATGATGATCTTGTTCTTTGGTTATGGTTTTTTTCTATTTTCTATATTCTGCAATTGAATCCCTTTGATCACGAAATTATTTCCCTATAAATCATGGATTAATCATCAATCATGAAAAAAGTTAAGCATTCCCCATCTGACTATTCTGATATGCTGAAAACCTTCATGACTGTACTGAAATAACACCATCATTAAATTCATGTCTTCATGTTGTGTCGCCTACCAGTTGCATCATGTTCTCTGCATGGTCACAAGAGGAGTAGTGTCATCAATTAGCATGCCATGTTTCCCTCAGAAACAACCATTCCAATGTGTTTCCCACTATTATTCCATGGAAGTACACCCCTATATCACATATTACTTATCCGAGCAAGAAGAGGGTCAAATTATATGTTCCAATGCACTGATTGCTCATTCAATCCACCCACCTAGTGACCACTATGTGTTTTCATGTCATGCCACCAACAAAGTCGCCCACACTATTATTCTGTTCCAATTATATCGCCCATATACTTGAAATTACTGGCCAGAATCCCCGGTTTCCTAAAAGACCAAATATAGGGCCCGAAGAAACAAATCTGGTGAATAGTAACACTAATATAGTACTGTTTCCATAGAAATACTAGAATAACTTCTATATTACTGCTATAATACCTATATAAATCCTCCTTGGATAATATTTAAACACTAATTTTCAATATATGATTATTGACTTTTGAACAAATATTTGAATATTTTTTCATTTTTCCTCATTTTGAATGTGATTTTTATAACTAAAATTATTAATTATATTGATTTTTTGTATATTCATGTTTAAATGTTTAAAATTATTAATAATTATTTATATTACAACATGATTTTATTATTATCTTTTTTAATAAAATACTAATATTATGTAAATAATATATTTAATCGAAAAATTTTGATAATAATCAGCAGGGATCCATTTATTTGAATCCAAATATCAATCCAATCATACATGATCAAAAACAAAAGATACCAAAGATAAAGCCTCACATGGAATTGAACTAAGCCAAACCAACACCAGATAAGAGTGGTTAGACTCACTATAGAAAAAATGAGTATTTGTGACGAGGTATTTCCGATGAGACAATCTGCCCGTCGAAAATAATTAGTTATTTAAGACAGCGAGATGATACCCTTCGCAAAAGGTTTGGCGCATATTGAGCATCAAACTGCAAGAAGGGTATTTGGGACGTGCATAAGAGCCCGTTGCAAATACCTGACGACATTTTTTAGTATTTTGACTAGATTTACCTACCGTCGCAAATAATATATAATCAGGTTGGTATTTCCGACGGGACCCATCGCAACTATTCTAACCTATATATACACCATCGGTTTCCTCTCAGTCCACTCATTTCTCTACTCCTCTCTCCCTCCCTATATACATTTTCTCTTGGAAAAATTTTCTATGTTAAATTTTTTAAATCATAGTAATATTCGTGCCTTAAAACCTCCCAAAGATTCAGTTTTAAGGTATTTATCTATTTCATTTTTTAGTGAATTCATTTTATTTGGTATTAGTTATAATTATTGTTAATTAGCTGTAATTAAAAAAATTAGAAATACATCGTTTTTTGCTTTTTTTTACAAATATGTGTGATTCATATTAATTTGTAATAATTAATAGTTTTATTAATTATTTTTAATTAGTAGTCATTAGTATTAATTAGAAAAATTATTAATAATCCTTAATAATTAGTAATAATAACTAATAACAAGTAATATTTAGTTATAATTAATAATAAATATGATTAATTTGGAATAATTAGTAATAATGAGGAATAATAAGTAATAATTATGAATAATTATTTATAATTAGGAATAATTTGAAATAAATAATAATAATTTGAAATAATTTGTAATAATTATGAATAATTAGTAATAAATAGCAATAATTACGATTAATTAGTAATTATTAGGATTAATTACTAATAATTAGGATTAATTAGTAATAATTACTTTTAATTTGTAATGATTATTTTTAATAAGTAATAATTAGTAATAATTAGTAATAATTAGTAATTAATAGTAATAAATAGTAATAATTAGTAATAAATCGAAACAAATGGAAATAAATATTCAAAATTAGTGATAATTTGTAACAATTAGTAATAAATAGTAATAATTATTACTAGTAAAAAAAGTAATAAATAGTAATGAATAGTAAAAAAGGGAAATAAATAGTAATAAATATTAATAAATAGAAATAATTTGTAATAATTACTAATAATTAGGATGCATTAGAAATAATTTGTAATAATTGTTTATAAATAGGATAATTTGTTATAATTAAGATTAATTAGTAATAATTACTTATAATTGTGATCAATTAGTGATAATTAGTAATAATTACTAATAATTGAGATTAATTAGTAATAATTACGATTAAATAGTAATAATTAGGATTTAGTAGTAATAAATATCATTAATTAGTGATAATTATTTTTAATTAGTAATAATTGGGATTAATTAATAATAATTTGTAATAATTATATTAATTAGAAATAATTAGTATTAATTTTTAATAACTAGTAATAATTAATTTTAAGTAGAATTAATTATTAATAATTAGTAATAACTAATAATAATTAGTAATAATTAGTAATAATTAGTAATAATTAGTAATAATGATTAATAATTAGTAATAATTAGTAAGAAGTAGTAATAATTAAGATTAATTAGTAATAATTAGGATTAATTTGTAATAATTAGTATTAATTAGTAATAATTAGGATTAATTTGTAATAATTAGTATTAATTGGTAATAATAAAGATTAATTGGTAATAATTATTATTAATTAGTAATAATTAGTAATAAATTCTAATAATTCGTAACAATTTGTAATAAATACTAATAATTAAGAATAGTTATTAATAATTTTTAATAGTTAATAATAATTAGGAATAATTACTAATAATTAGGAATAAATAGTAATAAATAGTAATAATTATTAATTATTAGTAATAATTAGTAATAAATGGTAATAATTATGATTGATTAGTAATAATGAGTATTAATTAGTAATAAATAGTAATAGATAGTAATAAATAGTAATAATTAGTAATAATTAGTAATAAATTGTAATAAATAGTAATAAATAGTAATAAATATCAATAAACAGTAATAAATAGTAATAAATAGTAATAGATAGAAATAAATAGAAATAATTAGTAATAAATTGTAATATAAAGTAATAATTAGAAATAAATAGTAATAAATAGTAATAACTAGTAATTAATAGTAATAAATTTTAATAATTATAATAATTAGTAACAAATATTAATAATTAGTAATAATTAGTATTAATTTGTAATAATTAGGATTAACTAGTGATAATTAGTAATAATTATGATTAATTAGTAATAATTTGTAATAGCTATTAGAAATTAGTTATAATTAGTAGATGCGTTGATGTTTACAACAACAATACGAGAAGATGGAGTACCAGCGATGCCTGACTCATGGTTAAGGGATGAAGTTCCTCCCACTATCTCCTCTAGCTCCTCTTGAGGACCCCCTTAGTGATATATTTTTTTATGAAAAAAAATTAAATGCCTTTTTTATAATATTAACTATTAAATTTTTATATAGTTTGTTTTTATTGTTGCGAATATTGCATTATCTTAATATTTATTTTATTTTTTATTTTTTAATTTTTACATAATTTTTTTTTGTCAATTTATTACATTATTTAATTATTTAATTTTTAATTATTTAATTTTATTATTTTGTTTTTATTGTTTTTTTATATTTTTATTAGTATGGAGTTTTTTATTATTTTAAGATTTTTTATTATTTTAATAATAATATTATTATTATTTCATTAATATTAATGAATATATTTTTGTTATATTATTAATATTTTTAATAATATAATTTTATTGTTTTATAAAGTTTTTATTTGACAAATAATAATATTATTATTTTATTAATATTAATAATATTAATAATATTTTATTAACATTTTTAATATATTAATATAATTAATATTAATAATATTAATAATATTATTATTGTTTTGCAATAATATTTTACTAATATTTTCTAATATTATTATTTTTAATAATAAAATTATTTAATTCATTTTTTTATTTTTATTTTTTAAAATATATTCGACGGGAACCTTTACGACAACTCGTCACAAATTTTTTTTTAAATAATCTTGGGGAAACAATTTTGCAATGGAACTTTTACATTGGGGACCAATGCTAAAAATACTATTTCTGACAGCCCATCACAAATGCTCTTTAGAATATTCTTGGGTAAACTATTTTTGACGGGTCTATGTTCCGTCACAAATTTTTTTTGCGCCAACCTGTAAAAAAAATCTTTTTACGATGCATTTTTCTACAACCTGTCATTTCTGACGGGCTCCCATATCAGATGACCTCTTGTGATGGGGTCTCGTCACAAATTCCCCATCGCAAATAGTATAATTTCCAATAGTGACTTAGAAATATGAGGGACCACAATTTTTCCCTCCCTTTTAATGAAATAATATGAATAATTGAAACAATCTAAAGATGCAAACCAGATATAATATAAGAGGATCCGTAATAAAGAAGAGATAAGAGGGAGATCCTTAATCAAATAGATAAGATGGAGGAAATATGATTCCAAAATAACGTTATGAAATCCCATACCCCTCAAAAACCATAGGCTAACACATGATTTCCTTTATTTAGAAACCTATAGAAAGTAATTACTAATAAAAATAGGTTTTAGAGAAACCAATACTACCCTAAAGGATTCATGAGCCGCCAGGCCCGTCCAAACCCAAACACAATCAAAGATAGTGACATCAATATTTATGATTAGAAAATCTATTGGTTGAAACAACCAAGACACACATTGTTACACTACTTGATCACAAAACCCCTACATCCCATGGTTTTTCAAAACCTCAATCATACAAAATACCATTGTATATATGATTCATTATGATCAACAAATTTTTAGAAACTAATTAATTTTACCCCATCCAGAGAAGCCAAGAAGTTGTAAATAATTTCTGAAAGACAAATGATTATAAATCCCAAACATATATGTAGAGGCCACTATTAGTAGAAGAAATCTTATCCAGCATGAGTTAAATCACCTTAACATATCATTCCCCAATAGGATTTACACATGGACACTAAAAGAAAACATGAAAGTTCATCTTTGATAGGAACTTTAAAATGGGTTCATATCATTCATGATAATATTCAATACCCGTAAAACAACTCAAATTGGAAACACATCAGTAATAAGAGAGCATAAAAAATCATGAACATTTTTTAATATGTGGGAAGACTAAAACATCATCTGAACATAATATGATCCATGTACAATCCTTCTCATTTCCAACCAGTATCAAGACATCACCATATACCCTATACACTGAGAAAAGATCTAGAAGATTTCATCACAAAAAATCCCTCTATAATTAAGGATCATTAAGAGACAAGTTCTATCCCTCTCATTGAATAATGAATTATGTTTATTGAATTTCTCTCTAGAAAATTATCCTTAATAATACCCTAAAAACTTTATTGTTTGTTTAAAAAGGGTAGTTGATGAAATTAACTCACAATCCACACCATAAAGCAAAAAATTCTTCTATATATTTACAGACTTCCCATAAGAGATATTCAAATAGACACCCTCCACCACAAAGACCTTAGCTTCCCAAATACTATGCCATAGAAGACAAGAATTATGTCTATGTGGAATTAATAAAAAATAAATATGGTGGAAATATTTTTCACTTTGGACCCAAGAAGAAAGGGAACTAGGAAAAAATAAAATCATCAAACATTACTAAGAAAGAAGAGTCGTGTTAAAAGTCCGTATATTAAAAAATACTAATAATTCATTCTCTTTAGGGTGATACTATCATTCCCTTGAAACCATGTGAATATTATTATAGAAATCCATAAAACCCCACCAGATATATGAGAACATGGAATGAAACTGATGGATTCGAATTCATAGAAGATTGAAGAGAGATATAAAATAAGTAGGAATTTATTTTACCACTAATTTGATTAAGGAAATATTCACATCCTTGACCAATCATTACCCTTTCAATGATTAATTCACTTCAAACCCCTGTCAATAGAAGATGTAGAAAACTGTATTTTTGATCTTATAGTAACTATTTGAAGCCCTAAATGCTTTCTATTAATAAGAATCTTAATAAAATATGTAATAGAGCACAAAAATCAGCCCTCCACTCAGCAAGATAAGGTTTTTTGTGCATTTTAATTTTTTAATCATTGTTGTCTTAGATTTATGAATGGGGGTAACATTGTTGACAACCACATTGAAATGTTTAGGATATCATCTAATATTTGGATTTGGAATAATCAGGTTCCTATTATGGATTTTACTGTTGTATTTATAGATTTTAATTTATATTTGGCAAATATTTAATTTTTTTTATAAAATTAAAATACATTTTTTAGTTTTGGAAATTATAATAATAATTATTTATTATTTCATATATTATTTAAATATATTCTAAACTCATGGAGTGGGGAATAGAAAAAAATTCTGAGGATTGTAAAAAATATTCAGATAAGAGGGAAGGGGATTCAAAAATAAAATTAGGAAGAAATAAATATAATAATAATGGAATAGTGAAAATGATATTCCAAATAAGAAATATTTAGGAAAATAAGATAATTTTGTATGAATGTAAAACCATATTCTTTTTAGTGTCTTGTGAAAAGAAAAATTTTGAGGAATATGAAAAATATCGACAAATGAGTGAAGGGGATTCTATAATAAAATTAGTATGCTATATACATAATCATGATGGTCTAGTGATAATTATATTAAAAATAAAGAATAATTTGGAAAATAAGATAATATTTTATGATTGAAAATCCATATCATTTTTAACCACTTATTATTATATATTAGTGAAAAAGAATAAACATTATTTAAATATATATATATTAATTAATTAATTAATTAACTCGTAGAAAAGAACTATGAAATATATAATTACACTTAAAAATTATAATTACTATCATTAGTTATATTTATATATTTATATGAAGTAAAAAAAATTATAAATAATTTATATTTTATAAATATAATTTAATTAAAATAAATTTGAACATTATAAAAATTTGTAAATATAAATAAATTTTAGTTTTAACTAATATTAAAATTTTCAATATTAATAAATATATAAATATAGTCATAAGAAATAAATATAATAATAATAAATATTATTATTTATAAATCCATATATAAATATATTAGATATATAATTTGAAAAAAAATTAGTGTATTAAGAGAGTAGTGAAGGATGAGTAATTTTATAACTGTAATCAGTTTTATTAGAAATATAATTATATATAATTATATATTAGATATATATAAATACATATATATATATTAGATATATAATTAAAAATATGTTTAGAGTAATATGATAATAGTGAAAGATGGGTAATTTCATTATTATAATCATTTTTTAATTATAATTATAACATAATTATATATACATATAATGGTATAACTGTTATATAAAATATAGTTAAAATATTTATTTATTTAATTTCAAAAAGTATAATTTAAAAATTTTACTATAAAAATGTATAAAATAATTTTTTAAATATTACATTAAAAAACATCTATGTGGTATTTTGTTTAAACCTCTTTGATATTTTAATAATAACAATTTTTTAGTTGAAAATATAATCCTATTTATTATTTCATAATTCATGTTATTATTTGAAAATATTCTATATTGAAGGAGATGTGTAAGAAAATAAATTCTATGAATTATGAAAAATATTATCAAATGATATCATAGGGCATTATATAATTAAATTATGATGTAATATTCACAATTATAATAGGCAAGTGAAACTTTTATTGAAATCAACAAATATTTGATCAAATTACAAATGTTTTAGGAATGAGAAGACATATCCCTATTTAACCTCTCTTAAAAATTAATTAATTAATTAATCAAATAAATAATTTTACTTGTCATTTATATAATTACATTTTAAAGATAAATTTTTATAATTAATAATTATTTTTATTTTAATTTGGAAAAAATATGAACCGAAAACCATAAAATTTATAAATATTAAAATGTTAATTAAAATTTAAAACTAAAAATTTATAATCATACAAATATAGCTATAGACACTAATTATAAAAATAATAATTTTTTAAAGACTCCTCTCTATAAGAGTTTTGCACTTCACCATTGGAGTTTCTATCTAGGGTTCCTCTTAGTTTGGGAAATATGTGTCTTGTTGCATCAGTTGTTTTCCACCAGTTTTTATATTTTTTTATTTCCTTGAATCAATAGTGTTTCCCACACAAGTAGGTTTTTTTGTTTCATCTATTCCAATTAGTTGGTGGTAGATCATCGGTTTTTATTTTGTGGTAGGTGTACCATTAGCCTTTACTGGATTGGTTTTTTCAAATATTGTTGATCGAATTATCAGCAGATCACTAAACAATCATTTTTTTTGTTAACCAGATGTCTTCATAATCTGGATGACTTTTTATTACTCGACTAGGAAACTTGGGTGGTCTTTGTCTTCTCTAAAAGTATATGGGTGATCTTGGTTGAAATCGTATCTCAAACCACATTGAAATATATATCCATTAGTTAGATGTATCGATGTTGTATTTTGATGGGTTTTATGGATTGATTAGGATAGAGGGAATTCATAGAATATTCTCACATCCTTATAGAAAAGGATATCGGGCCCATCCAAATTTATAAGAATTTTAACGAAATAATATCCTAATATAAAAAAATAGGGTGTCCTTATAGGATAAATGGGACAATAGTGGAGTTTTTTCAGGCTATAAAAACAGCGGGCCTCTCTGAACTAGGATATTTAGACGACCCCTTCACATGGATTTGTGGAAAATCATTGAGCACATATATCAAAAAATTATTGGAAATATTTTTAGGAACTACTAAATGGACTAATAAAATCAATTTATACCAAGTCTCTCATTTAACACCCCAAGCATCCATGGTACATTTCTCTTTGAAGAATACAATAGCGCCTGTTGTATGCAACATCGAGTTCTAACACAAAACAACCAATCAAACTCACTATTATGAATAGTAATTCCATCTTTTTGAAATTTTATCAATTTTATCATTCAAAATGTAATTCATTTTTGGGTTCGTAAACTCAAAATTATCTTAGGGTGAATTTTTGGTATTTTCCCAAAAACATTCAGTTTTTGATAAATAGTGAAAAATACAAAATTTTAATTAAAAACAACTTTTTAAAAAAAAAATAATTTATACTCCTAAATTATAATAGTGAGTGGTTTTTTAGTATAAATAGATTATATTTTTACCATTTAATCAATGTTGGTCATTGGACGTAATTTCACATTTAAAATAGACATAAGAAAGTGTCAATATTTTGATGGTTATTCTTTCTCAAAAACACGCTTTTTGTTATGACAACGAGAATTAATTTCAAATTAATTTCTGCTATTTCTATATTTTGAATTTAGAAAAATGGATTCCATATTTATAATCAGTAGTTCCAAATTATATAAATAGGTAACTTTCATTTTTAGACATTTTGAATAATTACTTCGGTAAATATTTTATTTACCATGGTTAAAGAGGTAAATTTAGTAAATAAGGTTAACAAATATTACTATAATAACACTAAAATTACCATAAAAATGAAATAACACTATTGGATGATACAATTCCAACCATGGGAATCATTGGGTCGATTTTGGGACCCCATGGAGCCACATGGAAGTGATAATGACTTTATATATTTAATAATTTAAAGTAAAAACAAAAATAACAACAGATAATATGTAATAGTAGAAAATTTTTTATATGATGTTGTATAATTGATATATTCACTATAAATAGTAATTAGATAGATAAAATATTTACTTCTTTAATATATTTTATTTAAAATTTTTAGACATAAATTAAATATATTTATTCTTGACACAATGATGATGTAGTATTTTCTTTATTAATGAAAGAATCAAATAAATGGTATTATAGATTTTAAAATAAATATAATATGAAATTTTTCATGAGATACAATAATGTTCTAAGTTAATTTGACATGTTAGGATTGATTAAATAAATTTTTTTGAAGTAATAATACTGTTAGGAATTTAACAAAAACAAAATATCAAATATTTTCAAAATTGGCATAAAAGTGTTAAAAAAAATATTATATTATTAATTGATATTCTAATCCTAAAAATCTAAGGATCATCCAAAGGTCTTAAATAATATTATATATTTCATTAATGAACCACTTGAGGTTCTCTTAGAAGTTTATAGTATGTTTATTAATCATATAATATAAAAATACAACGAGACATGCTAAATGTCAAACTAATTAACTAAGAGTTAAATCTAAAAGATAAAGTCAATATAGTGACCCAAACTGGTCTAAAACCTATTAGTTGAGTGATTTTCAACCCATCCCTACCTTAGCCTTTAAATAATTTTTTTGGAGCCACTAGAAACCGAAAAATGATTTTATTATAAAGTAATATTTCTGGATTTTCCTAATGTACCCCTCACCCCTCGGATAAAAGGGCACTTCGGCTTATCACAAATTCACACCTTCAAAGCCATTTGGCTTGGCCAAACCTTGCCCAAATATAATCCCAACTGTCCTCTATTAATCTTAGAGGCATTGGATTATTCCTAAATCCAACATATAGAGCCCTTTTGATCAAATCAAAAGGAAGAACTTGAATAAGAAGTAAATATTTCATCACCTCTTTCAAGTTCATTTTTCTTCTTCCACATATTATTTCTTTGTTGTTTCTGTTATAAAATAATAAATCCAGTATATTATATATATTGTGATGTTATTATAAATATGGTACAAAAATATTCATTATTTTATCCATCATAGGAATAACATGTCACCATACATGCGTATGTACGACTAACCGTCTCCATGAACGCGATGAGATTCATTCTCCTTCGTATCCATTAAAGACTAATTTTCATTTTATGATTAAAAATAATGTCTAAAGACTTGATATCATTATGGATATGAATAAGATACATCCTGTCCATAGAAAATAATACCCACATAAAAAATAATATAAATGAAAATGAATTAGTTAACACCCGAAACAACGATAATACTAAAATATTATTAACAAAAAAATATTAGAAGATCCTATATGATATCATATTTATATATATGGTTCTTATATAATTTAATAACAATGATTTCACTATTATATAGGAGGTTAACTTACCCTTGACCAAGGAAAAGTACAAGGTAAGAGTTAATTCTACAATCTCTTTATTATCCGAGGTTGTTTTTATGTAAGTATCTATGGAGACCTCTTTATCATCCACACCCATGTTTCTTAAAAATGTATTTCAAATCATTTTTACTATTTACCAGGAAATTAGTTAATTTCATTTATACCCTTATTTGAACTTATATGTTTTGAAAGGAATCTTTCAGTCGTTTTCCAAAAAGGTACTTTACGAACTTTTCGAAAAAATTAATGTAAGAATGTTTTTTAAATTATACGGCGGGTGTGGTTATTCTCTGCCATTATAACATCATCGAAGAATCCCTTACAAGCTTATATGAATATTTTCAAAATAAATGTTTTATTTAAAAATTATGTAACTTTAAATGATTTGAAAAAAAGAAAGAGATATTTCTCTCAAATAGTTTTGATTTCATCTATGTCAACATCATTTGATGGATTTTTACTTTATTGAAGTAGATTCATTTTGATACAAATCTTCCATATTGTATTGAAGGTTTTGTGATATGTTTGATTGTGGATGTGTTATATTTATACCATTCATGGTTTATGGTTAGAGTATTGACATTTTTTATTCTAGTTTTAATACGAATGTTTAGGTTATATTTCATCATTTTCATATCAGGAATGTATTAGACTAAGTATGTGACAGGTGGGGCCCGCTATAGCTCCTTGATGCATCGGTACGTATCATGAGACAACTAGACGTGGAATTGGCTGAGGTCTTTCCCAATTTGATATATGGTTTTGGTCGAGGCCTTAATCATTTTTAGATGTCTTGGCTGAGGCCTTGACAAAATGTTTCAGAATGTCCGGCAATATACATTCCCTCATTATGAAAATAATATTGGTGTTTGATGTTTTCATTCGACTAGTTGAATACCCAAGATTATGTTTTATTATTGAATTTTTTACTCAACTCATGTTCCTTCCATAAAAGTATTCATGTTAATTATTAGTAAAGTCATGTGGTTTCAATTATTCACCATACTTAATATTTATGTTATCTTATGTTTTATTTCTTACCCTTACTGAGTGATTGAGCTCACCCATTTCTTATGTTTCATTTTCCCAAGATATGAAATTGTCAGTTATGAGTGACTTGAGGGCATAATCTTGGAGGCATGGATGTTTTTAATAGAATAAATTCTTGTTGTAATTATTTTCAAGTTTTAAAGTCGAACTTATGTATGAATCTTGTTTTCAATAATACGAAATTGATTAGTCATTCGAAAAATGATTTACTTGTGATCATTACAATGTTATGTAATAATGTACTAACTCTGGGTAACAAGGGTCAGGGCATTATAGTTGGTTTCAGAGGAATTTTAGTACAAACCTTGGAAACAAGATTTAGATAAACTTTGATTGGAGCACATAACCCTAAGATAATCTTTGAGGATTAGTATAGAAGAACTTCCTTGAATTTTGTTACTGTAGTGATTTTTTGAGTTTTCCAATCTATACATCCTTGTTTGGATATGAGAAGGTAGAGGCGGCTCTGGTACATATGTACCTAGGGGTAAAACCTGAAAACACCGCATTGAGAAAGACCCGAACGAGAACTGGTGCATGACAATGGGCCTTTCTGCACTCTTGGTTACGAGACTCCCGAGGGATATGCTTAGGATTATTCTCATTTTCTTTACAAACCATTATGAAGTGTTTATGAGTATATAATTCCTCAAAGAAAACATTTTTATGATTATGTATTATATCCATAAATTGTTCAATTTATGATAAGTGTTTTACATGTTTGGATTTATTTACTGAGATTCATAAACTAATCTAGTGTATAACATTGTTCAGAAATGGCGCCTAGTGGAAGGAATAGAAACGGTATCAATGCATGAACTCTATGTAGAGATTTCACTCCTGATCAAGATAATTATAGTGGAGCTGGTGATACAAATGGTGATGATCAGCTTATCACCATACTAGGACAACTCACATAGGTTATAAATAATAACCTTACCCGTATGGAGCACCCTGACCCACAACGCGGAGGATCAATGTTATACCAACTCTTGAGGAAACAACCATAATCATTGAATGGGGGTACAAATCCATTAGTTGCTGAGTAATGGACAGATTCCTTAGAAAAAATATTCCATGCATTGGGGAGTAGAAAAAGGTAAAAAGTTTTCATGGCAGTTTACTGCCTCACTAGAGAAGCTGATCAATGGTGGTAATTGATTCAAAACACAAAGGAAGATGATGAAGTATAAAATATGGAATATAGGGAGTTTAATAAAATTTTCGTAGAAAACTTCTTTCCTCATGACCATCGAGTGGATATGGAAAGACTATTTCTGAGTCTGAGGCAAAAAGAGGACGAGAATGTCACAAAGTATGAATATAGCATTACAACGTTAGCGAGGCATGATGTCGATTATATACATAACCCAATAAGTAAGATTTACTGTTTCATTGATGGGTTAGAACCATCTCTCCGTCGAGCATTAATATCACAATTCTTCTCATCATACGAAGATATTATATAGTTTTCTATCAAGATAGAAAAGGAATTATCTAAGTCTTATGACTTTAAAGAATAGAAAGAGAAAAGAGATCTGTTGAACACTCTAGGAATGGAAATAAGGAATCCTGGATAAAGGGAAGAGTTGAATTTCCACCCTCTGATAATTGTGGATGGAAGCACCCTAGTGCCTTTCTAAAAGAAAAAGGAGTATGCTACAAATGTAGATAGAAATTCCATATTACTCGTGATTGTAAGGGAAATAAAGAAACTACCAATGTTCAATGCTACAATTGCAGGGAGATGGGACAATATTAAAATGAATGTTCTACGCGTCAGGGACACTGACCTCAGAAACGGCTAAGTGATCATGTACAAGCTTATGTGATCACTACTACTGAGGTGGAAGCCCCAAAAGACATAGTGGAAGGTAATTTAATGGTTTCATCATGTTTAGACAATGATTTATTTGATTCTAGATCATAGCATTGTTTCATATCTTCCTAGTTTACTAAGAAAATTAAATTTTTCCAATTTTATTTAACAAGGGAGTTTTCAGAAAAAACTATTAAGAGAAGTATCATTGCTAAAATGTTTTTTGAATCAATTCCCATTAGGGAATATAAATGTTTTTTATATTATGATCTCATCGTCATACCCATGATTGAATTTGATATAATCCTCGGTAGGGATTGTCTTTGGAACCATGATTCAAAAATTTATTGTAAGAAGAAGGAGGTTATGATTTTTGATGACGTTGATAAAGAAAACCTTATCTTTTGAGAAGAAACATCACCACCTCATTATGATCTTGATACACCCCTAATATCTCAACTAAATTCAATTATTGGAGAGGAATATAATGAAATAACTATGGGTGAGGAAAATAATGTTCAAATAGAGAATGTACCAATTGTGCAAGAATATGTTGATGTGTTTCAAGAAAATTTACCTGGACATCATCCATAATAAGAAATTGAGTTTTCCATTGATTTAATTTATGGTTCAAGTCCCATATCGAATACCCCTTATAGAATGGCCATTATGGAATTAGTGGCACTAATGAAAAAACAATAAGAATTGAGTAATAAGGGATTTATTCTCCCTAGTGTTTCTCCGTGGGGATCCCCTAACCTTTTTGTTAAGAAGAATGATTGATATATGAGGTTGTTCATTGAATAAAGGGAGATCAATTCTATAACAATAAAGAACAAGTATCCCATACCACGCATTGATGATTTATTCAACCAACTTCATGAAGCTCAATATTTTTCAAAGATTGACCTTCGATCTGGATATCATCATTTGTGTGTGAAGAAGGAAGACATTCCAAAAATAGTATTTCAAACCTGGTATGAGTATTACAAGTTTATAGTAATGCCTTTTGGGCTGACTAATGGACCCTCTGTTTTCATGGATCTGATGAACAAAGTTTTCAAGGAATATCCTGATGATTTTTTAGTACTATTTATTGATGATATCCTAGTATACTCCAAAATCTATGAAGATCCTGAAAATCACTTGCACACCATTCTGAAAACCCTCAGAAGAAATGAATAATATGGGATGTTTAGAAAATGTGAATTTTGGCATTAATATATTACTTTTTTGGCCATATTGTCTCTAAGGATGTAATATCTATTGACCCTACTAAGACAAAGGCAATCCAAGAATGGCCTGCACCGACAAGTATAAATGAGATACAAAGTTTTATTGGTTTAATAGGTTATTATCGACATTTCATCCAGAATGTTTCCCGATTGGAAAACCCATTAACGAAGCTCACACATAAAGGGGATAAAGTTTTTTTTGGACAAAAGAGTGTGAAGAAAATTTCGAAGATCTAAAGAGAAGAGTAGTCAATGATTCTATATTGACTCTACCATCAGTGAATTATGGGTTTTTTAAATATAGTGATTCTTCAATGAAAGGACTTGGTTGTGTCCTTATGCAGAATGATAGAGTTATTGCCTATGCACCACGAAAGCTGAAAATTCATGAGAAAAACTATCATACTCATGATCTTGAGTTATAAGTTGTAATGATTTCTTTGAATATTTGGAGACACTATCTCTATGGTGAAAAATGTGAGATTTATACTAATCACAAGAGTTTGAAGTATATTTTCCCTCAGAAGGAACTCAACATGAGGAAAAAGAGATGGCTAGAACTACTAATGAATTATGATTTCATGATACACTACCACTAGGGGAAGGAAAATAAGGTGGTAGATGCTTTGAGCAGAAATGATCATGGAGTTTTGAACAAGATGAGATTTGAAAGGGATTCTATTTTCATGGATCTAGTAAAGATGGATATGGGAATAACCATGGAAGGTGAAAAATCAATGATTTTTCAAATGGTTGCCAAACCATCTTTACTAGAAAGGATAAAAAGTTCTTAGGCTCATGATGATGAATTTCAAAAGACGATTAAATTTGTGAACAATGTGAGACTGATTGAATTCATATATAAAGATAGGATTTTGAAATTTGGGAAGAGACTTTGTTTTCCCGATATATCTGATCTGAAAAGGGAATTATTAGATGAATCTCATAGCTCCAATTTCCCTATACACCCTAGGAGCACCAAGATGTATAGAGATTTGAAGGAACGTTTTTGGTGGGACAACATGAAGAGGGAGATTGTTAATTTTGTGTCAAGATGTATGGTTTTTCAACAAGTGAAAGATGGAATTAAACAACCTAGAATATTCATGCAACCTCTTCCCATACCTGAGTGGAAATGGGATAATATTACAATGGAATTTTTCATTGGACTAAAAAAGACTCCTAGAAGGAATGATGCAATATGGGTCATTATTAATCATCTTACAAAGTCAACACATTTTCTTGCTATATGATAAGATTTACCACTTGAACATCTAGAAATACTATATATTAATGAAGTTGTCAAACTTTATGGAGTACCCCAATTGATTGTTTCTGATCTTGATCCATTTTTTAAATCAATATTCTAGAAAGGATTTAAGAAATACCTAGACAATAAACTTCTTTTGGGCACTTCCTACCACCCACAAACTGATAGAAAATCATAACAGACTATTCAAACCTTAGAAGAAATGTTGAGATCATGCTCACTTGACTTTCAAGGTATGTGGGATCAATATTTACCTGTGGTAGAATTTTTCTATAATCATATCTTCCAATCATCTATTCAGATGGCACTATATGAAGCATTATATGGAAATACATGTCGCACACCAACTTGTTGGGATGATATTGGTGAAAGAAAACTCATAGGCCAAGAAATTGTGGACGAAATGATGAAAAAGGTGAAGGTAATCCAAACCCACATGAAAGCATCTCAATGTAGGCAGAAGCACACTGCTAATAACTGAAGGAAGGATTTGGAATTTCAGGTATGAGATCATGTTTCCTTGAAGGTATCTCTATAGAAGGGAATTATACGGTTCAGTAATAAGGGAAAATTGAGTCCTAGGTACATTGGACCTTTTGAAATTCTAGAACGAATTGGGGATATAGCTTACCGTTTGGTAATGCCACCAAGTCTCTCTAGAGTACACAATGTGTTCCATATATCACTGTTGAAAAATACATGCCTGACTCAACGCATGTACTCACATATGAGGAATTAGAACTGGAACCTGATCTGACTTATTATGAAGAGCCTTTCAAGGTTCTTGATATAAGAGAACAGGTGCTAAAAAACCAGATGACTCATCTGGTAAAAGATCTATGGAGAAACCCTAATATGGAAGAGGCAACATCGGAACCTGAGGAACATATGCCGAAGAACCACCCGAGTCTTTTTATGCATTAATATTCTAGAAATTTCGAGGACTAAATTATTTAAAGGAGGGGAGAATATAACACACCAACCTTCCATGGTGTGCTTCTCTCTGAATAATACAGTAGCATGTGTTGTACGCAACATCGAGTTCTAACACACCACAACCAATCAAACAAGCTGTTATGAATAGTAATATCCACTTCTTGAAATTTTATCAATTTTATCATTAAAAATGGACTTCATTTTGGGGTGTGGAATATTGAAATTAGCTTAGGGTGAATTTTGGGAACTTTTCTGAAAACATTCAGTTTTTGATGAATAGTGAAAAATACTAAATTTTAATTAAAAACAACTTTTTTAATCAAAATAATATATATTGATAAATTATAATATTGAGGTCTTTTTAACTATAATTAGATTATATTTTTACCATTTAATCCAATGTTGGTCCTTGGATATAACTTCAAATTTAAACTGGACATAAGCAAGTGTCAATTGTGTGATAGTTATTATTTCATAAAAACACGGTTTTTTTGTTATAACAATGAGAATTAATTTGAAATTACTTTCTATCGCTTATGTGTTTTTGAATATATAAAAATGGATTCTATATTTATAATTAGTAGTTATAAATTTTATAAATAGGTAACTTTTATTTTTAGTCATTTTGTATAAATATTTCAGTAAATATTTTATTTACCATGGTTAAAGGGTTAAATCCATTACATAAGGTTAAAAATATTATTATAATAATATTAAATTACCCTGAAAATGTATTAACCATATTTTCTGATACATGTCCTACCATGGTAATCCTTTGGTCGATTTTGGGACCCCATGGAGCCACATGGAAGTGATAATGACATTATATATTAAATAATTTAAAGTAAAGACAAAAATAACAAAAGAAAATATCTTTTAGTAAATAAATTTTTATATGTGGTTATAAAATTGATATATTTGACTAAAAATATTCATTAGAAATATAAAAGGATTTCTTACATCAGGATATTTTATTTTTTATTTTTAGACATAATATAAATATATTTATATATGACACAATGATGATGCAATATTTTCCTTATTAATGAAAGAATCAAATAAATGGTATTATTGAAGTTCAAATAAATATAATTTGAATGTTCTGATGCAATAAATGAATTTTATAAGATAATGTGACATTTTAAGATTGATTGAATGAATTTTTTTAAGTAATAATGTAATTATAAATTAAAAAAAACAAAATAGAAAATTGTGTCAAAATTGATATAAAAGTTTTTTAAAACAAATATTATATTTTTATTTTATATTATATTCCTGAAAATATATGGTTTTTCCAAATGTATTAAATAATATTATATATTTCATTAATGAACCACTTGAGGTTTTCTTGTAAGTTTATAGTAAGTTTATTTACCATATAATATAAAAATACAAAGAGACATGGTAAATGTCAATCTAATTAACTAAGACTTAAATCTAAAAGATAATGTTAATATAGTATCCAAAACATGTCTAAAACCTACTTTTTGAGTGGTTTGAGACCCATTCCTACTTTATCCTTTAAATAAATCAATCTGGAGCTATTATGAACCGAAAATGAGTTTATTATAATATGATATTTATATCTTTTTCTAAAGTGCCCCTCACCCCTCTTATAAAATGGAACATCCCCTTGTCACAAATTCACACCTTCAAAGAAATTTGGCTTGGCCAACCCCTGCCCAAATATCTTCCAAACTGTTCTCCCTTCATCCTAAGGGCCTTACATTAGTCATAAAACCAAACTGAGGAGCCCTTTTGATCAAATCAAAAGGAAGAACCTGAAGAAGAGGTAAATTTTTCATCACCTCTTTAAACTTCTTTTCTTCTTCCACTTCCTCTTTATTTGTTGTTTCTTTTATAAAATAATAACTCCAGTATCTTATATATAATTTTATTTTATTATAAATATGGTACAAACATATTCATTATTTTATCCATCCTATGAATGACATGTCACTATACGTGCATACGTACTGCTTACCGTCTCCACGAACTCGATGAGATTCATTCCCCATCATATCCATTCAAGAATAATTTTCATTTGTTGATTAAAAATAATTTCTAAAGACATGATATCATTCTAGATATGAATAAGATACATCCCATACCTAAGAAATATGACTCACATAACAAATAATATAAAGAAAAATGAATCAGTTAACACCCAACACAACGATAATACTAAAATATTATTAACAAAGAAATATTAGAAGATCCTATATGATATAATATTTATGTATATGGTTCTTGTAAAATTTAATAACAATTATTTCACCATTAAAAAAGAGTTTAACCTACCCTAACCTAAGGAAAAGTACAAGGTAAGGGTTAATTCTATAATCTCTTTATTATCTAAGGTTGTTTTTACGTAAGTATCTACTGGGACCTCTTTATCATCCACATCCATGTTTCATAAAAATGTATTTCAAAACAATTTTACTATTTAATAGACAATGAGTAAAATAAATTTATACCCTTATTTTAAATTATATGTTTTTAAAGGAATCTTTCAGTCGTTTTCCAAAAAATGTAATTTACGTCTTTTTCGACAAAATTATGGTAAAAATGTTTTTTAACATATACGGCGGGTGCGGTTATTCTCCACCATTATAACATCGTCAAAGCATACCTTAAAATCTTATATAAAAATTTTCAAAATAATTTTTTTCTTTTATAATTATTTAACTTTAAATTATTTCAAAAAATGAAAGAGATATTTCTCTCAAATAGTTTTGATTTCATCTATATCAACATCCTTTGATGAATTTTATACTTGTTTGAAGATGATTCATTATGATAAAAATCATCAATATTTTTTTGATGGTTTTGTGATATGTTTGACTTTGGATGTGTTATTTTTATACCACTCATGTTTTATGGTTAATGTATTGTCATTTCGTATGCTATTTTTTATATGAATGTTTATGTTATATTTTAACCATTTCATATGAGGAATGTATTGGACTTAGTAAGTGACGGGTGGAGCCCGATATTGCTCCTTGATGCATTAGTAGGTCTCATGAGAAAACTAGATATGGAATTGGTCGAGGCCTTTCCAAATTTGATATATGGTTTTGGACGAGGCCTAAATCATTTTTAGACGTCTTGGCCAAGGCCTTGACAACATGTTTTAGAATGTCCGACATTATACATTCTCTCATTATGAAAATAATATTGATGGTTCATGTGGTCATTCGACTAGTAGAATACCCATGATTATGTTTTATTATGGAATTATTTACTGAGCTCATATTCCTACATTAAAAGTATTCATGTTTAGTATTGGTAAAGTCATGTGGCTTCAATTATTCACCTTTATTAATATTTATGTTATATTACATTGTATTTCTTACCCTTACTGATCATTTGAGCTCACCCCTTTCTTATGTATCATTTTCATAGGATATGAAGTTGTTAGTTATGAGTGACTTTCATGCATCATCTTGGAGGCTTGGATGTTTCTAATGGAATAATTTCATGTTGAAATTCTTTTCAAGTTGTAGTGTTGAACTTATGTATAAATTTTATTTCCAATAATACTAAATGGATCGGTCTTTAGAGACATGATTTCCTTGTGATCATGCCATTGTTATGTAACAATGCAGCGACTCTGGGTAAATAGGGTTGGGGCGTTACATGTCATCTTTCTTCCAACACATCATATTTTTGTCCCATTCTCAAAATCACCTCCTCTAGTTTTTTAATAACAAAAAATGAGCAACGTTTCAAATTAGAAAGATACTTGACTAGAGAAAGATATTGTGAATTAGTTGTCTGACCATCCTAGATATTGTGGGGAACTGTTAAGGAATGGAAAATTACTCATGTAGTATCTATGTTGAAATATTGGAAAAATATAATGTTTATACATCCTAAAATTTGGTTTAATTTCATCAAAAAGTTATTTAATGGGATATACTTCAACCCCCTTATATGTGATCCTTTTGAAAATTTTGAGTCTTGAAGCCGATTTGGATGCATCTCTTAGGATAAAGGAGATCTGGTCCATGTGTACCCACCAAACTCACATCAAATAAGGTGATTTTAATACTCATTATATCCACTAAGAAGCCTTAGTGGAGTGGTGAAAGAATATTATATTCTACCACACCACTACTGATGGTTCATCTGATTCTAATGAAAAGGGTATTCATTGCTATATCTTCAAGTTTTTTCAATATATTTATATAGCTATGTATTTGGTTATTTCCAATGATATTTAATCTCTTATTAAGACATTGATTATAGATGACATGAATCACCAGCATTCCCATGACATTTTGGATGATGAAATTTTGTTGGTCAGTAACCAAATTCACTCTAAAAAGCACAAGGAGCTGATGGTTTCATTGATATTTATAAAAACATTTGTTTGGCATATTGTGGGGTCAAATATATTTTGTTTGGGGATGGATCTCGGGATGGGTGATTCCATTTTTCTCTATATCAATGACACCTTAATTACCCTTATACAAAAGAATAAAAACCTTATTTCATCTCGATAATTAAACCCATCAATATATGTAATGTGAATTGTAAAAGCTTCTCAAAGATTTTGGTGAATCACAAGAGATTCTTTCTACCTTCTATTATATCTAAAAACCAAACTGAATTTGTTACTAAAGGGATCAATTTTGACAATTCCATTATATCTCATGAATTTTTTTTACTTTATGCAAAAACACTTAGTGGATAAAATAGGGTTTATAGCTTGGAAGATTGATATTAATAAATATTATGATAGAGGAATGTGCCATTCTCTTGTTTTTTAGTCCATTTTGGGATTCCAATCCAAATGGATCAAGGTTATTATGTAATGAGTTGTCTCTATTTCATTCATGATTAAAATCAATGGTGGACTCATAAATATATTTTCCCATGCTATGGGTATCGGTATTGGGAAATTCTCTATCCTTTACTATTTATATTAGTGGTGATTTTTTTATAATATTTATTTTATGACATCCCTTGATAATATAATTCATCTAATGAAGGTGTTTCTATAGCCCCCACATATTTTTCACCTCTTTTTTTATTGATGATAACAGTATACTATTTTCAAGGGCCACTCTGGAAGAATGTGTTACTATATATCATATTACAAATAGCTATGAATGGGCATATAAAAATATGGTTAATCAATGAAAATATAAAATATCCTTCAAATCAGGTATTCCTTTGATTTGGAAGGATATAATTTTACTTGTTCAGGAATCTGGTTGGTCGATAAGTGTTATAAATATCTGTGACCCACCTCCATTTTTAGCTAATCAAAAAAGGATGTGTTTTTAGTTATCTTGGATAGGGTGGGAAAAATATTTAGGGTTGTACTTTTAAAAGGATCTCCTAAGAGTGTATGGAAATTATTATAAAATCTATGTCCCAATGAAACCCAACATATAATTTGTCCATTTTTGAACTTTCAAGATTTTTTATTGACTAATTTCTCTCTCACCTAGCTAACTTTTGTTTGGTTGTGAATAATGGGAGAAAAAAATTCATTAGATTTCATAGGATAAGAACCATCATTATTAATCTTGGGCATGAATGGGTTTTCAAGATATACATGAATTCTAACATAGTATCTATTAAAAGAAGGTTTGGTAGATTATTCAACATCCTGATTCATTATATCCCATTATACTCCATGAAAAATATATTTCCCATTCAGAATTTTGATAAACCTACATAGGGCCCAATCCTAGTATTCTAGGGAGAATGTTTTGGGGTTTTCGTGATATGTTAAATAAGGGGCTCTATTAGAGGATTAGAGAAGGTTTAGTAGTTAAAGTTTGTAAGGAACCATGATTGCTTGATATCATGGGTTTTTATGTGATCTCCCATATGATCGATGGTTTGAGGAAATAATGACTTACTATCTTTCTAATGAGATTATCAATGGATGGTGCACCGAAAAATTGGACACCTCGTTTAATGAGAGAGACAAGAATCTTTTACTTATTATCCCCTACATGAGGGACTTGGGCTAGGATCATATATGCTAGAATTAAGGACCCTTATGCTCATAATCGGTAAAATTAGGTTATAATATTACTTTGGAAACTCAATTCATGGAGGATGTTGAGATTTCTATGACTCGAGAAGAATATTGATCAACCCAAGGTTCTATTTTTTGGTGTAAAACATGCCTATTAATTCTCCCAACCAAGGAGTTCCATATATTTATTCATGAAACTAAACACCTGATCTTACCTTTGAATCATAGATTTTAAATAATCCATTCATGTATTTTTCAACTGCCCCATGGCTATTGTTTAATTACATGCATATAAATAAAATAATGATACTTTTATTGATTTAAAACATGAAATTGTATCAATTTTAAAAAAATGTGTTTCAACACATCCATCATGGAATATGAAAATATTTTTTATAATGGAACAAACGATTTAGGTTCAACAAAATGAATTAATTTTTAACTAGTCAGAAATAGAATGATTTTTTTTGAGTTAAGAAGAATTTTTCGTCGTTTTCTATATGGAACTGCAACAATTAACATAATTTTTTCCCTTACCTGAATCTCGGATCTAGTATTTTAAGTCCTCATTAGAATGGATCCATGAATATTAATGTGAACACGTCCCTTTTTTATGGATTCATTACCGTTATTGGTGTTATGTTTTTGGGATTCTATTGGATAAATTGTTTCTTCTCGACAATCCTCTATAACCACATTCGAGACTCCACTTGTCATAGAAGCCCAAGTTATTATTTTCAATTTATAATTTTCTTGAAAAGGTGGATGTAGATCTCTTATAATGGATTCATATAGCCTTTCTATTTTCACTACTATTACAACACCAGAAATTGGACTTCATCTATTCGATTTTCTAGTCAAATAGATTCATTCTCTTCAACACCTATTCATGAAATTTTAATTTTAATACACAAAAGGGAGGTTAAAAGTGATGATCACCAATTGAAGACAAATGTCCTCTGTGGTGCATCACATGACATGTAAAATGATTTCTTTCATGGGTTACTTCACTCATAATCTATGTTCTTTTATATTAAATTAAAATTTATTTCTCTTATAAAACAATATTACCTTGCAGTTGGGGGATTACGTAAGTGCGAATGTCACCCCATAATTTTATATCTATCAAGGGTTAAAATCTAGGTATCCATTTTATGGGTAGATTTACCTAGCCATTTAAGGAATTAAAAAGTGTCCTGCACTATAGGCATGATCATGGTGGATACATTGTATCACGTATACAGTTGGAATAATGATAATATTTTAGTGGTATAAAGTGAATTTGGTGCTTGAGTGACATGGAAACACATAGATGTTGGTGGGTGGGCAGCTCCAAAAAATATGTGGGTGAGTTAGAACCCATCAACCACCAATCTACCGACACTTATTTTAGATGTTGGATGTGTTATTATTCGTTTTGTCTAGCCCTTTGGCTTCCAGTCCAGACACATAAGCCCTTATGGGGTTCCATCTTAAAACCCATGAGTGGTATAATAATTTCCAACCCAATTTTATTTGTATTTGAACATCATCTATGGAAGCCGATGTGAGATTATGTTTTCACCCAACAATCATCCCCTCAAAGAAAATTCCATAGAACAAGAACATCCCTTCAATGATAATCAATATTTTCTAAATTATCCTTCACTTTCACCATTGATTCTCTCTCAACTTGGATACACCACTTTTCCAATGTCATGTGATAGACATTCGATATAAGGAGCCACCACAAATCTAAATAATCCAACATGATCCATCATTATCATTCTAAAACTAGTTTGGGTATATTCATATCTCACCTGGTCTATACTGTACCATTGATACCACATGTTTGGATCTATTTCCTCTAGTCCAAGATCTTCTATGACCAAAAAATAATCCCTTATGGGGTTCCATACTAATACCATATGTGTTAGGAAAAATTTATCATCAAATATTATATTTGAGCCACCATTATTTGAGAAAACTAATGTTGGATTGGGTTTTCACCCAACAGGAAGGAGGGGCTCCATCCAAAGTGTGACTGAGGGCAGCACAATATGACATTTTCAAGAAGGGGGTGGCTTGATGTGCTAATTAGTGACATAGAATTCTTCTGTGATCAATAATATGACCTTTTTTGAATTATAGGTAGAGAAAAAAATGGAAAAATAAGTAATCACTTGGTGGGTGTTTCAAAAGAGTGATGTGTGTGTGTTGTCTCCTATTAACTACCCCTATGCCCAGATGAATATTTGATATTTGATTAACGAATGACATACCATAATGCGATGGAGGATAACAAGAAATGACTATGATCACATGGGTGTTTCATGATGTAAATACTAGTGAAATATCACAAGTTATAGAAACAAATATGAGACTTCGGGTCATTTTCTTTTTGGGTGTTTGGGCCATAATTAGATTGGCCTTTGGTCCATCAAGGTCTTGATCTTTTAGGCCTCATAAATGTAATATGAAATTTACTTTGGTTGTATTCCAATCATTTAGGGCTTAACCTAGTAGAATGTTTGGGTATATCTCTATTTGGGGTTTACATTCCCTTCTTCTGAATATAAACTGTTTTAGAAAAACAAGATATATATATATATTATAAATATAATTAAAAATATATTTAGAGTACAAGGAGATATTTTTAATAAGGTTAATTCTATCATTATAATAATTAAATTTAATTATAATTATAATATGATTATATATAGTTATAGTTTTTTGTTATTAATTAAAATATAATTAAAATGTTAAATACAATTTTGAATGTAATTTCATAAAATATAAATAATTTTAAAAACTATAATTAAATAAATAAATAAAAAAAATTATGGTTTTAAAAACACATCGACCTAGTTATTCTTGTTTTGATCCTTCATTTGTACATTTTTCACACATTTATTATTTTAGTATATATTTATCCTTACTATTAATAGAGTAAATTAAAAAATTTATTAAAAAAATTAATTTTTTAATTTTAATATTTCAATTTATTTATTATTTTTAGAAAAAAATGAATTACTGTCATGCTTTTTTGAAAAATCTTAAAACCGGTTGTCTAACCTAACATAAATATAAAAAAGTTAAATTATTATAAAAATTAAAATCGTCCACGATGAATGATAATAACTGATTTTTTTTCATATACACATAATCCTATTTTTGTTATATTTTTTATAATTCCCTAACCCCACAAAATACATCATCTCACCACACTCCCCATGTATCTTGTCTTATACCAATTATAAATCTTCCGAGTCTCTACTCCTTATTTTATATTTTCATTATACCGAGCCATTCCATGATGTGTAGTACAACATACTCCCTATTTCTATTCCCATTTTGCATTGTACTCCTCTGTAGTATCATCACCATCCTTCAACTAATTGCATAAGGTAATAATATGAGCATGAATCATGAATGATCATTTATTTCACAGAAAAAATATCATTCCACATTAGTAAAAAACTCAAAGTTAAGATTTTATATCCAGACATACACTACTACGGTCTAGGATCAAGGATTCACAACTGGTCATAAAAATATCAACCTATCGAATAGAGAAACATGTTTAATTTTCACCAGCTATTACAGTGAGATAGAACCCATCATTCCCCCTACTGCCACCATGACTCTAATTATAGTTGAAAATGTAAATGGTGTGGTTACCCTATAATGTATTTTTTCATGATGTTAGAATATTAAGTTTTTCCCCTATCTATTTTATGACCATTGAGAATTCAGGTACTTCATCTTTATCCAATCCTTCCCCACATGTGGTTGGTGAGAGTGCTCCATGAAAAGGTCATGCAGTGAAGGTGCATCAATTTTTTATAGGGGATGATTGGGAAGAATTTGATGGCAATTTCAGCTCATTTTCATTCAATCCTTCCTCCAATCATATTCCACAGTCCTTTTTTTACATTTAATTTGGTGATTTTTTTTGAAGAGTTAGAGATTCACTTGAAGAGGATTAGAATATATATTTTCTAGTGTTTTGTTTTTTTATAAACTTATTTTCTTCCATTTTAGTGTATTTATTTTGTTACATAATTATTTTTATAATTTTACTAATGGAATATTGAGGAATTACATTTCAAATTTTGTTTTATTTTGTATATTTATAATTTTGTAATTTTTTTGAATAATTTAAAATATTATAATATATGGGGTTATATTTGGAAAGAAAATTGTAACTCAATTCCTTAAAATTGTAAAACATATCTAATTTGGAAAAAATGAAAAATATTAAAATTTTTATAAATTAATATTAATATTATCTATATTAATAAAATTTAATTTGATAACATATTTTTAATTCTGGAAAAGGGAAAAACGTTCCAATTAAAATTTAAAAGAAAATAAAAATAAATCATAAAAAATACATATATTTATTATGGTTATGATAAAAAATTATTTTTTCTGTGGTATTACTAGTGTATTAAATTTTCAAATATTTATATAAAAGTGAATCTACTTTTTTTTAAAAAAAATTATACATTTTTTTATTTAAATAAAAAGATATATTATTTACTAAGTTATAAACATTCAAGTTGAAAATACTAAAAAGTTATTCCAGCATAAAATCTTAATAGAAAATTCCTATAATATATTACAAACATAAAATGTAACATACAAGTGGAAAATTTCCATGGAACATTATAGTTGAAAATACCACTAAAAATTTATACATGACAAAATATCGCTAAATTAAATTAATTGTTAAATACTTGTGGAAACTATTATTAAATATTTTATACTACCAAATTAAAAATCAATAATCCATTACAAAAACTGCTATAAAATTTAATTTAAAAAATATAATTAAATATTATAGTTTAAAATATCACTAGAGTTTTATAGTTTAATAATATTTGTTTAATTTTATTATAAAATTCCATGAAAAATCACTGTAAAAAGATGGAAAATTTTGGAAAACAAATTATTGTGTAAAAAAATCTATTAAACATTAATGGTAAAATAGAACAAAAAAATAAATTGCGAAAATATTAGGTAAAATACTATAGATAATTTATAATTAAATATTCCAATACAAAAAATTGGTATAAAAAATAGAAATATTTAATAAATCTATAAAATAAGAATTATTTGACTTCTATATAAATTCTAATAAATTTAATCAAAATTATCTGCCATTAAATATATAATTTGTTGATTTTCATAATTATTTTCAAATGAATATAAGTATATTTTAATAATATTGAATATATTTTAAAAACTATTATGAAAAATACTATATATAATTGAAAAAACCATTAATTTTAATAGAAATAACGTGTTTCTCTTCTGTGTTTAATTTTTTTTCCTTTTATGAAATTATTTAATTATTAAATAAAAAAATGTTAATTATCCTTCTCCTACTGATTAAAATTACAATTTTTTTAACAATTAAGAATGTTACATTTTTTGTTATGTAAAGAGTCAAATAAACTATTACAGTCCATTTCTAAAGTCTAATGTCTTATGATTACATGAAAATAAATGTGATCAATAGTCATACAAAAAAATTCTAATGAAGCTAAATAACTATTAATATTCATACCTTCCAATAATTAATTAAATTATCAAGGGATTTATTAGCATGGTAGTATTTTTAGAAAATACGACACCTACCTTTCTCATTTTCAAAAGAAGAATTTTAAAATGTTGAAAGGGTTAATTAAATAATGTTTCTATTTCTATGAGGACATATAGTTCCACGATAGACCAAAGATGTAGTAAAGAACTACCTATTTATTTTGGTATTTTTGATGAATGTAACATGAAAGGAAAGTATCGATGCCTTCTGTTTATATATACACACACACACACAGATATATATATATATATATCATGAATGTTTGAAAATATATGTGTTTGAATTCAAATATAAGTACAATTGTTTTAAAGATAAAAAAAACTCTCTCCCAGAAACTGCTAGCCCTATTATCTTCACTTTATACTTATTTAATGGGAAAAAATGAATGTATAAAGTTTTTATATATTAAGAATTATTTTATATAGTTAAAGAACGTTATGGGCTTCATGTAGAAGTTATATTCTTTCTTTAAGGACATTATGAACCATCTTTTAGCTGTGACTTGTAATTTTGTGTTGAAACACTAATACCTCATTCATCTCATTTGTTGTAATGATGTCACTATTTTTTATTAGTGTGTGAAATCCAAGAATAGTTCATATAAAGAGAGACCTTGATGAATTCTCTTGGAACCATTATAACAAGTATGAGTTTTTTTCACTAAACTATCAATGTCCTTGAAAATAGGCCTTTATTTTAAAAATTACTATACTCGAAGAGAGATTGTTATTGGAGTTGATTGGGGGATCTCTCTACCCTGAACTACTATAAATATAATGTTGAAGTCTTGTTTCATTTTCTTTTTTTCCATATTATATTTAATTTATAATATATAGGCAGATTGAAATATGCTCTGAAAGTAAGAAGTGATTTTTTTGTAAAATTGTTTTGAACTCAATTTACCTCCCAATTGAATAATTATATGACCTTATAGGAAAACTCTTGTGAAATATGTATTTATTCATATTGTGTTTCCTACCAGTTGAATAAAAATTTTATTTTTTATTTTGATAACACTTTTAAGGGAAATGTGAGAACCCATGAATATATAAAATATAAACCCTCAAAATCCATATGAAATGGATGAACCATTATGTCTAATATGATCCTATTTGAAACATTATTCATGAATATTTTCTTGTGATGAATTTTTACCACTCTAGAAGCGTCACATTTTATAAGATCTTTGAAAAAATACAGCATATTTTCCAACGTTTGAATATACTCCCTCATTTTTAATTTCTCTTCACTGAAAACACATACTATAATAAGGTATTTCTTATTGATAAACATCATTTTATCATTATTAGTATCCCCAAGTAGAAGTCCCTCAGTCATCTTATCTGCATACTATTATTAGGCGTTAATCCCAAGTGATTCCTCCATCATTTCTTATGGAGAGAGGACAACCATCTCCCAAAAGTTAACACTATTGGTAACCTCTTTGCAAGCCTGCCTATGCTAGTCCTTATGAACAAACTTAATGAGATAAAATCATTTAGTAGTGATCTCAATCCCCACTATTAAGGCTTCTTAAATCAAAACTGTTTCTCCAATAACACCTCTGACATCTTGTTAAACAGTATCACTCAATTGGCTTCCACCTTGAACCATCACACTCACCTTCTGATCCTTCACCTTATCATGAGTTATAAGTTCTCTCTCCTTAGTCCTGGACTTCTTGGAAGAATGTGTCTCCATATATTTAGGTAGGTATGATTAGTCCTTGCATCCTTTAGGTTTTTTTAAGAAGAATGATGTTTCTGGAATCATTGTTTTCATTTCACCCCTTCTACCTCCTTGGATTATGGAGCCCTCTTCCATCATGACCCTCAACATTGTCATCTGATAAATTGCTAGAGATTCCATCACAATACAAGGCCCCTAGGATACATCAACCTTTATCAGATTCCTTATCCTATATTGGGTCTAGTTGATCATGATTCAATCCATTAAACAATAACCTTTCAAAATGTTTACCCACAAGAATTGATGGTATGATGTTCACAACATACCATTTATCATAAGATAAAACACCCCTATGGCTTAAGAACTCATAATCAAATCATCCATTGAAATATTTAAAATTGATTTCTAGATAACCACATCCAAAATAGGGTGTTTTGTGGGAAACAATGACAATGTCCCGTACAGTCCCTCCATGTGCATGGTGCCACTTCCAGATCTCAAGGCCTCAACATTGGAGGCTGCATTGGTTGAGGTTGGAGGACCATAGGTATATGATCCATCTATCCCCACTGAAATGGAAAAATATAGTATTCATAAAATATATAAATCGTGAGACAACATTCCAGACACATTTTAAACCCCATGAGTAGTCACACTCGAAAGAACCTCCTTCTGGATGGGAATCATTTTTGCTGATTCACCCACACCTTGCTAATTGGATGCCTCACTATAGGTGGAAGACTCAGGTTCTTGTTGTGTCCCAATATGTAAACAAGGACCATTTATAACCATTGAATGAAAATGGTTATTCACCATATCGTTTTCAACATCTTTACCCATCCTCTTATCTATACCGCCACAACTGATTCAATGTCGGCAAGAGGAATCCAAATTCCCCAAATGCTAACAAATCCTTCCTGTTACATTATTTTGTTTACATGGTCACATGGGTAGTAGAGTAACCATTAAACAAAACAAATTTAACCCCTACCAGACGCCATTGAATTGTGTTTCCCACCGTCAAGCCATGGAAGAAAACCCATCCATCCCAAATCAGACAACCAAGTGGGTAGAGGGTCAAATGAAAAGTTATAAAGAACACATTGCTTCATCAATCATCCCTCAAAGTGATGAATTTTTTATTTCATTTAAAGAATATTAATATATTTCCATACTACGTAATTATAGTAAAATTATATCTCTAAATATCTTGACATTAGTGGCTCAAAAACCAAGTTCTATAAAGGCCCTAATGCTTGGACCAAAAGCCCAAATCGAATGAATAACACCACAAATATAGTACAATTTCTACAACATCACTAAAATAACTATGAAATTATTACTAAAATTTGTATGGAAATATATCCTCCACAAATATATGAAACTATATTTTCTATGTGAGATTATAGATCTATAAACAAATTCACGGTTAAAATTTCATATGTCTTCATTTTGAATGAGTTTTTTGGGGATCCTTTCTTTTGAATCCAAACTAAAATCCATTAATACATGTTGCAAATTCCAAGGGTACAAATGATAAATCCTTAAGAGGCATATATTAGGGAAAACCTAACATCTCCCGAGAAAAGAAAGGCTTAACAATATGTTTATCCACAGTCGAGGCATAATGGACCACTGTAATGGATAAAGAAATGGCTATTCAGTATAGTATCAAATTCTCTTTCTCCCACAGTTTGAGTAATGTGGTGGTTAAATAAAATTTTCAAGTTATTATCAATTATTTGGATTATGGTGAAGGTGGATGATAAGATTTTGGTTCAATAGTTGATTTCATCATGTGTATAGAATATAGGTTCTATTCATGTGTCTTATCCTTTGTTGGGAGAGATGGAGATCTTATGTTCCACTTCAAGGATTCTTTTAGGGGCCATGAGTAATTTTGATGTTTGTTTTATTATTTTCCCCCCAGAGTATTGTAACTTTTCTTCTACTAAATTATAATATGAAGATTTACATTGAAGGTAAAATATTACCCTACCTTTTGAATAACGAAAATGAAAATATAAAAAAGAAAAATAAAAAAAATATTATACAAGAGGATCTCTAAATAAGAAGTTATAGTAGGGAGTTACATAAACAAAGAGATACGAGGGAGATATTTATATTCAGAAATAACTTTATACCAACATAGATAAATATCAAACCTATTAGAAACATAAAACAAAATAGATTTAGAAACTTATAGATACCTATTAGTAATAAAAACCTATTTCATAGAAGACAAGAGTTCCCCAGAGGAGTCACAATGCACCATTACAACTCTAACATGCGAATATTCATAGATAACCACATCAC
Organism: Viscum album; assembly: GCA_963277665.1. Lineage (NCBI taxonomy): Eukaryota > Viridiplantae > Streptophyta > Magnoliopsida > Santalales > Viscaceae > Viscum > Viscum album. The sequence continues at coordinate 378,597,834 of OY728130.1, read as the reverse complement.
CATTCACCATTACAACATCCACTAGAGGAAAATACTATGAAACCACATGTTTCACTACTTGAGAGAAAAACCCCTCCATCCTATGATTTTTCCAGACCTCATTCCAACCAAAACACCATTATACCCTTGATTCATCAGGGATCATCTACTTTTTTTAAAATAAATTAATTTTTCCTCTTCTAGAAAAAGCAAGAAAGTTTTTAAGAATTACTAAAATATTAATGACTTAAAATCCCCAAATAATTTAGAGAGGAAATTAGTAGTAGAAGTGACCCCACAATATTATACATAAAAAAAAAATAAAAAATAGATATGTGGTTTATGGGATATACAAAATTATTTTGATGTGGACTGTTTTTTGGGGATGTACATATGACGATTAAGTTTCATATTGTGATTTTCATTGATATGTGTTCAGTTTTATTCTAATCCTAGAGATTTTTCAGAACCTAGTCAATCAATCGATATTCTTTAGATCAACATGGTCTAATTGATTATTTTCAGTTCTTTCTTGAATGAAGTTTCTTTAACATATCTTCTTTCTACGTCTCCGGTACCCTAGTATTTTATTGTAATATATTTTAAAGATATAATTTTGAGAAAACGTTAATTTTTTGAGAGTCTTTACCATGTACTCACTGATTATAGTGGATCTTATTTCTTGGATATGTCTTTTTTTTCTTCCTTGGGTTTTCCATGTTAAAAATTTTCAAGGTCAACATTGTTTTCCAACAAATATATGTGGTCACTATGTGTCATATTTTAGTTTTTTGTCTTTTTTTAATAGAAATAAGATTTCTTTCCAATATACATTTAGTTACATATTTCTTTTGTGTTAATTACTTCCACTTTTCCCAACATCTGGAATCAAACGGTTTATTTTTTTGTTATGTTATATTTTTTAAGAAAGTTATAGTAAGATTATTATTTTTGAATGGTACTGATTAACATATGTGGTGATTAAAAATAATGGATATTATTTTTTTCAAGAGAATAAATATTTTTTTTTTGTAATCAAAATCTAAAAATAATATCTGATAATGAATTAGTGTTTGTGAATTAGATGGGTTGTGGTTTCATTTTTTGGTTTTTCAAAGACAATGTGATGAACCAGAATATATACATATATTATACAAAAACATTGTGGTATAATCTTAAGATGAACTATGATTCTATGACATGATGAATATATTTTTTCTCTTTAGACACTTAATGACATTTAGGTATAAAGAAGGAACATCAATGTTTACCTATTTGAGTTAATTTTTGAGTTTTTGGTTAATTTTCTAATGTGGGTATAAATTTGGAAGATGATGTTTTAGAGATTTGTTTTATAATACTTTACCCGGTTATTAGGAAAAATTGCATGTTACTCTTACTTGTTTTTCTCCCAATGGTACTATGACATTAAATTTTGTTAAGTCTATTATATTGAATGAAGAGGTGAAGAGATTTTGATATGGGAAATCTTCTTCAGATATTTTAGTTAAATATATTAGTGGGATAATCATGGAAATGGATCAAGGATGGAGTAGTTGATGTTAGAGAAATGTTAAAAGAAAATCCATATTGATATAGAGAACGTTTTTATGTTCGCATTGTGGTAATAATAAAAAACTTAAGATGTTTCAATATCATCTAAAAAGAGAAAATATAATAAATGATATTAATTAGAATAAAGTTGGTTATAGATATGATTTTGTTATCACCACTAAAGAGGGTGATCTTATTATTATTTATAACTCCACTAACATTTCTTTTGAGTATTCCTGATGGGATATTGAGAGTGGTTCATATTTTCATGAGATATCAAGGAAGGAGTTCTTTTCATCTTACATCCCTGATAATTTTTGTGATTTTAAAGATGGGTAATGATGTTTGTGATGTTGTTTTCGGTATCAAAAATGACTATTTAGAGACTAGTATAGGAATAAAAATGATTTTAAGGGTTGTTTTACACATGCCTCATGGTTATCTTAATATTATTTTTACAAGTGTTCTGTATGATGAATATTTTATCAGTACCTTTGGTGGTTTAAACTGAAATAATTCCAAAGGTTACATAATTGTAGTTTAAGGGAAGAAGCACTTATACTTATACTGGACTAGAAATTATACTTATTATGATACTAAATGTTTTTTGAGTGCAAATTTAATTCTGAATTATGGAAAAAGAGGATCAACCACATTAGTGAGAAAGGTCTTTAATATTCTGAAAGGATATAAATTCTTACAGATTTTATGAGTGTAATACTAAAATGTGAAATCACTTTGTGGATGGATAATAGAGCAGAGTGAGTTTCAAAATCCATCTTTTACACAAGAAGTCACAGGTAGTCTAATTAGTAAATTATTTTGTTTTTTGACCTTTTAAGTGAAATAACAGTAGTGTATGTATTTATTTTGTAAAATATTTTGATGAATACTAATATATGATATGTGTTTATGTTTTGAATACAAAAAATATTGAGATCTATTTTTTTATGAATGTTCAAGTTTCATCTAAGAGGGAATCCAGTGAGAAGTTGAAATATATTTTAACTGAAAATGGGGAAACTATTGTGGTTTGTATGATAGGTATTATAGGATGTAAGTTCTTTTGAAATTGAATATTCCACTTTTGAAGCATAAGATAAATGATGTAGCTGAGAAGATGGACATGAATTTGCTGGAAAGAGTTCATTATTTTCTTTCAAAAGCAATGTTGCCTAGAAATTTTTGGGGTGAGACTTTATTTAATGATATTTATATTATCAATTATCACCTATAGTTACTTTTCATATAAACACTCCCTAAAAGTGTTAGTACTGTAAATAAATCAAGTTTGATCATATATGTGTTTTTGGCATCAAGGAATTTGTTCATGTGCCTAGATATGAGGTTTCTAAACTGGATGGTAAGACACAACAATGTATTCTTATTGGTTATGGGCCTAATGATTTTTTATGAAGGTTATATAATTATTATTTTAAAAAACATATCATAAGATATTATGTGGTTTTTAAATATGATCAATCTATTACAAATATTGATAAGGGAAAAAAATATACTTCTCTACCTTATGATGGATTTTTTCATCCTTAATCTAGTTTCTGATTCCCATTTACCTCTTATTGTTGATTTTGATGATATTTGTTTTGTGTAAAATGATGTTCAAGGTAATTAAGTTGGATTTTATGTTTCCAATTGACCTTATATTTCAGATAATATGGTTCCTATGGTTAATAATGAACATGTAGTTCCGATTCAATGAATATATAGACATTGTAATATTTCTACTAGTAATACCCTGATGAGTATGTGCTCATCACTGAAGGGGGAGAACCAAAACAATTTAATGTGGAAATGGAATGTGATTAGAAGGACATATGGGTTATGAAAACAGATGATGACATGATATAATTACATGAAAAGTATACATTAGAGCTGATGATATTACCTTCAAGTAATAGGGATTCTAAAACTCTGTAGATTTTTTAGATTGAAAATGAGAAATTTTGTTATATTTCAGTATTCAATGAATGGTTAGTTGTTAAAGGCTACCTTTATAAGATGTTTATTGATTTTAATGAGATTTTAAAACCAATTGTAAATCTTTCTTCATTTTGGGTTGTTCTTATTTTTGATAATAGTCTGGATATGCAGATTGAGGAGGTGGATATAAAGACATCTTTTCTCCATGGAAATTTAGAATAGGATATTTTTTTGGATTAGTGAGATGGTTTTGTTGAGAAAAGTAAATAGAGTTATATATTGAGGTTAAAAATAGTTTTTATTGTTTGATGAAAGATATGAGTCAATGGTATTATAACTTTGAATCCATTTTTTTTATGATTTTAGGGGGAAATGTTTTGATCATTCTGTTTTTTGATCCCAAATTTAACAATGATTATTTTCTTAAATTGATGCATTGTGATGATGATATGATAATTTTTTCCATGATTATTCTATAATCTACATATTGTATATGGATCAGTATGATCCTTTTTTGATGAATGACTAAGGTCCAATATAATAGATTCTTGTATTTTCAATCTCATGTGATTCGATGGCCAATAAATTATTGCTGTCTAAAGAGATATATATTGAGAAGGTTCTCGAGATATTTTCTATCGATAAAGGGAAAGTTATTAATACTCCTTTTGACTTAAATTTTAATCTCATTACTATTTAGTTAACATCTATAGATTAATAGTGGGAGAAGATAATATATAATCCTTATTCTTATATTGTTGACTATTTGATGAATGTGGTGGTATGTACTATACTAGATATAGATAATTTTGGAGGTGGAGTAATTTTATTTCAATATAATATTGGTTGAGTTAATTAGAGATTAAAGAAGTATATATTTCATTATCTTCATAGTACTATTGATATGAGATTTGTTTTGGAACTACGGAACCAATTCTTGGTGGATTTATAGATTCAGATATAGCAGGTGATATGGATTCAAGGTAATCTATGTCATGTTATTTTTTTACTTATTCAATGTGGTATTTATTTTTTATTCCCAGATTATAGATATTTTTAACATCATTTACCACATAGTATGAATTTAATACAACTAAAAATTATTACAAAGAATCAATGTGGTTGAAAAGATAAATTTTAGATCTCAATATTAATCAGGATGAGTATGTTTTATTTTGTGACATTCAAAGTGTTTTTTATTTGGGAATGAACCAAAAAATTAATATTAGAATGAAACATATTCATGTTCACTATCATTCAACCCATGAAACCCTTGATTATTGATAGATAGAGCTCGATAATATCCAAACATATAATTATAGGTCACGTATGTTAAAGAATAGTTTACTTAGAGATAAATTTGAGACTTTCTGACTAACTGTTGGGTTGGAAGTGATACCCAGTTGTGTTAGTGGGGGAGTTTATTGGGTTGCCTCATCATCTGACTGCCACCACGTACTACATAAACTAAAATAAAAAAAATATATTATATATGGAATATACTAAATTCATTTGAAAAAGATGGTTTTTTCAAGAGGCAAGGATGTGTGGCTGTTTTTCACCCTTACATGGATGGGTTTTGGATTGGGGATGTACATGTGTGGAGTAGACTTCATATCATGATAATATTTGATTGAAGATCAATTTTCTTCTGATCATAGTGATTTTTCCACTCCTGGTTATTTAGTGTATGATATTTTGATCCATACTGTTAGATTTTTTATCTTCACTTCTTTTTAAGATAACATTATTTTTTCAAAAAAATTACTACCTATTTTTTCCATTTATATCTTGTACTTATTTATTATAGATATATAATTTTGACATCCATTTCAATTTTGATAGTCTCTACCATGTATTGGCTGATTATATGGGATCTTATTTCTAGACATGGTCATGTGGTTTTCCCATCATTGGGGTTTCTTCATTTAAAATTGATAGTGTTATCATTTTGTTTCTTAAAAATATATTTTGTGGATATGCATCCAATTTTATATTTTTAGGCTTGCTCAAATGGAAATAAAATTTATTTCACCTATGTAATTTTTTTTCTATTGATTTCATATTAGTTACTTACTATCTTTCCCAATATAAATAACCTTACACTTTCTATCCCAAAAGGATTAATTCTTAGGAATAGAAATTTAGCATTCATATTCATATTTGAAATGCACTTGAAAAATGGGAATGCATCATCCATGATAACATGCCTGCCCTAATATATAACTTGATATAAAGGAACATAAATAATCAATCCTTATAAAAACCCTTAAACTATGGTAATAATTGTACATAGTAAAACTCCATCTAAAATAAATTAGATCCAACGAAAAGACTTTTCATTTACCAAAAAATATATACACATCACTGTATTCCCTCTATATTGATAGGTATCATTAAGATCCAACATCAATACCCCTCATGGAATGATGAATTAATATTATCATATTTCCATCCTAAAAATAATTCTAAATAATATCATGAACAAATTACCTCTTTATTTGAACTAGGGAAGTCCATGAAATAAATAGATGATTATCACCATAATGTCCAGGATCCGTGTAGATATTAATAGATGACCAATTAGAGATGTCCCAACTAATACTAGCCACAAGAAGCTCATTATATTCTCAAATACCATGATAAACATCTTAGCCGATGTCCAAGCATAGATTCCAAATAATAAAACAAGGGGGAAAATTTTTTCACTCATGACCTGAGTAGAAAGGGAACTAGGAAATCATAAAAGTCTCCAACACTTCTATGTATGAATATTTCTGTTAAAATCCCCAGTTTACGGAATATGAAACTTCCATCATATTTAGGGTGGAATAATATTTCCCATGATTCAATATTCATATTATCCCCATCATCCACCAAACCCCACGAGATGTCCAAGATCAGGGAATGACACAGATTGAAGAGAGTTTTAGGAAGTATAAAGTGGTAAATAATATTATTATAAATAACATGAACCATTTCTTTGACCAAGAGAGTATTCCTGACCCTTGGTGAAACCTTACCTTACAACTATTAATTCACTTAAAAACCCTATTAATGAGATATGAAAACACATCTAATTTAAATCAACCAATAACTATCAAAAGTACCAAATACATATTATACATAATAAACTTATTAACAAGTAATATATAACACATCTAATACCACTAATCAATAATATTATGATTGGTGTGAATCATCAGTTTTAATCACTATTATTTTAGTTGTCTGAAGAGTGGGGGGGGGGTTATTTGGTTTCTCAGCACATTTCATGGTTTAAGAGCTCAAATAATATTTTGATTTGGTTTAATTATCAGCTTGTTTTGATTTCAACTTTTATATAAAATGAATTAAATTTATATTAGGATGAGACTTCATTTTTTATTTAGAATATAAAATAGTTTTTTTAGTGAAAAAATAATAATAATTTAAGATTTATTTTATTCTTTAATTATACTATGAACACAAGGAATGGGATTTAGATATTTTTTTTGAGAATTGTAAAAAATAATAAAAAAGGAGATATGGAAGATTACATAAAAAATTCAATAAGAAATATTTATAATAATAATGGACTAGTGAGAATGATATAGAAAATAAATAATTTTTATGAAAATAAATGAATAGTTTGTTAATGAAAAACAATATCCCTTTTCCGCTTATTTATGAAGTGAAAAGAGAATAGTTTCTAAATTAAAACCATATCACATCTATCACCTTTCAAAAAACCTAATAGAGAGGATTATGAAAAATATAAAAAATGAGATATGGGGGATTCCATAATAAAATTATCATGTATTAGATATAATTATAATGGAATTTTGAAAATGATATTGGAAATAAGGATTATTTAGGAAAATAAAAAAATAGTTAATGAATAGAAAACCATATCCTTTTTACCATATTATATGTACTAGTTAGTGAAGGAAAATATATTTTATTTATATATATATATTAATAAATTAATAAAATATAAACACAAATATAATATATTTAATTAAATTTAAAATATAAATTAGTATAACTAGTTATAGTTACATTATTTTTTGAGAAATCCAAATCAATTATAAGTAATTTAATTTTTTAAATCTAATTTGATACAAATAAAAAAGGTGAGCATCTAAATATTATAAGTGAAATGAAATTATAATTATAATTAATATTAATTTTTTATATATTAATAATAATATAAATATAGTCATTAACATTAAAGATAATAACATTAATAATAATATTTTAGCAATATATTAATACCTATATATAGGAAATATTTATTGTAAATATAATTGAAAATATATTTAATGTACTGAAAGATCAGTAATTTCGTAAACATATTCATTTTATTTGAATTATAATTATATATATTTCTATATTATATATATATATATTATTTATATAATTAAAAATATATTTGCAGTATTAGGGGTGTAGTGAATGATGTGAAATACCACCATTATAATAATTTTATTTAATTATAATTATAATATGATAAGATATACTTAAAAATTTAAATTTATTATGTAAAATACAATCAATATTTTAATTTATATATATTTTTTTAAAATCATTTAATAATAATTAGTATGATTTTTTGAATATTGTTTTCTAAAAATATATTACATTAAAAAATATCTAGGAGGTCTTTTGTTTGAACCTATATTATATTTTGATAAAAATATTTTTCTTAGTTGGGAATATAGTACTACTAATTATTAAATAACCGCTATCATTATTAAAACCTATTATATATTCATGGAGTGGTGCCTGAAAAAAAAATTGATGGATTATTAAAAATATTATGAATTGTAATAAGTGGGGATTATTTTATTAAATTATTATGTAATATATATAATTATAATTGACCAGGGAAAATGATATTGAACACATGAAATATTTATGAAAATAAAAAAAAAGTTTATGAATAAAAATCACATATTTTTTTATCCTCTATTTAAAATATATTAATATATTAATTAATTTTACTTTTAATTTATATAATTATAATTAAAAGATTCATTTTTATAATTAATTTTAAATATTATGATATTTTTTTTAAAAAAATCAATTAGAAATAATTTAAATAATAAAGGTGATTTAATTAAAAAGTTAATTTAAATTTAAATGTATTACATTTATAATATTATAAATATAGACACATATTTTAAATATAAAAATATTATTATGTATCTGGAAGCTTACCTATGTTGTAAAGTCACACAATATTTTTACATTTAATAAGGGTCCAAATCTTTAAATCCCTTTTAATGGGAGATTTATTTGTCAGTTTAATGCATTAAAAAGTAACCCACACTATAAAAATGAATAAGGTGGATACACAATAGTAGGTAGAATGGTATCGTAATGTGATTAAGTGAATGGCGTGGTTAAAATTGGGTGGTTGCATTTCCCAATGATACAGAAACATTTTTGGGTGGTTGGCTCAAAAGAGTGAATGGAGAATTTTCCCTCATAGAGCATCCTTTTACCGAATCACAATTTTGATGTCTGATAGAGGTGTTCTTTTCATAGTGCGAGCAATTTCAGTATATCATGATGATTTTTAGTTGGGGTAGCCTATTTTTCTAATTGGGGACACAAGCTAAAAGCATGATTAGGAAGATGATGTGTTGTTACTGACCAGTTGCACAACACAGAAAAAAGAAAGCATGAGTTGTTGCTATTTTAGGAAGAGCGATGTGTGTTTTTATACCAATTAACTAGCCCTATACCCAGATGAATTTTGTGATTTGGGATAGAGGGATGACCCACCACTGTACGGTTGAGGACAATATTATGTGGCAGTTCTCACATGTGAGTGACATGATGTAAAAAATAATGAAAAAGTGCGAGGAAAGGAATACTATATAAGCTTTTAGGCCATTTTACTTTGGTAAGTTTAGTCCAAAATTATTATGGACATTGATCCTTCAAGATATTGGGATTTTAGAATACTTAAATATAATAAAATATGTCTCTTTTTTATATGTCAATCCATGGGGGTGGGGTATTCTTGACTGACCATAATTCCTAGGTTCTTTGGTATTTGGGGTTTGGTGAGTGGAAACATTTCCATCATTATTTATAAAATTTAACTAGTTCATTATTGATCTTTTATAATTTAAATTTTAATTTATTGTGTATATTTATAATTATGAAGTATTTTCTAATTAAGAAAGAGTGTATGTGTTTATATTTTAAAAACAATTCTATCTCTGTTCACTAAAATTGCAAACAAACATTAATTTAATTTTTTTTAAAAGTAAATATTTGTATTATCTTTATAAACATTATTTTTTATGATTATGAACCATAAGTAATTCATGATAATGGACAAAATCGATTCAAATTTCGCCAAAAAATTGAAATCAATCATTATAAATTGTTATATTGAATCATATTGTTACTTAAAAAATGTTTTCTTTTCTTTTAATAGTGTAATAAATATGCCAAAATTTCTATAATTGAAAATCCACCAAAAAATACTCTTTTAATTTAGATAAATATTTTTTAAAATTAAATAATTTTGTTATAAGATATAAATATTCAACTCGAAAATACTTTAATGAAATTCCATTATAAAATAATAATGGAAAATTCAACTAAAATTCCACATAAATAAAATTTCAATTACTAGTGTAAAATATCCTTGGAAAATCATATTTTAAAATCCCAATAAAAATTTCCAAATGTCCAAATACCAATAAAAAATTTATTGTAAAATACTAGTGGAAAATCATATTAAATGTTTTATAGTAGAAAATTTAAAATAAAAAAATACCGATAGAAAATTTCTATAAAAATTAAATTAAAAATAATAATTGAATATAATAGTGGAAAATTTCAGTAGTATTTTACTTTTAAATAATACTATGTAAATTTTATTTTATAACTCCTTGAAAAAATAACTATAAAATATTGGAAAATTTCTCAAAACAATTCCAAGGGAAAAGTACCATATAATATTTTAGTGTAAAATTCCAATATAAAAATGAATTAAAAAGACAAATAATATATCAGAATAAATTAATAATTAAATATTATTTAAAAAATAGTTAAATATATTTTTTTTTAATTTAAAAATAAATTTTTATTATAATAATCTTTTATTTAAAAAATAAATACTTATGTATTTCAAAAAAAATATCTTCTATTAAAGATATAATTAGAAGAAAATTGTTATTTTATAAAATGGTTAAAAGTGTAATTTGTTAATATAGACTTTTTTTTAGAAATTCATAGTGATAATTCTTTATAAACATAAAAAATATTATCCCTTTTTAAAATCCAATTATTTTATTTCTTATTCATTTTCCAAAAAATTTCTGCATTTTAGATAATTATTTATTTTTGAGATACGAAAAAATTTAATTAGATTTTTCTAATTGGTTAAAAAATATATTTTTAAAGATATTTTTTTATAAAAACATTATGAATGTTTTATAAAAAACATAAAATTATTATTTATTTTAAATATATAGTTTAATTATTTAACCATTAAAAAAGATGCATGGATATAAAAATTTTATTAATTTTTTAATTAAAAAATAAAATTTATTATTTTTTTGCAAGTGATAAAAAATGTTAATTTTAAAAATATATATGTTTTAATTTATTTTCAAAATGGTATAAAAACACTCCTTAATAAACATAAAATTGTTATTTCGTCTCAAAATATAATTGTTTTTAAAATTAATTAAACTCATTATTTTTGTAATAAATAATAAGAGAATTATTATAATATGACATAATTGTGACAGAATATTGAATATTTCTAACAATCCACAATTTTTAGGGAAATTTTTATATTAATTATAATACTTGTTGTTTGTAAAAAGTACATGTGTAATCATATAAAAATGGTAATTGAACTTAAAATATTTATAAAATAATAGAGGATTCAAAACATTATTTTTTCTTATAATGAACAACTATGGGTTTTACCTAAAAGGTAGATGGCCAACCAATAAACTTAATTGTTTCCCCCATTGTCTGTTAAAGCTTTTTAGCAAGTAGTGATGGATTAATATACATCAGGGGGAAACATTTTCTAACATGTAAAACAAATCAATATTTTGGATTTTTATAAACAAGTAAAATCAAACTTTTGAAAAATATACATCGATGATAATATAAATTTTATATAATATAAACTAATACAATATAGTAGTAGTCAAAAGAAAATTTATGACCTAAATGGATAACATCATCTATAGTCCACCATATAACCATCTTTGAGCTCCATGTGGGAATTAATTCCCAGCAAATCCAATACCTTAATCATTATTGATGGTATACCTGAAAAATATGAAGTCATATATGTTATCTATCAAAGTGCATATGCTGGGAGTGAGTATAGATATACATGGTAGGAATTTACCAAAATGATTTGATATCAATTTGATCAAATGATATGTCTATCATGTTAGTTTGGAATACATGTATGAAAATAACATTTTAAATTTTAATGAAAATAAAAAACAATGATATATTTCAATAAATTATAAAATTTAAAGATAATAATGAAATGAATATTTTATTGAAAATATAAAAGTAAGTTTGTGTATTCATAATTATAAAATAGAAATCAATATCAATGTTCCTATATAAAAATCATTTGATGTAAATTTAATATCATGGTAAGGAATACATAGATTCCCCACAATAAACATATATGTAAATTATTTTCCAATGAATCAGAGCTCCACTATAAACTAGTGTGATTCCCGTAATGAGGATTAATATATTGATAACATCTATAAGCCATAACTTCCCCATACACTGTAATTGGCCCGTAAAGGGCTATAAAATCGATATTAATGGCCATAATTTTACTATAAACCAGATTGGGGCCATGATAAGATAATGATATTCTAGGGAGAGATAACTGAAAACCTAGAATGGGTATGTATCCTAGGGGTTTTTCAAGGAATCAAGGTTCCACATGATGTTTTTCATAACCAAGGAGTATAAGAAATTCCAACATAAAATTTAAAAAAATAATTTTTATTCAAAATTTATAAATCATTTACCTATGGGAATTCCACCTAATAAGTGATTCCAATAATCATAATATACATCATATATAGAAAACATAATACATTAGAGTTTTCAATTACCATGTATCATTATTTATAATGATTACCAATACATATGTATGTGTTTTTTTTAAAATATAACAAAATTTTCAAGTTAATATTCAATTATATGATATTCATTTTTGATAATCCCAATAGAACATTCATCATGAAAATGTTTTCTAAAAAAATTATGAATTCATTATGACTTAGATATGATAATTCATTTTAAGAAAAAAAAAATAGTTATGACATAGTAAAATAGTGCTGACATTTCCCTAAACACCATGAATCCATCACTAATATGAGTAAAAAAATTATTATATAATAGTTTTAATCTATGAAAAGACATTAATATGTGAAAACAAGAAAACAATTTCAACTACATGATTATAGATATTATATATAATGATTATATCATTGAAAAACTAACTAGAAACAAAAAACCGCCAAAGATAATACCCATTTATAGACATGGTATAGATCCCCCAACCTCAATATAATGATAAAATTAAATGACTATCAAAATAATTTAATGAAATTTATTAAACACACCAAATAATTCCTAAATATTTATTACTATAAAATATTCAAAATATCAATGGGTTTCCATTATTCCCCATGTATAGAATCACCAAATATAAAATTTTATTAAACTAAAACCATATGAATTAGAGTTTCAAATAGAATATAGCGGAATTTGATAAAAATCACACCACAAATAATTAATTATATTTGAGGTAATACATCCAAGAAAAAATTTTGTTGAAAAATCTGTCATTTACATAGAATGACTAAGATATTTAATTATTTTTCTTACTTTAAAAATATTTCATAATATTTTTATAGATATAATTATAATAAATAATTTTATAAATAACAGTAAAAAATCATACTAATGTTATCGATTATAGTTATCAAATTTCATATATAACAAACCCATAGTAAAAAGGTTAATATATATTGTTTCTAACCTTCATACATAACCATGATATGTTAGTTTTAGAGTTTTAGAGAATTAATAAATCCATAACATAACAAAATATGACAATTCCAATACATTTTTTTCCACAAAAGATTCTTTTTTATTCTCCTATTTCATTCATGGAATATTTTATTTATTTAAGTTTTTTCTAAGTTGACCTTGAAAAAATATCCAACATATCCTTAAACCATGTGAACAGCATTTGAAAATATGGGATGAGAAAAAAACTCAATAAGGGATATAAAATTATATAAAACTCATTAATGTTTTAAAAAACATTAAAAATATTAATAGAGTTCAGTTTTCTTATAATAAACATTAAACTCATAATAATCACTTAGTTTTATATAAAAATAACTCTACTACCCAATGTTTTTTATAAAAAATATAATATGAAAGAAAAATATAAAAATAAAAATGACGAGGGTTTCATAAAAAAATAAAAAATTATCCTTTTAAGAAAACCATTTATGTAAAAAGGTTATAAAATTTATTTAAATCATTTTATTATGTTATGAAATTACAATATTTCAATAAAATACCGGTTGAAATTATAGTATAAATATATAGGTACCTTAGGGCATTATCCTTATATAATTCCCATAACAACCATAAAACTGGAGAAACCTAATAAGGTAATTCAAACATCTTCATAAGAGAAAATTTTAAATATTTAACATTGTACACTTCATTAGAGAAACATATAAACATTTAACATTATTCACTTGATAGGTGAAACATAAATAGTTAACTATGTATACATTTCCCAATGAGATAGAGGGATATAACAGACCCACCCATCATCAAAATAAATGTGAGAGAATAATATCATGAAGAAAACAAATATTGTTTTTCATTTTATTTATAACACTAAAAAAATTTCATTTCATCCCATAAGAAAAAGCAGTTTCATTTATCTCATAAAATTAGAAGAAATATCTTTTATTTTAGAAATAATTTAAAAACCTTAAAATTATTTAGAAAATATGAATGAGATATTATTTAAAAATACATATATTTTTTTTAATATTCATGATAACAAATAATGAAAATTATTTTAGTAAAATACTATCATGAATTAACTATTAAAAGTTTTTTCCCACTTTTGAATAGAAAATAAAAAACAACTGATAATGAAACAAATTAAAATATACATTTCACTACCATTTTAATGAATGTAAAAATAATAATAAAATAAAATGAAACATCCTAGTAGATTTCATTTTAATCCTCTCCATGAATTACAATTACAATAGACTTTGTATATATCCATCATGATATTCTCTCATCTTGAGGATTTCCCACGGAAAGATCCCAAAGGAGGGATGCATTCAATATCTCAATATCTCCCAATTATCCAGGTTTATAATGTATAATATACATAGATATGACATGAAATACACATTTCTAATCATTTTCATCTATTCAACACATAAGAAATATTTCTTGGACATTCGTGATGTCCCTTGAAATAATGTTTCCACCGTCAAAGGCATTCTTCTTTCCTACACCAGCACATTGGGTTTTATATTGATTTTCAATATCTTGTTGTCCATTATCATTTAAGTCATTAAAATTATATATACAATCCCCAATTAATTTATCTACTACCAATGTATATTTAACCTATACAATTCGTTTTCAGATATTATCTCAATTAGCAGGAACATATACTCTATCCATAAAGGATGTTGTAGACAGACTATCCATAATTTCAACTTCATAAGGTGTTTTTAATTACAAGATATTTCATCCCCCTATAAATATTATAGATGTTATTTAGCAGCCTATTTTCCAATTTCGGGTGAAAATTAGAATGATTGGTACTTGTAATGAAAATCTTGGTCCCTCGGAATTTGAAGTCGTGTTCAAAAACCATAATTAAAATATCCCCAAATAATTTTCTTATTATTTTAGTGCCAATATAAATATCATAGATGATATTATAAAATTAATAAATGTGGTGAATTTATCAAGTCAAAGAGGATGGTAATAATTATGTATGGAATGTGCTTCCACAACTATTGTGCATGAAATCAGGAAAAAAAAGAAACTATCATAGAGATTTATGGTTAAATGGATGGGTTAACATGAGTTCTTAGACCCCATTGACTGGATAATAAAACATAAAATCTATATAGGAAACATGTTTTTGGATTATACTGCAAAAAGGTTGTGGATATATGTTTTTTTATTTGAATGGAAATCTTTCCCCTGACCAATTTCATCTCTTTGAAGAGGTCTTTATAATGTTCCTCATTTTAGAGTCTAGTATTCATTTAACTTTTCAATAAAATAGAATTATAATTTTAGAAGATCTCAAATTTGATTAAAATATCACCTTCCACGTTCATTCCAATGTCATTATATCTTTTATTTCATTTTTTCATGTTCTATTTAGTTATGAAAATTTCAAAGTTAATGTCAAACATTTTGGTGTTATTATTTCAAATAAATAGATATATGTAATGAAAAAATAATAATAAAATATTAATATATTTAGGAAAATTGTGGTATTATTTTATCATGGTTCTTGAATATTTTAAGATAGTGGATGAGATAATAAAATATAAACACATAATAAAAAACGATACATCTTCTTTAGAAATCATTCATTTCGTAACACCTTAAAACCACTAAGGATGGCGTTATTAAAAAAATAAGAGCACCATAATTCCATTGAGTATTATATTACTGTAATTGGGTAGATATTTTTACACTAAAATATTTTTTTAAGTGTGAATAAAAGGGAATAAGAGGTTTAATTTTAAAATATAGGAGAGATCCACTCTTGGAATTTGTAAAAATATTAAATTAATATAATTTAATATTTTATACCAAAAGGACATAAAGTTAGTTATTTATAAGATATTATTATGATGGGTAAAAAATCATTCACAAAAAATAAAATTATTAATTTTTTATTATGATATAATATTTATCATCTTGTTTTTAACTCATACTTAATCACTTAATCTCCACCACGATATAATGTAATTTACACATTGAGGGTTAATATAATTACTATAAAATGAAAAAAACAACATAAATTAATCATTGATGAAATTTTAAACCTTATGTCAATTATTTAGAAAAATATAATTTTTTTAGAAATTTTATATCATTTTATAATATCTTATTTATTTTATAATATCATTTATGTGATTTTTCCATCAATTAAACAATTACCACATCATCATTATGCAAGATTTTAATGAAATTATTTATTTACTAAAGATTAAAAAATATCATGATAAAGATAAATATTTTAGTTAATAATGTGCTACTTTTATTCTAATATATCATCAAAATGAGAACATATTAAAAATGTAATAGTTATTAAAAACATGAGTATGACATTTTTGACTTTTCATTAAATTAAATATTATAAATTTCCTACTCTCATTCAATGTAAAATTGATTCCAATGATGTAAATATGATTTATTTATGTATAATTTAACTAATTATAATTTAAAACTAATTTATAATATTATTTAATAACATAAAAGAATTAATAAAAATGCAGTTTTCAATCAAAATGAAGTATTTATTACCTTTCAAAAAAAATTAAATTTATCAAATAAATACAAAAAATTCATCCAAAGAAAATATTGATAATCTGAATTCAAAAAACAAGTTCATTCCACCATATAAAAATTATTAAAATGTCATAATTTATTTTCAAACAAGTATTCTATAATAAGGTTTTAAAACTGATTTGTTAAAAATTCCATTTTTATTTGTAAAAGTAGATTTATTGATATATTATAGGTATCAAATCTATTTGATAAATATAAAAAATTTATAAATGTCTGTAAACATATTATATCATTACATGGGTTGTTTCATTCGTCCCTCATTTTGGAAATTGTTTCCTCATAACTATAATCACTTATTAAATATGTTGGGATGTCTTTACCTCATAGAATTTTTAGATTTACATGTTGTTGCTTTAGCCATATGGGTTTTCCATGACTCCTTAACATGATGAATCACCTTATCAAAACATGTGATTAACCTATCACAAATTTACATAACATTGAATCATGAAGTACATTGTCTATCTAGGAAAAAACTGGAGGCAAACCCACTTGGTACGAAATTAATCCAACTTTTTTCAGGATTTCATGGGGTCTAACAAAGTGTGGACTCAACTTCTGCTTCTTACCAAAATCCATAACACTATCCCATGTAGAAAGTTTAAGATATACATGATCACCTACCTCAAAATAATGATACCTACTCGGGTTATCCATAAAAAAATTCTCCCATATCTGAGATATTCTCATGTGTTACTAAGTAAAATGAACATTATCTACTATTTCCTCTACCAATTTTTTTCTCATCAAATTCCTTTTTTCTGAAATCATCCCAAAAAATATATTTTCTGATACTGGTTTCCATATAATTCCGAAAATGATTTCATCTATATAATGGAATGAAAAATGATAATATAATAAAACTCATCCAAAGAAGGATTTCAATCCCAACTTCCCAAGTAATCAATTGAAAAAGTACAATGAATATCTTCCATGGATTGAATTTTTTGCTCATACTATCCAAAAAATTTAGGATAAAGTGTCGTACTGAAATTTAATTTGATACACATTGACATCTGAATTACTTTTTATAAATTGAATGTGAATCTTGGACAATGGTTTGATACAATGGTGAGTTTCACTCTATGTAACCGGAATATATAATTTAGATAAATTTATGAAATTTGTTCTTAATAAATTATATATCTAATGGGAAGGAAATTTTAATTTTTAGTTAATTGATCAATAATAATCCAAATTGTATTGTTTACATTAGAAATATTTAGAAACCTTAAAAAAACTATTTATATATATTCTCCCATTTTAAATTGGGTGCTCCAAAAGTTTGAAGAAACATCATCAATAACTATCATTCCTCGTTAACGTGATTACAAGTCAAGAACTTCATCGTAAATTTATCAATAAAACTTTTCATTCTACCCCACCAGTAGTACTCCCAATGGTCTCTATAAATATTATTACATGCCAGAAAATGAAGAAAGTTTAGATTCACTTAACAAATATTTCATCAAATATGAATCAAAACGAACACATATTATCCTCCCAAATTTCAAAATACAATCATTATCAATGTAAAATTCAGTCATGATACCCTTTTTAATGAATTATTCCTTTTTGTAAAACTCATGATCTTACTTATGTGATTTCAAAATTATGTATGATAGAAATGATTACAATGAAACCTAAAATAAAATATGGGAATTTACCACACCAAAAACTTCCAAGAAATAATTTAATAAATCATTAATAAAAGGGACACTTTCCAAATGTATCATTTTTAATATATAATTACTTTTCTGAATCAAATCATCATCTACTTTTTTTGGTTTTCCCATGATGGATGTTAATAATTCAATCATCACCATTGATTAGTTACATACATCTTTTATATGTAGTGTTCAATTATTTCAAATTGAATATATACTTTAATTTTTTTTATCAGCATATATTTCACAATTTACCCCTTAAAAATGATGCCTCTAAATTTTTAAAGAAAAACAACTACATAAAATTTCGAGTCACATGTAGGTTAATTTAACTCATGTGGTTTTAAATGAAATGAAACCTAATAAATTACCTACCCATTATACATTAAGAAACAACTAAGTCCTCTTAATGAAGCATAATTACAGATTGAAAATTCACTATTTCTAGAATCAATGTCCAAAACTAGACTATTCAACAATTTTTTATTAAATTCCTATAAAAATCAACACCTTATTTCATCAAATTGAAAATAACTCCTTCTATAGTAATATTAATCAGTGGTTTACATAAACAAGAAATGTTTTGAAAAAACCATCAATAATGTCCTACTAAACCACGAAAACTAATAATCTCCCTTATATTTGTGGGCCATGGCCATTCATAAACTACTTTAGTTCTTTATGATTAGTTTTTTTTTCATATTTATAAACAATGTGACAAAGGGAAAAAAATTTCTGCAACGAAAATTCACACTTTATAAACTTCCAATATAGTTTTATTAATTTTATGGTTTGAAAAAAACATTATATGTCTTTCAATACTATATTTTTTTAGAATAAACTAAAATTTCATTAATAAACCCAACCAAAAACTTGTCCAATAACTCATATAATATTATATTCATAAGACCCATGAAGAAACCAGGTGTATTAGATGACTTCAACAAAATTTCCACAAATTCATAATGTTTATATTGAATCTAGAAGTTATTATTTAGAATGAAATCTTCCTTTTATTTAAATTCATGGTACCTAAATCTTAGGTCATCCATCAAGAAATATTGTGCTCCATGGAGGTGATCAAAAAAATCATATGTATAATGAAAATGATAATATTCTTTAACAGTGATGATATTCAAGGTTATATAATAAAATAGAAGTCTCATTGAACCATATTTATTTTTAAGAAATAGAAAAGGAGAACCACACAGTTATGTTCAAGGTTGGATGAAACCTTTTTCTAATTACTATAGAAATTGAATTTTCAATTCTAAAAGTTTAACTTGGGCTATTCGATAAGGAGCATTAGAAATAGGCTTAGTATCATGTACTGATTCAATAGTAAACTCAACCTATTAATTAAGAATAACACCATAAAATTCATCTATAAACGAATAAAAGTATTCTACTACTACTAAAACATTACTAATATTTATAGTCTCTTTACATTCAACAATATTACCTATGTATCATTAATTTTTATATTTGATAAATTTCATAGATTCTTAATATGTTATAAAGGCATGAAATTATTGAACATAACTTTAATAGAAATTAAATCTATTTTATCACAATAAACTGAAATACATTCTATACTAAGAAAAGTATAAAATGTTACTATGGCTAGTTTAATAAGATAGTCAATAAATACAATACCATTAATAACAATATGAAGATTCATATAAATCTTTATTAATACTTCCCTATAGACTTTTCACCCAAATATCTATCTTTCTTTAATTATGTGATATTCTCAATTTACGTGATAATTTATGATAAATTAATGAATATGAAGATATAATGTCAAATAGGGTATTGGAATATTTCAAATACACATGTAATATACCCGTCACCACTTCATCTGATGGACCAACATCAATTATAGTAGTCGAAAATAAAATTTCGAAACCTTTTTTTGGTGAAGATGAAACTTTTTATCCCATAAAACTAACTTTGAACATATATTATCAAAATGACACAACTCATTATTGCTAAAACATTTCACAAATGGATTTCTATTAGTTACCCCATTATTTGATTCCTGAGGATTCATTTCATTGCATTTGTGATCCATGTGGCCAAACATTCCACATAGGTAAGACATTCATTGATTCATAAGACATTATATACGGTAATTTTAACAACGCATACCACATAATTGTAAGATCATTTTCTTACCTCTAGATTTTTTTCTGTGTGATTCCCCATCTCCTAGCACCCTGAAAGCTTATTACATTCATCATCACGGGGATCATAAGTGCAAGAAAACTATATCTCAACGTTTTATTCAATATGAAAATCTTTCTCATAGATTTTAAATTCTTATGGGGCCAATGGTATTTATCGGCTTAGTTTCAATCCATATTGAAATTGATTTTTTTTCTATCAACGTCGCAAATAAAATATAATACATACTTGGGTAATCTTGTGAAGTTTTATTTTTATATAGCTACCAAATCATTATCTTTTTTCCCAATATCTAGAAATTTTTATTGTTTTTATAGTTGAAAAGCCTTTGGGAAATATTTCTCAAGGAAAATTTCATTGAATGTTTCTAATTCCATAACACCAAGATCATCCTTATATCTGTAATTTTTCTCAAAATACCATCATAAATCATCCTCACCTTCAAAATTATAGACGAAAAGTGTCAACTTTTGGTGTTTGGAACATCCCTTGATATAAAATATCTCTCCCAGATAATTGATTCAGCCATCATTTTTCACCAGCTCAGATGATCCACTAAATGATGGAAAATATTACTTTATCAAATGGTCAAAAAAATTCATGTTCCTTTGTTAAAAATCATGTTTATCTTTAGTATGGATCTTACCACCAATTATCTCATAATTAAATTGATCCATCACTACAAAAAACTATTCTATTTTGATTCCAACTATACCAGGATGGTGATTTTGAAGGTTGTATATATCTCTCTATAGATTCCTTCCCACTACATATTCCCTATTACCTCTTCATAAAACCATTAGACGAAGTAACATGGAAATATTCCAATGGTAAAACATTTTAACATTTCCGTATGGTAATGTCCTTTAATGGAATCTTATCAATATTACCCAGGCCTCTATTTTTATCTACATCAAATATTGATACCGATTATAATGCTTCTACCAAAAACATTATAAAATATTGAGTTTTCATCATGAAATTATTTTTTTCACATTGAGGATATATTTAATTTTAACGTTTTAGAAATTTATTATGTAACACATTCATAATAACTCAAATATTAAAAAGTAAACACTTTTACTCAAAATCCATTTTTCTTATAGAATAAAATTTTTTAAAATAAGACATCATATCTTTCAATGATAAATCATCATAATTTTCCCATTAATCACATCCTTGTCTCTTTTATCCCTTAAATCTCATGAAAAACAATTTAAAACGTGGGATAAGAATAAAACTCGGTATTGTATATAAAAGGAATGGAATTTTTTATTTTATTAAAAACATCTAAACCCCTAGAAAACACATTTCATGAAGGCATAACATTTTAACAAAAATGGTAAATAACATTCATTTAACAAAATCATTTATTTTACCTTTTGAGAACAAATAGTTCCCATAAAAAATCATTACAATGCATAGAAAATTCATGTATATTTATTTGGATATCATCCCATTGAACTCTTACAAAACCCTTATAGATTGGAATGACCATGCGACTAACGTCCTATATAAATCTATGGAGAATATAATAATTACCAATGGAATTAGGGTGCTATCAATGTGAAATAATAATTTAAAATTTAGTTGTAGTAAATAACTTATATGAAATATGAAATATGAAATATGAAATATCATTTTTAAATGCACAGACATGGAAGGAAAATATTTTGATGGAAAATGATAAAAGATGATTTTTACAAAGGAAGTTCCCATATCACTTAAGAAACAATTGAATCATAAAACCCCTTAATGAACGGTATTAAAAAAACTAAATATCATTAGAGTAGATTAATTATTGATATATAATTTCAAAGTGGATTTATACACAACTTATAAAATAATGAAGGGGAATAACATCAGGATATGACGCTATCAAAGGTAATATAGACGAATTCCCCTACCTTTAGTTGAATTCATCATATATGTACTTTATCATCCTGAATAATAAAAATTGGATTATTATTTTCGTTTTTTTACATTTTTCTTGTTTATTATTCCTTTTTAATCACTTATTCGTATGTTATATCAATTACTTAATTATTTATGTTCACATTGGACATTTTGATGATATTCAGTACATGAGTATAAAATGACTCTCGTATGATGTTTATAGTCAAGCTGGTCATTAGTCAGTAATCTCAAGAATAATAACAATGTTTTAATTATCAACATTATATATCTATTTAATTTTAAATCCAACCATGATATATGGTTACTAAAAATTAACTAAGTTACAATAATGGAGATGTTTGACCATAAGTATGCACAAGTAATGATTTAATTTTTCAATTATCATTATGGATAGAAGGTATGCATTATTTTATACATACATAAATAGAATAATATAATTATTATCATACTATTAATTTAAACATACTTATTTATATCATCCATTTAATTTAGTAAAGAAAAAAAATCACATCGCTTTATGGAGGTGATGGATCACACGTAAGCACGAACAACATTATCATTTTTATGTGCATGGAAAGGTAAAGATGTATATGTCATATTATCATTTAATAATCTTAAATATATCATTAATAGAATATATAAACATTAATTCCATCATTGTTACTATAATTGAGACATGGTGATTGAAAATGAATTATATTGGTATGCAAGTTCGTAGTCAGTCGTACATACGAATGATTAATTATTTTCCCATTTGATGGAAGTGGACATGGATATAGGCCATGAAAAAACAATAACATCTTAGTATATTGAGTAAAATTTATTTATTATTTTATCATTTTTGAATAATATTTTAATGAAGTAGATGATGAAATAAAACAGAAACACTTAGTAAAAACGATACCGCTTATTTAAAAATCCATCATTTCTTAAAATCTTATGACCAATAAGGATGGTGTTATACCTAAAATAAAATCTCAAAAATGTGCTTAGGGACTCTATAAAAGAATTTGGGTATATATTGGCCGAAACAAATTGTTTTTAAGGGAAAATAAAAAATAACTAGTCTAGCCATTTAATAAGATAAGAGAGGGGCACTTTATGAATTCTTAAAAAAATATTAAATTATAGTAAATTAATATTCTATACCAAAATGATCCAAAGAAAGTTATTTATAATATAGGTTGAGTATGGGATAGAATAAATTAAAAAAAATAGACATGTTTTAACGATCTTCTAATCGATATCATTTGGGTCTTAACCCTTATTTAACTCCCTTAACTTTTACCGTGATAAAATTTAATTTACACTATGAGGGTTAATATAAGTACTATAAAATGAAAAAACCCCATTAATGAATCATTGATTAAATTTCAAACCAAATACAAATTATTTTTATGAATATTATATTTTTTTGAATTTTATAGCATTTAATAATATAATATTTTTTTTATAATATCGTTAATGTCAATTTTGACACTATTCCTTATTTTGACATTTATAAAATAACAAAAAAAGATAAATTTAAAACAATACATATAAAACATAAATATCATTTCAAATTTTCCTATATAAATCATGTATTACATTAATTATTTCAAATAATATTTATTTTAATATTTTTAATATCATTTATTTGATATTTCTATTAATTAAACAATTACTGCATCACCATTACGTATGTTTTAATCTAATTATTTATTATCTAAAAATTTTAAAAATAAATTTTGAGGATAATAAAATTATCTTTCAAAATAATATATATATTCAAATATATATTCTGAATAAAAATATATTAAAAATGCAATAGTTATTAAGAAAATGAGTATGACATCTTTGACTATTCTTTAAATAAAACATTATAACAGTCATATTCTCAACAAAATGATATATAATTGTTATAATATCAAAAAACATTTGATTTTTATCAACACTCTCTCATACAATGAACACTTTTCATGTGTTAGGGTAATGTTATAACATTTATAATTTTAGTTTTACCCATAATAACCCAATTTACCCTTAATTATGTCAATAAAAATTACTATAGTTTATATTCATAATACCCCAAAATAAAAGTGAAATATTTAAATAATTTTAATATAATTTATAATTATATTTAATCCATGTTTCAAAATTATAGACACATAAGTGATAAATTTAATTTAAAATTAATATGGTAGACGGTACAAAATAATGGGTTTTAAAAGCAAAAAAAGGTCAAATTATTGATATGTTTTTATATTCAATTTCAATGTAAAATTGATTCAAATGAAATAAATTTTATTTATTTATGTATAGTTAAACTAATTATAATTTATAACCATTTTAAACTATATTTTATCTACATAGAAAAATTAGATAAAAATGTAGTTTTTAATTATATTGCAGTATTTTCCACTTTTCTAAAAATTAAAACGCATCATAAAAATAATCAACCAAATTAAATTTTGATATTAAAAATTCCAAAAATAATTTTATGTTTTCAAATAAAATTTATAACAGTGAAAACTGTAGTTTTTTATAAAGCGTGACATGCAAAGGTAGTAAAACTACTTTTTAGGAAATATATTTTATGCTTAAATCTAGATTTGTTTCTTATATTATGACTATAAAATATATTTTATAAATGTAAAAAAAATTACAAATGAGTTTAAACGTATTATATCATTAATTGGGTTGTTTAAAAAAATTTAAGAACCTAAAATAATATTTATTTGAATAAAAGAAATAGTTCAATATCAAAAATGTCAAACATATATTTGTATGTTCGACATTATAGTTTTTTATTAATTATATTTATAATTAAATATATATTTTTTATATAAAAAAGTTTAAATAAATATTCATTTTATTATTTATTCATTGTATTTTCATAAAATTTAATATTTTTATAAAATCAGTATATTTCACTATTCACCAAAAATCAAATTTTTCAAATAGTTACCAAAAAATCACTAGAAGATAATTTATAATTTATAAATTTATAATTTATGTTAATTTTATGAAATTAAAATTCTAACAAACCAAAATTTATCTTTTGAATTAGAATATATAATTTAAAGAGAAACCAATTTTACTGATAAATGAAACTTTTAAAAGATAATGTCTTCTTAGATTTAGTTCATATAATTTACAAATAAGTGATAATTTGTTATTTTCATATTGTATATTCATAATTTTTTTATGTTTAACATTCATTTTAACAATGTATATCTTATATTTGTTTATATTTTTAATGTCACACACTCTCAATAATATATTTACTTAAATCAATAAATAATAAAATCTCAAGGTAGTACATTCCCTCATAAAGAAATTTATTCTTGGTTATATTAAAATAATTTAAATTATAAATAGGTTTAATTTTTTATAGAATTGATTATAAAGAGTGGAAGTGTATATCAAAAACCATTAATAATGGAAAATAAAAATAACGTAAAGGAGTGGATATGTGGAGTGGAAGATAAATATACAGAAGTGGAAAGAGGTACCTTCAAATCCATATCGATTACATTTCCTCTTGAAAATGAATTAAATATGTTTTTTAACACAATTAATGTTATCATTTCATAAATATTTCATAAACCATGTGTTTACAATTGTGACACTATTATTTTTGTATAAGTTTCAAAAAGTGTACATTGGTAATAGAGAGATATTTTTCATAAGAGTAAATAAATATACCATCTTATTATATGATTTGAGTAAATATTTTACCATTATGATAGTGAATATGTTAAAATATAATTAATTTATTTCTTGTGAAAACATAAGCATAATTTTATACATTGGTTTTGTTTTCAATAATTTTTCAACTCTTACTCATTTCACATTCCAATAATGAAAGAACAAGTAAATTTCTTCATTCCTATAGAATATAAATCAAAAATCTATTTTTTGAACAAATTGACACATGAAACTTTCACCCAATTTATGAACCTAGAAAATTTCTTAAAAATTAAAAGTTGATATTACAAATAAAAGGTGTAACAAGCTTACAAAATCAATCAATTGAGGGAAATAATTATTTTGAGACACATAAATACTGATTAAAAGTACACATTGGAACAAACATGTCTTCAAAGCATTCAATCTACCTATGAAGTCATTGTATTAACAAATATAGCATCACCATGTTTACATAAACCTCTTAAAAGAATCTATAATAGACTGTACATATTCTTTATGAATTTACCACCTTCTCCAACATAAAATTAATATGTACACATAAGGAATGTATTCCAAATTCTTTTAGAGTAAATTCAAAGAGTACAAAAAAACTTCAACAGATGACGCATAATAATTCTAACAACTGATTCATATATTATTTATATCTCTATCATTATTAAATACTGGTAACATCTTGTTTTTAAATTATAGAGAAAAAATGGGATCCCTTTAGAAATTATGCAAGCCCATATCCCATGAAGAATGCACATTTATTGTTTTTATATTAATATTATATATTTGGCGCATCCATGAGCCCATATTTGGAGATATAACTACTCTAATTAATGAAATAATTAAAACCCAGTCACACTAATCACACATTAACATATACAACATTAAGTCACATGTAGTCATACTGTCGAAAAAATACTGTAAATTATCCATATCACCAACAATTCAAAATATATATTTGAAACACATGTAAAGAAGATCCCAAAAAACATTAAACAATAAACTTAAACATCCCCCATATTAGAAAAGCCTACATAGGAAATAATATTTTTATTTAAAACAAAATAATATTCTCAAATAACCATTATAGGGAATTCCTAAAAAATAGATCGACAAGACTTTATCTATGATCCAATCACAATAGAGTATCAAATTTTAGTATGTGAACAACTAGACTATGAAAAGTTCAAAAATATAGACACAATATTTAATTTAAATCAAAAACACATTTTCATATCATCAAGGATATCAAATTCAAGGAAGTAACAAAATTCTGAATGTCCAACAATATCCCAAGATATGTAAATAAAAATGGAAAAAAATAAAAACCTCTAAGAAAAATAGAAACCTGACACTTGTGACACCATATAAACAAATCCATCCCCACTTCAAATTCTCCAGAAGAACAATAATAAACCATTAAAAATATAAGCAGTGTCATCTCTATGGGATATCACTATATTTAAAATTTGTTTCTTGTTTCCATTATTCCTTTATTTTAGAATTGATTCATTCCTTAATTTGAAGATAAAATTCTGTCGTGACTTCACCATCTTTGTATTTTTTTTAAAGTTGTATCTTGTTTTTCTATACAGGATATTAGTTCCTCCTTTTGAACCCTGATGATACTATATACGTATTTTTAAGAAGGATCAAAATCTTCAAAAAAACATATCCTTTCAGAATAAATTCACTGGAGAAAGTGCAAGATGGATTATAATTTATTAGTTGTGGGGTGGCATATATATTATTAGGTATAGAGACATCAATGGATCTAGTGACAAATGTCAGATAGATGTTATAACAGTCTCTATGTTTCAATGTATACCAAGGATTTATAGTGATGAAATCATCTGAGTCAGTTATTGGATTTCACCTTTCCTAGAACTCAATGTCAAATAATCCTCTACAATATAAAAATCTTGATGCCTGTATCATGTAAAGAAACATTAGACTCATAGTGGACAATTTATTCATCCTCTTGGACTAATTTTTGAGGTTCAAAATGTACCTCTTGATCTCCCATCCATGTGGGAGAGTTAATTATGTCTCAAATGGAGATGTGAACAACATCAACAAAACCTGATATATCAGTTGTCTTTAATAAATGATTCGCAAACTTCCTAGGCTGGTCCTTATCCATAGCTAATGCCTTACCTCACCAAACTTCTCTATAACATAATTATACCTTCTATTAAGTACCCATACCCCAAAAGTTTCAGTATCAACTGTGAGACTACTATTGAACTCTGTTAGGCCCATTTTTTGTTTTCCTTTTTTTTACCCATGTAACATTACGTTGGAGAGGAAATGCGGCATTATTGATACAATCATTCAAAACATTTCCATGATTATGGAAAATACTACTATAATTGGGTTATTTTCATAAACCACTTCTTGATAGAATCCATGATTACCATTGTGAATCAAGATCTAGCATCAAAGATCGTGAGAAATGTCAATCTCTGTACATACTCTCATAGTTTAGGGTCTTGATAGGTTCTTTATAACAAATTCTATCGTGAAGGGATTTCCAATAAGGCTAGAGATTTGAAACATGGATTCTTGATTAAAAAGGTGAATAAGTTACCCAGGGAAAATTGTATATATTATAAAAATGGAAAATTCTGTGTTAGGATCCAAATCAATGGTCGATTTAAGAACATTCACAACACTTCACCAAAAAATAAAATAGTGCCTCTCCCAAATCCTATAGTACCCATATTCATAAAATAGGTGGAATACAACATTGGAAGAGTTCAATAAACGAATATTAAAACATGAAAATTTAATTGATTCAAGATATTTTTGTAATAACTTCGATGATGTTCTGAATTTAATAATTTTCCCAACAAGAAAAAATCATAAATATGAAGAAATAATATTTTATTCTTTTATTGAGTAAGATATCCTTGGTTAACTGTAGTAATGATAGTTTTTATAGAAACAAAAAACTAATAAATCTAGAAATCCAAAAAATATATTTCGACCCATTCCTCATATTTATATTTGATTAATAATGACCAAAAGTTTATCATAATTTTGATTAAACATCTATAAAAAGAAATAAAAACAAATCATTAAAACATCAAAAATATCACCCAAATTACAACATAAATCATTCAAAAAATAAGCACCCATAAAAAACATAGAATATACCTTAACAAATTTAAAACCAAAATATAAAAATTATTTGACCATAGATTATTCCAAAATCAACATAACATTTTGTTCTAGATGATATTAATAACTCAAAAAGTCACATATCAATAACGTATATACCCATAACATATATTATCTCAAATATACAAATATTTTCAAAAATTAACATGTATCACCATGACATAAAACATAAAAACAATCATATATGCATCCAAAAAATAATTCATTCTTTATTCCTAAAATGGTATTAACCATTAAGTCAAAAAATCACATCCTAGGCAAAATATGAAATTTATATTAACCATATAATGTCCCCAATATAATAAAATTATTTAAAAATAAATTTAATCACATCATCCTGAAATAAAATTTTAATCCCTAGGTTATCCATATATTATCAAAATATATTATAAAAATCTTCTTTCTAAAATATCCATAAATATGAAATCAAATCACATAACAACCCTAATGGTTATGTATCCCTCAATAATAAAATCTATATAAAACCTAATAAAAAACTAAAATATATAATTAATAACCATAAAATAAATCACATAAAACCTAAAGTAGGGTATCAATAGTTTGTAATATATGATACTAATTAAATTTATCCATCATAAAATAAAATACTACTATATAATAAAACTTGAAACCCAACATGTAGACACATTAATCATTTAATATTTCTTCCAAATCATCTTGACATGATTTTTCATATTAATATTTAACACCAAGATCCAGTAATTAGAAACCTTAATCATGTGAAAATTTTAATCAATTACTAATATAATAATGTTTATGAATTTATTCCTAATTAATACAATTAAAATAATTCACAAAGTTTATATGTTATGCATAGTTTCTTCATATTTAGTATGTGACATTGTTAAACAATTATTTGTACAATATTACTTATTCCCATCATAAGAATTACTCTTCGAGAATTTATTATAATAAAACCCATACTACCCAAATTTAAATTATTCAATTGATTACATAAGAAATTTTTTGTCCCATATATTGTGTTAATAATACTCTTGATTTTTTTTCGTGTCATTTTATTTCAATACACCCTTATTTTCCACATATAAAAAATCAACATGTTCATTTGATACATTTCTCTATGTGATTCTTCCAACATTTTTGACATGTAAGAAGTTGAACCTTTTTACTTTCATGATCTTTATCTCCCAAATATATTTGAAACTATATATTTCTCTTATTTCGTGTCTTAGAGAATTCAGATATGTTAATTTTTTTTAATTATAACACAAGATTGTTGGTTCATAATAACAATAATATATTCAAATACACTTTCTATCATTTTTTCTTACTCATTCGTACAACCACCACATTCCCCTTTACACTCATCATCAACTTTGTTCCTCATGTTTTCATTCATTTATGAGAACATTTGTTTGTGTGAGTATATCAACAAATCAAAATAAAACATCTTTTAAATAATAATATCTCATTAACTATGTAATATTCTATTCATATCTTTCATCCATGAGAAAAATATCCATAAATATCCATATCATATGCACTGTTAAGGTTATATATGACTTGTAACCCATGATCCCAGACAAATATATCAAAATGCATAATTTTCTAGTATTTTATATTATTATCATCAAACCACATTCTATAATATTAATTTATCTAATATCATGATTTTATACCAATTGTAACAAACCATACATAACTAAATGATAATTAATAGTGTAATATAAATAAAATTTCAATCTTTATATGTTTCAATGATATGTTGGTTTTAAAAGTTTTTGAGAATTAGTAAAACCATTATATAATATTGGGGATATTTCTACATTAATTACCTTTAAAAAAGAAGTTATTATCTTTACACTCTTGTTTCATTCATGAAACCTTTTCTTCAATCAAATTTTGTCACCGTAGACCTTAATACAATTTAAAACACATCCTCAGGCTGCATGATAATAATTTCAAAATGTGGGATGAGAAAAACAAATATTAGTAATGGATATAAATGTTAGATATGGTGATTCCCTAAAACTGAATACCCTTATACATTAGATTAGATTTTATATTCATCATGTTTGAATATAATATAATTTTATAATAATATCCTATTTTTTCTTTGATATGACATGTATGTTATAATTTTTTATGGTTTATTCCCACATAAACTGTATATATTGGTTCCCTATTATGATGAGACACTTTAGATACTATGATAATATTAATTTAACCCATATTCTTAGGATTGATAATATGGTATGATGGGGTGTGTAAGATAAATACTACAAGGTTTTTGAACACCATAAGGAATCAAGACACCTTTTCATGGTGTTCAACATTAATAATCTATGAGAAGAGAGGTTATGGGAAAGCCCAATCAATTTTAATTCCACATGTTTCATGTGTCATTAGATATTCATATATGTGAACATATAATAATGATACATTGACTATAAGATTATTATTTATGTTAATTGTGAAATGAATTCATAAATTTATTTCATAAAATGTGATGATAACCATGCACAACAATCAGGGATATCCTGGGAACATTAAAAGTTTCATGACATTAATGAATAATGAAATAGATTATTTTTCCCTTCTTCTGGAAGGGAATATCTCGGGCCCTTTTACGGGAATAGAAAAACTAGACTACATATATAACCATGGAGGATTATTTGTATGTTTATTTAGGTAATGTTAAATAAATAGTTAAAAATATATTGGTAGTCAAAAGATTCTATAAAACATGTTTCATAAGATATATCGAAATGAAGGTATAATATAAAATGGTAAGGGTTTGTAGGAGGCTGAATGTCTTTGAGATATTAAAATTTTTCTCTATGGGTTCCTTTTCATGCTTTATTTATGATAACCTACATATTTTGGTAATTTATTATAATGAAACCTATAGAAGGTACCAGAGGGTGTGAACATTAAGGGAATCAATTAAACTGTATTCAATTATAAATTTATTTAATAATTGGATTATAATATTATTTTCCTGAATGATGAATAATATTTATCAGAGTTTAATGGTTTCTCACAAATACATTTACAATATATATATATATGAAAACCATATATTTATTTAATTAAATAAATAAATTTTATACTCATTCTTGTAAATATTGATGTGGATGAGCAGACATGGTTATAGTTTGCTGAGAATGGAATTTTATTTCAATAAATATTTTTTAATTTATTCATGAAATATAATATTTCGGTATTAGTGAAGTTATTATCTTGTCATGTAAATAAAAAATATTTTTACTATTTAGCCTTGGGTTATACAGAGGGATAACTAAATATTAAATTCCATTTGTGTAAATAATATTCTAACTATAGATCTATAAATTTATGACTATATAATTTTGATAAAATACAAGTAATTTTTTAGCATAATTTTCAAACCATTTGTATTTCTAAAGATATATTTCATCCCAAAGATATTTCCAAGAATTCTCCATGTTCTATAAGTAATAGTTATTATCCTCCTAACTCTCGGACTATTAAAGAACTAGGAGAATTCAGTAGGCCTTGTGGGGATTCTAAGGTGCGTTCAATAATGAATGTTTCAAGGCCTATAAAATACAAAAATACTATACAACAATCATAAAATTATGTTCGTAGAAAATTATAGAATATATGGATCATATCTAGTGGGAATCGTCCATTTATTCCTCCTTCACAATAATGATTTTTTAGTAGGCTCGGTGACATTCAACTATGAAGAAAGAATTACAAGGTATTGTAAATATTATTCTATCTATATTAATTATAAATTAAATGTGAGGTATTGTATTCATGGATATAGGAAACACATTTTTTTCTAGTTCTATGGATTAAATAGAAGAAGTGGATGAAAATATATTTTTTTGTGAATTAGCCTACTCGTTTCTGCAGTGCTCCAAAACATATCAAGTGGTATCATAAATTTCACATGTTAATTTATAATTAGTTAATTTCATTCATCATTTTTTCAATTATATGTAAGATTCATTTATGGTTTATTCATTCTTAATATGATTATTGTCACTGGGATCGTTCACCTTCATGTAACTAAGAAGATGATAAATATAGATGATGTATTTATCTAATTATATCTTCGTGAAGCTCCAAAGATTCACACATTGATACAGGGATAAAAGATATATATGTTGGGGTGAAAATTGTAAAACAATGTTCAATAAATAGACATTCTCTATGGGATACAAAAAAAACTAGCGATGGATATGTATTTATTACACCATGTATTGATCAGCTACATAGAAGAAGAATTTCCTAATTATACATTTTTATGTGGTCGTACATGTCGACTTATCCATAATGTATTTTCGAGTAAAGAATGTACTACATGAAACCATTAATGCATTCAATTTATTCTGAAACACACCATAGGTGGAATACATGGGTTGCAGTCGATGCATATGACATGTTCCCTATAAATGTTGTTGTATGAGAAACTTATCATGTCACTAGGTTCGTGAAATAAATATAAAGGAAGTAGAGAACACTATGTGTATCATATGTGCACTCTATATATCTTTTTACTTATCATGTGGTTTACACACCGAGATAGGGGAAACTGTGTGAAATTAGTTACATTGATAGAAATTAATTTCATGTTAATAATAGGACACATGGTACGTATGTGGTCATAAATTCCTTGCAATTGTGTAATAAATTATAATTAATTATATAGTAATTAAGGATAGACATTATAATCCTTTAACACCACAGGTTTGATGAAAACTTTTCTAATACATTTGAATGGGTAAATTGGTTATAAACTAGTTTACATGCTGTATAAGAAGTCGACATTCCGTGTAGAAAAATGGTTATGTAGGAATAATACATGAGTTAATAGATTACATTGTGTGGTGTAGTTAGATAAACACTGTGTAGAAAACATTTACACATCATGTAATTATTCAATTTTAATAAAATTTATATTATATAATAATGGAATTTATAAGATAGTTCTAATGGACATTAAATATAATTAATTGAATTAATTGAATTCATAGGGTCATAATTTATCTTAATACTGGATTGAATACAATTGAATGTTACATAGTACGATAATTTATGTTCATTTCATAATGTGAATGACCATGATCCTATATTGATGTTTGAATGATTGGTTTTGATTCAGTTAATTAAATTCATCAGATTTCAATAATTATTATTAAAATAAATGATATCATGTCTATCATCGCCTCCACATTATTATGTATGGTTCTGTGTGTATATGTTTTGTTTTATGTTACCCCATTTAACCCATCATTGGTTTCCCATAATCTATGATTCAGTAAATACATATGTAATGGATGGATCTCCTAGGTGGGCGAGTTTCTTCATGTTTAAATACAATGTTTAAAGTTTTCTAGAGGAAACATAGGTTAGCATGTAGAATGCAACATACTAATATGATAACGGGATAATAGTGTATTTTTCCATTGGATCTACAGTTGGATTATCATCCATTAGATAATATAACTATTATATAATGATCATGAACAAACAATATAATTTTTTTATTTTCATTTTTTCTATGGTAAATCATTTATTTTTAATGTATGATGATGTCATTAAATAAATTATTTAATACTCATGCAAGATATAATCCTTGTAAATGTTTTATTTCTTGTATGAGTATGGGTCACTATACATCAAATTTTCAATAAGGAAAACATTAAGGCTTCTTGGATCCAGATTTAACAACTCAATAATCACTCAATAATAAGGAGCCTACTGCAACATGAGTGGATACGGTGGGTAATAATGAGTCTGTTCTGGCCAATTATTCTTAATAATATTCAAGACCCAAATATGATGAAATGAAGGTGGATAAAATCATCAAGATTATGATGAATAATCTAGTCTATTCCTAGAAAAGTGTGAAATTTCCTTATAATTGACTAGAAACTATGAAGGTTTTTTCTACTTTTGTTATGGATCCAATCCCCAATAATGTGAATTCAGGATCCTATGCCGGGGTTATGCAGTCTGGTAGTGGAAATTTTATTAAAGTGGTGAATCAATCATCAAGAGATGGTGGTTTAATGGGTTGTAAGGTATGTGAGGACTTAATGCATGGTTTGGATGGGTAGGTGAATGTTGTGAGAGTTTATAGTCCAAGAAGGAACTTTTCGAGTTTAAATTTGTGTAATTGTTTTGATAGACTCAGAATTAAAGAGTGTGTTCAAGACTAAGGTGAGCCTGATTCTACCTTTGAGGAAGGGAAATGTTAGTCTTGAATTAAATCATGTGATGATGATCCTGACCATTTATCAACAGATAATGTAAAGGGATTAATCACCCATGATAGAAGAATGGCAGGAAAAGAATTAGGGACTCGAGGAGTTGTATTCTAGAAAAATGGAAGAGGTCAAAAGTGAAAAAGGATTATTTATACCTTCCTAAACCCATGGATATGAGATCAAACTTGAAATCAAAGACCAAGGTATTATACTATGGCTCCATGTCTACATATTTGTATCATGAAGGATGAGTTCTTATGGAACTTTAAAAATAATGTTGTGTTGTAGAAGATCTCAATCAGATGTAGGAGACCCTATGGTGTAGGGTATAAAAGCATTTATTAGATTGGATAAGTATAACAAAGAGGTAGTTAGGGAGGTAGTGCATAAGGGGTCAACATGGTAGCTAACCAACCATTCAATGGAATAAATATTGGAGGTGGAATCTTTTATTAACTACTCTAATGAGGTGGCTAATTAGATATATGTGATATTAATTATTATAAACATGAATAAGTATAAATACCACTATATAAAAAAGAAAGAACTTATTAGGACAAGAGGATTCAGTGAAAGGAATATAAATGTGGAGGATCTCATTTAAACGTGGCATAATATGGAATATTGGTTCAATGACCTTATCAAGTATGAATTAGAAACAATAATATTAGTCTTTATTAGACACTATATAGGTATTATGATTATAATAGGCTCAAATGTTA
Source organism: Viscum album (assembly GCA_963277665.1). NCBI lineage: Eukaryota > Viridiplantae > Streptophyta > Magnoliopsida > Santalales > Viscaceae > Viscum > Viscum album. The sequence continues at coordinate 378,561,093 of OY728130.1, read as the reverse complement.
TTTTAACTGTTCAACCATTTCTTATTGCACATGATTTTTTGTGGTTTGGTATTGTTCGGTTTCTCCCCTTTTCCCTAAAATAGTGGAAAAATAATAAAAAAACAATTTTAATTCCATCAGATAAATTATAAAATACCTTACACATAAGGCCCCAGCCTTAAACCTTACTTAATCTTTAGTTATTACAATATTACACACTGAGGATCTTTTCAGGTTTAGAGTTTTAGTGAATTAGATCATAAAACATACATTACATTCCACATTTAAACAAAGTGGTTACATAAAAGATAGTATTTATTTTTTCCCATAAATAGAAACATATTTGAAAATAAAGTATGGATTATTTCTTGAAACTCCCTTGACACTATCATCATATCATGTACCTTTCCCTTAACCTCTGAAAAACATTTCAAAAACATGGGATGAGCATAAAAAGCTCAGTAAGGGTTATAAAAATATGGAAAGGAAACATGAGTTCATATATACATAAGAATGAAATCATACTTTACCCATAAAACAAAGGCACTTTAACATACCTTATCAAATCATGAATAAATCATAGAAATTATAAGGCATAAAGGTAACTTGAGGAATTCATAACATTCTTACGTAGGGAGTAACCCTCTTTGTTACGTTTGGAATACCCACCACAGTATATTCCCTAAATCTCTTTGGAGAAACCTTAACGTTTCACTCCTTCACGTTACCCAATGAATTAGAGATCTATATCAGTCTCACCCGCCCTTAGTTTATCACGGAACCACCCATCTTCATAATAATGCCCAAGAACCATAACATAACCGTGTCACATAAAACATGCATAAAGGAAACATAACATTTCCACTTTTCAATCACAAGATATCAATACAACACATTGATATAAAAACATTATGAAAACCATTTTCAACACCAAACTAAAATAAAAGTAAAACATGGTATTTATTTTGCTTTTCAAAAGAAGGTATGGCTTGTAGAGGAAGCCGAAACTCAAATAATGGTCAAGGCAGTGGAGAAGTCATTGTCACCGCATACGTACGACAAAATCATTCCCTTTTTTCGTTTAGTAAAATGCTTCGTATAAAAAAGATTCCTTTTGGATAAATGTAAAAGTAAAAGGGGGTTATACTCCGTATAAAATAAAGTTGTGTATAAAACAAAATATGCCTCAATGAATGGAGATTGAGACGAAGTCCCGTACAAAGATGGTATCCTTGGATTAAGGATAAATCAATTACATAATTATGTGTGAAAAATGAATACACGAAATATAAGTGTATATTAAGTGTAAAACAATCAGAGGTTATTCACACATATTCATAGAACGAAATATTCAAGGAGTACAAGTTTATCCCAAAGAATCAAATTTGGGTTAAGAAGTTCCCTTGCAAAAATTTGACAGCCTAACAGTGTCACTACAAAATTCAGAAAATGAGTTGACAAGAGATAAAAGAGTATATCATCACATGGACATAAAATTTAAATCAAAAAAGATATATAAGAACATATCCCAACATAATAGTATGTGAAATAAAAGACATAACAAAATAAGTCTTTTAAAAAGAGGAGGGTGAAAGGTTCCCTTACCGACATGGGTATCTTTCGAGACATGCACCTCGTGAAAGAAGGAAAATACAACATTGATATGAATACTCATAAATGAAATTATATTATAGAATGATTAAAATAATTGGCAGTTCATACACCACTCAATGTATATTGTGGAAAATGTATCATAAATCTCATGGGAATAAAAGTGAGATGAAAAATACCTTACGAAAACTCGGTAGCCTAACGGCGCCACTTAAAACTTCCAAAATCGATTGATGAGTGAAAATAGGGTCTCTCATCATATTAACATAATGTTTACAGAAATAGGAATATAAAATAACATCCCCCAACATAACAAAGAGGAGCTTAAAAGATGTGACATAAAGGAGAGTACTTAAAAAGAAAGAGAGAGGTTAGATCTCTTACGAAAATTCGGTAGCCTAACGACACCACTCAAAACCTCCAAAATGGATTGATGAGAGAGAATAGGGTCTCTCATCATATGAAAAAAAAATTACAGTAAGAGTAATATAAAAGAACATCCCAATCACGAGAAAGATGAGCTTAAAAGTAATGACAAAAAAGAGTGTACTTAAAAAGAAAGAGAGGAGTAGGATCCCTTACCTCAAGTCCGACTTGTCTTGTTCGTTTATTTATATTCCTGAATAATAAACTTTGGTCAATTTATAATTTCCTAAGGAACTCCTTTAGAGATTATTATTCAGTTAATATCACATATTATAATGTTATAATAATTTTTTAATAATGTTAGTTCATATCAGATGTTTTTTCCGATGTTTGGTAAATGAGTCAAAAATGAACTTGTTTGAAAAATGATTGCCCATGTAGTTATAAGTAAATAATTTTCAGAATATTATTAATGATTAAAATATCATATATATCCAGTACATATTAATTTTATACTATTCCATATCATTTGGATATAAAAACGAAAAGCACAGTTCATGGAGACGGTAGGCCGTACGTACGCATGAACACTACTTTCATTTTTTTCTTTGTCATATTAATGGAATTAAAAATAAATGATATATATATATATATATTGTAATTACAGTATAATATATATGTTATATTGGTAACATATGTTCATTAATTTCATTCTTTATACATTACATGTATTGCATGTACGAGTCACATCACTTGAGGGGGCGGTAGTCCACACTTCCTCATAAGAAATTATCGCATTTACAAAACATGAAAAGAATAAAGGTATGTTTTAAATATAAAATACAGAAGCATATAGTAAACATAAATACCATATATATCATATATAAAATACAGTGACATCATAATGTCCACCTTTAGAGGTGTTAAAAGAATATTGAACAATCATCCTTTCGTGAGGCAGAAAATCGCCAACCACAGAAAAAATATGTTCTTTAACCATTAGACGAAGGTGTGTGTAAGTGTAGCTCGAATAAATCTTATAAAAACATCCTAGTATATTTAATATACTTTAGTTGTTACAAAATAAATGAATAAAAAGAGTTTAGGGGGTTGGAAAATCAAAATAAAACAAAAGGACTCAAGTGAAGACATTACCTTAAAATCAGGTAACTCCCTTTGGTTTGAGCTCAAAGGATTCCTTGGGAAGAATTCTGCCCAAAGTGAGGCTTCAAATAGTTATAGAGGTATGTGGAGATACAAAATGGGCAGGGTTTGGCAGAGCCAAAGGCTTTGTAAGTGTGGGTGAGGAGGTAGGGGTGGGGGCCTTTTATAAGAGGAGAGGAGGGGCACCTTTGGAAAGTAAAGAAATGTTCCTTTATTTTAAAATGTGTTTCTGATTTAAAAGGTCCCACGTTGATATAATTCGAGTATAAGGTGATAAGGGTTCGAAATCCACCCATCCAATAGGTTTTGGACATGTGTAGGTCTTAGAATTTACATTATCTTTCCATTTTATTTAAATCATTGAATAATGAGGTCATCGATGCATCATCATGATGTCATAAATAATTTAATTCATTTAATGTCTAAAAATTATAAAACAAATACTATGATGTAGGAAATATTTTTATCTTTCCAATGATAATTTATAGTCAAAAATATGACTTGTATAACCCCATGTAAAAATTGTTTTAGTAAAACAACTCCTGTTTGTGTCATTTTAATTTTAACTTTAAATAAAATGGTATTTATGTCATTTTCAAATCAAAGTGGCTCTATGGGGTCCCCACGTTGACCCATGGATTTTATTGGTCGGACATGACTCATCAAAAAAGGGTAGGACATGTTTCTAGGTCATTTAATTTTTTTAAAACATTATTCTTACCTTAAACTACACTAATTACCTCTAATCGCGATTAAAAACTTAATAAGTTACTATTCACCAAAAAGTTATTTTAATCCCATTGAACCACATTTTACTTCTTAATGACAACCATGTATGTCGGATTTTTTAAATTAAAAACACAAAGATGGAAAAATTTTATTTAAATGGAAAATCAGTTTTTATAAGTACCACTTAGTGGTTTCACTATTCATCAAAAATTGAAGTTTTTCAGAAAATTTTCAAAAATTTACCCTAAGCTATATTTGATATTCCGAATTCAAAAATTATTTCTATTTTACAAAATTCAAAACATATAGGTTGCATTAATTAATTTAATAATTAATTCCCACTGTCAAAACAAATAGCATGTTTTTATGAAACAAAATGTATCAAAAGATTGACACTAGTTTAAGTCCGATTTCAATGTGAAATTAATTCCAACAACCACTATTGGATTGAATGGTAAAAATATATTCTAATCTCACTTTAAAACCAATTCAAAAGATAATCTAATCATATAAATAAATTATAATAAAAAGAGGTTTTTAATTAAAATACAACATTTTTCAATATTCATTAAAAATTGAACTTTTTCGGAAAAATACCAAAAATTTACACAAAGTAAATTTTGATGTCCCGATTCTAAAGAAGAATTTTATTTTCTCAAATATAACACAAAAAATTTTCAAAAAGTAGATTTAAAAGAGTTTTGCCATCAAAAGGCGGTTAATCAAGCTTTTAAAGAATTTTAGAATGTTTACGCTTAAAATTGGATTCATTCGCATTTTTAATCCTCTAACATTTATTGTAAAAAGTAAAAATATTTGACAAACATATATAATAAATTTTTAGTTAGTTCGGTTCATTCCCGCCATTACAACGGCTAGGCGTTAACTACTATTTAAAATATTATTATTTTATTATTAGAGTGCAACATAAGATTCCCAAGAAACTTGTTGTTGCGTATTGGGTACACCATCGAGCATAACATCCCCTTTAAAGTAATATTAATATTTTATTCAAAAATATGGATAAATATAAAAATGTCATATTCATTATTTACCTGGGTTGTTACATCCTTCCCCCCTTTTGGGAATTGCGTCCTCTCAATTTTAAAATTGAGCTTGGAAACATCCTTGAAAGTCCCACATCGGAACAAGAGTCGGTAAAACAATCACTTTAAAATAAAGAAAGATAAGTACAGAGGTCACCCGAGTTAACCCATACTAGGATTCCATGTAGGAAAACATGGACATGGAGGAGAAAACATCGGGTGATGTTCTGATAGAGAGTGATAGAGAACATGTTTAGGAGAAAGTTAACCACAAGAAAATCACAAACTTGTGATGGGTTAAACGATATTTGATTCCCCAGTAGGAAAAGTTAATAGAAAACATTTTTTGAAGTTACTTTTTTTGATGAATTTATTCATAAGGAAACATAATCACGTATCATGTTGACTTTCAACTTTTATTAGATTCCTTACACAATCTCATATTTTCTCCAAAAGACGAGTATTTAGGAAGACTTGTTCACATTAAGAGTACTATAATCAACTTCTATAGAATCACCTAATCCACAAAAGAGAACTATATACTTCCCATGTATTTAGAATTTAACCAAAACCAAAACCAAAAAGGATATTACAAGATCAGATAATCCATAAAAGGATAACCCTTTATAAAAAGAAAATCTATTCTTAATCTCCAAAATTTGTCCAACAAAACCCAAAGTTCAACGAGGACCATTCGATAAACAATTTTTCCATAAAATTATTCAAAGTAAACCAATCTATGATTGAAACACAAATATTTGAATGATTTAGTCACATAGTCTTCCAAGTTAAATCATATCATTTATCTCCCAACAACATCAGTTTCTCTTAATGTCTCGTATTGAAAAGTAATTAACATAATCACATATCCTCCATGATAGGTTAATAAATTTCCATAGATAACCCAAAATCAACTTACTCTTAATTCATAAAATAATCTAACTAAAAAGAATCAGTCAAACTAACAAGGGACTTCACATAGTCCAGTGGTAGGCGATAAATACGAGTCTCACTTTGGTTGTGGGTTCGATTCCCGCAGCTTTGTCCGACGTGATGGGTTGTCACACGGTCTGCATGTTGTCCTTTTTATAAAACTCCAAAAATAACTCTAACATGTTTTAACCTCAATAGATTCCTTATACCTCTCATTTTCATCGAAATTCTTTACGATCTCAACATCTTAATTCTTGAAGTCTTATTTCACCACCATAAGATAAAATAAAACGATTCCCAAAATGAATAAAATCAAACCTTGATCATGGCGTCCACTCGGTTTCATCGTCATCTTGCTCACGTAGGTAGAAGACCCATGCATTACAATAATGATTTAGAGATCCTTCAAAATCATTTGCTTCCTCCATCTAAATATACCTTGTACAAAATGGGTCATATGGGTGTTCACATAAAAACAGTTTTGGAAGATAATCATGTATGACATATAATTCCAAAACATCTGATAAAACATGATTTCGAGAAAATAGTCGGACAAAATTTGAGTTGAAACTTTCTATTATTGGTCCCTTCAAAATACCATAACTATGTGGTGAGAGAATATATTTTAAAATCAAATATAAATAGGTTGCGCAAGGGTATCCTTTTTCAGCACCATTTATAAAATCATAATATGCTTCGAATTCTTGTGATAAGGTAAAATATTTGAAAATAACTTGATAATATTTACGTTTCTTGAAAATATGAGAATATTGTGAAAATAGTATTTGTCTAAAAACAACCCATGATCCACGATGATAACGAGGTATAATGGAGGTGTTTGATATCTCAAACAACTACTTTCAAGTGAGTTGTATGCTAGAAAAGGTTTCACAATCATCCGAACATGACTTTTCAATAATTATTGCAAGCATGTCATCAGGAATAGATATGAATGTCAATTGAGATCCTTCTCCTTCCATTCGTAACCTACCTTACTTGACTTGAAAAAAGTTATAAAATAAGTATTTAACTGAAATAATAGATATAGGTACTAATCATGTGTCTAACCAAAACTCATAATCCCTAAAGTTGTCTAATCCGACCTTTGATACCAACTATAAGGCCCCAGCCTTAAAACATAATTAATCTTTAGTTATTACAAGATTACACATTGAGGATCTTTTCAGGTTTAGAGTTTTAGAGAATTAGATCATAAAACTTTCATTACATTCCACATTTAAACAGCGTGGTTACATAAAAGATAGAATTCATTTTTTCCCATCAATGGAAACATCATTAAAAATAAAGCATGCATTCTTTCTTGACACATCCTTGACACTATCATCATATCATGTACCTTTCCCTTGACCTGTGAAAAACATTTCAAAAACTTGGGATGATCATAAAAATCTCAGTAAGGGTTATAAAAATATTGAAAGGAAACATGAGTTCTTATATACATAAGAATGAAATCATACTTTACCCATAAAACATAGGCACTTTAACATAACTCATCAAATCATGAATAAAGCATTGAAATTATAAGACATTAAGGTAACATGAGACATTCAAAACATTCTTACGTAGGGAGTAACCCTCTTAGTTACGTTTGGAATACCCACCACAGTATATTCCCTAAATCTTTTCGGAGAAACCTTAACGTTTCACTCCTTCGCATTACCCAATGCATTAGAGATCTATATCAGGCTCACCCGCCCTTAGTTTATCACGAAACCACCCATCTTCATAATAATGCCCAAGAACCATAACATAATCGTATCACATAAAACATGCATAAAGGAAACATAACATTTCCACTTTTCAATCACAAGATATCAATACAACACATTGATATAAAAACATTATGAAAACCATTTTCAACACCAAACTAAAATAAAATTAAAACATTGTATTTATTTTTCTTTTAAAAAGAAGGTATGGCTTGTAGAGAAAGCCGAAACTCAAATAATGTTCATGGCGGCAGAGAAGTCGTTGTCGCCGCATACATACGACAAAAACATTCCATTTTTTCATTTAGTAAAACGCTTCGTATAAAAAAGATTTCTTTTGGATAACCATAAAATTAAAAGGGGTTTATACACCTTATAAAATAAATTTGTTCATAAAACAAAATATTCCTCAATGAATGGATATTGAGACGAAGTCGCATACAAAGACGGTATCCTTGGATTAAGGGTAAATCAATTACATAATTATGTGTGAAAAATAAATACACGAAATATAAGTGTATATTAAGTGTAAAACAATCATAGGTTATTCACACATATTCATAGAACGACATATTCATGGAGTACAAGTTTATCCCAAAGATTCAAATTTGGGTTAAGAAGATCCCTTGAAAAAATTTGACAGCCTAACAGCATCACTACAAAATTCAGAAAATGAGTTGATGAGAGATAAAAGGGTATCTCATCACATGGACATAAAATTTAAATCATCAAGGATATATAAGAACATATCCCAATATAATAGTACGTGAAATAAAAGACATAACAAAAGAAGTCTTTTAAAAATAGGAGGGTGAAAGGTCCCCTTACCGACATGGGTATCATTCGATACATGCACCTCCTGAAATAAGGACAATACAACATTGATGTAAATACTAATAAATGAGTATATTACAAAATGAGTAAAATAATGGGCAGTTCATACACTACTCAAAGGAAATTATGGAAAATTTAGCATAAATCTCACGGGAATAAAAGTGAGATGAAAAATCCCTTACAAAAACTCGGCAGCCTAACGACGCCACTTAAAACATCCAAAATGGATTGATGAGAGAAAATTTGGTCTCTCATCATATTAACATAACGTTTACACAAAGAGTAATATAAAATAACATCCCCCAACATAACAAAGATGAGCTTAAAATAAATGACATAAAGGAGAGTACTTAAAAATAAAGAGAGGGGTTAGATCTCTTACGAAAATTCGGCAGCCTAACGGCGCCACTCAAAACATCCAAAATGGATTGATGAGAGAGAATATGGTCTCTCATCATATGAACATAAAAATTATAGTAATATTAATATAAAAGAACATCCCAATCACAAAAAATATGAGCTTAAAAGGAATGACATAAAAGAGTGTACTTAAAAATAAAGAGGGGAGTAGGATCCCTTACCTCACGTCCGACTTGTCTTATTCGTTTCTTTATATTCCTGAATAATAAACATCGGTCAATTTATAATTTCCTAATCACCACCTTTAGATATTATTATTAAGTTAATATCTCATATTATAATGTTATAATAATTGTTTAATAATGTTAGTTCATATCAGACGTTTTTGTCGATGTTTGGTACATGAGTCCAAAATGAACTTGTTTGAAAAATGATTGCCCATGTAGTTATAAGTAAATAATTTCAATAATAGTATTAATGATTAAAATATCATATATATCCAGTACATATTCATTTTATACTATTCCAAATCATTTGGAGATAAAAAACGAAAAGCACCGTTCTTGGAGACGGTAGGCCGTACGAACGCATGAACGCTACTTTCATTTTTTTTCTTTTTCATATTAATGGAATTAAAAATAAATGATATATATATATATATTATAATTCCAGTATAATATATATTTTATATAGGTCACATATGTTCATTAATTTCATTCTTTATACATTCCATGTATTGCATGTACGAGTCACATCACTTGAGGGGGCGGTAGTCCACACTTACTCATATGAAATTATCGCATTTACAGAACATGAAAAGAATAAAGGTATGTTTTAAATAAAAAATAAAAAATCATATAGTAAACATAAATACCATATATATCATATATAAAATAAAGTGACATCATAATGGCCACCTTTAAAGGTGTTAAAAGAATATTGAACAATCATCGTTTCGTGAGGCAGAAAATCGCCAACCACAGAAATGGTATGTTCTTTAATCATTAGACAAAGTTGTGTGTAATTTTAGCTCTAATAATTCTTATAAAAACATCATATTATATTGAAGATACTGTATTTGTTACAAAATAAATGAATAAAAAGAGTTTAAGGGGTTGGAGAAGCAAAATAAAACAAAAGGACTCAAGTGAAGACATTACCTTAAAATCGGGTAACTCCCTTTGGTTTGAGCTCAAAGGCTTCATTGGGAAGACTTATGCCAAAAGTGAGGCTTCAAAGAGATATAGAGGGATGTGGATATAAAAAATGGGCAGGGGTTGTCCGAGCCAAAGGATTTGGAAGTGTGGGAAAGGAGTTCGGGGTGGGGGCCTTTTGTAAGAGGAGAGGAGGGGCACCCTTGGAAAGTAAAGAAATGTTCATGTATTTTAAAATGTGTTTTGGATTTAAAAAGTCCCACATTGAAATAATTCGAGGCTAAGATGATAAGGGTTCGAAATCAACCCATTAAATAGGTTTTGGACATCTGTAGGTCTTAGAATTTACATTATCTTTCCATTTTATTTAAATCACTGAATAATGAGGTCATCACTGCATCATCATGATGTCATAAATAATTTAATTCATTTAATGTCTAAAAATTATAAAAAAATACTCTGATTTAGGAAATATTTTTATCTTTCCAATTACTATTTATAGTCAAACATCTGACTTGTATAACCCCATGTAATTTTTTTTTGTAAAACAACTCATGTTTGTGTCATTTTAATTTTAACTTTAAATAAAAAGGTATTTATGTCATTTTCCAACCAAAGCAGCTCCATGGGGTCCCCAAGTTGACCCATGGATTTTCTTGGTCCACCATGACTCTTCCAATGAGGGTAGGACATGTGTCTAGGTCATTTCATTTTATTAAAACATTATTCTTACCTTAAACTACACTAATTATCTCTAATCGCGATTAAAACCATAATAAGTTACTATTTACCAAAAAGTTATATTAATCCTATTGAACCAAATTTTACTTCTTAATTACAACCATGTATGTCGGATTTTTTAAATTCAAAACACAAATATGGCAAAATTTCATTTAAACGGAAAATCAGTTTTTATAAGTACCACTGAGTGGTTTCACTATTCATCAAAAATTGATGTTTTTCAGAAAATTACCAAAAATTCACCCTAAGCTATATTTGATATTCCGAATTCAAAAATGATGTAAATTTTACAAAATTAAAAACATATAGGTTTCATTAATTAATTTAATAATTAATTCCCGCTATCAAAACAAATAGCGTGTTTTTATGAAACAAAATGTATCAAAAGATTGACACTAGTTTAAGTCCTATTTCAAAGTAAAATTAATTCCAACGACCACTATTGGATTAAATGGTAAAAATATATTCTAATTTCACTTTAAAACCAATTCAAAAGATAATCTAATCATATAAATAAATTAGAATAAAAAGTGGTTTTGAATTAAAATACAACATTTTTCACTATTCATTAGAAATTGATCTTTTTCGGAAAAATACCAAAACTTTTAACAAAGTAAATTTTGATGTCTTGATTCTAAAGAAGAATTTTATTTTGTCAAATATAACACATAAAATTTTCAAAAAGTGGATTTAAAAGAGGTTCGCCATCAAAAGGCGGTTAATCGACCTTTTAAAGAATATTAGAATGTTTACGCTTAAAATTGTATTAATTCGCATTTTTAATCCTAAAAAATTTATTGAAAAAAGTAAAAATATTTTACAAACATATATAATCATTTTTTAGTTTGTTCTGCTCATTCCCGCCATTACAACGGTTAGGCGTTAACTACTATTTAAAATATTATTATTTTATTATTAGAGTGCAACGTAAGATTCCCAAGAAACTCGTTGTTGCGTATTGGGTACACCATCGAGAATAACATCCCATTTAAAGTAATATTAATATTTTATTCAAAAATATGGATAAATATAAAAATTTCATATTCTTTATTTACCTTTGGTGTTAAATTATATATAATATTATGTTAGTATTAACATCCATTACAAGATTTATAATGGAAGAAATAGTTTCAATGTTCTCCAACCACCCTCAATGGGTTTCATTAATCAAATAGGTAGATGTAATATTTTTTCGGTTTTACTTAACCACAGCTACATCATGTTGTTGTTACACTTTATATGATTTCTATAAATCTCGACATAAGTATTGAGGAAATAAATGTCTAGGATTTCATGATTTGGGAGCCCATTTAATGGATGAAGGAGCCGAATGCCATAAATTTTCAAAGATATTCCTACAAAAATACCATCAAGTAGCTCGACCAATAGTCTATGGGATTGTAAGAAGGGAAATATAGTTCATTTCTGTTACATTATCCATGTGATTATATAAATTGACTTCAATGGTGTATTTTATCAAGAATTTATAAAATATTGCGATTCTATTAATTATATTTTGTTAGATTATAATTTTTGTAATCAAAATTTTTGATATGAGATATTGGAAAAAATAGATTATATTAAATGATAATATTTCATAGGATATTGAATTTCATTATGAAATTAATTATTTTCCATATGGTTTCTTTATAGTGTTGATATATTTGGACATTTTATTTCATGAATTTTAGCTTAATACCTTTGTGAAATTGTCCTAGAGGTTCACAAACTATGTATATCCAACATGATCAGTTAAATTTAAAATTAATTTAATATTTATATTAGAATATTATTATCATTTTTAGGATTAATATTATTTTGGGTTTATAGGGTTTATTTGTTCATCACAAGTATTTATTTCTCAATTTAAAACATAGTTATATTTATTTAATTAAATTAATATACATGATACTTGACATAATAAATAATGATGATGACAAACCCATAGAGTTATGGTACAAAATATTATTTTAGTCAATATTAATTAATTTATTCATGAGAATTAATGTTTTAGTATCTTTTAGGTTATGCTAATGTGAATTATATATGATTATTAATATTATTATTATTATTACATGGGTTATACTATGGGATAAGATAATATTAATGAGTATTTTGAAAAATAATATTATAACCCTAACTCTAAGAATATCTGACAATATAATTATTATAAAAGAAATGGGATTATATTTACAAATATTTTATACAATTGTTGGGTATATATATATTTCCCTTAGACTATATATATTATTATAAATTCTCTATGTTCTAGGAGAGTATGTGATCCTCCTCATTCCTCTTTAGTTGCGAGGGGATAAAGATAATCCAATAAAACTCACTGCGATTTTATAGCATGATCAATAAAAAATGATACAATGTATATAGATATATACACTAGGATAATAAGTCCCTTACCATAACATTCAGATATTCTTGGTGCATATATGGATCACTACTAGAGAGAATCTACAATTGATTCTTCCTTTATAATGAATGTTCCCCAAGGAGGATCAATCAAATTTTATAATAAATAAATAAATAAAAGATGATGTAATTATTAAACTATCTAAATTAGTTATTTATTACATGTGACATCTCATCTTCCTACATTCTATGATCATATAACCATATTGTTCTGAGGAGGAATTTGAAGAATTTAATGTAAAATTATTGTTAGAAATGAACCTGATCACTTCTTCTTCACCCAGTAACTTTAAATAAAAATAAATTAAACAAAGTATTCTATTGAAAAAATGAAATCCCATATCATAGTTTCCCATTAATTATAATAAAACATTAAATAAAAATAATCAGTTACTAACACATTATAATAACTTTATTTCCCAATGTTCTTAAAAATACATATCATAATAAAATATAAAGTTAAAATTACAAGCATTTGGGTTTCTAGAAAATCTTTGAAACTTTTTCTTTAATATAATCCTTTTATATAAAAAGGTTCTAAAAATTATTTAGATAATTTTATTTCATTATAAAATCAAAATAATACTATAAAAACGCATATTCAAGGATATAATAAACAAGTAGGTATCATGGGACATTTTCTTCACATCACTCTTATAATCACTATTATAATTACCCATAAATAGAATATATTTCTATATTAATTATTAATTATTCATAGTAGTAACATATGAATATTGAAATTTGTTTACATCATAGATGTAACTTATGAATAGCTAACTTAACCCACATCATAGGAGTAACTTATAAATATTTAACACCACCCACAATACCCAATGTATAAGAGGGATATAAAAGAACATATAATCCTCATTTTTTAAGGAAAACTACTTGAATTAAAATAGTAGTTAATTTTCATCATAAAACTCACATGAATAAGAATTTATACACTTGAATAAAATATATTAAAGTTATCTCATAAAAATGAGAAGAAATTTCATTTTCTATTGATTTTTTAAACTAAAATTTCCATGAACAAACCGAATAGTTTCTTCATTAATAACTATAGTGAATTGTGGAGTATTATTCATGTGAAATTAATTTATACAACGGGTCTAAATGGGGTCATGTTTTATTATTTAAATAAAATTTTCCTCTTCTACTTTTATGAGCAAGTGAAAAATAACTCATATGAATCAAAATAAAAAGATTAATTTGAAAACCTGTATAATGAAGGTAAAAGAAGTTGAAATAGCCATTTAAAAAAATACAATCCTAAATAATAATGTTATTAAAAAATATAAATATAAATTTATTTGGGAAAAATAATATTTTAAAACATTTAAAAAATTCTTTAAAGAAAATATCATATTACATCAGAAATTTTTTAATGAAAATATAATTAAAAGAGGGAAATTTAATTTATTTTAAAAAAAAATTAATTTTTCTAAAGTAATGATAAAATAAATCCATATAATATGTTATAAATTACGAAAAAGTGAACATTTATTGAAAATGACATGAGTATCATAGAAATAAAATTCAGATGATAAATACCTTACCTCGAGTCCTGAATCACCATGTACATATTTTATATTATTGAATAATAATGTTATATGTATTATTTTATTTATTAAGAAAAATTATAATTAAAATTATATTATATGTATTCCATTTATTTCAATTAATATATTTATATATTTAATTTCGATATCAGTTATGTTTATGTTTGTCACTCTTAGTTCATTGAGTCCACAAGATATTTAGTGTATTGATTGTGGTCAAAAGTATCATGGTTTTAGATTATATAGAATATTAAAATATATATAGTTATTTATTAAAAAATACTTTTAAAACTATCCATGTAAAGTGGTAATGAATAATGAGATATGTCATTCATAGAGGCAGTATTTTGGACATACACATGAGCGACATTTTCATTTTTTTAATTGATGAAAATCAAAATAATTAGATAAAAGAATAACTTTCTAGGATAATAATAATATAATAAATATAACATTTATTTGTTAAATCCATCATTATTACTTTTTATCTAAGATGTTAATGAAAAATAAAATGTGTCATTGATAGTGGTGGTAGTTATCATGTATGAACAAGAACATTTTCAATTATCCATGGATAGGAAGGTAAAAAAAATTATAATAAATAATACTTAAAAAGTCATAATCATTTAATAAATATCATATATATTGGGTATATTTTTATAACATTATATGTGTTGTGGTGATGAAAAATTAAATTCATCGCTTTATAGATGTTTTAGTCCACACAAACATATTAGTGACATTTTCATTTTCAATTTGATAGAAATGTGTTAGAAAATTGTTATTCTATAAAATTAAAAAAAATTATGTAATGTAAATATTATGATGTTAGAATATTTTTATGGTGGTAAAAAAATTAATTAGGTAGAAGAAGAAAAAAAACTAAAAAATTTGGTTAAGTTTTATACCTATTCGTTGGATATCTTCATTTAGATTACCAATTAATCCTTCTAGGATTAGTATTTTGGGAATACAATTTATTCCAGGACATGGAAATACATTTTGGGATGTACTTTTAACAAGTATTTGTCAATATATTATGTTGAATGTGTATGGAGGAGTGATGAGATGAGGTGGTATTCCTTATGTGAGATGAGTGGAACCCCTAAAAATGTAAATAAAAATATAATATAATATATGTATTTAAAATGGAGGGTGGATAAAATTTATTTTATTTTTAGTAATGTGATATTGTATGTTCAAATTACACTTAAAAAATTAAATTTAAATTCATTTTATAAACTTTTTAATCCTTAACATTTAGTTTCACCCCTTTAACGGTTTTAACCATTACCTAGGGGAAATTTTTTTACCATGGTCTCAATTCATCATAACTAAAAATTATATTATGCATGTTACATAGTGGAATTATTCTAAATAAACCTATAGAATCTAATTTTTATGGTTTTATTTCAAAAAAAATTTAAAATAAATTTTAATACTAGTTTTTTAAACATATTAGAAAACATATTTTTTAAGAAATCCTTTTTTAACTATAAAAACAATTTTACACCAAAATCAAGAATAATACTGATTTTGAAAGAATGTATTGTATTATTTATAACAAAAGGATACTTATTTTAAATTTAAACCAATCCAAAACCTAAATAGAACCTTTTTATTATTTTATGAAAGGAAAAGAATTA
Source organism: Viscum album (assembly GCA_963277665.1). NCBI lineage: Eukaryota > Viridiplantae > Streptophyta > Magnoliopsida > Santalales > Viscaceae > Viscum > Viscum album. The sequence continues at coordinate 378,544,811 of OY728130.1, read as the reverse complement.
ATTTTTTATAAGAATAAAAAAAATGGTTTGATTTCCAAAAGGTCAAACATTAAAATGATTAATGAATTTTTTTAAAATTAATTATATTAATTCTTAAATCTATATTTGTTTTTATGAAAAAAATTTCTTAAACACTAAATTAATTCTATATTATTACAATATCATAGAATTGAAATTATTTTTCAAATTGGCTTCCTTAACTATTCGCCCAGAAATCGATAGTTTATGAGAAATATAAAATATTCAATCTATAATAATTTTGAAATGATAAATTTAAAAATTAATTAAATTTAATAAAATTCAAAATCTAAACCATAATATTTATCCTTTAAATGAAAAATATTTAAATATTACGAAAAAATGCATTAATGAATAAACCCATAATTAAACTTAATGATTTACTAATATATTTTCATATCATATACTAATTAGTGTTAATTAATTTATTTGAAAATTTTATATTGATAACTTTTTGATATTTACCATCCATTTAAATAAAGTATTACCCTCTTTCGTTTAATGTATCATATATTGCACGTTATTTAACCAGGTATTAACTTAAAGTAAGACATATTAAAATATCGGGGTGGTAGACCAACCAATAATAACAATAATGAAAATAATAATGAAAAAAATAATGAATCAATAATAATATTATTATTTATTATGTAAAAAAATTATATTATAAATAATTTTTTTATTTATATAAAAATAAGTATTAATTACATTTTTAATTGTAAAATCATTCAAGTTAAAAATGAAATATAAATTTGACCATTCTGATTAATTAATTATTTAAAAAATTAATTATAATTTAAAATTTATTTAATTACATATAAAAAATTTATAATAATCTGTTATTTAGAAAAATAAACCAATTAGAAATAATTTTTTATTTATAAAAATAATTTAGTTAATAATATAATTAATATTAAAATTAGTATAGATATAATAATATCAATGTCGTTAAAAATGTAAAATTTACTAACACTTTTATTAATAAAAGTCATATTAATGTTATTATTATATAATAATGAGGATGGGGTTCATGAGTGTGAGCCTATAATGATTTTTGGGAATTGATGATGGAGATGGTTATTTCTGAGGTTTTTTTATTGTTAATTACATTTCCTCATGATTCTTGATTTTTCATTAATATGTATTAATTGGTTTAAAGGGTAACCCTAACAATAAGTATTTGGTTGATTCAATATAGAATAAGTGGTGGTTATAGAACCTGATAGCCGTGGGAAGGTCATTGGTTTATTTTAGGGATTTAGATACATGAAGGATTATTTAGAAGGATTCCATGGATCATTTTGTAGTGGGAATTAATGGGATTATAGATTATCTAGAATTATATTGGAATTATTTTGATGTCATTATCTTCCTTCTAAAAGGGGTGAATCAATGGTGGAGTGATGATATGATGGTTATATTATTTAATATTCATGTAATTTCTAATTTGAGATATATTTCACTCTACCAAAATTTTTTACCTTTCCATTTGTATTAAAAGGTTATGATATAAGAGGAATAGATATTTGCTTGTCTTTATTTGAAAACAAGATCAAATTATGTTTATGAATGGAATTTAAAATTTAATCATTTTTATTTCAAAAGTACTTTTATGTGGGTATGGAATATGATTTATGGTTTAAATTGGGTTCTCTAGGACGACAAAATTATTTATGATATTATGGATTCAATCGGTATTCCAATCGAAATTGTATAAAGAAACATTGGTCATCTACTATTGAAACATTTCTAGGATTCTCATTATGAGTGACTTGAGTGCAACCATTATTTACAAGGTAAAACTATATACTAAAAATGATGTTATTATTTTGAATGTATGGTATGGGAAACGTCACATTTTTTGTGGATAAGTTTTTTATCGATCACTTGAATGATCAGTGAAAAGAGAACTATGATATTTACATCATTCATTATGATAGAGAAATGTGATCACGACTATAAGAGTAATCCATTGAATGTTGTTGTTTCTTTATATATTATAGGCATATTTTCTGGGTGTGATCATATGAATTATCCTCAAGAGTGTTGTGACATCAATGATGTTGTTCCTCTATTTGATAAAGGACCAAAATAATCATCTTATATGGCTCAAAAATTGTGTTAAACTATATTTATGAATTTTTTGGATAGAATGATGCAGCAGGTTGGACTTGTAAAAGAGAAATGGGCTTCTCCCACTTGCATTAATTTTTTTCTAGGTATTGATATTCCATAAAGGGACAATTCAAAAAGGGGGAAATAATATTATTAAGGTATTTTTAGCATCGTTACATCTATGATTCTAGAGAAAATCAATTTTCATATAAAGAGTAACATAATTCATGTTTCATAAGATAATATTGAAGATGAGGGGAAATTTTTTACTGATGCTCTTATAAAGAACATGTAGATGAATGGTGATGATGATGATCAGGAAGATATTTACCATGATATGGATGAATACAGTAATTTTTATTTTTAGATGGTGTAGGAAAATATTTTTTATTATAAATTGATATTAAATGGAAGAATAACTTTGAAGAACATTCTTTATTAAAACCAAGTACCTAGAGTGGATCAGATGTGGGAATGATGATTTTAGATATTATAGATTCTATCTAATGGATACTGGATTGAAATATGTTAGTCATTATATCTATCATATTTTATTATATGACTAAATTCAGACATTGTTTCAGCTAATTATGGCCAGGGAGATAACCTAACTATGGTAAGTGTAGTTATATTTATCCCTACCACTAAAATTACATTAAAGGAAGCAGATGTTTTGGATAATATTTTAGTTACTTATTAGTGGATTTGGCATGTAAAGAATTATGGTTCAAAAAAATAATAATTAGTGGATGATGTTAATAAAAATCAATGGAAAATTACATGACATAGGAGGTAAGATTTTGGCTAAAGAGGTCATTTCCTTAGTGACAGGTGTACTACACATTAAACTTATTCTATCTAGAATCTTAATTAATAAGAAAATCTCGGATGTTTTTATAATTAATTTAATGAAATAGAGATTTATATTTGATGATGATAAATTGGTCTTCTTATGAGGTTTAGTTAGCCCTAACTATTGGGATCATCATGACATACACTTTTGAAGTAGTCGAGAAAACAGTTTTATAATATAAAACAAATGGAAAGGATTAAATCCTATAAGAAAAAGTTATAGAAATCCAAAGAGTTTCGCAAAACACTGATGTTTCATTATTAAACCATAATGAAAATCCCTGGAAATGAGTCCCTTATAAGAGGGTTCATCACCTAAGAGGATAATGCACAAGAGGTGAAATTATTTTTCACATCCTGATTATAAGATAAAAATTCATTTTCATAAGTAATCATATAATAGTTTAAAATTTAAAATTTCTAAAGTTTGTTTTTAGTTATTGTTTTGTACATATTTACAACTACGTTTGATAAGGATTATGATATATTTTCCTTTTTCTCCTACATGTATTGTTTCTTTTTGAAGATGAGGGTAGTATGTCATGCTTGGATACATCATCTTCTCTTAAACAATTTTTACTTTTTTAATAAAATTGTTCTAGTGAGTTTTCAATTCAGAATTTTCCAGTTTTAATTTTAGAATATTATGATATATATATTAAAAATATAATTTAAAATATATTTATAGTACAAGAATAATAGTTAAAGAAGTGAAATCCTGTCATTGTAATCGTTAAATTTTAATATAAATCTACTACAATTAAACAGAGATATAATATAACACTATTATTTGAAATATAATTTAATGTTAAATTAATGTAGGTATAAAATTTTATATAATATTAATTATTATAAAATTTTAAATAAATATTGTTTTTAATATATTATTACGTTTAAAAAAATCAAATTTTTCAAATGATTGTGCGTCCATTTATATAATTTTTTAGTGTGTTCATTTTTTACAATGTATTTTTCTGTATCCTAAATATAATAAATTATAATTATTATTAAAAATAAAATTACTATTTTTTTGTTTTACTTTAGAATTTATTAGAAATTTTTAAATTTTAAAAATTTCTCTCAATTTAGTAGATTATAGAATGAATAACAATTTTATTATTTTGATGAAAGAGATTTATATAGAAAAATTAAATATTTCATGAGAAAAATCAATTCTCATATTTTCCATTTTTTTTGTTTTCTATCTCTTAAAATAGTCATACAAAACTATTCATAATTGGTTGGATCATAAAAATGTTTAACAGAAAAAAATTTAATAAAATAAAATATATATAAATGGTGAGAAATAACACATTTTATAATGTTTAATTATTCATTATGTATTATAGATTGTTTCTATAAATATAAATATCTATTAAAACATTATTTATAATTTGACTAGTTTAAAAAATAGTTTTCCAAAAATTATAATGGAAATAAATATATTTTCAAAGATAACATCATTTTAAATTTTTAATGATAAAAAATATATTATACTATAAAAAATTATATTTTCTATAAAAAAATTATAAATTTGACATAATATTGAATATGATATTAAAACTATGATAAAGGATTTATTTTTTTTCCCTATTTTAATTTTATTGAAATTTAATGTCATTATGTTTTTTATTTGACAAAAAAATATTTCAAAAATATTTATTATATTTACTAATAAATTTATTTCTTACATTTTTATTTTTTTTTCATGTCACTAATTATTCCATTTGTTCAGATTTTATGTAAAAAAATTGATAATTGATGGGTTTTAAGGTTTTTTTCTAAAATGATATTTATTTATTTCAGTATATATTTAAATTGTTTATCTCAATTGGTTGTAAAAAATATAAAATCACTTCACACATTTAAAATATTTTTTTTATTTAAATTATAAAAATATTTCATGATTATAGAATATTTATTTATATAGAATAAATGAACGATTACAATGTTTTATTTCATTTTAAAAATTATAAATTTATAAATAATTTTGAAATTTTTTGATGGTTATAGGTAAAGGAAAAATCCCACACCCATGATCCAACCAGAACATGTCACACCATTCATCACATGGTTAACCACTACTATGGTGTCCCATTAATATTAATAATATTCAATAAAAATAAATCATACTGACTTAATTGAATATATAAAATATTTAACATAATGTATATAATATTGAAATTAATAATAAATTAATAATTATTTATTATTATTTTTTTATTATTGGGTTTATTAATTAGTATTTATTATATTATTAATACTAATACAAACTATGTTGGTGTGGGTGGTTCTGATGGTGGGATATTTAGGTGTACATCATGGGGTCATGCCCTAAAGATGGTATATTTTATTCATTTTCAAGAGTCCTAAACCTAATTATAATACTATTAACTATTATTTATTGTATATTTATGGATAATCATCATTATCATCATCATTTGTATATTTATGATTATTTATTCTAGGTAGAGGGGATTACAAAAACGAAACACACACACATGTAGGAAGCCTAGTGGACTAAGCCTCATCCCTCCCCACAAGGATGCAAAAATACCCATGGGACCTATTTTATAGGAAATTGATGGCCCTTAAAATCCCAGGAAGCTGATGTACTGAAGGACCTATGGTATGCTGCTTCACTGTTTTCTACTCAATTTATTCCCTTATACACCATAGTCATATAGATTTCATTGTCTCTGGTTTCCTTATACATAGTCTCCATTCGAGATATGATATATCCTCTTAGCATTGCTAGGACTTTCACCACGCCGTGGTTTGTTGTGATTCCACATGGCCTACACTATTGATCCCCCAGTGAACCTCATAGTGGTGTGCCACCATTCCTTTGGAAACATGGTGGTTACCCATGTTTTGACCTACCTACACCCCTAGGGATCCCCTTAGAGCATTTAGTGATGAACTAAGCCATGCACCTCTAATGGAGACTTCACCTAGAGCCCCTATGGTGCACCTCAGTTGCACTATGAAGCTCTTAATGGATCCCTCCTAATGTATTATAACATCCATTAGACATTATTTTTATCTAAGAAACATGCAATCCCAAATAAAAAAATCATTGTGGGTGGGGGAGGTTTGAATTACATGATAGAACACTTCAAATCTTGATCCATTTTCCCAATAAAACCTATGTCACTAACTAATACAGGATGAGCTACCGATCATCACCTAATTGCCCTTCATCATCCTCTATTATGCCATGAAATCAGCTAACTATCTTTAAAACCCTCTTATGAGATGGCTTAGATACCCAGTGTCCCGAATTCCCAATGATCGGAAAGCTATTTTGGATTAAAAACACCGCTACTAAATAATGCAATTTGATACCTCATATAGTTACTGTATAGATATAGATCCTTTGTACTACTATAGATCCACGACGATTCATCCCAACCTATATTAGAACCTATGATCTGATGAGGGGTTACTTTAATCTTTACCCATGAGGTAATGCCTCTTGTACATATTGTTTTAATTATTATTTATTTAATTAAGAATAGTCAAAATGATAAATAATAAATAATAAATTATTAATTTTTTATAATCAAATTAAATATAAATTTTTTATTAACATGATTTGAATTTTATTAATTATCATTTTATTAATTATTAAGAACTTTTTTTACATTGTTGTTACTATTTATAAATAATTAAATTACAATTAAATATTTTTAACCATAAATATTTATTATTATAAAGGGTTAATTAAAAGATTAATTAATTTTATTATTAATTATAGTAATATTTCTATTGTTTATGTATATTAGTTTATGTTTTATTAATAATTGGTTCTCTATTAGTGCACACATGCATTTAAAATAATAAAGGATAACAGGTGACAATTTTATTTTTTTTCCATATACAAAATCTTTTTTTGGTCTTGTATATAATTTTATGACCCCACCGAGAACTCATCCTAGAAATTTCTCTCATATCTTGTCTTCGACCATACTACCCCTTTCAGTCTCCCATTTGTGTACCCTGTATTCATTGTGCATATAAAGCAACGCCATTTCCATGATGAATAATTGAGTGTCCCCCCAAGCCTGGTCCTTATATTAGTATATTTATTATCCATATAAAAACTATTTTCTAAATTATTAACTCAGAAATAATTCTTGAAAAATTAATAATATTTTTCTTTTTATTTAGAATATAAATCTAAATCAATTCTAAAAAATTGATAAATTGATTATGATTATTACATAAAATTATGTTTTACATGGCCTTAATATTGTAATAAATATGTAAATATTTATATAAGAGAAAATCAATTTAAAAAAATAGGTTTCAATTTTTTAATATAATATAGATTTTTTAAATAAAAATATTTTTTAAAAAATTTATAAAAATTTAAATAGAAAATACAACAAGGAAATTAAAATATTAAAGTTTTATAGAACATTACACTACAATGTTACAAACATCGACTGTAAAATACTAGAGGAAAATGTCACGGGAAATATTATAGTTACAACTCCCACCCAACATTTATACATGAAAGAATACTGCAAAAAATAAAGTGTAAAAAATTAGTGAAAAAATTGATTTGATATTATATAATGGGAAATTAAAAATAATAAATCTAAATAAAATAATTCATTTAAGATTTCAATTCAAAAAATAAAATTTCAAATAACATTGGAAAATATCTCTGATATTTTACAGTTAAAAAGTACACTATAAATTCTATTGTAAAATTCTATAAAAAATCATTATAAAATATAGAATATTTTAATAAAAAATTACAATGAAAAATTACTTAGTAAAAATTAAGTCTAAAATTAAAATAGAAAAATATATCATAAAATAAAGTAAAATCTTATTTAATTTATATATTGAAAAATTATACTTGAAAATATTAATGAAAAAATCCATAAAAAATTCCAATAAAAAATAATACTTTACTAAAAAAATTTAAAAAATTCATCTATAATTTTAAATTTTAAATTTAAACTATAAAATACTAATGGAATTAAATTATAAATTTTCATGATAAAATTTCATTATAAATTTTTATTTTAGAATTCCACAGTAACATAATAGTTGAGTATTTTTAAACAAATAAACACGCAAAATTTCACTATAAAATTTCAAATCGAAATTATAGTAAAACTTTTCACAATAAAATAATACATAAAAATATCATAAGATAATTATAATTAAAATTTTTAAAGTAAAATCATAGTAATATACACTTTCAGAATATCTCAAAAAATATCTTATTTTAAAAATTAACCTGTAAAAAATCAAAATAAAATTTCGGTTTAAAAATAATTGTAAAAAATTTAATTGCATAATTAAAGTGGAAAATTTATTTAAAAATTATTCTTAAAAGGTATTTCAAAAAATTAAAAAGGAAAATATAATTATTAAAATAAAGTGAATGTTTTTATGAAAAATATTATTGGGAAAATTTGGCAGTAAACATGAAGTGAACGATTTTATTAAAAACTACAATGTAAAATTACGATCAAAATCCATAATAAAAAATACCTTAGAAAAAATATTTTAAAAATTTTAATTATAATTTCTATTATATTTTAACAATATAATATTTTAACAATACATTTTAAAAAAAATTCCAACATTTTATCAGAAATGGAAATAATATTTTTTTCTTTATTTGAGAGAAAAACTATATTTGATACAAAACAAAATATGTAATTAAATTTAAAAATTATATTGGATTTACATAAAAATAATATATTATGAATTTTTTAAAAAATATATACCATTAATGATATAAATAGTTTATTTTATTAAATTATTAAATAAATAAAAAGTGTAATATGTTAATATATAATATTTTTTATATGAATATACAAATTTTATCTTAGAAAAGAAAATATTTCATTTAAAAATATAATTTTTTTCTTATGAATTTAAAATAGTTTTTTCTAACTTTTAAAAAATTTTATTTTAGAAATTAGAAGAAACATAATGATCTATTTGAAAATGATTAAAAAATATATTTTTTGAACATATTTTATTAAAAAACCTTGAAATGATTTTTTATAAACAAAAAATATAGTAATTATTTTAAAAATTAAATTTATTTATCTATGAATTATAAAATTTAATGGTAATAAAAATTTTATTAAAGTTTTAACTAAAATTAAAACATTTTATTATTTTTCAAATGATACAAAAATATAATTTTTAAAACCATAAATTATTCTTCAAATTTTCTAAAATCTCATAACAACCTTTTTATTAAATTGAAATGTATTATTTCTTTTGGAGATATAATGATATTTAAAATTCATAAAACTCAATAATTTTTTTAATATGTAATATAAATTAAATATTAGAAGAAAAAAATAAGAATCTACATAAATTAATTATGATAAATAATAAATTTTTTGAAGAAAATTTTCCATATAGTTTAATCCTTAACGTATGAAAAAATGCATGTCTAATCATATAAAAGAGTTATTTACCCAAATATATTTATAAAGCTACAAGGGATATAAAAACAACATTTTTTTCATAAAAAACCACTATAGATTAACCTTGAAGTGAATACATCTTACCACTCACCTATGGTACACCCCACCGATAAGTATATATTTTCTAATTATAATGATATGTAGATTTACACCATGATGAATTATTTCCCCATGAAACAATGTGTTGTTTTTTCATTAATTAGTAAAATAAAACTATTAATAAATATTCATTGAAGATAAAATAAATTTCTTATAATAAAATCATTAAATCCATCTTAAAAATATACAACACAATAATATGAAAAATAAAACTAATTGATGAAATTGTTGGCGATATCCAATGAAAACCATTGAACTATCTATGAGCTGCATATGGGAATTATTTCCCATAAAAACCATGAACCCAATACATATTGATGCATTACCTAAAAATAAAAATAAGAATACATATAAATTATACATTGAAGTATATATACTAGGGTCGATTAGGGATATACCCGACATGAATTTCCTAAAAGAATTCGAAATCAATTTTATAAAATTAAGAAGATATCATGATAGTTTTAAGTATAAGTATGAAAAATATCAATTTTTTATTGAAAAAAAAGAAACAAGAATTTATATTCATTATATTATTTATACATAATCAATCAATGCATGTTTATTTAAAAGTATACAATTAAATCTATTTAAATATAAATATAAAATAGAAATTTATATCAATGTTTCTTTCCCAACATCATTGGATATACCTTTAGGATTAAGACAAGGAATACATAGATTCATCACTCTAAATAAATCTATAACTAACTACGTAGAAAATATACTTGGAAGACTCTCTTTATGCACTAGTTTATGGAACATAATGGAAATATAAAAATATTTATCTTCTATTATCCATTGTTTAACCATTCCCTGGAATAGGCCCAAAAAAGGGACCCAAATTGTTACATTTATAGGACATAATTTTACTATACACAATCTTGGTCCCATGACGTGATAATGATATAATATGAAGGGTGACCATATAATATATAATGTGACCATATCCTAGGTTTCATGCAAGATCTCAAGATTACCCATTTTTTATAACCAATGGTTATATGCAAATAAAAAATAAAATTTAAAAAATTACATATTTATCATAACCAAAAATACATTTACCAATAATAATTATAAAATAAAGCATTCACTACAGGGTTATCCTAGAGCTCTCACACATCAAATCATGTATGATATTTTTGGGAAAATATCCCAAGAAATGTTTGGAGATGAAAAATCTTATGGTTTTCACAAAAGGGATGAATAATTTCACAATTTTTTTATTTAAAAACATTAATAATAAAAAAAAATTAATTTATAACATAATAAATAATAAAAAATAGAATAATTCATAATAAATAAGTCATTTTTTTTAATTGGTAATAATTATAACATCCAGTATATTACCAACCAATAATAATATGTCTATTATAAATTATTTTTCAATATCTTACATTTACATGATCTTTTAGTTTTAATATTTTTAGAATTATGGAAACCATTACATAACATAATATGAATTTTTTTATGATTTATATTATTTTTTTAAAATAAAATCTTTTTATACACTCTTGTCTTATAAATAAATTTTTTTCTTCATTAATGATATATCAGTATTGAACTAGAAAAAATTTCATTGACATCATTAGGCTGTGTGAAAAACATTAGAGATCATGGGATGTGCATAACAATGCTCAATAAGGTATATAAAATAAAAGAAAACCTATTATTCCTTTAAAAAACTATAAATTCTATATGGGAGAGTCCCTTTTCATGTAATGAACATTATACACTAAATAATTTCTTAATTATATATAAAGACCACTCCATTTCATAATTGTTTCCATCAAACTTATCCTAAGAAATCATAAAAGGAAAAACACAATCATGATGGTTGCATGACAAATATGAAAAATTTTCCTTTAAAGATATTTTTTTCTAAAAAGGAAATAAAATTTCATTAAATTATTTTACTACATTATAAAATCAATATATGTTAATAAAAAACAATTTTAAAGCACTAAATAAACATATATGAAACATGAAATATTATCTTCATATCAATATTACAACCAACCTTACAGTTGAAAAACATTCCTAGTTAATTAAAATATCTTCATATATGTAACATAAAAATAGTTTACTTCATCCACTTTATTGGAGTAAATTATAAACAATTAAAACCATCCAATTTATAGGAATAAATGAAATTGTCAAATTTTTCAAAATTAACTAATGCATTTGTGGGATATAAAAGACCCAACCATACACATGAAAAAGGACCAAGAATAATAACATGAATGAAACTATCATGTTTTTTTATTTTTCTTATAGTGCAAATTATAATTATAATTTGATCCCATAACTTAATTAAATTTTATAATCTTATAAAAATTAGGAGAATTTTTTTTTGAAAACATTTTCAAAACTAAAATATCCCTGAACAAAAGAAATATGATCACATATGAAAAAAATAAAGTCTTTTTTAGTAATATTTACAATGAAAATTACTATTATAAAAGGAAAATGATGTCATGTAGTAAACATTATTAAAACATTCATTTCAATTTTTTTTATGAAATTAAATAATAACATGTATAGTTATCATTGAAAAGATTATTTTTAAAAACAATTTAAGAAATTAAAATGTATTTTTAAATAAACTCTGAAAATATATTTAATTAAAAAATTACATTCTTAAAACAATTATTGGAATATACACATGGAATTTAAAGAGTATAAAAATTTAAAAGAATTCTTTAAATTAATATATCTTCATACTATAATAGCTTTTGAATAAAAAGGGAATTGAATAAGGAAAGATGAAAAATATTTGTACATCATTATTATTTAATAAATTATTAATAAATGAATTCCATATTGTATTTTATGCATAAAAAATAAATAATTTTTTGATAATTTCATATGTTGTGATGAAAGGAAAGTGAGATAAGAAATCTTGTGCCTCAAGTATCATCTCACCATATATGTTGTTAGGTCCACAAGGCTGAATACCCTGAGAGGGGGGGGGGTGAATCAGGGTTTGACTAATTATGAATTAACTCCCTTTCTGATCTTGTTTTTCTGTTAAGAAAAACACTCTTCTCTCTCTTTCCAGTTGCACAATGTAAGCAGAAAGTAAAGCATGCACATGACACAATGATTTTTACTTGGTTCACCCGCACTGGGCTACGTCCAAGGAGCATACACCAACAAGTTTCCGGTCGTACCAAATTCCACTAAACATCACTAGTTGTGGATTACAAGGTTTGAGTATAGTCACTCTGTCCCAGGCTCACTGTCGTTAAATGATTTAGGGTCAGATCACTGCTTTCCCAAGGGTCACTCCCTGTTTCTCTCTCTTTGGCTCACTGTGGGTGGAGAGGATCACCTTCTTCCTCTTCCTTTGCTCGCTGCATTGGAAAAGATCTACTCACAGTTTATAGACCTCTAGGTCTCTTCATTATCACTAATGAAATTTTCATCCTTAACTATTGATAGATGCTCTGTTGACGTCCAACTTTCACCCGTAGATGAATCTCACTTTGCACTAGGTTTACCGGGCAACCAAAATTTTTACGCACAGCCCTTACGACACCTTGCACGCAATTCCTTTCACTTTTTCGAAATAAAACATTCGCACAACACCTTTCTTACATGAAACCACTCCCTTTTACGCACATCCTGGAAACTGCCTTGCGAGAAATTTTATTCTTTTGTGCGAAATCCACTTTTTGCCCAACACCACTTCTCCGTGCCAATGCCAATTTTACGTGCAAACTTAATGATTACGTGAAACTCCCTTTCGAACATCAATTTCACGCACTAGATTTTGGGTATACTCTATGTTTTTAACTCTGCCGAATGGAGGGGGTCACTTCATATTTATAGGCAAAATCGACCCCGCTCTAAAAACACTCCTTGAGCGCGTAATCCACTTTGAGTGCAAAAACAAAATCTTCCGCGCAACACCATTTTTCGCGCACTACTCAAAAATTTCGCGTACCTCATGTAATTTTCAATTTTCGAGCTTCAGACTGTGAAACACCTCTTGCGCGAAATACCTCATCCATCTATTTCGTGCAACCCGCTGTTTTCCGCACATCCCGCTGTTTTCCGCGCGACACTTTATTTTTTCACGCATCCCACTAATTTTGTGTGCCACACATAATTTTTCCATGCACCGCTTTCCATTTTCACACCACGCCCTTTTCCATCAACATATCTCTCAATTTTATGATTTTTAGGGCCAAAAATTTGGCAAACACTGGAAATTGGTGCCACCTTGTATCTACTCTTTTTGTACCACCTCTAGATCGACTATCCCTTTATCAAGGTTCTTCATTAAATAATAGATTGCTGAAAGCATCCCTTAAACTAGAAAAGTCGCCATGTAAACCCCATTTGTTGACACAAACATATATCATGGTCTGAATTGTCAACAAACACAACATGGAGGCCCACTTTGTCAACAAACACAATCACCTCAAAAATTCATCAATGATGCCTTGAGGGATTTTTTCCCAACATGTGTCATGTAATTTCATAGATAAGAAATTTCTATTAAATATTTACTTTATTAAAAAAACATTGTTATATTCATTACATTATCAATATTTATTTTATTTCATTTTTTATCATGATATATTTTGTTACAGATTCGATTAACTTCATGTCATATGTTTTAGGGTCGTACTTTCATAAATAGCTTTTTTGGTTTAACTATAGACCTTGGGTTGATGGATTTTTCATATATATATTATTAAATTTGTTATAATTACAATTTATTGAAATTAAATAATATTTTTAAACCATCCATGTAAGGTTCTTATTAAAAATGAGATGTGTCATTGATGGAGGTGGTCGTCTGCATGTATGCCTCGAGGACATTTTCATTTTTCTAATGATTGAAAAGAAATAAATTTGTCAATGGTTTTCCATTAAATAATAATAATAATATAATAAAGATCATAATTGTTCTTTAAATTAATACTTTGGTACTTATATATGGGATTATAATGAAGGACCAAATATGTTGATCATGGAGGTAGTAGTTCACATAAGGAATTCTTTGATTCTACAAATGATTGGGGGGGGGGTAAGAAGGTGAATAATTTTTTAACGTTCAAAAATCATATTTGTTTCGTAAATATAAAATATACTCCCATTAAATCCTTATATATAACCATCAATTTCAGGCATTGATGAAATATGAAATGTAACAATTTGTGGAGGGGAAATTCCACATGTAATCATGATAGATGTTTCCATTTTACATAAGATAAAAAATTGTCAAATTTTCTTCCATAAACATAATAAAATTTCATTATAGAAAAAAAACTTATTTAATAAAAGTTCATTGGTTAGAAAATATTTTATGATTATATAAAAATAATTAATCGTTGAATAATTTTATTAAGATATATAAATCCTTGCATATATTCTTTTAGCATATAGATTAAGACATATGGGATTGGACTTTTGAGAAAATCTGGACCTCTATGATGTGGGGTGGAATGTAAGGAAGTGATTTGTCAACATTTACGTTAATATGGGTTATCAATGTTCATAGGCGAGTGAGTAGAAGAGTTTCCATTTTATTAGTGAGAAATGTGTCACCCTTGTAAATATAACTATCTTTAAACATAAAAAATGTATTTCTCAAGGAAAGTGTATCCAATGTAGCCCAATTTTGAATATTTGATCTGGTATGTTATAAATTTACTCATCCAAAATCAATTGGTAGTTTTATTGATATATAAATCATTATCTTCTAGTTTAACCCTATTTTAACCCTTTTAATCATTAATCTGGGGACAATAGTTTACCATATGAATGGTTCATTTTGACAGAAAATGGAATGGAACATATAATATAATATAAATTTAATAATTAGTAATTTTGAATTCAATTTATATGATTAATTTCAATAAGTGGTAAAAATAAATTTTAATATATATTCAAAAAAGTGATATAAATTGTTTTTAAGAATTTTTTTAAGCATAGAAATGATATTACCCCAATATAATGTATAATATTAGTTACTTGTGATGACCCTGTATTTCACTGTATCTTATCCACAAATAAATAATATATATAATAGTGTATTTCTCAAACAATATATAACAAAAATAAAAAAACATAATTTATTATTAAAATTAAATAAAACTGTTTTAAACTATCTATTGAATTCGTGGTTATGAAAACGAGTAAACACATTAGGATGTTTGGTTATAATAAAAGTAAATTATATTTCTAGAACTATCAAAATTAATATAGTATAACTACAAAATCTATGAATATCATTTTATGTTGATAATATATTTCTCTAAAGTTCGTGTTTTATTTTAGAAATATAGTTATATAATATATAAAGGATAACTAAATATATAGATTATATTAATAATATATTACTAATAAATTTATTTTTAAATGAAAGGAAATAAAAATTAAACTACTGAACATTCTAAAAATCAAATTTCTAATATGGTCAGTGTTCCACTATATTTTTGGACAATTTTTTACATATTGAATTAAAAAGATTTAGATTTTTTTCAAAAAAATAGATTATTTTTCGGATTTATCCAAATAATATAATCTTCTGATGATATTTTGGGACACTATTTTGAAACACTTTAATATTATGTTAATAATGTAATATACCATTTGAACTAATATTAAATATTTTTTTCCATTAATATTATATATGTATGAATTATAATTTTATGATAAAAATTTATAATATCATTTTTAATATTATAAGTCGATTTTTAATTTTAAAAATGTTCATAAAAATTTAAAACACATTATTAGACAATATATAATTTATGTTATATTTTATAAAAAATTTAAATAAATTATCATTTTGTATTTTGAGAACAATATATATCACTTTTAGTAATATTTTTAAAATATGGAATCATTAGATTAAAATTAAATAATAAGGAATATGTTTTGAACTTAAACAAACATTTACAACGTAAAAACTAGTTACCATTGTGAAAAAATGGTAAAAGTATGTAACTTTTTAGGTCAGGGTCCTAGGATGTTTAAAACAAGTTTTTATCTTAATTATGGAGGTTTTTTGACCTTATAACCTAATATATCTATTATTTATAAATTATGGATTCCCTTCCCTTTAGAGTTACTTCCTATGAATGAGAAATCTAGGTATTTGCAAAAAGCCACTCCTTTTCACTTATAAAAGGCCATTCCTCTCCTTATATGTCCTCACACTAAATCCTCTTAATTTAAACCCAAAATATGCCTTAACCACTTATAAAAACTAATATATAACTTAATGAGGTTGGTAACTTCTCAAAATTCCATCCCTCAATGGTTTAATATCCATATAATTGAGATAATCCAAGAAGATAGGTATAAGTTCTTAACATATCATACTAATTTATATTCCTTTGTGTGATTTTATTCTTCTATATTTTTTTAACATATAATAATTACAATATAATTATGAATTCTAAACTTTTTTGTTATTATAATTATGGTATGGGCATTAACCACCCCCCCATTTTCCATTAATAGAAACGAAAACATGAATCATGTGTTGTGAAGACTACTGCTACCATAATGCAACAAGTTTTATTTCCCATATCCACCATACATTGAAAATCTTAATATGGGATTTAATTTAATTTTATTATATTTATGACATATTTTATATTATTATACGATATAAAATAATACTCCTTTTGACATTCTATGTAGAACTAAATCATCGACTATACATACGTGTGGACTACCACCTCCATGGAATGATCAATTTTAAATATTCATTTCATCACCTCCTTACATGGATGGTCATGAGAATGGGTTTAAAGGATAAATATTATTTAATGATATTAATAAGGTTCTACTATGTAAAATTATATTACCTATTAATGATATAATCAACAAATTATTATTGTAAATTCATCCATTTAAAACAGCTATACTAATTGGGAAAAATTTATATCTAATTAGGGAGTATTTTTATATACATTAATTATTATAAAAAGTCATCAAAATTATTTATATATCACACTATTAGAAAAACATGATATCAAAATTATAATTATTTAATTATTATTACAAATATATCACCTCAAAATCACCAATAATCCTCGCAAATTCATGATTATGTCGGTTTGACCACCTACATGAACAATCATATAAAATTATATAATGTATGATTGTGAAGATAAAATTTTATGTATAATATGATGTAAATATTTAATTAATTATTTTATTTTTTTTCTCTAATGTACACATCAATATTTAACTCATTAATCAAGAAAACACAATTTTTATGTTTAAAATCATTGAATAATGTCCATTAATGATTTCAAATTCTAGGATAATGACTAAATTACTCATGAAAATAATTTTAAACATCATATGACATTATAGTGAAGTTATTATTGTAATATAATGAATATGGAATGTTGAAAATCAGGAGAATAATGAATACCAACACCACTCCAATGAAACTACTACAAAAGTTCTATCCTATAAACACATGATTTTGGAAAATTAGAAAAAACTAACTAATATACATATAGATAATTCTTAAAAATTTAATATATATATATATATATATTTAAGTATGAATATATTTCTTAAATATTATTATAATATATTAATGTTTGTTTTATAGTAGGTTAGAGTGCATTCAAATAATAGGGGAAATAAGTTAATGGTTTTACTGCCTCGAATTTGAATAACATGTCACATGTTTAATATACACACCATGTTTCATTTAAAATGACGTAAAGACTAAAATGTTTTCATTTTGTTTCATTATACCCTTAAAATTAATGATATTAAATGTTTTATTTAATGTTAAACTTCTCATGGTGTTATTATTCAAAAATATATAAAGGCTATAAGGGGTTTTCATGACTCTAATATATTCTTTAGGTCATAATCACTCTTAATTTACTATTATATTTCATGATTATTTTTTATATCATATGATAATGTTATGGTGTATTATAACATTCATGTCTTGTGAAAATATTTTTTCTCACAAAATTATTCTTTTTTGATGATTTAGTTGTTTCATTATAATTCATTTTCCATAGGAATAATTATAATTTATTTTAAAATAAATTTATTCCATACCCATGTTTTCCCATTCCTTCCAATTTCCTACACTAATGTTTTGGGAAATATAATTTTTATTAATTATGATAATTCCCAAAATTTAATTTTCCTATTCTAGAAATGGAAATTGAATACTCTTTCTAATAATATGGGTTTTCAAACATTAGTATTTCAAAATGTAAAATAAAATGATTTTCCATTATTTTAAAAATAAGTTTATTTATCCCCTACTACACATTTTTTGATAACAATTATTTATTTTCATGGTAATTTATTTGAAACTATTTACAATAAGGTTTCTGAAAATAATCTATTTCCCGTTTTAATAAAACATGTTCTTAAAAGTAATTCACACTTCATATTTTATGAAATTTTTTAAAAGGTTTCTTCAAAACATTTTTATTTTGAATTTTATTTACCCTATAAGGTTTTTCATTAATGAGCTATTGATTTCTAACCCTTTCAGTTATTATTATTGAATTTATTTTACAAAATTAGAGTTCGATATTCTATATTTTCTTATGTTCATGGTATCTGATTTTCATGAATATTTTATGTAAACAATTCCTTTGTCATTGATTTTTATGAGATGATGTATGTTTTATTTTCTTATAGCACTCATATGTATGAATAATTATGGGTTACACCAATATCTTGAACCATTTCATTGGTTAAAAACTCACATCGCAATATATATATATATATATAAACACGTTAGTGAACATAAAGGTTCATAAATGGTGAGTGTGATAGTGTTAATATCAAATAATAATTTTATATATAGAGATTTTAGTGAGAAAGTAGTTTCATAAAGGTTGACTTTTATTTATTTTAACTTTACTAAAAAATTTACATGTGAATAGATTGGAAGGTAACTAGTTTCACAATTATTTGAAATCCAATATTTATGATTTTTCCAAATTTTCAAATTATTTACAAAGTTATTAGAAATTGTTAAGATTCATTTGATTTTAATAAAATTACATGTTTCCATGAATATTGTTTTTTTTAATATACTCAATACTATATTTAAATTCTTACATGCTTCTTATTATAGATATGTACTTTGATAGAATTCATATCTTTTACACAACCTTATCTGACATTATGCCCTCCCCACAAAGTGTACCCATATTAGGAAAAAAATGTGAAAAGAGATATTATTATCCCCCAATTCCCTCCTCCAGTAGGCCCTGGGTTAGCGACTAACACTGAGGGTATAATAGGAACAAATATGAGAGGCATTACTCTCTAAGAGAACACATGCGAAAGAGAGGGATAAGAAAAACAACAACCAACTCCAGCTCAAACAATGATATAAAAAGAAACAGAAGTACACATATGTAATATGATGTAAGAACTGCTACAACTGAAAGGGAAAACTACAAGTACAAAAAAAACTTAACACTAAAACAACCATGAAGCCCGAATAGCTCCTGCAACCCCAAAGAAAGTAGTAACCTACCTGATATCCATCATATTATAGGTGACTATAAAAATAGTTTATAAATGTAGGGTGAGTATAACAGTATACATATATGAATCCTCCCCAGATCCTCTTGTGTAAATGTAATGAAAGAATGATAAAGAATAGTGAACAACAAGTGTAACTAACTCATGACATAAACAAGTATACTAATTTCCCAGCCTCCCCAAGGCTACTCTCACAAAGTGTCACCTTTGAGAATATATAATATAGTAAATAATATCAATGGTACCCTTCTACCACTTCCCCACTAGTTTGCCGCTTTCCCCAACATCACGCCTCCTAAGCCATCTCTCTCCAAAAAGGTTGGCCTAAAGACACTTGGGTGAGCACCACAACCTAAACCTCATGGAACCTAAGTCTTTCTTGTAAAAACTTGGGTGAAGAACCACACAATCCACACAACCAGAATTAACATGTAGTTTCTAGAATCCACTTCATTGTGCATAACGTGTATCATACATTGAGTATTACACCTCAAGCACAAACATCCCATACACTGAGTAAGGATCCTGAAACAACCACTACCTATACACATTATAACTATAGTAGTTTGTTGGAAACAACATCTAGAATATATGTGTTTGAAATAACCACAATCATTTATAGCCTTCTACTCACATATATGGGGATATCTAACCATCATGCATACTAGGAAAATTAAATTCCAAGAGAAAAGAGTAAGGCCAAAGGGGGAAGTCAACCATCCATCCTCCCACCAGAATGGTGGGGAAAACACCCATAGGTCTCACAATCCATAGGGTCCCAGTTTCCCTAATCGATAGGGTGAGTTAGTGTATAGAAACACAAAAAGTACATGATATACTATATCTTACAACCACACTATGGAAAAAACAAGTCTTAAAAACAACTTCTGTTGACGTCAATAGGACTCCCAGCTTCAACTACAATTACTAGATATCCTATAGGAACAAAACAATTTAAAAAGCATTATTAAATAATCTTGTCCCTTTTAATTAGTTTCACATTACATTAATTAATTCTTCTACCATGAATCACCCATTAACATTTCCAAATTAAATTACATTAGCATTCCAATAATGTCCCAATCCCTTGAGGCATAACCAAACCAAGCCCACATATCCTCAGATGTAACCACTACATTAGTATTTCATTCCAATATCCTCCAACGCTCATAGGTTTGATATAATTATTCAATTATTTATTAAAATTGTTAACACTTTTAGATAATTTTATGTATTCTAATAAAGCATTATAATCTACCAAAAACAAGGGTCTCAATACAGAGAGTAGATGAATTGCTCATAGAGACTTTTCCACCTAGAGTAGGAGCATAGAACCATCTATCTTCAAGAAGCTAGACATGGAAAGCATGTGGAGAACCCTGAACATCTTCGCCTCTATTAGAAGCAGGATAGAAAATACACTTTTCCCCAAGAAGTAGGAAATGTATAATAGATAACCAAAAAGAGCCATCCAACAAGAAAAGCATTAGGTAAGAGTAGCTTCAACCCTCATCATCATCTCTAGTGTCCTCCCCGACACCCACATGCATAAAATGATGCATCTTTCTACACAAGGCATCAAATTCATCCACAAATAATAGACCTCCCTTCCCTACATATCACAATAGAAATACATGCTCACATCAGAACATAAGTAGCAGGAAACAAACAACAATGGAACTAGGCTATTGGCCCCAAGAAAGGTGTTCATCCTTCATACATGACGAGCCCTCATGGGTCCAAAGCACAAGGAACTCACCTTTACAATAAAGAGTGTAACTTATAACTCAACATGTAATTATCTTTTATCAAACAACTAGTTTTTTAATCCATCTTGAATTAGATGATTCATTCTTAGTAGGTTCCAGTTACGGGAAACCTAAACAACAAGCTATCATAGCTATCAAAAATTAATTAAACATTAAATTAACATTTATTTAATAAAAACCCATCAATTGACATTAGGTTTACTAATCAATTAAATTATACAAGCTCCTATGAACTAATTTTATTAACATCAAATTAAAAAAATGACATCATTCATTTACAAGCTTTTTATCTTTAGCTAATTAATTTACAATAAATTCGGAATTTATGTTATTTACTAATTTTTATTAAGAACAATATTCTAAAAAACAAGGAAAAGATATAATGTTAGCTTGAAAATAAAGAGGCAAAAACCTTCGAATGATACCAATTCCTTTAATCCGGTTTGAATATTTATTATATTATTTCAATTATGATTTAGGGGGCTAAAACATGATAACACTACTACTTCACGTAAAAAGAATATTGAATCCCCGAATCCCTTTCCTCATAAGGTTACAATGTTCATTGCACAAGAACATGCCAATCACAATGGATCACAATCACCTCTCCCAGAATGAATGCATTAAACCAATGATGTTGGGCCATGACTGCATCAACCAACACCCAAGAAAAATACATTAAAAACATGGAGATCATAACCCTTTACATTGAAATGAAGCACGAGGGGAAACATATCGAGGAACCTAGAAGATAAACATAGAACATACCTTATATTGAAGACTGATCAACACTTCCTAGTTGTACCAAAATAGGGGGTGCACATGTAGTAGGAATAAACATCAAGGGGAAACAATGAAAGGATTTCATTCCGTTCACATGACCACTATAGGAAGATAGTGTTGGGGCATCTCACACTGCGAGAAGAAAGAATAAATGAAAAAGGGAAGGTGACCGAAATTGAAGGATTAGATATGAGACTAATAGGATTCTAAATGGAATAGAATTTCTATTAAAGTAGATCATATTAAACCATGTAGTTTGAACAATTAAAATCCTCCACCTTTTTAGAAAGTCAACAATATGATTTATATCCTATAAAAAAACTTCAAACCCACTTAAATATGGAATTAAAATAATTTTATGTCAATGAAGGAGGTTAAAAAAGAAGAACTGGGAATTCTAGATAAATCTAGAAATGTAAAAAACTGTTGGAAATGAATCTCCATTCTAGAAAGACTATTTACCTACCGTTACATGGCTCACCAATCTAGAAACATTGTAGAACCAGTTGTTAGATATCTCTCCATTCTGGGAACTATGTAGCACATAATTTATGATGTCTCGCTATTCTAGAAACACTACAAAACTGACCATTTTATGTCTCTCAATTTTGGAAACATGATTGCACATATCGTCAGATATCTAACCATTTTCGGAACGTTGTTCAAAGAACAAGAAATTTGGAAAAGTGTTCATAATAAGTCACCTTGACCTCCCAAAACACCTCAAACACAATGTTTTAGTAAAGGAATAAACCAGATAGGTCCATGGAATTACATCATAAACATATCAATACATGTCAATGCTCAATAATTCTATACCAATCCAGATAGTAAACAAAAAAATCGGTCCAAACAACCACCCTTCGAGATACCTCTCAAGCCTCTCACCACTAAAATAAGCTCAAATACTTCCCTGAAGGGACATCAAGAAACCACCTAAAAACTATAAACATACCCCAACTACTCTCTTAGGGTAAATACCAACCAAAATAGAGAAATCCGCAACAAGCAAAAAAGCAAAAACCATCGTATAAACACGTAAGGTCTGCAACCACAAACTAACATCATTATAAGAAAAATCTAAACATTAAACAACTCGAGGTACTGAGAGTGTATCTGTGACTCATGTTACTGGGTACAATCATCCATGCCTATATTCTTCCACAAGAAACGAACCAAGGGTAGAACATTCCCATGAACCACATTCTCCTCATAGTCTGGGATCTTTACAGGCTTCTCCTCGAAGTTCACATCATCATCGACCTAGATTTGGACCCAATCGATAATGTGAAAGTCATCATGAAGGTAATGATAGAGCTTCGACACATGAAAAACATTTTGCATTTGACTCATCTTCCTAGAATGTTCTACCTGATACACAATGACATTGACTCATGCCAAAACCTTGAAAGTTCTAACACACTACGGAGAAACATACTACCATAACCAAAACATCACTTCCCACCATGGGGTGTCACCTTAAATAACATGTGATCCCCAAAATCAAACTCCATATGTCTCCCCATATGATCGACATTGGGCTTTGGATGATCCTATAATATCTTCATCAGATCACAAATCACCTGAACAATCTCTATTGTATTCTGTAGTAGTTCTAGCTCGATAATTATGGACTCTCCAACCCTAGTCTAGCACATTACAGAACATTAAGGTCAGCCATAAATGGCTTCCAACGGTGCCCTACTAGGGGTGGAGTCGAAATATATTTTTAATATAACTCTAACAAGGATAAGTGACTCATCCACAAACCTAAAAAATATATGACACTTGAGTGAAACATGTCTTTAATATTCTAGATTATCCACTCCATCTGACTATTTGTATATAAGTGAAAAGCAGTTCTATGGCATAACAGAGAGAAAAAATAATGATAGAGACATCTCCACACCAAGGAGGTATAATGAGGATTTGAATCAGAAATTATCATTCATAGGACATCGTGCAGTCTCACTACCTCATCTAGATACATCCTTGATAAAACATCCAATGATCTCGACCCCTAAATCAATTTGAAGTGGAATGATTTAATTGAACAATCCAATACCAACCATATAACATTATTGCCGCCCTGGGCTTGAGGTAAACTAGTAACAAATCCCATCGATATTTCCTCCCACTTCCACTGTGGAATGTTAAATATTTGGAGCAAACCACCGGGAACATGGTGCTCATCCTTCACCTTCTGGAAGACCAAAAATCAAGAGAAAAAATTTTTAACTACACTCCTCAACCTAGGCCACTAAGATTGACTCCTCAAGATCAGTACAACTTCATCACATTAGGATATTCTGCTAAAGGCAAACTATAGAACTCCATTAGAACCATATCCCATATTTCTATTGAAACAAAAAATCCTTCACTGAAATAACACCCGATGTTGATCATCCTCATACCAACCATCAGGGGACTTACCATAAACAAATCATTATCTCTAGACCTCCACCCCAAGATCCCACAACTGGGAATCTTTCACCAGGTGTACCAAAGATGACTGAACTATCATCTGGAAAATACAACCTCTTCCCCCAACTTCCCCCATATCCAGATGTAATGCTGAATAATTTTCCATAACCCTCCATGAAACACTTCGTTCACACATTTCCTCACTATGTGACTTTCTACTCAGTGAATTAGCTACAACAATCCCTTTACCAGGTGTATATGAATTTTTGAAGATGCAATCCTTTAATTTCTCCATCCACTGATGTTGTCTCAAGTTAATGTCACGCTGGGATAAAACATATATTAGGCTCTTGTGATCAGTGAAAACCAAAAAGTTCTCACTGATGAGGTAATGTATCCAAAAATTTAGAGAAAAAACAAATACTACCAAATAAATATCATTTGTGGAATATTTACGTTCATTGGGATGCAACTGCCGAGACCCATAAGAAATGATTGATCACTGTTGCCTTAGAACACAACCTAACCAGATATATAAATCATCATAGAAAACATCAAACTGAACTCCCTCAATTGGAAAAAAATAATCAGATCACTGACCATCTTATCCTTCAAATACTCATAAGTTGTCAGACACTAATTAGTGAACATGAATACATGATCCTTCCTAGAAAATGTTTTCAGATGAGTCACAACCTAAAATAAATCGTCTATGAACATCCTATAATATCCACCTAGACCATGGAAACTAGGAACCCTTCCCACTATCATGGGGGTTTCCCAACTTATATAATTGAAATATCCACATCTAATCCCTGCTGGGAACACAACATTCCCGATGAAAATGACTTCTCAATCCCAAAAATCACACTTTGACAACTTCCTAGACAACTGATGTTGATGAAGAACTCCATAAAAAGCACGCAGATTCTCTACATGATACTTCTTAGACGTATATTACAAATGGTTATCGTTGATGAAAACTACCATATACCTATCAATGAACTAATGAAACACACCATTCATCATCCCCATGAATATGGCTGGAGCCTTCATCATTCTGAACAGTATCACCAAGAAATCATAATTCCCATCAAGAAAATGGAATATCATCTTCGGAATATACTCATCCCTAACATGCATTGCATGATACCTGGATCGTGATTTAATCTTCTAGAAACAAAATTTATCCTTCAATTGATCAAACAAATCATCAATCCATGGAAGATGATAATGGTACATCATTGTCACTTTGTTCAAGAAACGATAATCAACACACAACTACAAACTTCTATAATCCTTCTTCACATAAAAAAGTTGTGCACCCCATGGAGACACACTCAGCTAAACAAAACATCACTACAACCAACCATAGAGTTGCATATGCATCTCTCACAATATATAAGGTTCCTTGTTATATGGATATATCGAGATAAGAGGCATGCCTGGCTGTAGTTCAACAATGAAATCAATCTCCCATCGAGGGGGGTAATGCTACAACCTCTTATGAAAAGACATAAGGGTACTCTCCAATGACCCTAGGAAAAATTCACTACTGAACCATTGATGAACTCAAAATTATCTAATCTATGAAGGATGATAAAGAAGGAACACACCGCTGACCCATCTAAGGGTCTCGCTTACCAAAAAACACTGTTGGATCCCCATCAGCATTGAAAAACACCACCTACCTACAGAATCAATACAAGATATCCTGAACCAAATACAACCAATAAATGTCAAGGATGAAATCATGTGTGTATATTCATAAACATTGGAAATCTACCAAAGAGCGGTGCTTCCCCAAAAATTTCATGCATTCTCTATATACATCAAACAAGTCAGCTCGACCTGGAACTGTAGTATTAAATGCTAAAGAAACTAGAAAACTGTCAACATCAAGTCCCAAATCTTGGGAAAGGGAGTTTTATATGAAGGATTTCATCTCTCCCCAGTTGAAAAATGCATACACCCAATAGAAAAAAAGAAAAGGGTACCTCAAACGATTTCTGGCTCGCCAAGTGCTGGAACGGCTAAAACATGAAGCTGACCATGACCTGCTCCATGACCTCTCTAACACTGATGATGACAAACACCCTGAAAATTCTATTCACTCTGAGGATATGGAGTGTCCTTGGGCTATCCTCTACCTACCCAATCTGATCTATTCTGATCCAATGCTGGTGTAACATGATTCTACATCCTTGGATGGAACTACCTCAATAAAGGAACATAGAGTAGAACACTTGGTAGACACTGACTAATTGGAAATATCGGGTACTCACACTATCGATGACCATGAACCCCACGTGAAAAACAAGCACATGATACCCTGACATAGGCTTGAGAATCGCCGCCCATGGATAAATGACATACTCGAGGTTGGGACCTACCCCCGACTGAATAGAAACTATTCTTCCCTAAACACTAGGAACCCCAGACCACATCTACGATTCTCGGGGAATCTTGATGACTCCCCTCTCATGATGATCTAGTTTTGGCTAAGGTCCTCTCAAGGACCTCTTACCTCACCACCACATCGAGATATATCATTAGCCTAAATGGGATGACCTGGAACTGAATATTTGGATGCAAAACCTCCCCCAAATTCATCAAAATAGCCTCCTCATTTGGAAACAGATTGAAATACTATCACAGAAGGATCCACAAATAAATCCCAAACTCTCACACATTGGATATTCCCTTCTGAAGGGTATGAATCTCTTGGAGACTAGATGATTTTGTGGTCTAAGAAAGAATCTATACTCTCAAATTCTCTAAAAAATTCTCCAATGAGATCACTATCTCCTCGTGATCCATGAGGATTAAGGACCACCACAACCTCACTACCCCACGCAGCATCATCACAACCAGTGACACCCAATGCTCCTTCTGAGAACTGATTGAACTGAAGGCTATCTCAGCCTCTTCCAACCAGTCATTTGTGACTACATCTAAAATGTACCCCTCATACTTATGCAGACTCTGGCACTAAAACTCTCGGAGTATTCTTTTCCATGTGTCATCGTCTTCATCCTCTACTCTATTGTGATCTACTAGCACATCCTGTTGGACATCATCTGTGTGAACCAGAAAAGGACATCCACCTGGAGCCATATCTACAAAAGAAAAAATAGTTATAACTCTTAAGAAAGGAATATGGAAGTATTTAACATTAATTAATTGAATTATTTTATTTATTTTAGGTTAACCTATCCCATGGTATTCCCATTCAAAGACAACTGCAATGAATAATGATTCATCATCCTTTCATAGGTCTCTACCCTTCAACCAATATCACTTAATTTATAATCCATTGTAAACATAATGGTATGTACCTTAGATCCTAGGAGGCCCATAATACTTATGTCTTAGACGATATCTAATGTTTACACCACTTTTTAATCATATCTGATAATGTTTCCCTACCAACCCATGAAACCTCACCTATACCTAACTCTAACATCCATCATATACCTCAAATAGTATTTTAATACCACTCTTTCATGACCCCCTACCCACAAAGTGTACCCCTCTTAAGTCAAAGATTTGATAAGAGATATAATTACCCCTCAGTCATGCCTCTAGTAGGCCCAGGGTTGGCGACTAGCACCAAGGGTATAATAAGCACACAGATGTGAGGCAATAACCTCAAAAAGAACACATCTAAAAGAGATATATAAGACATACACAAACCAACTCCAGGTTAAACTAAGATATGAAAATCAACATAATTACAAATACATAAAATCTTTCTAGAACAACTACAACTGAAAGGAAAAAATGCAAGTACAAAAAGAAAGTAAAAAAAGAGCAACCCCAAATCCTGAACAGCTCTAGAAACCCCCAAGAGAATAGTAACCTGCATGATCTCTAACCTACTCCAAGTGACCTTAAAATCATTTATATAAATAGGTTGAGTATAATAGTATACTCAATGGGATCCTCCTCATAGACTCTCATGCATATGTAGAGAAAGAATGCTAAAGAACAATAAACAACAAGTGAAACTAACTCATCATCTAAACATGGTTAGTAAGTTCCAATCATCACCATGGCTAGACTCACTATGTATCTCATAAAAGAATATATAACATAGTAAAGAATATCAATGGTACCTCACTGCCACTTCCCCAATGGTTTGACACTTTTCCCCAACATCACACGTCCAATGAGATATGTATCTAGAAAAGATGGCCCGAAGACACCTAGTCGAGCACCACAACCCACACCTCGTGCAACACATGACTTTCCCCCAGACACTTGGGTCAAGCACCCCACCATCCACACAATAAGAAGTACCCAGGTTGTTTTTTAGAGCCACCAAATCCCACATTACATTTATAATACTTTGAGTATTTCCCCTCAATCCACTCTATCCCATACACTGAGTTAGGATACTCATGCCATCATAGACTATACACATTATACCGATAGTTATCCATAGGAAACTATTTCTAGAATATATTTGTATGAAATAGCCACAATCCATTAAAAAATTTTACACACATATATGGGTAAAAATAACAATTGTGCACACCAGAATAATTAAATACCAATAGAAGAGAGAAAGACTAAAGGTGGAGGTCAGACATCCTTCCTACTACTGGATTGCTGGGAAAACACCCCCAGGGCTCAGAAACATTTGGTGTTAGTTTACCTAACTAACAAGGTAGGGTGGAATATAGAAACAAAAAATATACATGATATAGTATATCTTCCAACCAAAATATGGAAAAAACCTAGTCGTAGACACAACTGAAACTAACATCTCTTAGACTCCCAATTACCACTACTAAGACAAGATATCTTAGAAGCACACAACCGTTTAAAGAGTTTTATTAAATCATCTTGTCAATTTTAATCAGTTTTAATTATTTTAATTAATTATTTAACCATTAATCGCCCATTAACATTTCCACAATATATTACATAACAATTCTAAAAATGTACCATGCTCTATAGGAATAACCAAACAAAGTCCACATATCCTCAGACGTAATAACAACATTACATCTAAACAAGCTCAAACCCTCATGGGTTTATCATCATTTACTAAATAATTTATTAATAGGATCAACACTTTTCTATAATTAAATGTATTTTAAGTAATCATTCTAAGCTTCCAAACACAAGGGTCTCAATATGGTCATTAGATGAACTACCCATCGAGTCATTTCTACCCATTGTAGGAGCATAGATCAATCCATCCTCTAGGAGATAAACATGGAAATAATATGGAATACCTAATACATCTTTACCTATTTTGGAAGGAGGGTACGAAAGGAAATATACCTCATGTAGTATGGATTGTATAGAATATAAACAAAAATAAGCATCCAACAAGAAAAACATCAGTTTATCTAAGATTCAACCTTTTCATCACCTCTAGTGTCCTCCCTGAAACCTGCATGCATAAACTTATGCATCTTTCCACTCTAGGCGTTAACTAATTCCACAACCACTATGCATACCTACCCAACGTATCACAATATCCATCAAGTCTCACATCACAACAGAGGTAATATGAAACCAAAACCAAAGGAACTAGGCTATTGGCCCCATATAGGGAATTCATCCTTCACACACGTCGAGCTCTCATGGATACAAAGCATTAATAAGTCAGCCTTATGAGAAAGAGGCTGACTTAAAACCCTATAAGGAATTATATTTTATCAAACAACATGTTATTTAATCTATTTTTAATAATCTAATTCAATATTTATAAGTTCTAACTATGGGAAACCTAAATATTAATCTATCATTGTTATCACAAATTAATTGTATAGTTAATTTACATTAATTTAATCATGAAGCATCCACATGATTTAGGTTTATCAATCAATTCAATTAAACATGCTTCTATGTATTAATTTTATTAAAATAAAATGATAACAAAAACCAGATTCATAAACATTAACCTTTATAATTTTCTAATTAATATAAAATTATTCTTGGATTTAAATTATCTACCGATTTACATTATGAAAATCATACTAAATAGTAATTCATAAATATCACACTATCTAGTAAATCAAGATGAAATAACAAAAAATCAATTAAAAATATTTTAATCCATTTCAAAAATTTATTATGTCATTTTCAATGTGATACAGTGGGATAAAACAAGATAACCTTACAACTTTACATAAAATGAATATAGAATTTTTGAATCCCCAACCTCAAAAGGTTTCCAATGTTCATTGCCTGAGTACGTTCCAATCCAAACAGATCATGATCACCTCTACCACAATGATTGCATTGAACCAAGGACATCAGAATATGAATGTATCGAACAACACCCAAGAAGTATCCATTAGAAACATAGAGATTATATGCTATTACATGGAATGGATACATGGAAAGAAACAGATCTAGGAACCCAAAAATATGGAGCTATAACATACCTTTTATCATAGATGGATCAGAACTTCTTGGTTGTACTGAAATAGGGGGTTCACATGTAGTAGGAATGAACTTAATGGGGAAACATTTGAAGGATTATAGTTCTATCAAACAAATCATATGAGAAGAAAGTCTATGGGTGTCTCCCACCAAGAGAATGAAGAATGAATGAATGGAGGGAAGGTTCTTGATTTTTAAGGATCATATCCGAGACTAATGGGATGTGAAATGACATATAATTTCCATTAATTTGGGTCATATTAAACCAAAATGTTTGACCAATTAAAAGCATCCATATTTTTAGAAAATCAAATATATGATTTATATCCTATGAAATGGCTTCAAATAACTTAAATTTGCAATTTAACTAATTTTACATCAAAGAATGATGTCAAAAGGGGAAAATGGTAAATTTGGGGAAATCTGGAAATTTGAAAAGCTATTGGAAATGACTCACCATTCTGGAAACAATATATCACCTACTGTTAGATGACTCACCATTATGGAAACACTGTAGTACCTACTGTTAGATGTGTAACACCCCGACCCCAGTTACCCAGAGTCAGTGCATTATTACATAACATTGGCATGATCACAAGAAAGATCAAGTCTCGAAAGACCGATTAGTTTAGTAGCCTTAGAAACACTAGATACATTCATAAGGTTTTACATTACATCACAAAAAACATCTTGTCTTCATATCCCCTAATACTATCCCTATAGGACATTCATAAATTACTTCTTCATAATCCTGGGAAAAATAAAACATTGAAAGGGGAGAGCTCAGATGCTCAGTAAGGATAACAATATAGCAGAATCTTTCATATATAAGCATAAACACTTAAGGCAAGGCAATTTATAACTAAAACAAAATCCTTTTAAACTTCAAATTCAACATATAATGTCATTTACTTATTCACATGGTTACTATACTAATCGAATAATCACATGCAATATCAATAACCACTTTCATAATGATGGAATGCCTAATGCCCGACTATCATAACCACATATCCAAGGCCTTGTGCCAAGACTACAAATAAGATTTTGTCAAGGCCTTGTGCCAAGACACTAGTTTGTCTCACAAGACCTACCGATGCATCGAGAAGCTATATCGGGATCCACCCATCACTTATTAAGTCCAATGCATTCCTCATATGAACAGGTTTAAACATAACATAAAAAATTCGTATTAAAACTAGCATACAAAATGTCAATACTTTAACCACAAACCATGAATGGTATAAAAATAGCACATCCACAGTCAATCATAACTCATTAGATACAATATAGAATATTGTATTGTATCACAATAACCTCAATCAAGAATAATGAATGATGTTGACATAGATGAAAATAATCATCAAAACTATTTGAGAGAAATATCCCCCTTTTTCTTGAAATCATTTAAAAGTGACACTATTTTTCAAGAAACCATTTAAAAATAGATTTTTGAATCAAAGTGTCCCATACCACTTTGAATCTTTTTAAAAGGAGTTTCAATTTTAAAACTTTAATGTCCATATAAAAAAATACTTAAAACCATTTTTAAAACATGGAAATTAATGAGCAAGATTTAGATGAATAAGTCTTTAAAACATTTTAAAAAAATATTTTAGTTAGAGATTCTAACCAAAAGAGAGACACTTGAATACAAATAATTGAGGTAATAAAAACATTTTAATATCATGAGAATAAAGGGATTCATGATATACTATGTCAAAGTAAATTATATACACCACATAAAAGTGATTTGGTGTATAACAACAAATAAGTCTCAAAGTAATTTAAATTGAGATGAAATCTCTCATAAAGGTCATATCCTTAGGTTAAGGATAAATCAACGACATAGTTACGTGTGACAAATATAAATACACGAAATATTATTTGATATTTAGTGTAAAACAATCAAAGTATATTCACACATAATCTTGTAAAAACAACACCAATGAATTGGATGTTTAACTCAACAAATGGAGAATGAGTTAAAATTACTCTTATCAAATTCATATCGATGACTTGAGAAATTATCAATGGAGTGATTATGTGTATCAAAATAATATCCACAAAAAAGGGGAGTGGAAATTATGACATAAGAAAATGAATAGTTATTCCACACATAATCTCGGAGTAAAATAATCAATGAAGTTTGCGTAAAGCCGAACAAATAGAAATTTCAAATTCCCTTATCGATTATGTAACTTATGAAACATAAACCCATGAAAGAAGGATCATACAATGATGATGTAAATACCCATAAATTAAATTATAATACACAATGAATACAATTATGGGTAGTACACATACACCACATGCAATAAATTAGTGGTGAACAATGGAATTCTCAGGAAATTAAGAGGGAGATAAGAAACCCTTTACTTTGTACTTTTTCCTTGGTCGACGGTAGTTTAAACTCCTGTATAATGGTGAAATAATTGTTATTTAATTATACAAGAATCATATACATTAATATGATATCATATATGATCTTTTAACATTGATTTGTTAATAATATCTTAGAATTATCGTCATTTCGGGTGTTAACGGGTTCATTGTGAGCCATATTTGTTATTAATGGGATGTATATTATTCATATCCAGAATGATATCAAGTACTTAAAAATTATTTTTAATCATCAAATGAGAATTATACTTGAATGGATATGATGGATAATGAATCTCATCGCGTTCGTGGAGACGGTAGTCCGTACGTACGCACAACCGACAATATCATTATTTTGATGTTAAAATAATATATAATTGGATGGTATATCATATAGACAGAATAATTATCATGTTATATTTATTATTTACATGAATTACACATCATTATTATACTCAAGCAAATAATAACTTATTGAATGACAATTACACCACGACGTGGAGACGGTAAGCCGTACGTACGCACGTATGGTGACATGCCATTCAAAGGATTGATCGAATACTGAATATGGTTGTACCATATTTATAATAACATCACAGTATATAGAAGATAGTGGATTTATTATTTTAGAATATAAATTACTAATAAAGAATAAGTGGAAGAAGAAATGAACTTGAAAAAGGGTGGTGAAAACATTACATCTTCTTCATGTTCTTCCTTTTGTTTTGATCAAAAGGGCTCCTTAGGTTGGATCTATGATCAAACTAAGGCCTCTAGGTTGTATTTAGGGACTTTGATAGAGTATTTTGGCATGTTTTGGCCAAACGAAAAGTCTTTGAAGGTGTGAATTAATGAGAAGGGGGAGTGCCCTTTTATAAGAGGGGTGAGGAGCACCTTTGGAAAATCTAGAAATATTAATTTATAATAAATTCATATTCGGCTTCTAATGGATGAAAAGTTGATTATTTAACGTTCAAGGTGGGGATAGGTCTAAAACAACTCAACCAATAGAATTTATATAGGTTTGGGTTACTATATTATCCTTATCTTTAAGTATTAACTCTAAGTTAATTAGTTTCACTTTTACAATGTCTCTTTGTATTTTTATATTATATGGGTAATAAACGTACTATATACATCCAAGAGACCCCCAAGTGGTCCATTAATGATACCACAATCATGATATAAGTCTCTTGGCCGACCCTTAGATTTTTAGGAATTTAATATCAATTAATAATATAATATTTGTTTTAAAAACTCTTTTATGTCAATTTTGACACTATTCAATAATTGATTTTTGTAAAACTCATAACAGAATTATTACTTTTAAAAAAGTTAATTAGATAAATCATAACATGTCATATTATCCTAGAAAATTAATTCAATTCATAAAAAGTCTCAAATTATATTTATTTGGGTATTTATAATATCAATTATTTTAATTGTTCACTATTATGGTAATTACTGTATCATCATTGTGTCATAAATAATTTAAATTATTTAATGTCTAAAAATTATAAATAAAATATAATTATGTAGGAAATCTATTTAGATTTATAATGAATATTTATAGTTTAAAATATAACATTTATTACCCTATGTAACAATTGTTTTGATAAAAGATATATGTTTTTGTCATTTTTGTATTCATTTTAACTTAATTAAAATAAAGTGTCCCTATCACTTACAAGTTGCTCCATGGGGTCCCAAAATCGACCCAAATATGCCCATGGTTGGACATGTTTCCACCAATAAGGTTAGGACACGTTTTAGGGTAATTTAGTGTTATTATAATATTATTTTTAACCCTTATTAACCGGATTTACCCTTAACCATGGTAAATAAAATATTTACCGCAGTAATTAATCAAAATGTCTAAAAATAAAAGGTACCTATTCACACAATATGAAAATCCTGATTCCAAATATTGAATCCATTTTTCCAAATTCGAAACACAGAAGTGGCAGAAATTAATTTAAAATTAATTCTTGTTGTTAAAACAAAAAGCGTGTTTTAAGAGATAATAACTATCAAAAGATTGACACTTGTTTATGTCCGGTTTAATTGTACAATTATGTAAAATGACCAACATTTTATTAAATGGTAAAAATATATTCTAAATATACTTTAAAAACAGTCAAACTCATAATTTATCAGTATAAATTATTTCTATTAAAAAAGTCATTTTTAATTAAAATTTAGTAATTTTCAGTATTCATCAAAATATAAGTGTTATCTGAAAAGTTCCAAAATTTCACCCTAGGCTAAATTTGATATTCCGAATACAAAAATGAATTCTATTTTAAAATATAAAATATATATAATTTAAAAAATTAGGTATTACTATTCATAACGGCTAGTTTGATCAGTTGTGGTGTGTTAGAACTCGATGTTGCATATAACACATGCTATCACATTATTCAAAGAGAAGCGTACCGTGGATGCTTGGGGTGTTACATTCTCCTCTCCTTCAATAAATTGCATCCTCGAATTTTTTTTTAAAATTGGGCTTGAGAATTTAATGTAAATACCCACATCGGGAAAAGAGTCAATAAAACTATCACTTTAAAAGAAAGGAAGAGAGGTATAAAGGTCACCCAAGATAACCCATACAAGGATTCCATGTAGGAAAAAATTGATATGGACGATAAACTAAGTGTTCAGTTCTGATGGAGAGGGATAGAAAACATGATCAGGAGAAAGTTAACAATAAGAAAATCACAAACTTGTGTTGGGATAAACAGTCCTTAGTCTCCTAGTAAGAAAACTAAGAGGACAACATTTTTTTGTTTTAAGTTACATTACATAAGGACAAGAAAATAATTTATGATATTGACTAAGAACATGAAGAGATATACTTACTTTTTATGTAGAGCTTCATTCTTTAATATCTTTTTACCACTAACTCATTTTATTTGAACAATGAATATTCAAGAAGACTTGGTCACAATGGAAGAGCTAGAATAAACTTCTATAGAAATACATGATCTACGTAGGATAAACTATATATTTATCTTGTCTTTAGAGATTAATCAAAACCAAAATGGTTAGCATAATATATGATGATTCCCCAAATGTATATTCCATTAGAGAAAAAAATACTAAACTTAATTTCTAAAATTAAACCAACAATACCCCAAAGTTAAATAAATATCATTCAATAATAAATTGTCCTTAAAATCCTTCAATATAATCCAAACTAATATTGAAACCCAAAATTTATAAGAATGTAGTCTTCCAAGTAAAATTCTATCTCCAAATGACATCATCTACTCTTAAAGTCACATATTTAAAAGTAATTAACCTAATAACTTATTCTTTATTATAGGTTAATCATTTCTATAAATAACCCAAATCACTATAAATCCGCAATAAAAACATAGATAAAAATCCACCATTACTCCTCTAATGAAATCCCATAGTATATTATTTTCCTTGGACATATAGTGTTCCCAACAAAGTGAACATCTTCCAAAATAACATTTATCACTTAATCACCAAATCATTTTCCTATACTAAGGGTATTCATTTGATAAGACATAAGAACCCAAATAAACTTATTATTGATCAATAAAATCATTTAACTAAAAATAATTGTCACACTAACCAGGGACATCATGTAGTTCAGTGGTAGGCGATAAATCACAATCGCACTTTGGTTTTGGGTTCGATTCCCGCAGCTTTGTACGACACGACGGGTTGTCACACGGTCTACGTGTTGTCCATTTTCAAAAACTATATTTTATAATATTACCATAACATAATTTAACCACAAATGTTATATCATACCTTGAATTTTCATCCCAAATTATAATAACTTATAATTCTCTCAAACCCTAATGATCATATAAAACCAAATTGTTATTTATACCTATATCCACAAGAGAAGAGATTATTATTCCTCAAATATCATTCTCACATGGCAAACTGCGGGGTTACAAATACAAGAGAAAATTATTCCAAAGTAAACCCATCAACAAGGAGCACTAATAATTTTTAAACATTTCTCCAACCATTTATTTCCACATAGCTTCTTCTTTGACCAAGAAAATATCCTATAGAATAGGGCATTCACTCGGGTAATGTCCAGGTCCCCTATATTTACGGAAAATGACTGTAAATGGACTCTTGGGACCATTTTTATCTTCTTCTATAGTACTCTTCATTTTTCTTGGGAAATTATTCACTTTATGTCATTCCTTCCCACATGTAAATCATTTCTTGGTCCCATTCAGACACTTTCCCGTGTGTCTCCTACCACATTTCTTGCATGATAGAAATTGAGGGTTATTTTCTACATGGTCTCCATTGCTGGAGCTCTTATCATTCATCACCTTTCTCTTCCTTGTTGAGTCTGGGAGTTGGTTAATATATATGTTGTTGATCATATTTTTGGAAAAATGATTTGGCATAAAGACGATATCTTTTACGCCTATCAACATTCCATTTTTTTGGTCATTGCCACCACCGTTCCCACCTTGTACATCATTCTCAAATTCACTATAACTTCCTTGGAATCCAGCCATTGACTAAAACTAGAAAGCATTGTGTGAGTAACAGTAGTCATAAAATCATTTAGAGATTAACATGTCACCATATTCTCAATATTAAACACATTAGGATTAAACAAGTTCATTTACTCTCATCTTATATATTTAATACATCAAGTCGACTAGTAAAGAAAATGTCAATTATCCCAAGAGTAATGTTATAATGAAATTATCAAATGATTATGAAACACATTTCTATTCGGTGGGTTATGTAATGATTAAATATTTTATGAAACCCATTTATTTTTATAGGATAACTTATGATGAATGTAATATTATCATGTAGCAAAAATATTTATGGATTATATGTTTAAGGGGATCTATATATCCCTCTAATTAAATGGGTAATGAGTGGTGTTATATGAGATCAAAGTGTAAAATAGAGGTTATATGAGAAAAAATGGTACACAAGAAGTTATCAGATGAATCAAAGTGGAAACATGGGATGTTATACCACACTAGATATAGATACATAGGTGATTATCCCATGCATTGAATTTTGTGAATGTATTAGAAGATAACCTTGACATTATAATTTCAATTATTATGTGTATCCGACAATTCTAGGTCTTATGAAAATTTTATTATCTCATAGTATATGCTCATTGATTTACATGTGATATTTGACTTATGAACATAAAACAATTATTAAATAACCCAAAATTATAATATTTTAAATGATTTTTATAGGTTTGAAATGTTATTCTCATGTTCTCATACCTTTCATCTCATGTTATTATTACATATGAGCCATGTTTACCCATTGTTATCATATGAGCTGACACTTTATTATTATTCCCTTCCCGAGGTTATGAATAATGGTTTTAAGTAGGGTAAGTATTTGAAGTATAATGAAGGTTAAAATATTTACGAGTGATTTTATAGATCATACACCAAATTATAAGATCATGTACACAGTCTCCAATAAAACTAAACCAGAATGATTTTTAGGCGTATGATTGTGTAATGTATTGAATAACCATTTATAATATGTAATATTTATGTTTGGGAAGCTTGGGTGGAAATAATATGTTCCTCACATGGCTAGTAATAATGGTATTAGTGAATATATAATATTTTTATACAAATATGAGAATTATATAAATATAACATATTCCTTGCCTTCTTAACAATTCCATCTATTAGAAATTGATAATGTTTCCCATGCGTATATGTGGAATAACACCTCCACAATGATATGGGTTACATTTTTCATTACCACTACATGTGGTTGGTTATGATGATGGAAATAATGAAGAAATACAATTTAAAAAAATTATTTTACTATAAAATTAAAATATCTTATACCTTTTTTTATTTTCATATAGTAAGAAAATGGACCCATCACTCAAGTGTACATGTATAATA
Source organism: Viscum album (assembly GCA_963277665.1). NCBI lineage: Eukaryota > Viridiplantae > Streptophyta > Magnoliopsida > Santalales > Viscaceae > Viscum > Viscum album. Next base: position 378,505,055 of record OY728130.1, on the reverse strand, counting down.
CTTCTTCTATAATAAGACATGATTTATTCTTCATGTTTATATTCCTTGGATATAAATAAATAAATAAATTTTAAAAATAATATTATTTTTACTATTAATATTATGATGATGTTGGAATAATGATTCTTTTATCCTTAGGAAACCTATAAATTTTATTTTTTACTTATAAATCAAACATCTTCAAAACATCTAACATGAACATTAAAATTTCTAGTACTGATAAAACATTATAACCAATTAAATATAATGACCAATTATAATTTTATTCAAATCAAAATGGGTTGAATAAATTAGAAAATAAATACAAATTTATTAATTTTAAGGGTTGACATATGAATGATACAAGATGGGACTTGATGTAAGGGATGTTATTTAAAAAATATATTTTTTAATGTTTACCATATACATCATTGGTTCATATATAAAGGTTCTATTAAATGTTTGAAAATACTTCTAGTTTATTTTTTAATCGATTATGAATTTAATTTTGAATATATTGGACATTATTTAAAAATTATAAAAATGTTTTGTTTTAATTTTATTAGTATGGATTAATTTTTGGTGTTTATAGATGTTCAAGAAAATATTTTTTTCACCCAATATAGAATGAAAAACCATTTTAATTTTCCAAAAAAATAAAAACATTACAAAATAATGTAAAAGTTAAAATTGTTTTTTGAAATAAAATTCCATTCCGAGTCTTCAGGGAATCTTTACTCATAAATAGTTTTACATGGAAACAATAACATTGTACCATCATTACAAGATAAAAGAAAGTGTTACTTCTTTAGGGAATGATTTTCAATTTAAATGGGATTTATAATTATAGTAATATATATGTGTGTGTCTTTGTTTTATTCATTCTATGTATCATATAAAATATATATGAATCATTATTGAGCCTAATATATTTATAATGATGTGTGAGCCATATATATCTTTCCAATGAATTCGGCAATTCTATGATGTTTATGAGTACTAGGTTACTCATTAGAGATATTGCAAATAACTAGTTTTGTGATTATATTTTAAGGTTTATTATAAGGTTGAATATAAGTTTAATCTGAAATGACATATATATTAAATAATTTGATTTCGTTTAAAAAAAATTAATTTCAAAAGTAAATAAAATGAACTTATGTATTTAAACAGAGTTATTGAATTTTTAAAAAAATATTGAAGTATTATTTTATAAAAAAATATATCTATATGATGTCACGTTATCCTTGAAAGAATTATGAATATTATTTTTCATTTATAATTTTATACAAGATATTTTATGAAATTTATTTATAAATAATGATATTTTCATAGAAAAATAAATATATAATAATGATAAATTGTTTATTATGAAAATGAAATATTTTTTATGGATTTATCTGGTTTATAAATATAATTAGGAGTTTATTTTCAATTGTTTTTTTACAAAAAATTATATATTCTCATCCCACATTTTTAATATCTATTATAGTTATTATGTATTATTAGAATTGTTAATAAAGTATGGGTTCAATTTTTTTAGGGTTTCCATTAATAAAGAAAGTGTATCTTTATGAAGAAATTTTTTTGAATAATGTACGATATATGAAATAGTTAACATTCAAAGTAATTATTTACCTAATTATATAAAACACTTAGACACAAGGATCCTACACATATAATAAATTGAAAACCATGTTATAGATCATGTAATTATGGGATTATTATGGTAAGATTTGTTATAGTTGGTATCAATGGAAAAATATAACGAACATTAAAGGTTAAGATAATAGGGTTAAAAGTTTTTAATATATGATTGTATTATCATGATAGTTATTTTTTGCAATTAAATGTTTCATTAAATATTATATTTTTTCCTAGAATTATTTGTATGGAGGAAACATGTCTACTAAGGTTGAAATTCATTGGTAGTATAATATCCTAATGAATCAATAACCTATAATGGAAGAAATTGGAATAGAGTAGTTTATAAAAATGATAAAATAGTTGAACTAAGCTATTAATAGAGGTACACATGACACCTTTATATATATTTATATTTATTTATTTATTTATAGGAATTTAATATTTTTGATAATTTTCATTAGACATAACAGCGATTTTTTCTTGTGTTACACATAACACATTGTTTAAAAAATGTGATATATTACTGAAATGTAATTATATTATAGATATAAATGAGACATTGTAATGGATGTTATGAAAAATATTGACTAAATTATAAAAATATATGGTCTACACACATGTATAAATTCATTTATGATAATTTATTTGAAAATAAGAATAAAGGGAATCTTTTGCTGAAATAGTATTTATGCAAACAAAGAAGTTTAAAATCATGAAAAATAAAAAAACAATTTCGGTGAATTATTAAAATTAAATTTATATAGTGTATATCCAATAAAAAATGTAATATTTATTTTAACTTTCCTATATTTTTGTTAGGTGAAAAATTCACATTTTATGCCTAAAACCATATAATTTTAACAAGCAGTTTAGTCTCATTTTGAGAAAATATTGTAAAAAAAAGTATTTTTTTAATATTTTTTAAAATTAATTTGAAAAAATAAATAAAATATTTTATATAGGAGTATTAAAATTATCTCAGTTTTATAATTTTAAGAATTTTTTAAATGATTAAATATTTTATAAATATTGAAGAATAATGTATTTTAATTGACGAATGCCTTTTCATTTAGATTATTTATAGACATATATTATATTTTGAATTGTTATTAATGTTAAATGAGTTAAATTATGTAAATAATTACTACAATATAATTCATGCAATAATTTTCATAATAAATGTTTCTATAATTAGTTAATAAATTTTTTACTATTTTCTTTTTGAAAAAACTATTATCGTTCGATTTGTGTGGGTAATTTTATTTTGAAATTCTCTAATTATATGAAATTTATTTATAAAAATAGATTATATATTTAAAATAAAAATATATTATCTAAGAAGGTAAATTAATTTTTTATAACAATATATAGTGAAAATAGTAAAAATTCATTACCGCGATTAACGTAATAATTGGTTTCTCATGGGTTTTAACTAAAATGATAAGGGTCAAAATAACATATAATTTTTTATAAATTATATTTTATGGACATATTAATACCCTATAATGTATAATTATATATAATTATTCATTTTAGATCCATTAGTCTAGATAAAAATTGTGGATTCACCATTTTCTTTTAAAACATTACAAACGTTCCTTTTATATCACTTATAAAATTACTCCCACTCTCCACTATTATTGAAAACATCAAAACTTATTTTTATTTCCAAGACCTAAAAAAACATTATAAAAATTTCTCCTAAAATCTTATAAGACTTAATTTTGTTAATAAATAAACCCATGATGGATTCCTATGAAAACCTAATGAGGATACCCGAATAATAGATAACATTCATCAACTATAGTTTTTATTTTATTTCATCCTCCACCACATTAAATTATTATTATAGAATTGTGATATATATTATATACTATATTATATATACTAATATGTTTTTATGTCATTATAATTAGCTAAAATAGTCTACACTTTTATCGAATGGGTTGCAAAATCATCATTATTGGGTACAAAATACTACCACCTTGCAAACCTATGTCCATTTCTTTTCTATTACCACCTCCCAGAATTGGGTATGATTATGGATATGAAGAATACATATGATATTTATAAAAACACAATTCATATGGATTCATTTTAACACATATATATATTTATACTATAATCTATATGGGATACGATAATGTCGAATGTGTGTACGATAGAGACCCGCCTCATGAAGAAATGTAATTCGTTTTTCAATAACCCTTTAAATGGATAATAAAAGGAATAAAGATAACAAATATATGTTATATAAATGATTTAATAATTTTATTAATGATATATTTATCATGATTAAATGATGGTATATATTTTTCTTTCTTACCATTTTACACACTAAAACATGATATTGTCCTTCATGTTCGTGTAGGTACCACCTTCATGTATCTGCGTGGCTCTCTTTTCATTTCCATACTTCTTGGATGATACATATAAATATATATAAAGAATTAATATTAAAATTTTCAAAATATCATCACTATGGAAATATAATATATTACTTACCTCCTTTTAATAACGATCTTTGAAAAATGGAGATGATACTCATGTGTACGCATGACCAACCGTCTCCATGATTGTAACGTACTTAATTTCTCAAAACAGTATTTATTTATGGATCATAAAAGGTATATGTAGGTATAAATAAGATATTTCTTTTATTATTTATATTCCTAGTATCATGTAACCATGATAAATTTAAGAGTATAGAAAATAATAAATTAATACATATATAAAAAACAAATAGATTATTACCCAAAATATGGGTTTCAAAATGAATTGTTATCATAATGGTAATAAATGATAAAAAAATAATATATTTAATAATATATAATATTTTTGTTCTATAATATATGTTTTGTAAACATATATTTTTTTAAATTAGGTTTTAATGTGTACAAAGGATGTCAGGACTTACCTTAATAAATTTCATATCTTTATTTTTATTTCTAGGAGACATTTTAAAATTCACCACATATTTATTTTGTGTTTTTCATATAATGACCCATTGAGATATTAGATAATTAATATAATTCTTTTATCATTATTGAAACATTTATTGGATTTTATTCATTATTAGTGCTAATGATTCAACATATTACTACAGTGGTAAGGGGTTTATGTCTCAGTTTTTATTTCTCTAAGACACATTCCATATTCACCATATATTTCACATGTATGGTGAGTATGGTACCCATGAATTTATTTTATAATTTATTTACATATAATTAATTAATCATAAATATTAATTTTATTATATATCTTTCATATGGTTTATGTTTCAATAGTTTACAAATTTTTTTGAGATTTTTTGTCTCTACATTCTTTTCATGAGATATTTGTTATATTGTAAACATGTCTTATTTTATTAGGTGTATATATAGAAGATATGAACCCTAACAACATAAATTTATTTATTTTAATTATATTCTATTTTTCATTTAATTTTAATCTTTCATTGGTTTTATGATTCAATATTATCGAAGTTGTAATTTTTGTATATTATAATCTCATAATTTATCAGGATTGGTCATGATTATGCATGCAAAGATAATCTATTATCATGTATCCCTAAATAAAAAAATTTATTTTATTATAATATGGTTATGTCATGAGAATACATGAATTACCTTTGTTTTACTCACTTTATATGGTCATGATGTCAAAATAATGTTTTTAAGACAAATCATATTTTTTACCTCTTCTTTCAAAAACCATTTTCATCCAAATGAATTTCTCCTTTAATTTTTAAAAAAAATCTTAAATCAATTTATTAAAGATATTTTTACACATTTATTAATGTAAAAATAAATAAATCAAACATCATTATTTTTTCCAAAAAAATCAATTTTGGGTTTTACTGAACATGTGAAAGGAATTTTTGTTTTAACATATATGGAATGAATAAAAATAATTATTTAAAAACTATATTTTTTGTTTCATTATTATGTTTTATTTTCCATGGTTATTTTTATTGAAAATAATTTTAAATATGTTTTAAAAATAGTTTCCAAAGTGGAAAGTATATTTACTCAACAGAATGTTTTAAAATAATTTTAAGGCATCAATTAAATGTTAAAATGTTTATTTTCAAATAAATAAATTTAAAATTTATTATATGAATATGTACTTTTAAAAATTAATTTTCAATGAAAATATATTTTCATTAGAAAATATTACATGTGAATTATATTTTAAAATCATTTTCTGTCATATATTACATAAATTGATGTAACATTTGTATTATATGGGATATTATCCATATATAACATTCTCATTTTTTGAATGGGTTAGGTTTATGATGACAATATATTTATAAAACTCATTTTATTCCCTAGTTTATACAATGATAAAATTATTATTAGAACCACTTAATTTAATATGGGATATTCTATGAAAAAATGATTATGAAATCTATGTCATTTTTATTGGTTGTGGTATGAATACATGTGTATGAACCCAATTTCATTTCATGGAATATGATATGATGAATTTGATATGATATTGTGGCACACCTATATATTATTTTCATTATGAGAATGTGGTTCTATTATAACTATGGATATTTGTTGTGTTATAACCCTTGACGGTGGTTACATTTTAACCAAAGAATGACAATAACTATATCTCACTCCAATCTATTAGGTAAAGATTTATATCTCATGAGATAAAAATAAATGGAAGAGGAAGTGAAATTGGTTCAGTATGGTATTTTTCATAAAATTTTGGTTATGGGATTAAATATTTTTTAGTATAATGGTTTCATGAGTGATCACATTCCACTATGATATCCTTGATCATGATCCTTTACTACCATGGAAATGATTTATATGCTTATGTATATGAAAAAAATCGATGTATTATGATAATGTAATGGTCCCATAGATCATGTTCTTTAATTTATCTATGATTCATGTCTTATTAAAATATAGTATTTACACCATAACTCATGATTCTCATCATCTATTTCAAGTGTATGGTTTTCATATGGTGTGCTCATGTTATCATACCGAAATTTTAATTTAATGCTTATGTATCTCCCTTTTTTACCCTTAATGAGCATCTAATATCACAGTCTCTTATTTTTTTCTTCTCCCCGTATATGAATAATTGTTTTATATAAGGTATATTTGTGAATATTACTAATGGAGAATATTATTGTTGGATATTTTGATCATCTTTCACAAAATTAAATGATTGTGTACCTAGTATCAAAACACTCTATAAAATTATCATCCTTAGGTGTTTGTTTATGTAATGTATTAAAAATTCAACTAATCTAATATCCATGTATGAAAATCCTAGGTCAATAAATTTAGTATTAGTGTAAAGGTTTACATATACTTTGGAAACTAGGTTGAGAAAACATTTGTGGAGTCCCTATGGGTATATCTATGGATATGTATTGGGATATATCTATGGATAATTCGAAGAATGCTTCAATGGATAGGAAAATATATGAGAATTTTGGAAAATAATTTAGCATGTGATTTTCATGAAATTACCTCTCTATATGTACTCTACAAGTGGATTTTTCTCAAAAATAGTGATACCTATGGGTAAAAACTATGAAATGGGTTAACTGATCAGTAAATGATCATTACCCAGTTCATAAAAACGGGCTTTGTTACACACATTCTTTGAGACTCATAATGGATAGGCTTTAAAAATACCAAAACTCATTATAAACCATCATAAATGATTTAAATAGATGATGAATCAAAATTATATAGGATAATCTTATAGTTTAATACATTAAAAGGAAGGGGTAATGAGTTAGGAATACTATAGTTGATTTTTATTATTATTTGGATTCATATTATGATTATCATTTCTCACACAATTGTTTTGGGATTGGTTGAATAGTGGGAATCTAATAGAAGTGGGTTCATATTTAATGTGTGAGAATTTTTTTGATGAGTATCCAAATGGGATGGTGACTAGGGGGAATTATATTATGATTATTCCTAACCACTTATCTGGAAACATGATTTACAATGATCACCTTAACCAAATCTCAGACTCACCAAATAAGACATGTATAGATTCCTATTATAGTTTGGGTAATGGAGACCATGTAATAAAGATGACTCAATTTTCTATATGTCGAGAAGGTGGAAAGAAACACTCAAGGGAATGTATCAAAGGGACAAAAATATATTTTACTGTATAATATAAGGACATAAATAATGTAGCTATAAGGGAAAAAAAGAAAATTTTGGTTAACTCAATGGATGAGAATAACAGTCACCCTAAAGTATCAGTACCTACTGATTTTTAAAAAATATTTATCTATAGTCACTATTCACACAGATGTTCTAAGGGTAAAAATGTGTGAAGAGAATCAATATGGTTGTACATGTAATGATTATATTTATGATGATGAAGAGAATATAAATGTAATATGAAAGGAATTCAGTGTTAAATAACAATATGAAAAATACTAGAAAATGATTGATAAGGAATTTTTATGATTGAAGTGATTATTTATTGTAATTCAAAATTTATGTTATAAAACTAATGATTTATATAAGGATTATTAAGCATATAGATTTCATTTTTAATATGAAATAAATTCATGAATAAGTCCAATGAAATAAAATATGATTTAATTAGAAGGTAATACATTATGAAAAACACATGATTAAGAGAATATAACCCATAATATAATGTTGAGGTTGAGGAAATTATATTGATTTTTTGTAAAGATATGAGTGACATATAAAAATTAAATTGATAATATTGATGACCTCAAAATTGATAAAGGATTTATTGGAAACATTTCTTATGTTTTCATTGAAAGAGTTTTCAAAAATATTATTCTTATGAAATATATTCAACAATATATGGTTTTATTCGATTACTGGTGACGAATGAAAGTTTTCTTTGAGGTTTTATGGTAATTTTAGTTATTTCTATGATTTATGTGAATATATAACCAAGGTATTCATATATTTGTCATGGGTCCATTAAGAGATGCTTAATGATACTTCTAGTCATATATTTGTGCTTAGAAAATTTAAATAACTACATTATAATTAATAAATTTAGATAGGTCATATTGGTAACCATTAATGGAATGGTTTATGTTGAACTTTTGAGGAGGGATTAAAGATTAATATATTACATCAACATATAAAACATTTTCCTTACTGGAAAACCTTTTTTAAGAAGTTGTTAACAAAATATAAAAGGAATGACTTATCATTATTTTCTATAACTCATATAGTGTTTCTGACATGAAAAAATTAATCTCTTAGAGTAAGAGACGAAGTTGAAATTAATCAATTCATAATAAAAGGATTCCACTTTTTCTATAAAATAAAAATATATAAAGTATGTATATTTTCAAATGTTCTCATTATATATGGAAAAGTAATTCCCAAATATTTTTAATGTAACTTGGACTAATTTTTTTCATGTTATCTTCATTTTGGATGATGTCAATGATGTTTTTTCACAGCACTTTAGTTTATGGATTTGTGGTCATTTTCATTTTATTGACTATGGTCTCTACCACTCATCATCTGTAATTGCATGTTACTTTTCTCTCTTATGTTTATGTCTACACTTATAACATATTGTCTTTTATATGGAAACCTTGTTTGTTTTATTTTAGATGAATTTAATGATCAAATTTGTCTTTATGAAGGAAATGTTATATTAACACTTTTTATGATGTGGGTTTCTATGAAAGAATTTTCAAATTTTAATCATTCCCAAAATTATTTCTATTAATCCTACTCATACCCGCCACTCCAACATATTTGTGAAATCTAACATATAATAATATTTATCTAATATTTCATGTTTTTTTTCTACTCAATTTTATATGTAATCCAACCTAACTCGGTCTTATTTTTATTATAAATAATCAAAACCATATGTTATACAAGGGATAATTAAATTTGGAGAATGATTAACACAAATGCTGAATGGTAAAAAAATAAGTAAATATATAATAAATAAATTAAAATAAAATATTTTTTAATTTCTTTTTGTTAAAAATTTAATTTATTTATTATATATTTACTTATCTATTTAACATTCATCATATGTGTTTTCTATATAATGGATAATAATAAATCCACATTTACCCTTAAAACTATATTTTTCTAAAAATCAGTTTTGTGACCTTTTCCACAATTATTTTTTAAAAAAATAATTTTTTACACTATTATAAAATTTATTTGAAAAATTATACAGAATTTTTTAATTATAATATAAATTTTTTGTTAGGATTAATTATTGATAAATTTCTGAAATGATCATTTTTTAAGAATAGTGAAAAATACTTAATTGTAATAAAAGACAACCTTTCCATTTGAATTATCTATAAAGTCATTTTTTAAATTTTGTTTCAAATTGAACATAGGTCAAATAGATATATTATAAGTCAATTTATGTCATTTTATTATATGTTATATTGAATTTGGATATGAAAACATTATAAATTTTTTAACATTTTATCTTAAAAAACTAGCTTTCTCATCGCGTCTATGGGATTACCATATAATTATATTTACCACTTCTGTGAATTTAATTAGGAATAATGGATCCCATTATTGGAATTAATTTTTTTATTATCTAATAATTTAAACCTAAATTTTTACAAAAACATATTGTGAAAATATTAAAATGTAATTACAACAGTTTAGGTACAAATTGGTTTACAGGTTAAACTAAAATAATAAGTAAAAAAATTACCTAAAAACTTTTCTAAGATATATTTTATTGAAATATGTAGAACCTATAATGATAATGGATCTTTAATACCTTATTTTTTCCTATTATAATTTGAAAAATGTGGGAATGCCTTTTTATTTTCAAAACATTACAAGTGTGACACTCACCTCACATTTAAAAGGCCACATACTCCCCTCTCTTATTCGTTCCATAAAACACTTTTAGATTAGAATTTACCAAAACAAATTTCTGACTAATTTCCGTCCCCTCACAATATGATTCAAAATATTGGATGAATCAATTATAATGGGTTTTTGTGAAAACCTAAGGATGATACATGAATAAGAGACATCATTCTTCAATGAATGAATATATTTTATTTCTTCATTCACCTAATTAAACTACTATTAAAGAATTATCATATAATAAAACTAGTATTATCCATATAATGAGATGTTATTATCTTCATATCATAAACTAAAACCATCTACAATTTCATTAAATGTGTTTCAAAATCATCATTAGTTTGTGTGGGAATGTTTCACCTCATGAACCAATGTATTTTCATTTTCCATTACCTCTTCTAATAGTTTGGTATAATGATTTATTTAAAGTGTATATATTATATTTGTAGAATAATTATATGTATAGGTTAATTATATCCTTTATGAATTATTGATTTCCATTCTATATGGGATTAGATAACATCGCTCTTGTGTACGACAGACTACCATCCCATGAAGAGATGTGACTTCATTTTCACTATTGCATTACATCGAAGATAAAAAGGATATTGTTAATGAATATATGTGACATTAATGAAATAATTATGATATTAATGATATATTTATCATTATTAAATGATAATATAATATTTTATTTATTACCTTTTCACTCACTTATTGATGATAATGGCATTTATATACGTGTGGACTACCACATTTATGTAGCGATGTGAATATATTTTCCTAAACATAACACATGGAAGATATGAATAGGTATATTTAAATAAACAATATGTAATTTATTTAATTGTAATAAGTATATAAAGATAAAATATTACTTAACATCTCCCTATAATGATTATCGAAAAATGGAAACGATATTGAAGCATACATTCATCCTATGATCTCTTTGATCGTAACATACTTAATTTATCAGAACCATATTAAATGATTTGTATAAAATGTGTAATTTATGAACACGTATGATAATTATATCACTATTATTATTTTGGATATGATTTAAAAATGATCAAAGTTAGAGGAATTAAAATGAAAACACAAATCATATAGGAAAAACAAAGTTGTATTTACTAAAAACATGATTTTAACATGTAATGGTATATATATGGGAAAAATGGTCAAATGTAAATTATATATCGTATAATATATATAATTATGGTTCTATAATATATTTATTATGACTTCCTTTAACTAAAAGCCAATAAATGGGTGCCCTGATCTAGGTTACCACATGACCTCAAGTACGCCTCATAGTATAACAGAGGTTTCTGACTAGTAGATAGGGTCTAAAACATCACATGGGAAGACTGTAAAAGTATTACCAGTGTAAGAAATAGTATATAACATAATAAATAAAGAAAACATAAGAAATTATCTAGAACATGCATTGATAACCACATCCAAACAGGGTAAATTCCAAGACAAACAATAAGTATACCAAGTTATGCTAAAAGTGGAAAAAGTGATGGATGGACCAAATAAAGACAAAAAGATGAATCCCAAAAATAGTTTTGACTCTATGTTTGGTTCCTAAAACCAAAATATCACAATACCAAATCAAATAACAAAGAACTAGAATTTTCCCTTATCAAAACCTACAATAAAAAAGTCTTATAGGGTACCCAACAACAGCACGAGAAGGGTGTGAGTACAACTCAGTAGGCGAGAAACAATGATGTATACAAAATATCTATTCTAAACATATGGATCAAGAATGTATGAATAAAATACTAGGTAAACAAAAGGACAACTCAGGTACGATTATCTAACAATGTATACATGATCCATTTCTATCATTATTACTATTATCGTCAATTATATCATCTTCGTTTCTTAATCCAGTTTCATATTATATTCCATTGGTTGGGCATTTAAATCATTTAAAAAAGGGTCTAAGGCATTCAATCACTATGAATAAGGAAATAATTCAATATCATAATACACCAGGTAAAACACATTACAATAACACATTACACTCACCCGGAAGCCTCAATTCGATTGGTCTCAATGAATGATATGATTTTGGGAATCAATCATCCATACCCTTCCATAACCAATGAATTTTGGGGTGGAATTTAGAAGATTATTCTAACTCGAATCCTAGAAATAGAGCCTCATGTTAATACCCCATACTACCATGAAATTGGAACATGCTTTTTTATCCAATTTCCATACACATACGACATCACAAACCATACTCAAACAATACACATTACAACCAAAACCTATAACAATAAACATGTGAATTAATATTAATACATTAACCAACAAAAAAACATACTCTTTACATTACATATCGAATTTATCCAAATTCCCATTATCTTGCCCATCCTATTAGGCATGATCAATAATTCCCTTTTTTCCACCCATTTTACGTAATCATTGATTCAATTTCGAAATACCATTTAATAAATTCCTAAATTCCCAAGATGATACCCATTCATAAATTTCACTATTTCATATACACTATCCCTTTTAAGAATTTCTAACATAATTCATAAGACATTTGACACAATCTCAGTTAACCCAATTAACCGATTTTCATGCCATTCCAAACAACCACTTATGCCATTATGAACCATAGACAAGACAATCATTATTCCATTTTCAACTTAACCAACCATATAAACATTTCCTCCATGGGCTCTATGTTATCACACGTCAAATATACACATTAACATTCCAATTTTTAGGTTTTGGAATGTCAGTGCACCCCATGGGTGGCCTTAAATCGGTAAAATAATCCTCAACACATCCCATAAGGATTACAAGGGGTCAAATTCATCATTTATACACTCATTTTACTAAATCTGACAAATGGAACTGAAATTACAACAAAATAAAACCAAGAGCACAACCAAAGATTCAAATATCAACAAAACTACAATGGGATGTAACATGTGTAGGACCAACATAAAATATTTTAATGAACACAAACTTAATTGTGGACTTAGATCCAGATTCAAGCACCCCTTGAATCCTTAACCTATATTCCCCCAAAAAAAAGGGGGTTTTAGGGATTCATATGAAGATGAATGAAACTGCGATGCATAATCTATAAAAGAGTAGAAAGATGAGGACAAGAATTACCCAGAGCCTCAATATGAAACCAATAAAGATCCAAACAACATATAATTAAAGGATATCCACTCATGGTATTTATTGAGGGATTAATATTAATACTAAGGTTGAAAGGGGGAAAATTAAGATTAAAGTTGGGTGGATATCTAAAAATCTTGAGGGTTGGTGAACTATAAATTATCACTTTTTATAGGGAACATAGTTTAGACACAAAATTTAGAAAAACATATGAGAATTTTGAACCATCTATTATCCAATGGGAGTGAGGCTGTACAGTTACCTGTGGATCCCTGAACATCATGAAAAAATATACACCAACCATGTGAAACACCTCTATCCAAGGCTATACATTTTGTCTATCCCTCTTGTACGATTTACCAAACCCTGAAATTTTATTCATGGCTAGAATTGTTTGGATGAAAAATTTATAATAACCATGTTCCAATAAAAGAATATTCACATAATTTCAATTTCCCCTTTTGTATTATTCCCCAAACCCTTAGAAAACCCTCGATATTTCTTACAAACATGAAAAAATTTAATTATGCATTATTGAGGTATTAAAACTAAAAATTAATCAAGTGAATAACTCTATGAAAATCTATGATCTTAGAACCCCCCCCCCCCCCCCCACCATATAATGTCTCATCCATGATCTTTTATTCTCTAGCATCCTTGAGCATCCAACATAAAAATATCGAGAAACTATTCCCACATATTAAACTCCATTTCTAAAGATTCTTCCTGAACATTACCATGACTCTATAAAACTCGATCCAATGACACTACCTTACCCCATAAGACATTCTCACTAAGATCCACAATATGAAATTGATGCTCCTAAAAGGATGCATATTCATCAAGATCCAAATTCTCAACATCAATTGCATAAGATGGGTGAGGGTGATACTGTTGAAGTTGTGACAAATGAAAAACATCATGCATACCACTTTACCAAAGTGGAAGATTCAATCAGTATTCCACCAGTCTGATCCTGTCTAAAATATCAAACAACCTCATATTCCTGGGTGGTAACATAACTTGTTTCTAAATTTGATAGTGAACCAAACATGGATACACCAGAAGAAACACACGATCTCCCACATCACACATAATACATCTACAAAACCTATCTACATATAATGTTTTCATAATTTGAGCTGTTTCCATTTTCTTTCGGATCAATTGATCCTCCTCTAACATCTCCTAGATGATACTCAGTCCTAAAACTCTAATTCTCTAGATTCCATCCAACTAAATAGATATCTACATGAACCACCATAATGTTCCTCAAACGGTGCCATCTAGATTGTATCATGTCAATAAATATTGTATATAAACTCAAAAAGTGACATGTGTTTTTTCAAAGAACCACTAAAATATAGGAGTTAAGCCCACAACATTTCCTCTAGTACCTGAATGGTATGATTTGACTTCGATTTCATCTATGGGTGAAGACCTACACTCAAGAACACATGGGTACAAATCACCATCAACAATCCTTCCTAGGAGCATGATGTAAAACTCGAATCATGATACAAAACTGTAGTTTGTGGTACTACATGAAACCACACTATCTCCTGAATCAACTACTCACCCAATTAGTCCAAGGTAAAATTCTCTTGAGATCTGACTGTTACCAGATAATGGTAATAGTTGATATCAGCCTGGTACAACACTGGCTAATCTATGCCCAAAATTAGTTCAAAAACTGCCATCTCAAGGATGAACAAGTCCTATAGAAATAGGCACCCACCAACTGCCAAAAATCATACCTTAAATTTTATGACATCTTCAGCTTGTACCACCAATAGTGTATTAGTTGACATAACCCCACACATGAATTCTACTATTAGACCCATCACAACTACAAACAAAGGAGCTAAAAGAGTACATGGCACTTGTTTCAAATAAAGAACTAGAAAGTGTGGAAGCTACAAGGAACATGCCTCAAATAGTCTATGGTATGGCCTTGCCACCTCCATGTGTAGACTGAAGTACATGAAGTTGACCTGCACCTCTACCTTGGGATTCAACCTAAGTATCTGGTACTACTCTGCCCTGATGGTATAAACACTATTTACATGGAGTACCAGGTCCACCACCATGACTGGTATAGACCATGGAGCCCAAAAAACCTATCTAATATGGGGAAAATTACACCCTTCATGTACTCGACATCTATCTCAATCCCCCATTTGTGCTGAGCTGTTAAGTATTCCTACATAATCTCTAGACATTCCCTAACCTACCATATAACTGACACTCAACTAGTTTCTGGGGAAACCCACAACATATGTTCCCTAGCCCGTCACACTAATAAAAGAAAACATCGGTGCCACCATGATAGTCTGACCCTCTCTTCTTCATACTTGACACACTTCCACCATGATGAAAACTCCAAAAACAACACTTCTTTCCCTCGCAAACCAAACAAATAATCCACCCAACTAGCTCCATAAGTAAACTACTTGAGGCCCCCTTATGGTTCTGTTATGAGAAAATTTCCTGATCCACTACCCCTGCTACCATATTTAAATGGAAGAAATTCACCTAAGAACTGATCTCATGCCTGAGCCCATCCTTAAAACGTGTCACCATATCTACCTCACCTCCTGCAAATATTGGAATTAAGCAACTCAAGTTGGTGAAATAGATATCATAATACATCACTAAAAAAACTCCTTAGATCAAATCATAAACTCGATTTCTTTCCATTCATCATGGTTTTTGGTTATAAGTGTTCTATAAACTTTTCCTTGAAATCATTCCATATAATTCCATCATCCTTCTCTATCTGAACCACGATGTCCCCCCAAATATTTTCATAACCTCACAATGTATAGGTCTCCACCAAGACTCTATTCTTGGATGGAATCTCTAAATGGTCAAGAATATTTTTTATGGACCATAACTCACATATATATGGCCCACCCTCTTTGATAAAGGTTAGAGGGTGTTGCAACTAAAAATTTATAGTCAGATCAAACATGCTTGGTGCAACCTACCCTAGGTCTCATTTTACCATCTTCATTAAATGAGTAATGTTCTAATGAAATTACTCTTCTCTGTTACCCTGAATCACCATGTACTCTTTCTTCACTTCTGAGGGAGCATTCGTGACGAGATCCTATTTTCTCCCTACCATCACACGTCTTCATGGTATAATATCTCTACAATTCCAAACATGATATTTTGAACAGATTACATAAATCCTATAAAATTTAAACACAATAAGGCTCTTTAGTATCCATAAACAGACCATTCACATACACTATCCCAATGTATATCATCATAATTATAACACTACCCTCCACCATATGTACTGTGGGTTACGGTCAACATGGGGTAAACTAATTTATATATCCATGGACTTTTTCTAGAGACCATTTTAATACTATCTCCATACTCTCAACACAAATCCTTCCATTTAGGAACATTTCCAATTTCACAATATTCTACAAAACACATATTAAACACATTTACAACCATTCATTAAGCATAATTAGTAAACCATTCCCTAACATTCCATTCATTTTTCTCATTATCATCATTCTTAATGGACACCATTTTTAAAAAAAATTGAAGTAAAATTAATTCAACATTTCATATCCCACACACCCATCATATCTCTTCCTCACATGATTCAGTCCACTATTCTATATAGGTTTCTAGAACGATTACTGAATGCACATCCCCATGTTGTTTCAGCAAGGAGTAAAATATCTCAAAACTATCACATCACACAAGAAGTGCATCACCCAATTAGGAAATATCATTCAACTATAATCAAACATGATAAGAACAACAATACACACCCTCGGTACAAGGGTTTTTTCTCACATATGGGTTAGATAATCCCAATAGTGATCCCATTTCCAATACCCAAAAATCTTATTCTCATGTCTATCATACCAAATAATTAAAACATATAAAATAACTACTATGATACCACTTTTTAACATCCCTGTCTTTGAAGCTACTAAACTGATTCCCCAAGCCGGGTCTCCGCATGGCCTCATGCACACCTCCTCGTATTCCAGAAGTTTCCAAATAGCATAGAGTTCCTAAACAATTACATAAGGATAATATAACCTATTTAACATAGTAATCCATTGTATATAAAATAATAAATAAAGGAAACACCGGGATAAAAAATCAAAACATGCCTTAATAACCACTTCCCAAATAGGTTACAAACCAAAACCAACAATAAATATAACATGACATACTAACAATGTTGAATGTGAAGGAATTACAAAAATAAAAAAAGTAGAATCCCTATAATAATCATGACACCGTGTCTGGGTCTTTATCTATGCATATACCAAGCCCAACTCAAATCCATATCACCACGACTTTTCCATTATGCAAACTTGAAATAATGAAGTTTGTTTTGATACCTAAGTGTGGCCCGATCATGGTGTGAGTACAACACATTAGTCTACCACCAATGATGTCTACAAAATATCTAGTATAAATATATAGTGAATTCATGTATGAATTAAAATAATAGGTAGACCAAAGGAAAACTCTAGTTCCATTAGCTAAAAATGTATACTTCAACCATTTCTATCATTATTTATATTATCATAACTTATACCATCAATATTTATCAAATAATATTAATCTTATGTCCCATGGATAAGTCCTTGACATAATTTACATAAGGGTCTAATGCATTAAATCACTTTAAAAAATGGAATAAGTCAAGCCCCTATCTGACTACGGTATACACATAACAACAAAAACACATTACACTCAACTTATAACCTTGTCCTGGGTTGTTTAATCAAATGAAACAATTATTGGAATAGATCCTTCATCCCCTTCCCTAACCTGTTCATTTTGGGGTGTAGTTTAGAGCCTTATTCTAACTCAACACATGTGAGTAGAGCCTCAATTCAATGCCCTACACTACCAAGTCATAGGAATATGCTTATTTTCCCAATCTCCACACACATAAAATATCAAAATCCTTAATAAAAAATACACATAATAACCACTACCGATAATAATCTACATGTGAATTAATATTATTACATAACCCAATAACACATTTGGCATTTAAAATTCATACCCCTTTTATCCAAATTCTCATTCTCATGCCACACTAATTAGTCATGTTCTATAATTTTCTTTTGGTCAACCCATTTATTATATTCTTTGATTACCTTATGAAATCTCATTTAACTTATTCCTCAATTCCAAACCAATTACCCATTTATAAAGATCACCATTTCTTATGCACTAACCCTATTAAAAATTTCTTACATACTCCAAAATCATTTTAAAACAATCTCAATTAACCTAATTAACCAATTTTCATGCCATGGAAAACAATACCTTATGCCATTATAAATCCATATTAATAACTATCACTATTCAATTTCAAACTATACTAACCATATTAATATGTTTTTCATGGGATCTATGTTATCACACATCATATCTATAGTTAACTTTTCTAATTTATATATTAAAAAATGTCAAAACACACCATAGGTGGCCCTAAATCGATCTAATCATATTAAACAAATCCCATGGGGATCATGATGTAATAAATTAATAATTTAGATATTATGTTTACCATATCTAACCAAAGGAATGCAAATCAAAATAAGATATAACTAATAGCACAACCAAACATGAAAAATAAAACCTAACTATTATGGGATATAACAAGTATACAACTTACCTATAATCTCTTGATAAGAACACTCTTAATAGTGGCCTTAGATCTAGATTGAATAAAAACTTGAAGCCTTATCCAAGATTCCACTAGAAAAATAGGGCTTATGGTTTTAGAAGAATATTAACAAAACTACAAGCCAAAATTCAAAAAAAAAACAGAAGCAAGAGGATGAATAGAATTACATGAAGCATAAATCCGAAACCAATGGCACTCCAAATATCATAGATTTCATAGAGATCTACCCTTATGTGGTTTTTGGGTTTAGGTTCATCACTAGGGTTTCATGGGGTTATTGGGATGAAAATTAGGTTGAGATATAAAAATCTTGAAGGGGAAAAACTATGAATTCGGAATTTTTAAAGGGTGCATGGTTTGGTCACATAGTTTTAAAAACCATGAAATAACATTGTGATAGTTACTATACAAGGGATTAAGGTCACATGGTTAGTTGTGGAGCTCCAAATATTTTTACAAACCCTACAACCACTGTTGGGATTTCCTATGTCTAAGCTCGTGTGGTTTGGATCTCCCCCTTTCATAATTTACCAAACAGTAATCTTCTCCTCATCGATAGAAGAGATTTGTTACATTTTTTTCTATGACTATGTTCCTACCATGAAACATACATAATATAACCATTTCAATTTTTCCTTCTTTCTATGAACCTTCGGAACATCCTTGAGGTTTCTTATAAACCCAATAAAATTTAAATCACTAAATCTATGATATTCAAACAAAAAACAAGGTCATAACTCAATGAAAAATAAGATATTGAATTTATAGTAAACATATATTAATTATATTTTAGGGTTGAAAATTTATTAAGGAAATATTGACATAAAGTAAGGGGTTTATTTCTCAATTTTATTTATAGGGAGAATAAAAAGTTTTACCACACGTTTCTTTTATGTGTTGAATCTACTTCCCCTTATAATTTTTTTTATCATGAATCTTCTAATTATAATTTTATCAAATTTTGGATTCAATGTTGTTTTTTATTGGGGGTTATTTATATATATTACTAAACTATTAAGGGATTTCCATCTAAATGTTTTACTTCTATGAGATACAAGCCTTATTCATTAACTATTTCATTTTTTGTAGTGTGTATACATCCCAAGAATTTATTATATGATCAATGTTTTAATAATTATATATATTTTAATATATATTTGAGGATATATATTTCATGGGAATTATGGTTAAAAATTTATGAAATTATTAATGGTTTATTTGTCTCAATTTCACTTCCTTGAGATATATGTTATATTATTCACATACCTAATTTTATGAGTTTTATATACAACCCCTACTATATGTAATAACATAAATTTAATTATTCTCAAGATATTATATGTTTAATTTTATTTTATTTTTTCATGGGGGGTATAATTCAAATTTACCAAATTGGTAGGGGTTTTATGTTGCAATCTCAGTGTTTATCATGATTGTTCATGATTATGCTTCCATTAATGAAATATAATGATATATATCTCAAGAAAATAATTTATTTTCTTTTCGACTAGTTATGTTATCATATTACATGTTTTCCCTTCATTTTCCGCTTTTTATCTACTCAAGAGTTAAAATAACGGTTTTTTAGAAAAAACATCATTATTTCGCTTTTGAACCAAAAACAATTTTTTTCCAAAACCATGCTTACTGAAAATGTATTCAATTTTTTAACATTGTTAAAATGATTTATTAGATATTTCATTAACTATTTATTACATAAACAACAATAGGAATATTCATGTCATTTTCTAAAAAGTTCTTATTTTTATTTTATAAAACATGTGAAAGATATATTTGTTTTAATGCGTATGGGATAAACTGAAGGTCCCATCAGTATGGATATTATTTTATAAGAATCTTAATTTATAATTCGCCAATATTATTTTTATAGATATTGATTTTTAAATTTTTTTCAAAAGTTTTTTTAAAGAGTAATGTATATTTT
Organism: Viscum album; assembly: GCA_963277665.1. Lineage (NCBI taxonomy): Eukaryota > Viridiplantae > Streptophyta > Magnoliopsida > Santalales > Viscaceae > Viscum > Viscum album. The sequence continues at coordinate 378,483,763 of OY728130.1, read as the reverse complement.
TTTAGAAATTATTTTAAATATGTTTAAAATATCCCATTATAAGTTTCAACAAATATTTACAAAGTGAATAATTTTCAATATGTTTTATGGATTTTACATTATAAAAATGGATTTGAAATTAATTTACATTTCCTCAAGAAATTTACCATTTTATTTAACATTCAAAATCATTTTCCATTATATATGACATCCTTTCATGTAGTTACAGATTTACGAGGGATATGATTTTTGGATAATTTTTTTATTTTCTCTAAATGGTTTCTATTTAGGATGAATCATTTTTATGAATCCAATTTCTCATAAACGGGTTATAACATAATAATATTCTTAGAAAACACAGTTCTTTGACCATGCAATATTCTATGATGAAATTATGAAATTTTCATTAAACCTTTTTGTTTTTGATAGTTTATGATATGATAACTTCTTTATGAAAACCATTTCATTTAATGGGTTGGGATAAGATGACTATTTTATGATTATGTAGAACACATATGTATAATTTTAATTATGTGACAACTTTTATGATATAACCATGAATAGTGGGTAGGTTATATCCATGGATGATGGTTACGTTATAGAAAAATATGGGTGGAACCCATATCTTCCTCCCTTACATTGGGTATATATTTATATCTCAAAAAATAGAAAGGATTGGAATGGGGAGTTAATCTAGTTCAATAAGGTACTTATTCCACTATGATTGTCTTGGGAGTGGATGTCGAATACAATGATGGTTTGGGGATTGGACCCATTCCACTATGATAACCATAGTAGTGAACCTTGACTACTATGAAAATTATTTTGTATGATTTCATGTTTTCCAAAATTATATATATTCTTCCAATTTTATGATCTCATGGATCATGTAATCTGATTTTATATGATTTATGTCATATAAACTACCAATATTTAATCCCTAAATCAATATATTAATCATTAATATGTGGGGTATGGTTTTCATATGTTATTATCATGTTATCACACCCTTTTGTAAATTTTTTTGCTTCTATATATCCCTTTTTACCAATATTTATCTTCTGCTGTAACTCTTTTTTTGTTTCCTATTCCCAATTTATGAAGAAAGATTTTAAATAATATATTTTTATAAAGGGTACTAATAGATAAGATATTTTTGTAGATATATAGAATATCTATAAAAAATATAATATTCTTTACCTAGCTTCCAAAGACACTAAAATTTTATAATACTTAATCATGTGATTGTGTAATTTTTTAATATTCATAAAATAATATTTAATATGTATATATGAAATTCTTGGCTCAATATATTACCATATAAAGAGGGTACCCAAATTTTCAATAGAATAATATATCAATAGTAGGGAATTTTAGGAAATAATACCATCAATATTATGATGAATTTTATTACCTAGTAAATATTATAGGATAGATTAATTCATTGGAGAAGATATTAAATGTTTTATAATGATTGAAAAATCATTCATTAACCATTTACATTTTTTATTTTGATGTTAAATTCGATTAATGGTGATCTTTGATTATGAAATCCAAGGAGAAAGGAAAAAATTTATTCCATAGAATAGATGGTATTTAAAGATCACTTCCATGAAATTTATTTTTTATCAATATGATCAACATAGAATGGAAATAAAATTACTAGAGTTTAAGGAAAATGAGGTGGAATTTATAATCACATAAGAATATATTTCTAGTATATTTTCTAAATATACCCTGAATTTTACTTTGGACAATGATAGTAAAAGGTACCACTTTTATTTTGGATTGATTTTAATTTTATAAAGGTATTTTGTTATTCATGTGTATTGATTTTATATAAATGTATTATAGTGTGATGACAAAATTGAGTTGGATTTTATTGAATTTTATAAAAATATGTTTATGAAGTGATTCATGTGTTAGAAAATGGGGAATGATTCATCAAATAAACTCAAAGTAAGATTTTTTATTTCCCATATTATGGTATATGTGGTAAGAAGAAATATAGGGAATTTATTATGATATCTGGTATGTTTTACAAATGTTGAATTCCTAAACACACGGTTTGTGAAATAAAATAAATTAAAAATATAATTGAGTAAATGAATAATTAAAAATTGGTAGTGAGTTTTTTTATTTGTAATGAGTTGGTACATTATCATAATACATATTTGAAATTAGTTAATCAACATGGGAATCATCATGATCAAAAATATAAATGTATAGAAAATAAATCATATACCACTACTCTGGATTTGGGACCCTCAAATGATGAAGTTGCATGTACACTATATTTTTTTGGATTATTCGAATGTCCCTTTTTTATTTGGTATCCACACATTCTTTTATATCATTTAAAATAAAAGTTAAAATAAAAATACCAACTCATAAAATTGAGTCATAAATCTTCGTAAAAATATTAGGGTTTAATAAATACAACCTAAATTTATAAAAACTTCATTTAATCATTTCTGTAAATGTTTTTGATAAAAACCATGTCGTAATTTCAAATGTAGATTTTGATGTTATTTTGGGAATTAATTATCCTTTACCTTAGCAAGATAACATATATTAAGGAGAAAAGGAAATTTTATTTAAAAATGAGTTTCTAATTGTATATAAGAAATAATTTCAACCATTTACAACACATTGAGAAGATGAGAACATGATAAATGTTACATATGAATGTTATCCTGAACATATTGTTGAGAAGAAAAGAATAATTAGATTTCATGATGTCTCAGAAATAAATTAATATTTGGATGTATTTTATTATGGGTTTTTTATGTTATTCATGATTTCTAGGTTGTTTTTAAGGTTGAAATAGTCTTTGATACTAAGAAATGTCTGAAAAATCACTATCAAATTACTTCACATGTGTTGTTATAATTGAAAATACGTTACATAAATTAGTCAATAATAGTTTCATCTATCCTAATAGTTCATATTTAGGTTGTATAATTATAATTTTTAATTATAATTTAGGTTCATTGAGACTTTTCTTTTATTATAAATAACTCAATAATAATACATTAATGAACAAGTATCCTTTTCCACATATTGATGAAATGTTTAATCATCTATAGGGTGGCCAATGTTTTTTATAAATTTATATCATTTCATAGTATCATATGGTTAATTTTATAGAAGAGGGTGTTTCAATGATATAGTTGAGGACTAGGTATATCCATTATGATTTTACTCTTTTCAGGTTAACAAACAAAACTGTTGAATTTATGGATCTCTTGAATAGTGGTTTCCATGATGATTTCCACAATTTTTGGTTGTCTATATTTATTATATTCCACTTATGCTAAAATTTATGAGGAACAAGATAAAAATCTTAGTATTTTTCTTTAAATTTTAAAATAAATAATGTATTATGGAAAATTATGTAAATGTGAATTATGGTTACAAGACATTTCTTTCCTAGAAAATATTTTCGACACTGAAAACTCACACACTTAGATAAACTCTATAAACACACATTTTACATGCTAGATTCAATATAAATGATAGATTAGATGACATAACAATCAAAAATTTACAATACATATATAAAATATCACGCTACATTCGTTCCCAGGATCAGTTATGTTCGTAGCCTTAGAATATTAGTAAGAAATATAAAATAATAAATATTGTGCCTTTATCAACTAATGATTATTTTTTACACTATATAATAAATTATTTAATCCATAATATTTTTTTAACATCTTCCAAAATTCCCTCAAATCTTTTATTCGTCTATTCATATCATGTATAATTTGTTTTTCCAAATCTTAGAAAAAAAAACATCAGAAGGGGTGAACTCAAATGCTTAGTGATGGAAAAAATACAACCAAGGAATCATTGAAAATAATGACGTAAATATTATTAAAGTAAAAGGTAATCATCACAACACCATATTCAACTAAAATTGGGTTCATAATATATCCAAAGATAGTTATGAAAATAAATAGATCACATTGATAACATTAATCAGTTCCATATTTATGAAATTTATAATGAAAGATATTTAGTTCCATATAATAAGACAAAACATCTTGATCATAGAAATCATGAAGTTACTATCAATAAAATATCTTATTCTAGGTTGGAATACACTAAAACACCAAAAAAACATCTTATGAGACCTAGAAATGCATGGAGGGGCTATATATTATTGGCCTCCACCCATCATGTTTTTATGTCCAATGTAGCCATCATATGAGTTATTGATTAAAAAATACATAATTTCGTCTTTTTATAATAATCCATATTAGACTAAAATATAGAGTGACAACAATTTTCCCAATTTAAATAAAATTTATAACAAGATCATAACCAATCAAAATAAATATTTTTTATGGTTAATCAATACATTGTCAATATGATAGAAATCATCCATATTTTAATAACAACATAAAAACAAAAAAAAATAAACCATGTCAATAAAAGGGATTAAATGATTATAAATTATCAATATAAAGAAGGTGGATGGTCAAATAATATGAGGCAAGAATTCTAGTTAAATCAAGGAACATATATTTTATAACGTAAAATATATGGATATTCAATAGTTAGCCAATAAATTTTTAGAGTAATATTATTTTTATGAATCCCTCAAGAGAAATCCATATGTAGTAGTGATATATTGTTAATAAAATTCTACAATAACATGATTAGAACCCATCCAAAAAAACTAGTTGTATGGTATTAATAGAACATAATTGTATTTTAATATTAAAAACCTACATAGATGTTTTCATAGACGAAAAAACATCCTTACAACGTAATGCTTGAATGATACCACTGAATAAGAGATCCGAAATTGGATTATTTAGTAACATGAGTTCATTCAGAAAAAATATTTATATATATTGAAGAATAAATAATGAAACATAAACCATATTAGAGTGAATACTTTTTAAAAATTGAATGGTTAATGATTCTAATAACCGAAAAATATCTTTTAGATCTCATTTTTTAAATTGACATAAAAGATGATATTATCAGTCACTTCTAAAAGTATTATCAACAGGTGATCTGAAAGTTCATTTATAAATAATGTTTTTAAAATGAATCATCAATTTTCTTTCTTTGAGAATACATATAGTTTATATTTTATATTTTTTGTATAGGAATTCAAAACATATTAAATTGAAATAAATAAACATTTCTCATATCTTGGAAAAAAAAAATTTATAACACACATTAAAAAGGAGTAACAAATCATCAACTTTTATAAAATATATATTTTACTCAAATAGGTATATAAATTACAATACATTAAATTTTTAGGGTGTAAGAACCCAATCATTGAAGAAAAAATTTCATGATGACAAAAAATTAATCAAGGAAATGAGTCTCAAGTTATCAATATTACTTATAATAAAAATAATTTTTTAAATAAGAAATATTTTATTTTATTATTATTTTGTATTAATATAATTTCATAGAAAAAAAATAAAACATTACTTAATTTAATATATTTATATAATTTACAGAACCTTTATTCCCAAGTGGAATATCATAATTAAATGAATGAATATCCGGCTACCAAAATCATTATATGTTGGATAAAAATTGAGTAAAATTCATATTATGAGAAGGAATATATATGGATTAGTACTTACTATGAATAAAAAAATATATGATAATTATACATCAATGTGAATGGAATATACCACACAAAGGAAAAATTATTCATAACAATAATATGTCTTATGGAATAAATATTTGTGACAAAGAACCCCTGAGCTTGAATAATATTTTAATCAAAATACATTGAAAGAGAGAGGGTGTAATTGAACACAAAAAAACTATATAATTATATTCAATGAAATTATATCTCAAATAGGTAATATATACACTGCATAAATTAAATTATGTGAATATTACAAAACATGTCCTAAATTTAGGATTTGAGACCAGAAACCCATACCTTATTCCAAATTCATTTTGCGCATGAAATAAGAATCCTTAATAATCAAATGGAGATTATTATATAACATATTAGGAACAATTTTATTCCATATTTAACTTAATATTGACTATTTTGTTTATATGGATTTTCTTTATTATATAATCTTCCTTCCATTATTGTTTACGTAAATTTGTTTGGTAAATTTTTCCATATTTCATTACTTAAGTCATCCATGGTGGAAATCATTGTGAAATAGATTAAATTAATTAAAAATATTAATTGGGTGATGGATATAATTTCTTTATATTAAATATATTATTATATCCATCCATAATAGGTGGTCATGAAAAATAAAACTATTCTCTCATGGAGGTGGGGGTCAGACAAACACAAGAGTAGTTTTTCCATTTCCAAAAATATTAGAGGGAAATAAAGTACATGATAATTTCATATTTTATAATCATATTTATCTTGAATATATCAAATTTATTCATAAATACCATCATTTAAAGCAACTATATGATGTTATTCTTGAAAATTAAATTAATCGCTTTGTGGAGGTGGTAGTTCGAACCTAGTCACTAATGACGCATTTATTTTCTATAGTGGATAGAGAGGAATAAATTATAGCTGTTATAATAAAAAAAAATCTCTGTATAATTATGATTCTTTTGTAATTATATTTTTATATATACAAGTGATCTGGAAGATGGATACAAAGGAGAAATTATTATAAAAAATGTAATTCATACATTGGAGACTAGATCTTATCCTATAGGTCGCAATGAAAGTAATGGGATTAATCTATAATCTGGAGATAATATTCTTGGGATGATAAAAAGATTTTTTTGAGGTATTTTGGGTTTTGTTAAAAGGTAAATATTAATTGTACTATGAACATTAAATTGGTTGATTTGATCCACTTTAACATGTGAGGAAAATGGAATTATTAAGAACACTAATTAATTTTCAATTATATCATTAAACTAGTAAAGAGTTAAAGGCTCAATAAAGTTATATATATTCGATTATAGGATAATCATAGCTCAATCAAATGTATGAAAATTATTTCTATGAATGTCTTAAACATGTCGTAAATAATTTTTCGTTGGTTTTTACTTATACCTTTTGTAAGAACCCCGTTTTTTCTATAAAAGACTTTATAATATTCTTGATGTTATTCTTGAGAAGCGCCTTCAGACGGCGTGCGATTCCGAGCCCCGGTGTGGCTGAAATTAAATATTCACTGCGTTCACACTGGGAATGCCAAATAAATGGGATAACTGCTAAAAAATGTTTTAGATAAAAAATATGAGTGTATGGATGGGTCTGAAATGTGGTGTTTACCCTAGGAATGACATAAAACATGTAAGCGCAGGACGTTGGGACCCCTCACCCGATAACGGAACGTTAAACGGATAATTAAAATAATTGATTTATTCGTTTCATGGTTAAAAACTTGTGTCTCTTAAACGGTAGCTCGTATTGGAAAACTGAGGGCACCTTTGAGTCCAGAGCGTGTCGTTTACCCTAAGAGGGGTGTAAAAGTTGCGGGGACATGCCTGCTGTGAGAGATTACACCCGGAGGCAAAATGGTCATTTCAAAATGACCACTTAGTGATTTTTATAACTGGAATTCCTTTCAAATAACTTTTTAACTGAGTCTCGGAAAGGAAATATGAAACTTCCTTTGAGTTCATAATGGGGGGTTTTGCCTATGTGTGATATAAAATAGGTGGACGCGGATGTTTCGGAATGGGCACCCGTTGGGAGTGATTTAGTGAATATCTATAAATTCACTAAGTATTTGAAGGGAGAACCCATTTCTTCTCTCTCCCTCTATCTCTTCCTCTGTCCCTCTCTCTCTAGCATCCTTCGCTATCCTTCGGCGTTCTTCGCTGTTCTTTGCCGGATTAAAGAGTTGAATCCAACAGATCGGAGCAGGATCGAGAGGTCACGTCGACAACGTCGAACGGCCATATAGAGGTAGGAGTTTTGTTGGTTTTCCGCCCTTTGTCAATTACCTAATTTTAAATAATTTAATTTTAGAATTTGGGGCATTGGCCGAACAAAAACGGCCAACGTCTGTGCCCCGTTTTGTTTATCGTTCTTGGGCGGTCTTCGTACAAATTTTCGAAAGCGCCAAATCGTTTCTGATCAACGGTCAGCAGTAGGCGCTGCGAAGGCCTCGTCCAGGGCAACCCGAACTCACGTTCGGTTTTGGAAACGGGCCACCGGAGTGGTGACGGCGATCGTCGGAAGACCCGGCTCTGGAAAGGGCGGTGGATGGAGCTCGGGGTGGCGCAACAGGGGTTCAGATGAGGTGGCTATCGCGGATGGGGTAAGGTCGAAGCGGCTGGCCAGTGCACTGGGCAGAAGAGGCCGGGTGTCGGAGTGAAGCTGCAAAGTGGCTTGCACACCGAGGCAATGAGGCGGCGAGGCAGCGATTGGCTGCACGACTCAGTGGGAAGGCGAGGCTGGAGGCGGACGGGGATATCAGGTGGCCAGGGCGAGAGTGGCGGTGTCAGCATGGTGCGTTGGGCGTCAAGCGGAGCGCGGAGGACCAGCGGCGCTGGCTTTAGGAGGTGCGGGCGGTGGTGTTGTAGTGGAGCGCTGCAGGCGAGGGGCGACACCGGCCCATCATGGTCGAAGGAGGAGGCCCCCGAGGAGCTGACTTTGGGGGGAGGAAACTAAGGACCTGGACCCGCGGTATGCAGGTCCTGTGGTGCAGCGTGGAACGAAGAACGGCCAGCCGGTCGGTCTATTTGAAGAAGTGAGACCCAAGGGGTCCGGTGGTTTCTGGGTGGGCTACGGCTAGTGGGCCGCAGCGAACTGGGCTGGTGGTCTGGACCGGGTCATTCTGGGCACCTTGTGTTCAAGGGGCCGTATTTTATAAATGGCGCGTCTAATTGACGCACCGTCTGCGGCTTCAGGTCCATGTTAACCAGAAGAACTTTTTGAAGTATGTTTTGGGGTTTTAAGACATGCACCCAAAGGCGGGTTTCCCGAAACATTTTACATTAATAATTTTAATCGTTATTAAAGTTGCGTCAGACGTGGTTCACGAGCCGGTCGTCAGTTTGACACGCCGTCAGAGGCATTGTGGCCCTGATGCTGAGACAGTCCTTCCAAGTTGGTTCGGAACCCTTGCGGGTTGGTTTCGTTGCTCAGTGGCTTGAAACACTAATTGTGAATAATTAATTAATTATCTAATTAATTAATTGATTGTTGCATCAAACCAAACTCCTACCTAGGATGTCCGATGGATGCACTGTCAGCGGTAGCATGACCCCAGTCCTCGTGCAGACTTTTTGATATTCTTTCTACAGTGTTCGGGTTGGAGACAAAATGTGGTCCCCATCGGGCCTAGTTTGCACGTTTTACGGTGAAACATCACTTTTTAACCTGAAATCCATTTGGGGTGTTTGAGTACTCATATCTGAGTGTTTTTCTGAGGGGACTGCAATGGCGTGATCCACCCGCCTGAATTTGGGCTCAAGGTGTGGGCCCCCTAGGGTCCTGTTTTCATATAACGCACGGTGTTGCAGATTCTGCATCCGGAGACTGTTTTAGGTGCCGTCAGTGGCGTTGTGACCCTGGCATCGAGATGATGTAGTCCGGGGTGGTTTCAGGCGATGATGTAAGCATTGAGGCGTGGGGCCCATGGTCCGTCTTTTGAGCTAAGTGTAGCGTACTATGAATTTTTCAACAAGCATCTGTTTGGGGCGTATGAATAGTTGATTTGACATGTTTTTCTGAGAGAATCACGATGGCGTAGTTCTCCTGACCTTTTTGAGATTGTGGTGTGGGTCCCACCAGGGATGGCTACGGTGAATATTACCTTTTTCACCAGGTATCCGGTTTGGACGATTAAGTAGTCAACCCCGTGTGTTTTTCCGAGGGGATCGCAGTGGTGTGATCCGTTTTTTCAGTTTAGGGATCTTGGTGTGGGCCCCACACGGGCTGGCTAAAGTAATAGTACCATATTCACCGGTTGACCATTTCAGGCGAATAAATGGTCTATCTCGCGGGTTTTTCTATGGGGATCGCAACTGTGTGATCTGTTTGGGCATGTGGAGCTTCGTTTAAGATCTTATTAATTGTGGAAACATGAAGGAATTTTGGATGGAGGCCCCTTTGACGCACTCCTAACCAACGCACGGTGGAGATGTTGATAACACCCGGTAATGTCAGTTGTAGTGCTGAGTTATCGGATCAATTCCAGGTCTACCCACCAACAGAGACTGGTAAGTGGGTCACCTGTCGACTTCATCCAGGTCTACCCTCCAATAGGCTGGGCAGTGGGTCACCTGTCGACTTATTCAGGGTCTATCCTCCAGCAGGCCTGGGAAGTGGGTCGTTTGTCAACTTATTACGGGTCTACCCTCTAGCAGGGATGGGCAGTGGGTTGCCTGTTGAATTCTTCTGGGTCTACCCTCTAGCAGGGCTGGGTAGTGGGTCGCTAGTCTACCTCTTTGGGTTTACCCTCCAGCAGAGACTGGACAGTGGGTCTCCCGACGACCTCTTAGAGTTTACCCTCCAGCGGAGCTGGGCAGTGGGTTACCCGATGACTTATTTCAGACTCAGTCCTTTCTACTAGGCTAGATTGTGGATTTTCTCCATGATTATTGGAGTGGGACCCTTGGTTGTATGGGTCAATGATGTGATGGCTTTGACTTTGAGAAAACCTCTCGACTGTGTGACAATTCAGAGGTGTGATTTGACTTTCCCCAGAACTCTCATGTATGTGGGGTGCTTTCCCCACCAAGATGCATCCTTGTGACGTGACCTAAAACCATGTGGGCGAGTCAGTGCCGCCCAAAGCGGATAGTGTCAAGGTACGGTGATTTGAGCCCCTTGACTTGCAGTTCGGGGCAGACGTGTAGGAAACTTGGGATCGATGGTGTTTACTTCTAGGACTGTTGGCTACTCACTTTCTTGGGCTGAGCTACGGGATGGAGATCCCCATACGATGTTTTTTGGGTTTCTTGAAGGAGAATATATATATATATATATATGTATACCTTGTTCCAGTACCCACTTCTTGGGTTTTGGTTACTCTCCTTCCAGGAGAGGCGAAGACGCGCGGGGTATGCCACGTGCTTTCCGTGCCTAGCTTCTAATGGTTGGAAGAGTCTACACTATTTCTATAGGTAGGGAAGACTCAATGATAAGTTCATCTTCTCACCATTTCTAGCTCCTTGCATTTGGACGAGTCTACATCCTTACTCTTGTTGGGTTGAGGTGTAATCTTTACTGCACTCTCGGTTATACTCCTTTAATTTTCCTTATTTGATCTCTCGATCACCTCTTCAGTACCTCCTTTGCTTCCCCCTCGAGCCTTTGGGGCATCCTACTGAGTATTTTATACTCACCCCTTCTTGGGCGATTCCCGCACTTGGTGTGACCTTGCAGACGACGGACAGGTTGGTCGTGACTTCAGCGAAGCTTAGGGGTTCAGGAGCTTGGACCACGTATGGTTGTCATAGTTGGGTTTCAGGTGTGGGACTCTCCCATCTATTTTACTTTTGGTTTCCTATTGCCGGATTATGGCACTTTTCTAGTTGGGCGCGTGTTTTTCCCTTTTCTTTTCAGTTTACCTTCAGCACTCCCTTTGTAATATTTAGAGGTCGATGCACTCTTGTGGATTTTTCTACTAGTTATTACTTTACATTACCTTTTACTCTGCACATTTTCATTGAGTGTGCTGCATGTGTGTGTACATGTACTCAAGAAAAGGCCTCCCCGAGTTATTTAGCCTTCGATGCTTGTCTCCAGCCCCTGGACTATGGAGGTGGGATTGGGGTAGTTGCGGCTTGAACCTTGGTAGGGTTGGGTCGAGACAAAGTGGTATCAGAGGGAGGTTAGTTCCTTGGTATATTGTGCGGACGTCCCTAAAAAGGAATTGGTTGGGATTTAGGGCAACAATTTCGACGTTTCTCAAGAGCGGATCTGATGCCAGGTAGTCCAGTGATAGTGCGGTGACCAACGTATCCATTCACCAGGACCCTGATAACCCGCTTGTCGACTTTTCATACTGAGACACTCGTTGTAGGGAAATTGGTTTGTGCATCACATAGGATTAAGTCCTTGACTGTCCTTCTTGAGTTAGCTCACCATTTTTGTTACTGTTATATACACATATGCTCACATGATCGCGACACTAGATGTCGCCACGAGGGAAGCCATCCAGGATACCAGCTTTGGTTCGTGAAAATGACCATGTGAGCTACGAGGCCTCAGTCCAGGACCCATCATGTGAGTCCCTTTCTCTGGGTTGGATGGTAGCATCACCCCCACCTGGTGAGCAGTAGAGGTTTGGCTTTGGACAGTGGTTCGCCTCTATAGGCTTATGCATACGCCGATATATCTGATGGTGTCTTTGGCCTCCATCCTTTTCCACAGAGCAGTTGGGTGTTGGTGGAGTCTGGTGACTTAGTTACTCGATGATTCGCCACTTTCGTGGTTTGAATTTCAGCTACTGCTTTGTGAGGATTTTTACCCCTCCTTCTTGTGCTCCATTCAGATTCAGGATATCATGCAGTTTCAGTAGCGAGGGATGACGGTGACCGAGTACCCGACTCGTTTTGCAGACTGTGCACGTTTTTACCCAGACTTGGTCCATGATGGCAACTTCCAAGCATGGAAGTTCAAGCAGGGTCTCCGCAAAGAGATTCATGCTATCAAATTACCCTTGGGCATTTCCACTTATGTCGTGGTTCTAGAGCAGGTGCTAGTGACAGAGAGCTTCCTGTCACGCTCTATAGTTGGTGGTGGCAGCAGGTTTGACAAAGGTGAGACGTCTGCCGTAGCTATTAGGCATCAGGTGACAGAACGTCGACACAGGTGGCTCTCTAATAACCAGACTCAAGGGCATGGTCGTACACCACAGTGGCGTCGGAGGGCACCAGTGCAGCCCAGAGAGAGAGGGTCGGTGTTATGCTTGCGATGAGAGAGTTAACTTGGTGCGAGACTGCCTGACCGGTTACACTGAGAATATCGAGCAGGCAGCAGGCACACCACCACGATAGAAGAAGATCCGTGATCGGAGTAGTGGCCAGAGAGGTGGTGCCAGCAGAGGAGTGGGAGGAGCTGGTAGTGGGAGAGTACTTTACGAGGTCTTCCCATCACCACCAGGCGGTCCACGTCAGGCTCTAGGAGCTGATAGTTGGGACCATTGATAGCCGCGAGCTTTGGATATCTACGATCATACACTGCATGAGGATATAAGAGGTACGCTCTACAGCTCTTCAACATTTTGTAGTAGAATTGCTATACTTTTTGCATGAAGTGATATTTTTCTTCCTACTCCTTGTTGGAGTTGTTACCAGGGTGACATGGGGCATCAATGTAACCCTGTGTTAGTAGAGTAGAAGGCATGGAACCTTGCTCTATAGTCGATGGTGTCGACTCCTTCGCTCTCCGAGCATATAAGAGAGTCTGGGTCGTGGGACATATACTGTGGAATATTGCATAACCAGTTACCCTTCAGTGTTTCACCATATAAATGTTCTGAAGGAGGGAATAATCGGGCTTTTTCCCAGGTCCAAATGCTGATTCCATTCATGGTGTGTGATGTAGGGGTTCAGCCAGGGAGGTGACGTACCCCCGAGGGCCTTCGGGCTGTCTGAGACCGTGCGAAGGGATTGCGAGGTTGCCTACCTCCTTCACCTAAATCCAAAGGCTTGTTTGGGTGCATAGAGTCTCCCACGTGACTCACTTGAGAAGAAGTGTGAATGCTTCTATGAAAGTCATCAGTGAGGGCAGACCTCATGTGAACGTATCAATCCTTGGTTCTTGAGTGGTGATGCGGGACTGTTCAAGAGTTCTTCTGGGTACGGGAGAGACAGGTGTGGGCTTAGTACCCTGTGTTTTTCCATGGTTTTTCTTTTCAGGGACGAAAATATTGAAGGATGGAATGATTTAATAACCCGGTTATTGCTATAAATGATTTTGGAATATTCTTGATGCTATTCTGGAGTCGTTCCTTCAGACGGCATGCGATTTCGAGCCCCGGCGTGACCGGAATTAAAATTTCAAAGCATTCACACTTGGAACTCAATATAAATGGGATAACTCCAAAACTGTGTTTCAGATCAGAAATATGAGTGTACGGATGGGTCCTAATTTGGGTGTTTACCCTAGGAACGACATAAAACATGTCGACGCGGGACATTGGGACACATCACCCTTTAACGGAACGTTAACGGTTAATTAAAATAATTGATTTATTCGTTTAATGGTTAAACTTAGGTGTCTCTTAAATGGTATCTTGGATTGGAAAATCGAGGGCACTATTGAGTCCGGAGCGTGCTGTTTACTCTATATGGGGTGTAAAAGTTGCGGGTGCAAGCCTACTGTGAAAGATGACACCCAGGGGAAAAATGGTCATTTAAAAATGACCACTTAGTCATTTTTATCACTGGAATTCCTTTCAAATAACTTTTAAACTGAGTCTCGAAATGAAAATTTGAGACTTTCATTGAGTTTGAAATGGGGTGTTTTGCCTCGGCACGATATAAAATAGGCGGGCGCGAAGGTTTCAGAATCTGCGCCTGTTGGGAGAGTTTTAGTGAATTGCTATAAATTCACTAAGTGTTGGAAGGGAGAACCCATATATTCTCTCCCCCTCTCTCTCTTCCCCTCTCCCTCTCTCTCTAGAGTCCTTCACCGTCCTTCGGTGTTCTTCACTGTTCTTCACCGGATTGCGGAGCGGACTCCGGCGGATCGGAGTGGGATCGAGCGGGCACGTCGACAATGTCGAACAGCCAGATCGATGTAGGCATTTTATTGGTTTTCCGACCTTTGTCAATTTCGCCATTTTAAATTCTATAATTTTTAAATTTGGGGCGTTGGCCAAATGAACACGGCCAATGCCCGAGCCCAGTTTTTTTTATCGTTCTTGGGCGTTCTTTGTCCAATTTTTCGGATGTGCCAAATCTTGTCAGATCAACGGCCAGCGGAAGACGCTGTGAAGGCCTCGTCTTGAGGAACCCAAACTGGAATTCAGTTTTGGAAATGGGCCACCGGAGTGGTGGCAGAGACCGTCGGAAGACCCGGCCCCGACTAGGGCGGTGGCCGGAGCTCGGTTTGGCGCAGCGGGGGTTTATGCGAGGTTGTCGATGAAGATGGGGTTCAGTCGATGCAGCTGGCCGGTGCACTGGGTAGAGGAGGCCAGGTGCTAGAGTGGAGCCGCAAAGCAGCTGGCGTACCGAGGTGGTGAGGCGGCGGTGGACTGTGCGGCTCAGCGGGAAGGCAAGGCCAGAGGTGGATGCGATGATCGGGCGGTCGGGGTGCGAGCGGCGGCGTCAGCGTGGTGCATCGGGCGTCAGGTAGATCACGGAGGACCAGCGGCACTGGCTTCAGGCGGCGCGGGCGGTGGGGTCGCAGTGGAGCGCTGCAGGCGAGGGGTGACGCCGGCCTATCGCGGTCGAAGGAGGAGCCCCCCGAGGCGCTGACCTCAGGGGGAGGAAATCGCAAACAAGGACCCGCGGTATGAGGGTCCTGCGGTACAGGGTAGAACGAAGACCAGCCAGCTTGCCAGTCTCTTTGAAGAAGCTGGACCTAAGGGGTCTGACAGTTTCCAGGTGGGCTCGGCCAGTGGGACGCGGTGAGCTGGGTCGGCCTGTCCGGACCGGCTCATTCTAGGCCCCATGTGTTCAAAGGGCCGTATTTTCTAAACGGCGCATCCGATTGACGCGCCGTCTGCGGCTGCAGGTCCATGTTAACCAAACAGACATTTTGAAGTATGTTTTGGGGTTTTTGGGTCCTACACCAGAAGGCGGGTGTCCCGAAACATTTTACTTTAATAATCATAATTATTATTAAAGTTGTGTCGGACGTGGTTCATGAGTCGGTCATCCGTTTGACGCGCCGTCAGAGGCATTGTGGCCCGGAAGCTAAGATGACCCTTCCAAGTTGGTTCAAAAACATTGCGGGTTGGTTTCGTTGCTCGGTGGCACGAAATGAAAATTGTGAATAATTAATTAATTATCTAATTAATTTATTAATTGTTGTGTCGGACCTAACTCCTACCTAGGATGTCTGATGGATGTGATGTCTGCGGCAGCATGACTCCAGTCCCGTACGGACATTTTGAGATGCTTTCTACAGCGTTCGGGATGGGGACAAGGTACGGGCCCCACAGGGCATAGTTTGCAAATTTTATGGTGAAACATCACTTTTCACCCGACATCGGTTTGGGGTGTTTGAGTATTCATATATGTGTATTTTTTCGAGGGGATTTCAATGACACGTTCAACCCTTCTAAATTCGGGCTCGAGGTGTGGGCCCCGCAGGGCCTCGTTTGCGTATAACGCGGGGAGTTGCAGCTTCTGCATCCGTAGTCCGTTTTAGGCACCGTCAGTGGCGTTGTGACCTTGACATAGAGATGATGTAGTCTGGGGTGGTTTCAGGCGATGAAGCCAGAGTTGATACATGGGCCACATGGGTCGTCTTTTGAGCTAAGTGCCGCGTACTGTGACTTTTTCCTCTGTCATCTGTTTGGGGCGTATGAATAGTCTATTTGAGGTTTTTTTTCGAGAGCATCGCCATGGCGCAGTTTGGCCGACCTTTTTCCGGATCGTGGTGTGGGTCCCACATGGGCTGGCTACAGTGAATAGTACTTTTTTCACCAGGTGTCTATTTTGGATGAATGAGTAGTCAACCCCATGTGTTTTTTCTAGGGGATCGCAGTGGTGTGATCCGTTTGTTCAGTTTTGGGATCTTGGTGTGGTCCCCACATGGGATGGCTATAGTGAATAGTACCATATTCACTGGTTGACCGTTTCGGGCGAGTAAATGGTCTATCTCGCGAGTTTTTTCCCGGGGATCACAACGGTGTGATCCGTTTGGGAATGTGGAGCCTCGTTTGAGATCTTATTAAATGTAAAAATATGAAAGAGTAATGGATGGAGGTCCCTTTGACGCACTCCGAAACAACGCACGGTGGAGATGTTGATAACACCCAGTAATGTCAATTGGAGTGCTGAGTTATCAGATCAATTCAAGGTCTACCCTCCAGTAGATATTGGGCAGTGGGTCACCTATCGCCTTCTTCTGGGTCTACCCTCCAGCAGGGCTGGGTAGTGGGTCGCATGTCAACTAATTCTGGTTCTACCCTCCAGTAAGGCTAGGCAGTGGGTCGCCTGTCAACTCCTTCTGGGTCTACCCTCCAACAGGGCTAGGCAGTGGGTCTCCAATCAACCTATTAGGGTTTTCCCTCTAGTAGAGATTGGGTAGTGGGTCACTCGACGTCCTCTTAGGGTTTACCCTCCAGCAGAGTTGGGCAATGGGTTACTCGACGACTTCTTTCAGACTCAGTCCTTTCTATTAGGCTAGATTGTGGATTTTCTCTATGATTACTCTAACGAGACCCTTGGTTGTACGGGTCAGTGATGTGATGGATTTGACTTTGAGTAGACCTCTCGACTGTGTGATAGTGAAGAGGTGTGGTTTGACTTTCCCCAGAACTCTCACGTATGAGGGGTGCTTTCCCCACCAAGACATGTCCTTGTGATGCGACCGAAAACCGTGCAGGTGATTCAGCGCCGCCCAAAGAGGACAATGTCAAGGTGCGGTGATTTCAGCCCCTTGACTTTCAATTTGGGGCAGATGTGTGGGATATTGGGAATCGATGGTGTTTACTTCTGGGACTATTGGCTACTCACTTTCATGGGCTGAGCTACGGGATGAATATCCCCTTTCAATCATGTTCAGGTTTCTTGAAAGAGTATATATATATATATGTATACCTTGTTCCAGTACCCACTTCTTGGGTTTTGGTTACTCTCATTCTAGAAGAGGAGAAGATGTGTAGGGTATGCCACATTCCTTCCATGTCTAGATTTTCGTGGTTGGACGAGTCTACTCTCCTGCTATAGGTAGCAAAGACTCGACGATAATTTCATCGTCTCACCGTTTCTAGCTCCTTGCATTTAGATGAGTCTACATCCTTCCTCTTCTTGGGTTGAGTTGTACTCTTTAATGCAATCTCAGTTGTACTCCTTTACTTTTCCCAGTTCGATCTACATCTCATCTCTTCAGTACCTCCTTTTTTTCTCCCTCGAGTCTTCGTGGAATCCTACTGTGTATTTTATACTCTCCCCTACTTGGGATTTTCCCGCACTTGGTATGCCCTTGCAGACGACAGACAGGTTGGTCGTGACTTCAGTGGAGCTTAGGGGTTCAGGAGCATGGACTACGTATGGTGGTCATAGTCGGGTTCTAGGTGTGGGACTCTCCCAGCTGTTTTTATTTTTTTTTACCTACTGCTGGGTTGTGGAACTTTTCTGGTTGGGCGCGTGTTTTTCCCTTTTCTTTTCAGTTTACCTTCAGCACTCACATTGTAATATTTAGAGGTCGATGAACTCTTTTGGTTTTTTATAGTAGTTATTACTTTAATTTACCTTTTACTCTGTACTTTTTCATTGAGTGTGATGTGTGTGTGTGTACAGGTACTCATGAAAAGGCCTCCCTGATTTGTTTATCCTTTGGTGCTTTTCGCCAGCCCCAGGCCTATAAAAAAGGGATTGGGGTAGTTGTGGCTCGATCTCGGGTAGGGTCAGGTCATGACAAATAGGTATCGGAGGGAGGTTCGTTCCTTGGGACGTTGTGCAGACGTCCCTAAAAAAATTGGTTGGGATTTAAGGAAACAATGTCGACATGTATCGAGAGCGGATCTCAGGCCAGTGAGTCCAGTGATGGTGTTGTGGCCAACGTATCCATTCACCGGGACCCTAATAAACTACTTGTTGACATGGAATGCTGAGACACTCATTGTAGGGAAATTGGTTTGTGAATCACATAGGATTGAGTCTTTGACTATCCTTCTTGAGTCATCTCCCCATTGTTTTTACTTTTACATACACATATTCTCATCTGATCGTGACACTCCTTGATAATATTCAGGATGTCTCCATAAGGACAGCCAGCTAGGATACCAGCTTTGGTTCGTGACGACGAACCTGTGATCTACAAGGCCTCAGTCTAGGACCCACCATGCGAGTCCCTTTCTCCGAGCGCACTGGTAGCATCACCCCCACCTGGTGACAGCAGAGGTTTGTCTTGGGATAGTAGTTCCCCTCTTCAGGCTTGTACAGACGTCGGCAGATCTGATGGTGGCTTTGGCCGTCGGCCTTTTCCACGGAGCAGCTCGGCGTTGGTGGAGTCTAGTGACCCAGTTACTCGATGAGTCGACACTTTTGTGGGAAGACTTTCAGCTGCTGTTTCATGAGGAGTTTTACCCCTCCTTCTTGCTCTCCATTCAGATCCAGGTGATCCTTCAGTTTCAGCGGGGAGGGATGATGGTGACTGAGTACATGACTCGTTTCACAGACTATGCATGTTTTTACCCGGACTTGGTCCACGACAGAAAATTCCGAGCGCGGAAGTTCAAGTAGGGTCTTTGCAGATAGATTTGTGCTGTCATAGTATCCTTGGGAATTTCCACTTATGCCGGGGTGCTAGAGCGGGCTCTGGTGACAATGGACTTCTTGTCACGCTCTATAGTTGGTGGTGGCATCAGGCTCGACAGAGCCGAGACGTCATCCGCAGCTAGCGGGCGTCAGGTGACAGAACCTCGACGCATGTCGCTTTTCAATAACCGGACTCAGGGTAATGGTCGTACACTACATTGGAGTTGGAGGGAACAAGTGCATCTCGGAGAGAGATTCAGTGTTATGCTTCTGATGAGCGATGTCACTTGGCGCGAGACTGCCCGACCAGGCATGCTGAGAATATCGGAAAGGAAACAAGCGCAACATCATGACAGAGGTAGTGTCGTGATCGGAGTAGTGTCTATAGAGGTGGTGATATCAGAGGAGTGGGAGGGGTTGGTAGTGGGGGATGACTTTACATGGTCTTCCCATCACCACCAGGTGGTCCATGTGAGGCTCCGGGAGCTGATAGTTGGGACCACGGACAGCCGCGAGCTTTGGATGTCTACAATCCTGCAATGCATGAGGAGATAAGAGGAACGCTCTATAGATCTTCTACATTTTTTAGGAAAATTTCTAGTCTTTGTGCATGAAGTTCTCTTTTTCTTATTTCTCCTTTCTTGAGATGCTACCAGGGTGATGCAGGGCATAAGTGTAACCCTGTGTTTGTAGAGTAGAAGGCGTAGAACCTTCCTCTCTAGTCGATGGTGTCGACTCCTTCGCTCTCTGAGAATGTAAGAGAGTCTTGGTCATGGGAAATCGACTGTGTAATCTTGCATAAACAATTACCCTTGAGTTTCACCATATGGATGTTCTGAAAGAGGGATTCATCGGGCTTTATCCTAGGTCCAAATGGTGATTCTAGTCACAGCATGCGATGTAGGGGTTTGGCTGGGTAGGTGAGCTACCCCCAAGGGCCTTCGGGCCGTTTGATCTCGTGCGAAGGGATGGCGAGGTTGACTATCGCCTTGACCTAAATACAAAGTTTGGTTTGGGTGCATAGAGTCTCCCACGTGTCTCACTTGAGAAGAAGTGTTTATGCTCCTATGCACATCATCGGTGAGGGCAGACCTCACGTGAACAGATCAATCCTTTACTCTTGTGAGGTGACGTGGGACTGTGCAAGAGTTCTTCTGGGTACGAGAGAGCTAGGTGTGGGCTTAGAACCCTGTGTTGTTCCTTGATTTTTCTTTTTTTGGGATGAAAATATTGAAGGAGGGAATGATTTAATAACCCCGTTTTTGCTATAAAAGACTTTGGAATATTCTTGATGTTATTCCGGAGCAGCGCCTTCAGACGGCGTGTGATTCCGAGCCACGGTGTGGCCGGAATTAAATTTTCAGTGCGTTCACACTGGAAACGCCAAATAAATGGGATAAATCCTAAACAGTATTTCAGATCAAAAATCTGAGTGTACGGATGGGCCCAAAATGTGGTGTTTACCCTTGGAACGACATAAAACATGTTGGCGCGGGATGTTGGGACCCCTCGCCTGTTCACGGAATGTTAAACGGATAATTAAAATAATTGATTTTCTCGTTTAATGGTTAAACTCAGGTGTCTCTTAAATGGTAGCTCGGATTGGAATACCGAGGGAACCTTTGAGTCCAGATCATTTCATTTACCCTAGGCGGGGTGTGATAGTTTCGGGCATAGGCCTGCTGTGAGAGATGACACCCAGGGGAAAAATGGTCATTTCAAAAAGACCACTTAGTGATTTTTATCACTGTAATTCCCTTAAAATAACTTTTAAACTGAGTCTTGGAATAGAAATATGACACTTCCGTTGTGTTAGAAATGGGGTATTTTTCCTTGGCGTGATATAAAATAGGTGGGCGCAGAGGTTTTGGAATCTGCGCCCGTTGGGAGAGTTTTAGTTAATTTCTATAAATTCATTAAGTGTTGGAAGGGAGAACCCATTTCTTATCTCTCCCTATCTCTCTTCCCCTCTCCCTCTCTCTCAAGAATCCTTCGCCGTCCTTCGTCGTTCTTTTTTGTTCTTCGCCGGATTGAGGAGCGGACTCCGGCGGATAAGAGCGGGATCGAGTGGGCGCGTCGACAACATCAAACGACCGGATCGAGATAGGCGTTTTGTTAGTTTTCTTCCCTTTTCCAATTTTGCCATTTTAAATTCATTAATTTTAGAATTTAGGGAATTGGCCGAATGAACACAACCATCACCTGAGCCCTGTTGTGTTTATTGTTCTTCGGTGTTCTTCGTCCAAATTTTCAGATGCACCAAATCGTGTTGGATCAACGGTCCGCGGAAGGCGCTACGAAGGCCTCATACCGAGGAACCGTAACCCGCATTTAGTTTTGGAAATGGTCTACTGGAGTGGTGGAGGTGACCATCAGAAGACTCGGATCCGGCAAGGGTGGTGGTCGGAGCTCAGGGTGGCGCAGCGTGGGTTCAGACGAGAAGGCCAGTGCGGATGGGGTTCAGTCGAAGCTGTTGGCCGGTGCGCTGGGCAGAAAAGGCTGAGTGCCAGAATGGAACCACAATGAAGTAGGCGTACCGAGGAGGCGAGGCGGTGGTAGGCGGCGTGGCTTAGCGGGAAGGCGAGGTCGGAGACAGACAGAGAGATCGGGTGGCCGGGGCACGACCAGCGGCGTCTGCGCGGTGTGTCGGGCGTCAGGAGGAGCATGGAGGACCAGCGGCGTTAGATTCTGGCAGTGCGGGCGGCAGTGTCGCAGCGGAGTGTTGCAGGCGAGGGGTGAGGTCGGCCCGTCGCGGTCTAAGGAGGAGGCCCCTGAGGCGCTGACCTTGAGAGGAGGAAACCGCAGACAAGGACCCTGCGGTATGCGGGTCCTACAGTGCATCATGGAACGAAGACCGGCTAGATGTCCGGTCTGTTTGAAGAAGCCGGACCTGAGGGGTCCGGCGGTTTCCGAGTGGGCCGCGGCGAGTGGGCCGCGGCGAGCTAGGCCAGCGGTCTGGACAGGCTCATTCTGGGCCCCTTGTGTTCAAGGGGCCGTATTTTCTAAAAAACACTTCTGATTGATGCGCCATCTTCGGATTTAGGTCCATGATAACAAGACGGTATTTTTGAAGTATGTTTCAATATTTCTGCGTCCTAAATCCAACGGTGGGTGTCCCAAAACCTTTTACTTTAATAATATTAATCATTATTAAAGTTGCATCAGACGTGGTTCACGAGTCGGTCGTCCGTTTGACATGACATCAGAGGCACTATGGCCCTAAAGCTATGATGGTCCTTCCAAGTTGGTTCAGAACCATTGAGGGTTGGTTTCGTTGCCCAGTTGCCTAAAATGCTAATTGTGAATAGCTAATTAATTATCTAATTAATTAATTATTGTGTCTGACCTAACTCCTACCTAGGATGTCTGATGGACGCGCCATCAGCTACAGCGTGACCCCAATCCTCGTGTAGAATTTTTGAGATGCTTTCCGTAGAGTTGGAGTTGGAGACAAGATGCGGGCCCCACAGGTCCTAGTTCGCATGTTTTATGGTGAAACATCACTTTTTCACCCGACATCCATTTGGGGTGTTTATGTACTCGTATCTCAGTATTTTTCTGAGGGGATTGCAACGGGGTGATATTAATCTAGGACACCCATGATCATTATCTTTATAAATCATTCATGATGTTTCCTAAATAATACATGAATTTTTATATATTTTTCCCCAAGGGTGTCCAATAAGGTGTTTATAATGGCCCATTGTCACACAGTAGGTGATAATAAAGTCTAACTCAATGAACGTTTTTTGAGTTATTACCCTTTTGTACCTCTCTATCGAGGTCAAATTCACTTTTAATATCCAGATAGAGATATAATTTCTTGGAAACTGATTGCTCTATCCTTTTCTAAAGTTACTTGATATTTTCCTATACATCAAATCGTCCTTAGACTTATCCTTAGTGATATCCATATAGATATGCTTAGAAATATCCATAGGTATCCCACTAGTGTTTTCTCACCCTAGTTTCTATAAACTAACTAAATCTTTCCTCTAATAGACTATAGTGTCCAATGATCTTCATACAATAATATAACTTACTTTTAGATTAATATTCAATACATTATAGAAACACACACATGATTACTGTAATAGTTTAGTGTCTTTTTAGACTAGGTAAACAATATCATAAGTTAGTCAAATATCCTAAAAACACCCATAATGATCATCCCCAACAATATTCATAATCATTCCCAACATAAAACATTTTTTCAGATGCTTGAAAATGGAATCATAAGAATGGGTGTGACCAGATGACCAGGAAGGGTAAACAAGGAGATACTTAAGAATAATATGATCATAAGGGTAAGACAACATGAGAATAATATTTGAAAAAAATAAAATACATATCAATGAATATATTAATGATTCATGAAATAAATATGGGTTTTTTAAAAGACATGAATCATAAAGAAATCAAATAACATGTGCAAAGAGAGTATAAAATTGGCCTAAGACATAGTTTTTTTGGCATACAAATCAAAATATAACATTTTGAACATGTATTAATAGATACAAGTTCATTAATTATGTTATTTAAATGAAATAATTCCATCATTTAAACGTATGGAAAATCAATCAAGTATATGTATAATATTATAGAAATGATCCTAAAGTCCATTTTATAAAACTATGAACATGTAATCCGGTTAACACGTGATATTGTGAACTTGTAATAACGTCAATAATAAAATTATGATCCTGTATTTAGGTTCACGTATAACCCTATGGACATGTAATCTGGTCCACATATAACATATTTACTCATGATATATACATATTTATCAAATTAATTGGACATATATATTATTACCACCAATCAAAAATTTAAAATCATACATATGTTTTCCCCAAGATTATAGAAAACTCATCTTACCACATTCCAGAAATGAAATGGGTATTTAAAATATTCCATCATATCATAAACAATATAAAAGATACATATTTTAAAATCATCTAATTATTCCATCATAGCATAACCTGTGGAAAAAATGCAGGTTTCCCAATAATTTAATCATGGTATAAGCAAGTAAAGAGAAACTAGATTCATCACTATATTTTCATCATAAAAATTCATATAAATAAAAATAATGGAATAAATTGATCATATCAAAAGCATAAATTTCGTTACATTTAAAAAATTTATCTTAGATAAATAATTATTTTGAAAGATCACTTGGAGTAGTTTCAGAGGAAAATATCCATTTATGCTTTAAAACCACTTTTTAAAATGTAAAAAATATTTATAATAATTTTATTCAAAAATAAAATAGAATAATTGTAAATTTATTTTCAATGGATATAATTTTCATGAAAGTGGAAAATTCTTTTCCTATCGCACATGTTAAAAGAATTATTCTATGAATAATTTTTGTAAAATCCAAATAGGAATTGCTTGTAAAGTGACATTTAGATTAATTTAAAAAAACTACAATGAAATAAAAAATTATTAAAAAGGTCTCCAATAATTATTTTTTTTTAATAAAAACAACTTTTAAATTTTTTTTATATAAAAATATCATAGAAGAAACTGTTTTTTGACTGAATTGAGAAATTGTGATGATTTTTCTAAAAATATTATTTTGAACTATTGGGTAAATATGGGGATAAAAAATTATTTTAAAATATATATTCTCATTACATAACTGAAGGAGAATAAAATTCATTGGTTTCTTGAGAGATTTGTCATATGATATCATTATTAGAAGAATAATCACAAATAATGCTTAAAAATGATGAGATTGTATCCTAAAAGAATTACCACTTTTGTTTAATTGATTCATAATCCCCATGAATGATTAAAATAAAATTAAATATATAATATAATGATAATTAATGAATTAATTTCATTAAATTTCATAGGTTTTTATTATGAACCTCGTAAAATAAGATAGATGCATAACATAACATTGTCTCAAATAATGTTAATTGATACAAATATCCAGGACTACTTTAGAAATATTTGAACTGTAAAACAGTAGGTTGAGTTGTCCTAAATTTGATATTTAAATCAAAATAATTTCACATATAATAATCATAAAATACATTCTTGGGATTCATTCTCAAAAAACAGAAGAAATATGTGGTGAATATGGCATGTGTCTCACAGTAGTAAAACGTTACCCAGAAATACCTTATAGTTTTTTTTTCATATTTTCATTTATAAGAAATAATAAAATAATATACTAAAATAAAAATATTCAATTTAAAAGAAATGAGTAGATTCATGATAAAAAAATTCAATGTATTAGTATATTCTCCCCACAAAACAAATGTACAGTGAATTTGCATAGGTCTCCCCGAAACTGTTGTGGGACTAAAAATCATGTACCTTGAGTCTCGACATCCATTATACATGTTGAAAAAGAATAAATAATAAAAATAATAGTTTTAAAAATATAATTATAAAACCATATTTATATATTTTATATGATATATGATTTATATATTACTATTTATTAAAGTTTTTAATAATTCCTTTATAAAATCTTGTTTCCAATAACAACTGCTTTGTTTTTCATACATGATTTATTTTTTTATTTTCAATGATAATTCATTAATTAGAGGATAATAATATATATAATAATAATAAAGACATAATTATCATATTTATATATTAGTTATTAATTTATGACCAATGATTAGATATTTTTTAGAAATTAAGTATGTTAATTTCCTTGAGATAGAAAGTCATACATATGCATGGGTAATGTTTCCATTTTTTAGTGATCAATATGGAATGGAGTTAAGTAATATTTTTTATTTACATAATTATAATAATATAATACATAACATATTATTACTTTAAATATAAATATACATATCATTTTTTTGTGATCAAAATATTGAGTCACATTATTTCATGAAGGCAGTAGTCCACACGTACATGAATGACATTATAATCATTATCTGACTAAAAAGGTAACAATTAAAATGATATATAATCATTTAAAAATAATTAATATTCCATTAATATAAAAAAATATTCATGTCTGTGCAATATTTTCATTAAATTTATCTTTACTATCTTCAATGTAAAGCGTTAGCGAATCACATTTCTTTATGAGGTAGTTTCCCTTCGTACACAAGGGTGACATAATATTTTTTTATATGGTATATATATTTAAAAAATTATATATTATAAAATGAATCAAGAGGTAAATTTATGTTTTAAATATCAAATATGTACTTTATATCCATCATCATACCCAACCATGATAGGTAGTGTTAGAGAAACGAATGTCATTGGTCCATGAGGCGGTGGACTGTTGTACGGACGAATGATTATTTCAAAACTGATTTGATAGAAGTGTGGATGGTTTTAGGTTTTTCCATAATCATGAATACAAATAAAAATATTTATTATAATGTTTTTTGTAGCGACTTGGGTTTTTGGCCCTGTCAGACTTTGGAATATTTCTATGAATAATTCTAGAGCTATGCGAGAAGACGGCATGCGATTCCGAGGCCCGGTGTGCCCGGAATTAATTTCATAAAAATATTAAGTATTTTTATACTATGCCCATGGCGGGGGTGTGATATCTCCTAAATGGTAGCTCAGAATAGGAATCTGAGGGCACGATTGTGTCTGGAACATGCCATTTTCCATAGGCGAGGTGTAAACATCACGGGCGAGGGCCTGCTGTGGAAAACGCCACCAGGGGTGTTTTTGTAATTAAGTGGAAAAGTTGGTTTATGACCGTCGGATTGAATAACTTCTGAACGGAGTCTTGGATCACAAATTTGACTCCGTCGTTACGTTCAGAATGACGCATTTACCCTAGGGGTGACCTTAACTTTGTCTGCGTTAGGCGCGGAGTCGTGGATGTTGCTTTAACTGGAAATTTTTAAATAAAAAGGGGAAAAACATCATTCCTATCTCTCTCCCCTCCCACTTCATATGTGCAACGATGAACAACCCTCATCCCAACCTCATTTCTTCACCAATTTGAGCCGAAATCATCCGTTTTCTGCGCCGATCGTCACCGGATCGAGCTTCTGGGCGTCGTCGTCATCGATCTACACCCGATGCTTTGACGTTTCGCCCGTAAGGTAGGAAGTTTGAGTTTTACAATCACGGATCCCAGTTTTGTGTTGTTTTTCTTGAATTTTTCATAAGGGTTGTGTAGTTCGGGCCCCGAGGTGTCTGAAACCTTTTTCAGATCTGAATTTGGAGCACCGGGGTGCTCCCGGTGGCTCCCAAAAGTTTTTCGGCCAAATCCCGGTATTCGGACAGTGAGGGGCGGTATCCATGGCGGAATTTGGTGGCAGCGCGGTGGAGGCATGGTGTTTTCTGATGGAGGCACAGTGTTTTCCTGTGAGGCAGGCGGTGGTCCAGCTGGGTTTTTTCGGGGGTTCTTTAAAACCTTGTAACTCGCAAACCGAAAGTAAGATTTGCGAGCCGTTTGCGGCGATGAATTCCTTGCATCGAGACGGACCTTTTGAAATCACTTTGGTAATTTTGTGAGTTGGGTTTGTGGCCTGGGGCTATGAAATGCTGAAATAATAATAATATTTTATTATTTTACATCTTCAGGCCGTTGTAACTTCTACTCGGAGCGTCTGATTGACAGGATGTCAGTGGCGTTGATACCCTGATGGTACAACAGAATTTTTGAGATGGTTTCCAAGTGTTGGGACTGAGAATGGGATGTGGACCCCACGAGGCTGGGTTTTGGCGTTTTCGGAGAAACGCAGCTTCGCACTAGGAGTCCGATTTTGGCGGATGAATTGTCGATCGTGTGTGTTTTTTTGAGAGGATCTCAATGGTGCAATCAGTTTGATGTGTTTTGGGATCGAGGCGTGGGCCCCACTCGGGCAGGCTCTAGTGAATAGTGCCTTTTTCTATGGGTGTCCGTTTCGAACAAATGAGTAGTGGATCTCGTGTGTTTTTTCGAGGGGATCGCCATGGTAAGATCCACTTGAGGAGTTTCAGGATCGTTGTTTGGGCCCCGCACAGGCTAGCTATGGTGAATAGTGCCTTTTTCACCAGTTGTTCGTTTTGGGTGAGTAAATATCCTATCCTGCATGTTTTTCTGCCTAGATCACGATGGTGACCTAGTTATCGTCCTAGGAGGTGCACGGTGTGGCGTTGTGGCGGGTTGCTCGAGTTAGCGACGTTTGGACCAGCAGTGGTTTAGGGTACTCCCTTGGTTCATTCCTACGAGGGTTCGTGCGACATCACAACATTAGTATAGGCTTGTGATCTTCTCAATGGGGTGTTTATTCTGTTAGAGTTATGGCATCCCTCTGGTGGGCTCGGAGCGGGATCCTCTAGCATCGTTTCTCTAGATCGTGTTCTTGGTATCATTGTGACCGCTTATCCACGGGCGGTGATCCCCTATCTAGCAGGTTAACCCCGTAGGGTTTGTGGAATCATCGGAAATATGATCCCCTATGCAGTGGGTCGTGCTCAGTAGGGTTATGGCATCGTCGGGTATACGAAACCGAGATCAACATAAGGTTTATAGTAGGGTTGAGGTTTCGTTGGTTATGCGATCCCATACTCAGCGCGTGGTTTCTGTAGGGTTGCAGCATCATAAGTTCGATCCCCTACAACATGAGTTATACCAGATAGGGTTCCATTATCGTCGTGACCACCTTTATATGGGTGATTATCCTCTATCTGTGTGACGTACATCTGTCGAGCTCCAGATCGGGTTGTGGTATCCCCCAGCGGATCTTCAGTGTGATCCCCTATCTGTGAGAACTACGTATGCCTAATCGGGTCGTGGTATCCCCCAGGGGACCCTGAGAGTGATCCATTATCTGTGAGATTCGTATACCAGAGTGGGCTCTGGTGTCCCCTAGCGGACTGTAGGAGTGAACCCTTATCCGATGAGTTTGGTGGTTATATTATTTCAATGAGGTTTCCTCAGAGATGCTATTCAACGAGCATGATCTCTCAGGTGAGCGTCTGAGAGGTTTGTGTGAAACCCGTTGGGGGTGTATCTCTCATATGAGTGTCATCTGGGATGACAATGTTCGTGTAGTGTACTCTCCTGGTTGTTGGTAGTTGCTCGTGATGAGGTCGGTACCTCATGTGTCTTGGTGCATGAGCTGTGTATATCTGGATTTTTCGTGGTGTATGTATGGGCATACACCTGAGCTGAGCCGACTAGTAGTGTTTAGCTGAGGATGGTCACGAGATGAAGTTTCTCTCTCGTTTGGGATCCCTCTGGTTGGGATGAGTGGATTGTTTTCTTTCAGTTGCTCTCTTTTGTTTTGGGTTTTGGGGTGCCTAATGAGTATGTTTATACTCACCCCTACACAGGATTTGACCGCACATGTTTGTGTCTTGTGCAGACCACATGCCTTTCGACGGAGTCCCCGGAGGACCTGGAGCAGGCGGAGATGAGTGAGCGAGACTGACCGGGGTGTTTACCGGTGCGGTGCTGAGGGAGATTTTCTGCAGGTGTTTGTGGTAGCATTCCCTTTCTTCAGAGCAGGTTGGACCTGCTTTGTAGTTTTCTTTTGGTGGGCCCTATTTTGCCCTTTTGTACTTATGTTGTACTCTGGTCGTGGGATAGTTGTATGCATGCATTTACTTTTCAGTTTTATATATCTTTGCACTGTTGCATGGAGGTGTATGTGGGTGCGTGTGTACAGGTACCTTAGGCTAATGCCTATCATGTCTGTGATAGTCTAATCGGCACTAGACGCCAGCCCCTGGCCTATTGGAGGTGGTCTTGGGGAGTTGCGGCTCGAGCCCCGTTGGGTTGGGTCGTGACAGAGTGGTATCCGAGGAGGTTCCACCTTTGGGATCTCAGAGCGTAGCTGGTCTAGCTGTGAGTTTGGTTTGGTTTGCATAGCGGCAGTGTTAGGATGTTTCGAGTTCAGATTTCAGGCCAAGGACTCCAGTGTTAGTGTGGCGGGCGACATATCCATACACCAGGACTCTGATAACCTTCCTTTCGACTCAGGACATGCATACACTGGTTGTAGGAAAAATGGTACATGCATCATATAAGACTAGGTTTTTGGGGTTTTCCTTGTCCTTCTTGAGTCACCTCTCCAGATATAATAATTGAATGTGGTGCATCTTGAATGTATTTCAGGATGCCTCCATAACAACAGCCAGCGAGGGTTCCACATCAAGATTGTGGTGATGATCCGCCCCGTGTAGAGGCTGTGGACCCGAGCACAGGTTCTGAGGCTGGACCTCCAGGTGGTCCTCCAGTTGAGCTACCACTTGTTGAGAAACTGGTTGTGCCGGTAGTGCAGGACGAGGTTGCGCGTAGGCTGAGTGCGCTACACGAGTTTTAGAGGCAGTGACCTCTGAGGTTCCAGGGTGATCCAGATCCCCAGGCAGCTGTTGACTGGCTTGATACAGTCACACGAGTTTTCCACCTAGTGAGGACACCTCCAGATCAGATGGTGGTCCTTACGGCGAGCCTTATTCATAGTTTGACCAGGCAATGGTGGAGCTTGGTGACGCATTCCCATGACGAGGAGACGCTCACGTGGGAAGAGTTTGAGCAGCTCTTTATGGAGGAGTTCTATCCAGTGACGATGAAGTCAGTGCAGATTCAAGAGCTTCTGCAGCTTCGGCAGGAGGGCCTGACTGTGTCGTAGTACTGAGTGAGGTTTACAGACCTGTCACTCTTCTCCCTGAATATGGTTTGGGACCCATTCTTTAGGGCTCAGACCTTCGAGCAGGGATTATGAAGGTACATCCGAGCAGGTGTGGTTTCCTTGTACCTGCCCACCTATGCTGGAGTACTGGGGTGAGAGTTGGTGGTGGAGAGCTTTATGGCTGAGCAGATTCCCCCTGTTAGTGCTAGGAATGTGAGAGATGATATGTCGGCATCTGGTAGCCGACAACAGACTCAGGAGTCTGTACATGGCCGACGGTTCAGGAGGCGACCCCAGGATGGAGGATCTGAGGCTCAGGGCTCGCAGGGCTCTCAGGCTAGTTTTGGTCAGCTGCAAGAGAGGCGGTGTTATTCTTGAGATAGTCATGGACATCTTTCTTGAGATTATCTGACCTGTAGTGTTGCTGAGAGGGATATAGTCGATGGACCACATTGGCAGAGGCAGAGTCTCGAGCAAGGAGGTCCGCAGGGCGGTGGACGTGGCAATGGAGCTGGTGCAGCAGGAGGTGGTGATAGGAGCTATCATTTGACACCACCCCCACCCCCTGGTGGTTTATGCCATGCTCAGGGAGCAGGTTTTCGAGGGCGAGGACAACTGCATGCCCTAGGGGCTGTTGACCCAAAGGCTCCGAGGATGGATATAGGTAAACCTTGTGTCCTTTCTACTTTCTGCAGCAGTTTTATAGACACTGTTTAGTGGTACCCTTCCTTTCTATTGCTTGCTCGAGTTTTTTGCAGGGTGTTAGTAAGACCCTGGGTGGGTGTTTTTGGTGTGCATCGATTATATATGGAAGAGGGATCATTCCCCCATCAAGACGCATTTTTGTGACGTGATTAAAACTGTACGGGTGAGTCAGTGACACGCAAAGCGGATAGTGTTGAGGTGTGGTGGATGAGTCTCCCCTACTTATGTGTTCAGGCGTGGGTGTTTGTTTGCGAACTCACTGGTGTGGGAGACCCAGTTGAGAGTCCAGTTGCTTTCATTGTGCTTATGGATTTTCGAGGATAAAAAGTTCTAATGGGGGAGGATGTAGAGACTCGGGGTTTTGGCACTGTCAGACTTTGGAATATTTCTATGAATAATTCCAGATCTAGGCGTGAAGACGGTGTGCGATTCCGAGGCCTGGTGTGCTCAGAATTAATTTTATAAAAATATTAAGTATTTTTATACAATGCACATGGAAGAGGTGTGATATCTCCTAAACGGTAGCTCAGAATGAGAATCTGAGGGCACGATTGCGTTTGGAACGTGCCGTTTACCCTAGGTGAGGTGTAAACATCACAGGTGCGGGCCTTTTGTGGAAAACGCCACCAGGGGCGCTTTCGTAAATGAGCGGAAATGTTGGTTTACGAGCATCAGCTTGAATATCTTCTGAACGGAGTCTCGGATCACAAATCCGAGTCCGCTATTGCATTTAAAATGGCGCATTTACCCTAGGGGTGACTTTAACTTTGACTACATCGGGCGCGGAGTCGGAGCGTTGCTTCAATTGGAGGTTTTTAAATAAAAAAGGGAAAACAATATCATTCCTATCTCTCTCCCCTCACACTTCCTACGTGCAGGTATGAACTCCCCTCCTCCCAAACTCTGTTTTTCGCCGATTCGAGCCGAAATCGTCTGTTTTCTGCGCCGATCGTCAGCGGATCGAGCTTCATGGCGTCGCTGGCGTCGATATACACCCAAAGCTTCTGCGTTTCACCCGTGAGATAGGCGGTTTGAGTTTTATAATCCCGGATCCCGTTTTTGTGTTGTTAATGTTCAAATTTTTATAAGGGTTGTGGAGTTTGGGTCCTGAGGTTTCTGAAACTTTTTTCGGATCTGAATGTGGAGCACCAGGGTGCTCCTAGTGGCTCCCGAAAGCTTTCCAGCGAAATCCCAGTTTTCCTGTGGTGAGGGTCCACAGCCATGGCAGAATCTGGCGGCGGCGTGGCGGCAGTGCGCTGTTTTCTGGAAGCAGTGGCGGAATCTGGCTGCGGTGCGGTGTTTTCCAGTGGCAGCGCAGTGTTTTCCGGTGAGGTAGGCGGTGGTCAGACCAGGTTTTTCTGGGGTTTTTTAAACCCCTGTAACAAGAAAACTGGAAGTTTGATTTGCGATCCGTTTGTGGCGCCACGTTCCTTGCGTCGAGACGGACCTTTTGAACTCACTTTGGGAATTTTTTGAGTCCGGTTTGTGGCCCGAGGCTACCAAACGTTGAAATAATAATAATATTTTATTATTTTACGACTTCAGTCCGTTGTAACTTATACACGGAGCGTTCGAATGACTTGCCACCAGTGGGGTTGAGACCCTGATGGTACGAGAGATGTTTTGAGATGGTTTCTGGGTGTTGGGACTGAGAACAGGTTGTGGGCCCCACAAGGCCGGTTTTTGGAATTTGCAAAGAAACGCAGCTTCGCACAAGGAGTCTGATATTGGCGGATGAATAGTCGATCCTGTGTGTTTTTTGAGAGGATCTCAATGGTGCGATTCGTTCGATGAGTTTCGGGATCGAGGCTTGGGCCCCACCCAGGCTGGCTCCGGTGAATAGTTTCGTTTTCTCCAGGTGTCCTTTTAGGATGAATGAGTAGTGGATCTCGTGTGTTTTTTGAGGGGATCGCCGTGGTAAGATCCACTTGAGGGGTTTCAGGATCGTTGTGTGGGCCCCGCACGGTCTAGCTATGGTGAATAGTGTCTTTTTCGCCGGTTGTCCATTTTGGGCGAGTAAACATCCTATCCAGTGTGTTTTTTTGCGTAGATCGCGATGGTGGCCATGATATCGGCCTAGGAGGTGTGTGGTGTGGCGTTGTGGCGGGTCGCTCGAGTTAGAGACGTTCGGACCAGCAGTGGTTGAGGGTACTCCCTTAGTTCCTTCCTACAAGGGTTCGTGTAGCATCACAACCTTCATATAGAGTTGTAATCTTCTTGATGGGATGTTTATTCTGTTAGAGTTGTGGCATCCCTCCGGTGGGCTCGGAGCGGGATCCCCTTGCGTCGTTTCTCTAGATCGGGTTCATGGTATCTTTGTGACCGCTTATCCATGGGCGGTGATCCTGTATATAGCAGGTTAACAACATAGGGTTTGTGGAATCATCATAAATATGATCCCCTACACAGTGGGCCGTGCTAAGTAGGGTTGTGGAATCCTTGGGTATACGATCCCCTACTCAGCATCAGGTTTATAGTAGGGTTAAGGTATCATTGGTTATGCGATCCCCTACTCAGCGTGTGGTTTCTGTAGGGTTGAGGCATCGTCAGTTCGATCCCCTACATCACGAGTTATACCAGATAGGTTTCTGGTATCATCATGACCACCTTTATATGGGTGATGATCCTCTATTTGTGTGACGTGCTTCTGTCGAGCGCCAGATCAGGTTGTGGTATCCCCCAACGGATCCTGGGTGTGATCCCCTATCTGTGAGAACTATGTATTCCAGATCGGGTGGTGGTATCCCCTAGGGGACCTTGGGAGTGATCCCCTATCTGCGAGCTTCGTACACCGGAGTGGGTTCTGGTATCCCCTAGCTGACCCTAGGAGCGATCCCCTATCCGAGGTGTTTGGTGGTTATGTTGTTTCAGCGAGGTTTCCTCAGTGATGCTATCCGATGAGCGTGATCCCTCGGGTGAGCGTCTGAGAGGTTTGTGTGAAACCCGATGGGGTGTATCTCTCGGATGAGTGTCATCTGGGATGATAGTGTTCTTGTGCTGTACTATCCTGGTTGTGGACAGTTGCTGGTGATGAGTTCGGTACCTCATGTGGCTTGGTGCGTGGGCTGAGTATATATGGATTGGTCATGGTGTATGTATGGACATACACCTGAGATGAGCTGACTAGTTGTGTTTAGCCGAGGATGGTCACGAGATGGAGTTTCTCTCTCCATTTGGTTCCCTCTGGATGGGATGAGTGGACTATTTCCTTTCAGTTTCTCTCTTTTGATTTGTTTTTTTGGGGTGCATACTAAGTATGTTTATACTCACCTCTGCACGGGCTTTGACCGCACATGTTTGTGTCTTGTGCAGACCACAGGCCTTTCGACGGAGTCCTAGGAGGACCCAGAGTGGGCAGAGCTAAGTGAGCGAGACTGACCGGGGTGTTTACCGGTGCAGTGCTGAGGGAGCATTCCAGCGGGTGTTTGTGGCAGTGTTCGCCTTCTTCATAGCAGGTTGGACGTGCTTTGTAGTTTTCTTTTAGTGGGCCATGTTTTTCCCTTTTGTACTTCTGTTGTACTCTAGTTGTGTGATAGTTGTATGCATGAATTTATTTTTCAGTTTTATATATCTCTGCACTGTCTCATGGAGGTGTATGTGGGTGCGTATGTACGGGAACCTTAGACAAATTCCTCCCATGAGCGTGATAGCGTACTCGGCGCTAGACGCCATCCCCTGGCCTATTGGAGGCGGGCTTGGGGAGTCACGGCTCGAGCCCCATTGGGTCGGGTCATGAAATTTTTATTATATAATCATGGTTTAAAAAGAATTTAACCAGGCGGAGGATTGAAAAAATAAAAACACTCATTGATGAATGTTACATATTCTCCGAGTAACCATTATAAGATTCCACCAAAATCCCACATAGGAAGGATATATTACAAAAATAAGTAATATAGGATTATAGGAGGTAATAATAAATTTTATTTGGGTATTTATTTACTGAAAAAACTATTTTAAGGTGTGATTATGAGATGAAAGGGGGTGGCTATTTATAAGCAATGTTAGTGGCACACCTGTAATTTGTTGGCATGAAAAGGTATAACCACATTTTTCTCAAGACAAAATGCAAAAAATGAAGTTATATCCCAACATATTAATTATAAGATATAAATATTTCTAGAAAATATATTTGATACACGTTTTAATTTCATTTTAATCCTTATTTTTTTTAGTTTAACCCCATGTAAACCCGTTTTTACCTTAACTGTGGTAATTAATATTTATTGTTTTAACAATTAATTTTGGGAAAAAATAATTTTTACTTATTGGATAA
The DNA here is from genome assembly GCA_963277665.1 of Viscum album. Lineage (NCBI taxonomy): Eukaryota > Viridiplantae > Streptophyta > Magnoliopsida > Santalales > Viscaceae > Viscum > Viscum album. The sequence goes on along the minus strand of OY728130.1, from coordinate 378,447,901 downwards.
TTTAAATTATTATAATTCAAAATATGGAATAATTTTTTTCAGATTCAATTTATAGAAGTGGGAAATTTTAATTTAAAAATAATCTCGTTGATGTTACAGGAAAGCTGGGTTTTCCAAGAGAAATTGTTCAAAAGCTTACAATGTATATATGTCAAAATTAAATAAGTAAATGATTATGATGACCTAAATTTTATTAATATATATATATATATATTAAATAATAATTATTGAAATATAATTTAAGATATAAAATAACTTTATAAATAGTTTAAACAAAAATGCAGTTTTCAATTTAAATTCAGTATTTTTCACTATTCATCAAAAATTTATTCTTTTTAGAAAATCATCAAATATTCAAGATAAGATAATATTTTAAAGACAATTAAAAAAATAGAAATTTTTTCTCTAATTTTTTTTATATGTTTCAGAATTTATTTTTAAAATAAGTTCACAAAAAAGATACAATACTGTTTTTTAGAAAAACATTGTTTTTATACATATGATTGATTTTATTCTATCATTTTGAATAGAAAACACATTAAATTAATTCAAAATAATTTATTGAATATATAATCAATTAATTTCATTAAAATAATTTTTATACATTTTCTTGATTAATTTATTGAGGTAAAATGTGATTCTTTGCATACAATTGGTTTTTTCAAAGAATGATTTCCTTTATTTTCAAATATTTTATGATTTTATGTTTCAATGAAATGGTAACCAAAGAATTAATTTTATTTACATCGGTTCGCCATATTTTTTAATATTTTATTTTACCCTATTCATACTATCTACTCCTACATCTAGGTGATTTATATTATATAATAATATCATAATAATATGTCAATATTAGTTTAAACTCTCCGTTGTGTGTAATAAAAAATAAATTCAGCGTTACATGTAATGAATTTTTTTAAAATTTTTAAATTCATTTTAAAAAATATGGAACGAAATCGCACAGTTTTATAATATTCTATGTGGGATACATTACATGATTCGTTATTAAATATAGAACATATAATTTCATGGGTTAGATTATATGTGTTGATCATATGATATCCATTCAAGACCCACCAATAATTCTATATATAAGAAAATATTAAAATTAATGTAACTATTAAAACATATTTCATTATTATCTTAGTTTAACTGACAATTTTTTACTTAGATTTTGAGTCTTATATTATTCTCTCTTATATAATGAACTTTTTTTATCCAATTGTTAGATATAAGGATTATTCTCAAGTAATGTATGTATATTAGATTTATATTAATTATACATCATTACCATTATTTATATACCTATTAATATTATATCTACAATAACAATTAATTGAATCTTTATGTTTATATATAATAAATATTACCAATTATTGAGTTTGGAAGGTTGAGGCCATATTTCTAATGTTGAACGATGGATATAGAAAATGTAAATGTGAATATAAGTCATTTAAATATATTATACATATTTTAATAAAAGATAATTATTGTAAATTATATTTATTATAGAATATTCACCTAATGCTACACTATGTAAGACTAATAAATATGTAGAAGTCATAAGGGATTTAATTGATCATTCATTTCTTGGATTTGTGCGCCTTACACTGAGAAAAATGTTGTTCAACATCAGAGTAGGGAATTCAATGTTGGGATGATAAAGTAATTAAATAATATTAAAAGAATTGATAACTATGGAATAATGTGTATTGGATGTGATAGTTAATCAATATAATTATGATTTCAAGGAATATGTTTTTGATCATATAGATGAATTAAACACCTTCACAAATTTGTTGACATCACTGTGAATTAAACTCGATGTTGTGGCATGTGAACTTTTTTATTGTCTTCATTACCAAATAAATGGGAATCATACAAAATATCCATGACAAATTATTTATGAAATAAAATTTTGATGTATAATGATGTGTTATATATGATAAAAATTTAGGATATTCACATAAGAGTTCTCAAAAGATTCTCAAGTTCATAAATATAAATGTATTGATGAGATATATATATAAAGAGATATAATTATGGATAATGATCATAATAAAAAGGAATAAAATTTAATATCGCACAGTGGATAATTATTATTATCATGATTTGGGGTAATAAAGTCAATTTTAGGAAGGAATGTAGACCAAACAATTATGCTTGAAACTGATGAAGAAAAAACAAAATATAATGGAACTAATGACGTTATTCAGTTGAGTTTAGTTAAACCAGTTGATTCATGGATTATAAAATTAATGGAATCATTCAATTATATACTGAAGAATGTATTTCTAAAAAATTATTTTCCTTTAAAATCTAGAAAGGATAATCAAAGGGATTCGAAACCATTAATATAATTAGAAAATTTGAGGGAAATATCAAAAATTAAAGTTTAATTTTTCTTATTTAGATAATTTATTTTTTTTAAGTAGATTGGAAAATAATAATATTTCCATCATGTGGTTTTATAATGTAGGTTTTCACACATTTTTCACTGGTGGGGATTGAAAAATTACCGATGGAGCTATGGTCATCACATATGAAGTAAAGAATAGAATCCTATGAAGAATGATCGAAAATATCATAGATATAGTTTCAATAATAAATTATATTAGGATTCACAATTATTGAGTTATATAATATGAAACCTGAGATAATAGTTGATAATGGTTATGAAAAAAAGGAAAAAATTTCCCAAAATATTATGTCGGTGGGTGTTGGTATAGGTGAATATTGTATCATTATAGATTAGAAGAAGGGTTCATTAAAAAAAGTGGCATAACATCGAATCCTAGAATGATTGGAGAAGTACACATTGTTCATTTAGGATATAAAAATGTATATTCTATTAAAGGGTCACTATACTGTGTGAAAGTTTTCAATAACTCAACAATGAAAGTATGATTTTATTTTTTGAAAAGAAAATATTATATCTTTACCCAATTTCATAATTAGATGAAATTTAGGGAAAATGAGTAGAGATAAAAGTTAAAATTCTGAAGGTCTGAAAATAGAGGAGAGTATTCCTATATTGAGCTTAAAAATTAAATTCTTATATAGAAATTCAGTGAAATAAGAATCTCATAGGAATAGTATAACAGAATAGTATGGATTGGATGATGAATGGAACAATGTAAATCCATTCCAAGATTATGAGGCTACACATAGGGTTACTGAAGAAATTTTATAGAGAGTTAAATGATATTGAAATATATATAATCAACTAAAGTATATATATAAATTTGATAGAATTACTACTAAATTAACCCCAATAAGTAAAATATGTTTGTATCTATCATTTAAGATATGTTTTTACGTTTTCTTATTTTTATATAGATTCCAATACAAGGGATAAAACGGATAAAAATTTCATGAAACTAGTCATTATTATACATGGTGATGAGGAGTTCAGATATTACTTCTTGGATGGAGAGAATAAAAATATTGTTAGAAAAATTGAAATATTTTTAAAAATGTTTTATATATAAGTACCTTTAGGTAGTATAAACTAATTATAGGAATAAATTATCATTGTGCCACAAGTTTGTGGAGCATGATTGAGTATGTGAGGGTGTAATAACATAACAATTAGATCTTACACCTTGAGTAGGGTTAAAGAAAAAATAAGGATGAAAAGACTTGTGTATAAGAATTTTTTATCAATATATTATATTTTATTAATTAATGGTTGATAAAATGAGTGTATTTCGAAGGAAATACAATTTATAGAGTTATTAATGTGGTAGTTGGCTATAGAGGATGATATTTCATCATTTTATGCTAAAAATATAGAGAGATAACTCTTTTCCACAAGGATAGAAATAATTGATGAAAAATGGTCATAATAGGATAAGTAAGCACATCATTTGAAGATTAGATACAAGTAAAGGATCATGGTGAAATTTTTTCAATATGAATGATGTCTATCATCAGCTGATATTTTTTACTTGTTTGGAATCATTATACAATCAAAGAAATATTTATTATTATTACATTATAGATTTACATCATGATTATCATGGTGTAATGAATTATTTCCTTCATAAGGACTAGGGGGTCAAATATAGGAAGAATCCAAATTTATTGGTTCACTTTGGAAATAAAGACGGAGTTTGCAATCTCTAGAAAAAATTTTATGGGTTAAACAAGGAATTTAGGTTCTTGAAAAAATATTGATGCATCCATGTGTAAAAAAGTATAAAAATATTATGACATGGATGAATTATGTTGTTTTATTTCTTTTAGTGATGGATACATCATATGACATCTATATATTGTTGACATTATAATTGAATTATCATGTATATAGAGGATTAATTAGCATAATGGGTATTTGTCTGATGAGTTTGAGATGAAATATTTGGAGGAAGCTAGTGATATTTTTTGAATAAATATGGAGAGATAATATGTAAATGGATCCTTGAGGTCATAATAGGCTAACTATATTATAATGGTATTAAAAATATTTATTATACTAAAATAATGACATTTTTTTATTCCATTTTATTTTTTAAAATTATGAAAATATAAATCACCAGATAATCAATAATAGGTTGATTACATGGAAAACGATCATTATTAATAAGCTCATGAAAGATATATATGTATGTTATTGTGTGTATCTATCATGATAATTATCATATTTTGGGAGTTATTCTAAGGTAATTGTATTACTTTATAATGAAAATTTTAAAGAGTCTATAGGGCACATTGATGTATCTAGAGGGAAGAAAAGAAGCGTATTTGAACGTTACAAATGAAAAATCAATAATGGGGTATGTTGGTAGTAAATATAATGGTGATGTTGATAGTAGGATTAGAACTTATTTTGTGTTTACTTGTATATTAACTTTTTTAATTTGGATATATCAATTATGAAATGTGGTGGTGATATACACTAAAGAGGTATAGTATATAATTGTAATTTATTATAGGAAAGAGATGGTTTGGATGAGAAACTTATCAAAAGTTGTAGATATAAATGGATATAGTCATAATGTTATACATATTACAAAGAACATAATATTTCATGTTGGGATAAATTTTTTTGATAAAGTACCACTTTATATGTGGATTAATATTAGAAGGATTTTTGGAAATGATGAAGATTTAAGGAACTATTAATCAGCCTAACATGATTATGAATCCTATTATGATTGATAATTTGAATAAAGTTTGGGCCTATGTTGGTATTCATTAATTAATTGAGGTTAAGGAACATAGTAAAATAGATCACTATGGGATTATAGAATAAAAAACTACAAGTAACTCATCAATCAATAATTTATAATTGATGTTTTGATAGGAACAAATATAATCTTGCATGAATAATAAACATGGAATTTAATATTTGAATATATTTTTTTACATTAGCAAATATGCAAGAGGAGGAGTTAATATACAATAATTTAAATATATATGGAACCACCAAAAGAGGTATGTTTTCTAGATAAATTTATATGTGGGTATTATTAGAATAGTAGATCCAATTACATCCAATTAATTTTGGCTAAATTCCAATGGAATTTAAATTAAAATATTTAAAAAATATTATGGTTTGAACTCCCTAGATATTTATTCGTTCTATGTGGGAAGAAACCCTAGTATTGGGGGCCCAAGGGCCAATGTCCCTCTACTAAAATTGGGAGGGAAAGCAGTTGATATGAGTGACTATAAACGAGTTAACCATTGATACCAATAGGGTGTACCATTGAATCCATGTTTTATGATCCATGTGGCACACTTATGCATGAAATGAAATGTTTAAGAAGGGTGCGCCCTTTATAGCACTCCAATGCATTGGGTAAAGTATAGTATCATGATAAGTCATGTGAAATGAGTGTTGACTCATGATAATTCAAGTGCAACGAGGGTTTACTTGTTCTTCAAGTGCAATGAGGGTTTACTCATGCTCCATGTGCAATGAGCCTTGACTCATGCTAATTCAATGTTTAGTGTTGTTGCCACATTTCCATGTTATGATTATCATGCTTTATCATTACTTTATTTTCATGTTACTCTTATGCTCTATTTATGTTCCTATTGCCTAACATGTATTGTACTCCTCATGTTATTCATTGTGTACTCCCTTACTGGGCTTTATAGCTCACCCTTTTCTTATGCATGTCCTCAGGTTATCCCATGCAATGCTAAGTACGAAGGAATGTAGTGGTCATGTAAAGGAAGTTTTCAATAAAGATGTTGTATTTCAAGTTTAAAGTTTTTATGTAATGATCCTAATCCCCAAAGACACTAAACCTCTAGATCTTCTTTGTTGGATCAAGTGATGTTTTATGTAATAAATCATGTTTAAGTTGTAATAAAAAGCAGGGTTGTCATATGATGAACGCCGACAGTTCCTCAAACGTGGAAGCTCTCTAATGACCTTGAGATAAGGAATGATATTTTGAATATCTTTCCCCCATTCATGACATCCTTCATGAATTAATAATGTCTATGCCTCTTGCTACTACTCTAACGTGGAGGGTGCAGGCTAAACGAACAGGGCCAGACCCCTCGGAAAATCTTGTGGTGTTGTTGTGTTCTTCGTGATGGTGGAAGACGGTGACCAGTGTCGGTGAATAGCATCAGTGATACTCAGGAACGATGGACAGCACCATGGCCGCCTGCAAAGACGGTAGTAGTACAACCTCACCGCCGATGAAGGGTTGGGGCCCTTCGGCAAGGAAAGATCAAGGACGATGGCCATCCACACAACGGGGGTGGCAGCGCGCGATCGTGCCACTTGGAAAGCAAGGGCCGTGACTTTGTGCTGCGACGATGAATGGAAGGAAACTAGCGTTCAACCAGCTGCGGAAGGGAGGAACATGACGCACCACCAGGAGGAACAAGGGATGGCCATTTTGGCCAGCCGAGCTGAACCATGCGGGACCCGCGGTAGGTCCCGCGTGCTGCTGGCGACTGAATGGCGTCAGCCATTCAGTGAGAGGAGGCGGGGGGCGCGCGACTCCCCCAGCATGTGGCCAGGCTGGGCCAAACCAAGCATGACAGGTCCACCCGAATGGGGTTGATTCGTCCTCAACTGGGTTAGGTTAACCCATACCGGGTCGGGCCGGGTCAGGTCGGTCTGACTGGGTCGGTCCGGACATGGACCAACTTCGACCCATATTCGCTCTTTCGGCCATAACATTGGCACCAGGTGTCTGTTTGACAAACCGTCTATGACGCCAGAAACCATGGACTGAGATAGTCCCTCTTGGAATAACCCACACAATATTTGGATAAAGTGGGGGGTATAGTCTGGTTGGATCGAGCATGAATCCAACCGGTCCCTCGGGTCTAAAAGGCTAATAACTTACAGACCAGGCATCCGATTGACACGCTGTCTATTGCGTTGAGACCCCTAATAAATGACAGTCCTTTAGGATACATTTTCATGGGACTTCTTGGTATTTGGAGTATCGACTTGTGTCTTGAATAGTGTACCCTCCAGGAATCAAGTGTGCTTAGTTCGAGAACCCTGTAGATGGCTGTAACATGAGAAAGTGATCCATCATGTGTCTATATTTGAGGATTCCAAATGGATCCGCTCATGGAATCCATGTGGTTCTATTGTACTAGGATCCTGTGTGGTTATGATGATGAACTAGGATCCAGTGCAGGTCTGACGAAGTACTAGCATCCTGTGTGGGTCTGACGATTTACTAGGATCATGTTTGGGTCTGACGATGTACTAGGATCGTGTGTGGGTCTGACGATGTACTAGGATCATGTGTGGGTCTGACGATGTACTATGATCCTGTGTGGGTCTGACGATGTACTAGGATACTGTGTGGTTCTGACGTTGTACTAGGATCCTACATGGGTCTGATGATATACTAGGATCCTACATGGGTCTACCTCTTAATAGAGTAAGATGATTCAGTAGTTACGACTAATCATCTATACTACTATACATAAGATATACCTAGTGTGAGCTGATTCCTTACCGTCATGGTGATACCTTTGTGGTATTCTTTTGTGTGGTGTACCTGTGTGGTACTGTCCTTTGTGGTGATAACTTGGTGGTATTTTTCTGTGTGGCGTACATGTGTTGTACTTACCTTTGTGGTGATACCTTAGTGGTATTCTTTTGTGTGGCCTACCTGTGTGGTACATACCGTCATTGTGATATCTTTGTGGTATTTTTCTGTGTTGCGTACCTGTGTGGTACTTTCCTTCTTGGTGAATCCTTTGTTCTATTCTTCTATGTGGTGTTACCTTTGTGGTACTTACCTTTGTGGTGTTACCTTCAAGGTATTCCTTCCTTTGTTGAATTTTTGAGCATTGGGATATTGAGTTGGACCTTGTGTTTCCCCATGAAAGAGACGAGTATATTTGATACCTTCGCTATATCTATGGGCATATACCTAAGTAGGGTGTCCAGATGTTTACATTCTTTGTGGTTTATCCTTTTTCAATTTTGTGAGACCTATGAGGGTCTCAGGATCCTTACTGAGTGTCATTATACTCAACCATGCATGGGCTACGCACGCACCTTGTTGTGTTTGGTACAGACTACGGATAGCACGGACTAAGGATGATAGTACCAGGAATGGAGGTAGCTCGGAGGGGTACATTAGACGAGGCATAACACAGAGATGACTGTTAAAGAGCTGTACCAACCCTTCAGGTAGGATCCTTGGTGGGTGTTCAGAGGAGATGTTTTAATTTTCTTGTACATTCCAGTTGGGATTGTATTCTGGACCCTTTTTCTTTCTGTACACACTGTTTTTACTATACAATTTACATTGTTCTTGTATCCTGATTTGTGCTTGGTTGTGTGAGTAAAAATGTTATAAAGGAAATGCTTTCCCGGTTTTAGGGAATACACCTTTCGGCACTAGTCTCCAGCCCCTGACCTATGGAAGGCGTACTTGGGGTAGTCACGGCATGGGCCCCAGGGGACGGATTGTGAAAAATTTGTATCATAGGAGTCGATTCCACCATAGAACATGGACTATGATGTTTTTTATGTGGATATAGTGTTAAGTGTTATGATTGTGGTTTTCAGTTTAGGGAATCCAGTGTTGGTGCAATGACCGATGTAAACATACACCAAGACCCTGAAATTTAATTTCTTACTCATCGCGCGAAAAAACTGATTGCGTGTGTTTTGAAAAGTTTTCTTTTAAATTTCATGGATTCATCTCACTAGGTATAACTTGATGACTGTGGATCACCCGTTCCTTATCATGAGGCTGCTACGTAGACAACTAGCATGGATTCTCGAAAGAGTACATGATGACGGCCCACCGAGCGACAAGGCTCTAGTGCAGGGCCCTCTTAATATGATAGAACCTTTTAGTGGTGTACCAGTAGTACCACCACCCATTGGGAATCAGTTACCACTAGCCGGACTGGCGGATGTTGCATGCTGACTGATCGCGTTTCATGAGTTCTAGCAGCAGTGGCCTCCAAGGTTTCGAGGCGAGATAGTTTCCCACACTATTGAGGGCTGGCTGGAGGTGGTTTCTAGAGTTTTCAGCCTAGATGAGACACCAGTAGAGCAGATGGTGATCTTAGATACCAGCCTTTTCTAGTGAGTGACCATTAGGATGGTCCGCATAGTGATGAAGCTTTGGTACGTGGACCATTACCTAAGATAGTACATTTGGGTAGTTTGTCGGCAATATCATTTCCCATTGGTCACCAGTTACAACCAACAGTACCGATGGAGGACACATATAGGCTTAGTGAATTACCAGTGATTCAAGATGAGATACCCCTTAGGTTCCGGGGTGACACTTCTCGAAATAAGATCTATACCAACGGTTTTGGACAAACTGTTGGTATAGTTCACTAATTTTGACCTATACCAACAGTTTGGCCAAAATTGTTTGTATAGGTCCATTATAGAGACCCTACACCAATGGTTTGACCTCAAACTGTTGTTATCGGTCCCTAAATAAAAGAACCTATACCAACGGTTCTCAAAACCGCTGGTATAGGTCTATACAAACAATGTTTAGAACCGTTGGTATAAGTACATGTATTTTTAATGGAATCCTCTTACAAAAAAAATTAAATAAATAAAAAATTTAAAATAAATATGATAATACATATATATATTTATGAAATTATGTTCACAAAAGTATGTTAGGTTAGTGGTTAGGTCGTTCAATCACAAATGGGAGGTGCTGGGATCAAAACGAACCGAGTGATTCTTTTTTTAATTACATATACCAACAGTTTTATGGAACTGTTGGGGTAGATTTTCATATTACTTATACCAACGGTTTTCAAAACCATTGGTATAAGGTTATACCAAAAGTTTTCCAAAAACCATTGGTATAGACCTATCCCCACGGCTTACTAGCAAAAGGTTCTCCAAACCCTTTGTATAGGCTATACCAACGGTTTGGAGGCCAATACCAACAGTTCCAAACCATTGGTATAGGGTATTTTTCAAGTAGTGTGAGCTCGAATCACAGGTGGCTGAGAAATGGCTTGAGCAGGTGGTTGGGAGTTTTCTAGAAGTTATAAAGCTTCGGTAGGACGACATGTTAATAGATGAGTATTCATCGAGGTGTACCGATCATTCTTGGTACTCGAAAAATATGATATGATCAGTGCTTCGGGGCATGGAATTTCGAGTGCAGTGTGTTTAAGGACGTCTGAGCCATCACTATCCCTCTATGTATTTCTACTTATGTTGGGGTGATAGAGAGTTCCTTTGGGGTTGAATGTTCTTTGGCTGAGTGGATACAACCAGTGAATGTTAGTAGTGGGAAAATAGGAAATTGGAACCAGTCTTAGAGACATGGGCATGTAAAATTGTTTCGGGAAGAATAAATGTTAGGACAGATGAATTTTCAGGGTTATCGACAAGGAAGAAGAGATATGGGAGGAAAATGAGGTGGTGTACATTTTGACATGTTAAAACCACCCCTATTGTGGTCCCCAACATGCTCAGAGAGATTGAGAAAAGGGAAGATGGTAGATTCATGCAGTCAAGGAGTGCGACCCATGGTCTACATGAATGATTCAACGTACGATCGATGTCTACTACTAGCTACCGTATCAATATAAATACGCACCAATCACTCTTTCGATCCAAGAATATTTTCCAAGACCTAGATTTTCCGGTTAAACCGTTGAATTTACCATCACGTCTAGATATACATTGGGGAGGAGACTCGATAATGACACTTACGCTGATGGAGTGATATGACCCTTGAGGTGAGAGTTTTGGTTGCAACCTCTTGGTGGAAGCATGGAGGACTTACGAAATTAGTTTGGGTATGACTAGACATCGACAATTCATACACAGATTGACTGTATTAGGAAAAATGGTTGTGGATTATCTACAATGTTTGGATGAGGTTTCCCTTAGTCGGAGAAAAAAGAAACCCAGGAAGCACGGGATAAAATCATGCATAGGAGGGTGAAACCAATAACTCTTGAGTTGGACAACCTTACCCTCGTGAGAGTAGGAGTTTTGAGTTTTCATTTTCCAACGGAGTGGCTAGAGTTCCTCCAGGACTACGACTTTGAGATAGTCTATACTCCTGGCAATGGAACATGGTAGCAAATGCACTCAGCAGGAGGTCTGGCCTGTAGCTGCTGAGTGGGGTGAAAGACCAACTAACCGCTTTTCAGATATCCTACATGGATCGAGATAGAGCATCTTATCTTTAGTATCTAACAATCACTCCCCCACTTCTTCAGCGGGTCAAGGAGGCGCAGCATGGGGACACTGACTGGGAGGCTTAGTGTGTTTAGGTATCCTCAGTCAAGCCACCTGATGGATTTTATGAAGGTGGGGAGCACATCATCCTATTTATAGGATGTACCATGGTACTAGTAGCGCTATAGGAGGAGGTGTTGAGGCAGTCCCATATGTCCCCTCAGATGGTACATCATGGTGTGGTGAAGATGTATTAAGATCTCTGACATCAGTACTGATTGCTCGAGATAAAGGATGTTGTGGAAGAGGTTGTATCACGATGTCTCACTTGTCAGCATGTGAAGACTGCATAGAGATAGTAGAATTCTTATATCGAAAACATATAGAAACCCTTAGAGATCTAGGAGGGGGACCACGTATTCTTGCAAGTCCCTCTTTGATAGGGACTACAAAGATTTGTCCGAGGTGGCAGGTTATCACTGGAGTTTATCAGTCCATTTCTAATACTTCAGAGGATAGGAAAAGTAGCATATTTCCTGGCTCTTCCACCATAGTTGGAGAGGGGGAACGACGCCTTGCTTATATCCCAGATGAGGAGATAAGTGTCGACCCACCGCACATCATCCACCACGGTGATGTAGACTTCGATGATGGGGTGACGTTTATCGAGGTTCCAGTAGAGATTGAGGATTAAAAGTACCAGGTCCTCAGTGGACGGTCGATACTTCTGGGGCGCTTTTACTGGCAGCATAGGAAACTCCAGAAAAGAACATGGGAGCAGGTGGCTTAGTTTTGTGCTCAGCACCCTCTTTTTGTTGTTTTTCTTTTGTTGTGTTTTTCAGGGACGTAAATCCCTATGGTGGAGAGAATTTAATGTCTTGTAAATTCCAAATAATGTTTTTTAAAATTATATGGAATTATTTTGAGACTGTGAAATCTAACGGCCCGCGATTCCAAGACCTAGGGTGCCCATAATCATCTGTCAATGTTTGGTTGTGTTTTATTTAGCGGGATCATGAAATTTTCCTAAAAAGGTAGAATAACTATTAAACAGTAACTTGGAGTTGAAATATAATGGAACTTTTGTGTTCAGTATGGCTGGTTTACCATAGGCATGACTTATGTTTAGTCGGTGTGAGCCTCCTGTGAGAAAACCCAAAAATGGGATAATCATGAATAAAATAATTAAATAAATTATTTTATTTTTTAAAATGATTATAAATCACTAACGTTAACTCGGATTGAAAATATGAGACCACCACTGAACTCATGAGGGTATTCTCTCTTTAGGAAGACACGAACATTGGTCGGCATGGGCCACCGGAAAATGTTTGTTTTTTTCCGTAAATAAAATAATTAAGTGAAAATTATATTATTGTAAAATTCATAACTTTTAAAAGGTAACTCGGATTTGAAACTTGAGAGTATTGTTGGGTTAGTTGGGGTGTGTTTCACTTATTCAGAGAATATCCTCGGCCGGTTCAGGTCGAGGGTGACTGTAAAAAATTTTCCAAACATTTTTTTCCGGTACATTTAGGAAATGCACAGGTGTTGTTTTGTAACTTTTGAACCAGTGGTCAAAATTGATATCTAAGGACAGTGTTGAACTTGCAGCCCTGATATTCACATAAGTATACCTTCACTTCTACTATAGTAGGTCTGGAGAAAAATATAGTTTTTTTAACTTTTAATAGAATAAACAATATAACTTTATTATTTTATTTGTATTCTATTCCTCCAACGGAAGAGTAGTAATGTGGGACAAGTGACGTGTGAAGCCAATAAATTTCTTGAACATTCAATTATATGTGACCTCACCATTCGGGAATTAGAAACGTTCTTAATTAATGGTCCTCCATTAATACCAAGAATGATGCACACCCTTACCCTATCTTATTTATATAGAGCTTGGGGAGAGGTGTTGGAACTGCTTCTCCATGCAATGAATTGCTGAGAAAGTGAAGTGATGCTAAAACCTTGGAGGACGGAGCCAGTACCAGTGGGATTCTACAAGCGACTCTGAAACCTTGAACCGGAGACTGATTAACTAGTGACGTCGTTGGAGGCGAGTTGTGGGGGACGATGAACACCGACACTTCCTCAAACACAGATGATCTCTAACGAACTTAAGGTAGGAAATGTTATTTTGAATACCTTTACCCTATTCTTGACATCCTTGTTGAATTAATAATGTTTATTCCACTTGATACCCCTCTAACGCGGAGGGTGCGGGCCAAACGGATAGGGCTCGACCCCTCTGAAAATATTGTGGTGTTGTTGCGTTCTTCGCGATGGTGGAAGACGTCGACCAGTGCCAGCAAATGGCACCAATGAGACTCGGAAATGATGGCCGGCTCCACAGACGGCCACAAAGACAGCGGTGGTGCAACCACGCCACCGGAGAAGGGCCATGGCCCGTCGTCTGCAGCGAAGTAAGGGTGGCGGCTAGTGGAGGCCAGCCACACGACATGGGAGGCGGTGCGCGTCCGCACTGCCCGACAAGAAAGGGGCACGACATTCAACTGTGACGGCGAAGGGAAGGCAGCCAAATTTCGGCTAGTTGTGGTGGGGCGGCACATGATGTGCCACCAGGAGGACCAAGGGCAGGCTATTTTGTCCAGCCGAGCTAGCCCGAGCGGGACACGTAGCGGGTCACTCGTGCTGCTGGCGATCGAACGGCTTCAACCATTCGGTGAAATGAGGCAGGGGGCACGCGACTCCCCCCCTCATGTGGATAGACTGGGCCGCACAGCGTAGTTCTGGCCAGACCTAGTGGGCCAGGCCGGACCCAATGGGATGGGCCACCCTGAACTGGGTCGTGTCGACTCAGGCTGGGTCAGGTCGGTCGGACCGGCCCGAACCGGACCCGGACGAACTTCAACCCATATTCACTCTTTTTCCCATAAATTTGGCATCGGACATCCGTTTGATGAACCGTCTATAGCGCCAGTAAACTTAGAGCAAGACAATACCTTTTGTTATACCCGACTTGAGATTTGGATATAGTTGGTGTATGGTCAGGTTGGATCAAGTATGAATCCAAATAGGCCCTTAAGACTATATGACTAATAACTTACAGACCGGGAATCCTATTGACGCACCATCTATTGAGTTGAGACCCCTATTACGTGGCAGTACTTTGGGATACTTCTTCATGGTATTTCTTTGCATTTAGAGTATCGACCTATGGATTGATGAGCGTACCCTCCTAAAATCAAGTGAGCTTAGTGCGGGAACCCTGTAGTTGGATGTAACATGAGAAATGGATCCTTCATGGGTCTATATTTGAAGATTCCACATGGATCTTGTCTAGTAATCCATGTGGATTTACTTTACTAGGATCCTGTGTGGGTCTGACAATGAACTAGGATCCTGTGTGTGTCTAACAAAGAACTAGGATCCTGTGTGGGTCTGACAATGTACTAGGATCCTGTGTGGGTCTGACGATGTACTATGATCCTTTGTGGGTTTGATGATGTACTAGGATTCTGTGTGGGTCCGAAGAAGTAATAGGATGTCATGTGGGTCTGACGGTGTACTAGGATCTAGTGTGGGTCTGACGATGTACTAGGGTCTTGTGTGGGTCTGATGATATACTATGATCGCATGTGGGTTTCACTCTTAATAGAGTAATATGATTTGTAGGTACATCTAATAATCTTTACTATTATACCTAAAATATACCTAGTGTGAGCCGAGTCCTTACCTTCATGGTGATACCTTTGTGGTATTCTTCTGTGTGGCATACCTGTGTGGTACTTTCCTTCCTGGTGATACCTTGGTGGTTTTCTTCTGTGTGGTGTACCTATGTGGTACATAGCTTCGTGGTGATAACTTTGTGGTATTCTTCTTTGTGTCATACCTTTATGGTACTTACCTTTGTGGTGATTTCTTTGTGGTATTCTTCTGTGGGGCATACCTATGTGGTACTTTACTTCTTGGTGAAACCTTTGTGATTTTCTTCTATTTGGAGTTACCTTTGTTGTACTCACCTTTGTGGCATTACCTTCATGGTAATCCTTCTTTTGTGGAACAGTTGAGCTTTGGGCTTTGGAGTTGGAATTTGTGTTTTCCCATGAAGGAGATGGGTATACTTGATAAATTGGGTATATGTATTGGCATATACCTATGTAGGGTTGTCAAATGTTTATATGCATTGTGGTATATCCTTTGGGGTTTTTGTGAGACCTTTGAGGGCCTCAGGGTCACTACTGAGTATCGTTATACTTACCCCTACACGGGATACTCCTACACCTTGTTGTGTTTGGTGTAGACGACGGACATCACTGATTGAGGATGAGAGTACTAGGAATAGAGGTATCTCGAAGGTGGAAATTAACGATGCCTACGAAAGTGAATACCTTTTTAGAGTTGCACCAAACCTTCAGGTAGGATCCTTGGCGGGTGTTCACAAGAGCTATTTCAGTTTTCTTGTACTTTCCAGTTGGGCGTTTATTTTGGACCCTTTTTCATACTATACACACTCTTTTTTCTATACAGTTTACTTTGTGCTCGTATCCTGCATTGTGCATGGTTGTGTGAGTTTACAGGTTATAAAGGCAATGCCTTCAAAGTTTCAGGGAATAAAACTTTCAGTGCTAGTCGCCAGCCCCTGGCCTATGGAAGGCGGACTTGGGGGTAGTCACAGCACGGTCTTAGGGGACGGGTTGTGACATTATTATAGAAAAAATATATATTTATGAATATGAAAATAAATCCATATGTATCTAAATAATATATTGAAATATTATTACTAGTTACTCTAGGAACATAATAATTGTTCATTAAAACAAAACTCAATCATTTCGGTAATGTGAGGTGGTAGTCTCTAATGGCTAGTCTATCCATCCTCACTTCATTATCATCTTGTAGATCCACCTCATCTCAGTTAATCATCCAAAATTCTCATGTTTCATTTATTTGGATAGAAATGTGATCACAACAAGTAATATCTAATACAAAAAACGTAGATATAAAATGACTACACTCAATAATGAATTGAACTGAAGATTTCACTTACTTATTTGTATGGATAAAATTCATCTTTTAGCATCCCTTTTACCACATGAAAAATCACCACATCATGTTATTTTCCATTCCTATGGATCTTCTTATTTGTAGAAGGATTGTGAACCAAATCCTTAGACATGGGATGAGCCTTTAGCCCCTTTTATTTATTCTACTTGTAATGAACATAATATTTACAAATAAAATTACCATTATGATTTTAATTAAATGTATTATTATATAATATGGTTATAAAAAAAATAAACTATTTGGTTTTATTATATCCTATCATAGTTAAAGGACCATTAACCATTATGACCATTGACAACATAGCTTTTGAACATTGATCAGTTGATTTGTATAAATATAGGGTTTTATAAAATCTAATTTACATAGAAAGAAGGAATTGATGGCCTAAATCATTAGAATCATACCATATGAAGCCCATTCGTAGGATCTTTTATGGGAGATAACATGTCTAGGATTTTGCACTGAACAATCCTATGCTATGATCCAATAACTTTAGCCTAATCGAAACTGTTTATGGTAAAATATCAAGCTCATTTAGATCATAGACCAAACCATGTATGTCGAACCACCACTGAAATTTTTCACCATCACACACCTTAGACTTAGGGTGTTTTGTGCGGTATAAAATGGATATGTATCATGAACCTAGAAATAACATTATGTAAATTATTTTTTATATAATAATAAATATACTTTCATCATATTAATGTTACCTTATCAATGTTTTTTATTTTTATAATATAATAATTCAAATTGTACTTTTGGGTATCATTTAAATTTAAATAAGGAATTTATTTTGACGAATTGATATTTTTTTTTGAAATAAATAATATTTTTTAAAAAAAAATTATTAATTTTTTTATCAAAATTATATGATCATATAATTTTTATGATGTAAAATTTAAATTTAAAAAGGTTTCAAAAACTGTTATTATAAAAAACCCAAAATTACCTAATAAATGTTGATTTTATATTAAAATTTAAATTTAAAATATTTAGAAAATTATTTCGATAAAAAGAATATTATTTTTTTAATAAAAACATAAAAACTATCCCATGGTGAATTTTTCATAATTTTATGAGACATTTATTGTTTTTGGTAAAAAATAAATACAATATAAATATTATTTTCTTATTATGAATTCATACTGACCAAAACATGATATAATAAATACTATAATGGGTATCCAAGAACAAATTTTTGTTTTACCGTTAAAATTATTTTATTTTATTTTATTTGATTTATTTAATAATCCATTTATGATTATTATGAAAACATAAATATATTTTACGGTTTTAAAACCATTTCATTACGAGTATGACTCACTTACACATAATCAAGAATATTATTTTATTATGTTCAGACATTTTTCTCACCATCACTTATTTATTCTTGATTCTTTGTTATCTGACACCTTATATTTCCAATTATTAATGTTGGGATATATCCTTACATGTCCCTATTAAATCCTATTTTATGTCCAAATGTTTTTTTTTTTGCATCGGTCAAAGACCGAGATACAATTTTTTAAAGAATGAAAGAAGAACTACATGAGTCTTAAATAAGGTATTTTATTACAATATATATCATACAGAGGATGAAACTCATTTGGAAAGTCATCCTTCCAAGTTATGTCCTGGTTGATTCCATTGTTAGCAAGACCATCAACAACCATGTTCGCTTCATGATAGGCATACATGGCATTGAATTTAAACCCCATCAGCGAATCAAGGCATTTTATTCATCGGGTGGTCATAGGCCAGACAAGATGCACCACACCCTCCCAAATGGCATGAACTGTAGTGGTTGAATCACTTTCATCCAAATATTATTCCATCCCTTTTTTCTTAGCAAATCTTATGGAATGTATCACCCCCAAAATTTCCACCTCTATAGATGAAGCAACACCACAGTAGCCAAAGAAGCACCCAAGACACTGACCAAGGTGGTTTTTGAAGACACCACCACATCCCACGGGTCCCGGATTGCCTTTGGAAGCACCATACACATTCACTTTGATCCATCCTGGTAGCCAGTTTTTCCCAAAAAAACCTCAGAAGTGTGCATCAAATGATTGTAGATCCCATCAATTCGAAGATGATGAAGGATCTCGAATTCACTAATAGTGTTTTCACAATGAGCTTTCTGTATCGAAGCAGCCTCCTTAATTGCAATGAGAATTCGCGTCTGGCCTGCATTAGGATTTAAAGAGTAATTATTGTGGATAATATCATTTCTATCATACCAGATCACATGGAGAAGTTCAGAAAAAATAGTGAGGAAGAGGTTCCTGATTTTTTGAGGGAGATGTAGATCCACACATCGTTTTATTTGCAAGCTGAAATTATCAGTGAGGATCCATCTTCAGTAAAAAATGTCAGCTATATAATTCCAAAGAGCAGAGGTTGTAGCACAAGATAATGACAAATGGTTAGTATCTTCCCTATGTTGGTGAGAAAAGGAACACTTGGAGAAAAGTTGGACCCCAAAAGCCTGCAGACAGAACTTGGTGGGGACACAGTTATATGCTAGATTCTAAACATGAGTAAATCTTGATGGTTTAATCCAGGGTTTGTTAAAAGATTTAAGCCAACAAAAATCAAGATCATAGTTAGAAAAATTGTGGTTATAGAGGATTTTAATATCCAGAATACCATTGTGGGAAGGCTCCCAGATAAGGATATCCTCAGAATTCACAAAGGCATAGTTATCAATCACATGGACGATGTTATCTGGAATATTGCGGAAACCATCTTGTATATAATCTTTTATAGAATTATTATTATTACAAGGAAGATAATTAGTAGAGAGAATAGAAATGAGGGGGGTTCCAACCCAATTATCTTACCAAAAGTTCAGGGAGTAGTGTATGCTAACCATCCATCTAGAGTTATTCACAATATTATCAAAAGAATGCTTAACGGAAGACCAAATAGAAGAATTAATGAAGTTTAAATTTTACTTATTTAACTTTTTGAGAAATATATTTTTTAGAAAATCATTGTAGTCCGAATTGTTATGGATTATCCTCCAGGCGAGTCTTTCTTTAAGGGCATCAATAAAAAGTATGAGATTTTTAATGGCAAGACCAACTTTCTCTAATGGTTTGCAACAGGTAGCCCAGAGGATGGTGACTAACTTCATTTCAAGAATGCTCCTTGTCCAAATTTTTTTATGTAAACGTCAATTTTCTTTAGAAGACCAACTGGCCATTTGTAGACCATCATCGAATAGAACAAATTCAAGACAATAGTACACTTCACCAGATAGATCCTACCATACATTGAAAGGGTCTTACCCTTCCAGGAGGAAAGTTTCTTGATGATCTGATCAACCATTTTGGAAAAGAACATGGATTTGGGTCTCCCCCAAAAGATAAGAACATTCCAGTAGGTGAAGGTGAAGTATCCTTCATTTATGCCTATACTATTAATGATATTATATTTTATTGAAGAAGGAAAAAAATTCAAAAAAAAAACATAGGATTTTTTCGAGCTCATAAATTGACCAAAAATTTCTTCATAATGAGACAAAGTATCTTTTAAGATTTGAATATTATTTTTGTCTTCATTGAAAAATAAAATGATGTTATCGACATAAAGGAGATGAGTAAGGACATTTAAATTTCTAGCAGCCTGGATAGGTTTGAGCTTGTTTTGATCTACAAGGTTAGTGAGTAGTCTACGTAAATAATCCTCTGCAATAGAAAAAAGGATGGAAGATAGGAGATCACCTTGTCTGACTCCCTTGGAGAATTTAAATTAACCCTTAGGGGAGCCATTGACAATGATAGAGATGTACGATGGGGTAAATAAGGAATTTATCATGTTGATAAAAGTTCAATTAAAACCAAAGGTCTGGAGAACGTTTAATATGAAGCCCCAATCAATGGTATCAAAATCATTCCTAATATCATGCTTAATGGAAATGTTTCCTCCTATTACAACCTTATTGAGGGCATTGATATATCATAAGGATAGGAAAATTCAATATTGTATAGATATCCTCTTGATGAAACCAAATTGATTCCAAGAAAAAATTTTGTTGGATAGAATAGAAAGTCTATTTGCAAGAAATTTAGTAATGATTTTGTAAATAAAATCAATAAGAGAAATAGTTCAGAAGAGATGAATTTCAGAGGCGTTGTCAACCTTAGGAATAAGAGTATGAAATTGAGTATTTAGACCATGAGGAAGATTACCATTAGATAAAAAGGATTTAACATGTTTGCAAACGTCTGAGTGAATAATCTCCCAGTATTGTTGGAAAAAATCATTATTAAAGCCATCAGGGCCCGAGGCACTATCAGGATTGAGGTTGAAAATAGTTTGTTTGATTTCATGATCAAGAAGAACACTGAGAATAATAACATTGTCTTCCTCATTCACCATCATCGGAAAAACATTAAGGATTTCCAAATGTTGAGAGACCCATTTTTCTCACATCAAAATATTCTTTGAATTTATATGTGACGTCGTTATTCTACTAAAATTTCACCGCATTTTTTCATGCAAAAAAAATTGTTCAGTTAACACCATACCCATTTACTATCAAATATGTTCACCTTTATACACATATACTTATTTTAAATAGGACTTACATATATTTATTCCACACTCCATGATTAGGGAATAAAATATGTTGATGGGTAAATTAATGTTTTATGATTTATATTTCACACTTAAGCATGAGAATTAAATGAATGTGATGGGTTTTCAATGGATTATATAACTATCCAATGCATTGTGTAATGTTTAGCCTCATGAGATAGCATATTGGGACATGGTGTAACCTGGTCCCTTTAACATAATTTTTCATCATAATGTCTTGGTGGTTAGACTTGGCCAATGTTTATGACGCAGGTTTTTAAGTTCTTTTCACATTTCCCTTATTGTGTTTATATTATCATGATATATCATGCCTCATTGTTCATGTTTATGAGCCGTAAAACATTTATTCCCCATTCATATTTCTATTGTCTAACATATATTAATTCCTTCATGTTATTCCCTATTAATTACATTACTAGGATTTATAGCTCACATTTTTCTTACGTGTGTCCTAAGGTAAACCCATATAGTTTTAAGTATGAGAATGTTATTAATGTTTTCAATAAAGATAATTTTTTTCATGTTTTATGTTGTTATTTAATGTACCTATCTCTTAAAGACACTAGTCTTCTAGGTATTTAGGGTTGTATTATGTGTACATTAATTTTAATAAATTACGAATTAATTTTTAATAAAGATATGGGTTTTCATAATAGTTATCAAAGGAATCTTTTTGTTATTTTTTGGATTATGATTAGATTAATCTAGAGAAATCATTAAAGATAATACTATGTTTGAGAAGACATACCTAAATTTTGGTAACATATAGATTAATTAGTTTATCAAGAATATACATCCCTTTCTATATACTACAAGTGGATGTGGCTCTTTTATAGATGTATATAGTGGTAAAACCCAAAAAACCACATTGAGCTAGACTTAACTTGGAACAAGTGTACGAAAATGGGCCATGTTACAAAATTGGTTTGACACTAGCAAAGGGATAATAATGCGTAATTCCATAATCTTTTTATGAAACCTTTTTAAGGGAAGCAATACCCCTTTGAATATATGTTATTAAATTGATCATGGATAAAAAATATTGAATGCTATAAAATCTTATTTATATGAAATATATGTAATTTATAATTTACCCATTTAAGGTTATTGTATTCTCATTTATGATTTTAATAGTTTTGAAATAGAGAACCCTAATTTTCATTTGTTCTAGCCAATGTTTGGGAATAAGTGGAATCAGGTAAACAACTAGTGTTTAGGGAAATGTGATGAAGAACCCAACAAGATGCCCAATACAATTAGAGCTGGAATAATGAACATTATGATGATACTCTACCAACTAATATAGGTTCAAAGTAAAAAACATGATTAAAAGGGTGACTAAATCCCCCTGAGAAAAAAAATGTGGAATTGAGTCCTTTAAGAGACCAATTCCTCCAACTATCAATGGATCAACTGATCCCTTAATCATACAACAATAGATCAACTCCATTGATAATATCTTCTCCATCCTTCAAACATCTAAGCAATATATGATTCTACTAGTTTTTATCATATGGAGGGATAATATAATGAATGGTGAAAATTTATAAAAAATATGAATCTTGAGTAAGAGATTGAAGATATGGGTTGGAAGGAATTACGTAAAAAAAAATTGATAAATATTTACCTCACACTCTGCGACATAAAATGGAAGAGGGTTTCTTTTCTATCATGAAAAAGGATGATGAATCTATAAAGAAATATGTGGAAAGATTAACATCAATTTGACTATACACCTAAGGATTTTTCATTACCACCTAATTTAAGGATGACCACTTATTTGGATGGATAAAACCTAGTGTATGAAAAGCCTTGGTGATCCATTTATTTGATAGATATGATTGAATTATCTGATATTCCCTAAAAGATGAAATGGAGATCAGTGAATCTAAAAGGTACAATGGGGATAAGAATTGGAAGGTGGAGTTTAATTATGGTGGTTTGATAGACAAATATAACGGACCCTAGAAATTTCAACATCCCACATTTCAATGGTGTGGAAAGAAGCACACTGGAAATTTCCTATAGAGGATGAGAAAATGATTTGGGTTTTTGAAGGGAAGGATACCTTGCTAAAAAATGACTATAAGATGAATATAAAAATGTAATAGTGAAAATTAATGAATAGTCCAACCCTCAGTAATATGATCCTTGCTTCAACTAAAAGGAACCATGGAACTTTTTAAACCAATGCACTAAGACCTGAGTTTTTCAAGAAAACCAACAACATTCAAGGAAGCAAGGGGGATCTTTTTCCATCATAACTACTAAGGTGGATCCCAAAAACAATGTAGTGATATGTATACTATTTATTCATTCAATAATAGTGAGCATAATTTTTTATTTTGCTTCTACCCACTCCTTTTTACCATTAAGCATTAGTAGAACTATTCAAACACCAATACAGATCATGGAAGTAAAGTTTCCAATGAAAATGAAAACTAGAGAAATTATTTCATCCCAAGTATAAGACACCTCCCCAGTAATATATTGTGGTCTGAACATATAAGATAACATTTTCTTTCTCCCTTTTCATTAATTTGACGCAATTCATGTGTATTGATTGTCTTTCCTTAAATAGTGACAACATAAACTACACATAGAAGGAAATAATTCTCTACATTATGAATCAACCCCCGATTATGTACAAGTGAAAGGACGTGGGTGAGTCTTATTTAGCACAAATATCTTAATCATAGATATAATTTACTATTATTAAGTGTATCTATCTCAAATTACTTGTTCTAATAAAAATATCATCATTGAAGACATGGACATTGTAATGGAATAAACTGATGTGTTTCATGAGTAATTTCATAGTCTTCCTCATAGTTCATATGTTTACATTAAATTTTTTATATACCCAGGGTGTCTCTATTATCCAAGACTCCATACAGAATCCTTGCTGTTGAACTTGAGGAGATAATGAAATAACTAGAGGAGAATCTGGATAAAGGGTTCATATGCCCAAGTTCTTTACTATGGGGTGCACCAGTAGTATTTTTCAAGAAGAAGGATGAGCCAATTTACCTTTTCATCGATTATCATGCAATCAACAAGATCATGATAAATAAAATGTATCCTCTGTAATACGAAGGAATATAACCCCTTCTGTGAGATCCAGTTTCAAATACTGTTGCACAAGACCCTAGTACGAGACCCCGGTATGAGACCCCGGTGTGAGTCCCTTTTAGGCGTGAGTCCCTTACATGATTCGACTTTCACTAGGGCCTTATAAGATTCAATTATTTTATTATATTCTATGAGTTTTATTTTTTGGAGTCCCTTCCATGAGTCCTCTTTTTCTCTTTGCACAAGACCCTGTCGAAATCATGAAAAACACCCTAGTGTGAGTTCACTTTGCGAGATACATTGTTTGGATCATATGAAACACCTTTCTAGAAGTCTACATTGTCAAATACCTATTTTGTATCATGCACAAAATTATGCGATTCAAATCATGCATACTCATTGATGAGACCTCTCTATGAGTCTTCTCTCTTCAAATATTCATACCAGATCATGCTTTAGGTCAATCATTTAAGCTTAAATTCATTAATTATTAAGGATGTGTAATAGGGTACGTATAGGTACAAAATGAACACCATAAATCAAATATCATGGATAATTATATGCCTCATCAACATCACATGCTCTAAAAGATTCATGTTCAATATAAGGGCATGAGTTCTTAGTACATGTCTCTCATTCGTATTCTTTCTTCACAAAAGGCCTTAGTCTGCATTCATGTTTGTGCATTGCAGGAGTACCTGGTCAACATTTGTGCTTTATGTGATTCCTTTTTCATCATTCATTCTATTCATTGTTCCTTAGTATATATTCACTATTTCAATTTGTGAAAGTCCCTGGTCTGCATTATCCCTTTGTGACAGTACCTGGTCAATATTGGTTCTTTGTGTGAGTCCTTGTTCAGTATTTTATATTTCACATTGAATGAGTCCCTGGTTTACATTCATGCTTTCCACAAGCCTCTGGTCTTCACTTGTTCTAGAACATTACGTGAGTCCATATCTTGAGATAAAAAGACAAACATGGGTGTTGTGAAAGATGTCATTTCAAGATCCAAATACAATCACGAGCGCTGTATGAAATCCCATCAAGATACTTAAATACAATAATTCATTTTGAAATATCACATCATGAGATCAAAATTAAATCTTAAAAAATTTAGTGTTATTGTCTTCCAATTCATTTAGTGACCTTTCATGAGTTCCAAAGACAAATATGAGTTCCAGGAATGATCACATCATGAGAACAGTTTAGCATTCATGCTCCATTAGTTCGTTTAATCAATTAAGATCTTTATGCCTTCTTTATTAACTATTCTTTGTCAATAACCTCAATCCCTATCAACCAACACTATCAACCAAAAATAACCATCATTTGGGATATTTTACTTACATATAGAAACATTTTTACATCAGTTAATGAAAAATATTTTAATAATCTTATCAATATAATAGATCTGAGATGAATTCAAAGATAGTTTCTCTACATATAATTTTATCCTTATCCCCATTTTATAATTTGATTTACAAATATCATTTATCTTGAATATTTTAGAAAGGATACACATTTATTTCTCAATCATTCTCTGATCTAGTCCGTCAATCAACTTATAATCTACACCTAAAAGAGATATAATGATATTACAATCATTCAATTTATTATAGAAATAATAATGATCACCACATTATATCCCAAATCATTCTTCCTACATTAATGATTCGTCATTATAATTATACTCTCTCTATTATAAAATAAATCTGTATAATATTTTATTCAATTTTTCTACCAAATTATGGTTAAAAAATATGGTAAATTTTTTGTTGCTTCAAGTAATTTTATTTCCCCCAACTCACCATGATGTAATGATGTGTTGACATAGATATATTCATGAAATAGATTTTTTTATACCACCACACATTTTAATATTTATATTCTTGAATGTTGAACTTCCCATGAAAAAATTCATGATAATTCAACATCCTCCTCTTATTAAAACCCATTCACTTCTTGTTCTATATTGTGCCTTTTTCAACCATCAACTACAAATTTTATTTGATAAATCAACTTATTCTCATGTTTCATTTTACTTTACAGAAGATCATTTGTCTCCAAAAGTCCCTCTAAAAATTAATAATGCATTCTCCTCAATCATGGGTGGATCCCCCTATTTTGATCAATTGTGAAATGTTGCATTCTATAAATTATTTG
Source organism: Viscum album (assembly GCA_963277665.1). Taxonomy (NCBI): domain Eukaryota; kingdom Viridiplantae; phylum Streptophyta; class Magnoliopsida; order Santalales; family Viscaceae; genus Viscum; species Viscum album. Next base: position 378,421,383 of record OY728130.1, on the reverse strand, counting down.
TTTCTATTATATCCAATAAGAGTAGATATTTCAAATAATCCACAATACTTTGTACTATAATCATAGTTCTCATTGATCTTCACAACCTAATCAGCTTCTCTAAATTTCTCAACTAGACTCTATCTTCTAGTATATGATCCTTAGGTGAAGTGAAATCTAAGGCATGTAATACTAGTGATTCAACTCAATATTTAACTAAGAAAACATTGGGGATTCTAATATTGAATAAAAATATTGTCTTATTAATGGTCTAAAATTTATTTTATTTATTGACATATAATTTTATTATTTTATATTATTTTCTAGTGAGAAAAGAAATCATTTTATTCTAGCTAAAATGTTTTTCTGTAAATATATAGTATTATATACACATTATAATTAAAAATATTATAGTATTAAATTAATAAAAAAAATCTTTTTTTTGTAAAAATATTGAAATTATTCTATAGAAATTTCTTGGGTGAATATTGAAAATTGGAGTTTTTTACATTCCAATTTACTTTTTATTATTTTTATAAATCTGATTCTATTTTTGATTTTTTTTAAAAAATTATTTTATGAGGAATAACAAAATATAAATAATTCCATTATAATTATTAATATATTTTATGTTTTGATTTAACCATCTCTATTCTTTAAAATTAAAATTTCTCATAATATTGGTTTTTAGTGGGTTCTTTACATATATATTTATAATAATTACTCACACTTTAACAAATTGAAAATTGAAAAATATATTTCATATTTTTAATCAGGTTTATCAAATTTGGTAATGTGTTGAATTTCAATTTTTATTATAATGAATAGTTAACATGGTAAAATGTTATCACCAAAGTAAATATTAAAAGGGTTAATGGGATGTTCGTTAAACTTATATATATATATGGAATCAACTAATATAGAAACATATATACATGTGATTGGATGATTGGATATTAACCATACCATTTTTTTTCTAAATCTATCCATTTGGTTCCACATTAACTTTAAAAAGACTTTTTTATATTTATAATATTAATTTATTTACCAACATGACACCCCTTACTTATAAAAGGGAACCTCCTCTCCACACATATTAAAAAATTTGATCCCCATTGATAAATCATGGTTTAAACAAATCAAATAAACACATCCCTAAAAATGTTATATAATACCTTTTAATCTAGAAATATCATTCCTAAAAGTTATAATGTCTTAGAAAAGGTGAGATATATAAGGAGGAGGTGTAAGTCCAGACCGACCTATTTCCATTTTATTTTTTCATCTACATCCATGAAATTTGCTTAAATACTATGAAATAATTATATAAATATATTAAATATACCAAAATTTTATCTTGTTGATTAAATAATTCTTTTATATCTTCTTTCTATCCTATGTAAAACAGAAACATTTCTTGTGTGTCCATGTAGACTATTATCTCCACAAATCTAGTTGTTTCATTTTATATTACTAAAATACCCACAGGTTTTATGAAATATTTTAAAAAATAAATTTTACCTCTTAAATATATTTCATTATATAAAACATTAGTTTTATCTAGTGTTACGTGAAAACATTAAATATTTCATTTCACAAAACACAGACTATAGTCCGTGTTATATGCAATATCGAATTTCATCAAAACGTATCATACTATTCAAATTTTATTATTTAATATAATAGTCCTCATCTACTATTTGGAGTGTAAGGTATGAAAAATATTAAATAATTCATGAAAATATGGTTTACACATATATATAATTAATTATTTAGTGAAAAAGGAATTATCATGGAATATCAAAAAAAATTAAAATAAAGGACACCTTCTTCTATGAAAATTATTTTTATGAATCCAAATTTATTTTGAAATAAATATTTAACTAAATAAAACATACTAAATTAATTTAATGAAATTTATATATTTTTTATTCTCTAAAAAATTTAACGTCAATCATTTATCTTTTGTAGACAACAGATAAGAATAAATCAAATTATATGCTCAAAACCATATAATTCTAAAATAGAGTTTTATGCAATTTTAAATAATTTATTTATTTTTTTACACTTTTATAAAACAAAATTAACAAAATAATTTTTTATTTTTGAAATTATCATTTAAAAATTATCATACGTTGAATTTTTTATAATTTTATGAAAATATAAATTTTTCATCAAAGAGTGAATAATACTTCCTTCAACTAAGAATTTTAATTTACATAAAATTTTCAAAAACATCGAGATTTTATAAATATGATTTTAAATGTAAAAATAGTTCATTTATATATCTATTAATAAAATTTTGTTCATTTTAAACAATTTTATTTTCAATATTTGTATAAAAAATGTATAATCTTTTTTACATTTTCTCATTTAAAACCCACTTCCTTGTAGAGTCTATGAGATTAATTTTAAATTAAAATTATAAACTTATGTAAATTGATTTTGAAAAAAAAATATAATATTTTTAATAATAATAATTTATATTATTAAATATGGTCAATTTAATTTTTAAAATTAATTAATATTAAAAAATATAAATTATTTACTATGGTTAATGTAAAAATGAGTTTACTTGGGAAGTGGGGGTGAAACCAAAATGATAAGTGTTATATGAACCAAAAATTGAAACCCCCCCAGTTTTATAGATATATTTAGACTTTATATGTTTTAGGATCTATATTTTTTGTTTTTTATCCTTGTGTAATGATAAATACATGGGTAAATTCTTTTTCTATTCAAAAATTATAAGAGTTCCACTCACCTCACTTATAAAAGCTCATCACTTTTCCTCAACCCATCACGCATAAAAAAATTAGGTCAAAAAATTCCTTCAAAAATATCATCCTTAATTACATAATCCTATTCTATAATACTTATTTTTTTATAAAGACAACATATGTTTCCTGTCTATAGAAACAAAAATAATTTGTATGAATTGGAGGTAACATCCCAAAAAGAGATTTTTATTTCACATCTTCATCCACCACCATTAATTGTTATTGTAACCAAATGATATATTTGAAATATTATTTTATTCATAATTAAATGTAATTATGGTAGTTTTATAACCTAAATCATTATCCACTACCCTCAAATGTGTAACAAAATCATCATTTGTGTGTATGACGGACTACATCCATGTGAACTGATGTTATTTGTTTTTTATTAGTACATTCCACTCATATACATATATATATATAATGAATCATTTATTATTTATAAATGATAATTATTATATTATAATTCTTATAAAATAATTATGTCACATATTTGTTATTAGTTTCTATTTCAATGGAATATGATATCATCGTTCGTGTGTACAGAGGACTACCACCTCACGAAGCCATGAAATTCATTCAAATATTTCAAAAAAGGAAATAAAAATGGATTTTTTTTAAAATATGTGATAAATATAAAATATTTTTTTGAATTTTTATATTCTATTTACCATTCTTTCTTTTCATCTATCAAAAAAATGGAAACAACATATATACGTACGTACAACCTACCGTCTCAATGAACAATGTATTTCATTTTCAATGTATTGATTTTATGGATTACTATAAATACATATTTACTAAATGTTTATAATATTAATATCATGTTTATAATTATTTAATTAATTGATATTTGAGAAAAATAAGATTACCCAAAAATAAAAAATCCTAATACAGATGAAAAACAAAGTAGTTATTGCATAAAACATAATTTTAACAATGAATTGTTAAAAATGGTAATAAAATGTCATAATTAAACCATATATGGTATGATATATATGTAATTATTGTTATTTAATATATTTTTAATAAATAAATAGTTATTACATTATATTTTTAACATTTATGATGGATTAAATAAACCTAATGTAAGGGATTTGCGTCTCACTTTTTACTTCTGTGAGACAAAAGACATATCCACCAAGTGTTTCTTTTACATTTTATATATACTAAAAAACATTATTTAATTATTACAACCCTTAAAATTATATGGATTTAAATATCCATTTTCTGATCTCTATTCCATGGGGGTCAAAGTTTAAATTTTTTCCAATTAGTAATGATTTTCCCCAATTTTTCTTCTTTGAGACGTATGTTATGTTATGTAAATATCGTCATTTATGAGGTGTATATACCAATGATTTTACATGTGATAAAATGAATTTATTTATTCCAATTATATTCTATGTTTCATTTAATGTTTTTCTTTCCTTGGGATTATAATTCAAATTTACCAAAGTGGTAAATATTTTATATTACAATCACATAATTTATTGGGATTGATCATGATAATGATTACAATGATGGAATATTATCATCTATCACTCAAGAAACTCATATATTTTATTAACATATATATATATATAGAAAATAAATTTATTCATTTCATTTTACTCTCTTTGTGTACTCATGATTTCAAGATGGTATTTTTCATGAAAAATATTCTTTCTCTCTCTCTTCGGTCAAAACCCCATTTTCATCCAAAACCATGATTCCTAAAAATTTCTTAAAAAAGTTTTCCAACATTAAAAAATGTTGTATTAAATAAGTTTTTAGACATATTTATTTTTATATATTTTTTTAAAAAGTAATATATTTTTTTTAAATCAATTCCTTTTTGGATTTTATTGAAAAATTGAATAGAATATTTGTTTTAACTTTTATGGAATGAATGCAATTTTCTTATATAATGACTAGATAATATTTAAAAGATTATATTAGAAATTTTTAATTTTTATTTCAATGGAATGTATTTTAAAAATATTTTATATTTTTAAAAAAAATTCATAGTGGAATGAGTATTTTCTTAAAGAATCATTCGACCTGATTTTTCTTTAAATATAATTCTCAATCTAAGTTGACATCATTTGATGGAACATATGTTTTACTCAAGAAATTATCCATGTTACAATTATTATATTTTCTATGAATGTTTATTTATGATGATAATAAGTATTTAAATGCATATCTTTTCAATCGGTAATATTATATTGACAAGATGAAATGATTATAAAATATATTTTTTTCCCATATGTTATTCTATGATGAAACATTTTAAAAAAGTTAGTTATTTTCATTAGTTCTGATGTGGTTAATGTTATATGATCTTCAAGAACACAAATTTATGGATTATGTGATGTTTTGGACCTACATATCCTTACAATTCATTTTTTATTGATTAATGTTATTTTACCTAAAAGGGTAGACATGTGGTTATCCCAGGAAAAAAATAAGTGGGTAAATGAGTGGTTATCCCATGACCAAAAAAGAGGGTATATAGAAGGTTATCCCATGCCGAAAATAAGTACATGGGCGATTAGATGAATCCTAACATGTTATTAATGTCTTCATAGATATCATTGACATATGATTTTCTATTCATACATGTATTACACAATTATATATCTTATGTAAATTTTATTCTCTCATGAATCATACATTTTAATATCCTTATGATTCATGTATTATGAACGTGTAGTATTTATTCAAGGAATCAATATTATGATATTTTATGAAAAGGGTTTGGGTTTCAAATGTTATACTCATGTTATCATACACTTATTCTCATGGTATTCATACCTATATCCCTTATTTACCCTTAATGAGAATCCTAAATCACCATTACTTATGTTTCATTTCCCCAAGATATTAATAAATGTTTTAGGTAGGTTATGATAATGAATATTATAACCATGTATATATTTATGGTATATGATGAAAATATTTTACCAATTTCTAATATTTTTTAACTAGTATCCAAAGAAACTAAACAATTTTGGTCCTCAGAAATGTGTTTGTGTAATGTATTGAATATTCACCAATAATGATTTCATATTTTTATATGTGAAGACTGGATCACTACATTTTGTATTAGTAGAAATTTTGGCTAACATTTTGAAACCTTGATGATAAATATTTAGAGAAATCTCTATGGGTATTTATAAGGACATTTATAGGGATGAATATAAGGATATGTATATGTATGACACATATTAAAGGAAAATGTCATGGAATTTTGTTAAAGAATAGAGAATGTAGCTTTTAAGAAGTCACATATTTTTTAGGATTTTATAAGTGGATGTTTCATTCGGATAGGTTTACCTAGGTGAAATAACTCCAAAAGAGCGCATTGGTCTTGACTTGATCATCACTTGGTGCATGATAGTGGGCATTGGCACACACCTTTTTTAAAACTCCTTGGGTATATGATTTTAAAATTCATAAAAATTGTATGATCTGTTATGAAAGACATAAATAAATGAAGACTGTGAATGACCTAGGATAAACCTAAGGTGTTATAGATTAAAAATGAAATTTCATGATTTGGAAATCATTTATGTTACTTTTCAAAATAATTTAGTTTCCCATTATTATTATTTTTAATAATGCTATAATTTTTTGTTTAAGTCCATAGAAGGACCCAAACGGGATTGGATTAACATAGAACATGATAGAAAATATACTTATGAGAAACTGATTGGTACGATGACTAGATTGAAGTATATTTTGATTATTCCAATTTATTTATCATGATATATGATTCGAAACATAAATATCAACTAAATCATGGAATCACCTAAGAATAAATGGATCGAGTTAGTTATGATTTCTAAAAGAAGGAAAAATTTTATATATGTCAATAATATAGAATGAATAACTATAGGTTATATATGAAACACCATGTTTAAACAGAATATAACATACTATTGAAATATTAACATTAAATATAATAATTATTACCTAGTAATTGGAATGAATGGTATGAATAAGAATAGATAAAAAATGAAAATATGGTTTAGAAATATATATATAATAAATTATTTTGTGACCAATTATTTATAAATGGAAATAATATATAAAAATGTATGAATTATTTATGTTGAAAAATTATTGTAATGAACCCATATTTGTTTTATATGAAAAAATCACCCCAATAAATTTTGCTGAATGAATTTAATTTAATTTTTATATTATATAATAAAAAATTTTATCATTCATAATATGTTTTTTATACAATAGATATTAACAAATCCAATTTTATATTTTTATTCTATATTTTTTTAAAAAGATGTTTTGTTGATTTTTCTGCACTTATTTTAATTTTTTAAAAATTTAATTAAAAAATAATGTCCATTATTTATATCATCATGTCAAAATTATCATATTGAAAAAAATTAGAATCTTTTTCAAAGCGTAATTTTTTTAGTGAATAGTTAAAAGTACTATTTTCTATTAAGAATTATCAATTGATTTGAAGGATTTAAAAACATAAATATTAATTTAATGTTTTTTTTTAATTTTAATTAGATAAATTATATATCTATAAATCAAATTTGGGTCATTTTAATCAATTTGATAATGATTTGTTTAAACATTGTAATCTTCTTAAGATTTTGTCTTTGAAACCTCACATTCTCATCACATCTGTGTGATTTATTTTAAAATAAATATTTCCACTTCAGTGAATGAAATATCCTAGAATGGATTCCATATTTTTAATGAAAATAAATTATATTTCATTACAAGGTCATATAATTATTATTTTTAATTATTAGTAAAAATAGTAATTATTATATATTGCAGTGAAGGTATAAATGGGTTCATTGAGAGGGTGATAATAAAAAGGTAAGGATTTAAAATGTTACAAAACTTATCAAAAACAAATTTTATAGTCATATGTAGACCTTATATATTATATTCTAAAAAATGATCAATTTTGTATTCTTTTAAAATGAGAAAAAAGTGGACACAAGATAGAGATAATATTTTAATGGTTATTAATATGTTTTAAACAATTTAATTCCTAAAAAATAATCAATGTCTTCTTATTGTATCATTTTATGATTTCTGGTGAGTTTTATGCTTATGTGTCTAAATATGTTAATTCTCATCATTTCACATTTTTCTGTTTCCTCTGTTTTTCAAGTATAACTCAAAAAATTGTGATCCAATTCATTTTATTTTATTTTTAGAATATTTATGTCCATGGGATACAAATTATTATTTTGGAACAAGTTCTAATTTGAATTCCGACATGCCCAAATAATTACACTAAGGTGAAGACTTATTTTGTTTAGTAGAATGTACCATACCTCATTCCATGAAGCATACCTTGGGCTAAAGACCGAAAACTTTACTAATTCTAACTAGTTTTAGAAGAAAACTCCATGGGGGATGTTTAAAATTAAAACTCATGGGAAAATTATTTCATTAAGGTCACCCTTTAACCGGTCAATGTAGGTTTAGTGGAATAGTGATTGGACACTAGAAAAAGTCATGTATATTAATTAGGCTATAACTCATTAAACATGGCTCTAAATTCACATAAAGTATGATGGTGAGTGGAACACTCCATTGCATACAGCGTAGAATAATGGAACTCAGCCAAATACATCCATATATGGGTAGAACCAAATCCATCTTTGAGAAGACATATTATGGAAGATTTATTTTTCAGTTCTTTCTTATCATTCATTTGTTCTTCTTAATATATTAATGTGATATTTTTCCCCCTTCTTCTCCATTACCCTTACAATAACGGGGTAAATCATATTTTTGATTCGGGAATGTTAGGTTTTATCTTTTGTAATGTATTATTTCTTTCATGTTAATGAATAAAAACGTTCTCTCTCTCATGCAGTGTTGGTTTAAAATTTTATAAATTGTATTTAATATCTTGTGCGATTTTTATTTTATTTTAGATTTTGTAATGATTATTTCTTTGGAAAATGATAATTATATCCCTCCACTAGGTTTTTGTCTATATTTAACTGATTAGATCAGGACTTAGTGGTGAATTACTCTATGATTGTTAGTACATGTGGGAGGTTTAGTGATTATTCTTGATTATTTGGGATTAACAAGGACCGATCAGGAATTAACTAAATAAATTGTGGGAATTAACTATAACTCTTTCAGAAAATGAAGAAGAGTAGACCGAACGATGATATTGTTATGGTTTCCTCTCACCATCACCTTTTAACAAGGGAGCGATTGGAAGAAATTGTGAAATATCACTTAAACTGACTTTACATAAGAGGATTGAACAAAATTGGAACTATGATAACATTTTCAATTAAAAACCAAACCCCATCTAGATCAATAAATTATTATCACTATTTTTTATCACATTAATTTTCATTTTTTTAAATATTTTACTATATTTTTTTCTTTTGTTTCATCTTTTTATTTTAAAATCCATACCAATTCAAAAAAAACAATAGTTATTTCTTATATTTAAAGTGAAAAATGTTATTATTGTATGATCCTCTCTAGAGATAACCTACATTGATCAATATACTATATATTAACTTAGTAAATAACTTTTTTTTCCACACCCGAGAATAGTCATGTTCCAATACTCAATTTTCTTTTCAAATATTACATGTTTACATGTCACAAGACATATAAATGGACACCCATTCTCCTCTCATCTCCACACATAAAAATCTGTTTGGATCATCCACATAATACCCAAATCACATCATGACTTCCCTCCTACCATCATAAAATCCTAATTTTGGTCATAATTCCATCCTATGCAGGATTTTTGTGAAAACCCTAAAAAACTATCTGATAAAGATATAACATCCCTCACCACGCATTTTAATATATTTATTCCTCCAAATAATTAAATTTTTATTAAAATATTATGATATAATAACCTCAGTATATTCTATATACTTAAATTTTATTAGGTTAATTCCATAACCAAAATCCTTTCCATATTCTATCAAACTGTTTATAAAATTATAATTTGTATGTATGGAGGACTACCGCCTTAGGAATTGATATTATTCTATTTTTATCACCACCTCTCACATATGGATATAATGATGGATTTATTTCATATATATTATATTTGTGATATTATTAATGTTATATAATCAATATATAACATATTTTTCATTAGATTTAATTTGATTTGAATATAATAAAATCGTTCATGTGTATGAAAGACTTCCTCCCCAAAAAGCAACGTGATTCATTCATACCTTATATAGAAGGTAATAAGGACGAGTTTCATTAACATATGTGATATATAAGATCTTTCAAATAATATGGAACATTAAAATATTACGTAACATTATTTTTATTCATCCTTTGAGAACATAGATACGATGTCCATGAATATGTAATATTTAATATCTCTATTAATGGTGTATTTCCTTTTTTATCTCCATATTTTATGGACTAATATAAATTCATATTGTAGAACTACTATTTTCAAGTAGATGAACCTTTATTTATTTATTTTAATTGTATATAATTTTTAGATTATTTTTTTTGGAGGTTTATAGGATCTTTGACATATTTTTATGGCTTTTCAAGAGGTTAATAGGTTGATAATGGTTTGTAGAAATTATAAAAAAACCTATATGAAATCATTCAATTGAAACAGTGGGGACTGTGTGCATACATTTTTAGGTGCATGGTTTGTCCAAACAATATGACTACCCTATAAGAACCATGAAATATAGTATAGTAAAGTATAACATGGTTTCTAGGTGATTTTCAAAACCATTCTAAACAACCCTATGAGTTGTGTTTGGAGGCAATATATTTTTCATAGTTGCCACATAGTTATCCTATATGGCGACCCTAATCATGTACCATTTAAAATCATATATAAAAATGTAGATTTAATCCACATTACCTCCAAAACCACTCATTTCCCCTAATTAGTTCATTATCCAAATTTAACTTGCTCAGAAGGTAATGAAGATCATTCCTTTCAATCTGAGAGAGATTTATAAGAGAATCAAAATTCTTTGGAGGCCCTAATTCTTATTTAGGTGCCCATTCTTTGTTGATTTCCCTATATTTCTTTTTATTCCATATCTAAAATGATGGGTCTAATTAGTTGAGGATATATAAATACAATATGTTGTCAATAAAAATTATATATCATTATTTTCATTACAGGTAAAGATATTAAATGATGATTTTAGGTGCTTCAAGATGGGGTCTTAAAGTTGGGTTTTCATCCTTCATTTCCACCAATATTTTAGAGGTATTTTGATTATCTCTCAACTACTCTTGATTAGAACTTGAATTATTATTTTCAAATTTATTTAATTTTATAAATTATGGTTAAACTCTATTAATATTTTATAGATAACTATTTAGTGATGTTTTCTTAGAAATTTGGAATGGATGCTGTTTTGTTGGAATATAAATTTTGTTCAATATTTTAAAATTATGGTTTTAAATTTATTTTTTCTTTTAATGAATGAAAAATGTTTCTAAAAATGTTTTTAATAAAATATATTTTTCTTATTTAATTGTATTGTCCAGGGTTTTTGCATAAATATATTGTGTGAGATCATTTTTAATAGAAATGACCCTACTGAAGAGAAATGGGCCATTAAGGAACTTGGGGAACATGGTATTGGATACCTTGTAATGAATGGGGGATCGATGATATGCCACTCATGATTAGAGAACTATCACCTTGGAATTCATGTGTGGATGTGTATATTTATGCAATGTGTATTCCAAATTGGATTCAATAAGTTCTTTTAAATAATTATTTACTTATTTTTATGGAAACTAATTTGATTTGGAAAATACCAGGGCTCAAGTATAAGTTGAAAATTGTTGGTCTTAACTGGATCATTTAGCATCCCAAGATCCCTTTTGACATTATTTCTGCTATGGGAATTCTAATTAAAATGGATATTACCACAGAGTCTGCGATGTTCAATTATTATGATAGGGTTTCAGTGGAGGTGGACCACTGCTCTTTCTTGATTTATAACATAACTTTTTATGCACTGGATTATGACATACCTCTGAAAGTGGAATATGAAAAATTACCCGAGTTGTGTTCTGATTACAAATCTATTTGCCCTGTCAAAGCTAGATGTTGTAAGAATGATGTCTGCCCTTTTTCTATATAAAATGGATTCATAAGGATTTTTATAGGAAGGGTTTGAGGCTTTCTAAATAATATATTTTTATTAGAATGTAGTCCCCAATTGATAGGGAAAAACAATTACTGAAGGGTTTACGCAATCGATGGTTGATGTATTCCATGAGATAGTGCAAGAAAATCCGGTGTCAAAGCTTAATGGCCATGGAATATCTGATCATGAGATTGAGGAATGTAGGCATGCATCAATTGGATTAGATCTAGAGATGAACCTTATAGTGGTGTCTAATCAAGTTGGTGAGGGAAACAATAAAGTAGGAGTGATTCTGGAAAAGTATTCTCTCACAATTGAGGGGAAAAAAATCCAAATAATGGTGGGAAACTTTTGGGAATTTGATGGGAAATTCAGAAATTAAGGGAAGATCAATGAATACATGGAAGGTGGGAAGATGTTGAGGATGAAACCCCAAAAACCATCATATACTCAGGCATTAGCCAATGGGAAATGTGTTTTTGATGATGAAGAAGGATTTCCTCATGTTTCTCTAAGGAAAGAGAGACACATGAATGATTATTCCTATTTGAAGTCAACTATGATAACCAGGTCCCCTGGTCTTTTGATATATGACTCTGATTGGTATGATGATTATGATATTTATCATCAATATGATTATGATATTCAGCTTTGATTTTCTTGGCATGAGGGAATGTTTTCTTATGTTACCCCGCCCATCTTTTCCTCCTGTACTTTTCTTTTTTCTCCATAATAAAAAGTGCTCTGCTCTTATTCTCAATTTTATATAATGTGAAAAAATATTCAATCCTACTGGCGTGATATGGGAAGACATTGGGGATATCCAACTGAGTTTTATACTCACCCCTTCTTAGTCACATTAGTGTTTTTTAGTTGTAATATATTGAGAAAAAGTACAAGAAGGGTATCTGAGTTCTTTACTAATGCATATTGATACCCTATGCATGGATTATTGAGTTGGATCATAGAGATGGTGGGTGGTTTCTGAGCTAGTTTCTTTGTTTTCATTGAGTTTTTTCTGGTTTCATCTTTCTAATACAATATAGTAGTTATTTTTTTGGGTTGAGTTTTATTTTTTTACACAGGTATCATATAGTGGGTATTTTTATTTTTTGCTTTTATTTTGGGTATTTAAATATAATTATAAAATCATCCCCAAACATTTTTTGAAACCATTAGAATTTATTACTAAAATTTAGTGTCTTCGGGATGTTAATTATGGATAGTAACACTCACCACCTCTTCCCATGATAATGAGTGGGGGGAGGGATGATTCAAATGGTATCAGTTTGTTCCATCCTAGAGTAGAAAATTATTTTGGTTTAGTCATTGAGTTCGATTGGTAGCAAGGAGATGTGATCATTTGAACTATAAATGTATTGAATAAAAGATGTTACTATCCTATTTATGATGAACTTTAATTTACCCTGGTGTTTTGGTACGTGATAGTTTTTTTACCTGAGTGTTTTGATACACTTTTAGGAGTTTTCACCTCATCATCATGGGATTATGTGATTATATTTTAATTCTATTCATTGATAGTAATTAATTCCCCATTGGATTCTATAATTCATTTTATATATATAATTTATGATGCCCTAAAAATAGTTTCATTTTGAAAATAGTTGGGAATAATATGATTTTCCAAAAGCACGGTGGAATAATAAAAAGTGATTTGAAACTGTAAATTATAAAATGAATTATTATTTTAAATGTGTTATGTAGTAAATTTGAAACTACTAAGACTTTGGTTTCAATAGAGTTAGACTATGTTGAGTATTCATTTGGTTATAGAAACTGGAAATATGTTGGTATTTAAGAAACCATCCAAACAAGGCTACTAAGAATATGGTGTAACTTGAGACATTGGTGAAGAAATATCTCGTATAGATTATTTCCCGTGATTTTCATGTCATGGAAATAAGTAATAAAAATGTTGAACCATGGAAAGTGGATCATTCGGTTTAGTTTTATAATCATATTCTACCTATCATTCTAGGTGACACAGTACCAAAAAAAGTAAACGTGTGGCTAAATAGGAGGAACCAAATCAATAGTTTCAAAAGATATCCATGTGAGTTTTATATGGTGTTTTAAATGAATGATTTGGAATATATTTCATGAAAATGGTGGGATTTAGTTTTTTTGGCTATATTAGACCAATGCATGGCATATAAAGATTTTGGGGAGTTGTTCATAAAACCAATTTATCCTCACACATTCATAATTTGAAGAACAATTTATTTCATTAGTTAAAGAAAAAAAATCATTCAGTAATAGAGTATGTTTCTAACTTTATGAATTAACTTCAATTTTCACCGAAATTTCCCGTAAGTTCATCCTTCAAGGCTCGCATTTTTTCAATTAGGGATTAGCCTAGATTTTTTACTAAATTTATTCATTCTTTGAAAAATAGATGATACATATATGCTCAGTATAGTGATGATGGAAGAAATAAAAATCTAAGGAAATATGGTTTGATGAGGAATGTTGATACCTATGGGAACAAGTAGGAACTCTAATGATATAAATTAGAATAAGGGAGACACTTATTTACAAGGTGGGGGTAAGAGTTAAAATCTGATAATGAAGATCTGTGAATATTCATAATAAATCCAAGATTAATCCTATATACTTTTTGTGTGGTTATTTTGTGTATATGAAATGAGATTGTATGAAACCACATAGAGAATGTAACAATTTCAATCATACGAGACATCTTCAGTGCATTTATCACAGAACTACAAATCCATTTGATAGGGACAAATCTGATACTTCTTAGGAGTCATATGCTTTAATGGGGTGAGTCCGGTATAATATATATATTTAGAAATCTTGAATAATCAATGAAATTTCATGGAATACCATGAATCCTCAACCACGAAATTCTCAATGGGGTAGTAAAGATAGAAATGAAGTGAGTATAGAATTGTATGGAACTAAGAAAATGATCATAGGTTAACAATATATACATTCAATGATGAGTGGTATGATTTGGAATTACACCCTTATTAAATATTTATTTGATATGGGTGTAACCAATTAGATTATTTCATCTCATGTTGTTGAACTTCAAGGTTTTTAGATTGAGATTCAGTTTTATTTTTTGAAATATAAAACTTATCTTTAGAAAATGTAATGTGGATAATTTATATCAAAATATTGTTCTATAACTATTGATGGTCCTAAATTGATTTTTGATTTCACTATTCATGAAATGGATGTATATGACATAATCCTACTTATGGATTGATTGAAAATCTTCAAATCTCAAATCCAAAGTTATACATAAGGATTAGTTTCACAATTATAGATGGCATAGAGTATATATTTAGAAAAAATAGAAATATGATGTCATGTGGAACAAGATAAGTTTTACTAGATTTTAAAACTATATCATAATAGTTAATATCTTTGACCTTAGTAAATGTAGATGAGATCAGGGACAACAGTATTATAATAATTTTTATATATTTATGGATGATATCATGATATTGTTTTGGCCATGTTATCTCTAAAAAGGTGTTTATATGGATCTAGAGAAGATAGAGGATGTGATGTCCTGGAAACATCCATAGAATGACCTTGATTTTGATTGTTTCATTTTCTTGGATGGTTAAAACTCATGTTTTATTCATGACTTTATACAATAACCATCACCAATGATATAATTGATAAGGAAATAGTTTTCATTTGAATGGAATGATGAATTTCATATGTCCTTTAAAGAGATTAATTTTCTCCATGCATCAGCACTGATCTTGGTATTTTTGGAATTAGGAAGAAGATATGTGGTGTATCTTGATACTTTATGACCTTGGTTATGTCTTGTTCTCATGGTCGGAGATCTCTTTGTTTCTTATAATTCAAGGGACTTATAGTTTCTGGAAACAAACTACCCAAAACATGATTTGGAACTAGCTATATTAGTCTACAAATTGATTAAATATTTTCTTCACCACTTTAGTGAGAATTTTAGGGTGTTTATAGATTATAATATATTGAATCATAATTTCCTACAAAGAGATTTGAATCTGAGAAAAACAATATGGATGGAATACCTTAAAATGTTGAAATTGACATAAAGTAAACACTGGGCAAAGGGAAATATGTGGTGGATGAATTAAGAATAAATCCATTTACTATGTTGATAAAACAGGTTTTATATCAAAGGCTATTAATGTAGACTATAGATAATATCCACATCGATTTTAAAGACCAAGGCATTGTTACAATTCTATTTTTAGTTTTGTTTGTTCCCAATTTGGTTGATATAGTTAAAAGGATTATATGTATGATTATGATTGTTTTTCTATGAGTTCAAAACTCAATGGTTGGGAGGAAATTGAGTGAAGAAATATTGATATAAGATTAATGATTTAGTTTTGATATTATATATTTAGACTTTTATCTCTTCATAAACAAATCCATCATTTTTACCACCATTTGAGATTGGTCGTTCATCCTAGAATACAAAAAATGAAAAAGAAAACAAAATAAAAATTTTGGTGGACTTGAATGAAAGTAAAAGTGGATTATTTTTTAAAATTACTTTCTTATCAGTAATATAAGGTAGATTACATATATCCAACATATATGTTTTAGCCTTTAATTATTCCCATTTGAAAATGGTAGAAGATAATCATTTATTGTGTCACAATACTCCAAAAAATGTTTTAAAAACATGATTTCATATAGTTAATAGTGGATTGACCCACTAAGTCATCTCATTTTCCCTCTTAGTTAGTATCCTATGGTGTAAGGATTGTCAAAAATTTATATGAATGAAGTTGTAAAACATTATGGTGTACCTTTTTTTGATGGTATCATACTGAGATATAATGTTTACATATTATTTTTGGAAATCCGTACAAAATCCCTTGGGACTCATTTGAATATTAGCACGGTGTGTCATACTCAAAAGTATATAAACTCTAAAATGATTATATAAATATTAAAATACCTGCTTTGGCATTGTTTGATGAATTTTTGTGGCTTATGGGAGGATCACACGCTATTGGTGGAGTTGTCGTATTTAAATTATTATAATGCCTTGATAGATATGGATTTAATTGAATAATTGAATGGGAATCCTTGTAGTTATCCCCATTATTGGGTGGATATATGAGAGACTTCATGGGTTGGATCGATCCTTGTGAAATAGAAAATTTAGAAAATTCATTTGTTTAAAAAGGGGATAAAAATTGCTCAATGCAATCAGAAATCATATAAAGATCAACTTCAATGGTAATTTCTCTCTAGTTGAGTGATCATGGGTTCTTTAGAATCCATGAAATACTTGGTAATAATCATTTTGGTAATAAGAGATATTTATATCCTCAATAAATGAGACCTTTTTGATATATGAATAGGTTAGTAAGGTGGTATATCAGTTAGCGGGGAAACTGATGTTTAAGTCAATCTATAATAATTTTTATTTATTATAATTGTATAAGTATCAACCTGATCCTGATCATGAGAATTGATGAGATAAAATTGACATAGGTCAAGATTTTATCTTGGATCATTTTCTGGTAAGGATTCTGGATAGGCATGAAAAATTTCTTTAATGGGAAAGGCATTGGTCTATTGTTGGTTTTAGGGAAACATAGAAATATTTGGAAGAAATTTGGCGGTGTGATGAGGAAATAGTGGATCAATGTCCCAAAATCAGTCAATAAAATGGTGTATTTTTACTTTACAAGAATTGAAATTCCAATGGTGTGTATAATACAACACCTCTGGTTTTAGGTATTTGACCCTTTACTTATGTATTTTATTAATTTATAACGTTTTTTTATTTTGGGGAGCTTTTAAAGTTGTTTTGAATGTTTTTGATGAATTAATGGTGGTTCTAGGTTTTATAATGTTTATTTGAAACATTGATACACTTCTAAGAAGTCACATAATAGAGATAGTGGTCACTATGCTGGTACACAGTTAGTCGCAATGTTTGGCCATACCATACGACTTAACATGAGAAATTGTGAAAAGATGGATAATGTAGTATATCATTTTAGGTCATGGTTTGAAAACCTATTCAATCCAATAGTGTGATTCCTATTTAGAGATAGTGTATTATGCATGGATATCACATGGTTATCTTAATCGTTCACCCTAACCAAACACTATTAAAATTTATAAATGAAAATTATGGATATATTATGAATTACAAACTAAAAAACTAATTTTTCCCCTAACTCAGTCATAAAACAAATTCATATCACTCTTAATTATTTTCAAACCATTCATTTCGATCGGGGTGATATTACTAGGTGAGCATAAGTGAATTGGACGCATGAATTCCTCAATAATTTATGTTTTTGGTTTTTTCTTTTGATACCTTCCTCTTGCCTATGTTGGATAATGGTGGTAATTATCTAGGGAAAGATCCATTCCATTTGGTGTAAATAATGTGGATATATTATTATTTTTAGTAAGGGGAATGTGAATTGGTAATGGTTTGAGTAGTTTTATGAAGCATTTAGGAGGTTTTATCTCTGGTATTCATTTTCGAAAAAAATTAAGTAGTGGTGGATTCTTTATAAACTCATATTGATTAGAACATGAAAGATTGGTTTTATATTTATTTAATTTCTTAATGTTTTTCGAATAAATATTTTTATTTTATTGAAACCAATTTAGTGATTTTTTCATAGAAATTTTAGAAATTGTTAAGATTTTTGTAATGTGAATTTGGTATAAGATTTTAAAATTAGGTTTTTAGAATTATGGTTTATTTGATGCATGAAAACTATTTATAAAATTGGTTTCAATAAAATAAATCTTTTATTAAAATAGTATTCCATGTGTTTTCTTCATATATAGTTGGAGGTTTTTCATTTTCATTATCCAAAAACCTGTGAAAGGGATGTTTATTGTTGGGGAAAAAATTATTGGTTACCTTTTGATGACTTAGATAATTGAATAGATACTTATTATAAGTACAAAACAATCTCCTAGGAACGTATGTGTGGATGTATGGAATAGATAAGACAAATGTGATTTGGTTAATGGTTTTAAATTTTATTATAATTCTTTCCATGTAACTAGTTTGGTATGAAATAATATTTTACGAATTATTATAAAATACTTTAAATTGATTCTAAACTAATATTACATCATAGTGGGGGGGAGAGAGTTTGGATGTCATTTGGAAAATTATATTGTGTTTTATACTCACCCCCATCATGGGAATTGTTTTGTGTTTGCAGATGTTATATATCAAGAAACAGGTAATGGAATTATATCACAGCTCTTTAGTAATGCATAATGATACAGATGGAACTACTTATTGAGTTAGATGATGTATTAGGTTGGTATTTGTCGAGTTAGTTTTTAGGTTGTCTTTGAGTTTTTTCCTTTGGTTTTCTCTTTGTAATATGGTAGAGTTGTTGTTTTGTTTTTGGTTGAGTTGTGTAATGAACTCATACATCATATAATATTTCTTTTTTTGGTTTTTGTCTTCTATTATGGATGGATAACTTTAATGTTAAAGTCATCCCTTAATTTGTTTTGAAGACCTTTGAATTTATTTCTAGACTATGCTGTCTTGGAAATGTCACCAAGGGTTAGTAACACACATCACCACTTCTCAAGCCAATGTGATATTGGTTGTATATAAAACATATATAATAAATATATATTATATTTATTAAATTGTTACAATTATATAGTTACTGCATCCATGAACAAAGTAAGATGTTCAAATAATTAAAAACAAAAAAAAAATAAAGTAGTTATTAACCAAATCATGATTTTAACAATGGATTATTAAATAGTGGGTAATAAAAGGTCATATATAAATCATATATGGAATGATATATAAACTTAGTTTTTATTAATATATGTATAATAAACATTTATTTTTTATTAATTAGGATTCAATGTTTATGAAGGAATTCTATACTTTAGGTGATGCATTTTCATCTCGCTTTTCACTTCTATGAGACACAATCCATATTCAACACATGTTTATTTTATGTGGTGTATATAATCCCCATTAATGTATTTTATTAATATTATTCTTTTTAATATGGGGATTTACATATCTATTTTTGGATCTATCTTCCATAGGTTTTATGGTTGAAAATTTATAACGTTGTATGTGATTTTTATCTCAATTTTTCTTCTTCAAGACATATGTAATGTTAGGAACCACTTTGTTATGAGGTGTATATACAACCCCATTTTTTCATAATATCATAGATATAATTATTTTTATTATATTATATGTTTCATTTAATTTTATTCATTCATGGGTATTATGTTTTATTGTTTACAAGGTGGTAAGGTTTTTATATTAAGATCTTATCGATTATTAGGATTACTCAAGATTATGCTTCCAATAATGAAATATTATGATATATCTCTGAATAAAATCATTTATATTATTATCCTAAAAGTATTTATCAATAAAAATATTTTCCCCTGAAATAACAGTATTTAAAAAATCAATAGATCAAAATTATTGTTTTAAGATGAATCATTATTATCTCTCTCTTTGGTCAAAATTTAATTTTATTCTAAAACGATGTTTTCAAATAAAATAGAAACATTAAAAAACCATTTAAAAATTAATTTTATAGAAATTTTTTTTACAATTATTACTTTTGAAATAAATATTAAAAGGAATATTCCAATCATATTTAAAATAATTCTCATTGGGATTTTATAGAAAATGGGAAAGGAATCATTATTATATGTAATCC
This sequence comes from Viscum album, assembly GCA_963277665.1. Taxonomy (NCBI): domain Eukaryota; kingdom Viridiplantae; phylum Streptophyta; class Magnoliopsida; order Santalales; family Viscaceae; genus Viscum; species Viscum album. Next base: position 378,400,785 of record OY728130.1, on the reverse strand, counting down.
GACATGAACATAATTTTCTACCATCATGAACACTAAATGTTTTAAATATAATTTTATATTTTTTGAATTATAATATCAATGAAAAGAATTTTAGAAATTATTTATATTTTAAAATGTTTTTTTCAAAGTGTAAAGGTTAATTTTATTAAGAAACATTCCAATTGATTTTTTCTTTTAAAATCATTTTCCTTATAATATGACAACCTTTGATGTTGAATATGACTTACTAACAATATGATCCAAGGAAGATAATCGTATTATTTCACTGAATTGTTTATATTTACAATGAATTTTTTTTAATGAAACCCATATCTTTTCTATGGGTTATGTTATGATGATATAATGAAATGAAATTGAAACCCATTTCTTTTCCATGGGATATACTATAATGAACTGTTCTATGATACCCATTTATTTTCTTAATATATGATATGATTAATTTTATATGATATTATTATACCTAAGTGTATATAATATTTTATGGATGTGACCTATATCTCTCTATAATGAATTGGATAATGATTTATGTAATATGGGATCAAAATGTACAAGAGAGGTCATCCCAAGCCCAAAATAAGAGGGTATATGGAAAGTTATCCCAATCCCAAAACTATAAGGAATATAGAAGGTTATCCCAAGATAAAATAATTTACAAGAAGGATTATAACATTCCTAACACATGATAAATATATTGGTATTATCCTTAACATAAAATTTTCAAAGATTATTTGTTTTCCATATTTCCATGTCTTAGTACAATGTTATTCTCTCATGGTTCATATTTCTTGTTTTCATTATGATTTATGAATTATTAATTGTAAATCATTATTACATGACTAAATATTACGATCATTGATATACATGTTATAGTTTTTTAATTTTATAATTAGGTTCTCATAACATTATGCTCAAGTTATTTTTATGTATCTTCCTTGCATACCCATACTGAGCATATGAATCCACCATTTCATATGTATCCTTTCCCTAAGTAATGAATACATTTTTCAAGTAGGGTATATTTGGGAAGAGTAATAAAGGGTGAGATCATTATTAGATACGTTAAAGCTATTTCAACAAATTTTTTTAGTTTTTCTAAGTCTCCAAGTACACTAAAATAGTATAGTCCTCAGGAACATGTTTGTTTAATTTAATGAATATTGATTTAAAAATATAAAATATTTATATATGAGAATCCTAGATTAATTAAATAACTTACTCAAAAATGAATTTTGAATCTTATTAAAGGATATATATAAATATAATGTAATTATTATGATTCTATAAATATAAGATATTCCTTAAATGTGTACCAATTCAATCTGTTTCAAATTATTATAATTCCTCATCAATACATGTGTAGTAAAATACCCACAAAGCTATGTGATAGCTTTTTTATTTCCACAATAAATGGTTTGTTATAAGGAATGAAATAATTAATAAATATAATTTTGTAAAAAAATTTATTATAGTATAAAATTAAAATATTTTATAACTTTTTTGTCTCCATTTAATAGAAAAATGGAATCATTGATATTGTTTATATATAGAATACCACATCCATCATAGAACTTGTTTCATTTATCAAGTATTAATTCCATGGATGGATATAAAAATATAACTAAATTATATGAAAAATAAAATTTTCATGATTAATATTATACAAATGATGGAACCATGATACCAATATCCTTAGTCAAACAACATATGTCAATTAAGAATTATAAATTGAATATCCTACAAACATCCTACATAAATGTAACAATTTTAGTAACTAGAAAAATCATTCTAAAAAATGAAACAAAAAGGAATAGATATAGTTTAATTAATATTATAATTCTTATTGTAAAAGTAAGAAACCAATATAAATTTATTACATAAAAGGAAGACATACGAATGATACAAGTTGGGACTTGATGTAGGGGAAATTTTTTAAAAAATTGTTTCAAATTATTCCTTATAATTAATTTTATTATAAATAAATGTTATTTTAAATTTTTCAGTAATGTTATTATTTATTTATAAAGAGAATATAAATATCATTTTCCCAGTTATTAAATTTATTTAAATATGATTAAAAAATGTCTATTTAATGCTTTCTATATGGGATACTTTGGGGTTTTATGGATGTTAAAAAAATATGTACTCAACATATAGGTATTGATCGACCTTTATATTTATACAATAAAATAATAATCAATACGAATCTTATACGTGATAATTTTTTTGAAAGTTGATTATATTCCTCATCTTCTTGGAATAATTTGTATTAAAATTTTTTCAATGGAAAAAACCCTTTTTCTTTACATTTTGAGATAACTAAAATTGATATTAATTATCGGAATGATTTCACATTTGAATTTGTTTTATGATATATGTAAAATATATATGTTTTTTATTCGTTTAATGGATCATGGAAAATCTCTATTAATGATGGTTGATTCTGATATAACTATGATGTTGGGTGAAGCTGATATAGCTCTCTAATGAATTATGTAAGGTGATGGAGTTTACTAGATATTGGATACTCTTAAGTGATATGAGAATTATCTGGTTATGTTATTTACTTAATGCGTTATTTTAAGGATAAATTTTAATAATATATATATATATATATTAAATGATTTATATTAATTCAAAATGAAATATTTTCAGTTCAAAAGGAACAAAAATTCACTAATATTTTTTTGGAATTTTTTAATATAATTTAAAAATGGTGGAAGGGATATTTTTAAATGAAATGTATACATTAGCTTTCAGGTTTTCCATGTAAGTCCTTATGATTATGATTTTTTTACTTTATGGTTTCATATAAAATATTTTATGAATTCTATTGAGAAATTATGATATTTTCATAAAAAATATATTTTTAATTGAGATCTAATGTTGATTTTGAAAATGAAATTTTCTTATGGATTTATAATGTAAATAAAAGGAATTGAGATATTATATTTATTTAGTTACCTTAATTAAAATTTATTATTCTAGTATATAATTTTGTTAGTATTTTTATAGGTATTAAGTTTTATTTAAAATTTTATAAAAGGTATTATTATAGTTTTTATGGTTACCTTGAATGAAGAAATTATATTTTTATAAAAATATATTTTGTTAGTAATTTACAGTACATAAAATCATTCATTTTTTAATTAATGTTTTTATTTATTTTCTAAAAATATTTTCTGAAAGGATACTTAAAATTTTAGAAATTGAAACCCTAGTAACAAATCATGTAATGATGGGTTGATTATAATATTATTTTTTATAGTTGGTATATAATGAAATGTTTAAATTACCTTACAAGCAAGGATAATAAACTTAAGAGATTACAATTAATGCTTATATTATCAAGATATATATTTTCAGGATTTCAATATAATTCCATATATTATATTTTTTTGATAATAGAAGTTTTATGTATATGAAAATGGCTGTTGAGGTGGAATTTCATGGAGACTATAATAACCGTTCGAACGAGTAACCAAAAATGGTTAGTATTGGAACATATAAGTTTTTAGAAATGTTAAATCATTTTACACATTTTATTAATAGAGGTACCTCTAACACCTGGATATTTTGTGATATATATTCTTTCAAATAAATTTAATCTTTTTTAATATTTTTTATTATATGAAACACTATGTTTACCTTTAGTTATATACAATACACTTTTTAAATAAAACATGAAATAATACTAAAATATATTTTTTTATAGATGTAACATAGGAATCAGAACTAATATTATGAATACAATTAACAAAATTAAGAAAATAAATTATTTAAACATTTATATAAATCATTTTCTGACTATTTAATAAAAAAATAAAATAATGAAAATCTTTTTATGAATAATATTTTTATGCAAACAGACACCTTTTACACAAATAAATTAAAAAACCCAATTTTGTTGAATTATTTTAATTAAATTTATATATTATATGTTCAATTAAATATTCAATTTTAATATTATAGTTTTATACAATATAATAATAAATTAAATTTTACGTTTAAAAACAATTTTTTTAAAAACCATCTTTATTGCCTGGTGACCACTTATTTAAAAATAGAATTAATTATATAATATTTTAGAAAATTTATTTTAAATAATAAACTATATTTTTTAATCTTAATTTCAAATTTATCATGGGGTATGTTTTAAAGTATTTTTCAAAACATTAATTTTTTGATGAATAGTGAAAATTAATAAATTTTAATTGAAAAGTGACTTCTCTTTTAAATCATTTATAAAGAAAAATAATATTTTTAATTTAATTAAAATTAAAACTAGATAAATTATATATATATTAAAAAAATTATATAATTTTAATGATTTCCATATTAAATTTTAATATGAAAACTTTTTAAAAATTTTGAACATTTTCTCATTGAACCCCTTCTTTCCCGCCACATCTGTGGGATTAATTTAAAATTATATTTTTCAAATTATTTGAATTGAATTTGGAAAAATGGATTAAATATTTTACATTAGAATATATTATATTATTTAACAATCTGAATATTATTTTTTACCAACATGAATAGTGAAAATATTAAATAATTTATCATTGTTAGTGTAAAAATTGGTTTACTAGTGATTAAACCAAAATGATATCGCATAAATAGACCTAAAAATTGGAAAACATTTCTAATTGATATATTTAGACTCTAATATTTATAAGTATTGAAAATAATCCATTTTTAAAACACTTTCCATTTGAAAAATGTGTGCACACTTGTTTCTTTTCAAAAAATCACTAGTGTGCCACTCACTTCACTTATAAAAGCCATCCACTCTACTATATTATTAAAACCTTTAAAAAAATTGTTCTAATAGAAACATTCCAAATACCATTAATAATTATCTTCTATCATCATATAAAACATATTTTGGGAATAAATTCGACCTGTGGTTGATTCCGGTCCAAACCTAAGGAGGATATACAAAGAAGAGGTAACGTTCTTCAATGACTGTTTTTATTTTACTTCATTCTCCCAATAATTAACATCATATTAAAAAATTATGTTATAATAACCTAATTATATTATATATAATAATAATTTTCCTAGATTCATGATATAAAAAATATCTAATTTTTTCAAATGTCTTCAAAAAACACCATTCATGTGTATGGAGGAATACCGCCTCATGAAACAGGGCCATTTTTTTTGTTTTCAATGATGCTTTGGGCATACAGTACATTAGACAACTGTGATTATGTTTTATGTATTATTATACCTTTATAATAATTATATTTTATGTAAATATTATACTTTCATTTATTTGGTATACAATAACATCGCTCATGTATACGATGGACTACAGACTTGCAAAGTGATGCGATAAATTTTTCACTAACACTTTACATGAAAATAATATGGATAAATTTAAAGAATTTATATTATATTCATGAATAATTATTTTATTATTAATATATCAATCGTTATTAAATGATAATTTATGATTTTATTTCTTTCCTTTTCACTTACTAAAAGATGATAACGATGTTCATGGATGTGTGGAATAGTTCCTTCATGTAGTAATGTGACTTTTGTTTCATAAACATACCACATAGATGAAAATTATAAGTACATTTAATGAAATAAAAATGTATTTATGACATTATAAACATTTATTAAAGATAAAATTTTATTTACCACCATTCCATAATGATCTTGTAAAATAGATATGATACTTATGTGAACATTTGACCTACCATATCCATGATCGTATAATACTTTATTTGTCAAAAAACTTATTAAAATTTTGATATTTAAATAAAAATCTATTTTAAATTTAATAAGTATATAATTATTTGTTTTGTGGGGATTAATAGACAATCATCAATGTAATAAAATAAACAATAATAAATCAAAAATGATACAAAAAACAATGTGGTTGTTACCCAAACATTAGTATAAAAATGAAGTTTTAATAAAATGGTAACAAATAGTCATAAGAAAATAATATATGTAATAATATAGTTAGATATATATCTATAATATATTTTTAATTACATTTTATTATTTTATACATGAGGATAAAATCTGTAAAAAGGAGGTCTAGATTTATTCTAAGGGATTTTTATTCTCTCTTTTATTTCTGGGATGCATAAAAATATACAACACTTGTTTATTTTATGTTGTTTATATAAAAACCATTAGATATGATATATCTTTAATTTAACATGCTTAATTATTTTAATTATTTCACTTTATCTTATTATTTATTGTTTCTTATCATAAATAATATCATAAGCGGTAAGGGATTTCCATGTAACCTTTTAATTCTATGAGATATATACCATATTAACCAAACATTTAATTTCAATGGTGTGTATAATAACCATTTATTATTATTATTTTTATTGGAATTATTTATATTTTCATATTCACTTTATGATATATCTTTCACAGGGTCTAATGTTCAAAAGTTATCAAATCAATAGTGTATTTATTGTCTCAATTTCCCTTCATTGAAAAATATATTATGTTATGTATCAACTATATTTTATGAGGTTTATATAAATCCCCACTAAAATTTATATAATTAAATAATATATTTAATTATATTCTCTATTTCATTTAATGTTTCAATAGCATAGTTCTTCTGATTCAAATTTACCAAAGTGGAAAGGGTTTTATGTTACAACCCCATTGTTTATTAGGATTTTTCACGATTATGATTAAAATGATGAAATACAATAATATATCACTCAGAAACACATTTATTTTATTATCTACTAGTCATTTCAGGATAATATATGTTTTACCTACATTTCCCTCTCAATATTAACTCATTAGTTCGAAATTAATATTTTTATGAAAAAATGTCATAATTTCTCTCTTCGGTCAAACACCTTTTTTCATTCAAATCCATGGGTTTTAAAATTATTTCACAAAATTTTTAACTTTCATAAAATTATATAAAAAAGTAATTTTTACGCATGTTTTAAATTATGTAAAATAATATTAATGGAATATTCATGTCATATTCTTAATAATGCCTATTAGGTATTTACTAAAAATGTGAATGGATTTTTCATTTTCATGTGTAATAAATAAACATAAATTCTCACAATTATGACTATTATTTGAATTAAATATTACCTTAAAATATTTTAAAGTTATTTCCCAATGAAAATAATTCTCAAAATGTTTTTAAAAAATATTTTTGAAGTGAAAAATATATTTTATTCATTAAATGTTTTAAAATATTTCTAAATCCTCTAGTATATGATTCAATGTTTATTTTATAAGAAAATAATTTTAAAAATGATTCATCAATTTTTATTTTTAAAAAGTTATTTTCATAGAAAATTTATTTTTCTCATCAAATGTTGCAAGTAATTTATTATTCAAAAACAATTTCAAAAAATATGACATCATTTTATGTAACTTTTTCTTTACTGGGGATATGATCCATGGATACTATTATTATTATTTTGATGAATCATTTATATTTATATCTAGAAGATTTTTATGAAAATAATTTTCTTCTGTGAGTTATACCATGATAAAATTATTATAAAACCCAGTTATTTTTCCATGGTTATTCTATGAAGAAATGATAAAATGATTATGAAATCTGTCTCTTTTCCATAAATAATGATATGATGTCATTTTTATGAAATAGATTTCATTTCATGGGATATGATAATTTGAATTTTTTATGATCATGTGGAGAACATATGTATGATTTTCATTACATTACGTTGATTATTAAATAACCAAGTATAGTGGTTACATTATAACCAAGGACAGTGGATATGTTATGACCAATGAATGACGAGCCCTCTATCTCCCTCTAATGAATTGGGTAATGATATATATATCTCATTATATAGTCATGACTATATTGGGGAGTGAATATATTTCATTAAGTAAATTTATCCACTATGATGGTTATTGGAGTGAGCGTTGATAATTATGATGGTTTGCGGAGTGATAATATTCCACTATGATAAAAATAGATTTATTCCTTTACTTTTCATGAAATGAGTTTCTATTTTTATGTGTATACAAAAATTCTAGGGCTTATGAAAATGTTATGACCCCATGGATCATGTTATTTTATGTCCTTATGATTCATGTATTATGAATTTCTAATATTTATGCCACAACTCAAGATTGTAACCAGTGATATAGATTTTATTGTTTTCATATGTTATGATTTTGTTATCATGAACTCATTATCGTGATATTTTTACATATCTCTATTTTTTACCCTTAATAAGCATCAGATAACACTATTTATTATGTTTCCTTTACTTAGGTTATAAGGAATGGTTTTATAGAGGTTATGTTTGTAAATATTTCTAATAGATAAGATCTTTATGGGAGCTCATTAATCTCATTCACCAAATTAGAATATTTTCTACCTAGTCTCAAATGACTCTAAACTAATATAGTCCTCAAGAGGTTGTTAGTGTACTATGTTAACTATTCTTCAACAATGATTTAGTATCCACATATTAAATTCCCAATTCTCTATATTTGGTATTAGAGGAAAGATTTTTTATCTATTAGAATATAGAATAAGAAAAACATAGTAAAATCCATATGGATATTTATAGGGATATATCATGGTATGTATCTAATAATAAGTCTAAAGATGAGTCATTGTTTTGTAAAATTTCATTGAATTATGTTTTATGTTATAGAATGTTGTTTATATGAAATTTTATATTAGTTTGTATAATAAAACTTCATGTGGCTCCAGTATAGAGGTAACTTGTAGAAATGACTCCAAAAAGAGTGGATTTATCTAGGATTGATCGTTACTCGGTGCATGAAAAGAGGACTCATATTACACAAGGGTTGACACTCCTGAGGGATATGATTTATAAATTCACCAAATAATTAAAAAAATCATTAATTATTTAAATAAATTATGACTATAAATAACATTTGATATTCTTAAGGTGTCATATATTTAAAAAAAAGTCATGATTAAGACATCATATGTGTTCAGAATGTCCTGAAGGCCTTCATTTTTTTTATTTTCGATAATCCACCTTTGAAGTGGTGAGGTGGAAACCTTACAAGGCCTTAATTGATAGAGACAATTACATGACCCGTAGGTCTTATATGAAATCACTAAGACAAGAAAACTTGGAACTGCTCCTCCCAAGAATATGTCATGATATCAGCACTCCTGCTTCACAGGGTTGGACGTCTAGCTATCCTATGTAGAGCTTCACATGCCTAGTACCGATGTCAAATCCATACCCTCTCATTATTATAAATATAGTTAGCTCTGCTCTAGGGGATGCGTCTTCCCTGAATCCTCATCTAAATCCTTGTTCCTTGTAGTCAAACTGGTACATCTGAAATCAAGTGGTCTGAAGGCCTTTCAGTGGCCTAAAGGCCTTAAGGTGGCCCGAATGCCTTGAGAATCAACTGGCCCGAAAGCCTTGGGTAGTTCTAAATCCTTGTAGGACTCGAGGCCAAAAGGCCCAAATGGATGAATAGTTCTGGCTGCTACACTACCGAATGGTACCTGCTACAGTGCCTGCTACAATACTGGTACAGTTTCTGGAAATATTCCTCCACCCAAATTTGATATTGGGTCTCTTGGATGCACCTACCTAGTCCTCACCAACCGGGATGAGGCTCATGTTCCATTATATATGTTATTTTCAAGATTTATTTGTTAATAATTATGATTACTATTTCTCACAATAGGGTTTTTTATTTTATCGAATAGTGGTAACACAATATATGATGGTTTAAATTTAATGTGATTGAATATTTTATGATGAGAAGATAAATGGGATGATTAATGGAGTGAAGGATATTTTTTCATACTCGTAATCATCTATCATGAATGATGATTAATAATGTTCACCTAAACTAACTCTTGGACTCATCAATGAAGTGAAGGATGGAGTTATTTTAGAGTTTGGGTTATAGATATCATAAAGGAATGAAGATTAATCATAATATATGTTTAGAATGTTGAATCAAGTACTCAATGAAATGTCTCAGAGGGATGAGAAGATGTTTTTGGTCTATAAAATAAGGACACTAAGAATGTAACTACAATGGTAAAAAATAAAAATTTTGGTTAACACAAAGGATGAATACAATGCTCTCACAAAGTTATCATTAAATTTTGAATGTTTTAAATGGGAAATGTATGGTAATTATTCAAATTGATGTCTTAAGGGTAACACTCTTGGAGAGAATTAGAAATGTTGTTTGAGTAATTTTTAAACTACTGATGATGAAGTGACTATAAATGAAATTTGAATGGAATGAAGTGATAACGAATAAGATGAAGAAGCCTAGTAAAATGTTTCACATTTAAATAGAATTATTTAAGTGATTATTTATTGGAGTTGAATAGTTATGTTACATGAATCATGAAATATATAAGGATAGTTCAGTATAATAAATATTTTTTGGAAATGAAATAATATATTGAATAATACTAATAACCAGTAAAATTGATTTAATGGAAAGGTAATATTTTATGTAAAATACATTATTAAAGGAATATAACCCCTAATATGTTCCTGAGGTTGATAAAATGGTGTTTACTATGGAAAAAGATGATTAATATAGATAAATTAAATTGGATAGTAATGATAACCTCAAAAATGATATGGTATTTATTGAAAATGTTTTTTATGTTATCATTAGTATAGTTTATATAATTATTTGATCTAGTAAATATGGTCAAATATATATCATTTTTTCAAGGAATATGTAATCTTGCATGTTTCCAATGAGGTTTGGTGGAAAATCTGGTTATATCCATTTTTTTTGAGAATATGTGATCAATGTATTAACATATTTCAAATGACCATTAATATATACATAATGATATTTTGAGGAAAAACTATGGGTCTGTCAAATTTAGTGACCTTAATATTAAATGTTTAGTTTTAGAAGGGTAATATAGTTAACCACTTATGGAGTGTCTCATGTTGAACATTGGATGATGTTTTATAGAAAAATGTATTACTTCTCTATATGAATATTTCTCCATATTGGATATCCATTGTTAAGATTTTTTTTAACCAGAGATAAATGTAATGACATATAATTATTTAATTTATTTTATTTACTACTTCCAACATTAAAATAATTATTCTCCTATAGTAAGAGATGATGTGGAAATTGATTATGGTACAACCAAAGGATGAAATTGTGCATTTGAAATAAAAATATTTCATGTTTGTAAATTTTAAAACGCTCTTGGTATAGATGGAAGAGGAATTCCCAATACTAGAAAAATGACATTAAAATAAAATATTTAACTATGTATATCATTTTTTATGATGTCATTGAACTTTTTTATTCCTCTTAGTTTATGGCTTTTTCATTGTTGAAATTCTCTTTCCTTGGTTTCTATCACTCTCAATCCATATTTGCATGACATATTTCACTTATATGTTCATTTTTTTCACTTCCCATATATGTTATCAAATATGGAAGCCTAGAATGTGTTATACAAAATGAATTTGTCTATCCCTTTATCATTTTCATGGGGATGTTTTATTAACATTTATTATGATGTGGGTTTATATAAATTAATTTCCAAATGTTAAACCTTTATGGGTTGAGGAAACTTTTGAGGGTAAAATCCATTTAAATGGTGTTAGAATGTAAAAAAATGAGATTTTTTGAATTTATTTTCAAAATTAATTTAATTGTTTTGATATTTTTCATTACATTTAACAAATATTTTAGCTTGTATTACATAAAACACTATGTTTAAATAAACATGAAATGTTTCTAAAATAATATTATATGAATGATATCATCTACTCGTTAGAATGAAATATATGAAAATAATTAAATATATTATGAAAATATATGTTTTACACTTGTATATAAATTATTTTGTGTCCATTTAATTATAAAATAATGTAATGTAAATATTTATCTAAAAAAATATTTTTATGAAAAAAATATATTTTCCAAAATAAATTAAACAAACCTTTTTTAGTGAAATTTTTTTATTTATTTTACAAATTATATATTCATTCAACTATTTAACATTCATCTTATGTTTTCTCTATATAATAGATATGAATAAATATACTTTTTAGCATAAAAAAGTATTTTTTTTAATAATATGTTTTTTCTCCCTTTAAGAACTTATTCTTTAAAACAAATATTTTTTTACAATATTATAAAATTTAATATAAAAAATAAAATTTCTTTTTTCAATCAAATATTATTAATATTATGTTGTGGTGAATAATTTATAATTTTCTGAGAAGATTAATTTTTTTAAGAATAGTGAGAAATACTGAAGTTAAATTGAAAAATTCCTTTTCATATAAAACAAAGTAAAATTAAATTATAAATTAATTTTTAATTAAAATTTGTTGAGATATATATAAATATTAATAAAATTTATGTATTATGAATCACTTTAATATTTTATTTTTATATAAAAAAATTATAAATATTTGAACATTTTCTCTTTGTAAACCAAATTTCTGATCATGTCTATGTGAGAAATTTTAATTTTCCTCCCACATTTTGGAATTGAATTTGGAAAATTTGGCCAAGTATTTAAAATAATAATAATTTATATCATATAATAAGTTAAAAATAGTTTTTTGTTTTCAAAAATTAAAAGTGACAACATAAAAAGTTATTTATCATGGTTAAGGTAAAAATTGGTTTACTAGTGGTCAAACTAAACATATAAGGATTAAAATGACCTAAAAACATGTATAAAATATATTTTATAGACATTTGGTGACCATATAATGTCTAGGAACCTAAAATATTCCATTTTCTGTCAATTTGTATTTAAACAATTTGGTTATACCTTTATCTTTTGAAAAAATGACATGTTTTCCACTCACTTGTCATATAAAAGGGAACCCCCTCTATTCTATTCTTTATAACATAAAAAACATTTGACATAATCAATATGATAATAAATACAATAAAAAATTACCTCATATCATATTATAATACATATTTTATATAAATATCCACGCTAGGATGTATTTCGATGAAAACCGATGGAGAATACCCAAAAAAAGCGGTAACGTTCATCAACAAGTGTTTCTATTTTATTTATTCCTCAACCAACATAAATTATTTTTATAAAATGATGATATGATAATTTCAATATATTAAATATAATTATACATTTATTTTAAGATAATAACCTAAGAACCTAGCCACTTTCATATAATTGGGTAGGAAATCATCATTCGTGTGTACGGTGGACTACCGTTTTTGGAACAAATTTTATTTCTTCCATCAACACCTTTCACAATTAGGTATGATGATATATATAATATATATATACAATATTTATAACATAATAATACTTATGGACTTATTATAATATATATACCTTTTAAATATTCATTCTGCAGGGGATACAATAACATCTCTTGTGTGTACGGTGCACTACCACCTCATGAAGTGGTGTGACTTGTTTTACTCTATTTCTTTACATGGAAGATAATAACTATAGGGTTAGTGAATTTATGTTATATAAATCAAATATTTTTTTATTAATTATATATTTATCATTAATAATGGAAAATATATGATTTTATTTCTAACATTTTCACTAACTAAAAGATGATAACGTCTTCTGTGTACTTGTGTACTACCACCTTCATGTTGCGATGTGAATCTATTTTCATCACCATAATATATCGATGAAATTTATATGTATATTTAAAGAACAAAATATGGTATATATGATATTATAATATTTATTTAATGATAAAATATTACTTTACAGCATTTCATAATGATCATTAAAAAATAGAAATGATTCTCAAGAGTGTGTATGGAATATCGTCTCTATGATTGAAACATACTTCATTAATCATAAATATTAGACATGATTTATCATAAAATTTTAATTAAAATAAAAAATATTTTATTTATTTAATAATTAGTATTTTTGACCTAATTTAACCATAAACATACTCTTAGGTCATAAAAGATTTAATCGAAATATATATGAAAAATAAAACAGTTATTACCTAAAACATAATTTTAACAAGGAATTGTTAATAAATAAGAAATTAGTTTTCATAATAAAATAATATTTGATATAATATTTATATTTATGGTTATAAAATATATTTATAGAAAGCATAAATATATAATACATGATGATTAAATGTGTGTGATGAAATGTGATTCATAATGAAATGGATTTATATTCTCTCTTTTATTTTTTGGAGACAAATGAAAATTTGGAACTCATTTATTTTGTGTGGTGAGTATAATGACTCTTTTAAAAGTTATATAATTAATATATTAATTTTATTGAACTAAATAATTCATTTAATATTATTATTTATGGGTGATTACTATTCAAAATATTACTAAAGTAGTAAGGGATTTTCATCTAACATTTTACTTCTATAAGACACCTTCCATATTCATCACCAGTTTCTTATTTATGTGTGTGTATAATACCATGAATTTACATTATATTGATTATATATTCAATTATATATTTTTTATATATAAATTTTAGCATACTTCATTCATAGATTTTATAGTTAAAAAATTACCCAATCGGTAAGGTATTTTTTTAATTCAATGTCCATTCCTATAGACATATGTTATGTTATTCACCTACCTTCATTTATGAGGTTTCTATATAAACCATTTGAAATGTAATATAATTAATTTATTTATTATATTGATATTATATGTTTCATAAATTTTGTCTTCATGGTTCTTATAATTCAATGCAACCAAACATGTAAGTGTTTTATGTTATAATATCATCGTTTATCAGGATTATTTATGAGTATGATTCCAATGGTAAAATATTATGATATAAATCACAAGAAATTTATATATGTTCTTTTATTATATTTATTTCATAATAATTCATGTTTTCCCTTAATTTACCTCCCTTTATGTATTAAAGTATTTAAACTATTTTTTTAAAAAAATGGTCTTTATTTCTCTCTTCATTCAAAATGTTTTTTTCTTACAGAACAATGTCTCCTAGAAATTATTCAAAATTATTTTTCATTATATTAAAAATATTTATTAAATATATTTTTACCCATGTTTTTAATTTTATAAAATCATTTGAAGGGAATCTTCAGGTTTTTTTAAAATAATTCATGTTTCTTATTATCCAAATAATTGAAAGGAAATTTTTTTTACTATGTATAGAATGAAAACAATATCTCTCCATTATGACTATTAATTTATTTTAAGCAATATTTATAAGTTTCCAAGGTTATTTTTAGTGAAAATGTTTTATTATAATGTATTAAAAATAAATTTCAAAGAATAATGGTTATATTTCTATTGAAATGTTTTATGTGGTTATTAATGCTTCATTTGTGAGTTTAAATATTTATTTAAAATGAAGAGAAATTAATTTTTTTTGAATTTTTAATAATAAAAATGGATTTTCAATTAATTTTCATTTTTATCAATAAATTTTCAATGTTATTTATCTTTCACAATCCCTTTTCATCTATGAATACATCATTTGACAGAACTTTTACATTAATAGAGATATGATCTAAGGATACCATTATTATTTTTTATATCAAGGGTTTATGTTAATTATGAAATTAATATTTTGAAACTTGTTTCTATGATAAAATTATTATGCATCTCACTTATCTCTCCATGAGATATGGTATGATTAAATGATTAAAATATTATTAAATCTACCTATTTTATTCAGGATATGATATGTTGACATCATTTGGAAACCCATTTTATTTCATGTGTTATGATAAGATTAATGTTTTATAATCTTATAAAACATATATGTATCATATTAATTATGTTGTTTTGGTTACATTATAACCAAATATAGTGGTTACATTATGAAAAATAATAGTGGTTAGGTTCGAACCATATATGGATGGGTCTTATATCTCCCTCTAATGAGTTGGGTAAATATTTTTCTCTCATGTGATACAAAGGACTATAATATAGATTTAACCTAGTTAAATAAGGGAATTTGTATTCTATGATGGTCTTGGGAGTGAATCATGAACACTATGATGGTTTTGGGAGTGATAACATTCCACTATGATTTTGTTGGCAATGAGATTTAAATAATTTGGAAATTATTTTCTATACATATTTGTATAACACATTTGTAAGTCTTATTCCAATGTTATTCTCCCATATCTCATTTTCTTAGACATAATTATGATTTATATCTTATTAAATACCAAAATTTATGCCTTTACACAGGATTATTAACTTTTATATATAGGGTACGGTTTTCATAGGTTATTATCATGTTCTCAAACACTTATGTCCATGTTAGGCTTATGTATCTTTCATGTTTTCACATAATGATCATATGGTATCACCCTTTTTTATGATTAATTTACCCTAGTTATAAAGAATGGTCTTATATATGTTATTTTTATAAAGAGATATAAATGAGAAGATGTTTTTGAGATATGTTGAAAATTATTAAAAAAATTATAAGAGTGTGTACCTAGTCTCTAAATACAATAAAATATTATTCTACTTAGGTATGTGTTTGTTAAATGTATTAAATACTCAGAAAAAAGGTACAATATTAATGTATGTTTTTTTTGACATTATAGTACCAGAGAAATGGATAAAGAAAGTTCTCTACATAATAATATCTTTATAGTAGATCATTTAATTAAATTATTCCCCCATGGTATTGATGGAACCTATAACATATGTAATAATGAAGGATAGATTAATTATTTGGAGTATATATTAAATGTTTTAGGATTTCAATAAAATAAGAAGGCATCATTGTATATGTTCTATTTTTTTGGTAATGTCAATTAATGGTGTCCTTTGATTATGAAAACTAAAAAAATGTGGAAAATAATTCAATGGAATGGATGATATTTATTGTTATCCTAAATGAAAATTACTTTTTGAAATGCTAATAAATGGAAAATGGAAAGTAAATTCCATGAGTTGAAAAAATGGCGGACTCTATCACTACATATTTTTTTTAATTTTACTATATTGTATCAATATACCCCGAACTTCATTCTAGTACATGGTAGTAAAATAAATTGATTTTACCTCATATTAAAGCCAATTTTATAGATCTATTTGGTTAAAAACGAGTCTAGATGTTATATAAATGTTTTGTGATATGGTTTAGATGTTGAGGTGGAGTTTATGTAATTTTAAAATAATAATTTTAATAAGGGATGTAGGTGGTAGGAAAAGGGGAGTCATTATTCAAAGAAACATGAATGTAATATTATTCAATTTTCTTCTTCTGATAAGTGTGGTGAGAAGAATTTTAAATAATTTCCTATGAGAATTGAAAGAGTTATCAAGATTGAATTTCTAAACATATGGATCATGAATATAATGAAAATAGAAATAGTAAGGATAAGACCAATAATGAAAAATATGAAGTTAAATTTATTAATTGAATTGATTTGGGACATTTTGTTAATACATGTGAAATGTTAGTTACTCAAGGTGAGAATTATCCTGACCAGAAATAGAAAGGTATAGAAAAGTCATTTTATACTACTACGGTAAATGAGGGAACCTCAAATGATGAAGATAAAAGCATGGTACATTTTTATTTTTATTATTCCATGGTCATATTTTATTCAAGGTACATACATTATTTTATATCATATCAATTTTAAAATAGATACACCATCTTCTGAAAAAAATTCAAATCATGTTGTAAAAATTCATGGGGTAGCATAAATACAACAAAAATTCAAAAAAACTCCATGTTATAGTTTGATGAATGGTTTCCCATAAAAAACCATTGAATATTAAAATGTATAGTTCTATATTGTTATGGGAATGGATTAACTTTTAGTTGAACATGATAAGATAGATTATAGAGCTAAAGAATTTATGTTTCATAATGAGTTTCAAATTATATATAAGAATTAATTTATACCATTGAAAATATATTTAAACATTTAAAAATAGATAAATATTTTAGGTGATAGTCATCATGCCTATATTTTTTAGAAGATAAGAAATATTAAAATTCAATACATATGAGTATTAAATTAATATTTGGATGTATTTAATGATTGTTTTACTATTTTTAATTCTGATTTACATTCTGGGATTATTTTTGACATGGTTCTATATGATAATAAAATTTTAAAACCATTGTTTTGAATGACTTCATCTATGTTATTAGAATTTAAAAATTAGTTTCCTAAATTTCTTGATAACAGTTTTAATAATCCTATTATTTAACCTTGGGATTATACTATTATGTTTTTTAATGATATGGGTGGTTCCATGAGACTTATGTTGATTATAAATAACTTCATAATATCAATGGTAAAAATCAAAATCCTTTTCATCATATTGTTGATATTTTTTATCAGCTACATGGTGAACATGTTTTTTAAAATATTATTATTGTGTCTGCGTAGCATCCGGTTAATGTTATATAAGTGGACTATTTTATGACAGACATTGGGACTAGGTATATCCATTATGATTTTTTGGTTTTCTCTTTAGGGTAAAAAAACACACTCACTATATTTATGGTTCTAATGAATAGAGTTTTCTATGAGTATTTTTATAAATTCATGGATTCCTTTATTGAAAATTTTATAGCAAATCTAAAATTTACGAGGAATGTGAAAAGCATATAAGGATTGTTTATTAAATTTTAAAATTAATGTATTTTATAGAAAATAATGTAAATGTTCATTTTTATTGAAAAGTATTTCATTCCGTTGGAATATTTGTGACACCCTAAGCACACACTCTAAGATATAGGCGATAAACAAATACATTAATTACTGGATTTGATAAAAACTATTGATTCCTTGACATAAATATCACATAATTACCAGAGATAATGAAAATATTACAATATATACATTTCTACGATAATTGTTTTTAGATTTAGAGTGTTTTTATGTAACATAACCAAATAATTCTCATGCCTTTCTCAACTAGTAGATTTTTTTGAATAAATAATAAACCAATTAATACATTATAATCCATTAAAATCTATCATAAGTCCCCCACACATTCTATTCATCTATTCATATCCGTGTAAAACATCTATCCATGACCTTGAAATTGAAACATAAGATGAGGTGAACTCAAACACATAGTAGGGGAAAACAGAAAAATGAAGAAACCAATGATTAATAATGTCAAAAATATTTTGAAAAGAATATGTAATAATCATAATTCCTTGTTCAAATGAAAATTAGGGCATAATATATCCATAAATAGAAATAAAAATAAATAAATGACATGGATAACCAAAATTAGTTCCTTAGTGATGAAATTGATAATGCCAAAAATATAATTCCATATAGTAAGACAAGACACCCTTATTATAGAAATAATTATATTACTTTGATGAAAATTTCTTATTTTTTAGGCATAAACTAAAATAAAAAACCATGTTTGTCTTATGAGACCTACTTATCTTGAACCTGCCTGGGTACCAAGGTAAACCGATAACCAAGCTGACCCTAAAATAGCCTGAAGGGTGTTCATGGTCCCCTTGATTCGACGACTAACACCTACCATTATACAAAATTTAATGTGGAATATTTTTTCCACTAACATTGTGGAAGTAAAAGAAAAAAAATATGGATGTGAAAAGAGACTTCACTATGGGTAATGAATAAGAACTCAAACGGGCATAAAACCCCAAGTATTATAACCAAGTACAAGAAAACACGAAAAAAGGAGTAGGAACCAACTTAGACATAACTCACTATGTCCACATATCAACATCTAAATCAACATCCAAGTTATCCTTAACCCATTCTCGAACTAGGAAGGAGATAATATACAAACACATGAAGGTATAAGTAGGGTTTCAGCTAAAGCCGAGTAGGATTTTGTCAAAATATTCCCTAACATATTTTAATGTTAAATTAACCAAAAGCTGCTTTAAATTTTCAAATAAATAGGTTTGGAATTTAAAAATCATATTTGAAAAAATAATTATTTACAATTTAAAATATGTAAATACATTTCACAAATTTATATTCACAATTAAAATGATGAAAATATATTTCAAAATATAGAATTTTCTTTTAATCAATGGGTTCTTGATAAAAATGTAACTTTTCACAAAAATGGCTTAAAAACTATTTATATAAAATAGTCTATATAAATTCTTAAGTAATGTAAAATAGATTATAATAATGGAATATATATTTTAAATATAAAAAATTGAGAAACATGGTCATGTGAAAAATAGGTATGAATGTTCCAGGATATAGGGACTAAACAACGTGATATACTCCGGATTAGACCTAAGGTAAGGGGACACATCACCATCGCCTAAGGAATGATGATGTGATAATATAATGTTTTAGAACATTGTATGTCATATGGAGTTTACCAGTATAATGAATTTACTACCTAAGGCTTTCATGTACTCAAGTACAAAAAATGGTGGGAAATTTATTTCAATACTTTCTAAAACATAATTAAATATCATCCCCCATTTCAAATATTCCAATTTTCTCTTTAGAACCCATAATAGGGTTTTGATAAAAATATACATTTTCACCAAGAAAAAACCCTATGGTTTCTATCAAAACATTTTAATCCATTATTCATAAACTGGGATTTTTAATCAATTCATTCAACTTCATAATCCATTTCACAATTAAATTTAACAATTTAATTTTCAAACAATTCTATCAATTTCATCACAAACCCTCACTTCACTAGAATTTTTGTTTTTCACAAATTTTCCATCAAGTCAATTTCTAAAATGAATTTCAACTCATTAATTGATATAATTTCCATTAATATCAGATCTTAAATTAGACAATTAAAATTTATTCAATTAGAAATTTCATTTAAAAACCCCATTTTTCTCAAAAATCCCAATTTATGAGAATCAGGGTTTCCAACAACCAATTGAAAGAGATATTATACAAATCAAAATAAATAAATTTATATTCAAAAAACATGAAATATAAACAATGAAATTAGGTGTAATATAATTTGGGCATTGTAATGAAAGCACATACTGTGGGACAAACATATCTATGATCACTAAACCCTAGACCATATTAATCAACAAAGAATGAAGATCAAGTAACTAAACAGAAAAATAAAATTCATATTTTTATTAAAAAAAATTGTATTAGATCCATAAATCAATATGGGAATCCATTTCACTTTATAGAGAAGAAATGAGACAACAGGAGAGTGAGATCTGGACATGGAAACAAATCGTGGGGAGATTAAAGGGAATTCCTCTATCCGTAGATCAATTCTTGGCGGGATTATAGGGGCCAAGAATCCTCCATAAGAGATTTAAGGAAAGTGGAAAGGAGTTTGGGTCAAAGGAGGTTTGTGAGGGACCTAAAACAAGGGTTCTAGAATTTTTATTAAAATTCTAGATCTTTAAAATCTCATATGCAAGATTTTTTGGGATGACTACCACGGTTGGACCAAACAACAAAACCTATCCATGTACCTATATGAAATGGTATTTTCAATTTCCACAAAGTGGGTGCACAAATTTACTAACGGTGCCCCAACTGTGAAAAATCTCACTATTTTATGTTAATCGGTTTTCTCAAATTGGGCACACGGTTTGGTAAAATTGTGCAGTAACTAAGAACTAGCCCAGAATTTAAAAAACACATAAATTATTTAATTAAGGGGACCCCAAAACAAACCCCACCCAAAGCTGTAAATACCTGAAAAATTCAAGGAAATTTTTTTCTTAATTTTCTTTGGATTTTTACAAGAACGCAGTTTCTGACGGCACCTGATTCTGAGGCCCGGTGTGCCCGGAATCATTTTCCGAAGTTTGGCTCGGGTACGTTCAGTGAACGGACGAGCGGGTTTTTCTAACTTTTGAACCGGTGCTCAGAATCAAATTCTGAGGGCACCAATGGAATCACAATGCCGATATTTTCTTAGAAACGTATCTTCCGGAGTTGCGTTTGCTCGGGTGTGGTTTTTAATTTTTGGGCCTAAAGTTAAAAAATAAAATAATTTGTACGACAAAATTTATTTTATTTCACTTAAAGCCACGGAAATCCACTTAAAGTTGCTTAAGATGAGTTGATGCGGATAGGGTGCTATCCAAAAATATCCTACCCTCTTGGTAGGATATTTGTGAGGTGGGGCCCGCACGAGCCCCACCATTTCTTTTCCGCTAAGTAACGCCCCCACGAAAACCTGTCATTATGAAAGTCAACTGATACGTTTTCTTAATTTCTTAACGCACCAATTAATTGGGTGGTTTTATTCGTTGAATTAATTCTATGAATTAATCTAATCATTTCTTAACCTGTTTAAAATCCGTTGGCGTAATAATAAAATAAGACCAATTCACGACTTCTTGAGGATTTCTCGTTGAGAGGCTTTTGATAGAAATCTTGTGCCTTCATCCTCCTTCGCGAAGAACGCGAAGAACGTGAAGAACACGAAGAACGCGAAGAACTGCATCACCCTCGGAGATTGACGACGCTTCTTCCGAGACGTTCTTCCCCGCAACGATCTCTGATCACCAACTGCTTGAGGTAGGAGATTTCGGGATTCTTATTTTAAATCTCTTTGTGGGTTATAACAACATCATGGATTTAATTAATATAATTAAATCTATATGTTCTTGAACCTCGGAGTTCGTCGACGCGACACCGTATTCCGCGACGACACGAAGCCCTTCCGCGACGACACGACGCTCTTCCGCGACGACGTGACGCCCTTCCGCGATGCGACGATCACCTACTTCCGCAGCGATCAATTCCGCGAAGAACGTGCGCTCGATGACTATGGTGAGGTAGGATTTTTATTTGAGAAAAATCTTTAATTCCCGTGATTGTTTCTTTTAAAAAAAAGAACCCAGATCAAGTTCAATTTTAATTCTATTAAAATTGTACCTTGCTTGTTTTTCATGTGTTGAATATTTTATTCCCGATTGTTATCACCTAACGCGGAGGGTGCGGGACAAAGAAACAGGGCCCAACAACCCTCCGCAGTTATTTGTTGATGCGCGGATTGGCGGGCGATGACAAAACATGCTGCAGGGGTGATTCGTTGATTCCACAGTGAAGAACGGGACCCGGGAGGAGCAACGGCGTAGACAGAAATGAAATCGGACCACCGGAGCAACTCCGGTGGCCTGCGGAACCCACCGGCGGCGCCCCCAGACAGGGCCGCCGCGGCTTCAGCCTCGGCGGCAGCGGCCAGTGGACCCGCGGCCGCGCGGGTCCGGCACTCACGGGACGCGGCAAAGCCGCGTCCTCTGATCCAGCGCGGCCCCACGCGGGGCCGTGGCACCTTCTTTCCGCGGGGGCAGCGCCCCGCGGCTTCGCTCGCTCGGCCAAGCCGAGCCGACCCGGGCCGATCCGACCCGCCGGCCGGGTCGCGCCCCGGTTGGGCCGGGCCGCGCCCAATCGGGTCGCCCCGGTTCGAGCCAACCCAGGGGGGTCGGGCCGGGTCGGTCCGGGTCCAGACCCCCCGTCTTCGGACCGTTTTTGGTCTTTTGCCCATAAATTGAGCTATGGGCCTCCGAACGATGCACCGTCAGTGGATATGCGATCCTTGGATCAAGACGGGCGTTTCGGTATATTGCACTCAAGGTTTCGGATTACTTTGGGTTCGGCTGGGTTGTTTCGTACATGAAACCAACTGGGCCTTCCGAGAGGAAACACTCATATCTTGAGCTTCGGACGTCTGATTGACGTACCGTTGACTTTGTTGTTTTTCTCTAAGTGAGACGGATCTTTTTGCATACTCCTCCCAAGGTTTGGATGCATGTGGAGTATGGTTGGGTTGGTTTTTCCTTAAAAATCAATCGGGCCCTTGGGACGAAAAAGCCAATAACTCTCAGACCGGGCGTCCGATTGACGCGCCGTCTGCAACGATGAGTTCCTATTGACAATACGGAACTTTTGGATACATAAACTCTGGACTATGTGTCAGTTGATGTATATGACTCTCGGCTCGTGGAGCGGACCCTCCCGAACGAGCTTGCTGTATGCGAGAACCCTAGAGCTGGCTGCGACTGCTACTGTGACTGCGACGACGACTGTTCAAAGATCATTAGTGGATTCGACAACGATGACTACAGCACTCAGCGATCCTGTGTGGATCAGTGCTACCGATCCTGTGTCGGTCCGATCCTATGTGGGTCAGCGCTCAGCAGTTCTGTGTGAGCCAGCGCCTACAGGTCCTGTGTGGGCCCAATCCTGTGTGGGTCTTTGTGGGGGTTAGTACCTATCGATCCTTTGTGGGTCTGACGACTTAGATGGATCAATGACCATCTCTATCGTCGTTCGAAGATGTATACCTATGTGAGCTGAAACTCTGTTTTACTTTCCTTTGTGGATTGTGTTGAGCTATCCAGTGTGGATTTACATTTTACTTTCATTTGTGGGTTGTGTTGAGCTATCCTGTGTGGATTTTACGTTTTTATTTCCTGTGTGGAAGACGTATACTTTCCTATGTGGATTGGGTTGTACTTGGGCTCGGAGGTTGGAGTGTATTGGAATTGATGACTTAGGTATATGTATGGGCATATACCTAAGCAGTGTCGGTTGTTACTTCGTGATTGTATCTTTAATTTGTGGTTTATCCTTTGTGGATTTTGGGAGACCATCGGGGGTCTCGGGGACCCTACTGAGTAGCTTATACTCACCCCTACCCGGGCTATGCCCACACTACGTTGTGTTGCTTGCAGATGACGGACAGCGTAGATCATGGTTGAGGCTTGCAGAGCAGGACGGTACCTGGAGGTGGACCACTGGGCGGGACGTACTCGGAGCGGACGGCGGGACCCGAGGGGAAGTGGAGATATTTGTACCCACCCTTCAAGTGGGATTTCCAGTGTATAGCTCGGCGTAGCGGCTTTTACTTTTCAGTTGTTTTTTTCCCTTTCTAGTTGTACTTTACTTTCAGTTTTGGTTTGTATACTGGCCCACTTACTTTCTGCACTTACAGTTGTACTCTGTTTTTTTACTTAGTGTTTACTTTTCCACTTGCTTACTCTGTGGTGCTTGTTTAATTTACAAAGGAAATGCCTTCCCTTTACCAGAATTTATGCCTTAGTGCTAGTCTCCAGCCACTGGCCTATGGAAGGCGGGCTTGGGGTAGTCACGGCACGGGCCCGGAGGACGAGTCGTGACAAATTGGTATTAAAGGTGGTCGGTTCTACCGTAGAATCTGAGCTTTCTTCTATGTGAAGCAATAGTGTTTAGCGTATTGGGTGTGGTTATCAGTCCAGGGAATCCAGTGTTGGTGCGGCGGCCGACGTATCCGTACACCAGGACCCTGACTTCTGATTTCCGACTTAATGTATGAAAACATTGATTGCATGTGTGTTTCAAGTTTTCTTTGTGATTACTTGTATCATCTCACCAGGTATACTGTTCTGACCGTGGCGTACCTGTTTCTTTTCAGGATGGCCCCACGATGGCAGCCATCTAGGGTTCTGAGAGTTGTACATGACGACAGCCCGCCGAGCGACGAGGCCTCGGTACAGGGCCCTTTGACAGCAGAGGCACCGGCGGTACCTCTACCCGCCGAGCCATCGATGCTTCCAGCCCCCGCCGCTAATGATGCACGTCTCCTTGGAGCTCTGCACAAGTTTCAGCACCAGCGACCGCCTAGGTTCTGTGGGGAGACGGACCCCCAGGCAGTCGAGGACTGGCTGGAGGCAGTCGTACGAGTTTTCAGGCTAGTGAGGACACCAGCAGACCTCATGGTGATCCTCGCTGTGAGCCTACTGCACGAGGCAGCAGGCCGATGGTGGAACTTGATGCTCCTGGTGCACGATGAGGCATCTCTCCTCTGGACAGACTTTGAGAGCCTCTTCCGCTTAGAGTTCGTCCTGGCCACCCTCTGTGCAGTGCGCATCCATGAGCTTCTTCAGCTGTGGCAGGGCAGCTTGATGGTCGCCCAGTACTCGGCAAGATTCACCGATCTCTCGCACTACTCGACCGACATGGTACGAGACCAGTTCTTCTGGGCCCGGACCATTGAGCAGGGATTGAGACATGAGATCAGGGCATCGCTGATCTCCCTCAGCATTCCAACCCAGACAGGAGAACTGGAGCGAGCCCTTCTGATCGAGAGCTTTCTTGCTGAGTCCACAGTGAGACCTACCGCAGGGAGGCAGGTAGCAGAGACTTCGGTAGCAGGTAGCCGACGGATGACTCATGGGTCTAGGAAGACCAGACCTTCTGGCAGACGACCTCAGGACACTGGCTCAGTAGTGCGGGGCACACAGCGCAGAGCCAGTCTTTCGAGAGGCAGGCAGTGTTACGCATGCGGCGGGCAGGGCCACCTGGCTCGTGACTGCCCGACCCGCCGTTCCGAGAAGCAGCTGACGGTGGAGGGGCCACCCAGGAAGAGGCAGAGGGTCGACCGTGCCGGTCCGCAGGGAGGAGGCGGACGAGGCAGAGGAGTTGTCCGAGCAGCAGATGGTGGGCGACGCTTTGAGGCTCTACCACCACCACCACCATGAGGCCCGCCCCGACCACATGGAGCTGGCGGGAAGAGATAGGAACAGCTCCAGGAAGTGGAGTCCTATGACCACGGCGTGCCCGAGATGATTCGAGGTACGATCTGTGTCTATTCCACCCTTGCTGCAGTTCTTATAGACACAAGAGCGAGTCACTCTTTCATAGCCGCTTCCCTTGTTCGGAGCTCGGAGATTCTGACAGAGCCGTTGGCTCGATCCTTACGGCTAGAGACTCCTACGGGAGAAGACTCGACGATTACGCACTGGTGCCGGCAGTGTGAGCTTACTCTAGGAGGCGAGAGATTCAGCTGGGATCTTCTTGTAGCAGCGTCGAGGCCTTACGACGTCATCTTGGGCATGGATTGTT
Source organism: Viscum album (assembly GCA_963277665.1). NCBI lineage: Eukaryota > Viridiplantae > Streptophyta > Magnoliopsida > Santalales > Viscaceae > Viscum > Viscum album. Next base: position 378,374,020 of record OY728130.1, on the reverse strand, counting down.
TATCTACAATCCATGCATAGATTAATTGTATTAGGCGCAAGGTGCGATGTGTACGCACCGACGGGAGCAGGTTCACCTTCACCTGCGAGAGGGGAGCCTTCGCAGCACCTGATTGACTTCCGCAGAGGAGAGGATAGCCCATCACTCATCAGTTGGCTAGCCTCATCCTAAGAGCTGTTGACGTGCGGAGTCCTTGTTTTCCTGCAGTGGTGGATTAGTACGCGGACTTCTTTCCCGAAGATGTTCCAGGGCTAGCTCCTCATAAAGAGGTAGACTTTCATATTGATCTGTACCCCGGGACATCCCCGATATCTACTCCAGCATATCGGATTGCCCCCGTTGAGCTTCTAGAGCTATGGGTACAGTTGGAGGACTTGCAGGACAAGGGTTTCATCCGACCCAGTGTTTCACCCTGGGCTTCCCCAATATTGTTCGCCAAGAAGGTGGATGGGAGCTTGGAATTGTGTGTCGACTATCGTCGCCTGAACCAGGTGACAGTGAGGAACAAGTATCCGCTACCGAGGATTGATGACCTCTTCGATCAGCTCAAGGGAGCACGGTGGTTCTCAAAGATAGACCTCAGGTCGGGATATCATCAGCTCAGAGTTTGAGACGAGGACGTGCAGAAGATGGCCTTTAGATGTCGGTATGGACACTATGAGTTCTTGTTTATGCCATTCGGCGTAACCAATGCTCCAGCAGTGTTCATGGGCCTCATGAACAGGATCTTCCAGCCATACCTCGATCGATTTTTCGTAGTCTTCATCGACGACATTTGATATACTCGATGACTAAGGAGGAGCACACCTACCACTTGCGGGTTGTACTAGACACACTCCGAGAGCACCAGCTTTATGGAAATCTCTCTAAGTTTCAGTTCTGGATACGTGAGGTCCACTTCTTGGGGCACGTCATCTCTGAGGCGGGAGTTTCAGTAAATCTTACGATGATCGAGGCAGTCCTAGCTTGGGAGCCACCCCGGAGCGTGACAGAGGTGCGGAGTTTCTTGGGACTAGCTGGATACTATCAGAGATTTGTGCCAGACTTCTCTAGAGTTGAGGCACCACTCTCAGCTCTTATGAAGAAGGGGAAGCTCTTTGTGTGGTCAGAAAGATGTCAGCATAGCTTCCAGGAGCTGAGACAGAGATTGACTAGCGCACCTATCTTGAGGTTGCCTGAGGAGGGAGTAGGGTACGTAGTATACTGTGATGAATCAGGGGCCAGACTCGGATGTGTTCAGATGCATGAGCGGGCAGTGATCGCCTATGGATCACGTCAGTTGAGGCCGAATGAGCAGAACTACGCTACCCATGACCTGGAGTTAGTAGCAGTGGTCTTCGCTCTGAAGACATGGCGACACTATCTGATGGGCGAGCACTTTACAGTCTTTTCTGACCATTAGAGTCTCAGGTACATCATCTCTCAGAAGGACCTGAAACTAAGACAGCGGTGATGTCTCGAGTTCCTCCCGGACTATGACTTTGTGATAGTCTATACTCCTGGGAAGGGGAATGTGGTGGCCGATGCTCTTAGCAGGAGGACAGGCATTCAACTACTTGAGGAGGAGACAGAGCAGCTAGCCGCTTTGCAGATATCCTTTGTGGATAGAGATGGAGTAGCCTTCCTTCAGTCTCTCACAGTCAATCCTCCACTACTGCAGCGGGTCAGAGAGGCACAATATGGGGACGCTGAATGTGAGACGTGGGGTGCGCAGTTATCCTCAGGACAGGCACCTGATGGCTTCTACTTTGGAGCAGAGCGCGACATCCTTTTCAGAGGACGTACCTTGGTACCAGTATCATTACGAGAGGAGGTACTGAGAGAGTTTCACACTTCTCCTTTGGTGGTACATCCTGGATTGGCGAAGATGTACCAGGACCTCAGATGACAGCACTGGTGGCCAGGCATGAAGAAGGTTGTGGCAGAGTTCGTTTCTCGATGCCTCACCTGCCAGCAGGTGAAGGTAGAGCATCAGGTACTAGCAGGCTTGGTACAACCCTTGGAGGTCCCGGAGTGGAAGTGGGATGGCATATCTATGGACTTCGTGACTGGACTTCCACGCACTTCCAAAGGTCATGAATCCATCTGGGTGATTGTCGACCGACTAACCAAGTCGGCTCACTTCTTACCCATCAGAGAGTAGGGCTCAGTGGAGAGCTTGGGGCGTCTCTACGTTCATGAGATTGTACGGATTCATGGTGTGCCATCATCTATCGTCTCCGATCGATATGCTGGCTTTACTTTCTGGCTTTGGAAGGGGTTGCAGGAGGCGTTCGGGACGTGGCTATGTCTGAGCACCGCCTTTCACCCTCATACGGATGGTCAGACGGAGAGGACCATTTAGACTCTCGAGGACATGCTTCGCGCATGTGTCCTCGACTTTGGTCGCAGTTGGGAGGACCACCTACCCTTAGTGGAGTTCGCGTACAACAACAGCTACCACTCCACCATCGGGATGGCACCATATGAGGCGTTGTACGGCAGACCTTGCAGATCTCCTTTATGCTGTACAGACCCTGGGGAGTCAGCACTTGTGGGACCAGAGATGGTCCAGGCCACGACAGAGAAGGTCCAGGTCATCCAGGGGTGGATGAGGACAACTCAAAGATGGCAAAAGTCTTATGCTGACAGGAGGCGGAGGCCACTAGAGTTCGAGGATGGTGACCATGTCTGTTTGCGTGTCTCACCTCGTCGTGGATTACGGAGATTTGGCCGAGGCCGCAAGTTATCTCCACGCTTCATTGGACCATTCCAGGTCCTCAGCAGGATTGGCGAGGTGGCTTATCGCCTGGATCTACCTCCTCAGTTGCACCGGGTGCATGACGTCTTCCACGTATCTCAGCTGAGGAGATACGTGCATGACCCGACACACATCATTGACCATGGGGAGCTAGACATTGATGATGGGGCTACTTTTGCGGAGGTCCTAGTGGAGATCGAGGATCGACAGGAGCGGGTCCTATGTGGATGATTGATTCCTCTTTTGCGCATCAGATGGAAACACGAGAACCTCCAGGAGAGCACTTGGGAGCAGGAGGCTCAGATGTGTGCTCAGTACCCACATTTGTTTCCCTAGTTTATGATGTATCTTTACTGGGACGTAAAGCCCTGATATGGGAGTGATGTAAAGACCTGAAAAATTCAAGGAAATGTTTTTCTTAATTTTCTTTGGATTTTTACAAGAATTCAGTTTCTGACGGCACCTGATTCTGAGGCCCGGTGTGCCCGAAATCATTTTCTGAAGTTTGGCTCGGGTACGTTCAGTGAACGGACGAGCAGGTTTTTCTAACTTTTGAACCGGTGCTCAGAATCGAATTCGGAGGGCACCTATGGAATTGCATCGCCGATATTTTCTTAGAAACGCCTCTTACGGAGTTTCGTTTTCTCAGGTGTGGGTTTTAATTTTTGGGCTTAAAGTTAAGAAATAAAATAATTTGTACGACAAAGTTTATTTTATTTCACTTAATGCCACTTGAAAGCCACTTAAAGCTTCTTAAGCTGAGTTGATGCGGATAGGGTTCTATCCAAAAATATCATACCCTCTTGGTAGGATATTTTTGAGGTGGGGCCTGCACGAGCCCCACCGTTTTTTTTTTCGCTAAATAACACCCCCACGAAAACCAGTCATTATCAAAGTCAACTGACGCATTTTCTTAATTTCTTAACGCACCAATTAATTGGGCGGTTTTATTCATTGGATTAATTCTATGAATTAATTTAATCGTTTCTTAACCTGTTTACAATCCGTTGGCGTAATAATAAAATAAGACCAATGCACGACTTCTTGAGGATTGCTCGTTGAGAGGCTTTTGACAGAAATCTTGTGCTTTCATCCTCCTTCGCGAAGAACGTGAAGAACGCGAAGAACGCGAAGAAAGTGAAGAACTCCGTCACCCTCGGAGATTGACGACGCTTCATCTGAGACGTTCTTCCCCACAACGATCTCCGATCACAAACTACTTGAGGTAGGAGATTTCGGGTTTCTTCTTTTAAATATCTTTGTGGGTTATAACAACATCATGGATTTAATTAATATAATTAAATCTACATGTTCTTGAACCTCGGAGTTTGTCGATGTGACCCCGTATTCCGCGACGACACGACGCCCTTCCGCGAAGACGCGAAGCTCTTCCGCGATGACGTGACGCCCTTCCGCGACGCGACGATCACCTCCTTCCGCGACGATCAATTCCGCGAAGAACGCGCGCTCGACGACTACGACGAGGTAGGGATTTTTATTTGAGAACAATCTTTAATTCCCGTGATTGTTTCTTTTAAAAAAAAGATCCTGGATCAAGTTCAATTTTAATTCTATTAAAATTGTGCCTTCCTTGTTTTTCATGTGTTGAATATTTTATTCCTGATTGTTATCACCTAACGCGGAGGGTACGGGCCAAACAAACACGGCCTGACAACACTCCGCAGTTCTTTGTTGATGCACGGATTGGCGGGCGATGACAAAACATGCCGCAGGGGTGATTCGTTGATTCCGCAGTGAAGAACGAGACCAGAGAGGAGCTACGGTGCAGACAGAAATGAAATCGCACCACCGGAGCAACTCCGGTGGCCCGCGGAACCCCCCGGCGGCGCGGGTCGCCGGCGCGGCGGCCGGGGGCGGCGGCGCCCCGGCGCGCCGCCAGACAGGGCCACCGCGGCGGCGACGGCCAGCGGACCCACGGCCGCGCGGGTCCGGCACTCATGGGATGAGGAAAGGCCGTGTCCGCTGATCCAGCGCGGCCCCACGTGGGGCCGCGACACCTTCTTTCCGCGGGGGCAGCGCCCCGTGGCTTCGCTCACCCGGCCGCTCGGCCGAGCCGAGCCTCGCCGGGCCGACCCGTCGGCCGGGTCAGACCCGGTTCGGGCCGACCCAGGGGGGTCGGGCCGGGTCGGTTCGGGCCCAGACCCCCCGTCTTTGGACCATTTTCGGTCTTTTCCCGTAACATGACCTACGGGCCTCCGAACGATGTGCCGTTAGCGGCGATATGATCCTTGGATCGAGACGGTCGTTTCGATATATCGCACACAAGGTTTCAGATTACTTTGGGTTCGGCCGGGTTGGTCCCTACACGAAACCAACAGGGCCTTCGGAGCGGAAACGCTCATATCTTGAGCTTCGGACGTCTGATTGACGTACCGTCAACATTTTTTTAACTAAGTGAGATAGATCTTTTGGAATACTCCACCCGAGGTTTGGACGTTGGTGGAGTACGGTCGGGATGGTTTTGCCTTAAAACCCAACTGGGCCTCTAGAACGAAAAAGCCAATAACTCTCAGACCGGGCGTCCGATTGACGCGCCGTCTGTGACGATGAGTTCCTGTTGACGATACAGAACTTTTGGATACATCAACTATGGACTATGTGTCAGTTGATGTATCAGCCTCTCAGCTCGTGGAGCGGACCCTCCCGAACGAGCTTGCTGTCTGCGGGAACCCTAGAGATGGCTACGACTGCTACTGTGACTGCGACGATGACTCGATGATGACGACTACAGCACTCAGCGATCCTATGTGGATCTGTGCTACCGATCCCATGTGGGTCCGATCCTGTGTGGGTCAGCGCTCAGCGGTTCTGTGTGAGCCAGCGCCTAAAGGTTCTGTGTGGGCCCGATCCTGTGTGGGTCTTTGCGGGGGTTAGTACCTATCGATCCTTTGTGGGTCCGAAGACTTAGATGGATCAGTGATCATCTCTATCGTCATTCGAAGAAGTATACATGTGTGAGATGAAACTCCGTTTTACTTTCCTTTGTGGATTGTGTTGAGCAATCCTATGTGGATTTACGTTTTACTTTCCTTTGTGGATTGTGTTGAGCTATCTTGTGTGTATTTTACGTTTTTCTTTCCTGTGTGGAATACGTATACTTTCCTGTGTGGACTAGGTTGTACTTGGGCTCGGAGGTTGTAGCGTATTGGAATTGATGACTTAGGTATATGTATGGGCATATACCTAAGCATTGTCGGTTGTTACTTTGTGATTTTATCTTTCCTTTGTGGTTTATTCTTTGTGGATTTTGGGAGACCTTCGGGGGTCTCGGGGTCCCTACTGAGTAGCTTATACTCACCCCTACACGGGCTATGCACGCACTACGTTGTGTTGGTTGCAGAGGACGGAAAGTGTTGATCGTGGTTGAGGCTTGCAGAGCAAGACGGTACCTAGAGGTGGACCACTGGGCGGGACGTACTCGGAGCGGACAGCGGGACCCGAGGGGCAGTGGAGCTATCTGTACCGACCCTTCAGGTGGGATTTCAAGTGGACAGCTCGAAGTTGCGGCTTTTACTTTTCAGTTTTTGTTTTCCCTTTCGAGTTGTACTTTACTTACAGTTTGGGTTTGTATACTGGCCCACTTACTTTCCGCACTTAGAGTTTTACTCTGTTTTTTTACTTAGTGTTTACTTTGACGCTTGCTTACTTTGTGGTTCTTGTTTACTTTACAAAGGAAATGCCTTCCCTTTACCGGAATTTATGCCTCGGTGCTAGTCGCCAGCCCCTAGCCTATGGAAGGCAGGCTTGGGGTAGTCACGACACGGGCCCGGAGGACGAGTCGTGACAAAAGCTTTATTTAAATTGGTGATTATGAATACCTAATAATTATAAAATGATATTATAACCTCTACACCATAGAAAAATTCTATCCCAAGAATTCTTATGAAGAATCCTCCCTTTCAAAAGGATGAGGCCACTTCTCCCTGATTAGTGAATCCCTATCCCATGTCTCATTAATATCAGAACCATGATGCAATTGAACATGAGCCAATGGTATATTCATTCTATAACGTACCTTATATTAAGAATTAACTATCTTGATTGTTTGTATAGTCACAGATAAATTAAGTTCAACTTCAAGATCACTCTATCTTAGAACATGAGATGGATCAAATAAATACTTTTCTAGATGAGATAAATAAAACACATTATATATCGAATCAAATGAAGGAGATAGTTCCAAATGATAAGAAACATTCCCCACCTTCTCAACAACCTCAAATGGTCCAACAAAACAATGAGCAAGCTTCCCTTTCCTCCCAAGCCATTTATGACCAAATTGGGGTGAAACATTCATGAATAGTCATTCACCAATAGACAAATCCATATTCCTATAACGATAATAAAAAATATTTATATCTTCTTTGTTATATCAACATATTCTAAAAAATTAACTAAATATTTATTGTTATATTTTGGACCAAGCTTGGCCCAACTATAGAACATTCCCCATTCTCTGAACTACACTACATAGATTTATAAGGGTGACCATACAGGGCCTCTGAAGGAGCCATTCTGATCACATACTTGTAAATATTTTATAAGAGAAATATACCAGTCCAAATTTGTCATCACATAAACCACCAAATTCTAGAATACAAGAGCGAAGAATATCCTCAAGATTCTGTATGGATTTTTTAGTTTATCCATAAGACTATGGATGGTATACCATACAGAAATGGATGTGAGATCCCAGTGCATCCTGAAGGCCTCTCAAAAAAAGATATGTGAATAGAGGATCCCAAATAGAGATTATAGCATATAGACACCATGAAAATGAAAAATCTCATTTACATAGATATTTCCCAACCCTTCAATATTGGTTAGTTGTGATCACATTTTACCAGTATATATATCACAAACCATATATCATTTTTCATTATATGGGTATGTGGAAACCCAATCACAAAGTCCATAGAGATCTCATCCCACTTCCAAGTAGGGACTGGAAGTGGATAATGAAAGCAGATTGGTTTCTAGTGATCAACCTTAACCTGTTGGCATCTATAAAAATGTGAAAGATATTTGGAAATTCCCCATCTTATACCAAACCACCAGAACCACTGTCACATGTCACAAAATGTCATTGTTGTTCTTGGGTGCATTATCCACTTGGAGATATTGAAATACCTTATCACATTTTCCTGGTCGAAGACAGTACCATAAAAATATTTTCAAAGAATAAAATTTCCTCTTTAGATAAAATCCACTCATAAACTATCTACCCACCATAAAGAGAGTCTCTAATGATACAAAACTCACCATCAAGGTGTTGTTCCTACAGACTCATTTGGAAAAGATATGATTTCAACTAAACTTTCTTTAAAGAAACTTCACCTCCTTTCTCATTAACTCCAATATAAATTTTTGAAATAATATCCATTAAGTTCCACACTTCTGATGATTCTTTTACATTATGGGTCAGAAGTTTCTTTCTCAAATCATCTTCAATGACATTCCCTTTCCGCAGGGTTTAGGTAATGTCAAAATTGAAAGGCATTAGGTAATCCAACCAACCCCTCTGGAGGAGATTTTGATCATTTTGAGAGAATATATATCTCATGATCTTATCATCTCAAAACATAGTAAACCCTTCTCAATATATGTAATTCAACCAAATATCATGTTCTTGCATCATAGACGAATGCTCAAAGTCATGGGTTAAATAATTCTTCTTGTGTCACCTAAGATCAAAAAATCCATATCAAAGAACATGGTTTCTCTATATAAGAACACAATCGAATCCTAAACCTGATGCATCACAAAAGACCACATATCCATGTCTGACCTTTGGAAGATTCATCACCAACGCATTAATCCAAATATGTTTTAGCATAACAAAATAATTCATAAATTTCTCATCCCAAGAGAACTTTACTCCCTGATGAGTTAGTGAAGTCATCTAATAATCAAACATTGAGGAGTCCTTCATGATCTGGTGATAATATGTAGCTAATCCTAAGATGATCTAAATATCGAAGACATTTTTTGGTTTCTACCATGTCAAAAAAGCCTTCACCTTATTAGGATTAACTCATATTCCTTATTCTGAAACCATGTTCCCCAAAAAATTCACTTCCCAAATCCATAAATCACATTTTTTCAGCATGGTATAATATTAGATATTTCTCAGAAGACCCATAAGTTTTTTTCAGATGATGCAAATGATCTTATTCAGATATAAAGTAAAAAATGATATAATTCACAATGACTTCTATTATAGTGTAAAGGTAATCATGGGAAATATTTTTAATCAAATCCATGAAAACTGTAAGAGAATTGGTTAGATTAAAGGGAATGACATGGTACTCATAATGATCAAACATATCCTGAATGGTGTTTTTATGAATTTTAGACTCTTTTATCCTTAGATGTTGATAACCAGATCTATGTTCAACTTTTCAGAATCACTTATCCCCTTTAAATGATAAAATATATCATAAATCTAAGGAATTTGAAACTTTTCCTATACCATAAATCAATTTAGATTTCAGTAATCAATTCATTAGAAAATAGAACCATAAACATTCATAGAAAAGAGAACTAGTGTCCCCCAAGGTGACACACATGGGTAAAAAATCCTTTCTATAAAATATTTACCAACTAGGAATTCAGGTCATTCATTTCAGCTGGTGTGATGTGATATGATGGAATATAAACCAGTTGAGTACCATTCATTATGTAAGTGAAAACCTCAACCTCCCTTACCGATGGAAAAACTGAAAAATCAGAAAGAAACATGCCAGGAAACATGACCACAACTAGAGGGATATCACCAATCAAAGATAGAAACTACAAATTATATCCAAACACATATGTCACTTTCTACAGCACTGAATACTAATTTCTATCTCTACTCGATCATGGACCCCATTCTCTATTGAATACATAAAACACAAAACTATGATTAATAAAGGATACCCGTCAAAGATAAAAATAATTATTTTTTTATTCATGATGAGGCAATCCATCACGAATATGAGGTCAAGAAATATTCATGTTGAGAACAAGAAAACTCCATGAAATCACAACATATGATAGATATAAAACACAAGATTGACTATGGAGAGACTTCAATATCCTCATACCAAGGGGTATATTAATATCCATTGCACAACCAAAAGTTTCATATGAATATTTAAAATATAAAAAATAATGGTGTAAATAAATGAATGAGATGCACCAGTATCAAATAGAGTAGTCACAAGTGATGAATCTATTGTAATGGTATCTATCATAGTCGTTGGACTTATATCCACTTCCTCTAGAGACTCCTCCAGTGCATGATATAGCTTTGTTATAGATGCCTATAGATAAAACATTTTTTAATGTGAAGCATCTTATTTCCCCACAGTTTTAAGAGTATTTGATGATCCAATTCCACTATTTTGAGTGGAATTAATATGGAAGAATCACTACTACATCATTGAATGTCAATATGATCCACAGTTCATTGCTGCCTTAGTTAATACCATATTTGATTTTTTTTCTTTTCCACACTGGTAGGAATACAAAGGTAATATTCCAGGTACTGTAGGATTTCTAGAATGACCTTGTTACCAAGAAATTCTATGGGAATCATCATGATTCCACATTTCCTTAATAGAACCCATGATTACAGTGGGATAGAAAGAAACTCTCGATAAGACTTACTTTCAAGCCATGTCTATTTCAACCATAAGTCCTCTATCCAGTATTTCAGCATGAGAAGGTAGATTTAGTAAGAAAACCTATGAATGAATATCCTAATGATGTCCCAATATGAACCTTTGAGCCTTCTTCTTTTCATTTTATACTATATTAGGTGAAAAATGCATGATCATAGAAAACATTTTTCATCCACTACCACGGTCCTTCCATCCTTCTTGGGATTAGAGAACATAGTGTACTTTGATAATAGCATCGAATATTGATATAAATGGTTGTTGAGAGTAAACATGATGTCTTTCCACTCTAGGCACTCACATTTTTTCACTATTACTGTACTATCCCACTATATTCTCATTGGTCCTTGCAGCAGAAAGGTGGCACACATTACCTTGATTTTGTTGGGTGGGTCCAAGAATCCAAACAAGCACTACATTCTATTCTACCATTCCTCATCCTCTTGAGTATTATTTGGGCCTTTGAAAAATTATGGATTCTTGTGAAGGAAATCTTCAGAAAAAGTCTTCAAAATATCCCTATAAGGTTCCACAGTTATCGCCTGAATGGGAAATTGAGGTGGAAATTATCCTATAGCATGGACAGTTCCTTTGACCACCATTGCATGATTTTGGTCCACAAATGGATTTAGTCACAGTGGTTTAACAAATGCTTCATCATGGATCTGATTCACATGTATTTTCAGAGGTACGATGCTACACAACATCAAAATACAACTAGAAAGGCATATGATTTATACTTAAACAGAGAAACATGGAAAATTAATCTAAATAGATATAACAAACAAGATTTGTATTTCAAAAATTCCATATAAAAATAAGGAAAAGACTATTACTAATCCACAATGCATATTTCCCTAACCACCCATCGAGACTTAAGGTTAATTGTTGTGAGAGCTGACCAGACACTAAATCACAACTACATCCTTAGTCCTGACAAGATTTCACAAATTCATACTAACTTCAAGATAATAATATCAACATTGATCTTTGATAAATCTTTCTGAAAAACCATAATATATAACATGTTAACTCAATAAGAACTTCAGCCCTGACATATTTCAAAGGATGTTCTAAATCCCCATGGTTTGATTAGTAACACCTGGTATCATACGATTTTGAAAGATGGAATTCTTTTCAACTAAAAATATTGTAGTAAAAGAAACAAGACAATGTGAATATTCTATGAAAATCCAATGGTAATAATGTACCAAAAGTCATATAGGAGTAAGAAATCCCAGGAACTACATCCATGTTCCATAAAATAGAAAACACTACCCAAGCCCTAACTCAAATTCTACCCACCATGTCCAAAGTTCCACAAATAGATCCACCTTTAAGAGATCCTTTGACCTTGCTCGAACCCAAAAAAAAAAAGATAACCTCACAACAGTCGAAGCCATGGGTAGGGTGTGGGATAGTTACTAGCAGTGCTTCACTAAAAAATTCCATCATAGATTCCAATGTTAAATTAACTAAGAAACTAGTTTAAATTTTCAAATAAATATGTTTGGAATTTCAAAATCATATTTGAACAAATCATGTTTCACAATTTAAAAGATTTAAATACATTTTTAAATTCATGATTGACAATTAAAATTATGGAAATATATTTCAAAAGACGTAATTTACAATTAATAAAGGGGTTCCATTCACATTTGGTTCACTTCAATAAATGGATTGACTAAAAATATTTATTTAAAATAGTTTACATAAATTCTCAAGGGGAATAAACAAGTTTATAAGAAATGAATATATATTTTAAATATAAAAAAGATAGAAACATGGTCATGTGTTAATTAGGTATGAATTTTATAGGCTATAGAAACCGAAAACTATGAAACAACACTAATGTACATACACCTCTTTGGACCTAAAGAAATAGGGACTCATTACCATAATCTGAAGAATGATGTTGTGGTGATATGAGGTTTTATAACATTATAAGTCTAAATTGGTGTCCAATATAACACATGAACTACCTAATGATTTTACTTTCTCAATTAAAAACAATGATATGAAATTTATTTCAAGATTGGCCGGTGGAGAATACAGAAAACGGGCTGACTGGCTGCCGATTATTGGGCTGTTCTCCGAGGAGTGTAGTGACCTGGCCGCTACGTCGCGACAAGATGGGCTAACGGCCATCATTCCTGGCTTTGGGGCTAGGGCTGCCGGTGGTGGGTTGTGATGCTGATCGCATGCCACTGGTCCCCATAAGAGCTCTCTGTGATCTCTCGTGGAGGTAGAAAGAACTTCTGGTGATGATGGTGGTGATTACATGATGGTAACCCGTGGGGTCTCCAAATCTTCATCCTCTTGGATAAACCTACGGAGGGAGGCGAGGGTCTTGTGGACCTTGCATTATGAAAGGTTCAGGATGATGCGCCTCGTCCCCGCTCCGGCCCTTAACTCGGATGAGCGAGGGGAGGGTTCCTGAGCTGAGTTTCACTCCACTCTAGAGTCTGAGAATTATACTATCTTGATCTCCTTTCGGGCCTTCCCACGATTCTTCTTGTGGTGGTGACGACCTGCCTTCATGTCCCTGGGTGGCTCCTTAGGACAGGGCTGATTTCTGACATGTGGTCCTTCAGCTGCACTGGTGCCAGGGTGGAGAGGACATCCACTTGAGATATCCAGGGTGCATGGAACACCAGAACAAATGTCGAAGGGGACATGGGGAAGAGCTCCATGAATAGCACTTGAGCGGGCATGAACCCCGCTGAAACTGGTGGGAGCATGGGGAGGTCCTCCATGTTTGGTGCGGGTGGAGCAAGGATGGCGTTCAGTCCTCTGGTTCCCTGGGCGAGGAGGACCTTCACCACCTGTGGATAGGACATAGGGAGGATCCCCACATTGGGGAGAGACCGGACTGCGGGGCAGACCCTCATTCAGATTGGGGGTGGCACGGGGCAATCCTCCATGCCGATCCTTGAAGCGGGGAAGACCTACGCTCACGATGGTGGTGGCATGGGGAGGAACTCCATGCAGGGAGGCATCATTACGGGGTGGTTCATGACACCCCCGCTTGTGCTTGTAACCAGGAGAGTCAACCCACCCTGCCTGTGGGGCAGTTGGGGCCTCGATCCCGGTTGGGTGTAGTAGTGCCCCTACTTAGTGTGTGCAGGGACTTGATGATATGTTTCGGTGGTGGATCAGAACATAGTAGTCGTCGATGTTGACGCCCCTTGGCGGGCGTCCTCAGATAGCACCTAACGCTGGCGTTGGGTCAGATGGGCCGGTGCTGGTGGCCCAGGTGTATGGATTACTACCTCCTCCGGCAAGGTCGGGCATTAATGCTGACACGGCTGGGTGGGGTCCCTCACTAGGAGCCCCTAGATTTAGACTCTGACCAGGAAGGGCCGAACGTCACCCAACTCATCAGCGTAAGGCAGGGAGTCGTCCAAATGCTCCAGGGACAGGCTCCCGAAAAGAATTGAATGTTGGGGTGGGGAGAAGAGGCTCCCAGCACGTCCCTCGGGGGCGGTGTTGATGGTGGGGCCTAGATGCCTCCAGTTCTAGGAGGGCCATATCCCAGGTCAGGATTATTACCTCCTCCTCATAACGACGTACAAGGTCACTAATCTCCCTTAGTTGGATAACTTACTATGGGGAGATGGGGTGTGGGAGCCCCACAGTTGTGGATGTAGAAACCGTTATGGAAGCAGTAGATCCATGCAGAGTGGTTGTGCTGGCATTGCCCCTGCCCCTGTGTGGGCGGGATGGTGGTGATTGTGTTCCCGTGGAAGCAACCTGATTCTTCGGAAGCAGGGAGGTGGACTTGTCAGTGCCGAAAGGAAAAGAAATTGAAAACCTCTTCCCCAGTGCCATTGTGTATTTCGTGGCTGGTAAGAGGGATCCATGCTGACAATGTTGCTGAACGGGATGCCCAACATTCTACAGCCCCAAGTTCTGGTGAGTTTCACACCAGACCCAATATTTGCTTAGCGGGACCCAGCACCAGATAGCTGGATCTTGTGAAACATCAATCCATTGATTCCCCATGCGTTACTAATCTCCATATTGAGGGAATAATTTCACTTTGGGGTCACCATTTCTTTTTCCTACAGTTTTTCGGAGTGCGGGCATTTGTCCGCCTGAATGCGATAGGCGTGGCTTTTGTTACCCTGCATTCCGGCTTTCCAAAGGCGGGTGGCATTCGCTCCTTGTTCAGGGATGTCTATTCCTTGATCAAAATGGGATGATGGGATATATGTTCTTCCATCAGTGGATTCCTCCCTGGAACTCATCACCTAGTCCAGGTCTCCCTCATAGATTTAATTCATTCTTCGTGAAACTCTTCCTGGCACCATATTTTCATGGACAGCATTTAATTATGATGCTTCTGTCTGGACATTCCAAGGGGTCCGGTCAGGGGAGAAACCTTTGGTTAGGGGAGTAGTGACGCTGGGCATCACTGGCATGTCTGGATGCTGGGGATTGGTGTGTCTTTCTTCTGTCCCTTATTATAGGGCTTTTCGAGGTTGCAGAAGCCCAAGGAATCCCACATCAAATGCGGGGAATCATATTCCATAGGCATGTATCTGAGGTTTTCCTCAGCTTCCCATGTTTAACACAGGTTATTCCGTGATTTTAACATCCAGTGGGGGCAGATCAGACGGATTAGAACACTGATTAGATTGTATCTTATTGGGGAACCCCACTGGGGGGAACACCGATATTGGGGCCAACACACAGGCGGCTACCTAAATACTGTGGAGGGGAATGAAATGGCTTGATCTCACCAGGATGTGGCGGCCCAGGTAAGTGTCATGATGGATGATGGTTTTGGGAATAAACCTCAAAGGGACTTATAACGTACCATGCCTTGACATGGATCAAAGTCCACGTAGTTTGGGTGTACATTTTAACGTCATGTAAGACGGGGGTGAACCGATGTGCCGGGGGTCGGAATGACCAGGTGGTGGGCTTGAATCTCAAGGAGGCTTCCATGGTACCATGCCTTGACACGGATCATAGTCCCCGCTGTTTGGGACTGGATGTGGGTGTCGGAAAACCGATGTGAATAATGAACTTGGTCTGATGGGTGGTGGGCTTGATCCTTAGGGAGGCTTCCTACGTACCAAGCCTTGACATGGATCAAATACCACGTAGTTCAGGAAGGGTTTTGTAAGCGAACCGATGTGAAGGTGAACCTGGGGGTCCACTTGTGGTGGGAATGAACCTCGTGGAGGCTTCCTACATACCATGCCTTGACATGGATCAAAGACCACGTAGTTCAGGGATATAGTTTAACGTCATACAGGACGGGGGAATTTGGGGCTTCTGCTCTAGGCGACCCAAGGTGTTTGGTGAACCGACATGGTCGGAACGACCGAATGGTGGGATTGAACCTCGTGGAGGCTTCCTACGTACCATGTCTTGACATGGATAAAAGAACACGTAGTTCAGGAAGGTGTGGGTGTTGGTGAACAAATGTGAATAAGGACCTTGGTCCAATGGGTGATGGTATTGAACCTCAGGGAGGCTTCCTACGTACCTTGCCTTGACATGGATCGAAGACCACATAGTTCAGGGAGGTTGTGGGTCTTACACTCTTGGCTACCCAAGGTGTTGGTGGGCTTGGCGCACCGACACAGAGATGGTCGGGGCTAATGGTTGTTGGGATTGAACATTGTGGAGGCTTCCAACGTACCATGCCTTGACATGGATCAATGTCCTCGTAGTTCGGGTGTACAGTTTAACATCATGTGGTACGGGAGTGGTGTCATGGACAATTCTTATTTGAATCCCACATGATTCATGCTCAGTTTGAGAAACAAGAGGCAGGAGGGACCTGGCGATCACGTCGCGAACGATGCGAACGTGGGATGTGGAGTGGGGTTTACACGTAGAGAAACCCAGGGATAGAAAGATTGGGACTTACTCCAAGATGGAGTCCCTAAGGTGACAAAGAACAATAGGAGAGGGGGATTGGGAATTACTATAGGATAGAGGCCATGTTCCATATCACGCTCTCTGGTGGACTTGGCACCAAGGTAGTGAGGAGGGTCCGGGGTTCCGCCTACTGCAAGAAAAGATAGGGGCTTATACCAAGATGGCTGCTCATCCCCACGGACAAACTCCACCCAAAGAAGGGGGATATCATCCCCTGTGGAGAACAGGGGGCATAGATAATGTCCAAGGCGGGGGACCCTGCGTGCGGAGCACGGGGTGAGGTCACAGTTTAACGTCATGTGTTGAGGATGACGGTACTTGGAAGTTTAATGTCCTGCAGCTCAGACGAGGTGGTCTAACTCTGCACCCATAGGACTTACATAACCGCTGCCCTCAACCCCTTGTGGAAGGGAAGGAATCGGAAAGGTCGTGGTGATGGGGTGTCACAGGGTGAACCATCGAGGGGTCCATGTTAGATTGACTATGCGAAGAAGAAATATCTATTAGTGTGCCTATGCGAAGAAGCACTAGGCGCCACAACGCTATGGGCGATATCATCCATGGGACTTTGAAATCATATTGTACCATCCTTGAGGGTCGCATGAGAAAAGGATTTTCCAAGCAGAGGGGTCCGTGGGCAGGGGACTTGTGGAGATATGTTTTCACGCGTGACGGAGGGAACTTGTGAAGGAGTGTGATTCACAAAGTGGGGTGCCTCTGCCTTAGCATGGGGATATGGTGAAAATGGGACGTGCTTCGCGAATTTGACGGGCATTCATGGAGTACATCCTTGTGGGGAAAAGGTGCCTCGCGAAGCAAGGTTTTGGGAAGCAATGTACTTCGCGAAGTACAGTGATCCTACCTTAGAAAATGGATCAAGTGTATATGAAGGGTGCTTTCTGAAGCATAAACGCTCCGCGATGACTTGGGTCCCCTTGGGGATCCCCTTCCATTTCGAAAGACTTTAGGCTTCGCGAATGGCATCCCTCTCGGAATTGGGGATCAAAATGAGACAATGGGGAGGAACTTCATGAAGCAGACGTACCTTGTGCAGCTCATGGTTCTTCGAGAAGAAGAGTGATTCGTGATTCGGGAGGTGAGAAGCTGAAAGTTCGGATCGTCCTTCTCCAGAGATCAGGGGGAACCCAGTATTTATAGGCATAAGGTTCCACGGAGTAGGTCTCAAGCGGTGCGAAAAGGGTTCGGGTGGCATCGCGGCACGCCCGTGAACGTCAAATGGGTTTGCGGGGAATCCTGCCTCCTTCTCTTCGTGATGGTCTTGCGAATGTCAAATGTGCTCGCGAAGCCTCCCACCTTCTGTTCTTCGCGGTGGGCTCGCACATGTCAAATGCGTTCGCGGAGCCTCCTACCTTCTCTGCTTCACGGCGGGCTCATGAACTTCAAATCCATTCATGGATCGTCCCTCCTTCTCTACTTCGCGGTGGGCTCGTGAACGTCAAATCTGTTCGTGGAGCCTCCCGCCTTCTTTGCTTCGCGGAGGCCGCGGTGCTAAGGGGACTCTACGAAAAGGCTTTGCGAGGAAGTCTGTGGGGCCGTCTTGGGGCCTTTTTCTTTGTTCCAAATTTTTGGCGCCAAAAATAATTTCAGGCCCCCATCACATAATACATACTATAAATATGGGTTCCACAAGATCATAAAACATTCATCATGTCGTCATATGGAAACAAATTAAAAGGAAAAAAACGTTTTTTAAACTTTTCATCAATTCATAATAGCATAACTCATTGTAACAAAATGTGTTTCATAAAGGATTCATCACAAGATAATTTCCCTGTGGAAAAGAAATAGGTTTAATTGAATCATCACTAAATAATTGTCAACATAAGCTATCTAGAAAAAGTAAGTGGATGAAATAAAAATATATTTTACATATTTAGGAATAGAAATTATTAAATGATGTTGAAAAAATTAAAATATATTTAAAATATCATTTCAACCATTATTTGAAAGTATGAGTTTTTTTTTATAAAATTTTAACTAAAAATTCGTAGAATATAGATAAATTCATTTTCATTGAAGATAAACATAAAATATTATGAAGTAACTATGAATGTAATGAATTTCCATGATGGTGGGAAAGTATATTCAGATCATATACATTATAATATGAGCATCTTTTCATACTTCTCAAAAAAAGTTAGAAATGGCGTGTTTGGAAGAATTGTTTTTGAAAATATTAATTTACAAAATTGGAGAAAAATAGGAAATGTAATGAAAATAATTTTTTTTATTATTTCAATTATTAGAAAGAACATTATTCACCAAATTTTTAATATAATTCACATGTAAGGAAAGGATTATCGACTAAAAATGAAATTAGTCGTACTTATCATTAAAAACATTTTTCTATTCATTTTATTTACCAATGATATGTAAATGATTGTAAATCAAAAAAGTTCAATTAATTTCTAGAGTAAATAAAATATATTGGGTTTAATGTATAATATCCATATAATTTCCCCCAATATAAATTTTTTGTAGACAATCCTGAGAATATAGAAGAATATAACATAAGCCTTTATCACTGGTCTCATCATGCATCCTACATGCTCAACTATCGTGTTAAATTAATATAAATTTAATGTAATTATATTACATAACCTTATTGGTTCCTAATATATTATGTATTACTCATTTATAGTTTCCAATTATCCTTTTATTAGTAATTTGCTTCATTAAAATTATCATTCTTGTAAATTTTTTTATGTATTCAATTAAGGATTAAGTTATATAGTTTGGTAAAATCTTTATAGTAATGGTTTCATTATAAAAAAACATAATCATGAAATAAGTATCATATTTATTCATGCAATACATTGTAACAATTATTCTCATAAATAAGAGATTAAAAACGAATAACATCATTCATAGAGGTGGTAGTCCACATGTACGTTTGAGTGATGTAATTTTTCTAATATATGGGGAGGTATGTCTGTATATATGAAATTATAAGTCAAGAATAAAAATTATTTAATAAATAAAATATATATAAAAATTAAATTTATCATAATATGAAACCATTAAATACGATGATAAAAATCAATATAAATTGCTTTATTAGGTGGAACTCCCCAAATATGTTGATATAAATCTTTCATTTTCCATTTGATGAAGATAGAAATTAATAACGTTTAAAACATAAAAATAATAAAATATCAGAATATGAGAGATACCGATGTAACTAAATTGTCATTTTTAGATTATATGTAAAGGATTTATAAGAATAAATAAATCCAAAACACCTTATTTCGACTTATACATATTATTTGGACATCATCCTTTGTCATAAACATTAATCCTTATAAGGTTGATATTTTTATAAATAAAAATCTATAAGATTATGGGTTGGTATTTTAGGAATTAATTTGGGTATGTATTTTTTTAATTATAAGGCTCTTATTTATATGGAAGATAGAAGAGGTGGTTTCCTTTAATATGAGAGGGGGGTGTCAAACATAGAATTTTTCAAATGATTAAAATATACTAATTCTTACAGGAGTCAAGTCACATGAAAATTACAATGATTAAAAAGGAAGAAGTATAAGGTTAAACTTACTTAATAAAATAAGCATAAAGAATTTGTTTTTTGATATTGAAAACAATATCTGTTAAATTCACCCCCTTAAACACATTCATACAATATAGTGATAAAAGTGTTTTTCAATGGTAATTATTAATTATTGAAAACAATTGATTAGAACATACTAAATTATATTTATTTTTACAATTAAAAATATTTAATCCAGTTTAAGAATAATGTTTTCTATATTTTATAAATTCATTTCAAAATAATTCCACAAAACACAACAAACCAGTTTTTAGAAAAACAAATTTTTAGCATGAAGGTATGATTTCCTTCATTTCATGAAATGTTAAAAATATTTGATGATGGTTAATTTATTTTATTGAATATATTAACCAAAAATTTAATTAAAAATCATTTATCAATTGTGATTAATATAATACATTAAGATAAAAAACTCATTGTGCACATGAAACATTTTTTTGAAAAAATAAAACAATTTTACCTTCATTTATATATATTATTTTTTAAAAGGTTGAAATATAATGAATTCATTTTATAAATGTGTAGAAAAATAGTATTTTAAAATCACTGTAGTCCAGTTCATAACCTATAATATAGAAATTAGAAAATAACTATCACATCTTATAATATGAATTCAATAGTATATAGAAATTCATTTAAATTTGATATTTCACATAGACCATGATATCAACCACGTGAAATTTATTAAATGTAAATAAATCATAAGATCTTTTGGTTTTACATTTTACTTAACTTATAATAATATCTCCCTATAAATCCCATTACTATAATACAAAAAATATATTATAATTCGACATCATCACATCTTCAAGTTCCCATACAACATCCTTAAATTTATAGATTTTCCAAAAAAACAATGACTAGTGGAGCTATCTTGTTAAACAGAACCATCTCTATTTAGTTCAGAATATCCTACAATTTATTTTCATAAGAGATATCATGATAATGTGGTATTACCATTTAGTTCTATATATTGAATGGATCTTGTAAATACTCTTACAGGAGAGGTAAATGTATCACATTTTAAACATGATAGAGATTTATGGAAGTGAAAACAATAGCGAACTATCCTAATAAATTCAATAATATCAATGAGGTTGATATATATATGTCTCATATTTCATTTAATTCCAAATTTGTTACCATATTCCACATAGAAATTAATAGGAATTATTTCTTACCAAAAAAGAATTCAATATTTCCAATAATATTGATAGATTAACATTATAGTAAAATATGAGTTTCCATGACATGATTTGGGATTTATATAAACTTATCGTACATTTCCTCAAATTTTTTATCTCCAACTAGATATCATTCTACAACTTCATTCCCGCACATTGGTTTAGTGCACTTATTCTATAAAGGGATTCATATGAAGGGATCTAAAAGCTTGAGTGAATGATATTTTTTTAATAAAACAATACCAATGGAAGGTGATAATCCCTAAAAGCATTCCAATCAAATAAATATAATCTAAAAAATTTCATCAAGATTTTGAATGTTCCAATTTGATTATCCACATATCAGTGATGATACGCCCTACAAAATTTCCACTACATATTAACATATTTTTATTGAATTATGAAAATCATTGAGGTAATACTCATATCATTATCTGATAAAATAGAATGTGGTATTCTATAAAACCATACCACTTAATTAATTTATATCCTTTAAATATCATGAAAAGATAAATTATCTCTAATGGATGAGAAATGTTCTAATTTGGTAAGTCAATCGAATACGGCCCAAATAGCATTATTCCCATTATATATTTTGTGGAGTCCAATGATAAAATCCATGGTAATTTTCCCCACATCAATTATAGTATGGGTAATAGTTGTATCAAACTATTAGAAGTATGTTTCATATAATTAATAGGAAACCATTCAAATTATCTTGATAAATACTCTCTAATATCCCTTTTTATATCATCCCTCTATAAATAATATTTTATATCTTTATACATATTCATATTTCTAAGATGAAAATAGAATGATTAACTATGAGCTTCATCAAAAAATTAATTTTTTAGGTTTATCATTAATGGTATGAATACATATTTCCTAAACCTTATCATTGTATCACTACCATTTTTTATCTTTAGAACGCTTCTCACTTGTTTCTCTAATTCAAATTCCTTCTTCTGTGTCTATTTAATCTTCACATGGATGGATGGGTGAATATTCATCTATGGAATATATTTTTGGTATAATTTCATCATTATTTATATATAAATATTCTCTATATTAAGAATTATTTTTTATCTCTTTAAATCATTATCATGGAAAAAGTAGCATTGTATTTTCAAATCATAGAATCAACCATCTTATTCTCCTACCCAGGGTGGTAGTGTATTTAGAATTAATAATATTTAATAAATTACAACCATCTCCTATGGTTCATAATCAACAATGTACATTGTAATTTATACTAAATAATTCTATGATTAGTATATCTATCACATATTTCACTATGATGATATGGAATATATATTTTCAATAAAAAAAAGTACTTCTATCAACACTAAATAATGTGTGGGGTGATGTTTGTAAATTATTTTCATTTGTATAGAGGAAAAATATATTAAAATATCATCTTACCTGGATAATCATGGAATTGTATTCTTTGATATTTCCCTAAAGTCCATGATCCATTATACATTGTAGGGTAGTATAAGCACAGTTATGTTGGCCATACTTTTTTTTATCTACTAAATGTTTTCCTCACATTCATATATCCAATGGAACTAGTATCCATTCTAATTCATATTTATTATTGGATTATATATTATATAATAATACCTCATAAATCATTGGAATTATCCATCAAACACAATAAAACTATGGATCTTTGTCTCCATGGTTGGTAAGGGTAGTTGTTCAATAAAATCTTTCTTTATAGGATCCACCAATATACCCTAAATAGAGAGTATATAACCAAATAATTGAACTTTTTATAACCTAAATTCAAAATTTCTTATTTTTTATACAACATATATTTCTTCAATGTCTTCAAAAAATCCACAAATGATCTTTAATATTTTAAACTCTCTTGGAATATACAAGAATATCCTTTATAAAGGCAATCAAAAATGATGTCGATAATATAAAAAGACTATAAACATTAAATCTATGTAGATATTAATATCATTAGAAATTAAAATTTGAATTTACATAAAGTTATAATGAACATTCCTCATATTGGAGAATAACATGGGTATATACTTCTTATTGACCCTTGACTGATAATATATAGAGCAAAGATCAATTACGTAAAAATATTGATCTCATCATAATTGATTAAACATATTATCGATATAGGGTAAATGATACATGATATCATTAGTGAAACTATTAAGTTTCTGATAATTAATATTAAAAAACATTTAACTATCCCTCATAGTAACAAAATGAATAGGTTTACCCGTAGTGAAAAACATGGGAATAAAAATCCCTTATCAAGATTAGCCAAATTTTTCTTCATAAATTACAAAAACTCAATATGCGTCATTATATATACTATATTCGAAATTCATGTAGCACCATAAATGAGTTATTATAACAAATCAATGCCATATTTGATTGGAATAAATTATTGTATTCTGTAAATCCATATGCATAAACCTTAACATTATAAATATCATAAATATTGAGTTTCTTCATTACCATTTGAGGTAAATATCCAACATGAATATAAAATGAGAACCATACAAAACGTGTAACCACCATTGGAATTTTATATCCCCACTCACAAAGATTTATGGTCATAGATTGGTTTATAATATCAATTATAATTTAACTTATGTTGAAATTGATTTGGGATATATATTGAGAGAGATCCAATCAATTATCAAAATCAAATCTAATTTAACTAGAGGTATAATGAAAATATTTTCAAGAATTGAATTACCATAAAAATTTATCAATGTGGTTCTTTAGAATTGATATGTGAAAATCATTCAGTTATTTTTTTTACTACTTACTAATCATCTAATAGTTCAGGTGAGGATTTGATAACCATATAAAATTCATTACATATAAAGTAATTGTTGTATATATAATTAAACAAAATATTCCCAATTCAATAGGGGATGGGAACTGTACCTTTAACCACATCATTCTATAAAACAACTTCAGTAGTTGTGATCTCATATGCTTTCCCTCTTTCGCTTTTCTTGATTGTCTAATAACACCAAATTTCATAACAAAACCCCATATAGATGAACATATTATTATAATTTTGATACACATTGGAATTATAGTATTATAGTATGGTTGGTTTATCTGGGTGCACCAATTCATTAATCCTTTCACTAACTAGCCATGTTACATAACATGAAATTTTATTTTTCTTAAAAACATTCTTTTCCACACTTAAATCATTATCTACCCCTAATGTAATTTTCTTTATTCATACATCAATACTTCTAATATGAATGATGATTAATCTTATTAATTGTATGGGATTTATTATTTTAGTAAGATCAAAATTACATATTTATATTCTTATAACCAAAACACTGAGAAAAACGAGTGTCAAACATATTTATATATAACATTAGTGTAGATAAAATGATTTAATCACAGTCGTGAATTTCATTTATATCCAGTTAAATTTTAATATGTAGTCTTAAGAAACTAAATAATTAGTCAAAATTGCATGAGGATGGATGATAAAACTATAAACATACCTCACATATTTGATTGAATTTTATTCATAGATAATAATTTATTATTTATATCAATACTTTAGAATTGTGAATATTAATTAAATTTTAATGTGAAGATTTTGGTGAAAATACATACTAAAAATATTATTAAACTCTTCCCATGTCATGTAATCAATTACCTCCTCGTGTGTATTATTCATGATAGGATTTCACCACTGATCGTCTTCACCATCCAAGTGATACATGAAAACAATTACCCTCTCATGGTATAAACATTATATAAAAATTATAATATTTTCATTAGATATGATAAATATCTAAAAAATTAGTGGTTCAGTGGAACCATTGAATGAATGTGTACACTTCTATATAAAATATTCAATAGTGAGTTATTCCATCCTATAGATAATTTGATGATCCAAAATATTCATGTTAACATTAATATATTGGTATATTTTTCTGGGAATAACCACAAAATTGTATATATCAGATGTTATTTCATTTTTTTCTTAGGAAGATTTTTTTTGGATATCACATTAATTATTTACATGACTCATCCTAGTTCAAAAAATTAACAAAGAAATATTAGTGTAAGAAATAATAATGACATTGAGTAATCATTAAATCGTTAAAAATCAGTAATATGATATCTAAATCATGGAATATTCATATCAATCTACGACATATTAGTCTTAACATTGGTCAGTCATTAACATCATATTTTAAATAATTCATAATTTTTCATAAAAAATGATCATTAAACCAAGAATATCCACTAAGAGTGTATAGAAACATTTCCAGTAATAGTACCACTCATCAAGCACCTATAACTATTGACATAATACCCAATATGAACCATTCTGATTTTTAACCATTTTATGTATCTATTCCACTTGTAAATCCTCATTCTAGTATCAAAACATGGGTCTATTTTATAAGAAAATAACACAACCACTACATTTCCAATTCTTTATGATGTTATATTATTCTTAGACTTGTCCCTTGTGTTCTTAACATAGATCTCTAATAACAATATCTAAAAATAATTAATCATTTAGTTGATACCCACTATGTTGACCTAAGCATTTCATTAATTAATATTACATCATTTTAGACTATTACTTGATAAATTTTTCCATAATACACAATAATATACCATAAAGGATTAGTGTCTTTGAATACTAGATACATAATCATCTTATCTCATTAATTATATATAATAAATCCCACAATGTCCTTCTCACATAGTTCCCATTAAAGTCATACCATACTAAAATACGTTTTTCATAATGTGTGGAAATGAAATATAAGAAATGGTGAGATCGCATTCTTATTAGGGTTAAACATATGAGATGTCAATCAATGACCATAATTGAAGAAAATATAAGAATAAATGGTATGTTAACTTGATCATAAATTTTGATAAACATAGTCATTCAATAAAATATCATTAATAATATATCATGGAATAATTCTTTGTCATAATAAAATACATAATTAATAAGTGTGAAGAAACAATATTAATCAATCAGAAGCCACAAGAACATATCATAAGAATAATAAAAATGTTCTTGAAATTAAAATATGAATAAAACATCAATTCCTTACTCAATGATTAATTCCTAGAATATCATATTTTATTATATTTAGTCCCCATTCCATCATTTATTTAGTCATTTTTTACAACCAATAAAATCTTAATTGATAGATTCCCATACTAAAATGGGTTCAATCCCCATTCTAGTTTTTAATATTAATGATATATTCACATTTACCCGATGAATTGGTGAGAAATATAATTAAAATATAAAATATCACATAATTAAAACCATAAATATGTTTCCCATATAATGAAATAAAATTCATTATATCATCATTTCATGAACCATTGAAAGTAAAGTGGTTTCAAAAACATTTCCTTATTTAATCATAGGATACCCATGTAAAAAGAAACGAGTTTTATGACAGGTTCTTCATATCCTAATTAACTCTTCAGAAAGAAAGTAATTTTATTGAATTATCCATAATTACAAATCATCGTAATCTATTCATATAAAGAAAGAGGATGGTATAATAAGATCATATCTCTAATGAATCATAACAATCCAAAGTTGATATTGAAATATATGAGTATACATTTAAAATATCATTTGATCCATTCTTTGGAAATATATAGAAAATAATATTTTCAATTGATAATATTTTATATAAATATTCTCATAATATTAAGAAAATAATTTTATTTTAAAATTAATGTGGAAGATTCTCTAAATTATTTAATGGTCATGGCAGTGGGAAAATTCATCTATACAACATGATATTATAGAAAACATTCTATATAAACCTTATAAAATAGTTAAAAATGATTTTTTAAATGAAATTATTTAAAAATATTCCTTTAAAACATTTTTGAATATTATAAATAATAATTTAAATAATAATTTCAAAATAGGTCACTTATAAGAAAAAAACACAATAAGACAATTTTTATTTTCATTGATATAGATGAAAATTTTTATTTACTAAGAAGGAAATAGGGATGACTATTATTTAAAAAAAATTATCAATTATTTTATATACCAAAGAGTGGAAAGTTATTTCAAAAAATAAAAATTTCACTAATAACTAGAATATAATAAGAGGTACTTGTTTTGAAGAATAAAATATATTCAATTTTCTCCAATTTAAATTTAGTACATCCAATATCACGAATAAATGAGATTATTAGAAAAACCCTAACCTTAATTCTCAACATGATTAATAAAAATGAAAATATAGAGTATAAATAATAATAATTATTATTATAAGTAAATTTAATTACCATATTAATATATAACTTACTCTTTTTCATTATTTTATAGTCTTTAATGTCCGTTTATAAACAATTTCTTTATTAAAATTGACATTCAATTCTAAACATGTACATTTTCCATGGATGTTTTGGTTGGATAGATCTCTTAATTTCCCCTTGTTCATGTTTTAAAAATCCCCAGAATCATAATCATGACATGCACATCATGTTTATTCATAATATTATTCACATATTGTGGTGATTGAAAATAAATCATATCACTTTTTTGAGGTTGTAGTTTACACATACGCACGAGTGACATTGTCATTTTCTAATGGATATAAATGTAAAATAATAGATGTATTATTATAATTATAGATGAATAATTATATGATAAAGATAATATGTAAAAACTAAATCAATCCTATAATCCATCAATGAAAAGTGGATATGATAAATGAAATACATCATTTCACAAGGCGGTAGTCCACACGTACACATGAATGATAATTTCATTTACAATTTGATAGAGAAGGTTATGAATAATGGTTTATACAAAAATATACTTAAATCATACTATATAGGATATATTAATAATATTATATCATTATATTTATAATATATTACAAGTATTCATATGAATAAAAAAATAAAACACTCAATTAAGAGATATACATTTTTTTGGAAAAGCTCTATTGGCGTACACCATTAGACTTATATGGATGGTATTTTGATAAAACTTGGACCTCTAGATCATGTGATTGGATATTAAGAATTTATTTAGCTATATAGTTTCAATTATATAATTTTTTTTAATTTTTAGGAGGATAGTATAGGTGGTATCATGTTATAAGGGAGGAGGAGGAGACACTTGAAATGTTTCAAAAAAAATAAAATTTATTAATTTATTAATCATGTCACCTGTCTCCATAATTATTAATCATTGAAAATAAGAATGATATGGTGAAAATATCATCAATAATTCAAATTAAATCACACCATTTGAGATATTTTGAACCTCATCTATTAGGTTAACCCCCTTCTATCCCTTTCAACCCTTACAAAGGTAGTAAGAATTTTACCATGGTAACTATTAATGACAGTAAAATTTTTTGTTAATAATATTAAATTATATTAATTAATATGATTAAAAATATGAATCCATTATAAATGAATTACTTTATATATTTGGTATAAAAAAAATTTAAATATGTTTTAAAAATGAAACAAAACATTTTTTAGTAAAATGTATTTTGTAGCATAAAAGTCACATTAACATTATTACATATCCTGTAAAACCTATTTGATTAATTTTTATATAATTGATTGAATATATTATATAGAAAATTAATTTCAATCATTAAACAATGGAGATCAATATTCTTTCTTAGGATTAATAAATTTTGGATGATTAAAAATGTTTGTTAGAAAACATCTCTTTTTTACCTTTAAATGATTTTATTTTACTTTATAACCAATTGAAAACTAATGAGGTTGTTTTATATATTGATAAATTAACAAAATCATAATTTATTTATTCCTATTCATACCCTCCAATACAATGTTAGAATGAAATCGTCCACAATAAATAATAATAATTTGAAAGTATATCAAGATTCATTTATACATGATATTTCATTTAGAGAAAGGTATCATAAAATTAAACTTTATTAAATAGATAGATATTATAAATTCAAAAGGTATAATAGAACCAATTAATAACATTTGTATGAGAGATAATGGTTTTAAAGAATTGGTGAAATTTGATAAAGATTATAAATTTACTTGGAAGGTTAGGGAAAAGAACTTTTTATTAAAAAAAATGAAATGTACAAGAGGAAATGATGGTTGTAGTCATACAATAAAAATTCACACATACCATGAAAACCAAAGATAAAGATCAAAGATCATAATCTAATAGATGAGAAATATCATAGTCATCATACCATTGGGATTCATATTCTAATGGATCATGGGACCTGGAAACTGTAGTTGGATTCAAATAGGATTAACCTTTTTTATACAATGATTTCCTAGGAGTAAAAGGTTTAAAACCTTCAACTTCCACAACAACACTTTTCCCTTTGGATAAAACCTAAGCATATGATGTTTTGGGGAATAATCTTCAATATCCACCCAACATCCTTGGATACCTTGGGTTTCCGTTTATTTATTAATTTCATCCTGAATCCTTGAATGTTTCTCACAATCCTTCTAATTTTTATCCCCACATATATAAGGGAAGACACTTGTGCACACTAATCCATTTCCAAATTCACTCCTGGTTTAAGGATAACCACCTCATCTTGTTCATACTATTGTTCAAGAACCAATGTTAGGGTTATCTCTAGAACTGATAAAATTGTAACATTCCTACATTTCTTAATTTCATTATTGGGTTACACTTGGTCATTTCCATTAAGATCCTATATTGCCTTCGCCATGTAACGAGAGACATCTTCCACCATTTTTGAAACACCAGAATTAAAATTTTCTTTTCCTTATCAAGGGGGAATATCCTTCTACCAGAAAAATCATAATTATTCTATATATTCTTCCTCCTCAACTGCTTCCTAAAATAATCCCCATGATTCCTTTTTAATGAACAAAAAGAGAAGATGACATTCTTAGAACATTTTGAATTGACATGGCTAATAACATGAAATTCTAGAAAGAAGTTAGTTAATTTATCATATACCACTTTAAGATATATTTCATAATAGTTTAGAACAAATTCTTTAATTTTAATAATTATATTAGTATGAAATTTGGGATTATAATCCTCCAATATGTTTTTCCTATGATAATACTTTTAATTCATTTATAAAGATGGAATAATTAGGTATTATATATAAAATTGAATAAGAATAATGCATGATAAGACAATGTTAGTGATAATAAATTATTGGGAAAAAATTGGATGAATATATGGTTGAGATGGTAATGATAATTCAACAGTACATGTGGAAACCACAAACTTGAAAAAGGATTATTACTGATAACCAGAGTAAATGCATTTATTTAGAGGTATGTGACAATGTCTCTCTTAAAATATATCCTTCGAATAGTGGAATTCATTTTAGTAAAAATGGAATGTTAATCCCATGGTTCATTGAACCTATAAAATTCTAGAGAAAATAGAATTAGTTTTTGTTGAGTATCCTTAGAGTCGAGTTTATATCAGGTACATGATGTGTTTTCTATTTCTTCACGAAGGAATTATATACCTAAAGCATCTCATGTATTGATACTTGAACTGGTATAATTAGAGGAGTATCCCCCTAATAAAGAAAATATATTTCACATTCTGGATCCTAAGGAGCACGTGTAATGAAATAAGATGATTAAATGTAACACCGCAAGCTTTCACGATACGTTTCCCTTTGAATAATGCAATGGCGTGCATTGTACGCAACTTCGAGATTCTAACACACCACAACCAATCAAACTAGCAGTTATGAATAGTAATACCTACTTTTTGAAATTTTATAAATTCTATCTCTCAAAATAGACTTCATTTTTGGATTCATAATATTGAAATTAGCCTAGGGTGAATTTTTTTTACTTTTCGGATAACTTTCATATTTTGATGAATAGTGAAAATTACTTTATTTTTATTAAAGACAACTTTTATAATCGAAATAATTAATATTGATAAATTATGAATTTGAGAGGTTTTAAAGTATATTTACAATATAATTTTACCATTTAATTCAATATTTTTCATTGGACATAATTTCACAATGAAACCAGACATAAACAAGTGCCAATCTTTTGATAGTTATTATCTCTTAAAAACACGCTTTTTGTTTTAACAATGAGAATTAATTTTAAATTAATTTCTGCCATTTCTGTGTTTTGAATTTGAAAAAATGGATTCCATATTTGGAATCAGGATCTTCAAATTGTGTAAATAGGTACCATTTATTTTTAGAAATTTAGAATAATTACTTCGGTAAATATTTTATTTACCACGGTTAAAGGGTAAATCCGGTATATAAGGGTTTAAAAATAATATTATAATAATAATAAATTACCCTAAAACGTGTCCTAACCTTATTTGTTGATACATTTCCGACCATGGGCATATTTGGGCCGATTTTGGGACCCCATGGTGCCACTTGTAAGTGATAGGGACACTTTATTTTAATTAAGTTAAAATGAATACAAAAATGACACAAGCATATATCTTTTAGAAAAACAATTTTTAAATAGAGTTATATATGTTGGATTTTTGACTATAAATATTCATTAGAGAGATAGAAATATTTACTACATAATGTTATTTTATTTATAAATTTTATACATTAAATAATTTAATTTATTTATGACACAATGGTGATGCAGTAATTACCATAATAGTGAAAAATTAAAATTATTGATATTGTAGATACCCAAATAAATAAAATTTGAGACTTTTTATGAATTAAACTAATTTTATAGTTTAATATGACATGTTAGGAATGCTTTAATTAACTTTTTTTGATTTAATCATTCTGTTATGAGTTTTACAAAAATTAATTATTGAGTAGTGTCAAAATTGGCATAAATTAGTTTTTAAAACAAATATTATATTATTAATTGATATTAAATTCCTAAAAAACTAAGGATCGGCCAAGAGACTTATATCATGATATGTGTATCATTAATGGACCACTTGGGGGTATTTCGGATGTATATAGTATGTTTATTAACCATATAATATAAAAATACAAAGAGACATTGTAAAAGTGAAACTAATTAACTAAGAGTTAATATTTAAAGATAAGGTTAATATACTTACCCAAACCTGTATAAATTCTATTGGTTGAGTGGTTTTCAACCTATACCCACCTTAAACTTTAAATAATCAACTTTGGAGCCATTATAAACCAAATATAAATTTATTATAAAATAATATGTTTTGCTTTTCCAAAGGTGCCCCTCATCCCTCTTATAAAAGGGAACTCCCCCTTCTCATTACTTCACACCATCAAACCCTTTTGGTTCGGCCAACCCCTGACCAAATACTCTCTTACATTCCATAACTACAACCTAGATTCCTTAGTATTATCATAAATACAACCTACGGATCCCTTTTGATCAAACCAAAAGGAAGAACCCGAAGAAGAGGTAATGTTTTTACCACCCTTTTTCAAATTCCTTTCTTCTTACACTCCTTCTTTCATTGTTATTACCATTCTAAAATAATAACTCCAGTATATTATATATACTGTGATGTTATTATAAATATGGTACAACCATATTCACTATTATATCCATCCTTTGAATAACATGTCACCATACGTGCGTACGTAGGGTTTACCGTCTCCACGTCGTGGTGTAATTGTTATTCAATAAATTATTATTTGGATGGGTATAATAATGATATTTAATCCATGTAAATAATAAATATAAGATGATAATTATTCTTTCTATATGATATACCATCCAATTATATATTATTTTAACATCAAAATAATGATATTGTCGCTCGTGCGTACGTACGGACTACCGTCTCCACGAAAGCGATGAGATTCATTCTCCATCGTATCCATTCAAGTATAATTATCATTTGATGATTTAAAAATAATGTTTAAGGAATTGATATAATTCTTGATATGAATAAGATACAACCTATCCATAACAAACACGGCTTACGTAACAAATAATATAAAGGAAAACGAGTAAGTTAACACCCGAAATGACGATAATACTAAGATATTATTAACAAATCAATTTTAAAAGATCATA
The DNA here is from genome assembly GCA_963277665.1 of Viscum album. Taxonomy (NCBI): domain Eukaryota; kingdom Viridiplantae; phylum Streptophyta; class Magnoliopsida; order Santalales; family Viscaceae; genus Viscum; species Viscum album. The sequence continues at coordinate 378,340,909 of OY728130.1, read as the reverse complement.
TATGATATCATATTAATGTAAATGATTCTTGTATAATTCAATAAAAATTATTTAACCATTATACATGAGTTTAACCTACCATTGACCAAGGAAAAAGTACAAAGTAAGGGGTTTCTTATCTCACTTTTAATTCCGTGAGAATTCAATTGTTCATCACTTATTTATTGCATGTGGAGTGTGTACTGACCATGATTGTATTCATTGTCTAATATACTATAAATTATGGATATTTACATCATCATTGTATTATCCTTCTTTCATGGGTGTATGTTTCGTAAGTTACCAAATCGATAAGGGAATTTGAAATTTCAATTTCCATTTATTCGGATTTACGGAAACTTCATTGATTATTTTACTCCGAGATTATGTGTGGAATCACTATTCATTTGCATATGTCATAATTTCCACTCCCCTTTTCTGTGGATATACTTTTGATACACATAATCACTCCATTGATAATTTCTCAAGTCATCGATATGAATTTGATAAGAGTAATTTTAACTCATTCCCCATTTGTTGAGTTAAACATCCAATTTATTGGTGTTGTTTTTACAAGATTATGTGTGAATGTCCTTTGATTGTTTTACACTGAATATCCAATAATATTTAGTGTATTTATATTTTTCACACATAACTATGTCTTTGATTTATCCTTAACCTATGTATATGGCCTTTATGAGATATTTCATCTCAATTTACATTCCATTGAGACTTCTTTGTTGTTATACACCAAATCACTTTTATGTGTTGTATATAATGTACTTTGACATAGTATATCATGAATCCATTTATTATCATCATATTACAATGTTTTGATTACCTCAATTATTTGTATTCAAGTGTCTCTCTTTTGGTTAGAAACTCTAACTAAAATACCATTTTTAAATGTTTTAAAGACTTATTCTTCTAAATTTTGTTCATTAATGTCCATTTTTTTAAAAAATGGTTTTAAGGATTTATTTATATGGAAATAAAAGTTTTATAATTAAAACTCATTTTAAAAGATTCAAAGTGGTATGGGAAACTTTGATTTAAAAATCTATTTTTAAATGGCTTCTTGACAAATAGTGTGACTTTTAAATGATGTCAAGAAAAAGGGGGATATTTCTCTCAAATAGTTTTGATGATTATTTTCATCTATGTCAATATCCTTCATTATTCTCTATTGAGGTTAATATGATACAATAAAATCGTCTATAATGTATCGAAGGAGTAATGTTTGACTGTGGATGTGCTATTTTTATACCATTCATGGTTTGTGGATAAAGTATTGAAATTTTGTATTCTAGTTTTAATAAAAATGTTTATGTTATGTTTAAAACATTTCATATGAGGAATGCATTGGACATAGTAAGTGACGGGTGGAGCCCGATATAGATCCTCCATGCATCAATAGGTCTCATGAGACAAACTAGTGCCTTGGCAGAAGGCCTTGGAAAAATTTTATTTGTAGTCTTGGCATGAGGCCTTGGCTATGTGGTTATGATAGTCTGGCATTATGCATTCCATCATTATGAAAGTGTTTATTGATATTGCATGTGATTCTTCATTTAGTATAATATCCATTAGAATAATTAAATGGCATTATTTCATTTTATTTTTGCCATACTATGTTGATGTTGAAGTTTAAAAGGCTTTTGTTTTAGTTATACATAGCCTTAAGTTTTTATGCTTATCTATTAAAGATTTTGCTATATTTTTATCCTTACTGAGAATTTGAGATTACCCCTTTCAATGTTTTATTTTTCCCAGGATTGTGAAGAAGTAAATTATGAATGACCTCCAGGGATAGTATGAGTGTGGACTATGGAGACTATGTTGTTGTAGTTTTCATTTTATGATGTAATGCAAACTTTATTAATGTATCTAGTTATTCGAAGGCTACTAAACTAATCGGTATTTCGAGACTTGATCTTTCTTGTGATCATGCCACTGTTATGTAATAATGCACTGACTCTGGGTAACTGGGGTCTGGGCGTTAAAGTTTGTATCAGAGAAAGTTTAGTACAAACCTTGGAAGCTAGATTTAGATAAAATCTGATTAGAGAATGTAGACCTAAGGTGAACTTTGAGGATTAATATAGAATAACTTCTTAAATTTTTTGAATTGTATAGATTTTGTGAGTTTTCTGAGCAATACATCCATGTTTGGATACGAGTAGGTAGAGGCGGATCTGGTATAGATGTACCTAGGGGTAAAACCTGAAAACATCTTTTGAGCTAGACTCAAACGGGAACTGGTGCATGACAACGGGCCTTGCTGCACTCTTGGTTACGACACTCCCGGGGGATATGATTAGGATAAATTACATTTTCTTTACAAATCGATTTGAAGTATTATATATAAGATTAGAGTGAATGACCTTGGTTAATCCTAATGTGTTTCAAATTGAGAATACGATGACATGTCAATCTCTAAATGATTTTATGACTAATGTTACTCACACAATGATTTCTGGTTTTAGTCAATGGATGGATTCCAAGGAAGTCATAGTAACTTTGAGAATGATGTACAAGGTGGGAACAATGTTGGAAATGAGAAAAAATGGAATGTTGATAGGCATAAAAGATATTGCCTTTATGCCAAATCAATTTTCCAAAAATATTATCACCAACATATATATTAACCAATTCCCGGACTCAATAATTAAGAGAATGGTGATGAATGATAAGAGCTCCATCAGTGGAGACCATGGAGAAAGGAATCCTCAATTTCCATCATGTAGGAATTGTAGAAGGAGACACCCATGAATGTGTATTAATGGGATAAAGAAATGCTTTACGTGCGGGAAGGAAGGACATAAAGTGAAGAATTGCCGAAAAAAATTAAGAGTACTATTGAAGAAGATAAAAATGGTCCCAAGAATCCATTTACAGTCATTTGCTGTAAATGTAGGGGACCTGGCCATTACTCGAGTGAATGACCTATTCTATAGGATATTTTCTTGGTCAAAGAATAAGCTATGTGGAAATAAATGGTTGGAGAAATGTTTAAAAAGTATTAGTTCTCCCTGTTGATGGGTTTACTTTGGAATAATTTTCTCTTGTATTTTTTAACCCTACAGTTTTCCATGTGAGAATGATATTTGAGGAAGAATTATCTTTTCTCTTGCGGAAATAGTTATAAATAACCATTTGTTTTTATATGATCATTGGGTTTGAGGAAATTATAAGTTATTATAATTTGGGATTAAAATGCAAGGTATGAGATAAGATTTTTGGTTAAATTATGTTATGGTAATTTTGAGAAATTTATCTCATTTTGGTAATGTTATAAAATATATTTTTTGAAAAAGGACAACACGCAGACTGTGTGACAACCCGTCACATCAGACAAAGCTGTGGGAATCGAACCCACAACCAAAGTGCGATTGGGATTTATCGCCTACCACTGGACTACGTGAAGTCCCTGGTTAGTGTGACTATTATTTTTAGTTAAATGATTTTATTGATCAGTAATAATTTCATTTGGGATCTTGTGTCTTATGAAATGAATACCCTTAGTATAGGAAAATGATTTGGTGATTAAGTGATAAATGTTATTTTGGAAGTTGTTCGCTTTGTTGCGAACACTATATTCCCAAGGAAAATAGAATATTATTGGATTTCATTTGAGGAGTAATGGTGGATGCTTATCTATGTTTTTATTGTAGATTTATAGTGATTTGGCTTATTTATATATATGATTAGGTTAATTACTTTTAAGTATTTGACGTTAAGAGTAATTAATGTCATTTGGAGATACAATTTAACATGGAAGACTAAATTCTTATAAGTTTTGGGTTTCAATATTAGTTTGGATTATTTTTAAGGATTTTAAGGACAATTGATTATTGAATGGTATTTATTTAACTTTGGGGTATTGATGGTTTAATTTTAGAAATTAAGATTAGTATTTTTTTCTATAATGGAATATCCATTTGGGGGATCATCAAATATTATACTAACCATTTTGGTTTTGATTAATCTCTAAAGACAAGGTAAATATATAGTTTATCCTACGTGGACCATGTATTTCTATAAATTTTTATTCTAGCTCTTCCATTGTGACTAAGTCTTCTTGAATACTCATTATAAAAAAAATGAGTTAGTGGTAAAAAGTTTTTAAAGAATGAAACTCTACATAAAAAGTAAGTATATCTCTTTATGTTCTTAGTCAATATCATAAATGAATTCCTCGTCCTTATGTAATGTAACATAAAACGAAAAAAATGTTGTCTGTTTACTTTTCCTACTGGGAGGCTAAGGACCGTTTGTCCCAACACAAGTTTGTGATTTTCTTATTGTTAACTTTCTCTTGATCATGTTTTCTATCCCTCTCCATCAGAAGTGAACACTAATTTATCTTCCATATCCATGTTTTCCTACATGGAATCCTAGTATGGGTTATCTTGGGTGGCCTTTATACCACTCTTCCTTTTTTTTAAAGTAATAGTTTTATTTACTCTTTTTCCGATGTGGGACATTCCATTATATTATCAATCCCAATTTTAAAAAATTGTGAGGACTCAATTTATTGAAGGAAGGGAGAATGTAACACTCCAAGCTTCCACGATACATTTCCCTTTGAATAATGCAATGGCATGCATTGTACGCAACTTCAAGATTCTAAAACACTACAACCAATCAAACTAGCCGTTATGAATAGTAATACCTAATTTTTGAAATTTTATAAATTTTATCTCTTAAAATGGACTTAATTTTTGGATTAAGAATGTTGAAATTAGCCTAGGGTCAAATTTTGGTACTTTTCGGATAACTTTCATACTTTGATGAATAGTGAAAATTACTAAAAAGTTTTTTAAAACAACTTTTTTAATCAAAATAATTAATATTGATAAATTGTGAATTTGAGAGGTATTAAAGTATATTTTGAATATATTTTTACCATTTAATTCAATGATTTTCATTGGACATAATTTCACAATTAAACCAGACATAAACAAGTGCCAATCTTTTGATAGTTATTATATCTTAAAAACACGCTTTTTGTTTTAACAACGGGAATTAATTTTAAATTAATTTCTTCCACTACTGTGTTTTGAATTTGGAAAAATGGATTCCATATTTGGAATCAGTATGTTCAAATTGTGTAAATAGGTAACTTTTATTTTTAGAAATTTTGAATAATTACTTCGGTAAATATTTTATTTACCATGGTTAAAGAGTAAATCCAGTAAATAAGGGTCAAGAAATAATATTATAATAATAATAAATTGCCCTAAAACATGTCCTAACCATATTGGGTGATACATGTCCGACCATGGGCATCTTTGGGTTGATTTTGGGACCCCATGGTGTCACTTGTAAGTGATAGGGACACTTTATTTTAATTAAGTTAAAATGAAAACCAAAATGACACAAGCATATATCTTTTAGAAAAACAATTTTTACATAGAGTTATATATGTTTTATTTTTGACTATAAATATTAATTAGAAATATAAAAATATTTCCTAAATAATAGTATTTTATTTATAAATTTTAGAAATTAAATAATTTAATTTATTTTTGACACAATGGTGATGCAGTAATTACCATAATAGTGAAAAATTAAAATGATTGATATTGTAGATACCCAAATAAATATAATTTGAGACTTTTTTTGAATTACACTAATTTTATAGTTTAATATTACTTTATAGGGATGATTTAATTATCTTTTTTTAAGTATTCATTATGTTATGATTTTTACAAAAATCAATTATTGAATAGTGTCAAAATTGACACAAAGGAGTTTTTAAAAAAATATTATATTATTAATTGATATTAAATTCCTAAAAATATAAGGTTCGGCCAAGAGACTTATATCATGATATTTTTATCATTAGTGGACCACTTAGTGGGTCACTTGGATGTATGTAGTAAGTTTATTAACCATATAATATAAAAATACAAAGAGACATTGTAAAAGTGAAACTAATTAACTAAGAGTTAATACTTAAAGATAAGGTTAATATAATGCCCCAAACCTGTCTAAATTCTATAGGTTGAGTGTTTTTCTACCTATACCCACCATAAACTTTAAATAATATACTTTGAAGTCATTAGAATCCGAATATAAATTTATTATAAAATAATATTTTATGCTTTTCCAAAGGTTCCCCTCACCCCTCTTATAAAAGGTTACTCCCCCTTCTCATTACATCAGACCTTCAAAGCCTTTTGGTTCGGCCAACCCCTGCCCCAATACTTTCTAAACTTCCCTTAATACAACCTAGAGGCCTTAGTTTGATCAGAAGGCCAACCTAAGGAGCCCTTTTGATCAAATTAAAACGAAGAACCCAAAGAAGAGGTAATGTTTTTACCACCCTTTTTCAAATTCATTTCTTCTTCCACTCCTTCATTATTTATTATTACAATTCTAAAATAATAACTCCAGTATCTTAAATATACTGTGATGTTATTATAAATATGGTACAACCATATTCAGTATTCTATCCATCCATTGAATAACATGTCACCATACGTGCGTACGTACGACTTACCGTCTCCACGTCGTGGTGTAATTGTTATTCAATAAATTATTATTTTTATGGGAATAATAATGATGTGTAATCCATGTAAATAATAAATATAACATGATAATTATTCTGTCTATATGATACACCATCCAATTATATATTATTTTAAAATCAAAAGAATGATATTGTCGCTCGTGCGTACGTACAGACTACCGTCTCCACGAAAGCAATTAGATTCATTCTCCATCGTATCCATTCAAGTATAATTATCATTTGATGATTTAAAAAGAATGTTTAAGGACTTGATATAATTCTGGATATGAATAAGATACAACCTATCCATAACAAACACGGCTTACGTAACAAAGAATATAAAAGAAAACAAGTTAACACCCAAAATGACGATAATACTAAGATATTATTAACAAATCAATTTTAAAAGATCATATATGATATCATATTAATGTAAATTATTATTTTATAATTTAATAAAAATTATTTCACCATTATAAAGGAGGTTAACCTACCGTCGACCAAGGAAAAAGTACAAAGTAAGGGGTTTCTTATCTCAGTTTTATTTCCGTGAGAATTCAGTTGTTCACCACTTATTTATTGAATGTGGTTTGTGGACTACCCATGATTGTATTCATTTTGAAATATACTATAATTTATGGATATTTAAATCATAATTGTATTATCCTTCATTCATGGGTGTATGTTTCGTAAGTTACCAAATCGATAAGGGAATTTAAAATTTCTATTTCCATTTATTCGGATTTACGCAAACATCATTGATTATTTTACTCCGAGAGTATGTGTGGAATCACTATTCATTTGATTATCTCATAATTTCTACTCCCCGTTTATGTAGATATACTTTTGATACACATAATCACTCCATTTATAATTTCTCAAGTCATCAATATGAATTTGATAAGAGTAATTTTAACTCATTCAACAATTGTTGAGTTAAACATCCAATTCATTGGTGTTGTTTCTAAAAGATTATATGTGAATTTCCTTTGATTGTTTTACACTGAATATCCAATAATATTTAGTGTATTTATATTTTTCACACAGAAATATGTCTTTGATAAATCCTTAACCTAAGGATATGGCTTTTATGAGAGATTTCATCTAAATTTACGTTCCATTGAGACTTCTTTGTTGTTATACACCAAATCACTTTTATGTGGTGTATATAATGTACTTTGACATAGTATATCATGAATCCATTTATTCTCATCATATTACAATGTTTTGATTACCTCAATTATTTTTATTAAAGTTTCTCTCTTTTGGTTATAAACTCTAACTAAAATACCATTTTTAAATGTTTTAAAGATTTATTCTTCTAAATCTTGTTCATTAATGTCCATGTTTTAAAAAAATGGTTTTAAGGATTTATTTATATGGACATTAAAGTTTTAAAATTAAAACTACTTTTAAATGTTTCAATGTGGTATGGGACACTTTGATTTAAAAATCTATTTTTAAATGGCGTCTTGACAAATAGTGTGACTTTTAAATGATTTCAAGAAAAAGGGGGATATTTCTCTCAAAGAGTTTTGATGATTATTTTCATCTATGTCAATATCCTTCATTATTATCGATTGAGGTTAATATGATAAAATAAAATCTTCCATATTGTATCAAATGAGTTATTTTTTACTGTGGATGTGCTATTTTTATACCATTCATGGTTTGTGGATAATGTATTGACATTTCGTATGCTAGTTTTAATATGAATGTTTATGTTATGTTTAAAACTTTTCATATGAGGAATGAATTGGACTTATTAAGTGACGGTTGGAGCCCGTTATAGCTCCTAGATGCATCTATAGGTCTCATGAGACAAACTAGTGTCTTGGCACAAGGCCTTGGAAAAATATTATTTGTAGTGTTGGCACGAGGCCTTGGCTATGTGGTTATGATAGTCTGGAATTATGCATTCCATCATTATGAAAGTGGTTATTGATATTGAATGTGATTATTAGTTTAGTAGAATATCCATGAGAATATGTAAATGGAATTATTTCATTTTATTTTTTCCATACTATGTTGAAGTTAAAGTTTAAAAGGCTTTTGTTTTAGTTATACATTGCCTTATGTGTTTATGTTTATTTATTAAAGCTTCTGCTATATTGTTATCCTTACTGAGCATTTGAGCTCACCCCTTTCAATGTTTTATTTTTCCCAGGATTGTGAAGAAGTAAATTATGAATGACCTACAAGGATAGTATGAGTGTGGACTATGGAGACTATATTGTTGTAGTTTTAATTTTATGATTTAATGTAAACTTTATTAATGTTTCTAGTTCTTCCAAGGATACTAAACTAATCGGTCTTTCGAGACTTGATATTTCTTGTGATCATGCCAATGTTATGTAATAATGCACTGACTCTGGGTAACTGGGGTCGGAGTGTTACATTAAATATGTCGAGGTTTTATGGAAGAATCACATAATTAAATAAGCAACATGGAAATTATTAAAATCTCTGAGGAAAATATACTCTCATTTAGAAATGTTATGGGGAAAATCAAGAGGAAAAATTTTCTAATAGGGGGAAGAAAGTGATAACCAATGTAATTTTTATAGTCAATAAATTTCATAACTTATTAATGATCACAAATAATGTTTTTAGATTCACAAAAAATACAATAATTTCATTTTTTTTTAATTTTTAAAAAAAACTGATTTATTCCAGCATAATGATTTCAATGAAATATATGGTTTTATTTAAAAATTATAATAAAAATTAGATTTTTAAATTGATAATGTTATATTCATTTATTATTCAACATATCAAAATTATATCAAGGTGGTTTTTTATATGTTTCTAAAATTTTTTATTTTCAGAAGAATAGATAATGTGCCGATTTTTATACAAAAAATATCATTTTTCAAGTATTATAAAATAATAAATCTATTTTTTAATGTTTTAAATCTAAAAGTATCCCCATTTTACTAAACATAATCAAAATTATCCCTCTGTAATTAATATTTTATTTTATTTTCATAAAAAAAATATTATTTTTGATGAAAATGATTTTTTATTAAATAATCTATTTTTATTTTTCTTTTCAATTGATATATTTAAATTAATTAACCCAAATTGTCCTATTTTTATATTGAAAAATTAGTTTCATATTTCTAATCATGAGATTAAAATTTTTTAATTCAGTTATTTTAATTTTTTTGTCATAATTAATATTTACCATGGAAAAAATAATCAAACTAATAGAAGAAAAAATGGTTAATATGGGTAAAATAAGAGATATTGAATATAATATCTATAAATTATTGATAAATTTTATTGGCTAGGATTATTTTCACCTTCACTTATCTTGAATCTATAATGTTTTTTGTACCCCTTAATCTTGAAATATACATTTAGTATATATAATGAGTATAAATTATTTATAAATTTTCAACTCACCTCAAATTTGTCCTACCTAGAAACATGAATTTATACCCAAATAAAATACAAACATACATTCATATATCTTATTGTTCATATTCTACTCAATAGAAAAATATGAGAGGTCATAATGTGTTATCTAAAGGGAGATATTTGAGAAGGAGGTAAAATTCCTAACCAACATAGTTCATGTTTATTTCTTCTAATTCCATATTAAAATATGATCCATCCACTATAACATAAATTAATTTTAATGTTATATATATTAAAATGTTACTATGTTTGTGTGAAAACTCATTTCTATCTATTTTCCATATTATTGGAATTGAGAACATTGTATTTGCGTGTGTGTGGACTACAACCTCCACAAAGAAATATGTTTCATTTCCCATAACTTCCTCCCACAACTAGTTATAAAGATATAATTGTTTTGATTTATTATCAATCTTTATTATAATATAAAATTACCATATTCTAATTTTAATTTGTTTGAAATTGATGATGTCTCTTATGTGATTGTGGGGAATATCACATCCACAAAGCGATGAGAATAATATTTTATTAGAACCTCACAAATTTATTAATAAGAATTAAAATAATTAATAACAATGTCATTATTAACATAATTATGATTCAATAAAACAAATATAATATTATATGTAATTATTTTCCATTGGGAATATAAATAGAAATGTTGATCATGTGTACGTTTGAAATAACTCCACCACGATATTGCATATTTCTTTTTCCATATACACTTTCCATTTGAAGTTATAAATTTATTTTAATTTATAAAACTATTAATAATTTCTTGATTATTTTTCTAGGTATAATGGAACCATGACCTCTTTCCCCTTATCCAATCTACCATTTTCATTTGGTTCATATAAACCACACATCTTCAAAACATCCTCCAAGAACTAAAACAATTTATTTATTAAATAAATCATGGTAAAAACTAATATAAATGGAATAATGATATAGAAATGAGAATGAAAAGTGTTATTAATAAATAATAATGTATATAATTTTATTTCTCAAGATGATATACATAAGAACTGTACGAGTCGAAACATGAGGTAAGGGACTTTATATAAAACATCCATCTAATGTATTCATTCCATTACATTTTATTCCATATTGTGGATAATTTAAATGTTTTACAAATATTATTATTTAGGAATAATTTTTTTATGATCATTTGTGACTATATTGACATTCATTTTAATGGATGTATGTTTAAAATTTTAAAAAAAAATCCTTACGGGTTATTTTCGAAATTTCACAAAAGTAAACAACTAATTTTTTAAACATATATTGCCAGACATCTATTTCCCATTGTCATATATAAACTTTTTTATTAATAATACACATCAAGATATCTTTTTCATTGAAAGAATATTATATTCTTGATCTTTGAGAATTTTTTTATCATGGTTTCTACAAAAACCGAATCATTTTCTCATCTTTATGATATAACATAAATTGTAATTTATTTTGGTCTGGAATATAAATTCAAATTGTATTAGTGATTAATGTAAAATATGCATCTTTTTTACCCATTATAATTTTGTTGGTGATTTTTTAATAATGAAAATTGGGATCGATATATCTCTGATGACATTTTATCCATATATAGATCTCTAATGAATTGGGTAAAGTGATGAATATTATAGTGACATGTTACTCTAATAAGATATAGAAATTATTAAGTTAGGTTATTCTATTGTATGGTTTATTATATGTCATCATTTAAGAATAATTTCTCATTATTCCTACATAATATTATTTCAAATTTATTTAAAATGAAATATTTTGACTTCAAAATGTAACCAAATGAGCTTATGATTTTTTGGAATGTTTACAACATTTTCTTAAAAAACATTGAAATATTTTTTTAATGAAAATTTATTCATGAGTATTAATGGTTCCTTAAATAAACCATGGGTTTATGATTCTTCATTTTTTATTTCATAAAATTTTTTATGAATATTATTGAACAATGAATCATTTTTCATTGAATAATTAATTTATAATTAAACAATAAATTTTATTATGAAAAAAATAAAACACTATTATGTATGTATATGTTTTTTAAATTTCATAATAGTTTCATTTTAATTTATATTCTTTTCTACTTTTTTTTATCATCCCAAATCTTCAAATATTTTTCATTGGATTTAAGGATTTATAGAAAAGTTAATATATCCAAAGTTCTAGTTATGGGAGTTACCTTGAACAATGAAATTGTGAATTTATAAAGATCCTATTTTGATGAAAAATGTATTATATATATAATTATCCAATTTTATATTCAATTTTATATTAATTTTATAATATTATAAACCATAAGAAATCTTGAAATGTGTGAAAGTGAAATCATCGTTATAAATCATGTAAATATATATTATTAATGTATGGGTTGTTAAATTAGGTTCCACTGACCTCTATAGTATATTTTGTGGTCTTACTCATAGTCATTTTGTGTATTCATTAATCTCCTAAATTTTCTCTAGATGTTGAAACATTTTTGTAACATTACACTAATGAAACTATTCTTCAACCATATATTTTTCCTTAACATTATTCTTATTCTAGTTCATATCCTTCCATGAAAATCATTATTGATGAAATAATCTTTATTCTTGATGATATATTTTATTTCATCATCACATATATGATATAAAAAATTTAATTTTCTCTATAATCATGTATATATATTTTTTATTTAACTTCAATTTTATCACATTAATTAGAATTAAATTTTCATACTCTAAACTACCAATTATTCTAATTTGTTAAAATCCAAGTAATTTACCTAACCAATATTCCAAATGTTAACTCCCAAATACCAATATTGGAAATCATTTTTTCAGATGAGTCATTGTGTTGAGTGCCTCAATCCGAATCACCCTAAATATTTCATTGTATAGCCCCACACTCCACGAACTCCCAGTTAAATTCATGTTTTCTATTTTAGATACACCCTTCTAATATGGAGTTCTAGTAACAATAATCTAAATTATTATTTACTAATTATTAAATAAATTCATAATTCTATATGCATTATACTCAGCACCGTTCTTTATTAGAATGCACTTCCACTTCTAAAAGAAACAATTTCCTCTATAAATTTAAACTAAATAAACACATGAATTACATTAAAATTTTTCATCATTAATAAAATTAATAATTTTATTAAAACGTCATAAATGGATGTAAGAAATACTGGTGCAAAACTACCGGAATTAATTGGTTAATTTCCCCAGACATCTGAATGTACATGTTCAAATTTTCAGACTCTAGGATTTCTATAATCTTTGTTGAAGGATACTCTATTTTTTTACCCGGCATAAAACATTCAGACATTCCCATATCTTTTTGAACAATATTAATAATAACTTTTTCTATTAGAACATTCATATTTATATTAGTGAGGATACTAAACATAAAATACCATACTATAAGATCTTAAAAAATTTTACATTTGGTAATTGAATCCGTTATGAATTTCTATGCATGTAAGGAGTTACATATTTATCTCTTTGTAAAACTGTCGTTAAACCTTGTGTGAAATTTCATACCATGTTTTAAAACTAGTCCCATCTCCCAAATAAAATAGTAATTTTTTTTAATTATGATTTTTTGATAATATATGAATCTAGAAAACAACTTTTATCCTAAAAAATCCCCATTCTTCAGCTGAATATTTACTTTCACTTTTCTATCATCTTCATGGGCTTTATCATCTTTTATATGAATTTTAGAAAAACTACACAATTTATAAATGAATATGCATCTTTGATTATCATTTGAATGAAAAAGTGATCTATTTTATATCACAAAAGCTTTTACCAATGTGTCTACACTCAATAGACAATTTTTACTCCTTTCAAAGAGATTAATGAATTAATAACGACCAATGGAAGATGTTTTTTTATGTGTTCTCCTTCTGAATTTCTGATTTCATCTTGATATTACCTTCCTTTCCAAAACTCCATCATTTAGGATCTAAGAAAATTAACATTATTCAACTCCTTTCTTAAGATTTATATTCTATTTGTTTCCTATTGTAGATTGGGTTTTTATGGGGGTTTTCATCACATTACATAATCATTAAGAGTACTGCAAGATGGTTATTAATCATTAATGCCTATAAGCTCTTCATTTTCAACAAAATTATAGATCTCAAAAAATAAAAAATCCATTTTTATTCTAGTATTAATAAATTAAGTAACCATAGATCTTCAAATTTTTAAAAGTGATTATAACATTTTTAGTGACCATAATTCTTTATCAAATATTACCATTATGGGTTTGAACTTCCCATAAATGATATTTATTTCCTTAACATGATCATATTTTCCTTCCCATATAATCAAACCAAATAATGAAAAAAAATATGAAAAATTCATTTTAGGAAGCTTTATTTTCACTCATATCTACCAAATACATTATAGTATTTTAAATAGTTTCAATATCTTGAATGTAGAATGAATTATTTCATGATAATTACATTTTACCACTGTCAATGTATTTCTATCTATGTTCTCCCAATATTTATTTTATACTATTTTAGAATTAAAAAAATCCATGGAATTTATGGATCATATTGGATGCAAAAATCATATTTCTATATCATAATAAATAAAAAATCCAATCTTTTGAATTTATAAATCTTGTTAATCCCTTTATATGATTAAATATTTTTACTTCTACTTGTGTGTCAAAAATAAACTAACCATGATGCAAATTCTTGTGAATGAAAACATTGATCCATATTTATTTTGATAATACCACTAGAAATCTTCCATGTAATATATCAAATATATACTCATAGTACCACAATGAAAAAAATTTATCTTGAAGCTACCACGGACTAAGTTTAGCCTAGATTTGAAATCAATGCAATCTAGCCATAATAAAAATTCATCATTACTCATTAAAAAACATTATCATGAACATGAAAATAAATAAAATTAATTTAAAAGGATTTATATGTAATAATAAATATATAAATATAGAATTTGACACCATGTTAAACATTGTTTGAATTATGTTTCCTATATGAACTAGATAAACAAACCATTTCTTAATTCTTTTAATCAGAATGTAGTTGTGAAAAAAAATGTTGTTACAAAATATAAGTAATATTAACTTATAACACATCTCTCTAATTAATCATAGAATGAATCAATTTTTTTAGTTATATCCTCACACACTTATATAATATATTGTTTCTTCATAATGAATAATACACCCCCCACATGTATCATCAAGAATGTATTCCTAATATTGATTACCAAACAGGTGATCCTTCAGCTAGGTCACACTTATATAATTAACATGATCCATCAAACTACCATTGGTAGATATAGAATTATGATTTTCTTTGTTCTATACTAAAATCCTACTACAAAGTTTTGACACTCATGTCCATCTCATCATCCATTTAATAAAATTATAAAGAAAATAATTCCAATAAATGATCTTATTGTGAAATAAATTAAAAATTCAAACCATAGTGGGAAACATGGTTTTCAATAAATTGTCAACACTTAATTTAACCCCTCTTAAATATTTCTTCAAACACTATTTAAATATGAATAACCACATCAGATAAGAATTCATCATTCTATGTGAATGATTTATTTTCAACATGCTTAATAGTTTCATGTTGATAGTCAACATATATTAATGTGAATAATAGGATTTTAAAATTATATTAATTAAGCACACATAGAAATATATATATATATATATATGCCCATATAGTTTTCATAAATATTCTACATACTTTCAATGGTAAATGTTTCCTAAATTAATAATATTATATTTAAAAATAATTAAAATATGTATAGAAAACTAGATTTATACCCTTAAAAATATATCTTCTATAACTCTTATAGGCTTATCAATTATCATGTGGACCAATTTAATGACAGTTTTATATTTCTTAATCTCTCTCACCTATATTTTTTAATATAAAGAGTGAGGTATCTTATTTTTTGATGACATGAAATTAAAAATGGAATAATTTATTTGACAATACACTAAGGTACATATATTTTAAAATGTTTATATTTATTTTTTATATGACAAGAATAACATGTTTTATCAAATACGTCACATGGATTCTCATATTAACTATTTAATATCCTTTCAATATCTACTTCTGTGTTCAAATTTCAATGAAAAAAATTCATTATTGAAAAAAAATTAACTATATATAAAGAGGTATTTTATCCTAAATTTTATTAAAAGTTCACAAAAATTCCTTATCGATCTCACTGGTTTCTTCTATAGGGGGTATACTATATGAATGTGTAATGATGGTTTAGTAATTATCAGTCAATTTGACTTTGTATCCTTTAAATTTATTCTTAAATGGTAACACACTCCCCCAAGTATTATACTATATTTGCTGACATAGTTTCATGACTAAAAATTGTTAAAATATTTGTGGGATTATAGTGGAATGTGTCTGAATTATATTAATTATTGTGTATTATGGATTGAATTTGGAAATTTCAATTGTGAAAACATGTGGCTTTTCTAATTTTTTTGGAATGACATATTGGTATTCTTTTCATTTTTAGGGTTAACAATATTTATTAAAATAAAATAATATAATTGAGGTATTTTTACCATATTTAAGGGGTTTGTAAGGTAATTGATTGTTTAAGTGAAGTATTTGAGGATAAATTAGATGTATCACAATATTTCAAATGGGGTCGGGTTCCTAGTAGATTCTAATCATGTACATAGTGGGGGTATCATAATGGGGGGAGGTCTAGGTGGAGCATTGATAACATTCTGGTAATGTACCTTATACCTGATGACCCTAGTCCAACTATATTAACAAAAGTTTTTCTCTTTATCTTTTCAAATCCGAATCACAATTAGCAATTTGTCAGCCAAATTATTATTGGATGGTAGAATATATGGGAGGAAATCTCTTACATCTATTTTTTGATTCTATATTTTTTATTAATCCACTATGTTCATGGAAAATTTACTTCAAAAATAAATATAATTTTTTCTTTATCCCACTATTCAAAAATAATATTTCCCTACCATATATAGTTTAAGTTAAATTAGTGAATTGGTTATCATATCTCTCTAAGATTAGGCTAATTCACTCAAAGGATTTTGTAATTATCGTATCTTAGATATTGCAATATAATATTAATCCCTTATGAAACATTTATCACTATTTAATTATGAGACACTTGTAGTATGATTTATGTAAGTGTTTTTATGATAATGTTGATATAATAAGGCTTATTTGGGTTATCTAAATTGGGTAGTTTTCTTTTTTTCGGGTTATGACTCATCTTTGAGTTACATAAATGCGTTTCCATTAGTATATGTTTATTATTTAATTTTGGAAGTTATTTAATAGAGATTATTATTAAGGGAGTTTGTTATTTATTCTAATTCTTTACATAGTGGTTACGCGAATACTATGATTTTAGTAATGCATGATATTTAGGTGGTCTCTACCCTCTATGTTTTTATTCATTTATTTCTAGTTATGTGCCTATGAATAGATATTTAAATTAGTGTAAATTATTAAATGATATTTTTTATAAACTATGGATTGGTATATTTAATAAGTATTGATCGTATATTATGGAAAATAGTTTTATATGGAAAATGTCATCGAAAGTGTGAGTTATTCTTAAATGTTTCACTACCTTCCCCAGTTAGAGACACATGTTTAAGGAATTTTTTATCATTAATAAACTTTTATATTTATGAAAATTATTATTAGTGTAAGAAAAATAATATATTATATTCTTTATTATGAAAATAATTTATTTAAACTATTTATTGATTAGTTTTCCTTGAAAATACTAATATAATCAAAAAAATTTATCTATGTACCTTTAATTAATATAAACATCATTATTTTTTATAGATGAACTTCTTATGTTATTTGATAATAATTTAAATAGTGATTCATTGACATATTTATCAAAACATAATGACTGGTGTGTGAAACAATTCTTATCCATTAGTTAGTATGATTAAGTCATGCTGAGGTGGTGAGTTGGTAGAGAAGATCATAATAGATTTACTTACTATATTATTAATAAATAATTTTATTTTTAAATATTAATGTTTTAAATATAAGTTTATTAATATTCCAACCCTTTCATTTTGTAGAATCATATTTTGAGAATAACAACTTACTCTTAAATATTACCATTTCATTTTATTTAATAGTTGAATAACCTAAATTTTTTGGAGGTATCCTTTATTAATCTCTTAGGATGATCTTCAGTTCTATTGGGTGAGAAAGTTGGATTAGATTCATCATCACCATTATTTCAACTTCCCTATAATTGTAATTTTTTTACCCATTTATAATAGTTGAAATATATTTTTGTTTAAATAGAATGAGATATTTAAATCAATTGAAGTAATTAATTATATTCTAATATTTCTATATGTTTTATTATTTTGATATATTTAATGAATTATATTTTGGTTTCTATTATAAATTTATTGATGAAGATGTCATTGTGAAGAGTGGTTTTGATTAAATTTTCACTTCATTATTTATTATTCCTATGGTTTTCTATTTTCTTTGTTGACTTATTTATTATCTATGATTTAATAACATCATTATGAGTTATTTTATGAATAATGTTTGGGTGAGAATATTATAAATATTAAAAAGTGTGTGATTTGAGGAAGAAGAGATATTATTGATAAGACCTTGTGGGAAATTAGGTTGTGTTATATTAATTCATTTATAGGATTATCTATTTACTATAGTTGGTATTTGATATTTTCACAAGTGGGGAATATAAGGGTTTTTTTGGTAATTTCTGTACCAAGAACATAAAATCATTTTACTAAAAAATTATTCCATTTAAAACTATGAAAGTTTCAAAAAATACTATTCATCAAATATGAGGGGTTAAACCATTGATTAATTATTATATGGTTGATTCACGTGATTTTTAAAGGATTTTTGTGTTCATTTATCGTTATACTTATATTATGGAAAACTATATTTTCATTATTTAATAGTTATTTCCATTTTTGTAAATTACACATTGGTTGGTTTGTTTCTGTTATGGATTAATTGATTCTAATGTAAAACCTACTTCCATTTTTTTTAAATAAATTTATTCCGTAATTATCTTAATGTTTTACATTTTGTTTGAATTATGTTTTTTTAAATACTCTATATACATGTAATTCAATGTTTTTTCAAGATAATTTTCTTGTTATTATTGTATGCATGCATATATTTTCATACCTGATTTATTCGATGATACATTTTATACAACGTTTGGGCTAATTGTAATGTTTATATGATAAAGATTCAAGGATAATATAATTTTTTATTGTGTTTTGGGATAATATATATATCTATATATATATTGTTTCATTTTCAGGAGAATTGGTTTTAGTTTACAAAAATATGTTAGTATATGTTCATGAAAAAAATATATAAATACAGGTTCATCAACGGACATGATATGTATAAATATGGATTTACTAGTTAATTTATATTCCATCATTTGAGAAGATATGTGTCATTTTACTTTATAATTTATCGTTTTATTTGATTGAGATGATGTAGTATCCTTATTATTCTATTTCACACTCATGTGGATATATGTAGACTAACTGTATATACAATATCGTTATTTATATTGACCATGAGTATGTAGTAATG
The DNA here is from genome assembly GCA_963277665.1 of Viscum album. Classification (NCBI taxonomy): domain Eukaryota; kingdom Viridiplantae; phylum Streptophyta; class Magnoliopsida; order Santalales; family Viscaceae; genus Viscum; species Viscum album. The sequence continues at coordinate 378,321,323 of OY728130.1, read as the reverse complement.
ATTCCTGATGCTAAGATGTGTTAAATGTGGTTAAATTAATGTTTATAAACTTCCTTTTGATGGATTTATTTTGTTATGGTTATTATTGATCCTTGGATTACGTGACTTCTATTCACTAACATGTTTTTTTGGATGAATTGATATTTTATTATAAATATTAATGTTTATAAATATATTGATGCATACACATAATTAGTATATATGTGACTTGAGATCATTTGTGGTTTTCCTTGGGTCTATGTACTCACACTCTTTATGTGCACATTAGTGGACATGGAACTTCACTTACTTCTCTTCAGGTATTTATAAGTATGTATATAGTTGTTTGGATGCGATTTTGAATTATTAGTTACATTAATTGACATAGCGGGATTATTATTCCATAAAAGATATATTATAAGATTCCATGTTTATAAATAGTTATATTGGTACGTTAATATATTTATTTAGATTATTATGTTAGAGTTATTGGTCTCTATTTATGCCTATAGGAATATTTCAATATATGTTTGGACAATTATTTTTTTCTATCTATATTCATATAGATAGAGTATTGTTATATCACTATTTAGATATATCATGTATCGATTGTGTATAGGATTACAAATGTTTGTATAGGTTGTTTGTAATTTTTTAATATCATCTCATACATATATGGATCATATTTTTTTATAGAGTCCAACACTGACAAATATTAATATTCAATATGAATAAATCATTACATAATGAGAAATTGAGACACATCATTCTTATTGGTAGCATGTGGAGATCATGAAAAAATCAGGTTGATATAGATGATTAGGATCCCATAAATGGATGTTTTATTTCAAGTCATTCTAATTTTTATCAATGCACAGTTTTGGTTATTCTATGATTTTTTATAGACAAGATATTGAATTTCAAGACAATTGGGTGTATTGTGTGCAAGTTTGAACAACATGGATATGAAAAAAACAACTATTAATGGGGATATATAGTTATTTAGTTTAGTTATCTTTAGGTATGGGTGATTAATTGACTTTAATATCTCAAAATTTTGATTGTGAAACATGAGAAATCTTAACAGGATCAACATAGCTATGATGTTCACAATTTTTCATTCATCATCTAGTTATAGGAATATAGGACATTTCCATTCCATTTATTTTTTTATTATCTTTGTAGGATTTTAATTAAATTTAATGTACTAATAAAGTGACTTTTTTTCTTAAATATATGATTATTTTTTATAAAACAATTTATGATCATTAAAAAATATGTTATGTTTCAATTTATTATTTTCCTATTGTTGTCTTATAAATTTATATTTATTCTTCGTTTTATATGTAGTGTGGTACTGTTATTCATTATTTTCAATATTTTTAGTGATAATATTGTAAACATTTTTTTAAATTTATTATTTAAATATAGAGTAAAATATGTTTTATTTTAGAGGTATAGAATATTTTTTTCTAACATAATGTATCTTATAAAATAGATTTTGAAAAGTTTTTTACATTAGAATGATTTTTATTTTAAATTAAATGAAGATGTTTTTTCAAAAAAAATTATAATGATTTTTGTATTTCTGAATAGATGTGTTTTAATATAAGAAATTTCATATCTATGTTTCAAAATATATATTTAATTTAACTAATTTTTTTTAATAAATTATAGTTAATTGCTAAAATAGAAATTTAGTGTCAGACTAGAAAATTTAAAACCCTATACAATTCATATAGTGGTAAGACCCATGATATTATAATTAAATTATTTTTCTTTGTTATTTAATTTTAATGGTGTTTGTGTATCATGTGAGAATTTTGACCATGAGAAGTTTGCAGTGTATTTTGGTGTTATGTGATATTCACAGTATCTATAGAGATACTTTTGATATATATTCTATAATGTAGTTTTTAATTAGTGGTTAAGATAGTTATAGAATTGTTGGATGATAATATTCATGGAATTTTAAGGGACATAAAATGAAATATTTAGGACTTTGTAAGGAACCATGTCCAAAACATATTAATTTTGTATGGATAAGGATTTAAATGTGAAATTTAAATAGTAAAAAAGGATTATTTAAATTTTTTCCAATGATCTAGGGGTTTATTTTATCCTCTAGTCAGAATGTTACTTTTTAATCTATATTTTTGAATTGAGGGTGGATTTTTAGGATTCCATTGTTATTGGTTTTGTTGTGAAAGTATTTGAAAAGTTTTCATATACAATTAAAATTTATAGATGGAATCAGGTACTTATTAGAGGATCACCGAGTTCCCACTATAAGGGGTCAAATCTAGGGGCCACTAACTACCTAGTGGAGTGGTATTGGATATCCCATGGTCGTAATATTGTTTTACTTTTAAAAGGGGATTTATTTTATATTTTCTATTATAACCATGTTAACTAAATTTATGGGTTTATTAGTGAAATCCTTTTAGTGAGGATCAGATTAATGTGAGGAGGCATCTATCCACAACTTTATTTAAACAAATTGTTCCATGAATTAAGGTTTTGGTGGTATATTTCATTCATTAACAAAATGTACATACCCTTATTCCCTTTACTAATTCATAATCTCTCATTCTCCTTCATTTTATATTTACATATTTTAGGTCATTGATTTTTTGTCTATTCAAGGGATGTATAATTCACTCCCTAGATAATGGGCTTACTATGTCTTCTCTATTCAAAAAAAGTTGTATTATCTCCACTATGTTCACCACTATTTAAATTCTAAAATATTTTCAGAAGATTTTTCTTATAGATTCAATGATATTTTTTTGAAAATAAATATATTTTGGTTCATTAAATTAGGTAATTTCATAGTTTTAGTGTCAAGAGTCCCATTTTAGTTATTTTCATCATCTTTAATTTGGTACTAGTTTTTTCATGATTATAGAGATTATTTAATTTTGTTTATTTTTAATAGGATTTTTATCTAATAAGTTTCCATGTGGTTTCAAATATAGATAGAGATCATTGATTGATAATTATGGTAGCTTGACCATATCCACCATGTTTCTATTTAGGATATACTAGGTATGTTTCTTTTACATGATTTCTAAATTGTTTTAAAGGATTTTAAATCATATATATAACAATTAATTGGGAGTTTTAAAAAAAATATTTGGTAAACTAGCTTCTGTACTGTGGAATGGCTAATACAATTTTTAGTTAATCATGACTTATTAATTAAATTTATTAGTTAAAAATGATTATTTAATTGTGGACATATAATAAGATAATATATTTATTAAAATTTTAAGAATTTCATGTGAAATGGATAACTTTTTTATTTATTTGTAAAATAATGAGCACTAAGAATATTCTTCATTATATCATGATATAAATAAATATAGGAGTTATTAATTTTTTTTAAACACGATTTATTTATTATTATGAATATTTTTACATATCATTCATGATTTTATAGAGTTTTCTTGAATAATAGAGAAGGTAAATAATTCAATGTTATATATAACCTAAATAAATCATAAGGAAATAAAAAAATTAATAATCTTAATTTAAGAGTCTGCATCAGTGGAAAGGTGTTTGATAGCTTTAAAGGATTTTAAAGGGAAGATATAAGGTTTTATTTTGTATTATTAAAAGTTTAAAATGAAATGGGTTAACTGGAAAACCGTATGAGTTTTTGTAATCATTTATATTGCAGATTGACATAGTCTAAATTATTAGCTTTTCCACATCCTAAAAACAGTGTTAATATTCGATGTTTTGGAGGCATTCATTGATACTTACATAGAATATCCCTCAGTTTATTAAGTAAAATAATTATATTAGTTAGATACTAACATTTACTTCCTATTTATTACTATTTTTATTATTTCTTCATAAATTGATGAATACCTAAATTTTATTTTGGTATTACTAGATGGGTTAATTTATATCAATTAATGAATATCATCATATTCTTACCTCAGTTTTGGTTTGAGTAATTGGGTGTGTTTATTGTGTTATATTATATTTCCTCATATACAAATATTTTTATATATTCCACTATAATGGTTGGTTGTTATTACATTTTACCATATTAAATTTTTTCCATCATAAGGTTTTGGTTTTAATTTATTAACTTTCTTATAATCTATAATTATATGATATCTTATGAGTCCATTTGGTTGTAGTGTTGTGATGAGTGGAATGAAAATATTTTAAATCCCATGATGGGGGTGGGAATATGGAATATTATGTATAATACCTTAAAAGGGATTGGGTTTCTTTATTCGTATCTCATTTGAAGATTTTTGTTTTCAATTTTGTGGGTATTTTATATTATAATAATATGGGATGTTCTAATTATTTTTTCCTTAAGTAAGTGGTTGGTAGGAAACCAATGTGACTAAAAATGTGTTTCAATTTTTCAAAAAATACTTTAATAAAATATTTTCTTTCAAATATACATGGTTTATCCATTTATTTACTTTTCTCTTATAGAATAACATTATTTTGGTAAGGAAATTATATTTATTTATTAAAATTATGATAATATGTAATGTTAATCACACATTAGTTTTTATGTTATTTCATATTCCACTATTAATTTACTGTTTCTCATACTCTTACAATTAATAATTTAATGCTTTTTTAAAACCACATTCATTTATAAAAAGCTACGATTAAATTTTAATAACCTCCATGTTTTACATAATATTTGGATGAGTTTTTTAGGAATTTTATGAAAAAATGTATTCTAGAATTATCCCGTATTTCTATTGTAGTTATCATTATATATGTTTATAGAATTACTTGTTTTTTATTTCCATGAAACACATTATACATTATTAGAATTCTAGTAATGTTTTAAGGTTATATAATCATGTATTATAACTTGTTTATATTTGAATGAGGGATGCATTATTTTTATATATATTTTATTGAATTATTATTGAGAATTTTTTTAGAATCCAAAATAGGATAGAATATTTATTCCAACTACACAATAAGATTTAAGGGTACCTATATACCTAGTATTTATATCACAATATTTCCTAGGTGTTGATATTCCCTTATTTATGTTTATGTAACCCCAATCAGAATATACTTTTGTATCTGGTATTAACCTGGAAGATATAGTCTTACTCTCATGGAATGATTACCTCTCTAAAGAGGATGTTGCAAAAATATATGTGTAATACCAAATCATTATTTTAAAAAATATTAATATGTTCTTATTATATTATTTATGATATTTATATATTTATTAATGATGGTATTTTATCCACTTAATATTAGGACTTACCTATTTTAGTTATTATTGTTCTATGGTGTAACTAATATCTAGTCGTCGATATGATTTAGATATTGTTTTTGAATTGTGATGTGTTATTATATGTACATATTTATAGATACATTATAAATCATGAATTTTTTTTATTATATGTATGATTTGAGATCATCGATGGGGTCTACTAGGTCTTTGTACTCGCACCATTTGTATGCATTATAGTGAACATGGTACTTCACTGAAACGATTTTAGGTATGAACATGTACATCAATATATATAAGAATATAATATAGAAAATAAAAATATAAGCATTGATTTAGAAGGATATTTCTCTATGATAATTTAGATTTCAGGAGTCCATGTTGGGTATGAGTAGTGTCTTTATATTTCTATACATATTTAGATTGTTTTTTAGATTTATTGATCAATGTTTATATCTAATTGAATTATTTGGTATATGTATGAACTATAATTTTTTTCCTACATTCATATAAATGGGTATATATTATATCACCGTTTATATATAAAAGATAGAAAATTCATTTAATTTTTTTAATCAACGTATATGTCATTAATTTATTTTTCAAAATGTTTCAAATAAGAATGGGTTATGTTATAATATTTATAGTATTTTACATTTTAAAAATATATTATTATATGATTGTAAATAATTTTCTAATAATAAATATATTATTTTTGTGATAATCATTAAACATATGTGATTGAGAAATTCATTTGGTGATTATGATGATGTAGTTCGTTTCAATTGAAGGCCAGTTCATGGTCATTGCATGATGTTTTATAGATGCATTTTCATTTTTTTGAGATTTTATATTTATATATATATAAATGATAATTGAACTAATTGGGGTAAAATGTGTGTATATTTGGCCGACATATATATTTTTGAATACCAATTTATTAAGGATTTCAATGAATCTAGTTTAGGAACCATATGTTTGAGTGAGTTTTTTGTTTGAGTAACTAATGTTTGGGACTGGGAAACCCCGAGAATTGGAATATGGCTCAAGGAGATGTCATTTTGGTAAATATGTAAATACATCATATATATAGATGGATATAGGTTATTTTCAATATAGTATATTTATTATATTGAAGGAAAATAATTATTAATGAATAAAAAATAATGTAATTTGTGTTTTCCTCAATAAATTTTTAAGGGAGATGCAATTAATTAATATTATTTAAATGTATATAATGTTTTTATTTGTGACTAATTATTTTCATTATAGATACATAAAACCTAGTATCTTGGAGTTTAGGTATTATTTATTACATTTTGATAAGATGCATGGTATCACATCTTGAAGGACTGGATAATTTTGTCTTCTTGGTAGAATATATATATATACATGAATCCCATAATACATTTAAAAAGAATTCAACATAATTTTTTTCTCAAGAATATAATTATATACACAAAAATATACATATATATCATTTATAGTACATTTTCTAGATTAATGTTAAGGAAAAAAATACATGTGGGCTCAAATTCTCATTAAGGGTTTAGTACAGTGGAATATATATTGATTCAATAAGAATAATTAACAAGGAAATGTAAACAGTTGAACAAAAATTTCAATTAAATAACATGTGTATCATTATAAGATAAAGAATAATCAATATATAAGGCTAAATAATGGAACACACATGCAATTTAAAAAACATTAAAATCGTGATATGATAAGGAATACTCAGTATTTCTTCTTTAAAAATAAAAAACACACCCCATTTAATTAATAAATTAATGACTAAATTCATCTAGAGATAATATCATTGTTAACATCACCTAGATAATAATAAATTAATTATGAATGAAGAAAATTTATAATTATACGACGTCATGATCTAATGAATCATGATACCTCTATTATTAAGATATTTCTTCCTTAATGTTTAAAACTAATGGGTATGTATATACTAGAACCCCATTTGACTAATGTCATCCAACTAATTCATCTCATTAGATTACTGATGCATCAAGAGGCTATCAACAACTAGGCACCACCAATGTATTAATTTCTAAATCATTCATCATATATGAAATGATCAACTTAATTCATTAATAACAATCTTTATCATTAAATATTTGTATTTAATGTGGAATACAAAATTTTAAATATTTCTTTATACAAAAAATAACATTCAATTTTAAACACCATATGTAGAATTTATATAAATTTTAATAAATAAGAACACCCATGATAAATAATGTGTATATTTACGGGATATATAATTTATAATGATCATATGTATGTGAATGTTTTAAGGTAATGTTGATAATTAATAAAATTAATATATAAAGTGATTGTCGAAATAGTCTCGAGACAAAATGATCATATATATCCATATAACATAAAAGAATATTATCAATCCAATATGTATCCATTGGATTAGGAATTAATGGTTTTTGTTATTGATTAATACAATTATCATAAAAGTATCATTTAATATTTCTTGAGGAAAATATATTTTTCATTTTAAAAGAATATTTTTAAAACAAAAATTTCATAAAACAATTTAAAAATAATTTTATTTAAAAATAATATTTTAATCATAAAAATTAATCATCAAATAATTATGGGTTAGTGATGTTACGATATTCCCAACATTTTGAGAACATTAAAAATATATTACATTCACATTTTCTTCAGAATCTAAACAGGCCTTAGTTTGAAAACAAAAAATTGATTCCATTAAATTAAAAAAACGAAATGGGTTAAAATTTATTTAATGAATCATATTGAAAAGATTAAATACATATAAGAAAGAATTTTTTATAAAACATTTTTTTAGAAGAAAATAGATCTCTGACTGAGGAGTGAACATAATTCTAATTTTATGAAATACAATTTTTATTATATTTTATATACCAATGAGTGGAAAAAATTATACTATTATTTGAAAATATAATGAACAAAAAGAGGAGAATATGTATAAATCCTTTTATTAAGAAATGGTTTAATAATTTCCTTTAACTGAAATTCAAAAATAAACAATCTTGATTAGAATGAGATTCTAAAACAAACCATTACACTAATCAAAACAATAAAGTTATAATTAATTAATGAATCAATTATATGTATAAAATTTAGATCCAAAAAACAATTTTAAATTCAACATAAGATATTTAAATGACATTAAAAACATAATTCATGAATATTAATGACAATGAAGAAGAAGTATAACCCAATGAAAAGTAGTTGAGTTATGGAATTATTTACCACTTTTTCAATTTTATGTCAAATACCCTTGGATGAAATATATCAAATTGAAAAATTAAATTTCATGAATTATTAATGAATCATTATATAAAATATTAATTTGGGTGTATATACAATATATCAATCATATTAGGTGTATAACATTACAATATTCTTTAACAAAGGGAAATTTAGAAGAAGTCTCTTGCCTCATGATTTATATTGGTTGAACATGCATAATACTCTTATATAGTTGTTTTAAAAATGTTATTAACTTATTATATAATCATATTGATATAAATATTATCATATATTATCCTTTTATAACATCTTGTAACCTATTTCTTAATAATAGTTCCTTAGTTTCATTAGTTTGGGTGTAAAATGTCTTAATTTCCCATGCATGTTATTTCATGAAAGATCAAACTATTGAACTTATTATATAGTTTCATCATTCATAAAATAATATTAATGTTATAATTATCATATTTATATATCGATTATAGTTTTAGGACCAATCATAAATGATTTTTTTTGTGAAATAAAGTCTGTTGTGATCATGGAGATGATTGGTCATATGTTCGCATGTGTAATGTTTCAATATATAATGCTCATTATGTAATATAGGTAAGTAATATTTTGTCATTAAATAGTTATAAAAATATCATAAATTCAATTTTTAATAAAATAAAATTATATATATCATCTATAAGATGTGGTGATGAAAAAAGTTAAACATCACTTCTGGATAGCAGTAGTCCCCATATACATGAATAATGTTATCATTTTTTAATGAGTGAAATGTGAAGAAATAAAATTATATATACATAATTAATTTAATTATTATTTCATTTATATCACTTATATTCACTAAATTCATTCTTGTGACCTTCCATGTAAAGCATTAGTGAAAAAGGAATCACATCGCTTCGTGAGGCAGTAGTCTTCCGTACACAGGAATTATGAAATCATGTCCCCAATGGAATATATAATAAAAAAAAGATATCTATATGATATAATGAAAATAATTTTATAATTATGTTACAAATTTCATATATATATATATATATATATTTTATATCCAATATCATACACAACATTGAGAGGTGGTAATGGAAAACTAATGACATAGGTTTGTGAGGGTGTAGTCTACCATACACAAGAATGATGATTTTGTAACCAATTTGATGGATGTGGGGATGTTTACATGTAATTACCTTTACATAATAAAATTTCAGTATATTTTAGATACTTCTATAATTACATAATAATAAATGAAGATGATTTGTAGGATGTAGATTATGAAATAATTGAAAATGCACAGTTAGGAATTTATCCTCTTTTTGAACCACATCGTTAAGACTATAGATTACGTATTCATAGAATGGATTAATGACCAAAAAATAATTCTAGGATGAGTGTGTTTAATTATGTATGTTTTTTAGGTAAGTATTTTCCGAACCAATTTTTTTGAGGTCTTGAAGATGATTTGATAGGGTGTGGCCTTTTATTATTGTGTTGAGTGGAACACATGAAATATATAACAAATAAAAAGTTGTAAACACTTATTCAAAATGAAAAATATAATTACCCTTCTACAACTATTATATATTCTAGTTATTTCAAATCTATAAATAACATTATTTTCAAAAATATATTTTAGTTTTAGAGGTTTGGAAAACTTAGGACAAACTCTTATATATTAATCCCACACATTACATGTAGACCCTTATACTTGGTATATAATTTTTCCATTAAAAAATCATTGAAATGAAACATTATTTCTTAAACTGATATATCTCCACAATTTTCCCTTGATCTATGGCTTGAAACAACTCTACCTTAAACTGTGCGAAATACATTTTAAAACATATGATGAGTAAAAAATCTCAGTAAGGGACTTAAAAAATAAATAATTAATCCAGTGAAAACCCATTAAACTTTTCTTTAAAATATACATTTTTACCTTAATAACATAACATCATTTCAAAATTATCATTATCGTACATTTTGAAAATCAAACCATTTTCATGAAAACTCCTAATAATGAATGTAAAATATAAGTATGTAACTTGGGAAAATAATCAAATAAAATAACCATGTAGTAAACTTCTATACATGTCAGTCCTAAAAAGAAGTATACATACGACCAGCTTCCATACATGTCACTCTTTCAAATTGAATATTCATACCACCGACTTCCATACCCAATTAATTAGAGATTAAAAAGTAACCAGCCATCCTTGGGTTATCACCGAACTACCCATCAAATGCCCAAGTACCATTATATAATTATAAAACATAATAAAATACAATTTTTAACATGAAAATAAAAAATATTAATTTTCACACATAAAAAAGTTCCTGGTTACTGAAATAACAAATCCAATTTCAAACCCCATTTTAAAATTTTTCAAAAGTTATTTTAAATTCAAAGATACCCATTCCACTTTGAAACGTTTGAATGAAACTAAAAAACTACCATATTAAAACATTATTGTCAATATAAATACATTAATAAAAATATTTTTTTAAATAATAGACATAAAAGATAAATATTTATAGGACTAAATAACAAAATCAATGAAAATTATTTTCTAATTAAAGAGTCCCTTAGCTTAAGTATGATTCGTCGCGTATGTCCACTTTATTCCTAAATAATAAAACTTTTTTCAAAATTACCTTGTTGAGAAAATTCAAAAGATTATTATACATTCTAAATCACTTATGACCATGTTATACTTTTATATCAATTACTTAATTATTTATGTTCATGTCGTACATTTTGACAATATTTGGTACTTTAGTCCAAAATGACTTTGTATGATGTCAATAGTGAAATTGGTCATTAGTACATCTTCTCCAAAATAATATTCAGGAAATAATATTCACTTTTATACATCTCTTATAAATTCAAATCCATCCACTGTATATGGATATTAAAAATGAACAACATTACAATCATGGATACAACAAGTCGTACGTACACATTAGCAATGTTTCCATTTTTCAATGATCATTATGAAATGTAGTGAAGAATTATTTTTTATTTAAAAAATGATATTAATATAATTAAAATTATATTAATAATTTAAATACACTTATATATACCATCCATGTGATTTGGTGAAGAAAACATAATCACATCTCTTCTTGGAGGTGTATTTCACACGTACTCATGAATGACGTTATCATATTCATGTGCCCCGAAAGGTAAGAACATAAATGATATATCAATAATTAATAATTATAAATATTTAATGAATATCATATATAATCATTAATCCCATAATTATATCTCGTATTTAATTATGGTTATAGAAAACGAATTATATAGGTTCGCGATGTGGTAAATTTTTGTACACACAAACAATTAATTATTTTCCTATTTGATGGATGTTGAAATAGATTTAGATGATTATATTTAAATTATAACATATAAGTATAATTATAAAAAATAATTAATTATTTTATCAATGTGTAAGAATATTTTAAGGAGGAGGAGGAAGATATAAAATAGAAAAACTCAATTAAAAATGATACCTCTTCTTCATACGACCACTTTTGATTAACACCTCAACAAATATAATGAGGGGGTTATGAAGAAAATATAGACTCTATATTTTGGGGAGGGATTCTAGGAAATGATTTTGGTAGATCATGGATGAATGAAGTAGGTTTTAAGGATTAAAGAAAATTTAATAATGTGTTCCCTTTTATAGGTGTGGGGAGGGACACTGCTAGAAATCATCAAAATATGAAAATATTATAAAGAAATTTTATAATACAAAATCCTTGAAACTTACTAACTTATGCTAGGAAAAATTAGAACATGAAGGTGATTGTATTAAATTATTTTCTTTTTTGGTCAAAAAAATATAACAACAATTGCATGAAATATATGAATATTTCATCTTTTTAGTTAAAAATTCATTACATTTTAGAAATGCACACCTGAGGGCTATAATAGTTTAGTTCTATCAGAAACATAGAATCTATTATTCTTACTTGTGAATAATCTTCAATATCTACTGTAAAGATATTCCCTCTTAGTACTCCTACATATATGATTTATTTATAACCTAATTAATGGACACATAAGAATGGGTGATATTAGATGCTTGGTAAGGGAAATAAAACAATAGATAAACATTTGAAAGTAAAAAAAACATGAAAATGTCATTAAATATTAAAATATGAAGTCATATAATAAATCTTTGTAAGGACCCAGCTCTAGAATACCCGAATATGGTTCCTTGGGATGTGATTTTATATTTATTACAAAAACCTTGCACCGATACATTACACATCATGTCCTATATAGAGGGACATTTCAGTTTAGGTTCTGGGAAACTAGCCAAATCTGACAAAATTCTTTGGATAAAACTGATACGTGAGAAATTTAAATAAAAAATTTAGGATGAGCATACGAATACCCAGTAAAGAGTTTTAAAGTAACGTAATATACGAATTATAACTTGTTAATACAATCATTAAAATTTTCTTTAAAACATTTTCTTAAGAAATGTTGTGAGTATGCAACATATCATGACAATTGTCTAAGAAATCAAAGTGCACAATTAAAAGCATACTAACAGAATTATTAGGTAACATGATTTAATTACACACATGATCATTTAGAGTAATAATTAGAATCCATTTTAAATAGGTATGACATACGAATATGCAAGAACAAATTTAAAAACTAAAAATAATACATGATTAGAGTTGAACATAACAATAACTTCCATTTCAATCATTATTAACTGTAAGACATAACTGACTAATGAATTCTACGAATGCAGAATATATTTCATTCCATAAGCATTTACTTATTCTGATACTAATATTTGTTGTCTCTTTGATCTTGGATATTCTATTATCTGAATATCCACATGGTTAATTAATTATAATAAACATAATGAGGGGATGTATACTGTTAGACCTTGTCAAGAACTCATGTCAAGACCTAAAATGTAAATGGCATTGCGCCATGACCTGAAATGTCAATGGACTTATTCCATGACCTAATTTTCTCATGATAACTATTGATTCTTCAAGGGGATTTCATTAACCCATCCCCAACGTATTATACTACGTATATACATTCCTCATATGCTCGAATGGCCCGAAGGCCTTCTTTTTTTATTTTATTATAGATAATCCCCCTTTTAAGGGTTGAAGGGGAACCCGTACATGAACCGTAGGCCCAAGGCACAAGGCCCGACATGACCCGCATTACATGACCTGAAGGCCCCGAGGCAAACCATGCCCATTACATGACCTGTAGGCCCAGCCCACTAGAACTGCCCCCTCCCCAGCATCTTGAATCATTGATCTCCTGATCTCCCCACCTTGCATTGCTGATTGGATAGCATTTCCCCATACAAAACTGCACAGTGCCTAGTCCCGATGGTGGCTTCCATACCCTCTCATTCTTCCAATCCGCTTAGCTCTACATCTCATGGCTACTACTCCTGTTGCTCTGATCCTATTCTTGGCATGTTCTGTGTGAACTGAGCTACTCCATGGTCCACGTGACCCCAAGGCCATGTGGCCTGAAGGCCTTTGATGACTCGAAGGCCCTGGAGACCCGTAGTCCAAAACCGGTGGCCCGAAGGCCCAAATCGGGTGAATAGTTCAGGCTGCTACAATACTGCTACAATGACTGCTATAGTACTGCTATAGTACCCCGGAAATTCGCCTCCACCCGGTTTTGAACCTAGGTCTTTGGGAAAGTATGTTAAGCATATTATAGTACTAGTGATGAAAACTATTGTACAAATGAAACATAGGCCCTATCACAATAAATGATAACCTAAGATTCTAAGACTTTATTAATGAATACATATTGGAATTTCCCCTGGATGCATACAAATTAGAAGATAAAGAAAATTTTTCATTTGGGGAATTAAATTGAAAGATTCTCATACATTGATTATTGATATGCTTTGGTACATCACAAAGATATACATAATGTTAAAAATCGAAAGCATGTGATTCAGCTATAACTAATACCATTTAATATGTATGTATATATATATATAGAAATAAGTAGTTCATACACATGAATACAAAGGTTGAAAACCCCAAATGTTACACTCATGAAATCTTCATTAATACTAGACACATCAGAGCATAATTTTTGGAGTATCCAAAATGAGGGATTAGTGTTATGAAGATCTATTTATTTAAAATGGTATAAAAGGTAGAGTTTTAAAAAAACAAACACAAATTAAAAAAAACATTTTTATTCTTCCTTAGAAATCCTTGGAAAAACTTTAGATAAAATTGAGGATCCAAATTTATGTGTGTACATATATATTCAGAATAACGAAAATACATTATGTATCAGTGTTTTTAATCAAAAAATCGAATTACACCCATATGACTTAAAATTAACAGGAACCCTTGAATTAAAAACTATAGAGTTAAATTTAAAAGGATTACATAAAAATACTTATGTTTGTACATATATTCTTATGTAAAAATGTATTTCTCACATGTAAAATCGAGTACACTTATGGGTCTTACACCAATGTTAGTTGTCACTTACTTATTTATCTAAAACATAAATTAATCAACGAATATAAATGTTCAATGATTTAGAATTGGTCCAAAAAGTGAAATTTTCTAACTATACTATTATATAAGACCATTTATATTGTATATAAATATATATGAAAATATAAATCCTTATGTTTAAACAAAATTTTTCCTCATCTTTGAAACTCATAGTATAGATTACATGAAACCAAAAATCATAGAGATTCTTTTAAAATAATATGGTTATATATATATATAATAATAACATATATAATCAGGTATGTAATGTATATAAAGGTTTATTTCTTGGGGAAAATAACCTTTGATGTTTAAAAATTACCTCATAACCCAAAATTCACAAGTCCGTGGATTAGGTATATGCGGGTTTTCAAATAATCCACAAGGATGTATACTTATATATATTAGTATACACATATATATTTTCATAAACTGAAAATATAAGGAATACAAACATATTATTGGTTAAGGAAGACAAAATGTAATTGAACCCTAACATCCTTATTACTACATGAACATGATAACCAGAAGGCCTAGGATCAGCATAGAAGAACATTTAAACTGCAAGGTTATAAATATACAATTATGGGAATAAATATATAGGTACATACTCTCAAAAAACATCACAATACAACTTAACCATTAATTTTGTTTGAAGAGGAGGAGAGGATCGGGAAGACTCATAGGGGCTCGTTGGAGGTTTGCTGGAAGGTTGAGTAGAATGATCCAAGGGGTTATTTGGGGTGAGAAGGGTTGTTTATAAACTATAATATTTATAAAATATGATGAATAAATTAATACTAGTATAGGAAAAAAATGAGCCCTAGGTGGTTTATGAAAAGAAAGGGGGGTCGGGACTTTGTTGAAAGTGAGGGAAAGGAGGATCTACCTATCACTAGGGTGGATAATTGGTGCAAGTGGAAGAAGGATAGGTCACTAGTGCTACACATAAAGAGAAAAAGATGATAGTGTGGGAGGAGAAAAATGATGAAAGAATTAACGGTTAGAAATAAACATAGATCAAATCGGATGGTGGAGGTGTAAATGCGGGTTTTAAAAGGGATGGACTTTTTGATTTGATCGAGGATCGATCAGACGACTTAGATCGAGGCATGAATTTTAAAAGAGGTGGAAGGTTTTGATTAGATATCACCTGATCCAACTACATCTAAAATCGTTGATTTTTTATTGTAGCTGTAGGGAGTTGGGACCCAGACTGTAATCCACGTCCCATATCGCTTGCGACGAGATCCAATAAATTGTATCATGTTTTTACTCCAAAATATTGTCCCACATCAAATCAGAGGATGCTTTTGTGGCTCTTTATAAGCTGGAGACTCCAGGAATAATCTCATAAATCGGATAACAAACACAAGGGGGACTTATACACAGGAACCTTCTCCCCACAAGCCTTAACCTACCCTTTCCTCACAGTGGCCTCGCGCCCACAGTGGCCCGATCTGATTCACATGTGTGGCCTCGTGCATGACCTTTGGGTATGCTATGCCCCCGCTTAGGCTGACCTATACTGAGGCTTTGCGAAAGGCTCAACCACTTAGACTGTGCTTCCACAATTATCCCGGTTAGAGGGTTGGCCCTTGGGGGGTTTATTTTTTGTTAAACCTTAATACTAAGTTTACAAAAATTTATTCTTTTCAAAAAAATTCCTTTAGTTTCATAATCAATAATGTTTTGAAACACATGTTATAACTTTAATATATCAATAAGAATACTTTTATACTAAAATTATATAAATCAAAACCGAGTTTAATTAAAAAGAAATCAAACATAGGTTAATTAAAGCATAGTTTAAGAATTAATAATGAAAACATTGACAACATATTTGAAATTTTTTCTAGGTGTTTAAAATCATCATCTCATTTCATAATCACTTAACTGAAGTTTAATATATTATTCCTTGAAATTTTAATTCTTATTAAAAGAAGTTATATTATAATTTCAATTTTTAACGTAAATATTTTGGAGAATTAAATTATACAATTTTTTTTAATTAATACACCAAAAGACCAACGACTATAATTGTAGCCGTTAGAATTCAATGGTCACCCAAGGAAACAGTCAGGTTGATCCCTTATAGAACTATGCCTTAGGGTGTCCTAAACTCAACGCAATTACTGATGATGGTTCTTTCCATACCACTGATGCTAAGAAGAACTTTCATGATTCTGGATTTGATGTTCTTCGTTGTAACTGACCCTAAGGATTTACATTATTTATTAGGACTCGTCGTTATGTTATGTGGTCACCCTATGGCTTTGTTAGGTTTTTTAGTATGTTTTTTTGGTTATCACAACATTCCTTTGATTTCACTATAATATAAACACTTCAGTGTTTAATTTAAATAAAATTCCTTGTGATATTCTCATAAGATTTATTCGGTTAATATGTAATTCAAAAAAAAATAAAAGCATAAAATTATCATTACTTGAGATAAAAGTTTTGGGGTGTTACCTTATTCCCACTACAAAGAATTTTGTCCTCGCAATTCAATCTATATAACAATAAAAAAAATACTCCCTCACATTCTTCACAACATCCTCCATTTTGGAGGGTCCTCCGGTGTGGCCAGGTGAATTTCCAAGTTGATGTTTAAATCTTCTATTTTCTTGGCCCAGACACATCTCATGTAGAAAGGGTTGATCTCTCGCATTTTACATTGGGACATCCAGAGTGAGGCTCGAATGATGGAATGTTTGGAGAGGTATGAATGGACCAACTCTCTAAGAACTCTCCTGACTATTTCTCGATGGATAAAATTTATATCATAGACTTGATCATATAAGATGAAACTGGGGAGTTGGTACATGTAGGCTATGCAAAGGTTTAACTCCAATGCAGCCTCTTGAAATCTTACTCAGGTCGTGAAGCTCTGGTCTAGAGTAATGAATAGGAAAATCTATTCATGGTATTTCCCTTTCACATGTACTTGGCCAACTTGACCGTGTCTATGAGGTGGTATATGTATGCATTCCCCTAGAAGGAGCAGAGAATTTTTGGATTTTTTGATACTTCATAAAGTTTCTTGAACATTTCTTATAGGATTGTGAAGGGTCGGTTCTATTACTCATAGTTTTTTACCATAATAACCTCCAGTACCTTAACAAGAAGGGTTAAAATGTGGGATTTTTCCTTCCATCTGAAAATGAATTATGAATGTTCAATAAGTGAAACCTACCCAAAAGTATAAACAATGAAAATATAGAAGAAATAAAAGATAATAAGTTGTATTCTCATATAACCAATGGTACATATAAATCTGGGCTAATGGTTTCCCCAGTTCCCGATTAAATGAATCCCCAGAACAAGTTCAAAACTCTTGATCTCCCTAAACCAAATGCAACCCGAGCAATCAGGTTCAATCTCATGGGTACTGTTATTGTGTCTCCAAAGTGTGACATAAGGGGTGTGAAGACGAGAGACATAAGTATGTACTTGATTTCTATATATAGAATGGAAGGGTCCGACTTCAAGGATTCCAAAGTACATTACTTGACCTAAATGGCTATAGGACAAGATTTGGCACTTGTATGTTGCATGGAGGTCTCCCGTTGCAGTAGCTTCCTAGAAGGACATGAGGGACTGAACAAATTCCTCTACTGTGAATCATCTTTAGAGACATTCTAAATACTTCACCCAAAGTGTATTGAAGGGAAACTAGAGTTTCATCATAAATTGATAATCTAATCCCCCTTCTTGGTGGACCGGAAGTAGACGAGGGGAGTTTACACATCATAGAGGTGTTTGCATGTCATATGTATGTGTGTGTAGTTTAAAAAACTGTCATCGATGGATATGGAAACGATAGTCTAGAAAGCCTCAAAATGAAGAGAAAAAATTCTGGTATTTTTGTTTTCCATCTTTAAATTAAAAAAACATCGTACTTCGTAATTCTTATGTAAATTTTTCTTTATACAGCTCTGGTTTTTCAGAGTTATTTGAACCGAACCTCTGATACCAATTGTAAGGACCCAGATCCAGAATACTCAGAGCTGGTTCCTTAGGACATGTTGTCCAATTTATTAAAAAAACCTTGAAATAATATATTACACATCATGTCCTATACATATGACTATTGCAGCTCAGGTTCTGGGAGTCCAGCCACTTCTGACAAACATCTTCACTTAAAACTGATACTTGCAAATTTTAAATAAAAAACATAGGTTGGGCATATGAATGCCCAGTAAGGGGTTTTAAAGTAACATAATATACCAATTATAACTTTTGAGACCATTCTTTATAATTTTCTATAAAACATTTTCTTAAGAAATTTTTGTACTTATGTAACATATCCTGACAATTTTCTATGAAATCAATGTGAAAAATTAAAATCATACTAACAGAATTACAAGGGAACATGTTTCAATTACAGGCATGCTCATTTAGAGTAATAAGTAGAGGACATTCTAAATAAGTATGACATATGAATATTCAAGAACAAATTTAAAAACAAAAAATAATACATGATCAGAGTTGTGCATAACAATAATTTTAATTTCATTCATTAGTAACTGCAAGTCGTAACAGGCTAATGAATTATCTGAATGATGATTAAACGTCATGTAATAATCATTTGATTATTATGATACTCATAGGTACTAGCTCTTTAACCATGGATATTCTACCAGTTAAATATCCACTTGGTTAAATAATTATCATAAACATAATGAGGGAACATATACTATAAGACCCTATCAAGACCTTGCGTCAAGACCTGAAATGTCAAGGTCCTCATGCCATGACCAGAAATTTCAATGGCCTTGTGCCATGTCCTGATTGTCTCTTTCGAACTATCGATGCATCAAGGGTCTTTCATTAACCGGTCCCCAACCAGTTATAATGAGTCTATACATTCCTTATATGCCAAAAGGTCATATATTCATAATGTTACATAACACTTTGAATATTTAATTTCACATTTCATATTATTCAAGATGTCCATTACCACCATGAATAACTAAATTAATAATTCCATAAATGGTCATAAGATTTTTAATTACATTAATTTGTATTTATACACATATATTGAATCTAGTATATAATAATTATTTAAGAAACAATGAACTGCATTGCTATGTCATTAAATAGAATGTATATTAAGCATATTATAGTACTTGTGATGACAACTAATGTATAAAAGAAACATATGACCTATCACAATAAATGATAACCTAAAATTATAAGAGTTTATTAATGAATACATATTGGAATTTCACTTGGATGCATAACCAATTAATAGATAATTAAAAAATTTCACGTGGGGAATTAAACTAACAGATTCTCATACATTGATTACTGATATGCTTTGGTACATCACAAAGGTATACATAATGTTAAAAATGGAAATCATGTGATTCATCTATAACTAATAACATTCAATATATATATATATATATAAATAAGCAGCTCGTACACATGAATAAAAAGGTTGAAAACCCCAAATATTACACTCATGAAATCATCATTCATTCTAGACACATCAGAAGCATAATATTTAGTGTATCCAAAATCCGGGATTAGTGTTGTGAAGATCTGTTTATACCTGAGAGTATAAAAGGTATTGTTTTTAAACAAAAACCAAACACATATTATTAACATCATATTTATTCTTCCTCGGAAATATTTGGAAAAAATTTAGATAAAATTGAGGATGCAAATTTATATGTTTACATATATATTCACAAAACTGAAAATACATTATATATCGAAGCGTTTAAACCAAAAAACTAATAACACCCATATTACTTAAAATTAATAGGAATCCGTGAATTTAAAAGCATAATGAAAAATTTAAAAGGTTTACTTAAAAATACTTATATATGTAAATATATGCTTATATAAACATGTATATCTCACATGTACAATCATGTGCACTTATGGGTCTTACACCAAAGTTTTTTTTCCACTTACTTATTTATCAAAAACATCAATTAATCATATAAGTTCAATGTTGAATGATTTAGAACTGGTCCAGAAAGTGAAATTTACATACTAAACTATTATAAAAGACCATATATACTGCATATAAATATATATGAAAATGTAAATCCATATGTTTTAACCAAATTTTTCCTCACCTTCAAAACTCAAAGTGTAGAGTACATGAAACCGAACATCATAGAGATTCTATTAAAACAATATGGTTATATATATACAATAACATACATAATCAGGTATGTAAATTATATAAATGTATATTTCATGGGGAAAATAATCTTTCATGTTTAAAAACTTCCTCATAACATAAAATTAACAAGTCCTTGAACTTGGTATATGCGGGTTGTCGATTAAGCCTCAAGGATGTATACTTATATATATGATTATATATATATATAAACTAAAAATATAAGGAATACAGACATATTATTTTATAAGGAAGACAACATGTAATTGAACCCTTACATCCTTATTACTACTTGAACTCGAAAAGAAGAAGGCATAGGATCGGCATAGATGAACATTTAAACAACAAGGATATAAATATACCTTTATGGAAATAAATATATAGGTATTTACTCTCAAAATCAACACCATAAGACATCTTAACCCTTACTTTAGATTGAAGAGGAGTAGAGGCTTGAGAAGACTCGTGGGATCTTGGTGGAGGTTTGTTGGAAGCTTGACTGGGGAGAACCAAGTGGTTCTTGGGAGTGAGAAGGGTTGTTTATAAAATATAATATGTATAGAATATGATGAATAAATTAATGCTACTAAAGGATCAAAACAATCCCTATGTGGTTTATAAAATGAAAGGGGTCGGGTCTTTGTAGAATGTGAGGAAAATGAGGATCTACCAGTCATGGGTGTGGATAATCGGTGCAAGTGGAAGTAGGTTAGGTCACTAGTTCTATGCATGCAGAGAAAAATATGACAATGCTGGAGGAGCGAAACGAAGAAAGAATGAATGATGAGGATTAAACATGGATCAGATCAGACGGTGGAGGAGTAATTGTGGGTTTTAAAATGGATGGATGACTTTGATTTGATTGAGGTTCAATTGGATGACTTAGATCAATGTAGAAATTTTAAAAGAGGTGGAAGTTTGCGATTAGATCTCCCATGATCCGAAAATATATAAAATCTGAGGATTTTACCATAGCTAATGGGAGTTGAGGCTCGGACTGCGATCGATGGATATGATCACTTGAAACATGATCCAAGGGCATGGATCACGTTTCGCCTCACAAATCTTGTCCCACGTCAAATTGGAGGAAGATTTCAGGGCTCTTTATAAGCCAGAGACTCCCGACAAATGCTCATAAATTATAGCACAAACACAATGGGGCCTTATTCAAGGGCTCCCTCTCCCCGCAGGCCTCAGCCTACCCTTTCCCCGCCATGGCCTCGTGCCCACGTTGGCATACTCCGATTCTCATGCGCATGATCTTGCCCACCCTTCGGGGAAGTTATGCCCCCGCTCAGGCCGACCTGTGTTGAGAATAAGGGAAAGGCTCAGCCGCCCAGTGCATGTTTCCTCCCTTAACCTGGCTAGAGGGATGGCGGTGGAGGGGTTTATTTTTTGTTAAACTTTAATACTATGTATACAAAAATAGGTTTTTTTCAAACCAAAAATTTCTTTAGTTTTATAAATACTAATTTTTTAAAACACTAGTTATAACTTCAATATATCCATATAAAAACTTTTATACAATTATTTTAGAAATCAAAACATAGTTTTATTAAAAATAAAATCACACATAGGTTAATTAAAGCATTGTTAAATCATTAATAATGAAAACATTTAAAACATATTTGAAATATTTTCAAGGTTTTTGAAATCCTCACTCTTTTCAAAATCACTTAAATGTAGTAAAAATTATTATTCCATGTCCATTTAAAGCTCATAATAAGAGGTTATATCATAATTTCAATTCATAAATTTAATATTTTAGAGAATTAAATGATACTTAATTATTTTTAATTAATCCACAAAAGACCAACTTCTATAATTATAGCCATTAGAATTCAATGATCAACAAAGGAAATGGTCATGTTGATGCCCTATAAAACCACACCTAAGGGTTTCTTAAACACAAATTAATTATCGAAGATGGTCCTTGCTATACCACTAATGCTCAGTATGGATTTTATGATTCTGTTTGTGATGATCTTCATTTTAACAGACCTGAAGGATTTAAATTATTTATTTTGTCTCTTCGTTATGTTAGGTGGTCTCTCTATGGATTTTTAAGGTTTTTAGTAGGTGGTTTTTGTTAGCACAACTTTCCTTTCATTTTACTGTTATGTAAACACTTATGTTATTAATTTATATAAAAATCTTTCTATTAATATCATGTGTTTTTTTTCGGTTAATATGTAATTAAAACAAAATAAAAGAATAAAATTATCAATATATGAGATACAAGTTTTGGGGTGTTACAATCTTAGAAGTTCGTAAGGCATAAATCATAAAGGAACATAAACCATTATAACATAGAATTGTTATAAATCATGAAATTTTGAAAAACACATAAGCATAGAAAATTATTTCTATATTAGCCAAGGCTCATAGCAATGACCATCATAGCGGACAAAGTCTATTACTGAACCTGGTTTACATACCATTCCATCCTTGTATTAGTGAACCACATTTACTTGCAATTCTCATCGTGTCTATATCATGACATATATATCCTTACTCAATGAATTTGAGTGAGATATATGTCCCACTAATCTCATAATGAAATCATACTTATATTATCCACAAAAACATAAACCATTCATCATATCATAAACTAATAATTAAAATGGGTTTCATAAACATCATTCCATCATAACTTAATTCACTTAAAATATCATTCCATCATTAAAAAATTCAAATAATAATAATAATATGGATATAAAAATAACCCCTTTAAAATAAAATCATCATAGATGCAAAATAATTTTGATAAAACACTTGAACATAATTCTTGAGGAAAATATCCTTGCTTCTTCAAAAATGTTTTCTTTTCTAAAAATGAGACTCAATTTTCAATTAAAATAATTTAGTTTAAAATAAAAAATATATCTTTTAGAGGAATATTCATGTAAATAAGGTATTATAAAGACGAAAAAATCCATTAGTTCCATATAAGAAAAAAATATTCTTCTCATACTCATGTCAGAAATGTTAAAAAGTACATCGAATTGAAAAAAAAGAAGGATTCCTTCAATACTGTTTAATAAAAATTCATCAATGGGTAATATTGATTTTTTAAAAAAAATGGAAGAATATAAATAATAATATATATTTAGGAAACATTGATGTGGTTGATAAATATACCCAATTAAATAATTACATATAAACAATCTCAGATAATAATGAGATTGTGAAATTATATTTACCATAGGTCAAATATCTTTTGTATGTATCCAAACCTCCTGAATAGTGATTTAAATAATTTTATTTACTTATTCCAGAATAATAATAATTTTTATGATATCATATATTATTATATTATCATCCATTTATTAGAATCATTTCATGGACACTCGTTATTCAGATATTAACGACTTTATGTTCCTATCTTGTAGTTACATAATTTAAAGAGTGATATTAGTATAATCTATATCTTATATATTCATTCCATTCATGTATATAATCATGATTTAATGAAGATCACGTAGAAGGAATCACATAGCATCGTGGAAATGGTGGGTCGTATGTACACACGAGCGATGTTATGAGTCACCTAATAGATAAATGGTATAGAATTCGATGGTATATTAATTATAAAAGATAATTATCATGATATATTAATTATTTATATAACTTTTACTAATAGTTATACCCATAAAAATTAAGTATTGTTGAATAACAAATTTCCCAACTTCGTGGAGACACTAAGTCTTATGTATGCATGCATGGTGACATTATTATTCGTAGGATGGATAAAATGAGGTATAAGATTTAAACATAATTATAATAACATATAATCATGTATAAGACACTACATTATCTTCTTTTGTATGGAAACAACATAAGAAGAGGAATTATAATAAGAAAATTATTTTGAAAGAGGTGATAAAATAATTACCTCATTTTCGAGTATCTCCATTTGATTTTCCCAAAAGGTATCCATAGGATGGATTTATACAAAAAGTGTCGAATAAATGATTAATGAGGGATTTGGAGAGAATAATTGATTATAATTTTTACTAGTCAAGTGGATTGAGAGGTGTGAGTAAGTGGGTAGATGTGGTGTCCTTTTATAGGATAGAGGAGGGGCACTTTAGGAATGTCTTGAAATATTATTTTATTATAAATTAATTTTAGAATCATAATAGCTGAAAAGTGATGTATTTAGAGTATTATATGATTATGGGTCTAAATAATCTCAACCAATATGTTTTATACCAATTTAATGCAGAAATTAAACCTTAACATTTGGCATTAACCATTAGTTAAATAAATTAGCTTTTACCATGTATTCTTGTATTTTTAAACTATATGGTAAATATAAATACTATAAAATGACAATAGAACCTCAAATAGGTAATTAATGATATTTGTAACATTATCTATTTCATTTTGGAAGAAGCTTATATTTTAAAGACTGTTATATCATTTAATAAAACTGTATTTGTTTTAAACACTCATTTTTTCAATTTTGACAATATATAGTAATTGATTTTTTTTAAAGCTATAGCAACATGATTGATTAAAAAAACAACAACATTAAATAATATATAAAATGGAATAATAATCCATATAAATTAGTTTATGGCCTCAAAATTTTTAAATTACATTTATTTTAACCTTTAGAATATCATTTATTTCAATATTTCATTAATAAGGTAATCATTACATCATTGTTGTGTCATAAATAAATTTTTTTATTTAATGTATAAAAATTATAAATAAAATACCATGAATTATTAAATATTTTTATATTTCTAATTAATATTTATAGTCAAATTTATCTTTTATATAACCACACCTTAATATTATTTTATTAAAAATATACGTGTTTAAGTTATATTTCCCTTTACTTTAAATTAATTAACATAACATGTCATTTTCACACACAAGTGGCTATCAAATGAAAAATGTTCAGAATAAGGATTATTTCGATCTCCCATGACTCATAAAATAATATTAGGACATATGTTTTGGTAGTTTTATATAATTATAATATTATTTTTACACTTATTTACCTAATTTACCCTTTAACTACGGCAAATAAAAAAATACTACATTAGCTATTCATAATATCCCAAAATAAATGTTACTTATTTACGTAATATGAACCTTCTACTTCTAAATATGTAATCCATTTTTCCAAATTCAAAGAAATAAAATTATCATTATTTAATTTAAAATTAATTCGTGTTGTCAAAACAAGAAAGTAGGTTTTTAAAAAGTACAAACTATCAAAAGATTGACAATTTTTTATGAACAATTTAGATGTGAAATTACTTATAATTAACAAATTGGATTAAATGATAAATACATAAAAAATTAAAATTTAATCCAAATAAAAATAAAATCTTTCTGTATAAATATATTAGATGAAAAGGTAGTTTTGAATCAAAATGTAGTATTTTTCACTATTCATTAAAATATAAATTTCATCAGAAAAATACCAAAATTACTTAGAAGTAATATTTATTGTCCTAGTTCCAAAAACATATGTTTATTAGGTACAATATAACTTATATAATTGTAAAAACTATATTTAAAAAGGGTTCACCATCAAAAGGATGTAAAACATTAATGTTTTTTCTGAAAAAAAAGTCTTTTATATGAAAAAATGAATTTGTTCTTATATAATATCCATAAAATTGGTAAGAAGAATTTACTACATTACATTGAATATATTATATAAATATTTCACTTATAAAATCCATGAAGAGTGATTTTATTATTTTATAGACTCACATATTTTCTTTTAAGTAAATTTTTTTTAGAACGAAGTTAATATTTTTCATACCAACAATTATAATTAATAGGTTATAATATTTAATTATCAATTATACATAGTCTTATAAGAAATTAATTCTTTCAAAAGATCAAGAAATATTTTATAACACAATCCAATAATAGTGTTTCGTGTACTGAATACTAATACATTGTTGTGTAGAGTTAAAACTAATCTTGGTGTTGCATACAAGAAAAGAAATAAAATAAATTGTAAATAATATAACTCATAAAATATCATTGTGTTACATTCTACCCCCCTTAAAATGAATTTTTCCCTCAAAATTTTTCAGGGTTATAGAAGGATTACTACTTGAAAGGTTCCTTCATAGAAACCAAAATAGTAAAAAGGAATACTAAAAATTCATTTTAAAAAAGAAGTATTAGAAACCTAATTGTTATGAAATGTAACTTATCACTGGATTTCCACATAGGAGAACATATATTGTAAGAGAAAATAAGTATATAGAATAAAAATATAACTATCATGTTCTGATAGATAGTGATTGAGAACAAAGTTTGGTTAAAGTTAGAAATAAATAATTCTAAAAATCTGTAATGATTTAAGGACCATATGATTCATCAGATAAGAAGGTACTAAGATAATGTTTTTTTCAAGACCATTTCCCTAAAGTTAAAGAACATAGGAATAAATAATTATTTCATTTCAGTACAATCTCACAATAAGTTATACCTTGAACAATTTCCACTTCTACTATTATTCTATGAATGGAATATCAATTTTTCATTCTGGAAGTGTTGGGAGATCATGCGATCCATAAATAGAATGATAGTTCACTACATCTGTCTCAATGAGAATTTGAGAACAAGTTATCACATATGCATAATTCCACCTATAGAGAGATAATACATTAATCTAACAAACTTAAACTAGAGTATAACTTATACTATCCATAAATGGATGACCTTATAGTCCTTCCAAAAACTAAAAATATAATTCTTTTGAAAGAGGATAACTAAATCTTTTTGACATTTATCTCCAATATCTCATATGGTACATCTTGGATTTCAAATTTCCAAACATTTGAATACCATAAACATGTATTCACTTGATTCATGGTAATAACATAAACTATCATATATCCTTATTGGAAATATGTATGTTTTTTTATTCTTATGTCAAAAAAGATGTAATATTAATTCAATATAGTATAACCCACATGTCAATAAATCCTTAACCAGTTCCATGGTTACTAATTTCATCAAATTTACTTATTCATATTGAATATTCCTTTATCCAAATATAATTATCTCAATATCATGTTCATATCAAGGGTCATCCTTCCCTAAATCATGTGTTTTCCAAAAACATCTTCTTATTAACTTAATCAATTTTCATGGTTACCAGTACCAAAAAAATATATACTGTAAAATACATGTGGAAAACCACAATGGGCCATTACATAGGTAGTTCATTATTCTATAATAGCATGAAAGAAATTCTACAATATTATTTTGGAATCCCATTACATAAACTCCCAATCATTACTCCACTTCTTTTTCATACTCAACATCATCAATAGTGATTTCATATGATTTTACATTTTCTGTCCCATTTATAGGTTATTGACATAAACCATCATTGATCACTATTATATTATGTCATTGGTTAGCATAATTCCCCATTTCATTGCACTTGTAGTATTAAAGTCTGTGTTGTCCATTCTCTATAGTCATTTATCTATTCACATCATTAGCTACATTTTTCACATTAATTAGGCACACAACTACCTAATGACAATATTTTCCACACTTAAAACATTTTATAGTCCCTTCATGATAGTCTCCACCATGCTTTATTCCACACTTTGAGCATAAGGAATCACTCATCTTTTTTCACCATCATTGTTATATTTTCTATTGAACTTCATCTTCTATTACTTATCAAAACCATGAGATTGATATTTAACACCAAATTACATTTATAACTTTATATAAAAACAAATAATCTCTTCATAGAAACTATAGTATCATATAGCTAATGACCATAAAAGACTAGGTTTTAATCCACTAATGAATTGACCAACTTTACTTTTAGGTTGGATGATAAATCCAGAAGTATTCCTTGATGGACTTTTAAAATTTTCCTCATATGTACCAATGGATTCATAATCCTTTTTTATAAGATCAAGGAACAAATTTTACATTTTTATTCAAACAATACAAGGAAATTAGTTATTAAAATTGTTTTTCTTGAACTCATCCCATTTTTCTGTTTCAATTTCATCTTATTGTATCGTATTTTTTATTTGAGTATTCCAGTGGTTCTCCTCACATTCTAAATGATAAATATCCAAAAAGATTTTTTCATTTATGAACAATGATGAATATAAAATAGCTTGTCAATGGTACTGATCCATTTTTCATCAACAAAGTGGATCTAAAGACCCCTTGAAAGAATGTGGGTGTTGCCTCATGAATGACTAAATAGAATGTTGTTCCATTTTATACTCATTTGTATGTCTAGAATGAATCATAAATTGTATAAATATAGAAATAATATTTTTCATTCCATATCACATAAATATATTTTTAGGATTACAATCATTACACTGCCCATTACATTGATCATTAACATAGTTCCTTCAGATTCCATCCATTATCTAAAACCAAAGAAGAATAGTGTGAGAGGTAAAAATCATACAAAGAAAAAAACATAATCAAGGGGTTTATTTTCAATCTCTAACATATTAGGTTTAATCCATGGTTATTAATTATTGTTACCATAATTCTAGGACAGTAACCTATAATTATATGTATCCTTTTGTAATACCTTAAAAATATCTCTAGCGATCTCACTAAAGTTTTTGCATCCTAGTTTCTAAAGGTTTACTAAACCATTCCTCTAATACCAAATATAACGACCCAAGTATGACATATATGAATATTTCTTCTATTTGGATGAGTATTGATTACATTTTACAAATACATACCTAAGGAATGTAATAGTTTAGTTCATTTGAAAACGTGGAATACATTCTTCTAACTTTTGAAAGATATTCAATAACTCCCATAAAGATCTTACCATTTATTACTCCTACTTAAATGATTTATTTATAACCTGAGGAACAAAAATATAAGAAATGGGGAGCTTAGATGCTCAGTAAGCATAAATACAATAGATGAACATATGAATGTAAAAAAAAACATGAACATAACTTTTGAATATAATATTTTTGAGTCATTGAATAAATCTTAGTAGTTTATAAGGAATAAATAATAAAGGAACGTAAACCGAGATAACAAATAATTGGCATAAAACATGAACATGATAAAATAACCTAAGAATAGAAAATCATTTCCAAATTATCCAAGTCTCATATCCAAGACCATCATAGCAGAAAAAGTCCATTACAGAACTGAGTTTACTTACCTTTCCAACCCTGAATTGCTGAACCAAATTTAATTTCCTTTATACTCATATCAATATAATGAGATATAAAAATTTACCCAATTAAATTAAGGTAGATATAGGTCCCACCCATATAATAATGAAATAATTCTTACATGTTCTACAAAAACATAAATCATTCATCATATCCTAACCCAAAAAAATAAAATGGGTTTCTTAAACATCATTCCATAATAATATAATCCTTATAAAATATCATTCAATAATTAAAAAAATAAAATAATAATTGGGACATAAACATAACCCTGCTCAAAGTGCATCATCTTAGAAGGAAAATAATTTTGACAAAACACATGAAAGTAATTTTTGAGAAAAATATCCTTTGTTCATCAAAAATGTTTTCTTTTAGCAAAATGATACACAATTTTAATTGAAAATAATTTAGTTGAAAATAAATATGAAATAATTAAGAGTATTTTTCATCGAAATAAGTCATTAAAAATATTTAAAAATCCATTCATTCCATATAAATCAAAAAACTTTCTTCTCGTATTCTTGTTAGAAACTTAAAAAACTACCTCATATGGAAATTCAAAGAAAGATTAATTCCATACCATTTAATAAAAATTCACTAATGGGTAAAATTAATATTAAACAATAATATATGAATAGAAATACTATTATATATCTAGTAAACATGGTTGTGGATTATAAATATATCTGAGGAAATAGTTACATATAAATAATCTCAGATAATAATGAGATTCCCAAATTATCCCTTACCTTATGTTCAATTTCATTCATATGTATCTGAACATCCTTTATAATGATATAAATTATGCTATTGAATTATTCTGGATTCATGATCATTTTTATGATAACATATATGATTATATAATCATCTATATGTTAGTAATATATCATTTTCACTCATTATTTGGATATTAACTACTTTGTGTTCCTATGAATGTTTTGTTAGATAAGTTCATGTTGCACTTATTAGGCTATAGTTATATCATTTACAGAATGATATTAGTATAATATAAATCTTATTTATCAATTCCATTCATGTATATAATCATTTTTTAATTAATATCTTTTAGATTGAATCACATCGCATCGTGGAGACGGTAGGTTGTACGTACGCCCGAGAGACAATATCATTCACTTAATGGTTAAATTTTTTTAATTTTATGGTATATTAATTATAAAGTGTAATTATAATGTTATATTAATTATTTTAATCCATTATATTAATAATTATACCCTTCCAAATTATGTATTTTTTAATAAAATATTACACCACGATGTGGAGACAGTAAGTCGTACATATGTATGCATGGTGATATTGTTATTCATAATATAGGTAAAAGTATAAGGTTGTCCCATAATTATAATAACATAAAAATATATAATACATTTTATTTATTTATTTATTATAGATACAACATAATAATATGATGTATAAGAAGAATAGAATTTTGATTGAGGTGATAAAACAGTTACTTCTTTTTCAATTATCTCCTTTTGATTTGCACAAAACGTCTTCTCGGGATGTCTTCCTACCCAATGTGTGGCTTCTTGGAAGAATGGAGAGTTATTTGGTGGTTATTTTAGAAGTTTTTGGATTATACAAATTGATTGAGAGGTGAGAGTAAGTGGATAGATGTGGTGGCCTTTTATAAGGGGGAACATGGGCACTTTTAGAATGTCTTGAGATATTATTTTATTATAAATTGATATTAGAATTATAATAGCTCCAAAGTGATATATTTAAAAGATAATATATTTATGGGTCTAAATATTCTAAAATTATGGCTTTATACAAGATTAGGTGAAAAATAAAACCTTATATTTTGGCATTAACACTTAGTTAAAAAAAGTAACGCTTACCATGTATTCTTGTATTTTTACAATCTATGGTAAATATAGTAACAATAAACTACCATGAAAACATCAAGTGGATAATTAATGAAATTTTTATCATTATCTAAGTCAGTTGGACTAATATTATATTTTTATTAATACTATATTACTTAATAAAAAAATATTACTTTTAAAAACTCATTTATGTAAATTTTGACACTATTTAGTAATTGATTTTTCCTAAAATTATAAAAATATTATTGATTCGAAAAACCTATATTGACACAAATATAAAACGTCATTATAGTGTATAAAATTATTACATATCATCAAATGTTTCAAAATTAATTTAATTTAATATTTATAATATTATTTATTTGAGTCATTCATTATTAAGGTAATCACTTTATCATCATTGTGTCATTAATAAATTTACATATTTAATGTATAAAATTTAAAAATAAAATACCATTATTTAGAAAATAATTTTATATTTCTAATGACTATTTATAGTAAATGATATCGATTATGTAACCGCATATTAAAATTTATTTCATAAAAAGATAATTGTTTATGTAATATTTCCCTCTACATTAAATTAATTATTACAACATGTCATTTTCACAAAAATGTGGCTCCTAAATGCCAAACGTTCTACATAAAGAGTTTTTTGGTCATCTATGACTCATCTAATAAAATTAGGACATGTGTTAGGGTAGTTTTATGATATTATAACATTATGTTCACCTTTATTTTCCAAATTTATCATTTAACTATGGAAAATAAAAAAACATCTGACGTTATTATTCATAATGTCCAAAAATAAAAGTCACATATTTAAAAAATTTGGATATTATGATTCTAAATATGGAATCCATTTTTTTTTCAAATTCAAGAAAAATACTTTTAATTAAATAATTTAAAATTAATTTCCATCATCAAAACCAGGAAGTAGGGTTTTATGATGTAAAAACTATCAAAAGATTAACATATGTTTATGTCCTATTTAATTGTGAAATTACTTCTAATGACAAATATTTTATTAAATTTTAAAAAAATAATACAATTACACTTACAATAATTAAAAATAAAATATAACTATATAAATAAATTAGACGAAAAGGCTGGTATGAATTAAAATGCATTAATTTTCACTATTCATTAAAATATTAATTTCCTTAGAAAAAACACCAGAATTTAAACCAATGTAAATCTTGATATCCTGATTCCAAAAAAAAATATTATATGAAATAGAACTTATAAAATTTTAAAAAAATATATATTTGAAAATGGTTCACCATCAAAAGGTGGTAAAATTTATTTTTTTGAAAAATACATCTTTTTTTAGAAAATTTTAATTCATCATATAGAATATATAGAAAAAATATATAAAGAATTTGAGAAATTAAATTGAATATATTAAATATATTTTTCACTAATAAAATCCATAACGAGTGATTTTATTATTTTATAGACTCGCTTATTTTTATTTAAATAGTTTTTTAGAAGGAAGTAAATATTATTCATACCCGCCATTATAATAACTAGGATATAAAATATAGGTATCAATTATAAAAAATCTGGAATGAAATTAATTTTTTCAAAAGATCTTGAAATTGTGAGTAACATATGCCATGAATAGTGTTGTGTATACTACAATCTAATACAGTGTTCCATATAACACATGATAATCATAATGTAACATACAAATAAGACAGAAATGAAATTAAAAAGATTCTATATCAGAAAATATCTAGGTGATACAAAGATGTTTTTGAAGGAAGGGATAATCACCTGACATTGTATTTGGTAATATTCAGACTGACAATCAGATTAATACAATTAGACTCACAATTCCTAAGAAGGTCCATCGTATTTTGGTAAAGATGGATGGAATAAATCATCAGAATCCCACAAAATATGGGAGTAAAGTATTGAATGAATTGAGAGTGTATCTTGTTGGAAAAAATGGTAATAAAAATCACTATTAATCTAGTGTATGGAGAATTACAGTCTTTATGAATACGATAAATTAAATGTGATGATGCTTTGTTGATCTCAGAGTTCCCATAAATCACAATTAAATTGTCAAATTTATTGTGCAAGCTTGGTGAAATAAAGTTAGAGGGAAAGATATTCTTTGCACATTATCCAGATTTTTTGTACAAAATAAGGGTGTTGGATATCATATTCATCCAATATCATATGGAAAACAATTAGATTCATGAAAATCGTATCGTGGAAGTAGTGGGAAAGATAGGTGTTGTTGAAAGAAATAGAAGTAATAATAACTTCGAATGGAAATAAAACGATGCTAAAGCTAAACTCAAATGTATTAAAATTCATGAAGTAGGTCGTGATATAATCAGAATATTTAAGAAGACTAAAGTAGATGAATCCATTGTATGGATATCATCAAATTCATAAAGGCTGAGAACATTTTTTGAAAATGTGAGAAATTGAACGTATTGGTTTTTAGTCAGATTGAAAGTCAAAATAAAAAAAATCTCATTGGGGAATGAAGTTACCAGAAAATAGAACTAATATTTTCAAGTGGAATCATATTTATAAGAGAAATAACTTGCTGTTCAGATTCATAATTCCATTATATTCATGAAAATAATAGTTAAAAAAAGAATGTGACAAACAATGTAGTCAACCATTTAATGTTTTAATTTCTTTTTTTATTACTCAATAAGGTATCAAATTGGTCATGATAATAGTTGAATAATATATTTTAATGTGTTTTGAGGGGAATCTTGAAAAATAAAGAATACTTTTATTTGGTAATATACATCAGATTCCGCAATTAAAATAGATAATCAATATCAAATTGAGAAAATTAGATTTAGAAACGTGGTCCATACTAGCATTTGAAATGAATTTCGAAGGAAGAGATCAATTTTATATAATATTTATGAAGGAACATAAATTTTTAAGAAGAGATTATGAGGTCAAGATTCACTTTAAATTAAAAAAAAACATGAAAATTTGGGAAATTTAGGTTAATGTAATGGTTTTTGTGGATTCTTGCCAAAACTCTCATGGGTCACCTATAAAAGGTGAAAAGTACATTGAACATTATCAGATGGAGGTAATATTCCCTAAAGAATGAGGAGAATGGAATTTATATGGAGATAAATATTTTTTCCATATTGTATTTTTGTTGAATAATTTTTGATGGAAAAGTGAAAGAAGAAGAGAAAAAATCACAACATTGTATTCATCCAATCATCACATTCTGTGATCATCGTATTCTATTATCTACCATATTTGTCTTCTCATCATATTTGGATAGTCATTGGATATGGTTACATAATAATATCGAGGATTTATGTATTATTATTTCTAGATAGAATAAGGTTTTCTAAACTGTTTCAATAATATTCAGACACAGTAATTTCTATCATATTTTAAAATCAGTGTTGGTTGATCAGACTGCATGATTGGATTTCGAAATCGGGCAGGGGGATTATAGCGACCCAGCCTTTTCTTACATTACTATTACATCGTTTCAAAGATAAAAAACATAATAGTATTACACATAGAGGATCCCAAGGATTAGTGTCTTGGTAAAACTAGGACCACACATAACAAATACAATATCAAGAATAAACAATCTTTTAATTTCTTCTTCTATAGCTTCTTATTGTCACTTGTCCTCTCCTTAGTACATGTTGCCACCTGAGGATATACATCAAAAGGGCTGATCTAGAATCCCAGTAAGAGGATAGATAAGAACAACATATCATGGGGTGAGAATAATCATAACATAGGAAAAAGATCATGACCATGAGAGGAGAATAAATAAAAGACTTGAAATGTGGCAATGCATAAAAATGAAACACCATGTCTTAGTGGTTAACTTCCACTCATAATTGTGAACCAAGATTCCATATTTTTCACACATCATTTCACATTAACTAATGAGATTCATCACATTACCCAATGCATTGGAGCGCTATATAATTCCAGGTGCACCCGTCACATTTAAACATTCATATTGCGCTATATAATTCCGGGCGCACCCGTCACATCATAACATTATCATTTATCATGCATGACATAATGAAAATATAACATAAATGAATATAAATAACCCATGAAAAGTAATGGGTTTCATCTCATAAAAATACATTCATAAACCTTGGGTTCCCAAAAGAAAGAGGGGACAACAAACATGATACAAGAACCATCAACCTTGAATGAGAGGTAAATGTTGAGTTCTTAAGAGAAGATTTCTTTCATAAAACATTTGGATTGACATAAACTTCATTAGAAAACATTTATATCCCATAAAAGGAAATACATTGATGAACAAATGATCTTTCAAGAGTAACCATATCGAAAATGGAGTGAAAGAGGTAGAACCTGAAGGATGAAAGTTGGGTTCGAGAATTTCCCCTTACCTTGTACTCGAATGCCTCCTTCTCTTTAGTGTCCTGTATATTGACATTATATTCATTAATTATAAATTACATAACCTTTTATACATTAATATGGTTCATTCTGGTTTCCTTATATCATATTATGTTCCTTTTTATGACTTATAGAGTTTAAAAACATTGTTTGGGGATGTTCGTTTTCATGGTTTTCTTGAGAGGTTCACTTGTATTCTTAAATTGATGTCCGGGTAGATCATGGGTAATCATACAGAACTGATATTACATGTTATTAATGATATTACAAGATATTTAATTATTTTATAATGAATTATATTAGATCCATGTGGACGAATCATTAGATAATAATTTAATGATGGTTATTATGGTGAATTTGAGCGGTTTTTTGATCACAACGAACTTGTTTTAACTATTCACTTAGTAATATGGCCATAGGATGTTTCTAGAACATAAATTAGAACATAATACATATAAAATATTCTGGTTCAAAAATAAAAATGGTTTCATGACCAGATCTGAAGGTAGAAATGGAATAAGAGGGCATGTTGTTTTTGAAGGTGATAAATTAACACCTCATTAACAACGTTCTATTTTATAAAAAAAATGAAGAAAGAAAAGGTTTGGGGTGATATAATATCCCATTATGATCATAAAATTAAATTATATGTATAATAATTGAGTTACAAATAAATTTGGATGAATATAGATGGGTAGAGATCAAGAAAGTAACTTGAATTTGAAAGGAAATTAAAGGAGAAGAGGGAGAGAAATTACCTCTATAATCTTCCTCATGAGATCTGCTTTAAGGAAGCTTGTCTTGGTTTTTAATGTAACCAAAAGCTTTTGGACATGGGGTAGGGGATGGGGAAGGTGTTTGGGCAGAGTCTAGTGAAGTCATTGAGCTTGAGAGGTGTGAGGAAAAGAGGGAGTGAAGGGTAGCTTTTATAGTGGAGGGGAGAGGGGTTTCCTTAATATAAAATCTATTAGTTTATTAATTTCACCTAAGACAAGGAATAGTGAGTCCTGAATGACCATTAATAGTAATTTTATAATGTAATCCCAAACCAAGTTGTATTACAACAGCATGAAATCACACATGACCCTATAATTAGCTTATTTAGCTTATTTTGTAAACTACGGTATTTCACTATTCATAAAAAATTCAAGTATCTCAGAAAATCCCAAAAATTGACCCCAACCATTTTTCGACGTGTATAATCCTTAAATGAAGTCCGTTTTTTAGAAACAATTTTCTAAATATTATTAATTTAATATTTAATTAAAATCATAATTTACTTAAAAAAACAGTTTTTAAAATTAAAACTGATTTTATGGTGCTTTCAAAAATTACGTAGGGTCTTATAAAATTATCTAAAAACTATAAGACATTGATTAAATAATTTATGAGTACATTTTAGGGAAATAAATATCCTTTTATATTAATTAATTTATTATAATTATTTATTTTTGACTTACAAAATACCAAAACATTTACTAAGGTCAAATTGTCACTTTCTAAGATGCGAAATTTTATTTTATTATTCATAGGTAATGTTACTCTTATTTACTATTCATAAGGGTCATATTACTATTAATAAGGGTAGGTTACCATTCATAAGGGTAGGTTAATATTCACCAGAAATTATTTTTGTTTCATTAGACTCCAAAAACCATCTTGAACACAACCGTGTGTGTCAGATTTTCAAAATTCCAAACATAGGGGTGACAAATTATGATTAAAGGTCACTTATCACATAGTAGTTCACTATTTTTTGTTTTTATGACATAAATATAAGAAGGGAATTTTCCATTTAAAAACTTTGGGTCGTTACATTCTTCCCCCCTTAAGAAATTTCACCCCCGAAATTTCACTTTACATAAACAGGTGAGGGTACTTCTCCTTCATTGCCTCCTATGGTTCCCAAGTTGCTTCCTCAAACTTATCGTTCCTCCAAAACACATTGACAAGATGGGTTGTCTTGTTGCGTAGAACCTTATCACTTCGGTCCAGAATCTTTACTGGCTGCTCCTCGTAGGAGAGATCATCTTCCAACTGCACCACCTCTGAGTTTAGTACATGTGAGGGGTCTGGTATGTACTTCCTCAGTAGTGATAGATGAAACACATCATGAACATGAGCCATATTCGGTGGAAGTTCTAGAAGATAGGCCACGACTCCTATGTGGTCAAGGATCTCAAAGGGGCCAATATACCTTGGGCTTAGCTTCCCTTTCTTCCCGAATCGCATGACTCTCTTCCGTGGAGATATTTGAAGGAAGACTTTATCTCCAACGTTGAACTCCAAGTCCCTTCGACGGTTGTCAGCATAGCTCTTTTGTAGACTTTGAACAGCTTTGATGTGTTTCTGGATGACTTGAACCTTATCTATCAACTCTTGAACAATATCAGGTCCAAGCAGCTTTCTTTCTCCAACTTCATCCCAACAGGTTAGAGTTCTACACCGCTTCCCATAAAGAGCTTTATACGGAGCCATATGAATACTCGAGTGGAAGCTATTGTTGTATGAGAACTCAACCAATGGGAGATGCTGATCCCAAAAACCGTTGAATTCAAGAGAGCAGGCTCTTAGCATATCTTCAAGAATCTGAATAGTGATTTCAGACTGGCCATCAGTATGGGGGTGATAGGTCGTGCTGAAATTCAATTTAGTACTCAAATCATGTTGAAGGCTCCTCCAGAATTTAGATGTGAACCTTGGATCACAGTTAGAGATAATTGAGAGTGGAACACCGTGCAGTCTCACTACATCCTTCACATATATCTTTGCAAGTTGTTCAAGGGAGAGTTCTTCCCGAATAGCAATAAAATGGGCAGTCATGGTGAGTCGATCAACCACAACCCATATCGCATTACTTCCCTTTGACTTCTTTAGGAGAGCCATGACAAAGTCCATAGTAACATTTTCCCATTTCCACATGGGTATAGGAAATGGATGCATCATACCTTTGGACTTTTTTCGCTCATATTTAACTTGCTGAGATACCAAGCACCTTGATATATGTTCTGCAATCTCCTTCTTCATATTATCCCACCAAAGGTATTCTCGGAGATCATGGAACATCTTTGTACTCCTAGGATGGATAGAGAATTTTGAGCTATGGGCATTATCCAGTAGCTCCTTTATCCCAGGTGATGAAAGCACAAAAAGCCGCGTTCCAAACCAAATCATGCCATCATCGTCGATATGGAACTCTTGCAGCTTTACTTCCTTTACTGCATTCGCCCTCTTTTGTATCTCCACACCATCCCTTTGTGCTTCCTTAATCTTCTCTTGGATGGATGGTTGCGCAATCATTTGGTCAAGGTAGGATGTATCCCCTGCCATTACGATTCCGAAATCCATCCTTTGTATATCCAAGAAGATAGAGTCTCTCTCAATCTGCAACATGGATAGAGTATCAGGTTATTTTCTTCTTAGAGAATCAGCTACCTTGTTCTCCTTTCCAGGATGATAATGAATAGAGCAGTCGTAATCCTTGATTAGCTCTAACCATCTCCTTTGACACATGTTGAGCTCATTTTGTGTGAATATATACTTTAGGATCTTGTGGTCGGTGTATATGTCAGACTTCACACCATAAAGGCAGTGCCGCCATATTTTCAAGGAAAAAATCACGGTCGCCAGCTCTATATCATGCGTTGGGTATTTCTGCTCATGGATCTTCAACTTTCGTGAGGCGTATTCTATCACATTATCATTTTGCATGAGTACACAACCCAAGCCTTTCTTTGAAGCATCATTGTATATCACAAAACAATCTCCACTTTTTGCTAGTGTGAGTACTGGTGCAGTGATCAGCCTTCTCTTTTGCTCCATGAAGCTTCCCTCACATTCTTCTGTCCGGACATACTTTACCCCATTCCTTGTTAACTTAGTTAGCGGGCTTGACAATCGTGAGAAGTTTCTCACAAAACGTCAGTAGTACCCAGCTAACTCAAGAAAACTACGGATTTCTGGGACACTAGAGGGCCTGGGCTATTCCTCCATTGCCTTGGTCTTTGAAGGATCCACAGAAATTCCCTCACTTGTAATCACAGGTCCCAAGAACGTGACTTGATTCATCCAAAAAGTCACACTTGCTGAACATGGCATACAACTTATCTATTCTAAATGTCACCAACACAAGTCTTAGATGTTCTTCATGTTCCTCCTTGCTCTTGGAGTAGATGAGAATATCATCGATAAACACTACCACAAATTTGTCGAGGTAATGTCTAAAGACTCTATTCATAAAATACATGATGATTGTAGGGGCATTAGTAAGTCTGAAGGGCATCACCAAAAACTCATAGTTCCCATACCTTGTACGAAAGGCAGTCTTCTAAATATCTTCATTCTTCACCTTTAGTTGGTGATATCCAGAACGAATATCCACCTTTGATATGTATTGAGATACTCTTAACTGATCGAACAAGTCATCAATCCTTGGGAGAGGATACTTGTTCTTTATGGTAATCTTGTTGACTTCCTGATAATCGATACAGAACTGCATGGTTCCATCCTTCTTCTTCACAAAGTGCAGTGGCGCACCCCAGGGTGATGCACTAGGGCGTATGAACCCTTTGTCCAGATGCTCTTGTAGCAGCTTCTTTAACTCCTCCAGTTTGATTGGAGCCATCCTATAGAGGTACTTCTAGATATGAGTAGCTCCGTGTATGAGTTCAATTTTGAACTCTACCTCACGATCCGGGGGAATTCTGGGTAACTCTTCGGGAAATACAACACCGTATTCCCTCACATTGCGCATTTCATCATGGTTGGAACTTTCCTTTGATTCAACCATTTGAGTGAGGTATGATTCTTCATAGGGAATCAACACCCACACCATTGAAGGATTTTTCAAAGGAGATTCATGATCTTCCAGGAATTTGTAGAGGAGCATGGGATGGTTCGGAATATGAAAAGATACTTCCTTTTCCCGACAGTTGATATGTGATCCATATAACGAGATCCAATCCATTCCCATTATAGCGTCGAATTCCACCAAGGGAAGTATTACAAGATTTTTCGAGAGAATCTTCCCACATATGCCAACAGGAGAAGAGTCAAACATTTGGGTTTCAATGATTGCACCACTTGGTGTTTTTACAGATATCTCTACTTCAAGGTTTCGGGGATTTGATTCTATAGTTCTAGCAAACTTGCAAGATATAAAAGAATGTGTAGAACCAAAATCAAATAAGACTTTTTCCATTCATGAGTGAATACGAAGTGTACCTTGTACGACTTCATTATCATGATCCACCTCCACAGTAGTGATGGCATAAGCCTTCCCCTTTTCCTTGGGCTTTGGTGGCAACTGATGTTGATTACCCTCGAGAGCTCGAGGTTTAGTGCACTGTTCTGCATAGTTCCCTAGCTCCCTAAAGTTGTAGCATTGAACCATGAGTGATTCTCCCCTTTCATCGGCTACATTATCCTTTTTTTCATGTTGTTTTGACACTCTTGATCATAGTGGCCTTCTTTCCCACACATAAAGCATTTCCCCTTCCTTTTGAGATAGTTCCCATTGTGCAACTTCCCACATTTTTGGCATGTGGGTTGTTGATTTTCCTTTCCACCTTTCTCACTAGATCCACTGTCTTGAAACTCCATCTTTCCTTTCTTATCACCATAGCCATGGGACCATTCTCCAAACTCCATATCCACTTTGAGAGCACACTGAATAACTTCTTCATAACTCCCAAAGTCTCGAATTGCAAGAGCCTTTTGAAGATGTTGTTTTAATCCACTAAAGAATCTATCAATTTTGCTATCATTGTTGATAACAAAACCTGAAGCATACCTTGCGAGCCTTGTGAAATTTTCATCATAGGTTGTGACATATTCTCCTTCTTTTTTCTTGAGCTCTATGAATTCTCTCTTCATCTTCGTGCGAAGAGTTCGTGGGAAGTACTTATTAAGAAACACTATCTTAAAGTCTTCACATTCCATCTCTTCAATTTCCTCTCTTGGCTTGGTGTACTTAATCAAAGACCACCATTGATTGGCTTCTCCATCAAGACGATAAACGGCTAGAGTCACCTTCTCCATCTTAGAATAGTGAGGAAAAAAATATCTTCGCCATGGAGTTTACCCATTGTTCCGTAACTAGTGGATCGAAAGATCCACAAAATGTCGGTGGTCATTTCCGCATAAAACATTCAATAGCCAGTTTCTCCCTCTATAGTGAAGGAGGACGTTCCCGGTTATTATGGTTATTTTTCATAACCTGAGATAATTGGTTAAGCATCGCCATGATGTTTTGAACTCCACCTCCCAAATCATTGGGGATGTCGTTCGGGCAATCGTTGCATTGGGCCTTGCAAGAGTTGTTGGCCTGATTTCTCCAGGTTCCCACCATTTTCTAAAATAGAAAAGGTTAGAACAAAATATGAGTAAAAAATTCATGAATAACTTATTAATTTAAACAATTATACCAAAAACATAACATATGGGATCCCAAGGTAAATATTCTTGTGTGCATTTTTTTACTTAGTCTCATGCTAGAGGTTTTCTTTAGGGTTCACTAATCCTAATTCCCAAATTAACTAAACCATTCCTCTGATACCAACTATAATGACCCGGAATTTTCTTACATTACTATTACATCGTTTCAAAGATAAACAACATAATAGTATTACACATATAGGATCCAAAGTTTTAGTGTCATGGGAAAACTAGGCCACACATAACAAATACAACATCAAGCATAAACATTCATTTAATTTCTTATTCTATATCTTCTTATTGGAACTTGTCCTCTCCTTAGTACATGTAGCCAGCTGAGGATATACATAAAAAGGGGTGAGATAGAATCCCAGTAAGAGGATAGAAAAGAACAACATAGCATGGGGTGAGAATAATCATAACATAGGCAAAAGATCATGAACATGAGTGGAGCATAAATAAAATACTTGAAATGTGGCAATGCATAAAAATGAAACATCATGTCTTAGTGGTTAACTACTACACATATTTTTGAACCAATCTAGCATCTTTTTCACACATCATTTCAAATTTACTCATGAGATTCATCACTTTACCCAATGCATTGGAGCGCTATATAATTCCGGGTGCACCCATCACATTTAAACATTCATATTGTGCTATATAATTTCAGGCGCACCCGTCACATCATAACATTATGATTTATCATGCATGACACAATGAACATATAACATAAATGAACATAACTAACCCATAAAAAGGAATGGGTTTCATCTCATAAGAACACATTCATAAACTTTCGGTTCCCAAAGAAATATTGGACAACCTACTTGATATAAGAACCATCAACCTTGAATGAGAGGTAAAAGTTGAGCTCTTAAGAGAAGAGTTCTTTCGGAAAACATTTGGATTGACATAAACTTCATTATAAAACATTTATATCCCAGAAAAGTAAATAAATTGATGAAAAAATTATCTTTCAAGAGTAACCATATCAAAAATGGAGTGAAAGAGGTAGAACCCGAAGGATGAAAGTTGGGTTCGAGAATTTCCCCTTACCTTGTACTCGAATGCCTCCTTCTCTTTAATGTCCTCTATAATGACATTATATTCATTAATTAGAAATTACAGAACCTTTTATACATTAATAGGGTTCATTCTGGTTTCATTATTTCATATTATGTTCCTTTGGATTATTTATAGAGTTTAAAAACATTGTTCGGGAATGTTCGTT
Organism: Viscum album; assembly: GCA_963277665.1. Taxonomy (NCBI): domain Eukaryota; kingdom Viridiplantae; phylum Streptophyta; class Magnoliopsida; order Santalales; family Viscaceae; genus Viscum; species Viscum album. The sequence continues at coordinate 378,277,051 of OY728130.1, read as the reverse complement.
TGCATGGTTTTCTTGAGTGGTTCAATTGTATTCTTAAATTGATGTTTTGGTAGATCATGGGTAAACATAAAAAACTGATATTACATGTTATTAATGATATTATAGGAGATTTAATGATTTTATAATGAATTATATTAGATCCATTTGGATGAATCATTAGATAAGAATTTAATGATGGTTATTTTGGTTAATTTGAGCGGTTTTTGGATCACAACGAACTTGTTTTAACTTTTCACTTAGTAATATGCACATAGGTTATTTCCAGAACATAAAATAGAACATAATACATATCAAATATTCTTTTTCAACCATAAAAATGGTTTCATGGCCAGATCTGGAGGTAGAAATGGAAGAAGAGAGCACGTTATTTTTGAAGGTGATAAATTAACACCTCATGAACAACGTTCTCTTTAATAAAATAAAAGGAATAACGAAAAGGTGTGGGATGATATAACATACCATTAGAATCCTAAAATTACATTATATTTATAATACTGGAGTTACAGAACAATTCTTATGAATATAGGTTGGAAGAGATCAGGAAAGGAACTTGAACTTTAAAGGAAATTAAAGGAGAAGAGGGAGAGAAATTACCTCTATAATCTTCCTCTTGAGATCATCCTTAAGGAATCTAGTCTTGGTATTTTGATGAAACCATCAGCTTTTGGACGTGGGGGAGGGGCTAGGGAAGGTGTTTGGGTAGATTTTAGAGATGTCTTGTAGCTTGAGAGGTGTGAGGAAAAGAGGGAGTGATGGGTGGCTTTTATAATGGAGGGGAGAGGGGTTTCCTTAATATAAAATTGATTAGTTTATTAATTTCACCTAAGACAAGGAATAGTGAGCCTTGAATGACCAAGAATAGTAATTTTATAATGTAATCCTGAACCAAGTGGGCTTACATCAGCAGGACATCACACATGACCCTATAATTAGCTTATTTAGCTTATTTTGTAAATTACTGTATTTCACTATTCATCAAAAATTTAAGTATCTCAGAAAAATCCCAAAATTTAACCCAACCATTTTTCGACATGTAGAATCCAAAAAAGAATTCCATTTTTCAAAAAAAAAATTCTAAATATTATTAATTTAATATTTAATTAAAATCATAATTTACTTAAAAAAAGTTTTTAAGATTAAAACTGATTTTATGGTGCTTTCAAAAATTACGTAGTGTCTTATAAAATTATCTAAAAACTATAATACATTGATTCAGTAATTTATGAGTACATTTTAGGGAAATTAATATCTTTTCCATTAATTAATTAATTATTTATGACTTAAAAATACCAAAACATTTACTAAGGTCAAATTGTCACTTTCTAAGATGTCGAAATTATATTTTATTGTTCATATGTAATGTTAATCTTATTTACTACTCGTAAGGGTCATATTACTATTCATAAGTGTAGGTTACTATTCATAAGGGTATGTTACTATTCACCAATAATTATTTTTGTTTCATTAGACTCCAAAAACCATCTTGAACACAACCGTGTATGTCAGATTTTCAAAATTTCAATCATAGGGGTGACAAAATTATGATTAAAGGTCACTTATCACTTAGTAGTTCATTAATTTTTGCTTATATGAAATAAATATAAGAAGGGAATTTTCTATTGGAAAACATTTGGTTGTTACAGAGATTGATTTGAATTTGATATCATAGTCCCCAAAGTAATTACCATTTATTGGGTAAGAAATTGATGAATTGTTTTCAAATTAATACCTTTTTGTAATTGAAGTGTAAGAACTGGTAACGTGAGTTGTTATGAAAACATTTTTTACCCTATTTTTTCTAACAAGGTGCACACGTATTATTAGATTCTTTACAATATGCTACATGATTGAAAGGATATATCCTAATCATTTCTATCAATGGATATTTTTTATAGTGGATTGTGTGGTATTGGATTATTTCCAAACAATACCAAGGACATAACTTTTCTTATTAAATAGTGAACCTTGTAAATACATGTGTTCCATTGGATGTGTGTTTGAATTGTTTCATTGGAATGAAATTAAATATTTAGTAGTAGTATAATGTTGTTTCAAGGAAAAATAAAATAAAATAGTGTCACTGATTCACCCCCTCTTATCTTAGTGACTCAAATACACTGACTTGGAACATTCATGTTGTATGAGAGTGTTGGTTCCCTTCCCTCTTTATTTAATGATAAAAAATTTGAATTTTGTGAACATTAAAGGTATTCTGGTGTTTGATGGTAAGAATTATCATATATAGTAATATATAATGTTTCCATATCTTATTTTTATTGGTTATGATGTACTTGAAGTTACGACATTTGGGTTTCCCCTTTTTGATGGTAAAGTTACTCTAACCTCTATTGATAAGAAGAATCTTGAGAATAATGTAAGAGAAAACAATGATTAACTATCATCACTTTATAATAGTTAATTAAAAAGGTGAAACGTATTGTTATAGAAAATGGTATATAGGATTAATTGAAAAACATATATAAAGGAAATATAGAAGTAAAGAAGGAAAAGTTAAAAATCTATAGATTAAAGAATGATGATTTGAAGATTGGTGAATATGTATCTGTTGGGGACTTATTTACTAGGGTAAAGTACATTTACAACACAATCAGACATCTTGGTGGAATGTTAAATGATTCTATAGTTTTTAAGAAGATATTGAGAACCCTTCTTGACTTTGATGAAAACAATTCTTCTTTAGAAGACAGAGATGTTGAAACATTATCTCTTGATTATTTGCATAGAATTATCATAATTTATGAAATGATAAGGGATAAATGTATGAAAATAAAAATAAATGATGATAGAGAAATGTATTTTAAGGTATAAAATAATGAAAAGTAAAAGAATATTCTTATTAAAGATTATTTTAGTGATTTTGATTTAAAAAAATGAGGTATGTATATATTTTGAGGATATTTTATCCTTATTTTCTAAAAAATGTAAAATAATTTATAAGGAAATACAATGGAAAAAATCCATTCCTTTTCTTAATCTGGATCCATTAACCATGTTTTAGTTAATAGTCCTAAAATAAATAAAGAAGTGAATAGTGATGAAGAAGAAATAAATCCTCGAAGACAGTGGATGAAATACGAAGATAAAGGGAAATTGTATTTCATAGAGAAAGATAGAACATTATTTAAATACAAAAGAATAATTTTTCAAAGGATGAAGAACAAGAAGACAATGATGAAGAATCTGAAAAATATATTGAGCATGGAATTGATAATACTTGTATTTCAATAGTAAATAATTGGAGATTCTTAATTAGTAGTTTTGAGGATGAAGAAACTCATATTGAATTTTATTTGATAAAAGAGTTTAAATAATTTCTATAAAATATCATAAGGTATGAAAATAAAAACAAAAAGTTGGCATATAAATATTCCTTGACAAGATATCAAGATTGGGTTTCTGATGAGAAGGCGACGTTGGTTGAAGAAACTGGTGATTTAAATAAATATCTTGATGAATGAATAATTTATAATGAGCATTTGGAAGTGAAGTTTAATACAAAAGAAAAAGTGTTTTAACTTGTCTAATAAAATCTATCTCAAGTCAAGATGAGAAATACATGTTTCAATAAAACTATTACTATAGTTGATAAATTTAATCAAAAGGATAAATATGATATGTTTTGGAAAAAAATTACCTTCAAAGGGTGAGAATAATGATGGAGTCGTTTCTGAGAAGAAGAAAGATGAGAAAGTTATGTGTGTTGATAAGATTGCAAATGTGAAGATTTTAGATGTTTCAATGTATCTTGAGTCTAAAAATGTTCTATATAGATCCTAAGAAGTTTAAATCAATCTAAATCTGATAAAGGAGGGATGAAAATGATTAATATTGTTGATATCGTAATGGTTGGAAAGTTAAAAAAAGAAATAAAATAAGTTTTTGAGAAAAAATGTCCACAATTCAACTATGTATGGAAGTTTCAAAGGAAAATAATCTTTTTGTGGACATTTCTGGTATTTTGGTGGCTTTAGAAAATTAAAAAATACATGTTGGTTTTATAAAAAAACATTTCTATTACCCCAATGGTAATAGAAGTAAATGGTTGAGGGGGATTCAATCATCTCCAAAAAATAATTTATGAAAGGAAATTTTAATGAATCTTCAAAAAGGATGAAGTGAAGATTGATAATATGTCACAAAATTCAAAAACAATTTTTAAAATATGTAAATAACCTAGAAACCATGAAAAATGACATCTTGTTTTGTTACCGGTATAACAAAATATTCATACCAATTCTCAAAAGCCAATGATGAAGAAAGAGAATGAAGAAGAAAAGGATTTTGATGATGAAACGACAATGAAATATACCAAAGGAGAACAACCATTTATTCTTGACAGTGGGTGTTCTTTTTATATGATATTATATTTAAAATTTTTAAATAATTTGAATTATTTTAACGAAGTTACTGTGAAATTTAGCAATTATGGATCATTGAAAATCAAAGGTGTTTCATCAGCAATCATTATGAAAGAAAAGAAGAAATCAATGAAAACCTTATATGTGGATGGGATGAAACAAAATTTTCTAAGTGTTTCAAAATTTTGTGATGTGGTTAACATTTTTATATTAAATAAAGATGGATTTTTTGTAAAAAGTGAATAATGTGGGTAGATTGTTTAAGGAGGGAAACATTCAAAAAAAGAACTTGTTTCAGGTTGGTGCAATATAAAACTATTGTTACATGAGTATGGTGGAACCGAATCAATTTTGGAACAAATGGTTGGGATACATGTGTCAAAATAATATGATAAACTTATCTAAAGGATATAGTGTTCAAGACATTCATGATTTTCCAATAATAAGAGATTGGTGTTGAAATATTTGATAGAAAGGTAAAAATTAAAAATTATGTGCATAAGAAGGATGATATTTTTTCAAGAAAACAACTGTAGATGATTCATTCTGATAATTTTGGGATAATGAAAAAACAATCTAAAAATATAATAATTATATCTTCACATTCATTGATTATTTTACTCACATTATTGGATTTATGAATATGAAACAAAAATTATATTATTTTTATAAGTTTTTTAAGGAATAATGAAAATGAATGTGAGTATTATGTTGAGAAGTTGAGAATCAAAAATGGTTGTGAATAAAAATTTGAACATTTTAAATGTCATATAGAGAAGCATATAATTCATCATGATTATATTTCCTCACACACTCCTCAAAAAAATGGGATTGCTGAAAGAATGGATAGAAGTTTTGTAGAAATGGGAAGAAGAATGATACTAGAACATGGCCTTTCTCATTACTTTTGGAGGAAATTCATGAGTACTTCTATATATATATAACCATTATTTCTATAGTCATAATTAATATATGTCTCCGTATAAATTTTTTATGGAAAAAATATATGTTTGAAAAACATTATATTTTTTGAGAGTCCATTAATTTTAAAAAATAAAGGTGGAAGGTGTGGAAATTTTGATCTAAAAGGTGAAGATGGAATATTCTAAGGATATTATATGGGAGGAAGAGGATATAGATTCTATAAAAATGAAACAAAAATACTTTTTGATTGTGGGGTCCTGAAAAATCTGCAAAGGAAGAAGGGGAATCCCTTACAACATAAGGGAGATTCTACCCAATTTTTTCCCCTAGAAGAATTGGGGAAAAGTGTTGAGAATAATCAAAGGACAGAACAAGCTGAACCGGTCCACGGACCGGTCCAATAATAATCCCACCCGGCCGGTTCCGTGAAGCACCCCCTCTGTGGACTGTTGTCATTCGCAGTATAGAGGCAGAGATCCTCCGTGGGCACGAAGCAGGAGGAGCGCAAACCCGGTCCACCATCACGAACTTCCCCAGCCACGGAAGATGTTGACCAGCCCAGGCTGCATCTGCTATCGTTCGCGGAATGGAGGAGGAACCCTACGCGTCCGCGAATAACTCCCTAAGCTAGTTTTGTTTTTTTTGGGGGGGGGGGTCCGTTTAATGCACATGTGAATGACGGATTGACCAAGTCATCAGTGAACCGGGTCCCCGATCATGGGCCTCCGCAAAAGGTGCTGAATGACCACAGATATACCTCTTTACCCACTATATAAAAGGGTATTGATGGGGAAGATCCGAATAAGGCAAATTTGGGAGATCGACTAGATTCGGGTGGAAGGATTTTGAAGGAAGGAGCTTAGGATTTCACAAACCGTGAAGTTCTAGTCCGCGAACCAGAACAGGTATGAAGATGGAAGCAAGTTAATAAGGAACCGAAAACACATAATTACTTGGTGAATGGATAAATTAAATTAAAAAAATTAAATAATACTGCGAACCATGTCCCCTCCACGGATGCATTCCCCACGGACAAGGGAGTTTATTCCCCTTTTCCGATCCGTCGCGCTGCATAGTACTCTCCTATGCGGGCGAAGCCCCGACCAACGAACCCCCAACCGGCGCCAACCTTGGCCACCATTCCTCGCATGGATCCCTCCACGTACCAACATGGTACACGGTCCGAACCCAAAGCCACTAACCACCCTGGTTCGCGAGATCCTTGCCAAGCCGCGAACCACGCTGGTTCGTGGATGGCTTCTCCAGCCATGTAGAACCTCCCAACGTGATGGGCGCCACCACTCATACACCTATGTGGCCTGCTAGATCCTTCGGAGTTCCTATTCTCTGAGCCCGATAAAATCTGCCCAATCTGATCTGATCCTCTGCAACCCCCTCATTGGCCCATTCATCGGCCCCGAGGTGAGGCCTCCACCAGAGCCATTGGACCCATGTGATGTAACCTTCAGGCGCATCAGTTCTACATTTTGAGTTCACATATCCATTGTAAGCGAGGGTTAAGGGGTTTCTCCGGCCCTTGAGTTGATTTCCGAAGCATTCATGGGTTCACATTCACACGGCAATGTAGAGTTCGAGCCTGGAAGTCCCCATTCTACACCTCCACTTGTTAGGACTGGGCCACTTCTCCTTTCCCCGAGGCGTGGCAGACTACCCATACGAAGGAAGCCCCTATGCACCTCCGTACTTCCCCACGACCATGGCCAAGGAAGGGCGTGGTAGGGAAGGATGCTCCACCATCCTTCTTTTGGGTCAAGTCCCTCTCCCGTTGCGCTTTGTCGCCATGGGAATCCATCTCAGAGTAAGCCCTGACTTTTTGGCCTGCCTCTATGCGTAATCCCCACTCCACTTTCCCACAGACGCACCTTTCACGACGTGATCGTCTGGTCCCTACTGCCTCTTTTTTCTCACACCAAGAATGACTCATGTGGGCTTCGAGTAGGCATCGACCATGACACCCTCTTATGGGACTCCTCAGAGTGTATGCCCCAATTCACGCCATGGGCCTCCTCAAAGTGTAATCACTAAGATAATCTGAAATACGTGGACTTTGATTCCCCACCACAGGGATACATAGGAAGCCTCCATGAGGTTCAATCCTGATCACCATCGGACCCTCGGGTCCACATTCATGTCGGTTCCCCTAAAACTCCCATCCAAACTACGTAGACCTTGATTCCCCACCACAGGGATACGTAGGAAACCTCCATGGGGTTCAAGCCCGATCACCATCAGACCCCCGGTACCACATTCATGTTGGTTCCCCCAACACTCCCATTCAAACTACATGGACTTTGATCCCTATCTCCTAGGCAGGGTACGTAGGAAGCCTCCTCGAGGTTCAATCCCAAAAACCGGTTGATCCAACTATCTTCACATCAGTTCACCACACCAACCCTGGGCATCCTGGAGTCTAAGACCCATACCAAACCGAAGTATGTAGATTCTAATTCCTCTCATGAGGATATGTAGGAAACCTATATCACAGGTTCGATCCAGTCGCTAGGTTCTTTATCTGTCCCCCCTGAATGAAAATAAAATTCAGAGCTTCCAGGCATGAGGTTTTAAACCAGCACCATCTCAATGAGTCCAAATTCTTTGGAGTAATTAAACCAATGAGGGATGGTAAACCTCAAGCCTAAATGATTCTGAACCCCTACGTCCAACTGACCATTTCCAAACAGGAGTAATCTTTGGATACTATGTTTTGCTATAAATGAAATATTTGAGAACATATGAATATGTCTAAAATATCTAAGTGAGTCCCGAAACATGCAATAATTTCCCCCCAAAAGGTTGCAATGAGCCTGACTTCCCATCCTCTCGACCAATGTGAGTTCATAAGTGTCGCTGGACAAACTGCCCAGCGAATGCCTACCTTTGGAAAGCAGGTCCACGCATCGTCGGATATATAACAATTGGGAATTTCGAAACTGATCTGAAACATTGATTCTTTTAATGTCAATGTAATTAAAATATATGAGAGAGAAAAAATTACCCAGGAAGAAATGGATATTGAGAAAGATAAGGAAATTTTTTTGATAAGGATATAAAATATAATAATCATACTCAAGAAGAAGAATCAGACTCATTAATATCCAGTAAAGATTATGAAATTCAATAATTTGATCCTAAGCTAAGGATGCATGGGTAAGATCATAATATCATTGGGGATCAATATCATAAGGTTCAAACAAGAAGAACAAAAAATTCTATTACACATACTTCATTAAATAAAAAATAGAGATGAATGATGCGATAGAAGATTATGAGTATCCTGAATAGGTTCAGACCATCAGTAAAGAATTGGATCATATTGAAAATAATGATACATGGGAACTCGTACCCAAGCCAGAAAAAAAACATCATTGGTATAAATTGGGTATTCTAAAATAAAGTGAATGAACAAGGTAAAGTGATAAGAAATAATGAAATATTTTATTTGAAAAGGGTATTCACAAATTTAAGGCATTGATTTTTGTTAAGCCTTGTATCCAGTTGGAAGATTAGAAATAATTGGAATCATTCTTGTTATTATTGCACAATGAGTTAACAAGATATTTTAATGGCTGTTAAATATTCATTCATGAATGGTGATAATCATGGTAGAGTTTATATTGAAAAACATTACGGATTTTTTTTGGGAAAGATGAAAAATTTGTGTGTAGATTGAAAAAATGCCTTGAATGTGCTAATAGAAGATCTGAGGTCATGGTATTCTAAATTAAATTCTTTTTTAGATAATATGAGGCTCAAAAAATAATGAGTTCATAAAAATCTTTATACCAGATAGTTTCAAGAGTATTCCCTATTTATAATTGTTTATATTTATTACAATATATTTTTTGGGAAGTATGAGAGAGGTTTTGAAAGCTTTTTTGAGGAAATGAAAAAGTTATTTGAAATTTCCATGGTTGGAGAATAGAAATAATTTCCTGGGTAAAAAATTTTGAAGAAGAAGAAATGCATTTTTATTTCTGAAGAAAATTATTCAAGGGATCTAATAAAGAGGTTATGCATGGAAAAAACAACACAAGTTTCCACCCATATTATTGTGGGCATAATGGTGAGTAATGATGGAGAAGGAAAAGAAGTGGATTGGAAACAATTTTGGAATCTAATTAGAAATTTTCTGTATTTTAATGCCTTAACACCCATAAATGTTTATATTGTTTTCTTATGTCAAATATTTCAGTTTTATCCAAAAGAATCACATTTACATGAAAGGAAAAATAATCCTCTGATACATCAAAGGAAGAATATAATATAGTTTCAGATATGAAAGCTTAGATAGTATTGAATTGTTTGGGTATTTAAGTGTAGATTGTGTAAGAGATGTTGATAATAGAAGATACACATATAGTGGTGTATTATTTTTAAAAATTAATTATATTAGTTGTAATTGAAAGAAATGGAATTTAGTAACTATCATTATGGATGAAGATGAGTATTTTTCTTCTACTCATGCCACTACTGAACTTCTGTGGATGAAAACTCAATTGGATGATTTAATTATTGAATTAATGTTACCCTTTTTGTGGGGTTGTGATAATCAAAGTACAATTAATCTCACGAGAAATATAGTTCAAAATTATAATTCAATATATAATGATATCAAACATCATATTATTAAAGATCATTTGGAGAAGAATGAATTAAACATAGAGTATATTCTAACATCATAAAAAGTTTTTATAATTTTCATAAAACCATTACTAGAGTAATATTTTTCTAAAATGTGGTTGACTATGGTCATCCAACATATTTCTCATCACATTTTAGGTGTTTTTTCTATCATCTATATCGTCTTACATTTCTATTGTATCTTCTAGGGGGATATGTGATGTATTGTTTCATAAATCATTTCTTTTTTATATGAATTAAAAAAGTGAGTGTTGTTGTTAAGATGTGAATTCACCATTGTATTGTGTGTAACTATTATAACTATTCATTGGTGTAGTAATATGAATGAATTTTTTTTGTATTTCATGAAAGTTTAAATAGTGCAGAATAAATGTTTAGGAATATGAAGATGGTTTTTATAATCACTACTATTGGACGACATGGCTTTGTTGTTAATGATTCTTATTTCCTACAATGAGTTAGCTCACATAGGCTTCGAATTGTTGATATGTAATCTATTTCTTGAGGATACAAAGTTTAGTGATTTATAAAACATGGTTGACAATAAAAATACAAACGTGGAGATTATTGATAAAAATTTGATGTGAAAGGTGGTTTTATTCAAGTATATATTCTACTATAAATAATGATTATGAACAAAGGGATAATAAGATCACATTATATTTGGTGAAATTCAGAAGGAACATCAGATTTAGAGAATCAAAATCACAATGCATAAAAATTTCCATCTTATTGGGGATAAGTTGGATGGAAGAAATCCTTGGAATCACACAATATCCCAGATAAAAGGATCAAACGAATTAAGAATGCATATTGTGGGAAGTAAATGGTCATAAAATTCACTATGAATCTTGTTGATGAAGTTTCAGAGTCTTCATGACAACAATAATTTTTTTATGTTGATTTTATGATCTTGGAGTTCTCATAAATCATAAGTAAATTATGAAACTTATGGTGAAAGATTTATGAATAAAAGGGGAGTGAAATTGATGTTATTGATTGTATTCAAATTCATCAGAAGAAAGAAGGGTGTTGGATGTCTTATTTGGCTAGGATGATATTCCAACCAATCAGATTCATGACATTCGTATCTAGACTAAAGTGGGAATCATATGTGTCATTAGAAGAAAGATTGGTTATTTTAATTTCCAATGTAAGCCATATGATGTTGAATATGAACACAAATGTATTCAAAGTCATAAAGGATGTCATGATATAGAGATAATATTGAAGAATAATAAGAATAATTTTGATGAATCCCTTTTCTTTATCTCATCAAATTAAAAAAGGTTGAGGGAATTTGTAAATAATTTAGGAAACCAAATGTACTAGTTTTCATTGAGACCAAAATAAAAAAGAATGAATTCATTGGGAAATGAATTTAATTGAAAATATAAAGATTATTCTCAAGGGATATCATATTCAGATGAGAAAGAATATACTAATATTATTCATAATTCCATTAGATTTAAAGAAATAATTTTTTGGAAAAAAATAATGTGATCAACATTGTAGTCAAACATTTAGGGGTTTAATTAAATTGTTTATTTTTCAATAATGTTTCAACTGAGTCAACAGAATAGTTGAAGAAGATTTCTGAATTTTTTATCAAGGGGAATATTGAAACATATAGAATACTTATGATCTGTAAAGAGCATCAGATTTAGCAACCGGAATAGAGAAACAAAGTAGGATTGAGAAAATCAGATTCTGAAATCTAATCTACACTACTGTTTAAACAGATATTAAAAGGAATATTTTTATTTTATGGAATATTATAGAAGGATCAATAAGATTTGAGAAGAGTTGATCTGGTTATGAATCACTTTAAATTTTAGGTAACATGGAAATTCAGGAATTTTGGTGAGAAGAATTTTTTTGGGGATTCTAGCCAAAACCATTCATGGGTCACCAATAAAAGGAGAAAAATGCTTGGTACCTTATCTGACAGATGTACTATTCACTAAAGTGATAGAAAATCCAACTTTCAAGGGAGAAAATGATTTTTTTTTTGTATTGTGTTTATGTGGGAAAAGTGTCAATAGAGATATAAATGGAGAAGAGGAACCATCACAACATTTTATTTATCTTATCATCGTATATAGTGATCATCGTATTTAGTTTTCTATTATATTAGTATTGTCTTCATGTTCAGTTGGTCATCTAATTTGGCTGTATGATCAAATCAAGAATTTCCACATTATGTTTTTGGACATAGGAAGGTTTTTTAAAATTTTCTATCTATATTAAAAAAGAGTTATTTCTATTAGATTGAGAAATCAAATTTGAAGATCATTATGGTATAGTCAGATTGGGAGATTTGATTTGAATATTGGACTAGGAAATTTAATATAATTCTTTATCAATGTCTAAGAAGTTATTTCAATCTTTTGGGTAAGAAATTGTAGAATTGATTTTAGAAGAATGCATTATTGAAATTTAAGGGGAATAAAATATAACATGAGTTGTTACAAAAACAATTTTTACCCTATTTGTGCAATGAGGGTGCACACTCACTAATGGATTTTTACATAGTACTACAAGAGAGAAAGGGTATATCATACTCATGGGAATATAAGGTTATTTTCTAGTGTATTGTGTGTTCTTTTATTTATTCCAAACTTTAACAAGGATATAGCAATTCTTATTGAATAGCGAACCTTGTAATTACTTTTGTTCCCATGAATCTATGTTTTAATTTTTTTTTTAGTAGAAAAATAATTTTTGAACAGGAGGCGATTGTTATTTAAAGTATATACTTCTAAAACATCATTCACATTTAAAATTAATCTAAAAAACTCATTAATGACATTAATCAACTAAAAATATATTTCATTTAGTATTTTTAATATCATTTACTTGATATTTCCTTTAATTAAACAATTAAAGTTCCATCATTGTAAAAGAATTTAACTAAATTATTTGTTCTATAATAATTTAAAATAAATTATGATGATAAAGATTATAAATTTATCTTCTAAAATTCTAATTAGAGTCTAAAATATCCTCTATATTATACCATTTAAAAATATTTGACATATTAAAAACGAAAGTGTGACAAAATTAACTTTTCATTGAATATAATATTATAAATGTCATACTCTCAAACAAGTAGCGCCTAATGGTCATAATATCATCTAAATTATGTTTTTTTCGAAATTATAATAACCAATAAAATTCGGATATTTCTTAGTGCAATTTTATAATATTTATAATATTATTTTTACCCTTAATTACCTGATTTACTTTTAACCATGTTAATAAAGAAATTTATAAATCTAATATTCTTGCTGCTAAAAAATATAATGGGCCTATTTACATTTTAGACCATATGATTCAAAATATGAAGTTCATTTTTAAAAATTCAATACATATATTTTCTAGAAATTAATTTAAAATTAATCTTATTGATGAAATGAGAAAACATGGTTTTTTGAGTAAAAACATTAAAAATAATTAAATGTATATATATATATATTCAATTTCAAATTAAATCCAATAAACTATATTAAATTAAATTAAAAAAAAGTTATCAAATTATAATTTAAAACTATTATAAAATATAATTTAATATTATAACAAAATTGATGATAAAATGGGGTTCAATTAAAATAAATTATTTTTTAACTATTCATAAAAACACGAAACTTATCAGAATAACACATAAATTTAAACCAAAGTAATTTTTTATATTTATAATTCATATAATAAGTTTATTTTAAAATATATAATTTATAAAAAAGTCAAAATCTATATTTAAAACCAGTGATCCATTATAAGGCGGCACCACTTCTTTTTTGAAAAATACTTCTTTTATGCATAAAATCTAAATTTTCGTATATCATCATCTATAAAAGGTATTAAATGAATTGTAAAAATTATATTTAAAATATTATATATATATATATATATTATTAATATAATCCATCATAATTAATTTAATTATTTTATAAACACACTTTTTTTCATTTAATATTTTCTTTCAGAAAATGATTTACTTTTATTTTTAAAAGGGTATTCTTTCTTTTAAAATTAATTAGTCATAAAATATTTAATTATACATACATGTTTGAACCATATTTTGATAATTAATTTAATTATGTTCATAAAATTCATTTAAATGTATGTTTTCTAATGGTAACATTTATATTATAATATTTAGTTGTTCTCTTACGCTTGAGGTGGCATACCATGTACATTATCAACCATAGTGGTTCCTTTTACAAAATTGGGGTGTTAAATTCCCCCTAAAGTAAATATATTGTATCCATACAATTTTAAATTGGTAATGAAAAATATAGGATTTACTTTTCAAAAACCCATTATTGAAATCACACATTAGGAAAAAAATTAAGAAAACTTCAATGTTAAAATAATGAAAGGGAGGTATGAAGGTTTACTAAGATAATACATAATAGGGTTCCATGTAGGAAAACATGGACATGGAAGAGAATAATAACTATTTAACACTAATGGAGAGTTAAAGAGAACATGGTCATGAGAATTTAACAATCACAACATCATAAATCTCTGATGGGTTAAAAGTTCATTGATTACTTAGTAAGAAAATATCATGGATAAAATTTTAATTTCAAAATTATTTTTTTAAGTATAAGTATTTATATTATTACATGGTATAATAAAATAAGGAAACATACTTACTGAAAAATATGAGATTCAGCCTTTAATAATTTTCCACCACAAACTCATCCTTTTATTCAAATGATAAGTATTCAATATGATTTTTTCAGGCCTTAAGAACTAGAATCAACATCTATAGAATTACATAATCTTAAAAATATTAACTATATACCTATTATGACTTTATAAATTAATAAAAAAACAAAATGGTTACTAAAATATTTGATAATTTCACAAAAATAGTCAAACTTATATGATGAAAATAATACTTCAATGTCCAAATTTCAATAGTAATGCGCAATATTCAACATAGACCATTAAATAAATAATTGTTCTTTAAATTCCTAAATATAACCCAAACTAAGATTTAAATAAAAAAACAAATTATTTAATAAAAAGTATTCAAAGATAAATTTGTACATTTATCCTAATAAACATCAACCACTTTTAATGAATCATACCATAAATGTAATTTCTATAACCTCATGTTTTCTATGATAGGTTAATTATTTACATAAATTACTAAACTCATCATAATTCCACAATAAAATTATAGATTACTCAAAACTTTAATTCAAATAAAATCTTATATTATATTTTTATCTTTATTATATTTGGTGCCCAAAATAATGAATTTCATCTGAAATACCATTAACCACATAATTACCAAATCATATTCCAATCCCATGGTTATCTATTTGATAAAAAATATATTCCCAAAATAAACTAAATCTTCATACATCATGTTTTTTTATCTAAAACTAAGAATTCATACTATCCAAGAATTTATATAGGCTAGTGGTAGGTGATTCACCCTTCCCTCCCTTTGGTTTTTTGTTTGATTCTGACGGACTTATCAGATGCGATGAACTTTCGAGAATCCTACAAGTTTTCCCTTTTTCTAAAACTATATAATTCTTATAAAACTCAAAATATATGATAATTTCCTAAAATAAACATTATATGTTTTAACTAAATAAATTATCTCATACATTTCATTTTTCATCCCAAAAGTAATAACCTATAATTACCTCAAACATAATTTTTTCAAAAAATACTTTTAGTCACAATAACATTTCTTAACTAAGAGCCTTAAAAGGGTTTCTAAGACAGTAATCTAATGATCATCCATAAAATTATAAACCCATTTTGATATCTATATATATTAATCAAACATCATAATCTCTAATTTTGTCTAAACCCATCTCTGATACCAACTCTAAGGCCCCATCCTTAAAAATTACATATTATAATTATTTTAAAAATAAAAATATAATTTTTTACTAGATAGTTTTTTTCTTTTATAGTTTTAGAGATTTAGGAAAAGATATTACATGGTAAACCCATAAATTTCAAGCGTACAATTATACTCAATATCTATTTATTAAATTTAACCAAAATCATTAAAATAAAACAATATATTTTATACTAATATATTAGACCAATTTTACCTTGATCTCATCCTTTAACTCACTCTTCCTTAAACCCTTTGATTTTTTTTCAAACTTTTGATGATAAAACATTCTTTGTAAGGGACAAAAAAAACCATTAGTACAGTTAAAACCCGTAATGAATTTCCATAAAATATACCCTTTTACCCTTAAAAAGTGATCATAATTTCAAAAAAATAATTATATCACCTTTTTAAAAAAAAAATTATAATCATGAAAACTATTAAGAAAGCATATAATATATAATTAGGAAACTAGGGAAAATTTACAAATAGAATAAACATGTGGTCAACTTCCATAGGTGTCACTATTACATATGGAATATACATACAGTTGACTTCCATATATGTCACCCTTTTAAATGGAATAATCATATGTCCAACATCTATACCCAATGTATTAGAGGTTATAAGGAAACACCCTTCCTTGATTTATCAGGGAACCACCCATAAAATTTACAAATACCATTATAAAATCATAACACATAAATTTATGTTGTTTTTTATAGGTCAATAATAAAATTTCATTTTCACACATTATAAAACATTACATGTGTTTGAGATAACCAATAGATTTTCAAAACCCCGTTCAAAAATTTTATAAGAGAACTTTAAATCAATGTATCCCATACCACATTAATAAAATAGAAATTAAATCAGAAATTACCATTTTAAAATATTCATTTCTATATAAATATCCTCATAAATTGTTTATTCAAAAAATGGAAATGAAAAAGAAAAATTTAGAAGAATGAATCATTAAAACATTTACATTTTTTTAAAAGAGTCCCTTACCTTAAGTGTGATTTGTCATGTATTTACTTTTTAGTCCACAATAATAAACTTATGTTAATAATTTAATTAATTTGGTATATTTTAAATTTTATTATTCTTTTTATATCACTTATGAACATTTTATCAAGTTCAGATAATTACATAATTATTTAAGTTAATGTTGGATGTTTTGACAATAATCAGTGCTTGAGTCCAAAAATTATTTGGTATGATTTCAATAGTAAAATTTATCATTATTCCACTCTTTATATAATAACATTCACGAAATAAAAATCTATTTTATAAATCAATTATAATTTTAAATAAATTAATTGCAATTGGGTATTAAAAATGAAATCTATTATAATCATGGAGATTGTAACATCGTAGGTAAATAAATAATATTACATTCTAATGTTTATCAATATTTGTTAATAAAATTTTAATACTTCTTTAAAGGGAATGCAATGCTCGATGGCGTACCCAATACGCAACAATGAGTTTCTTTGAAATCTTACGTTGCACACTAATAATATAATAATAATATAATAGTTAACGCCTAACCGTTGTAATTGAGGGAATGAACAGAAATAACTAAAAAATGATTACATATGTTTGTTCAGTATTTTTACATTTATCCAATAAATTTTAGAGGCTTAAAATCCAAATGAATCCAATTTTAAGAATAAATACTCTAATAATTTTAAAAGATTGTTTTACCGCCTTTTGATGGCGAACCATTTCTAAATCAATCTTTTGAAAATTTTATAAGCTATATTTTTCAAAATAAACTTATTATTTATGATTGGGACATTGAAATTTACTTTGGATAAATTTATGGTATTTTTTTGATAATGTTCATTTTTTTAATGAATAGTGAAAACTGTTGTATTTTAATTCAAACCCTCTTTTTCATCTAATTTATTTATACAGTTAGATTATATTTTTAATTGGTTTTAAAGTGAAATTAGAATATATTTTTACCATTTAATCCAATGGTGGTCGTTGTAATTAATATCACTTTCAGATTGGATATAAACGAGTGTCAATCTTTTGATAGATATTGTTTCTTAAAAACACGCTATTTGATTTGACAGCGGGATTTTATTATAAAATTAATTAATGAAACTTCTATGTTATTAATTTTGTAAAATAGACATCATTTTTGAATTCAGAATATCAAATATAGCTTAGGGTGAATTTTTTCTATTTTTCTGAAAAAACCTTCATTTTTTATGAATAGTGAAACCACAAAGTGGTAGTTACAAACACTGATTTTTCGTTTAAATGGAACATTACCACTTCTGTGATTCGAATTTCAAAAATAAAATATATATAATTTTCATTGTTAATTAAAATTTTGTTCAATGGGATGAAAATAATTTTTTATGAAAATTAACTTTTAAGTTTTATTATTCGCGATTAAAGGTAATTAGTGTGATTTAAGGTAAAAAAGATATTATAATAAAATCAAAATATCTTGAAACTTGTCTTAACCCTATTTGATGAGTCATGGCCGACCAAGACAACCCATGGGTCGATTTGTGGGACCCCATGGAGCCACTTGGGTAAGATAATGACATTAATGCCTTTTATTGAAAGTAAAAGTAAAAATGACACAAACATGTATTATTTTAATAAAACAAATTTTACATGGGGTTATACAAGTCATATTTTTTACTATAAATAGTAATTGGAAAGATAAAAATATTTCCAACATCATAGTATTTTTTTTATAATTTTTAGACATTAAATAAATTAAATTATTTATGACATCATGATGATGCAGCGTTTACCTCATTATTTAACAATTTAAATAAAATTAAAAGATAATGTAAAATATAAGACCTACACATGTAAAAAACCCTATTGGATGGACGGATTTCGAACTATTATCACCTTATCCTCTAAAATACATCAATGTGAGGCCATTAAAATCCAAAAATCATTTTATAATAAATTAATATTTTATAACATTCCAAGAGTGCCCCTCCCCTTCTCTTATAAAAGGCCCCCACCTCTACCACCTTACCCACACCTCTCAAGACTTTGGCTCGGCCAACCCCTGCCCATTTAATCTCTCCACATCACTATATTAATAATTGAAGCCTCACCATAGGCAGAAATCTCTTCAAAGAACCCTTTTGGTTCAAACCAAAGAGAGTTACCCTATTTAAAGGTAATGTCTTCTCTTATGTTCTTATGTTTTATTTTGCTTCTACAACCCCCTAAAATATTTTTATTAATTTATTTTTCAAAAATACCAGTATAATAAATATATTAGGATGTTTTTATAAGAAGTATTAGAGCTACACTTACACACACATCCATCTAATGGTTAAAGAACATACTTTTTATGTGGATGGAGAATTACTGCCTCATGAAACGATGATTGTTCAATATTCTTTTAACACATTTAAAGGTGGCCATTATGATGTCATTGTATTTTATATATGATATATATGGTATTTATGTTTTATATATGCTTCTGTATTTTATATGTAAATCATACCTTTATTCATTGCATGTTGTGCAAATGCGATAATTTCATGTGAGGAAGTGCAGACTACCGCCCCCTCAAGTGATGTGACTCGTTCATGCAATACATGGAATGTATAAAGAATGAAACTAATGAAATTATGTGACCTATATAACATATATGTTATTCTGGAATTATAATATATATCTCTTACAATTATTTTTAATCCAATTAATATGACAATGAAATGAAAGTAGCGTTCATGCGTACGTACGACCTACCGTCTCCATGAACGGCGACTTTCATTTCTTTTTATCTACAAATGTTATGGAATAGTATAAAATGAATATGTACTGGATATATATAATATTTAAATCAGTAATACTATTCTAGAGATTATGTACTTATAACTACATGGATGATTCTTTTCGAACTAGTTCATTTCTGACTCATGTAGCAAACATCGACAAAAACATTTGATATGAACTCACATAATAAACTAATAATATGTAATATGAATTGAATAATAAACTTCAAAGGATGTACTTAAAAAATTATAAATTGTCAAATGTTTATTATTCAGGAATATAATGAAATGAACAAGACATGTCAGACTTGAGGTAAGGGATCTGACCTCTCGCTTTCTTTTCAAGTACCCTCTTTTATGTCATTTCATTTATGCTCCATGTTCTTATGTTGGAGGATGTTATTTTATATTAATCATACTATAATTTTTATTTTTATATGATGAGATACCCCCTATTACTCTCATCAATTCATTTTGATTTTTGAATTTTTAAGTGGCACCATTAGGCTGCCTAATTTTCATAAGGGATCCTACCTCTCTCTTTATTTTTAAGTACTCTTTTTATGTAACTTAATTTAAGATCCTCTTTCTTATGTTGGGGGACGTTATTTTATATCCGTCAGGCTTTAAATTTTATGTTTATACGATGAGAGACCCTATTTTATCTCATCAATCCATTTTTGGAAGTTTTATATGGCGTCGTTAGGCTACCGAATTTTCATAAGGGGATTTTCATCTCATCTTTTATTCTCGTGAGATTCATGCTACAGTGGCCACTATTTTCTTTTGTGTGGTGTATATACTATCCATTATTTTAATATATGTATAATATTATCTCATTTATTGGTTGTTACATCTTCATTGTATGACCCTTCTTTCATGGGGTGTATATTTCGAATGTTTCCCAAATCGGTTAAGGAACATTTCACAAACCTCTTTTAAAAAAGTCTTATTTTGTTATGTCTTTTATTTTACATTTTTTTATGTTGGGATATGTTATATATATAATTATTGATGTAAATTTTATTTCCAAGTGATGAGAGACCATTTTCTCTCTCATCAACTAATTTTATGAATTTTAATGTGACGTCGTTAGGCTGCCGAATTTTACCAAGGGAACTTTTTAACCGAATTTCGATTTCTTTGGGTTTAACATGTAGTTATTGAATATGTCATCCATTGAGTTTTTTTGAATGACCTTTGATTGTTTTACACTTAATATCCACTTATATTGGGTGTATTTATATTTGTCACACATAATTTTGAGATTGATTTATCCTTAATTTAAGGATACCTTCTTTATAAGGGATTTCATCTCATTTTACATTTCTATTGAGACTTCATTGTTGTTATGCACCAATTCACTCTTATATGGTGTATATAATGTCCTTTGGAATATTATATCATGAATCCATTTATTCGCATGATATTATACTGTTCTGATTAAATGTTATTCCTCAATTATTGTATTCAAGTGTGTCTAATTTTGGTAAAAACCCTTTAACTAAACTAACGCTTTAAATGTTTTAATGATTTGTTCTTATTAATATCCATGTTTTCAAAATGTTTTTAAGGATTTATTTATATGGATATTAATGGTTTAAAATGTTAAAATCTTCAAGGTGGTATGGGACACTTTGATTCAAAAATATCTTTATTAAATGTTTTAAATGGTTTTGAAAATGGTTTTTAGAATGGATTCATTATTTCAATATCTTAAAATGTTATATTGTTATTTCAATATGAGAATGTTATCTTTCATTTATTCTTATGTTATGTTCTATGAATATGTTATGGCTCTGGGGAATTGTTTATGAAGACGGGTGGTTCCACGATAAACTAAGAGCGGGTTACCCCGATATAGATCTCCAATGCATTGGGTAATGCGAAGGAGTTAAACGTTAAGGTTTATCTGAAGAGATTTAGGGAATATACTATGACGAGTATTCCAAATTGAACCATGAGGGTTACTCTCTACGTAAGAATGTTATGAATGCCTCAAATTACCTTTATGTCTTATGATTTCTATGATTTATTCATGATTTGATGAGGTATGTTAAAGTTCTTATGTTTTATGGGTAAAGTATGATTTCGTTGATTCTTATGAATACATGTACTCATGTTTCCTTTCCATATTTTTATATCCCTTACTAAGATTTTTATGCTCATCCCATGTTTGTGAAATATTTTTTCACAGGTCAAGGGAAAGGTACATGATAGGATTATAGTGTCAAGGAAGTGTCAAGAAAGAATCCATGTTTTATTTTAAATATGTTTCCATTTATGGGAAAAATGAATATAATCTTTTATGTAACCACTTTGTTTAAATGTGGAATTTAATGCATGTTTTATGATCTAATTCTCTAAAAATCTAAACCTGAAAAGATCCTCAATGTGTATTCTTGAAATATCTCAAGATTAAGTAATGTTTAAGGTTGGGGCCTTATAGTTGGTATCAAATGTCAGTTTCGATAACTTTAGAGGTTAGAGTGTTGTTTATAAAAAACTAACAAGTTTTCTATAACCACAATGGTTAGTATATTAGATGGAGGCAATGTTTTTTTTTTTGAAATTTAGAATGAGTTTGAGATAACTTGGATAAGTATATCTTGGTGTTTATCTTTCTCTTTATTATATGATGATTTTACTGATATAATCACACTGTCCTCTTTGGTTTTAATAAATGGATGGATCTAGCAGGCACCAAAGTGACAATGGGTTTGAAGGAAGCATTGGTTGTTCTATGATTAAGAGACTAGAGGAAATGGGGGATTCAATGAGAAATATCATGGTTATTCTAAACCAACTATCTGGAGTCATGATCAACCACTTGAACCTTGGTGAGTTCTCTAATGCCTCTTGTACGAGAGAACCAACTCGATGTGGAAGTTCATGTGATAATTATAAAGGTAACCATTAGGTTTTATATGATACTAAATTTTGAGGTAATTATGGGTTACTATAATTTATGATGGAAAATGAAAGGCATGAGATAAACCTGAGGTTAAAATATGTTATGATTATTTTTGAATATTTTTTCTCGTTTTGGGGAATTTTTTAAGAATTATATAGTTTTGGAAAAACGACAACACGCATACCGTGTGACAACCCGTCAAGTCGGACAAAGCTGTGGGAATTGAACCCACAAATAATGTGAAACTCGTATTTATCTCCTACCACTGGACTACGTGAAGTCCCTTGTTAGTTTGAATGATTATTTTTGTGTAGATTATTTTATGAATTATGAGTAAGTTGATTTTGGGTTACCAATGGAAATGATTAGCCTATCATGGAGGATATGTTATTAGGTTAATTACCTTTCAGTATGAGACTGTAAGAGTAACTGATGTTATTGTGGAGAAAAATGTTATGATTTATCTTAGTAGACTATGTGATTAAATCCTTCAGATATTCTGGTTTCAATCTTAGATTGGTTTACTTTGAAGAATTTTATGGATAGATGTTTATTGAATTTTCTTTGTTGAACTTTGGGTTTTGTTTGACAAATTTTGGATATTAGGAGTAGTTTTTCTTTTTGTAAAAAAATATACTTTTTGGGTATTATCTGATCTCGTACTAAAATTTTTGGTTTGTTTTTGGTTTATATCTAAAGACATGGGAAATATATAGTTCTCTTTTGTGGATTAGGTGACTATCAGGAAGTTGATTATAGTACTCTTAATGTGAACAAGTCTTCCTAAATACTTGTCTTTTGGAGAAAATATGAGTTTGATTAAGGAATATAGTAAAAGTTGAAAGTCTACATGACAAGTAAGTATGTTTCATTATAATTTAGTTATGATCAAAAATAAATTCCGCAATTAAGAGTAATTTAAAACAAAAATGTTGTCTGTTAAATTTTCCTACTGGGGAATCGAATACGGTTTAACCCATTACAAGCTTGTGATTTTCTTGTGGTTAACTTTCTCCTATACATGTTTACTATCACTCTCCATCAGAACATGACCCATTCGTTTTTCCTCCATATCCATATATTCATACTTGGAATCCAAGTATGGTTTAACTCGGGTGAACTTTGTACTTTTTTCCCATTCTTTTTAAGTGATAGTTTTAATGACTCTTGTTCTGATGTGGGACTGTCAAGGGAGTTTCCAAGCCCAATTTTGAAATTGCGAGCACGCAATTCCCAAAAGTGGGGAAGGATGTAACATCTTAGGTAAATAAATAATATTACATTCTAATTTTTATCAATATTTTTGAATAAAATTTTAATACTACATTAAAGGGAATACTATGCTCGATGGCGTACCCAATACACAACAACAAGTTTCTTTGATATCTACGTTTCACACTAATAATATAATAATATTATAAGAGTTAACGCCTCTCCATTGTAATGGAGGGAATGAACATAAATAACTACAAAATGATTAAATATGTTTGTTATGTATTTTTACATTTATCCAATAAATGTTAGAGGCTTAAAATCCAAATGAATCCAATTTTAAGAATAAATACTCTAATATTTTTAAAAGATTGTTTTACCACCTTTTGATGGTGAACCATTTTTTAATCTATCTTTTGACAATTTTATGAGCTATATTTTTCAATATAATATTATTATTTATGATTGGGACATTGAAATTTACTTTGCATAAATTTCTGGTATTTTTCTGATAATGTTCATTTTTTAATGAATAGTGAAAAGTGTTGTATTTTAATTCAAACCCTCTTTTTAATATAATTTATTTATATATTTATATTATCTTTTTAATTTGTTTTAAAAATAAATTAGAATATATTTTTACCATTTAATCCAATGGTGGTCATTGGAATTAATATCACTTTGATATTGGACATAAACGAGTGTCAATCTTTTGATATATATTGTTTCTTAAAAACATGCTATTTGATTTGATAGTGGGATTTAATTATAAAATTAATTAGTGAAACTTATATGTTATGAATTTGGTAGAATAGACATCATTTTTGAATTCGGAATATCAAATATAGCTTAGGGTGAATTTTGGGTATTTTTCTGAAAAACCTTAATTTTTTATGAATAGTGAAACCACAAAGTGGTAGTTACAAAAACTGATTTTTCATTTAAATGGAACTTTACCAATTCTGTGATTTGAATTTCATAAATACAATATAAATGATTTTCATTATTAAGTAAATTTTTTGATCAATTGGAAGAAAATAATTTTTGATGAAAAGTAACGTTAAAGTTTTATTAATCGCGATTAAAGGTAGTTAGTGTGATTTAAGGGAAAATGATATTATAATAAAATGAAAATATATTGACACATTCCTTAACCATATTGGATGAGTCATGGCAGACCAATAAAACCCATGTGTCGATTTTTTGACCCCATGGAGCCACATGGGTAAGATAATGACATTAATTCCTTTTATTTAAAGTAAAAGTAAAAATGACACTAACATGTATTGTTTTACGAAAACAATTTTTACATGGGGTTACACAAGTCAGAATTTTGACTATAAATAGTAATTGTAAAGATAAAAAGATTTCCTACATAATAGTAGTTTTTTTTCTAATTTCTAGACATTAAATAAATTAAATTGTTTATGAAATCATGATGATGCAGCGTTTACCTCATTATTTAACAATTTAAATAAAATGAAAAGATAATGTAAAATATAAGACCTAAAAATGTCGAAAACATATTGGATGGGTGGATTTCAAACTCTTATTACCTTATACTATAAAATAAATCAATGTGGGACCTTTAAAATCCAAAAAACATTTTATAATAAAGTAATATTTTATAACTTTCCAAGAGTTCCCCTCCTCTTCTCTTATAAAGGCCCGCACCTCTACCACCTTACCCACACCTCTCAATCCTTTGGCTCGGCCAACCCCTACCCATTTTATCTTTAAACATCCCTCTATTCATCATTGAAGCCTCAAATTAGGCATAAATCTCTTCAAAAAACCCTTTTGGTTCAAACCAAAGGGAGTTACCCGATTTAAAGGTAATGGCTTCTCTTATGTTCTTTTGTTTTATTTTACTTCTACAACCGCCAAAACACTTTTTATTCCTTTATTTTGTAACAAAAAAAGTATCTTAAATATACTAGGATGTTTTTATAAGAAAAATTAGAGCTACACTTACACACACATCCATCTAATGGTTAAAGAAAATACTGCTTCTATGGATGGCGAATTACTGCCTCACGAAACAATGATTGTTCAATAATCTTTTAACACCTTTAAAGGTGGCCATTATGATGTCACTGTATTTTATATATGACATATATGGTATTTATGTTTTATATATTCTTCTGTATTTTATATTTAAATCATACCTTTATTCTTTCCATGTTGTGTAAATACGATAATTTCATATGAGGAAGTGCGGACTACCGCCCCCTCAAGTGATGTGACTCGTTCATTCAATACATGGAATGTATAAAGAATGGAATTAATGAAATTATGTGACCTATATAACATATATATTATAATGTAATTGTAATATATATATATATATATATCTCAATTATTTTTAATTCCATTAATATGACAAAGAAATGAAAGTAGTGTCCATGCGTACGTACGGCCTACCGTCTCCATGAACGATGATTTTAATTTCTTTTTATCTCCAAATGTTATGGAATAGTCTAAATTGAATATTTACTTGATATATATGATATTTAAATCATTAATACTATTCTGGAGATGATGTACTTATAACTATATGGACGATTCTTTTCAAACAAGTTCATTTTTGACTCATGTACCAAACATCGACAAAAACATTTGATATGAACTCACATAATTAACTAATAATATGTTATATTAATTGAATAATAAAATTTAAAAGAGGTCCTTAAGAAATTATAAATTGAAAAAAGTTTATTATTCAGGAATAT
This sequence comes from Viscum album, assembly GCA_963277665.1. Lineage (NCBI taxonomy): Eukaryota > Viridiplantae > Streptophyta > Magnoliopsida > Santalales > Viscaceae > Viscum > Viscum album. Next base: position 378,250,577 of record OY728130.1, on the reverse strand, counting down.
AAAGAAATGAACAAGACAAGTCGGACTTGAGGTAAGGGATCCGACCTCTCGCTTTCTTTTCAAGTACCCTCTTTTATGTCATTTCATTTATGCACCATGTTCTTATGTTGGAGGATGTTAGTTTATATTAACCATACTGTAATTTTTATTTTTCTATGATGATATACCCTCATTAATTCAATTTTTTAGAATTTTTAAGTGGCGCCGTTAGGCTGCCGAATTTTCGTAAGGCATCCTACCTCTCTCTTTTTTTAAGTACTCTTTTTATGTAACTCACTTTAAGATCCTCTTTCTTATGTTGGGGGATGTTATTTTATATTCCTATTGCTATAAATTTTATTTTAATATGATGAGAGACCCTATATTATCTCATCAATCCATTTTTTGAATGTTTTATGTGGCGCCGTTAGGCTGTCGAATATTCATAAGGGGATTTTCATCTCACTTTTTATTCCCGTGAGATTAATGCTACATTGGCCACTATTTACTTCTATGTGGTGTATGTACTGCCCATTATTTTAATATTTTAATAATATAATCTCATTAATAGGTAGTTACATATTAATTGTATGACCCTTCTTTCATGGGGTGTACGTTTCCAAAGTTTCCCTAATCGGTAAGGGAACCTTTCACACTCCACTTTTAAAAAAGACTTATTTTGTTATGTCTTTTAATTTACATTTTTTATGTTTGGATATGTTCTTCTATATCATTATTGATGTAAATTTTATGTCCATGTGATCAGATACCATTTTCTCTCTCATTAACTAATTTTATGAATTTTAATGTGACGCCGTTAGGCAGTCGAATTTTACCAAGGGAACTTTTTAACCCAATTTTGATTTCTTTGGGTTCAACATGTATTTATTGAATATGTCATCCATTGAGAAGGTGTGAATGACCTTTGATTGTTTTACACTTAATATCCACTTATATTGGGTGTATTTATATTTGTCACAAATAATTTTGAGATTGATTTATCCTTAATTTATGGATACCTTCTTTATAATGGATTTCATCTCATTTTACATTTATAATGAGGCTTCATTGTTGTTATGCACCAATTCACTCTTATATGGTGTATATAATGTTCTTTGGAATATTATATCATGAATCCATTTATTCTCATGATATTATAATGTTCTAATTAAATGTTATTCCTCAATTATTGTATTCAAGTGTCTCTAATTTTGGTAAAAACACTTTAAATGTTTTAATGATTTGTTCTTATTAATGTAACACCCCAAGCTTCCACGGTACGTTTCCCTTCGAATAATGCGATAGCGTGTGTTGTACGCAACCTCAAGTTCTAACACACACCACAACTAATTAAACTAGCCGTTGTGAATACTAATACCTACTTTTTGAAATTATATATATTTTATATTTGAAAATGGACTTCATTTTTGGATTCGGAATATCAAAATTAGCCTAGGGTGAAATTTTGGTACATTTCGGATAACTTTCATATTTTGATGAATAGTGAAAATTACTAAATTTTAATTAAAAACAACTTTTTTAATCAAAATAATTAATAGTGATAAATTGTGAATTTGAGTGGTTTTATAGTATATTTAGAATATATTTTTACCATTTAATATAATGTTGGTCATTGGACATAATTTTACAATTAAACCGAACATAAACAAGTGTCAATCTTTTGATAGTTATTACCTCTTAAAAACACGCTTTTTGTTTTGACAGCGGGAATTAATTTTAAATTAATTTCTGCCACTTCTGTGTTTTGAATTTAGGAAAATGGATTCCATATTTGGAATCAGGATGTCCAAATTATGTAAATAGATAACTTTTATTTTTACACATTTTGAATAATTACTGCGGTAAATATTTTATTTACCATGGTTAAAGGGTAAATCCGGTAAATAAGGGTTAACAAAATAATATTATAATAATACTAAATTACCCTAAAACGTGTCTTAACCCTATTGGTTGATACATGGTAGACCATGGGCATCTTTGGGTCTGTTTTGGGACCCCATGGATCCACTTGTAAGTGATAATGACACATTATATTAATAAAGTTAAAATAAAAATAAAAATGGCATAAGCTTACATCTTTTAGAAGAACAATTTTTACATAGGGTTATACATGTTGGATTTTAGATTATAAATATTCATTAGAAAGATAAAAAGATTTCCTACATAATGATATTTTATTTATAATTTTTAGACATAAAATAATTTAAATTATTAATGACACAATAATGATTCAATGTTTACCTCATTAATAAATCATTTAAATAAATAAGATTATAATGATTAAAATATTATCTAAAACCAGTCCAATTCTTATTGGTTGATGTTATTTATAATATGAGTCATCATATCTTCTACCTCAATGATTTTTGGACCATTATAAACCGAATACAAATATATTATAAAGTAATACTTTCACACTTTCCTAAAGAGCCCCTCCTCTCCCTTACAAAAGGAGACCACTTCTACTCATTCCTCACACCTCTCAAGCCACTTGCCTCGTCCAAACTCTGCCCAACTAAGCTCCCCACATCCCTCTCCTCCTCCTTGAAGCTTACCCTTAGGCAGAAAGCATTTCAAGAAGTCCTTTGGTTCCAACCAAAGTGAGTTACCTAAATTAAAGGTAACGATTTCTCTTAAATTATTTTCATTTATTTTGCTTCTCCAACCCCCAAACTCTTTTTATTTCCTTTCTTTTGTAACAACACCAGTATCCTCAATATACTAGGATGTTGTTATAATAAGGATTCAAACTACACATACACACAACTCCATCTAATGGATGATGAACATAATGTTTCTGTGGATGGCAAACTAACGCCTCACGAAACGATGATTGTTCAAATACATCTTACCGCCTCTCATGGTGGCCATTATGATGGAACTGTAATTAAATATGATATTAATGATATATATTTTATATATAAGCTTCTGTAATTCCATTTTATTTCATACCATTATTCGTTTCATGTTGTATATACATACGATAATTTCATTTGAGGAAGTGCGGACTACCGCCCCCTTAAAATGATATGACTCGTTCATACCACACATGGAACGTATAAAGGATGGTGTTAATGAACTTAAGTAACATATATAAAATATTATATTATACTTGAATATTAATATACCTACGTATCATTTGGATTCGATTCTTTTAAAATAAAAATTAAATGGAAGTAGCGTTCGTGCGTACGTACGGACTACCGTCTCCACGAACGCGATGAGATTCATTCTCCATCGTATCCATTCAAGTATAATTATCATTTAATGATTTAAAAATGATGTTTAAGGACTTGATATCATTCTGGATATGAATAAGATACAACAAACATGACTTATGTAACAAAACATATAAAAGAAAATGAGTAAGTTAACACACGAAACGACGATAATACTAAGATATTATCAAATCAATATTAAAAGATCATATATGATATCATATTAATGTATATGATTCTTTTATAATTTAATAACAATTATTTCACCATTATACAGGAGGTTAACCTACCCCAACCAAGGAAAAGTACAAGGTAAGGGTTATTTCACAATCTCTTCATTATCCGAGGTTGTTTATTTGTAATAATCTACTGGGATCTCTTTATCATCCACATCCATGTTTCTTCGAAATGTATTTCAAAACATTTTTACTATTTACAAGAATATGGGTTAAAGTCATTTATACCCTTGTTTGACTTTTTATAAGAGGTTTATAAAGGAATCTTTCCGTCGTTTTCAAAACAAGGTCCTTTTTAACCTTTTCGACAGAATTGAGGTAAGAATGTTTTTTTTAACTTATACGGCGGGTGCGGTTATTTTCTGCCGTTATAAAATCGTCGAAGCTTTCCATACAAGCTTATAAGAATATTTTCAAAGAAAATGTTTTATTTTATATGGATCTTAAATGATTTCAAAATAAAAGGAGATACTTCTTTAAAAAGAATTTCGATTTCATCTATGTCAACATCCTTGGATGGATTTTAAGATTATTTGAAGTTGATTTATTATGATACAAAACTTCTATATTGTATTGAAGGTTTTTTGATATGTTTGACTGTGGATGTGCTATTTTTATACCATTCATAGTTTATGGTGAAATTATTGACATTTCGTATGCTAGTCTTAATACGAATGTTTATGTTATGTTTAAACCTTTTCATATGGGAATGCATTGGACTTAATAAGTGACGGGTGGAGCCCGCTATAGCTCCTCGATGCATCGGTAGGTCTCATGAGACAAACTAGTGTCTTGGCACAATGCCTTGACAAAATCTTATTTGTAGTCTTGGCACGAGGCCTTGGCTATGTGGTTATGATAGTCTGGCATTATGCATTCCAACATTATGAAAGTGGTTATTGATTTTTGCATGTGATTATTTGATTAGTAGAATATCCATGTGAATAAGTAAATGGCATTATTTCATTTTATTTATGCCTTACCATGTTGAAAGTTCATGTTTGAAAGGATTTTGTTTTAGTTATACATTGCCTTAAATGTTTATGCTTATTTTTGAATGTTCCGCTATATTGTTATCCTTACTGGGCATTTGAGCTCACCCCTTTTCTATGTTTTATTTTTCCCAGGAAGTGAAGAAGTAAATTATGAATGACCTGCAGGGATATTATATGGGGATATGAGTGTGGATTATGGAGACATTATGTTGTTGTAGTAGTTTTTCATTTTATGATGTAATGTAAAACTTATGAATATATCTAGTATTTCCAAGGCTACTAAACCAATCGGTCTTTCGAGATTTGATCTTTCTTGTGATCATGCCAATGTTACGAAGTAATGCACCGACTCTGGGTAGCTGGGGTCGGGGCGTTACAGTTGGTATCAGAGGGAGGTTTAGTACAAACCTTGGAAGCTAGATTTAGATAAACTCTGATTAGAGCACGTAGACCTAAGATGAACTTTGAGGATTAGTATAGAAGAACTTCCTAGAATTTTGGTATTGTAGAGATTTTGTGAGTTTTCCGAGCAATACATCCCTGTCTGGATACGAGCAGGTAGAGGCGGCTCTGGCACAGATGTACCTAGGGGTAAAACCCGAAAACACCGCTTTGAGCTAGACTCGAACGGGAACTAGTGCACGACAACGGGCCTTGCTGCACTCTTGGTTACGACACTCCCGGGGGATATGCTTAGGATAACTCTCATTTTCTTTACAAATCATTATAAAGGGTTTATGAGTATATACTTCCTCAAAGAAAACATTTTTATGATTATGGATTATATCCATAAATAGTTCAATTTATGTTAAGTGTTTTATAAGTATGGGATTATGTATTTTGATTCATAAACTGATCTAGTTTATGCCATTGTTTAGAAATGGCGCCTAGTGGAAGAAATGGAAACCGTATCAATGCACGCACTCCATGTAGGGATTTCCCTCCTGCTCAAGATAATTATAGTGGGGCTGGTGATGCAACTGGTGCCGATCAGCTAATCACCATACTGGGACAACTTACTCAGGTTATGAATAATAACCTTACCCGTATGGAGCACCCTGATCCGCAGCGTGGAGGATCAATGTTAGATCGATTCATGAGGAAAAAACCACCAACTTTCAACGGGAATACAAATCCATTAGTAGCTGAGCAATGGATATTTTCCCTAGAGAAAATATTTCAGGCTTTGGGGAGCAGTGAAAGGGAAAAAGTTATCATGGCAGTTTACCGCCTCACTGGAGATGCTGATCAATGGTGGTCATTGATTCAAAACATGAAGGAAGATGATGAAGTATCAAATATGGAATGGAGGGAGTTCAAAGATCTATTTTTAGAAAAATACTTCCCTTGTGACCATCGAGCGGATATGGAAAGGCAATTTCTAAGTTTGAGACAAAAGGAGGATGATAATGTCACAAAGTATGAGGCTAACTTTACAAGGTTAGCGAGGTATGCTGGAGATTATATACGCAACCCAAGAAGTAAGATTGATCGTTTCTTTGATGGGTTAAAACCATTTCTCCGTCGAGCATTAGTCTCACAATCCTTTTCATCGTACGAAGACATTGTCTCATGTGCTATCAAGACCGAAAAGGAATTCTCTAAGTCTTATGACTTTAAAGCGAAGCAAGAGAAGAAGAGACCTGCTGATCAATCTGGGAATGGAAATAAGTGGAAGAAGGGAAAGGTTGAATATCCATCTTGTGGTAAATGCGGGAAGAAACACCTCGGTGCTTGCCTGAAGGGAATGGGAGTCGGTTACAAGTGTGGTGAAAAAGGCCACCAAGCTCATGATTGCAAGGGGAAGAAGGAAGCTACCAACGTTCAGTGCTACAATTGCAGGGAGATGGGGCATTATGAAAATGCATGTCCTAAGCGTCAGGAGAACTTACCTCAGAAAAGGCCAAGGGATCAAGGCCAGGCTTATGCTATCACTACTGCTGAGGTAGAAGCTCCGAAAGACGTGGTGGCAGGTAATTTAATGGTTTCCTCAAGTTTAGCAAATGCATTATTTGATTCTGGATCATCGCATTGTTTCATATCTTCACAGTTTGCTAAGAAAATTAGATATTTCCAATTTGATTTAATAAGGGAGTTGTCAGTCAAAACTCCTAAGGGAAGTATCGTTGCAACAAAGTTTTGTGAAGCAGTCCCCATTAGAGCACATAAATTTTCTTTATCTGCTGATCTCATCGTCATACCTATGATTGAGTTTGATATAATCCTCGGTATGGACTGGCTTTCGGACTATGATGCGAAGATTTATTGTAAGAAGAAAGAGGTTACGATTCTTGATGATAATGATAAGGAACACCTTATTTTTAGAGCAGAATCGTCACCACCTAATTCTTATTTAGATCCACCCCCAGTAGCTCAACATAATTCAATTATTGGGGAGGAAGAGAATGAAATAACTGTCGGTGAGGAAAGTAATGTTCAAATAGAGGATGTACCTGTTGTGAAAGAATTTGTAGATGTATTTCCGGAAGATTTACCTGGACATCCTCCAGAACGAGAAGTTGAGTTTTCCATTGATTTGATTCCTGGATCAAGGCCTATATCGAAGACCCCTTATAGAATGGCCACTGTAGAGTTAGTCGAACTAAATAAACAACTAGAGGAATTGAGTAATAAGGGATTTATTCTCCCTAGTGTTTCTCCATGGGGAGCCCCTGTTCTTTTTGTTAAAAAGAAAGATGGATCTATGAGGTTATGTATCGACTACAGGGAGATCAATGCTATAACGATAAAGAACAAGTATGCCCTACCTCGTATTGATGATTTATTTGACCAACTACATGGAGCTCAATACTTTTCAAAGATTGACCTTCGATCTGGATACCATCAGTTGTGTGTAAAGAAGGAAGACATTCCGAAGACAGCATTTCGAACCAGGTACGGGCATTACGAGTTTACTGTAATGCCGTTTGGATTGACTAATGCACCCTCTGTATTCATGGATCTGATGAATAGAGTTTTCAAGGAGTATCTCGATGAATTTGTGGTGGTATTTATTGATTATATCTTGGTATACTCCAAAACCTACGAAGATCATGAAAATCACTTGCGCATTATCTTGAAGACTCTGAGGAGGCATGAATTATATGGAAAGTTTAGAAAGTGTGAATTCTGGCTTCAGGAGATTTCTTTTCTTGGCCATATTGTCTCTAAAGATGGAATCTCTGTTGATCCTTCTAAGACCAAATCAATCCAAGAATGGCCAGCACCTACGAGTATAACTGAGGTACGTAGTTTTATTGGCTTGGCAGGTTATTATCGACGTTTCGTCCAGAATTTTGCCCGATTGGCTAACCCATTAACGAAGCTCACACGTAAAGGGGTTAAATTTGTTTGGACAAAAGAGTGTGAAGAATGTTTCGAAGAACTGAAGAGAAGATTAGTCAATGCTCCTATATTGACTCTACCATCGGGGAATGATGGGTTCGTTATTTATAGTGATGCATCAAAGAAAGGACTTGGTTGTGTCCTTATGCAGAATGATAGAGTTATTGCCTATGCATCACGACAGTTGAAAATTCATGAACAAAACTATCCTACTCATGATCTTGAGTTAGCAGCTGTGATCTTTGCTTTGAAGATATGGAGGCACTACCTCTATGGTGAGAAATGTGAGATTTATACTGATCACAAGAGTCTGAAGTATATTTTCTCACAAAAAGAACTCAACATGAGGCAAAGGAGATGGCTTGAATTACTCAAGGATTATGATTGCACAATACACTACCACCCGGGGAAAGCAAACAAAGTAGCAGATGCTTTGAGCAGAAAAGACCATGGAGTTCTGAACATGATGAGAATTGAAAGGGATCCAATTTTCATGGATCGAGAGAAGATGGACATGGGAATAACCAGGGAAGGTGAAACATCAATGCTTTTTCAAATGGTTGCCAAACCATCTTTACTAGAAAGGATTAAGAGTTCCCAGACCGATGATGAAGAATTTCAGAAGAAGATTAAAGCTGTGAATGATGGGAGATTGAGAGACTTTGTGTATGAAGATGGAATTTTGAAATTCGGGAAGAGACTTTGTGTTCCCAATATACCTGATCTAAAAAGGGAATTGTTGGATGACTCTCATAGTTCCAATTTCTCTATACACCCTGGGAGCACCAAAATGTATAGAGATTTGAAGGAACATTTTTGGTGGGACAACATGAAGAGGGAGATTGCTGATTTTGTGTCAAGATGTATGGTTTGTCAACAAGTGAAAGCTGGAAGGCAACAACCTGGAGGAGTCATGCAACCTCTTCCCATACCGGAGTGGAAATGGGACAATATTACGATGGACTTTGTCATGGGGCTACCAAAGACTCCTAGAAGGAACGATGCAATATGGGTTATTGTTGATCGTCTTACCAAGTCAGCACATTTTCTTGCTATAAGAGAAGATCTACCCCTGGAACGTCTAGCAAGACTATACATTAATGAAGTTGTGAGACTTCATGGAGTTCCCCTATCGATTGTTTCTGATCGTGATCCCCGTTTTACTTCAAGATTTTGGAAAATTCTTCAGAAATACCTGGATACTGAACTTAATTTGAGCACTGCTTACCACCCTCAGACAGACTGACAATCAGAACGGACTATTCAGACCTTAGAAGACATGTTGAGATCTTGCTCACTTGATTTTCAGGGTATGTGGGATCAATATTTACCACTAGTATAATTTTCCTATAACAATAGCTTCCATTCGAGTATTCAGATGGCACCATATGAAGCGTTATACGGAAAGAGATGTCGTACACCAACCTGTTGGGATGACGTTGGTGAAAGAAAACTTGTAGGCCCAGAACTGGTGGAGGAAACGGTGGAAAAGGTGAAGGTAATCCAAAATCACATCAAAGCAGCTCAAAGTAGGCAGAAGAGCTATGCCGATAATCGAAGGAAGGATTTGGAATTTCAGGTCGGTGATCATGTTTTCCTAAAGGTATCTCCATGGAAGGGAGTCATACGTTTTGGTAAGAAAGGTAAATTGAGTCCCAGGTACATCGGACCTTTCGAAATTCTAGAACGAATTGGGGCTGTAGCTTACCGATTGGCAATGCCGCCAAGTCTCTCCAAAGTTCACGATGTGTTCCACGTATCTCTGTTGAGAAAATACATGCCTGACCCAACGCATGTACTCACCTATGAGGAATTAGAACTGGAACCTGATCTTTCCTATTGTGAAGAGCCCGTCAGGATTCTTGATACAAGAGAACAAGTACTGAGAAACCGGACGACGCGTCTGGTAAAAGTTTTGTGGAGAAACCATAAGATGGAAGAGGCAACGTGGGAACCCGAGGAACTTATGATGAAGAACCACCCGAGTCTTTTCATGTAATAAGTATTCTAGAAATTGCGAGGACGCAATTATTTGAAGGAGGGGAGAATGTAACACCCCAAGCTTCCACGGTACGTTTCCCTTCTAATAATGCGATAGCGTGTGTTGTACGCAACCTCGAGTTCTAACACACACCACAACTAATTAAACTAGCCGTTGTGAATACTAATACCTACTTTTTGAAATTATATATATTTTATATTTGAAAATGGACTTCATTTTTGGATTCGGAATATCAAAATTAGCCTAGGGTGAAATTTTGGTACATTTCGGATAACTTTCATATTTTGATGAATAGTGAAAATTACTAAATTTTAATTAAAAACAACTTTTTTAATCAAAATAATTAATAGAGATAAATTGTGAATTTGAGTGGTTTTAAAGTATATTTAGAATATATTTTTACCATTTAATATAATGTTGGTCATTGGACATAATTTTACAATTAAACCGAACATAAACAAGTGTCAATCTTTTGATAGTTATTACCTCTTAAAAACACGCTTTTTGTTTTGACAGCGGGAATTAATTTTAAATTAATTTCTGCCACTTCTGTGTTTTGAATTTAGGAAAATGGATTCCATATTTGGAATCAGGATGTCCAAATTATGTAAATAGGTAACTTTTATTTTTACACATTTTGAATAATTACTGCGGTAAATATTTTATTTACCATGGTTAAAGGGTAAATCCGGTAAATAAGGGTTAAAAAACTAATATTATAATAATACTAAATTACCCTAAAACGTGTCTTAACCCTATTGGTTGATACATGATCGACCATGGGCATCTTTGGGTCTGTTTTGGGACCCCATGGATCCACTTGTAAGTGATAATGACACATTATATTAATAAAGTTAAAATAAAAATAAAAATGGCATAAGCTTACATCTTTTAGAAGAACAATTTTTACATAGGGTTATAGATGTTGGATTTTCGATTATAAATATTCATTAGAAAGATAAAACGATTTCCTACATAATGATATTTTATTTATAATTTTTAGACATCAAATAATTTAAATTATTAATGACACAATAATGATGCAATGTTTACCTCATTAATAAATCATTTAAATAAATAAGATTATAATGATTAAAATATTATCTAAAACCTTTCCAATTCTTATTGGTTGATGTTATTTAGAATATGAGTCATCTTATCTTCGACCTCAATGATTTTTGGACCATTATAAACCGAATACAAATATATTATAAAGTAATACTTTCACACTTTCCTAAAGAGCCCCTCCTCTCCCTTATAAAAGGAGACCACTTCTACTCATTACTCACACCTCTCAAAACACTTGGCTCGTCCAAACTCTGCCCAACTAAGCTCCCCACATCCCTCTCCTCCTCCTTGAAGCTTACCCTTAGGCAGAAAGCATTTCAAGAAGTCCTTTGGTTCCATCCAAAGTGAGTTACCTAAATTAAAGGTAACGATTTCTCTTAAATTATTTTCATTTATTTTGCTTCTCCAACCCCCAAACTCTTTTTATTTCCTTTGTTTTGTAACAACACCAGTATCCTCAATATACTATGATGTTGTTATAAGAAGGATTCAAACTACACATACACACAACTCCATCTAATGGATGATGAACATAATGTTTCTGTGGATGGAAAACTAACGCCTCACGAAACGATGATTGTTCAAATACATCTTACCGCCTCTCATGGTGGCCATTATGATGGAACTGTAATTAAATATGATATTAATGATATATATTTTATATATAAGCTTCTGTAATTCCATTATATTTCATACCATTATTCGTTTCATGTTGTATATACATACGATAATTTCATTTGAGGAAGTGCGGACTACCGCCCCCTTAAAATGATATGACTCGTTCATACCACACATGGAACGTATAAAGGATGGTGTTAATGAACTTAAGTAACATATATAAAATATTATATTATACTGGAATAGTAATATACCTATGTATCATTTGGATTCGATTCTTTTAAAATAAAAATTAAATGGAAGTAGCGTTCGTGCGTACGTACGGACTACCGTCTCCACGAACGCGATGATATTCATTCTCCATCGTATCCATTCAAGTATAATTATCATTTAATGATTTAAAAATGATGTTTAAGGACTTGATATCATTCTGGATATGAATAAGATACAACAAACATGACTTATGTAACAAAACATATAAAAGAAAATGAGTAAGTTAACACACGAAACGACGATAATACTAAGATATTATCAAATCAATATTAAAAGATCATATATGATATCATATTAATGTATATGATTCTTTTATAATTTAATAACAATTATTTCACCATTATACAGGAGGTTAACCTACCCCAACCAAGGAAAAGTACAAGGTAAGGGTTATTTCACAATCTCTTCATTATCCGAGGTTGTTTATTTGTAATAATCTACTGGGATCTCTTTATCATCCACATCCATGTTTCTTCGAAATGTATTTCAAAACATTTTTACTATTTACAAGAATATGGGTTAAAGTCATTTATACCCTTGTTTGACTTTTTATAAGAGGTTTATAAAGTAATCTTTCCGTCGTTTTCAAAACAAGGTCCTTTTTAACCTTTTCGACAGAATTGAGGTAAGAATGTTTTTTTTAACTTATACGGCGGGTGTGGTTATTTTCCGCCGTTATAAAATCGTCGAAGCTTTCCATACAAGCTTATAAGAATATTTTCAAAGAAAATGTTTTATTTTATATGGATCTTAAATTATTTCAAAATAAAAGGAGATACTTCTTTAAAAAGAATTTCGATTTCATCTATGTCAACATCCTTGGATGGATTTTAAGATTATTTGAAGTTGATTTATTATGATACAAAACTTCTATATTGTATTGAAGGTTTTGTGATATTTTTGACTGTGGATGTGCTATTTTTATACCATTCATAGTTTATGGTGAAATTATTGACATTTCGTATGCTAGTTTTAATACGAATGTTTATGTTATGTTTAAACCTTTTCATATGGGAATGCATTGGACTTAATAAGTGACGGGTGGAGCCCGCTATAGCTCCTCGATGCATCGGTAGGTCTCATGAGACAAACTAGTGTCTTGGCACAAGGCCTTGACAAAATCTTATTTGTAGTCTTGGCACGAGGCCTTGGCTATGTGGTTATGATAGTCTGGCATTATGCATTCCAACATTATGAAAGTGGTTATTGATTTTTGCATGTGATTATTAGATTAGTAGAATATCCATGTGAATAAGTAAATGGCATTATTTCATTTTATTTATGCCGTACCATGTTGAAAGTTCATGTTTGAAAGGCTTTTGTTTTAGTTATACATTGCCTTAAATGTTTATGCTTATTTTTGAATGTTCCGCTATATTGTTATCCTTACTGGGCATTTGAGCTCACCCCTTTTCTATGTTTTATTTTTCCCAGGAAGTGAAGAAGTAAATTATGAATGACCTGTAGGGATATTATATGGGGATATGAGTGTGGATTATGGAGACATTATGTTGTTGTAGTAGTTTTTCATTTTATGATGTAATGTAAAACTTATGAATATATCTAGTGTTTCCAAGGCTACTAAACCAATCGGTCTTTTGAGATTTGATCTTTCTTGTGATCATGCCAATGTTACGAAGTAATGCACCGACTCTGGGTAGCTGGGGTCGGGGCGTTACAATTAATATCCCTGTTTTCAAAATGGTTGTAAGTATTTATTTATATGGATATTAATGGTTTAAAATGTTAAAATCTTCATGGCGGTATGGGACACTTTGATTCAAAAATATCGTTATTAAATGTTTTAAATGGTTTTGAAATGGTTTTTAGAATGGATTCATTATTTCAATATCTTAAGATGTTATATTTTTATTGCAATGTGGTAATGTTACCTTTTATTTTATGCTTATGTTATGTTCTATGATTATGTTATAGTTCTGGGGCATTGTTTATGAAGAAGGGTGGTTCTGTGATAATTAAGGGCGGGTGAGCCCGATATAGCTCTCCAATTCATTGGGTAACGCGAAGGAGTTAATGTTAAGGTTTCTCTGAAGAGATTTAGGGAATATACTATGATGGGTATTCCAAACGTAACCATGAGGGTTACTCCCTATGTAAGAATGTTATGAATACCTCAAGTTACCTTTATGTATTATGAATTCTATGATTTATTTATGATTTGATGAGGTGTGTTAAAGTGCTTATGTTTTATGGGTAATGTATGATTTCATTGATTCTTATGTATACATGTACTCATGTTTCCTTTCCATATTTTTATATCCATTATTGAGCTTTGTATGCTCATCCCATGTTTTTGAAATGTTTTTTCACAGGTCAAGGGAAAGGTACATGATAGGATGATAGTGTCAAGGAAGTGTCAAGAAAGAATCCATGTTTTATTTTAAATATGTTTCTGTTGATGTGAAAAATGAATATTATCTTTTATGTAACCTCTTTGTTTAAATGTGGAATGTAATGAATTTTTTATGATCTAATTCTCTAAAACTCTAAACCTGAAAATATCTTCAATGTGTGTTCTTGAAATATCTCACGATTAAGTAATGTTTAAGGCTGGGGCCTTATAGATGGTATCAAAGGTCGGTTTAGATGACTTTAGAGGTTAGAGTGTTGTTTATGAAAAAGTGACAAGTTGTGTATAACCACAATGGTTAGTATATTAGATGTAGGCACTGTTTTTTTGAATGTTAGAATGATCTTGAGATAACTTGGATAAGTATATCTTGGTTTTTATCTTCCTCTTTATTATATGATGATTTTACTAATATAATCACACTAAACTTTTTGGTTTTAGTAAATGGATGGATCTAGCAGGCACCAAAGTGAAAATGGGTTTGAAGGAAACTGTGGTGGTTATCTGATTAAGAGACTGGAGGAAATGGGGGATTTAATGAGAAATCTCGTTGTTATTATAAACCAACTATCTGGAGTCCTGATCAACCACATGAATATTGGTGAGTTCTCTAATGCCTCCAGTACGAGATAACTAACTCGATGTGGATGTTCATGTGATAATTATATAGGTAACCATTAGGTTTTATATGATCCTTACTTTTGAGGTAATTATGGGTTACTATATGTTATGATGGAAAATGAAAGGCATGAGATAAACTTGAGGTTAAAACATGTTATGATTATTTTTGAAGATTTTATCTCGTTTTGTGGAATTTTTTATGAATTATATAGTTTTGGAAAAAGCACAACATGCAGACCGTGTGACAACCCATCGCGTCGGACGAAGCTACAGGAATCGAACCCAAAACTAAAGTACAACTGGTATTTATCGCCTACCACTGGACTACGTGAAGTGCCTGGTTAGTTTGAATGATTCTTTTTAGTTAGATGATTTTATGAATTAAGAGTAAGTTGATTTTAGGTTATTAATGGAAATGATTATCCTATCATGGAGTATATGTGATTAGATTAATTACTTTTCAGTATGAGACTGTAAGAGTAACTGATGTTATTTTGGAGAAAAATGTTAAGATTTATCTTTGGACACTATGTGATTAAATCCTTCAGAGATTTGGGATTCAATCTTAGTTTGGTTTACTTTGAAGGATTTTATGGATAGATATTTGTTAAATGGTCTTTGTTGAACTTTGGGTTTTGTTTGACAAATTTTGGAGATTAGGGGTAGTTTTTCTTTTTGTAAAAAAATATCCTTTTGGGTATTATCTGATCTCGTACTAAAATTTTTGGTTTGGTTTTGGTTGATATTTAAAGACATGGGAAATATATAGTTCTCTTTTGTGGATTAGGCGATTCTCAAGAAGTTGATTATAGTACTCTTAATGTGAACAAGTCATCCTAAATACTCGTCTTTCGGAGAAAATATGAGTTTGATTAAGGAATCTAGTAAAAGTTGAAAGTCTACATGACAAGTAAGTATGTTTCATTATGATTTAGTTAAGCTCAAAAATAAATTCATCAATTAAGAGTAACTTCAAACAAAAATGTTGTCTGTTAACCTTTCCTACTGGGGAATCGAATACCGTTTAACCCATCACAAGCTTGTGATTTTCTTGTGGTTAACTTTCTCCTAGACATGTTTACTATGACTCTCCATCAGAACATGACCCTTTTTTCCTCCATATCCATATTTTCATACTTGGAATCCTAGTATGGGTTAACTAGGGTGACCTTTGTACTTCTCTCTCATTCTTTTTAAGTGATTGTTTTACTGACTCTTGTTCCGATGTGGGACTTTCAATGGAGTTTCCAAGCCCAATTTTGAAATTGCGAGGACGCAATTCCCAAAAGTGGGGAGGATGTAACAACCTAGGTAAATAAATAATATTACATTCTAATGTTTATCAATATTTTTGAATAAAATGTTAGTACTACATTAAAGGTAATGCTATGCTCGATGGCGTACCCAATACACAACAGTGAGTTTCATTGAAATCTTACGTTACACACTAATAATATAATAATATTATAATAGTTAACGCCTAGCCGTTGTAATAGAGGTAATGAACAGAAATAACTACAAAATGATTACATATGTTTGTTGAGTATTTTTACATTTATCCAATAAATGTTAGAGGCTTAAAATCCAAATTAATCCAATTTTAAAAATAAATACTCTAATATTTTTAAAAGATTGTTTTACTGCCTTTTGATGGCGAACCATTTTTAAATCTGTATTTTGACAATTTTATAATCTATATTTGTAAAAATAAACTTATTCTTTATGATTGGGACATTGAAATTTACTTTTCATAAATTTTTGGTATTTTTCTGATAATGTTCTTTTTTTAATGAATAGTGAAAAGTGTTGTATTTTAATTCAAACCATCTTTTTAATCTAATTTATTTATATAGGTATATTATTTTTTTAATTGGATTTAAAGTGAAATGAGAATATATTTTTACCATTTAATCCAATGGTGGTCATTTGAAATAATATTACTTTGATATTGGACATAAACGAGTGTCAATCTTTTGATAGATATTATTTCTTTAAAACATGCTATTTGATTTGACAGTGGGATTTAATTATAAAATTAATTAATGCAACTTATATGATATGAATTTGGTAAAATAGACATCATTTTTGAATTCGAAATATAAAATATAGCTTAGGGTGAATTTTTGGTATTTTTTTGAAAAACCTTAATTTTTGATGAATAGTGAAACCACAAAGTGGTAGTTACAAAAACTGATTTTTCCTTTAAATGGAAAATTACCACTTCTATGATTTGAATTCAAAAAATCCAATTTAAATTATTTTCATTATTAAGTAAAATTTGGTTCAATGGGATGAAAATAATTTTTTATGAAAAGTACCTTTTAAGTTTTATTAATCGCGATTAAATGTAATTAGTGTGATTTAAGGGAAAAATGATATTATAATAAAATGAAAATATATTGACACTTGTCTTAACCCTATTGGATGAGTCATGTTCGACCAAGAAAACCCATGGGTCTATTTTTTGGACCCCATGGAGACACTTGGGTAAGATAATGACATTAATGCCTTTTATTTAAAGTAAAAGTAAAAATGACACAAACATGTATTGTTTTACTAAAACAATTATTACATGGGGTTAAGCCAGTCAGATTTTTGACTAAAAATAGTAATTGGAAAGGTAAAACTATTTCCTACATCATAGTAGTTTTTTATAATTATTTAACATTAAATTAATTAAATTATTTATGACATCATGATGATGCAACATTTACCTCATTATTTAACGATTTAAATAAAATGAAAAGATAATGTAAAATATATGACCTACAAATGTCAAAAACCTATAGGATGGGTGGATTTCAAACTCTTATCACCTTATACTCAAAAATAAATCAATGTTGGAGCTTTAAAATCCGAAAATAATTTTATAATAAAGTAATATTTTATAACTTTCCAAGAGTGCCCCTCCTCTTCTCTTATAAAAGGCCCCCACCTCTACCACCTTACCCACACCTCTCAAGCCTTTTTCTCAGAAAACCCACTTCCATTTCATCTCTAAACATCCCTCTCTTTATCATTGAATCCTCACATTAGGCATAAATCTCTTCAAGGAACCCTTTTGGTTCAAACCAAAGGGAGTTACCCGATTTAAAGGTAATGTCTTCTCTTATGTTCTTTTAATTTATTTTGCTTCTACAACCCCATAAAAACTTTTTATTCCATTATTTTGTAACAAAAACAGTATCTTAAATATACTAGAATGTTTTTATAAGAAGTATTATATCTAAACTTACACACACATCCATCTAATGGTTAAAGAACATACTGCTTCAGTGGATGGGGAATTACTGCCTCACGAAACGATGATTGTTCAATATTCTTTTAACACATTTAAAGGTGGACATTATGATGTCACTGTATTTTATATATGATATATATGGTATTTATGTTTTGTATATGCTTATTTATTTTATATATAAATCATACCTTTATTCTTTTCATGTTGTGCAAATGCGATATTTCATATGAGGAAGTGCGGACTACCACCCCCTCAAGTGATGTGACTCGTTCATGCAATACAAGGAATGTATAAAGAATGAAATTAATGAACTTATGTTACCTATATAACATATATATTATAATGGAATTATAATATATATATATATATATCTCTCTCAATTATTTTTATTTCCATTAATATAACATAGAAATGAAAGTAGCGTTCATGCTTACGTATGGCCTACCGTCTCCATGAATGGTGATTTTCATTTATTTTTATCTAAAAATGTTATGGAATAGTATAAAGTGAATATTTACTGGATATAAATGATATTTAAATCATTAATACTATTCTTGAGATGATGTACTTATAACTACATGGACGATTCTTTTCAAACAAGTTCATTTTTGACTCATGTACCGAACATCGACAAAAACATTTGATATGAACTCACATAATTAACTAATAATATGTGATATCAATTGAGTAATAAACTTTAAATCAGGTCCTTAAGAAATTATAAATTTAAAAAAGTTTATTATTCAGGAATATAAAGAAACGAACAAGAAAATTCAGACTTGAGGTAAGGGATCTGACCTCTCACTTTCTTTTCAAGTACCCTCTTTTATGTCATTTCATTTATGCACCATGTTCATATGTTGGAGGATGTTATTATATATTATCCATAATGTAATTTGAATTTTTATATGATGAGATACCCCATCTTAGTCTCATCCATTCATTTTTTTAGAATTTTTATGTGGCGCCATTAGGCTGCCGAATTTTCGTAAGGTATCCTACCTCTCTTTTTTTATGTACTCTTTTTATGTAACTTAATTTAATATACTCTTTCTTATGTTGGGGGATGTTATTTTATATCATTATTGATAAAAAATTTATTTTAATATAATTAGATACCCTATTTTATCTCATCAATCCATTTTTGGATGTTTTACGTGGCGCCGTTAGGCTGCCGAATTTTCATAAGGGGATTTTCATCTAACTTTTTATTCCCATGAGATTCATGCTACATTGGCCACTATTTCCTTTTGTGTGGTGTATGTACTGACCATTATTTTAAAATTTTCTTAAAATAATATTATTTATAGGTAGTTACATCTTCATTGTATTACCCTTCTTTCATGGGGTGTACGTTTCCAATGTTTCCCTAATCGGTAAGGGAACCTTTCACACTCCTCTTTTAAAAAAGACTAATTTTGTTATGTCTTTTAATTTAAATTTTTTATGTTAGGATATGTTCTTATATATCCTTATTGATGTAAATTGTATTTCCTTGTGATAATATACCATTTTCCCTCTCATCAATTAATTTTATGAATTTTAATGTGACGTCGTTAGGCTTTCGAATTTTACCAAGGGAACTTTTTAACCCAATTTCGATTTCTTTGGGTTCAACATGTAGTTATTGAATATGTCATCCATTGAGAATGTGTGAATGACCTTTTATTGTTTTAAACATAATATCCACTGATATTGGGTGTATTTATATTTGTCACACATACTTTTGAGAGTGATTTATCATTAATTTAAGGATACCTTCTTTATAAGGGATTTCATCTCATTTTACATTTCTATGGAGACTTCATTTTTATTATGAACCAATTCATTCTTATATGGTGCATATACTGTCCTTTGGAATATTATATCATGAATCCATTTATTCTCATGATATTATAATGTTCTGATTAAATGTTATTCCTCAATTATTGTATTCAAGTGTCTCTAATTTTGGTAAAAACCCTTTAACTAAAATATCACTTTAAATGTTTTAATGATTTGTTCTTATTAATATCCATGTTTTCAAAATTGTTTTAAGGATTTATTTATATGGATATTAATGGTTTAAAATGTTAAAATATTCAAGGTGGTATGGGACACTTTTATTCAAAAATATCTTTATTAAATGTTTTAAATGGTTTTGAAAATGTTTTTTAGAATGGATTCATTATTTTAATATCTTAAAATGATATATTGTTATTGCAATGTGGTAATGTTATATTTCCTTTATCCTTAAGTTATGTGATTTGATTATGTTACGGTTCTGGGGAATTTTTTATGAATACGGGTGGTTCCGTGTTAAACTAAGGGCAGGTGAGCCTGATATAGCTCTCCAATGCATTGGGTAACGCGAAGGAGTTAAATGTTAAGGTTTCTCCAAATAGATTTAGGGAATATACTATGATGGGTATTCAAAACGTAACCATGAGGGTTACTCCCTTTTTAAGAATGTTATGAATTCCTCGTGTTACCTTTATGTCTTATGATTTCTATGATTTATTCATGATTTGATGAGGCATGTTAAAGTGCTTATGTTATATGGGTAAAGTATGATTTCATTGACTATTATGTATAAATGTACTCATGTTTCCTTTCCATATTCTTATATCCCTTACTGATCATTTTATTCTCATCCCATGTTTTTGAAATGTTTTTTCACAGGTGAAGGGAAAGGTACATGATAGGATGATAGTTTCAAGGAAGTGTCATGAAAGAATCCATGTTTTATTTTAAATTTGTTTCCATTGATGGAAAAAATGAATACTATATTTTATGTAACCACATTGTTTAAATGTCGAATGTAATGCTTGTTTTATGATCTAATTCTCTAAAACTCTAAACCTGAAATGATCCTCAATGTGTATTCTCGAAATATCTCAAGATTATGTAATGTTTAAGGCTAGGGCCTTATAGTTGGTATCAAAGGTCAGTTTAGACAACTTTAGAGGTTAGAGTGTTGTTTATGAAAAAGTGACATGTTGTGTATAACCACAATGGTTAGTATATTAGATGGAGTCATTATTTTTTTTGAATGTTAGAATGAGTTTGAGATAAATTGGATAAGTATATCTTGGTGTTTATCTTCATCTTTATTATATGATGATTTTACTGATATAATCACACTGACCTTTTTGGTTTTAGTAAAAGGATGGATCTAGTAGGCACCAAAGTGATAATGGGTTTGAAGGAAACTGTGGTGGTTCTCTAATTAAGATACTGGAGGAAATAGGGGATTCAATGAGAAATCTCGTGGTTATTCTAAACCAACTATCATGAGTCATGATCAATCACTTGAACATTAGTGAGTTCTATAATGCCTCTTGTACGAGAGAACCAAATTGATATGGAAGTTCATGAGATAATTATAAAGGTAGCCATTATGTTTTATATGATCCTTACTTTTGAGGTAATTATGGGTTTCAATATGTTATGATGGAAAATGAAAGGCATGAGATAAACTTGAGGTTAAAATATGTTATGATTATTTCTGAAGATTTTATCTCGTTTTGGGGAATGTTTTAAGAATTATATAGTTTTGGAAAAAGGACAACACGCAGACCTTGTGACAACCCGTCACGTCAGACGAAGCTGCGGGAATCGAACCCACAACTAATGTGCAACTGGTATTTATCGCCTACCACTGGACTACGTGAAGTCCCTGGTTAGTTTTAATGATTCTTTTTAGTTAGATGATTTTATAAATTAAGAGTAAGTTTATTTTGGGTTATCAATGGAAATGATTAGCCTATCATGTAGGATACGTGATTAGGTTAATTACTTTTCAGTATGAAACTGTAACAGTAACTAATGTTATTTTGCAGAAAAATGTTAAGATTTATCTTAGAAGACCATGTGATTAAATTATTCGGAGATTTGGGATTCAATATTAGTTTGGTTTACTTTGAATAATTTTATGGATAGATGTTTATTGAATTATCTTTTTTGAACTTTGGGATTTGTTTGAAAAATTTTGGAGATTAGGAGTAGTTTTTCTTTTTGTAAACAAAATATCCTTTTGGGTATTATCTGATCTCGTACTAAAATTTTGGGTAAGGTTTTGGTTTATATCTAAAGACATGGGAAATATATAGTTCTATTTTGTGGATTAGGTGATTTTAAAGAAGTTGATTATAGTACTCTTAATGTGAACAAATCTTCCTAAATACTTGTCTTTTGGAAAAAATATGAGTTTGATTAAGGAATATAGTAAAAGTTGAAAGTCTACGTGACAAGTAAGTATGTTTCATTAGGATATAGTTAAGTTCATAAATAAATTCCTCAATTAAGAGTTACATAAAACAAAAATGTTGTCTGTTAAATTTTCCTACAGGGGAATCGAATACCGTTTAACCCACCACAAGCTTGTGATTTTCTTGTTGTTAACATTCTCCTAGACATGTTTAATATCACTCTCCATCAGAACATGACCGTTTGTTTTTTCCTCCATATCCATATTTTCATACATGGAATCCTAGTATGGGTTAACTCGGGTGACCTTTGTACTTCTCTACCATTCTTTTTAAGTGATAGTATTACTAACTCTTATTCTGATATGGGAATTTCAATGGAGTTTCCAAGCCCAATTTTGAAATTGCGAGGATGAAATTCCCAAAAGTGGGGAAGGATGTAACATCCCAGGTAAATAAATAATATTAAATTATAATTTTTATCAATATTTTTGAATAAAATTTTAATACTACTTTAAAGGGAATTCTATGCTCGATGGCGTACCTAATACGCAACAATGAGTTTCTTTGAAATCTTACATTGCACACTAATAATATAATAATATTATAATAGTTAAGGCCAAGCCGTTGTAATGGAGGGAATGAACAGAAATAACTGAAAAATGAAAACATATGTTTGTTAAGTATTTTTACATTTATCCAATAAATGTTAGAGGCTTAAAATCCTAATGAATCCAATTTTAAGAATAAATACTCTAATATTTTTAAAAGATTATTTTACCGCCTTTTGATGGAGAACCATTTTTAAATCTATATTTTGACAATTTTATAAGCTATATTTGTCAAAATAAACTTATTCTTTATTATTGGGACATTGAAATTTACATTGGATAAATTTCTGGTATTTTTCTGATAATGTTCATTTTTTAATGAATAGTGAAAATTGTTGTTTTTTAATTCAAAACCTCTTTTTAATCTAATTTATTTATATAGTTAGATTATCTTTTTAATAGGTTTTAAAGTGAAATTAGAATATATTTTTACCTTTTAATCAAATGGTGGTCATTGGAATTAATATCACTTTGAGATTGGACATAAATGAGTGTCAATCTTTTGATAGATATTGTTTCTTAAGAACATGCTATTTGATTTGACAATGGGATTTAATTATAAAATTAATTAATGTAACTTCTATGTTATGAATTTGGTAAATTAGACATCATTATTGAATTTTTAATATCAAATATATCTTAGGGTGAATTTTTGGTATTTTCTGAAAAACCTTAATTTTTTATGAATAGTGAAACCACAAAGTGGTAGTTAAAAAAACTGATTTTTCGTTTAAATGGAACTTTACCACTTCTGTGATTTGAATTTCAAAAATCCAATATAAATTATTTTCATTAATAATTAAAATCTGGTTCAATGGGATGAAAACAATTTATGATGAAAAGTAACTTTTAATTTTTATTAATCGCGATTAAAGGTAATTAGTGTGATTTAAGGTAAAAAAGATATTATAATAAAATGAAAATATCTTAACACCTGTCTTAACCCTATTGGATGAGTCATGCCCTACCAATACAACCCATGGGTCGATTTTGGGACCCCATGGAGCCACTTGGGTAAGATAATGACATTAATGCCTTTTATTTAAAGTAAAAGTAAAAATGACACAAACATGTATTGTTTTACGAAAACAATTTTTACATTAGGTTATACAAGTCAGATATTTGACTATAATAAGTCATTGTAATTATAAAACTATTTCCTAAATTACAGTATTTTTTTATAATTTTTATACCTTAAATAACTTAAATTATTTATGACATCATGATGATGCAGTGTTTACCTCATTATTTAACGATTTAAATAAAATGAAAAGATAATGTAAAATATAAGACCTAAAAATGTCAAAAACCTATTGTATGGATGGATTTCAAACTCTTATCACCTTATCCTAGAAAATAAATCAATTTGGGACCTTTAAAATCCGAAAATAATATTATAATAAAGTAATATTTTATAACTCTCCAAGAGTGCCCCTCCTCTTCTCTTATAAAAGGCATCCACCTCTACCACCTTACCCACACCTCTCAGGCCTATGGCTCAGCCAAACCCTTCCCATTTCATCTCTACTCATCTCTCGCTTCATCCTCGAAGCCTCACCTTAGGCAGAAAGCTCTTCAAGGTACCCTTTTGGTTCAAACCAAAGTGAGTTACCCGATTTAAAGGTAATGTATTCTCTTATGTTCTTTTGTTTTATTTTGCATCTACAACCCCCTGAACTCTTTTTATTCCTTACTTTTTTAACAAAACCAGTATATACAATATACTTTTATGTTTTTATAATATGTATTAGAGATAAAATTACACACACATCCGTCTAATGGTTAAATAACATACTGTTTCTGTGGATGGCGAATTACTACCTCACGAAACGATGATTGTTCAATATTCTTTTAACACCTTTAAAGGTGGACATTATGATTTCACTGTATTTTATATATTATATTTATGATATTTATGTTTTATATATGCTTCTGTATTTTATATTTAAATCATACCTTTATTTTTTTCATGTTGTGCAAATGTGATAATTTCATATGAGGATGTGCGGACTACCGCACCCTCAAGTGATGTGACTCGTTCATGAAATACATGGAATGTATAAAGAATGAAATTAATAAAACATATGTGACCTATATAACATATATATTATAATGGAATTATAATATATATATCTCTCTCTCTCAATTATTTTTAATTCCATTAATATGACAAATAAATGAAAGTAGCGTTCATGAGTATGTACGGCTTACCGTCTCCATGAATGGTGATTTTCATTTCTTTTTTATCTCCAAATGTTATGGAATAGTATAAAATGAATATTTACTGGATTTATATGACATTTAAATCATTAATACTATTCTGGAGATGATGTACTTATAACTACATGGACAATTCTTTTCAAACAAGTTCATTTTTGACTCATGTACCAAACATCGACAAAAACATTTGATATGAACTCACATAATTAACTAATAATATGTGATATGAATTGAAAAATAAAATTTATAGAAGGTAATTAAGAAATTATAAATTGAAAAAGGTTTATTATTCAGGAATATAAAGAAATGAACAAGACAAGTCGGACTTGAGGTAAGGGATCCGACCTCTCACTTTCTTTTCAAGTACCCTCTTTTATGTCATTTCATTTATGCTCCATGTTCTTATGTTGGAAAATGTTCTTTTATATTAACCATACTGTAATTTTTATTTTTATACGATGGGATACACCCTCTTACTCTGATCAATTCATTTTTTTAGAATTTTTAAGTACCGCCGTTAGGCTGCCGAATTTTCGTAGGGGATCCTACCTCTCTCTTTATTTTTAAGTACTCTTTTTATGTAACTTACTTTAAGATCCTCTTTCTTATGTTGGGGGATGTTCTTTTATATTAAAATTGCTGTAACTTTTATGTTAATATGATGATAGACCCACTTATATCTCATCAATCCATTTTTGGAAGTTTTATGTGGCGCTGTTAGGCTGCCGAATTTTCATAAGGGGATTTTCATCTCACTTTTTATTCCCGTGACATTCATGCTACATTGGACACTATTTCATTTTGTGTGGTGTATGTACTGACCATTATTTTACTATTTGTATAATATAATCTCATTTATGGGTAGTTACATCCTCATTGTATGACCCTTTCTTTCATGGGGTGTACGTTTCGAAAGTTGCCCAAATCGGTAAGGGAACCTTTGACACTCCACTTTTAAAAAAGACTTATTTTGTTATGTCTTTTAGTTTAAATTTTTTTATGTTGGGATATGTTCTTATATATCCTTATTTATGTCAATTTTATGTCCAAGTGATGAGATACCATTTTCTCTCTCATCAAATAATTTTATGAATTCTAATGTGACGCCGTTATGCTGTCGAATTTTACCAAGGGATCTTTTTAACCCAATTTCGATTTCTTTGGGTTCAACATGTAGTTATTAAATATGTCATCATTTGAGTATGTTTGAATGAACTTTTATTGTTTTACACTTAATATCCACTTATATTGGGTGTATTTATATTTGTCAAATATATTTTTGAGATTGATTTATCCTTAATTTAAGGATACCTTCTTTATAAGGGATTTCATCTCATTTTACATTTCTATTGAGACTTCATTGTTGTTATGCACCAATTCACACTTATATGGTGTATATACTGTTCTTTGAAATATTATATCATAAATCCATTTATTCTCATGATATTATAAAGTTTTGATTAAATGTTTTCCTCAATTATTGTATTCAAGTGTCTCTAATTTTGGTAAAAACCCTTTAACTAAAATATCTCTTTAAATGTTTTAATGATTTGTTATTATTAATATACATATATTAAAATGGTTTTAAGGATTTATTTATATGGATATTAATGGTTTAAAATGTTAAAATATTCAAGGTGGTAGGGGACACTTTGATTCAAAAATATATTTATTAAATGTTTTAAATGGTTTTGAAAATGGTTTTTATAATGGATTCATTATTTCAATATCTAAAATTGTTATATTGTTATTGAAATGTGGGAATGTTATCTTTCCTTTATTCTTAAGTTATTTTATATGATTATGTTATGATTCTGGGGCATTGTTTATGAAGATGGGTGGTTCCTTGATAAACTAAGGGCGGGTGATCCCGATATAGCTCTCCAATGAAATGGGTAACGCGAAGGAGTTAAACGTTAAGGTTTCTCCGATGAGATTTAGGGAATATACTGTGATGGGTATTCCAAACGTAACCATGAGGGTTACTCCTTACCTAATAATGTTATGAATGCCTCATGTTACCTTTATGTCTTATGATTTTAATGATTTATTCATGATTTGATGAGGTATGTTAAAGTGCTTATGTTTTATGGGTAAAGTATGATTTCATTGATTCATATGTATACATGTACTCATGTTTCCTTTCCATATTTTTATATCTCTAACAGAGCTTTTTATGCTCATCCCAAGTTTTTGAAATGTTTTTTCACAGGTCAAGGGAAAGGTACATGATAGGATGATAGTGTCAAGGAAGTGTCAAGAAAGAATCCATGTTTTTTTAAATATGTTTCCATTGAAGGGAAAAATGAATACTATCTTTTATGTAACCACTTTGTTTCAATGTGGAATGTAATGCATGTTTTGTGATCTAATTCTCTAAAACTCTAAACTTGAAATGATCCTCAATGTATATTCTTGAAATATATCAAGATTAAGTAATGTTTAAGGCTGGGGCCTTATAGAGATGGTAAGTCATATTTACGTATTAGTATTATTTCCATTTCCCAATGTTAATTATGGAAATAGGGAAAGTATTTTTTTATATTTCCCAAATAATAATAATATAATTAATATCATATTAATTTTTTATATATAATTTTTTATATAATCAATGCTATGTGGTGAAGAAAAACAAATCACATCACTTCGTAGAGATGACATTTCTCATGCACGTGCGAATGATGTTATCATTATCAGGTGCATGGAAAGGTAAGTATGAAAATGATATTTTATTCTTAAATATTAGATAAATTATCCTGAATATAGTATATAAAAATTATTTCAATCATTACATCCAGTCTTGAGATATGGTCGTGGAAAACAAATTATATTGGTTCATGAGGTGGTATCTTTTGTACACACCAATGATTAATTATTTTCTCATTTGATGAATGTGGAGATATATGTTAGTGTTTATATAAACATAATAACATAACAGTATATTTATTGTACTAGATTTATTATATCATCATGGTGGAAAATTATTTTAAGAAAGAGAAAGAAGAAATTAAATAGAAACAATTAATTAAAAATATGTATCTTTTTCGAATGATCTCCTTTGATTAAGACTTTAACAACCCTAAAGAGGGTGTTATGGAGAAAATAAAGACTCTATAATGTGTTCAAGGGATATAGTAAGTGATTTTGGAAGATCATGGATGAACCGATTTGGTTTTTAGATACTATAAAAAGATAAAAATGGGTGCCCATTTATAGGAGTGGGGAGAGGATCTCTTAGAAATCATTCAAATATTAAATCAATATAAATTTATTTTATAATAAAAGGATATAAAATTATTAATTTCTAATATAAGATGATTTTGGGTCTAAATATATTCATACAATAAACATTAGACATGTTGTGACTATTTTTGTAATCCTTATCTTCTTGTTTTAACCCTTATTTAACCTTTTTAATTCTTACTCTGATATCTTCTAATTTACAATTTTAGGTTTAATATAATTACTATAGACTATAATAATAATAGTACATGAGTAATTTATGATATTATATGACTTAAAAATAAATTGGATGAATTTTATATTTTTCTAAAGTTTGTATCATTTAATAAAATAATATTTTTTCTAGAGTATCATTTATGTCAATTTTGATATTATTCAACACTTGACATTTTACAAATAATAATAACAGAAAGATAAATTAAAAAGTAATTTATAAAATATCACTAACAATTAGAAGTCATTTTAAATGTTCTTTTATTATATTAATTATCTAAAATTATATTTCTTTTTGTATTTCTGATATCATTTATTTAATATTTATTTTAATTAAATAATTATTGCAACATTATTGTGAAAGAATTTAATTAAATTATTTTTTATATAAAAATTTAAAAAATATTACCATTAAAAATATAAAAAATATATATTAAAAAATAATTTTATAGTTTAAAATATCCTCTATATAACCTGATATTAATTTTTGTTACTATTTAAAAATAAAAGTTAGAAACAATTGTATTTTTCTTTTAATAAAATTATATAAACATCATACTCTAATCCAAGTGGCTTAAAAAATCATAATTTAATATGAATGACACTTTTTTATATACACTCACTCATAAAATGAAATTAGGACATGTGTTAGGGTAATTTAATAATATTTATAATATTATTTTTACACAAAATTACTATATTTTCCTTTAACCGTTTTAATAAAAAAAATATACTATTCATATTGTCAAAATATAAATGCGACCTATATAAATAATTTTTACCCTATAATTACAAATATGGAAACACATGTTTGTAATTAAAACACATAATTTTTCGAAATTATTTAAAAATTAATCCCACTGACAGAACGACATAACAAGTTTTTAAAGTAAAAACGTTAAAAAGATTGAAATGTTTTTATATCCAAATTCATTGTTAAATTGAATACAATAACATAAATTGTATTAAATAATAAAAAATTTATCTAATTATACATTAAAATAATTCAAACTTATAATTTGAAACTATAGATAAATTTAATGAAAAAAAATTATCAATTTAAATCTAGTATTGTTTCACTATTCATAAAAAACTGGAAAGTTATCAGAAATATATTAAAAAATAAATCAAAGAAAATTTTTAAATTAAAATTTAAAATAATAAGTATATTTTTCCAAATATAATATATAAATGTGTCAAAAACTATATTTCAATGATGTTCTATATCAAAAGGTAGTAAAACAACATTTTTTTGAAATATACTTATTTTATGCATAAAATTTGATTTGTTCTTATATTATGTCTATAAAACATATAAAATGAAATTTAAAAATTATATAATATAATATATATATCATTAATATAATCCAATAAGAGTGATTTAATTATATTATAACCACACTTGTTCACATTTAATTAGTTTTTTAGAAAATAATTTCCATTTATTCTCAAAAGGGTTTCCTTTCATTTATAATTAATTAGACAAAAAAGAATTAATTATATATACAAATGTAAACCATATTTTCATAATTCAGCTAAAAAAATTTATACCTATCATTCTAATGTATATGATATAATGATAACATTTAAATAATTATATTTAGTTACTCACTTAAACTCGATGTGGCGTATTATATACGCTATCAAAAATAGATTCATTTTAAAAATGCATGATGATACACAAAAATTATAATAAATGGATTACTATTGATACTGATAAGTTTTAGAGTTTAATTATGTCTATATAATATATTTTTTGATATGTTTAATTTCAACTTAACCCTTATCATTTTCTGTTAACCCCTGGTAAACCCATTTTTACCTAAACGGTGTTGAATAATTTTTTCTGTTTTTTATATTCATTACTATCAAAAAGTATGTTTACCTTATTAGAAAATATTATTTATAATGATTAAAAATATTGAATCTGTTTTCCCAAACTCCATTCATAGAGATTGAAAAATATAATTAACAATTATTCCTACAGATGTGATGAGAAAACAAGTTTTCAAAGATAAAATGTTAAAAAGAATAAATTTTTTTATATAAATTTTAATTATAAAAATGATTATAAAACATATATTTGATATATTGTAATATTAAATAAATAATTATTCTTTAAAACCCAATTTAACATATAATTTATCTTTACAAATAATTTAAATTAAAATGAATCTTTTAATTAAAATATAGTATTTTCACTATTCATAAAAATTAAAAATTTTCAGAAAAGTAAACAATTATCCAAAGTTAATATCTATATTACAGTTTCAAAAACTGAATGTGAGTTTTTCAAATAATTTTTTTAAATGTTTTAAAAATTAATTTGAAACTATATGTGCAAATCATGACAAATTCATCATTCAGAAAAAATATTCTTTTCCAAAACAACATTTTTTTTATTTTAAATGATTATTATATCATTTTTAATAAATCGATAACCATAATATTCCAAATTAGTATATTAATATTCATACTTTCATATTCAATGGATATATTATAATGGTATACTATATTATCATTTATTTAGATATAAGGTTGTGTGTTGAACATTCTATTCACTACAATGTACTTTTTTCAGAATTTGTGTGTGTTACATTCCCACCACCATAAAGGAATTGAATACTTGAAATTTAAATATGAACTAGTTAATAAAGGTTTTGAAATTTTTGGAATACTATTTTAAAAACCCACATCATAAAAAGGGTTACTAAAATATACTTTTAATAAAAGTGAAAATGAAGTACAAATGTCAGAAGGAATAACACATAACTATGATTTTATGTTGGGGGACATTGGTGGAATGTGAATTTATGGAGATGGATAAAATGATTAAATAATTATATAGAGTGAGAAAGGTCATTGATTACAATAATTTTAATGATAAATGGAATATAATGGACCAAAACCCCATATATACTTGATAAATTACAAGTTCATTTGATTTATAGGATATAATGGTATTATGATCACATTTTGGATTCAAGATACTTCTCTTAAAATTGAGGAATCATTTTTCCTTCAAAGAATATATTGAAATATACATACTCGATAAATTCCTATTTTATAAGAAAAATTTCACCCTTTTTAATTCTTTGATCAAATTCAGAATTCATCTATAACTCCATAAAATGAAAAAATGAATTTTTTATTTTTAAAAAAATAAAACTCCCTATTAATGGATCCTAAGATCCCTAAAATTTTGAAAATTATTTTTTAATATCTCTAAATATTTCTGAAAACAAATCAATAATTTAAATAATTATTTGCTAAATAACACCGCATTTTCATCATTAATATTTTTTGTTAAATAATTTAACTAATTGCATATTAATGAGGATATCACATAGGCCGGTGGTAGTCATTAAACTCTTTTCATCCTTCATTTGTGGGTTTATTCCCCACGGTAATTCTATACAACATGGATTGTCACTCAACATGTGGGTTTTCTTTTTTCCAAAAATATATTAATAAAATTCTTATAATATTCCCATGAAAAAATATAATGGACATATATGAAATAAAATTAGTCATTAAAACCCCTTTTTACTATGGTCTCCAATACATATTTTTTTACAAATTATAATAATCATACTTTAATGTTATTACAATGTCATTAATTAACATATTAAACTTTAAGGATATAAATAGATTTAAATTTATTTCTATAAAATGTCAATTAACTATTCATCAAATATAATATCTACTAAATAATATACTTGCCATAAAGTTCTCTAAAAAATATACTTAATATTGATATACTCAGATATAATAAAAAATAAAAACATCTGTTTAATACATAGAATATATGATTAATATTAAATTTATAAACCAATGATTGTATCCAAAACTCTTAAGTTAATTAAGAAACATATGATTATAAAATATAACGCATTCCTTAGATGTTTCATTATTCTTATAATAAAAATACCATTTACAAAACACTTATATAATTTAATTCAAGAACCATAATACATAAATAAATCATCTAATTTATTTTGACATAGGTCTACAATTAGTTTAGGGTTTAAACATTATAAGAAGGAATAAACATGTTTAATTCCTATGATCCCAGCATTTAACATAATGAATAATAAATTGATCCATAGGATGATATTTATATTATTCCACCATAGACATCATTTTTTCATGGAAATTATATATTTTATAACCTTCATCAACACACATACTACATTTGTCATTCTATTAAGACAATTTCATAGATATATCCTTAAATATTCTTTACATGAATGAATTTGAGCCTTCTTTTCTCTATGAACTCAACCACCCATGGCTCTAGGCAAATATGTCCTTCTCCAATATGGTGCATCTGGTTTTTGGGTATGTTATATGATGTTAATCATACTTCTATTTAAAAAATAAATCATATGGAAAATACCATTCACTTTGGTCATCATATTTCTTGGTGGCTCATAGTCACCATCTCGTCCATCATATTCAATGTTAACATGATTCCTTTAGGTTTGCGCCATTTACTAAAACCAAAAATCATATTGTGAGAAATAATAAGCATTTTAAAAAACCATAGAATTAGTTTGGAGATTTATAAATCATAAAACATTATTTTGAATATAATACACCTTAGGTTTAAATAGATAATTAATTTTCATCATCTATTCAAATCCATCCTAATGGATTATAATGAAAATGAAACTTATCCTAAGAATATCCCCCAGGTGTTTCAAACCAGTTACACCGAAAGTCCTATTTTTGTGCACTATTTGATAATTGTGTGAACCCTGATGTTCCTTTTTTGAGTTATTATACCTAGGTATATTTTTCCTACAATGAAATCCGCATTTAGTATCCAAATAGGGATGTATTTCAAGGAAAAATCACACAATTCCTACCTTACCAAAACATTATAATGAACATATATTCTTATCACCAATTTATAACAAAGGATTATATTTCATAATATATGTTTTCTTAAATCTAGTTCAATGGTTTCTACTAAACATTCTATGATACCATCATTAGATACCCTGACCTATGTAACCTAATGATTATGTATAAATTATTTCATTAGAATAGGATACAAGGAATCATAACACAAAGGATGTAATAGTGTAGTAGTTTTGGTATACATGATACAAACATGATTACCATAATAAATTTGAAAGAAAAAATTACATCATAATTTTTTTTTCTGATAATATAATTATTATATATCATATATCCTTATATATCATTAATAGTACACGTACAAGATTCCTTGTAAATGATAAAAAATAATTTTGATTTCAAATGACAACAAATATTAAGTAAAATTTAATCTATCATGAATCAATATGCATAATCAACATAGAAATTTAAATAAATAAAAACACATTCCATTTAAATAACTTGAATATCATGATATGATAATTTATATTCGATATGGAAATGTAAATAAGAAACCAAAAATTCCTTTTAAAAACATTATTATAAATATAAGATAATTCATAATCAACATGTCATGTAAAATAAGAGAAAAAATATTCCAGTTAATCAATAAATTATGAATGGAATGCATATAGAGATAATATCACTATGAAAATATCATGTATAATAACAATTAAATTCATAATGATGTAAATTCTTAATAATGGGACAACAGGAACCTAGGAATCATGTTACCTCTTTGATCAAGACCATTCCTCTATTGAATTTAAAACTAATGGGAATGTATACCCTTGAAACCCCATTAATTAAGGATATATAACTAATTTGTCTTATAAGTCTACCTATACATCAAGGGGCTATCTATAACCAGGTCCCACCCAAATATTAATGGTCATATCATTCATCATATAACTAATGACTGATTTAATTCAGGAACACCATGCTTTATCAAAAAATATATATATTGGGTAAAGAATACAAATTTATCACCATTAACCAATATAAAACAATAAATTTTAATATATAACACCATATGGCTAAGTGATATATAGATTACAAAATAAACATACACATGATAAATACTATTTATATTTAGGGGAAATTTAATGTCTAATGATTATATATATGTGCATATTTTAAGGGAATGTTAATGATAAAGAAATTGAATAAAGAAAGTGAGTGTTAATACCTTTCTTGGTCAAAACAATCATAAATCATCCATTTAAATAATATGGATAGTATAAATCCAACATATTAACATTTTATTAAAAATAAATGGGTTTTTTCATTGACAAATTGAAATACAATAAAAATATTTTTAGAACATTATTGAGGAAAATATTTATTTCATTTTGAAAAATAACATTTAAATACTAAATGTTAACATATCATTTTGAAAAAATGATGATTTGGAAATAACCTTTTAAAGTTATAAATTATTCATTAAAACATTTAGTGGTCATGATGGTAGAAAATTTCATACCTGTTGAGTTTGTTAAGAGAAATATTCCCTTCACATTTTCTGTAAAATCCAAATGCAAATTGTTTTGAAAATGACATGAATATTTCATTAAATTAATTTTTTAAAATTTAAAAATGTTTAAACCATTATTTAATGAATAATTTATAAAGTATAAATTCAAATTTTAAATAATTTTGTAAAATATTATTTGTGGAAGAAAATGTATATCTAAAGGAAGAGTGATATGAATCCAGGTTTTCTTTAAAAAATTTCCATAATTATTTAATGTAAATAATAGTTAAAACTGGTAATATTACATAAAAATATCTTGAATGACCAGATGAAAATGAAATTGAATGATTTTATTATTAAATGATAAAATAATTCAATTTATCTGAAACCCATGAACAAATATCCGTGATTGGAGTGAGATCTTGAAATAAACCCTTGAAATGATAATACAATTGTGGTGAAAATTAATTAATGAATAGATTATTTGTATCATATATAGATAAAAATAAAACAAGTAGAAATATAACATATGATATTAAAAATTCAATACATATATAATCTATTAATATCCAAGTCAATGATTATGTAATATATCCCATTGAAAAATAATTGAGTTATAAAATTATTAACCTCTTAGTAAATTTCATTTCAAATCACCATGGATGATATAAATGAAATGAAAACATAATATACCATGAATTATTAATAATTTATGATATTATATGTAATAGTAGAAGAATATACACCATATGAACGAAATTAGGTGCATAACATTACAATATTCCTCAATATAAGGTAAATTGTGAAAAAGTTTATTACCTTACAGTTCATTTTGGATGAACATGATTTATCAAATGGAATAGTGATGTAAAAATTTCCTTAAATTATAAAAAAACTATATCAGTATTTATGATATGATATAAGATCATTTTTAGCATCTTGACTACCATTTGTTAATAATTTATCATTATATTCATTGGTTCAAGTATTAATCTCTTTATTTTTTAATGCATGTTTTGTTATGAAAGATCATTCCGTTGTGCATATTGTTTAGTTAAATAATATCTAGGTTAATAATCCTGAAATATCTAGATTATTTACATATCAATTTTACTTTTAATAATAATTCTAAATGATGGTTTTGAATAACGATACACATTATGATCAAAGAGATGGTATGTCATACATAGACATGAGTAATATATCCATTTTTAGTGATTATTATGGAAAGAGGGTAAGTAATATTTTATCCTTACAGAATGATCATTATATCAAAAATACCATTGTATTTATTTATATATAATTATATATCATACAAGTGTTTTGGTGATGAAAAGAGAGTCACATTGTTTGGTGAATGTGGTAGTCCACACATACACATAAAATGTTATCATCTTTCAGTGAGTGAAAGGGAATGATTTAGAATGATATATTATCTTTTATAAATTATAAATACTTTATTAATATAATAATTATCTCATTTATATCACATAAATTAATTATATATATATCTTTACTACCTTCCTGAAAAAAATTAGTGAAAAATGAATCACATCGCATCGTGAGGCTATAGTACGTCATACACATGTAGAACGTTATCGTATCCCCTATAGAATGGAATACCAAAAAGTTATATATGATATAATTACTCTCTAAGAACAATTATTCTGTAAATTTAAAATTAATATTTTATATAAAATATCATATCAATGTATTAGATGTGGTAATGAAAAAAATGGCATCAGTTCATGAGATGGTTGTCCACTGTACACATAGATGCTGATTTTTAACCCATTTTATTGAAGTGGGGATGGTTTTAGGTCATTAACAAAAAATAATAACACATAAGTATATTATATATTCTTTTTTATTATATAATATTAATTGAATAAGGTTTCATAGTTGTAGAATAAAAAATTAAATAACAATGCATAGTTAGGAATTCTACCTCTTGACAAACCACCACATTAGAATTACACCTAAAGTATTCCTAGAGATGAAAAAGATGGGGGAACGAGAGAAGAAGGAGTAGCTCCTAGCGTCTAGCGATTTCAAAACCCTAAATCATCCTTGATTATTGAATCTATAATCTTATTCCACGAATCAGGATGTGGCTTGGTATGAATCATTGTATTTAAAGAAAATTAAGGAAAACATCAAAGGCGAGGGACTCGCATCTTTCTCTAGTTTCTCAATAGGTTCTATCGTCTCTCTCATAAATCCTTCCTCTCAAAAAATTGTCATGAAAGAAAACATAGATCATGTATAGGCTTCAGATGGCACTGTTGTGGAGAGGATTGATCTGTGTAAGTATTCTATAATAGCCCAAATTTCTTTATCAAAAGGCATGAAACCATGGAAAGTCATGGATTTGGTTTCCCGGATTGCTGATATTTGGGGATTATTGGATTTAAAAAGGGTTTCCTTAGGATGTGGTTTCTTCCAATTTTTATTTCCCTCTACGGAGATGAAGGAGCAAACCTGGAGTGTTAGATTAGTTCATCTAATCCTAGTTATCTTATGACAGCATGAATGGAGATTGAATTTCAGCCTCAATGATTTCAAGACACATGTGTGTATGTTTGAATTATAGTTCATGGTATGAAATGGGTCCTATGTAACTATGAAATTATTTTTTATATAGCTTATGTAGTTGGTACTCCTATTAGATAAGATAGTGTCACTAAATATGTTTATTTTGGACACTATGCATGGATCTTAGATGAAATTGACTTAACCTCTACCCAGATAGATATAGTGGTAATCTCCATACTACAAGATGAGATTAATCTTCACATTGAATTTTAAAAAAATTGCCCTGTTTTGTGAGTCCTGCAGAGATATAGGACATGATAATTCAAATTTTAGAAAGGATTGGATGTGCACAAAGTTTCTGATTAGAGGTCATGAGACTCAACATTGTAGAACAAAGATAAATGATGTTGGTCCTTTTAATAATCTGTTTTGTTGAAAACAATCGTCTTGGTACTGTTCCTAAAATGAAAACTCCTCTTAATGGAATGGTTAAGAATATATCTAAAAGGCCTTCTCATGATGTCCCATGTTCTAACCCTGTGTACCCTCCTTTAAATTATGAAGGCTTAGCTTCTATGTTTAAGAAAAATCCCCCTCTTTGAAAGATTGAAAACTAGGTTACTAATATTCCTGTTAACTCTAGATACCAGTCTTGGGATGATTGTACTGATGAAATATTGGCTACTGATGGAGTTTCTTTTAAGGATGATCTATCTAAGGGTATTTTTAAAGCTTATACTGGCGTTGATTCTAATGACAGTTAAGATTCCAAATTGTTAGAGGCTCAAGTTGTAGTGGACTCTTATTATTGGAAACAACATGTTATGGGGTCCTCACAAAATTGTAATGGAAAGGAAAAGATAGAAGCTATTTCCCACATGAAGTCAATGAAAAAAAGGATGCATATTTCCCAGTTTCATAAGCAGTGTGATACTACACTTGATAAGAGTTATGATCTTGCATCCCCTATACTGGCTTGTTCATCTCTTGTCATGCCTTTTGAGGATGCTACAGGTAATATTCTGGATCCTAATAATTATTTGTTCTCTGATACTCTTCTTTTGGACCAAAAGGGTGGGAAACCATATTACAACATCTTTAAGCACGCTAAGGATGATGTTTGTATCCCAAAGAGGATATCTAGATGTAATGAATCACTACTAGAGTTTGGGTTGTTCATTAAATTGTCCAGTGACTTGACTAATATTGTTCAGTACCTATGAACAAGTTAAACTAATCTTGCAAGAGCAGTTTCCACTATTGTATGTGACAAGCAGTTAGTAGTTGATATCCTGACACCCACTGTTTCAGTTTTTTAATCATCCAACTCTGATATGGATTAACTAACAACAGTCCCAACGGTAAAAGAAATATTGATAACAAAGGATAAAACTCATAACTCGTTTGAACTCCTTGATTCTGGTAGTAGTGAGAATGATGGGATGGCTACTGATATTATGCCTCTTAAAGACACAAACACTGTCACGGATGTAGGGTTACCCATTGACGGATATGGGCTATAGATGGTGAAAACATGGAGGATGGGTCTTCATCCACGTGGCTGAGGAGGACACTCAACTAATCATATCATAAACACCCAATCTCGAGGAATGTGATTATTTATGTATTTCTATTCTACTCCTTTAGTTGGTACCATGATCTGTTTGTTTTTCATCCCCTTGTACTTTATTTTGTTGATTAATAAAGGAGTCGTTGTGCCTCAACCATTATAAAAAAACTGAATGTATTCCTAGAACTGATTTATAATGAAATAAAGGCTTATAAGATTGTGATATAAATGTTTTGAAGTTATTTGGTTCGATCATCAATGAAACAAAACGTATGAAATTGTGAAGATGAGGTGAGAGGGTGGTCCATTTACAAGTGGGGGGAGTGGCACACTTCTAATGTTTGAAAATAAAAATGTACAACCACAATTCTCACGTGAAAAGGGTCGAAAATGGATTACTATAATGAATATAAAATATGGGCTAAAAATATGAGCACCCAATAGATTTTTCAAATGAATTTTGGAAAATTTATCCCATATATGTTTTTTAACCCCCTTGTAATCCCATTTTTACCTTAACCATAACAAATAATTTTTACTATTTTTAATATTCATTATTGAAAAAATAAAGGTATAACATATTAGAAAATATAAATTAATATGATTCCAAATATGATACAATTTATTCTAAATTTCATTCATAAAAATTTGAAAATATAATTTAAAATTAATCATGTATATATACAGAGAATGTGGCTTTCCTTGAGTAAATCTTCAAATGTTTACAAAGTTTTTATATCAAAATTAAATATTAAAATGATTAAAATGACCTATATTAGTTAAATTTATATATAACTAAACTTATTTTACTCTATATGAAATTTATAATATAATTTTACTTTATAAATAATTTAAAATAAAAATTATTTTCAATTAAAATTCATTATTTTCGCTATTCAATAAAAATGAAACATTATTGAAAAATCCAAAAAAAAAATCACAGTAAGATAATTTTTATATGTTGACCTAAAAAATTAATTTTATTTCATAAAAAAATTATAAACATTTTAAATATTAATTTAAAATTATGTTTGCAATAAATGACTAAGCCACTTTTTAGAAAAAAGAAATTTTTTCAAAAATATTTCTTTTTTATTCAAATGATTCTTATTTTATTTATATGAAATAAATAAACATAATATTAGTAATCTATTTACTAATATTCATACCCAAAAAGGTAATATCTAGTTCAAAATGGTATACTCTATTATAGTTCATTTAGACATGGGTTTTCAGGTTTTATACATAATCAAATAAAATGTTCTCATTTTTTAATATTTGGGTGTTTCATAAGTAACAATACATTAATTTTTATTCTTAATTTACACTCAGTAATGTATTTTTATTATTTCATTTCTATAAATTTTTTAATATAGATATGACCATTTTTTAAAATTTTCCTTTTAAACTTTTAATAAAATATATTTTATTTTAAAGGTAGAGAAAATGTTTTGAATCATGTTTTTTAGTGAACGGATTTTGAAAAATAATGCACCTATGAATGGATTTTATTCTAAAGTGATGAGTGAAGTGTTTTTTTATAAATTATATTTATAATTTATTTTTATTTTCTTGATCAAGGTACATAAAAATGTAAAATTCAATATGTATGTTTTAAATGAACTATTTAATAAAAGTGGATTGTTTTGAGACAGTGTCAGTATAATATACCTTCTATTTACATAATTTTAGATTAATATCCATTACTTATTATAATAAATCACACCCCATAATCTATATGTTTATTTTTATTGGAATCTATATACATAACTGACTCACTCTACAACATCTTAAACATATATCAAATATATTCTTCATATGTGATACACTATTTTACATATTATACATAATATTCCACTTATTTATATAGTTAACAAAAACATAATAAAGGGTGATCTCAAATTCTCTCTAAGGGTAAAAATAATTTATTCCAATTGATGATCATAACTGATAATAAGATAATCATATGGGTATGTGAACATAATAAATGTCAAAGAATATAACATAATATAATTATACCATATAAAAAATAGATCCAAAATAGTCTATCATGGAGAAAGAATTAGTCATAACATCAAAAATATGGAATAGGAGTTCGGGACCATGAGTCATTATCATAAAAATTAAATTAATAAAATATAAATAAAAATTTTCCATAAGAGTGTCGCAAACAAAAGAATTAAAATCATTTTCTTTTTCAAGGATCACTGCTCATATAATCATTACATTGTGAATAGTTTTCATTGGTGGATTGAGTTCACTCAAAATTATCATGAAAGTTTATTAAGATAGTTTCACTCCTCAGTCCCATTTAATTCATATCGTGAGATATAAATCATCAACCAATGAATTCTGGGTTAAATAAATTCTATCCAACCAATCATATAATGAAAACAATACATTTTTCTTCCCGATGACCGTGAAAAAATTTATAATCCCATCATATCTTAGTTGATTGATGGGAAATAAAAATATTTCATAGATATTACAAAAAAACATGAAAATAATCATTCCTGAAAATGATGTAGGATATTGTCATTAGACCATGTTTATAATGATGAAAAAAAACATTAAATTATGTTGAAATATATGAGGAATAATTTTATAATAAATTTAAAAAATTATTTGTAAAATCATACAAAATAATATTTTAATGGAATTTAATTAAAATGAAATAATTTTCAAAATTAATGGGGATAATAATTACATTTGGAATACAATAAAAAATGGAAATGAAATAGTCATTTAAAAATAGATATAATTTTGGAAAAATGTGATCTTGTGGATGTCAATAAAAAGGAGGGTTATTTACACGGTTTTTCTGAGAGATTCAATGATAATATAAAAATACATGTGAAAATAATTAAACATATTTCCTCCAAAAAATACATAAAAATTTAAAAGAAAATAGAAAATTCCTTATATAATCATTAATTCATATAGAAAGAAATTTATAAAAAAATTCCTTATATAATAATTAATGTATTAGTCTATTTTGGATGAATTCCTACAAAGCCTTTGGGTCATGTTATTTGTATCTACGCCAATGGTCCATGTAAGGGTTCCCCCTAATCCCTTGAATGGGGTATTATCAAAAAACAAAAACATTTTATGGGATTTTGGATATTTAGTAAAAAATAAGATATAATGTTCTCTCCACTTATAATCAACCTCTTTGTTTAATTTTGAAAACAAGTGAAGTGAAGGAGAAAAAAATATTTTAAACTTATAAATAATCAATAAAAATGAATATATCTTTAATTTTAGACTTAAATCACATGATATGCCCTCAAATATTAATTTATATATTGATAATTTCAAATTCAATATGAAATTGGATAATAAAAACTTACCATAGACTTTTTCTTAGTCAGACATTTGATAACTCCCTCTATAACAAAATATGTTTAATTTTTCATTAATATAATAACATTATTCCTAGTTATTTTATATAATACTATTAATTTAATTAATTATTACTAATAAATTAATAAATTTATATTAAAATAATATATTTTGGTTTCAACTAGTCTATTTTTTCCATTCCTGATACGATTTTGGGAATTTTCTCCTTACACACTATTTTTGGTTTCAGCAGTAAAACAATATTCATAAAGATTTATAATATTATTTTAATATAGTTCTATAGTCTCATGGAAATTTCATGTTACCTATGTCAATGGTTCTCATGAATCATTTAAAAATATCATTTTTGAAAATTTAGATTCAATAAAATAAATTTATTTTTTAATGTTTATAAATATAAATCTTACCATGCCAAAATTATGAAAACATATTAATTTAATCATTATTATTTATTCATACTCATATTAATGATTTATAATTCATCCATTTTATAAATATTATTACATCATTCATGGTGTTCATTAGAAAAAGCTATTATATATAAATAATATCACTTTTTAAAAAGTATAATC
This sequence comes from Viscum album, assembly GCA_963277665.1. NCBI lineage: Eukaryota > Viridiplantae > Streptophyta > Magnoliopsida > Santalales > Viscaceae > Viscum > Viscum album. Next base: position 378,207,693 of record OY728130.1, on the reverse strand, counting down.
ATTTTAAGAAATAATTATTAAATTGATATCATATATTAATGATGATTTGAATAATTAAGATAATGAATGACAATTTTCAAAACAGTATGAGTAAAAATGAATAATTGAATCACCTAATATATATCCTCTTAGAAATTATGTATTTGGGGAACCTTCTTGGGACTACAGGTTCCAAAATGTGATAGAATATTATCCGTGATATAATTTGGGAAATGATTTAGGAGAAATACAATGGGAATGGTTATTTTTTTGTGTATAGGTGGGGTCCTTTTAATGATGTTCTAGTGTGTAAATTTCACAAATACCCATTACATAATGTACAAGGTATACATTTCTAAATGTCACATGCGCACTAGTGAAGAAAGAATAGATTACTTATATAGGGGGTAATGAAAACCATTATCTATCCACTTATAGACAATATTTTGTAATATTTTATAACGTTATTCTTAATGAAACCTTATTACCTTATTTTTTTCATGATCATGGCTGGTAAATTTTAACATTCATAAAATATTTATGTATACAAATAAAATTGACCTCACTATAATATTTGGAAATGATAATCCAAATACTATAACCATTTCAAAAGATATAATTTTTAAAAGAGATGAAAATTAAATTTAAAATAAGTACACATAATAGAAGGAAACAATTTTCAGGAAAATAGATTTTTATCTGTATATGTAAACTTATAAATAGTATTTACCATATTATAGTCATTATATTATTGGTAATTTTATTGAATATAAACATAAATAATTCATTTCATTAAACTCTATTTATAAAATACATTGAAATTTCTATCTAAGTAACAAAATATATTATAAAAAATAGAAACGATGTTTTTAAAGAAAAAATCATCTTTATCCATGTATATTTTAATTAGAATTACTTATTTTAACTTAATTATATTTACATATCATTTCACGAATTTTATCAATAAATAGTATTAATATCATTCTTACTAAATTAATAGATTAAAAATCATACTTAATTAAAGGGTTTCTTCAAAATAAATGGTAGTTTACATAGCAAATTAGAACCATATATATTTATTAAAAATAATTTTCTAAATAATTTTTTTAATTTAACTATATTTTAATTTATTTTGTGTTGTGTTACAAAAATTAATTACTCACATTAGTTAAATCTTTAATATATTACAAGATATCTAATATATCAGATTTATTTAAAGGGTTATATATACTAGAATCATAGGGTTTTACATGTTTTTATTTTATTATATGTATTCTCTAAATGAAAAATTAAATAGAAAAAGAAAAAATGAAAATAAATTGTAGATTATTATTATAGGGTTCCATATATGATTGTAATTTTATTTGGTTTTTTTATTGTAGAATCATAAGGGAATCCGTATTTCGTAAGGTTATTTGGACATTGATTACTTATTATTTGTTTTGGTGCTTGGAGTTTCATATCAAAATATTGTACATCATTTTAGGATAAATTATATATTGTGAACTATATTTTTTTAGATAGTTAAATAATTTTCAGATTAATTAATAATTTGTATTTTTAAGGATGAAAAATTATATGGTGTGAAGATATCATTAAATTATATGCTAATTATATTAATTACTATGTAATAATGATATATATTTGAGTTCTAAATAGTGAAAACATATGTTGGATTGTTTGATTAGAAGTGGAGATATGGGGGGTTTGGTTTAGAATTATATTTTAATATAAGTGGATAGAAATGGGAATGTTTTTTAAGATTTATGAGGATTTAATTATGTCAGGTTATATTATTAATCCTTTTTAGGAGGTTTAATTTATATCTAAAATCTATTAATGACACTTATTACCAATTATATTTTTAATATGTACTTAATGGGGGTGATGAAATAAGGGCAAGTCGAGGTAGATCACTGAGTACCCAGTGATGTCGTTCTGAGTACGTACTGTTCCAAATAAAATTTTATATTTAAAATGAAGGTTACATATATTTTCACCTACATAAATTTTAATTAAAATTATGGTTTATTTAGAACCATTTTTTTAAGAGAGATATACACATTGGATGATCGATCCTTCCACTAATTTTCCTAAATTCATCATTTTCCTTAATCCATGGTGTTTATTATAGATTTTATTTAACTATATAATTTAATATTCCTTGTTCCATCTGTTTTACCTATTTAATCTATCCCCTTTAACTTTTTTAGGTCTTATTTTGTAATTTCATTTGAGATCTCACTCAGGATTTAAAAAATTAATCCAATCCATTGGGATGTCTTCTATCTTATCTCAAGAAATCCAATGGTTTTTTCTTTTGTATATAACTCATTTAATTAATGGTTTTATCTTATTGGTTGATTTACTAAATGAACATCATTATAATAGTATTAAATTATATTTTTTTATGTTATGTAATTATGGGATTTTGATAGTTTTTTATCAGGAGATGTCATTTAGTTTTTTTCATCAGTTTTTTAGGTTTAGTAGTTCTTTTATTGTGATATATATTTAACTTGTGATTAATAGTAATAAAGTTTTCTTTATGGATTCACAAAAGATACCAAGTTGATGCTTGACTAAAAAGAGCTCCTCGATGGATGTTTTTTTGTAGTCTTAACCCTATATATTTTTATTCATGTTATACCAACTATGAGACAACAAACTTATTTCTATATTATTATTGAATTATAAAAATTTATTTTAATTGATTTAATGATTCTATTTGAAAACACTATAATTTTATTACTTATTTTATATAAAATATTCAATTAATGTTTTATTTATTGTGTTTTTTCCATTTAATTCTTTGATTATTTTAGATTATGTGCCCTAGATATTACTTGTTTTTACAACTCATACACTGCATATCAAAATACATGAATGTTGATAAATTTATTATTTTATGATGATTTTTATTATGTATAATATTAATGAAAGTATAATTATTTCATTGAAATGTTATATTATTTACCCACTATAATGAGAACCTTGATGTGATTTGATGATATTAATAAACATATATTCTATGGATCACTTTAGTCAAAGATAATGATTGTAAATATAGTGTTTGAGGTTTATAAGTAATTCAGACTTATTATAATTATAATCTCAATTGGTAATATCTAATAGTTTAGGTTATGAGAATATTATAACTAATAGAAATTTGACCTGTTTATGTTTAAAATGATATTTCCATATGTGGAAATGTGTATTTTTACTTATACACGAGGTTATTATTAATTTATATCATGAATTTCATAATTTATAACATTGATGAAAACCATGATGACGTGTGATCATGTAAAGGTTGGATATATTTTTTGTTCCATAAGTTATGTGATATTAATTAGTTGGTTATGAAGGATATACACCTTCTAAGATAGAATTGTGATATATTAGGACCAATCAAGGAAATGAAACATTCTAGATAAGTTTTTGACTATAATGATTTATCAACAAGTTTATTTTAGGTAGTAAATTAATGATATATCAACATTATTTATGGATGAAATATGTAATCTGACATTAATGATTAGATATTGGGAAAATCAGTTTTAATTAATCATTATATTTATTTTTGAGGTTGTTGTCTTAACAATATTAATTCCCTTATATATGGGTAACATGACATGTTTCTAGACGCCCATCGTGGACTTCAAGTCATCAAAACTATTTCCAATAAGAAATAAGAATACATGGTTACACACTATGGGTATCTAGATAATAATTAAAATATTGATTAAATTTCATATTAAAATTGATATTATTTTCAAGACAATGGAATGATAATTATTTGGTTTATGTTGATAAAAAAACCAATCAGCAGTTATTCCATTTGTAACAAATCTGTATTGAATATCAAATAAACATATATATACTCGTTTTTTATATAATATTCAACCATTTATAAAACAATATTGATTATTATTTATTTAAATACTTTTTTAATAAATTTATGATAAATATATATGAGGATTTATTTGTCGAGTTTATAGTCCATATAAAATAACATAATTTATATAATACCATTTAAATAAATATTTATTTAATTTTAAAATGAAATTATATTTATATATCTTTATGTCTATTATCTTTGTGGAAATAATAATAAGAATTCAATTATTCTTATTATGTGTTATTTTTATATCCAATTATGAAATTTTTTATGGGATTTTTTGAAATAACTAATTTTTTTAACCTTTTAAAATAACGGAAATTGTATCAATTATATGGGAAAAGATTTTTTTTCAAAATTTCTTGTCTAGAAAAAATTATATCAAGAACTATGGGAACTATTATATGAACACTCTCATGAATGTGAGATGATGATACTCCTCCACCCTCTCAGGACTAAGAGAACTATATGTAATCCTTACTGACCAAAGTGATTCTTGTTGTTAACGATGTTGAAAGATTTAGGATGTTGGATCATTCACACTAGAAACAAGAGATCGAATAATTACATTTTTGGTTTTTGGATCATGTGTAAATACTTCAATATAGATTTTACTATTCATAATTTAATGAAATTATGGTATGAAAATAAGGTATTCAAATTTAACTACAAATAATGAATTAAATATGTGGTAGTTATTATGTTAATAATTTATTTATAAACTATATTCTCATGTATGAAATCAATAAATATTCTAAGGCTATGTTAATTCAACTATAAGGATTTAATCTACATAAAAAATGAAAAACACTCTTGGGAAAGAGTCCACCTACTTCAATTTTTTTCTAGAACGAACGAGTGGGTTCATATAGATAATATATAAATTTATAAATATTTAATACTTGTGTATTTCATTGAAAAATAATTTATATTGTTTTCAATTTCATTTATTCATTCAAAAATATGAATGGGAGGAAAATAAGATCATTATATTTATTATAATCATCAAAAATAAAAATAAAATATTAATAACACACAAAGATCACATTTAGAGCTAAATATAATTATTAATGGAAGAAACTGATGCATTCAATGTAATGGAATAATGAAAAACACTAACCATGGTCCGACACATAAAAAAAACCATGAAAATTATGGCATGTCATGTGGGAGAATAGTATTCCATACAATTAAACAATAGGTATTCACACCATTTGGAACACATATTTAATAGGTCACATGGAATGTGGATAATGTTAAATCCATGTTACCCTCACATGGTTAGACTCCATAGAATTACAAAATCCGTGTGGTAAAATTATAGAACCATTAATTAATATAGGTTTTGTAGTGACTGATAGTTAACAAACATAGCCTAGTTGTGATTAAATTACTTATTGTTGTAGTACATTCCATGAAAAAAATAATGCACCTTGTATAATACATTTTAATTCCCAATGTTTGTTTTGGATTTATCTAGAAAAATAGATTTTATAATGTATAGATAATTGTACATGAAGATTAACTCATACCCATTCATGCAAGATACACACCTAGTATGGTGTTTTATAAAATTCAGACACATAGAAATAAATATTATTTATAGATAAATTTAATTAAAAAATATCTAGCTATTTACACTTTGAGAAATAATTTTTCCCTCAAATACATGAAAATTGGTTTTAAGTAGATCCCATATAATTAAATTCATAATTTAACTATTTTCCATATTATTATGGTAACTCACAAAATATATGGTCATCTTACGCATAATGAACTTCATAGGTATTTCCAATAGCATATACCACATATATTTAAGGAATTTTTGGTAGTCATATTTCAATGTTCTCTATATGGCTAGGTTGATAGATTATCATCACGTGAAATATCAAAAGATGATTTCTAGGTGTGAATTTATTTTTAGTATACAATACACTATAAACACTATAAAATGCGTAGTTCGCACACCATGTGAGTAACTATTGGTCTTAAAAAACGTCCATACATTAAAAGTTGTTGATTTAGAGTATATCAATTTGAAAATTGTTCCTATATAATGTATTATTTTTTATAAGATTTATCCACGCCAATTTATTTATTTTTCATGACATAACCATTATATAGATAGTGTTAGGAAATTCTCCCTTTAAATCACGTATTGGTTTTTGAATTTATATCCAAATATTTTGTATGTTTTTTTGAAAATTCACCACAATTCAAACATTATTCAATTCTATGCATTATTTCCCAAGAAACATCCATCCCCAAAGATAAAATATTATTAATAGTCTCATTTTTATATTAGAGTAATATTTTGACTCTAAAAATAATGATTAGTTTATGTTTTAACAGTAATGACATCATGCCTTAGAGAAAGAGTAATCCATTATGAACCATTATCTTTAGTTCCACTTATAAATCCCAAAATGGTTTATACCATAGGATGGGGGTTAATTATGGTATTTATATTTAAAAATTACCACATTTTGATGATATTGTTCCATAGTTATTGTGGAAACATATCTCATTCATAATCATTCTAATGATATTAATTAAAAATGGATAATCAAATGGAATTTTCAATGGTTTTTGAAAATGGGAATATCTATCAAGCATGAATGTCAATGCTTCTATACACATGAAGCACTAAATTTATCTAATTTTCAATTATAATTTTTAAAGTAGACATAATGAACATTATGGTCTAAAGGCCTGAATAATGGAAGCCTCGTTTCTCTCTTAATAAAATGAAATACATTAATACAGATATTACTCTGTTAAGATTCCATTTACCGTAGTTATATACTATATAATGAGAAGTGAAATACCCTAATAGAGAAAAATATAAAAAAAAATAACTATACCAGTTTTCTATTAGACATTACTCATGCCTCCCAATACACCTGATGTTGTGGACCAAGGTCCATGAGGACACTATGGGGAGACAATTCCCTCATATAATAATACAAAAAATAGTGTACATAAAATAAAATAAACCACATCCATATAAACATTGCAACAAAGTAAAGTGAATATAAAATAAATAAAAAAGCACATAGAATGATATAATGATGGTGTTGGGAATACCAAAATCATAATCCCCTATGAGTGTATTATATACATGAAATACCAAATAAAAAAATATTAATTATATCAGTGTACAACGAACTAGTCTAGAGTCCTTCTACGTTCCGTCAATAAACTGCATCATAGGAATCAAAAAAATCACCAACAAAGTGATTTTCCATGTAACTTTCACTCTAAAAGAAAATAAAAGTATATAATATTTTAACTAAGTGTTATGGCTACTTGAGTAGTGTGTGAGTACAAATCTATCAACCACAACTAATAATGTCTAAACCTATAACTAGTGTATGCTACTGTGTATACACATATCCAATGGAATAGTAGAAAAAAAAGGAAAAATATTGAAATTTTAAAATAAATAGTTAATAATTTATGGACTGTCTCTCGAGTTATAAAGTTACACCCTGGCCAACTAAAGCTTATTTTTTCCAACCCGTCTGCTAAAAAATATATCATAGAGTGGTAAATACTTAATGTAAAAAAGGGATTTTATTATTTAAATAAATCATGGTACTAATATTAATTATTCAACATTACACATACCATGTGTAAGAAACATTTGTTCCCAAATCATTAGTCTGCCCCTAAAACATGTATAAATTTCATTGGGGTATAGGGAGTTGGTCTTCTAACTAAAACAAGGATTCATACCTCTATTACAATATTCAAAACCATATACAATACTACTAGATCTCAAACAATCAGCGTAACAATGAAACCATGGTTATAGAGAATTAAACTGACATCATATACCTTTCCATCATCTACCAATTTCTAAGGACAAACAAAGTTTACTTTAAGAACATTTAAAAACAATAAATAAAAAAAACAACATTAATTATTCACTAAGTACCAAATGGGCCCTTAACACCAAAACATGGCTCCAAATTCTATGTACACATACATTTCATGCCTCCCTTAAAAAATTTGTCAACCTTTTGGAAATCAAAAATAAGGCCAAGACCTAAATTTATTTTAAATCCTTCAAAAAAGACATTATATAATTTTTACCAAAGGGGAACCCAATAAATCATTTTGATTAAAAATATGAAATTAATTTAAATACCCCCTCTTAAATAACTTTTATGTCACCACTTAATTTTAAAGAAGTATTCACCATTAATATAGTCATCACTCACTGATAACCATAATTGGTTCAAAAACATCATACACTATTAAAACCATATCATAAATACTCACATTAATTTCATTTAATCTTATCACGTAAAAATATTTCATCAAATCCTTTTAATGTGTTATAAAAAATTTATTCCTTAGTTATTCATGTAACACCTTGTGATTTTAAAAGTATAAAATTACATTCGGTAGCATTTGTTACATGTAATACTAAATTAACATGCATTACAAGAAATTATTATTTTATCTTTCATTAAACAGAAAAATTATTCTATCTTATTTTATATGCAATAACAAGGTCCTTCGATAGCTTGCATTACATGGAAAACGTAGTTTTACCGAACAATAATATACTATTAATATTTTTTGAAATGAAAATTATCTACTATACTTTTAATTAGAGGTTATAAATAATATTAACTAACTTATGAAAGTAAAATTTTTAATTATTCTGAATCTAATTAAATATAAACGAATATATAAACCAATTGAATTTAAAGGAAATATTTTTTTCAAACCCATTTTTTTGTGTTAATGATGTTATATATTAATAAAATAAATAAATAAATATTATTGTATGATCATAAAAAAATTTATATATATTATATATTCAATAATTTTTTTACATTATTCAGTTGATATTTTTTGCATAAGATAATAACAAATCCAATTTTATGCATAAAAGAAATATATTTCAAAAGGTATTTTTTTCCGCTTTTAATGGTGTACTTGTCTTAATAACTAAGGTTTGTAAAATTTATGAATTTTAGTTGAAAAAATAATTTTTCTAAAATAAAAATGTCCAAATTATATTTGTGTAATTTTTTAGTATTTTTCAGAAAACTTTCACTTTTATGTAGAATAGTTTAAAAATAATGGATTTTAATTGAAAAATGACTTTTAATTTAAATATTTTATAATATTAAATTATGTATTAACAAAAATTTAATGTATTATTAGTTAAATAATAATTTTTTAATACAGTTTATATCATTTTAAACGTTTTTATATTGAATTAACATATAAAAAACATAGTAAACTTTTGAGCATTTTCAATTAAAAACCTACGGTTTCATCACACCCATTGGATTATTATTAATTGAAAATTTACCACTTATATGCTATGAATATTATAAAATGTATTATATATTTTGAATAAAAATAATTTATAATGTCTAATTGGGTGAGGATGATGTTTTACCAAAAATATTATTAAAAACAATTATAATTAATTACAATGATTACTTTTTGGTTAAACTTTAATCATAAGAGACCATATAACCTAGAAACATATCCATCACCCATTGTATTGACATATTTATATTTAACCCATTATATGATATTATTTTCTCTTTATTTTATACTTTTTATAGGTAATAATACTTGTTCACCTATGATTTGTTTTAAAAATATCATGTGTCATTTCCCCGCTAATAAAATGCCACCAACTCTCCTCCTCTATTCACACCTCTAAAGCCATTTGGATCAAACAATACCTTAAAAAATAACTTATATACTTCCCTCCCATAATTCTATAATCCTTTAATTTTTTGTAAATGTATCTAGGTAAGGCCTTTGTAGAAACCCAAAGGTGTTACTCGATGAAGATGTAATATTCATCAACAATAATTATCTGTTTATTTCATTATTTATACCATTAAATTATTTTTATATATTTCTTATATAAAAAAATATATATACTAAATATAAATAAATTTTTTTATGTATATTTAATGACATAATATCACACAAAATTCAATTAAATGTGTTAAAAATCATCATTCAAATGTACAGTGGACTACTACCTCATGAAACGATGTCATTCATTTTTTCCATTACCACCACCCATGTGTGGTAGTAATGTTGTACATGTTGTTTATATATTACATTTATGATATTTATAAATTAATAATACCTATATAGTATTTATATAATATAACCCAGTTTTATATTCCATTTTGTAAGGGATATGATAACATTGTTTGTCTGTACGGAAGATTGTCGCCTCACGAAGCGATGCATAGCATTTTTCCCTATCGTTTTACATAGAAGGTAATAAGGGTATATAAAATTAATATATATGAAATTAATTAAATAATTGTGAAATAAATGACATAATTATAGTGATTTATATAAAATATATTATTTTATTCTTCCCATTTCAAACACTAAAAAAGTGATAACATCGTTCTTCAATGTGTGCACTACCCCCTCCTCAAAGAGATGTGATTTTACTTTCTTAATCACCACATAACATGAATGATATATCTATAATTATAGATAATTAAATAGTTTTTTATTAATTATATAATTATCATTATGTAAATAAGTATTTTACATACCTTATTTACATAATGATAATTGAAAAATTGGAATGCTGCTCATGCATACCTATGACCTACCATCTCCATAGTCATAATGTAGGATCATTTTTGAAAACCATATTTCCAAATATGATTCAATATAATAATTTATGTATAAATATGATAATTATTTAGTTATTATTATTATGAAGATTTTTAAATAATGACAACATTAACCTTAGTTGACCAGCTGAAGTCAGTCTTGACACATATGTCAAATATTGTCTAAACATCCAAATTAAACATAATTTAGTAAGTAATTATATATAATATGATTATAAGTGAAATTAAATTTATAATAAACCTAGAAGAGGTTATTAAAAACGAAAATAATTAAAATAAGTTTATTATTCATCTAGATAAAGTAAAAGAGTGATGAATCAGAATCAAGATATGGTTTTTCTCATCTAAATTTTATTTATGTGAGATAAATGTCACATTATTCCCTAATTTTTGATTTGTAGTGATTATACATCCCATAAATGTATTGTATTCTTTTTATAATTAAATATATGTGGATTTGTAAATCTATTTTAGGATATATTTTTCATGGGGATTATGGTATAACATTTACCAAAGTGGTAAGGAGTTTTCGTCACATTGTTCCCTCTTAGAGACAATTGTTATGAATTAAACCTATCTTATTTTATGAGTTTTATATACTGTCACATTTAAAAGTCATATTATTTAATCTAGTAATTTTAATTATTTTATAAGTTGTATTTAATTTTATTATTTACTGTGTATTTCAGTTAAATGTTACCAAATTTGTAAGAGTTTCACATTATAATTTTATCTTTTATCGAGATGGATAGTGATTATGTATATAATGTTAAAATATTTTGACCAACCTATAAATAAATCATATTAATTTTATTAGAGTTTATTTCTTTCATATGAATATTTCTTATTTACTTCATGTTACTATGTTTATGTTGTCTAGAGTTCTTAATTAATTTCTTATGAAACGTCGTCTTTTCGATCAAAATTTTTTTTTTATCTAAAACCATGTTTTCTATAAAGTGTTTTAAAAAATAATAAAAACATTTTATTTCAAAGATGAAATGATATTTTTTCAATATATTTTTTAAATGATTTTTGAAATCTTTATTTATAATATTTCCAGTTTACTTTCAAAGAAAAGTATTTTCAATATGTTTAATGATTCAAAAAGTTTATTCCAAAATAAAAGGAGAATTTCCCTCAAAATTACAGTAATGGTATTTTAATAGTATTTCCATTCATCAATTTAAAACCAAATTTTTATTACATATTCTATAATGTAGACATTATGCAATGATTCTATCCTTATTCTTTCTTTATATTGATTAATATCGATACAAAGATATTTTTATAGAACTTGTTTCTTTTACATGAGTTGATCTGGTTATATATAGATTATTTGAAAAACAATTTATTTTATATGGTTGAATCATGAATCAATGAGTTTTTAAGGGAAACAATTTATTTTACATAGCTTAATCTTGTTTCAAACAGGTTGTTATGGATCATTTTTCTTTTCCACAGGTTTTTCAAATTCAGAAACACGTAAATGTTATTTTAATTAGTTGTGATTAATTGAATTATCTATGTTATTTTTTCATTATTTGGTTCCTGTACATTATAAATGATGGGTTCTCTAAGATAGTGTCAGGTGATCCCATTATATCTTATACAATGAGTACTCTCAGATGACGCTCCAATGCATTGGCTAATGATTATGTTCTCTGGAAAATTATATTGAAGATTTCTATATGTTCCTTCCTATTTATAGGGCTTGTGAATGGTTTTTTATGGGTTTTGTAAGGGTTATATGGGATGAAGTCCCAAAATAACAATATTTTTTACATATGCTTTATATTGGTTTATTATGTTTCATTTGATCTTGTTCCATATCATATTGGACATGATTATTTATTTATTTTGACTTTTACCATTTTTAAATGTCTTTTTTTTTGTTTTAATGTTTAATGATCTACGTATTGATGGGTATAAATAATCATATTCTATAATCATGCACATTGATTATGTCATCTTGTGCTTATTTACATATTATGTGCATTGATTAAATTTATTTTTTAAAACCTTTTTTAATACTAATCATATCATATCATCCATCTTACATTTCATTTTACGTAGGTTATAATGAAAGAGGATGACTGTATTTTGTCTAGAAGGTACTTCAAATGGATGATGATAATTTCTTAATGTGAAAAATAAATGATGGGTTAATTGAAAGAAATACCAATTTAATGTGATGTGAATTGTTTATATAATATTTTATCATAATTATCTATAACTATAAACGTATAAGGTTCTTTAATAATTTAAGTTATGTAGTTTTTCCTTTTATGATAATTTGGTGTGGATGGAAAAAATGGGCTACAATTATCTGAATCAAAGACGAAAATTTAAAGTTCATGATTTTAGAATATTGTCTAGGAGTTTGGATTTAAGGATTTTATTGTTGGAAGAAACGACATCTATTAATATCATTGTAAATAATACTTTTTTCATGTATGGTTATCTTAATAAGTATGGATAACATCATATGACTATGAGATTATGGATGATCATATGATTAATGTCATCTAAAACTCATTTGAGGGTTTAATGTAGTCAAACATTTTAAGGTAATTAATGAAATTTTTTGAATCCCCTTATTCAGTTAAGGTATTTATAACCCCAAGGATCAACAAGATATTTTTAGGTAAGAATTATTTATTAGGAATAATGAAAAAATTCGAGAAACTCATATTTTGGGTGATAACCCGTTGCATCTGGCTAGGCGATGGGGCTTGATCCCACGACCAAAGAATGATAAGGGTTTGAAATCTACCACTAGCCTACATTATGTTATGGTTATTAGGAAATTTTTATATGTTATGACACGGTCAATTTTGGAAACATCTAGGATTTTATTTGAGGAATAATGGTTTATTAATTGTCGGTGAATATATAATCTAATCATTATCCTCATTTTGTTTTAAACATAGTCTAAGAATGATTCAAAAAAATTTAGGATAGATATTTATATAATATTATAGATTTTACATTAGGAATTACCATATTATTTTGAATATTATTGTATCATAGGAATGTTTCTTAATATTGGTAATTATCATATAATTTCAAAACCATTAGTTTTCGGATAATTTAAATAGACATGAGTAATATCATGGTATTATATTTATGGTTATGTAAACTTCATATTTTTTATTTTTTTCTTAATGAAATCAAAATTCATATTAAATACACATTAGTTAGAGAATATGATGAATTTTTTTAATAAATTGATTAAATGATGTAATTATACTCATAATGTATATATATTTTCATATTCTCTTAGTCTATATAGTAATATAATTACTCAACTATATAAAAATAATCCATAAACAAATGTTATCCTATTACCATAATCCTTTATAATATGAATTATCTTTTCACACCTCTCTGGTTTATGGTTATGTGATGGTTAATTTTATCTTAATCATTCACATTGTACTTATCAATGGTCACTTTCCCTCTTTATCCTTATTTGGGTTTTATGTTTTCCTTCCATGTCTAAATCCATAATTCCCATCAATGTTCTCAAATTGGGAGACCTAATATGAGTTACTCTAGATCAGTTGAATATTAAAAAGTATACCTTAGTAAGATAATTTTTTATTAAAATTCTTTACGGTGTGGGTTTTTAATAAATGTTTTTAAAATATCCAACATTCAGTTATTGATATAATATTAAAATTGTGAGGATGAAATTTATTATGGGGGAGAATATAACCCTAGATATTTTAAATAATTAAAATTTTATTAGATAGAGAATATTACACATAATAATACATAAAAATTCATTACAAAAAAATAACTTGAGATACATGATACTTTTATTTTAGTTTTCTTCATGTCTAGAAATTATTTTATTCAATAGCTTGAGTTACCCATATGATTTAGTTTTACGGAAAAAAATATACTATTAATATTATTATTTAAAATAAAAATTATCTCTTATACATTAAATTTTTATTTATAAATTGGAATTAATAAATTATTAAAATATATTTTTTAATTCATTAGTTACTATTATTTAGAAGTGATTACAAAAAACTAATTGAATATGAAATAATGGTTTTTATAAAAAAAACTAATTTTTATACGCCAAAGATTTCATATATTAACATATTAAATTAATTTCATTTTTTGGATGAAATTAATGAAGTATATATATTATATATTTAATAAGAAAAATTTACATTGAACCATTATATTTTACAGGAATATGATAAGAAAAAATAATAATTTTACTCATAAAAAGCATTATTTTTCTAAAGGTAGCATTCCCCTTTTAACAGGGAACATGTTGTAAAACTAAATTTTTATAGATATAAGTTTTATTTGAAAAAATATATATATTATTGAAATAGGAACTTCAAAATTTTTATTAGGGTGAATTTCTGGTAAATTTATGAGATGTTTTATTTTTTAATGAATAGTGAATAGTACTAGATTTTATGTGAAAATTGACATTTCATTTAAATAGTTCATAATGTTAAATTATATATTAAATTGGTTTTAAAGATTAATTGGTTAAATTATATATATAATAATTGAATATATTTTATTTTATTAATAATTATCTTGATTTTAGGTATAAAAACATCGTGAAAGTTTGAACATTTACACATTAAAACTCTGTTTTCTCGTCAATTTTACGTGGATAATATTAAATTTATTTTTTTCACATATGTGATTAAAATATGGATAAATTGATTAAATATTTTTCATCATCATAATTAATAATTTCTAATAGGTTTAACATAATTTTTTTATCAAATATATTAGTGAAATAAATTAAAATTCTTTATAACGATTAAAGTAAAAACATGGTTACATAGTTGTTAAATGTTAAATATAATACATATATGACCTATAAAATTGTCCAATAAAAATTTTATGGATGTATTTAGACCATATACCTTCTATTATTGATTTTTTTCATTATTATTTCATTTTCGATATAACGACCCAAAAGTTTGAAAAATATTTTTCTTTCTTGAAAATGTATGGTTTACTATGTCAAAATGAATAAAATAAGATAAGTAAAATTGAAATGTAACCATTGAGTTTTGAACGTTATCAGGACATTGGTTAATATTACCATTGGAAAGAATAATTATTGTTAATGTTGTAGTTATTATTTATAAATTTAAATGGTACGGGATAATTAATATGGAAAGAGAGTATATGGACTCTACTAGGAGAATCATGCCATATGAAGCACAATTGTGGGATCATGGTATGGACTTAGTGTCAATGGGATTTACTCTAGATAAAGACCATGGTGAGCCTCGACTTGTTATTCTTTAAAAAAATCACTTATGGGAGAAGTTATGGTTGATAGAAATCACCACTCAGGCAATGTTGTCTAAGCCACCCCAAAATTCTATCACCATCACACACCATACTTTTAGGTCCAATGAAGGTGTTATAAGGGTTATGTAATGAGGCATTAGTTACTCTGTGTGATCCCTTGATATAAATAAAACTGTTATTTCATTATTTTTGTTTTAATAATAGTTTTTCTTAATAAAATATATCTTTAATTAAGAAATATTTAATAAATTTATTTTAAAAAAAAAATTTACTTTTCAAATATTTCTCATAGATAATTATTGTGGTAAAATTAACGTCAATTTTGAATTTCAAATGTCAAAATAAATCTAGGATGAATTTTTATATGTTTTCTAAGAATTTTAATTTTTCTATTATTTTATGAATTGTATATATTTTATGTATAGTATGTGATTAGAAGTGATTTTTTATAAATAGTAAAAAATATTTTACTTTTAAATAACTTTTTATGTGAAATGATTTTAGAACATCGGACATACATGTTTGTAATCATATTGAAAAATATGATTCAATGAGGTCAAAATATTATTTTAGTGAATAGTGAATTTACCCATTCAAATAGAGATTTTACCCATATTAATGGTAAGTTTACTAATGGAATAGTAATGTCATATACGAAATTATAAATATATTTTATTTGTATTACATGGTAATGTGATATAATTTTATTATATTAGAAGTAAATAAATGTTTTAAAAATTATTAGTTGAGTATTTGTATATTATTTATTTAATTAAAGTTAAAATGTAATTAATTTTTATAAAATTGAGTTCTTTTTTGAATTCTACTTGTCAAAAAATTGTTAGAGTGAATTTTTAGAATTTTTCTGAAATGATTGGTTTTTTGGTAAACTGTCAAAATATAGTTTTGATTTTTCTGTAGGTTTAATGACATCATAACTATGTAATAATGATGTAATCATGATATAATAATTATTCTATACTATTAAAAATTAAAATATAATATATTGTGTCCTATGATTCTAATATGATGGGTAAGCCTACGGTTTAGCAAACACCACTAATGAGGTGTCCTCTGAAATTAAAAAAACAATTCCATCATGATTTCTATAAATACCCATCCATTCATTCATTTCCATTCATTACAAAATAATTATTCATGATGTTATGCAACTTATACCTTTCAATGAGTCCTTCCATGGTTTCCTAAATCCCCCAAGGTCCTGATCGTGGAGTTTTAGAACATACTCTTCAAGGTAAGGGATTTCTCAACTTCTCTTTTTTCCATTCACATTCTGTTTTATGTGGTATATCATTCAAATTTACATACCATGTTTTTATTTACGTTTTATTTTGTACCTATACTTTATTATGAGTATTTTATGAATGTGTGACTGATATCCACTTTCATTTAATATTTTCTAATACCATGTTTCATATCCATTAAGCTGCATAATTTTAATATAAAAATATCTCTATTTTTCTCAGGAAATTATTTTATTTTCATTATGTAAATACCCAAACCTTTATCATTTCCACAGGTATTCATGAAGGAATAAAATTTAATTTTTTTTATTCTTTAATTAAAATACATAAAACCCTCATTTACTTTCTATGGGTTATAAAAGTCATAATGATCCTTTTTTAATCACTTTTTAAAAATGTCATGATTTTAATAGAAAACCTATTTCATTTGTTCTATGTGGGTTATTTAATAAAATAATGATTATGATATTTGTGTCTCAGGTAAAAATAATGACATATTTAGGGTTCACCTTGATATCACTCTAATGCATTAGGTGAAGAATGTAATCTCTAGAGATGACGTGTTTTATGGTACCTTTTTGAATAACCATGGTAATCTTTATGACACCTTGGGGATGAACCTTTGTGATATGCTTATGAATGTCTAAATTAATTTTTGTAGCCAAATTTTCATGTCATTATAAATATGATATTCCTAGTTATCATTCCATTATCATAATATTCATGTACTTGTAAATATTTCCCAATTTCACATGTAAATTTTTTCTCATGTATTTCCCTTAATTAGCCTTCATTTCACCCATTCCATTTATGTATGTCCCCAATTTTGATTTCAAGTAATTGTACATAGGATGAAAAAATGAATAATCATTTCAAGTGGATTATTCTTCATGTATTTTTTACTTTTTTTCCAAGACACTAAACATTAAATATCCTCTGTTTTTAAAATTTAATGAAAAATTATTTAATAAAAATGAGGGGTGCCATTGATGGTGTCGAAGGAACGTTTAGTTATTTGTGGAAAATTGGATATGAAAAAAATTAGAAGAAACCTATTTAAAAGTTTAAATATATGAAAACATCCTCATATTTTGGTGAAATAATAAGTAAGTGGTTTCCGAAAAAATAAATCATTTTCTGGATATGAAAAAGTGGATGGGTCTCAAGCACAGATGTATCTAGGGGTAAAACACAAAAAACAAAAATTTGAGCTACACTCGAATAGGAATTTGTCAATAAAAATGGGCCTTGATGCACTCCTCGTTTTACACTCCTTGGGGATATTTTTGGTCAATCCGTATATTTTTATGAATTATTATGAAGGATTTAAAGAGAAATTTAATTATTGTTTAATCAAGAAGTTTTAAGACATAAAAATCCATTAGAGTTAAACTATATTTAAATGAAATAAGTTTCTCACTGTTGTTTTATTATTTTAGAAAATGGACAGTAATAGGAGGAATTCTGAAAATATTGACTTTATTGGGTCATGTGATGATGACCCTAAGATAGAAGCCATAATTAAAATTTTCATGAGAATGATGAACCCACAGACTCAAGTTATGGGAAATAACTTGTATCAAGCTAAGAGACAGATTTCACCATGAAGAGAATAACATTCTATTCAGTAATTTAGGAATCACAATCCACCAAAATTTAGTGGATCTATGAATCCATTGATTGTGGAATAATGAATAATCTCTATATAAAAGATATTTTCCATACATCATAGTTCAGAACAAGAGAATGTCACCCTGGTTGTTTACCGCTTAGAGGGAGAAGTTGATTAGTTGTGGGAACTGATTAAAACCTGAAGGAAAACAAAGTATATGGAATCTGTGGAGTGGAAAGATATCATATGGAGATTCTTCAAAAAGTATTTCCCTCATTTTATGAGAATGAAAATGGATAATTAATTTCTTGAGTTGAAGAAAAAGGAGAATGAATCTATAGGAAGCAACGAGATGAACAACACAACACTTTCAAATTACACCTAAATATTTTTTATGGATCTTAATGGGAAGGTCCATAGATTCTTTTGTGGACTATGAAATTATCTATAGAAGAATATATCCATCCCATGACTATGAAAGCTATGATAAAATCCTACGAAGTGCTATAAAAGTCGAACTAGAGTTCAGTGGGATGCAATGGTCCCATAAATACAATGAAAATAAGATTACTAATGGATCCAAATTTGGGATTAAATTTTATCATGGAAGAGGTGGAAATAATGTGAAACATACCATGTGTAATAAATGTGGTAAAAAGCATTCAGGGAACTGCCATCTCAAGAAAAGGGAGTGTTACAAGTGTTGAAGAGATTTCCATATCACTCTAAATTATCTAAGTGATGTGTAGCCTCAAATTCCAAACACTAATAAAAAAATATGGTGAAACCACTATCTAAAGTCAAATGCTTCGTGTGTGGATATATTGGTAAATTTTCTAATAATTTTTTTAATCCATGTGAAGTAGAGGGGAATCACCATATGCCTCAGCAAAGGCCAAGGGAGAAAGGCCATGCTTTTTTAGTCACAATAGTTGTAGTTGAATCTTCAAATGATTTGGTGGAAGGTATTATTGTTGTTCTCTCAATGCTTGAAAGTAATTAGTTTGATTATGGTTCTAATAATTCCTTTATTTCTGCTAAGATTGTAAATAATATAGAATCAATTCTTAATATTCTATAAGTAGAGTTGTCTGTCAAGACTCCATGAGGGATTACCCAAGTAACAATAGTGATTAGAAACTCTAGTATTTACTTTATCAAGAACAATCTTAACACCATTATAGTAGTCATTCCCATGTTGTAATTCGACATTATACTATGGATGGATTGTATCTCAATGTATTATTCTCAAATCAAATGTCGATGTATGGAAATATTGTAGTCTTGATTGGAAAACCTACAATCATATTCCAAGGAGAGAACTTGTGGCATGATATTTGTATAGAAGAAAATACTATAGACATCATTATAGATTTGATCAGTGAATAAGAAGAAGAAAATGATAGTATAAAAATATATAATGTTCCCATCATTTATAAATACACTGACATATTTTATGAGGAGTTACCTAAACCAACATCAGAAAGGGGGGTATATTTCTCTATTGAACTCATGCATAGTTCCATGAAGATTTCAAAAAGCCCATATATGATAAAGAATATAGAGATAGAGTAATTAAATAATAAACTACAATATCATTGTTAGAATGGGTTTATTATACTGAGTGTGTATCTTGGAGAGAGACTATTCTATTTGTGAAGAAGAATGATTGATCAGTGAAGCAATGCATTGATTATAGATAACTGAATGAGATCATAGTGAAAAGAAAATACCCTATTCCAAGTATTGACGACTTATTTTATAAAATTAAGGGAGAAATTTTTTTCTAAAAGATTGATCTAAGATCTTGTTATCATCAATTGAGGGTGATGAAAGAAGATATTCCAAAAACAGTATTCTGATAAAGATATGGGCATTATGACTTTGTTGTTATACCCTTAGGTTTGACTAATTCTCTGGATATTTTTATGGATTTGAGGAATAGTGTCATTATGGACTACCTTGATAAATTTGTGGTAGTTCTTATAAATGGTATTCTATTATATACTAAATGTCGAGAGGATCATGTGGATCATCTAAGGGTTATTTTGAAAACTCTATATACAGAGAGGATTTTTGGAAGGTTTGGAAAATTTAAATTTTGGTTACAATATGTTTCTTTCTTAAGTGAAATTGGAACCAAATATTTAATATAAGTGTACCCTTCCATGACAAATGTTGTAAAGGAGTGGCGTCATCCTATAACAATAACTAGGATTCATTGTTTCCTTGTATTATCAAAATATTATATGATTTTTGTGAAAAACGTTTAATGACATTCTAATCCACTTACCAAGTTAATTCGAAAAGAGGTTAAGTTCATCTGAAAAAAGGAGTGTGTGTAAAGTTTCCAAGAGATGAATAATATATTTTTTACTTCACTCATCTTATCTCTACCCTTAATTATAGAAGGATTCATTTTTTTAGCGATGCATCCATAAAATGGATTGGGTGTGACCTTATGAAAAATGACATGTTATTGCTTATGCATCCCGAATGTTAAAGCCTCCTGAGGGGAATTATCATACCAATGATCTTGAGTGGTATGTAGTTTTTTTTCTCTAAATATATGGAGGCACTATAATTGTGGGTAGAAATATGATATATACACAACCCATCAAATATTGAAGTATATTTTCATGAAAAATAAATAGAACATGAGACATAGGAGATGGTTGGAACTTCTTAGACTAAAATTATTCAACTAATTATCATCTATGAAGATCAAACAATGTTGATAATGCATTATTTAGTAATGACACTATTGTTCAAGAAATGATGAGGATCAAAAAGATGTACTGAAATTTCATACAAGACAATGTGTTCCATCTATTTCAAAAATTAAGAAGGAACTAATGGTTGACGTTTATAGATCTAATTTTTCTCTAAAACATGGAATCACTAAAATGTATAGGGACCCTCGTGATCATTATAGGTGGGATAACATTGAAAGAGAGATTGTTGACTACACAACAAGGTGCCTGGTGTGTTAGGAAGTGAAGGCAGAGTGACAACTTACTAAAGTAGTATTATAACCACTACCCATAATATTATGGAAGTGGGAAAATATCACTATGTAATTTGTTACTGGTCATATGAGAACATCCAAAGTTAAAAATGTTATATGTGTTATAGTGGACCGTCTCTCCAAAACTATCCATTTTATCACTATTTGGTAAGATTTCCCTCTTGATCAACATGTCTATATTTACATGAAGGAAGTGCTAAGGGTGTGTGGAGTTCCACTCTCTATCATATTTGATCATGATCCAAGGTTCACAGAAAAATTCTAGAGAAGTATTCAACATGCTCTATGTACCAAATTGAATTTTAGTATAGCCTATCAACACCAAACTGATGGTAAATAATAAAGAATTATTCCCACACTTGAGGACATGTTGAGAACATGTTCAATGTAATTTAATAGTGGTTTGGATCAAATTATCCCATTATTTGATTTCTCTTACAAAAATAGCTTCCACTCGATCATTAAAATAGAACCCTATGAAGATCTATATGGAAAGCGATGTAAAAATCATATTTATTAGGATAATTATGTTGAAAGAAAGCTTCATGGTCTTGATCTTGTACATAAGATGGCTGAAAAGGATCATGAAATCCAACAACACATTAAGTTGGCATAGAGATGGTAGAATAGCTATGCCAAAATGCCATCAATGGGACTTTGATAATGATGTTGGTGATAAATTCTTCTTTTTAATTTACCGATATAATAGATTCATGTGGTTTTGAAAGAAATGGAATCTCAACCCTAAGTACAGTGGCCCATATGAAATCCTTGATCTGATATGGTAAAAGGCATATCAGCTTTATCTTCCTCCAATTATAGATCATTTTTATTATATATTCCACTTATCCCTTTTGAGGAAGTACATACCTAACCCTTCAAATGTACTAAATCCAGCGGTGGTACAATTGGAACATGACTACTTTTTTTAGGAGCAGTCAGTTGTGATATTGGATCATAGAGACAAATTTCAACACAATAATACTACCCACTATGTAAAAGTGTTGTAGAGGAACAATAAATATTAATAATCCACATGTGCACCAGAGGAGACTATGAGGCTGAAGTACCAAAACCTTTTCTATTCTTACTGTTTGAGTTGAAATTTTAGGGACATAATTCAAAAGGGGGGGAAATTTAAAGACCCGAACATTTGAATAATATTTTTGTTTCCTGAAAATTTATGGTAAAATATTTCATAATCAATAAAACTATATCAGTATAATTGAAATGTAACCATCATTTTTTTAACCATTATCTGACCATTGGTTAATATGACCGTTGAAAACAATAATAATTTTTACTTTTATAAATTTTTTATAAATAGAAATGATAATGGAAAATTAATGTAGAAAAAATATTTGATGGCCTCTACTAGTATAATGGTGCCATATATAGCCTATTTTTTGGAGCATGGGATGGAGGCAGCATCACTGGTCTTTTCTCTAGAAAAAGACCAAGATGAGTCTCAATATCATAAAATTGAACAAAATTGCCTATGGGTGAATTTCAAGTTAATATAAATCACCACTTGGGAAAGGTTTTCTAAGATGACCCATGATTTTATCACCATTACCCACCTTAATCTTAGCAACTATGTGGGTGTTATAAGTGTTTATTTAATGAGTCATTATATACGTTGTGCCATCCCATGGTATGAATAAAATTTTTAATTCATCATTTTTGTTTTTATAATAGTTTTTCTTAAATATATATATATTCAATTAATAATAATTAAATAAATTGATTTTAGAATTCAAAATTTTACTTTTCAGAGATTCTTTATATATAATTATTAGAGTAAAATAAACATCGTTTTTTATTTTCAAATTTCAAAATAAATCTATGATGATTTTTTGGAATATTTCTAAGAAGTTTCAATTTTTTAGTATTTGATGAATAATATTTGATGAATAGTGTTTTTATGAATATAATTGGATGAATAGTATTTTTGATTAATAGTAAAATAAATATTTTATTAACAAATAATGTGAAATGGTTTTCAAAAGTCAGATGTACATGGATTTAATCATGGTTAAAATATGGTTCAATAAGATCAAAATAATTTTATAGTGAATAGTAAATTTATCCTTTGTAATGGTAATTTTACCCTTATGAATGGAAATCTAACAAATGGAATAAAAACCTCACCAAAGGAATCATAAATATATTTTATTCATCCTAAATGGTAATGTGATATAATTATATCATAGTATAATTAAATAAATTGTTTAAAATTTATTAGTTAAGTATCAGTATATTATTTATATAATTGAATTGAAAGTGAAATTTATTTTTATATAATAGAGTTTATTTTTTAATTCTACACATTGAAAAATGGTTAGAGTGTATTTTTGGAATTGTTCTAAAACTGTTGGTTTTTTAGTGAATAGTAAAAATACAATTTGGAGTATTCTTTATGTTTAATGACACCATAGTTATGAAATAATGATGTAATCATGATGTAATATTTTTAGCTAAATTTAAGGATTAAAATATTATATGATGTTTCCAAAATGGCCAATACCACGGTAAAATACCATGGGATATCCCATTTTTTTTCAAATACCACTAATGAGGCATCCTTTGAAATTAATAAAATATTCCATCACTTTTTCTATAAATACCCACACATTCTTTCTTTTATATTCATTCCAAAATCCATCTCTGTAAATTTATGAATTTTCTACCTCCCAATGAGTCCTCCCAAGGTTTCCTCAAGTCCCCAGGGTCTTTATCATAGAGTATTTGATGTTACACATCAAGGTAAGCGAATTCTCAACTTCTCTTTTACATTAAATTTCATATTTATGTGGGTTTTCATTCAAATTTCCATACCACATTATTATTTTTATTTTATTATGTCCATATAATTTATTATGATTATTTTATAAATTTTTGATCCATTTCCCCTCTGTTTTTAATTTTTTCAAAAAAAATGTTGTATAGTCTTTATGTTGCACAATTTCCATCTACAAATCTCTCTCTTTATCTCAACAAATCCTTTCATTTTGTTTATGTGAATCTGTAAACCTATTTTATTATGTGGGGTAATAATAAATACATAAAAAAGTTTTATTTTATATTATAATTTAAATATTTAAACCCCTCATTCCATTTCTGTGGGTAATAAATTACATAATGAACGTGTTTGTAAGAACTTCTTAAAAAATCAATGATATTGATATAAAAAAAATTCTTTTTTTTATTTGGGTCATTTATGAAATGTTTGATTATGATATATTTGGTTCAAATGAAGATAAATAAATATTAATGGTGTTCCCTAATACTTCTCTAATTCATTGGGTAATTAAGTAATCTCTATATATGAAAAGATGTACGATACCTTGGTGAATAACCTTGGTAATTTTTATGACACCTTTGGGATGGACCATGCTAATATACTTATAAATGTAAAAATAAAATGTTGTATACACATTTTCTTATTATTATTTAAGTTACTATTATTAATATATTCCTTTTTATCATTCCTTTATGATATTCCTCAAATTATTGTAGATGTCTCTCAAGTTCACGTGTAAATTGTTCCTGTTGTTTTTTCCTTACTTGGACTTTTTCTCACCCTTTCCTATGATTTTTCCCATAGTTTTTGAGTTCTGTTAATTGTATGTAGGATGAATAAATTGATAATACTTTCTAGTGGATTAGCCTTCCTGTATTATTTATCTCTTTTCCAAGGGGCTGAACTTTCAAGATACTCTATTTGTAAAATGTAATTAAAAGTTAATTAATAAAAGGTGAGGTTCCATATTGGGGAGAAAAATGGGGTTTCACCTAACTTTATTGTGAATAAATGCAAAGAGTTCCCTTTCCTATACTTATAAAAGGTGACCACCTCCCCACCTCTCTTCTCACATTTAAATAAAATTGTATCCATCAATACCTTCCAAAATCGCATCTCCACTTCCATACCCTAATCATAGAAGCCTTAATTTATGAATAAATACATAAAAAGTAAGTCCTTTAGTGAGAACTAAATGGGGTTACCCTATGATTATGTAACGATCATCAATTTGAATTTCTATTTAATTTACATCCCCAACCGTTAAATTTTTCTTATACCATGATTATATAATAAAATAAATATCCTAAATATATTGAAATTTTTCTATGTTATGGTAAATAGATAAACCCATACATACATCCATCAAATGGGTTATGAAATCATCTTTCATATTTATGGTGGACTACCGCCTAATGAAATAATATTGTTCGTTTTTTCATTACAACATATCTTGGCTATGAATGAAGATAAAAATACATTTAATATATTTTATTTATCATATTTATAACATAATAATACATATGGATTTATTATATCATATACATACATTTTATTTTCAACTTCTTATTTGATATGATAACATGTCTCGGTTGTACGGTGGACTACCGCTTCACAAAGTGATGTAAATTTCTTTTCAATAACATGTTATATGGAAGCATATAAAGGTTTTTATAGTGAATATATATGAAATATATGACATAAATATTATATAAATCACTTATTTATATTTCGGTAAATATAATATATCATTTTCTTCTTCCCATTTCACACACTAAAAAAGTAATATTGTCGTTTGTGGTTGTGTGGACTACCACCTCCTAAAATCTATGCAATTCACCTTTATTTTATAACCACATCACAAAAATGATATATATATATATATATATATATAATTATATACAAATCAATACTATTTTATTTATTTAATAATTATAATTCTATAAAGATAAGTTTTACTTACATTCTTTCCACAATTATCATTGATATGTGGTAATTATACTCATATGTATGTATGGCATGTCTTCTCCATTATCATAACGTTTCTTTATTTTTCATAATCATAATTCAGGATTGATTTAATGTGTATTATTGACGTATAAATATCATAATTATTACATTATTATTATTATTTATATGTTTAAATAATTACCTAATTTATCTTAGTCGTCTTACCAATGTCAATTTGGATACATATGCTGAATATGATCAAAACATCTGACTTAAATATAATTGATTGATTAATTATATTTAAATTTTTTTATATGTGAAATAAATTTAATAATAAACATAGAATATATTTTTAATCTTGTAAATAATTAGAAATATTTTATTATTCAGGAATATAAAAAACATGCATGATTATTCAGACTCAAGGAATGGGTTTTCCTTGTCTTGATTTTATTTATCTGAGACACATGACATATTCCTAAAAAAATTTAATGTTTAGTGTATATAATTCCCCTAAATGTATTTTAATATTTTCATAATTATATTATTATATATTTAAATTTAAATTTAAAAAACTCAATTTCATGGGGTTTATAGTTTCACTATTACCAAAGTGGTGTTTCATTGTTCCCTCAATTTTCATTCTTTCAAACGTTTGTTATAATATACACCTATCTTATTTTATGTGGTTTATACACTAACCCTCTGACATGTTATATCATAAATCTCTTTATTTTAATGATATTATAATTTTAATTAAGTTTCATTATTTCATTTTGATTATGATTCATTATCAGTAATGTGGTTAGAGTTTTATGTTACAATGTCATCATTTATCGGTATTATTTATGATTTAGTGTACAATAATGAAATATTATGATCCAATGATAATGTATTCTTGTTAATTTTATTATAATATTTTTATATAATGTAAATATATTTTTACCACCATTTTATACAGTTTATATATTCACCATTTCAAAATAATGTTTTTATGAAAATTCATCTTTTCTATTGAAAACAGATTTTCTCCCAAAACCATGTTTTCTAGAAAATAATTTTATAAAGGATATAAACAAAAAATTAAAATAATAATGGATATTTTAATTAGGAAATGTTCTAGATTATTTTAAAAATAATTATTTATAATAATTTAATGTTATTTCCAATTAAAAGGGATTTCAAAATGATTTATGTTTTAAAACTCAATTTGAAAATAAGAAGGGTATTTTTAACAAAATTCATTCAATGATCATTTAATGGTATTTATGTTCAAAAAAATTTATCAACCCTTGTTTTCAATTTTCCTCTAATGGAAATATTTTTTGATTATAACTTCCTAACTATTTTTCTATATGGATTATTACGATTTCAAAAAGTCCATTATTGAACTTGTTTATATCTAACGAGTTGATCATGTTTCAAAGAGATTGTTATGGAACACAATTTTATCTATAGTTTAATCATATACCAATGATATTTTATTGTAACTCATTTTTTTAAATTATTTAATTTTATTTCAAATAGTTTTTTGTAGAATCTAATTTCTTTTCCACTAGTTAAACATGTTCTTACAAGAATTGTTGTTATTTCAATGAGTTTTGATAAAATGGGTTCTCATTATGATTTATTAATTATTTATTTCTTTGACATTATAAATGATTTTTTCTCCTATATACTATTGAGTGATCCTATTTTATATTATGTGATGGGTTCACTAAGATAGTCCTCTAATACATTAGGTAATGAATATTTTCTCTATAGAGTTATACAGGAAGTATATTGTCTAGTTACTCCAATGTGTAGGGGTTTTAAAAGTGTTATATTATGGTTTTTTAAGGTTTATATGAGATGATTTTCCATGATACCAATATGATTTATCTATTATTTCTATTGTTTTATGAGGATTCATTTGATAAAAATTGATATCACATGAAACATCATTGTTGATTCTTATAACTTTTTACTTTGTGATTTTCATATTCCATGTTTTCATGTTTAATGATCAATGTATTTATGGGTATGAATATCTGTATTTTATACTCATTAACATTGATTATTTCATCATACCCTTATGCTCCTCTTATTCTCACTTATTAAATTCATTTTTTAATTATTATGTTTTCCACTACAAATCCTTTTATATAACCCCTCAAATGTTTCTATTTCCTTTGGTTATAAAGAAAGTAGTTTAATGAATTATTTATAGAAGTTATTTTATATGGATGATTATTATATCTTAACGAAAAAAATAAAATATAAGTTAAGTGTCATAACATCTCATTTAATTACATATTAATTTCTTATATAATAGTTTTTCGTAATTTAATAAAACTCAAAAACTAAAAGGTCCTTGAGAATTTTAGTGATCTGGTTTTTTAATTTTTGTTTGTATGGTTTTGATAGAAAATTTGGGACACAATTATCAGTTTCAATGCCGAAATATAATGTTCATGATTTAAACATAGGATCTGAGAGTGTGGTTCATAGTCTAATATAATACCAAATATCTTTTTAACTATAATATAAATAAAAATAACACCCCTGTCTTTTTATAAGCTCATAATCTTCATAGTTTATCAGTTAAACCCCAACTTTGGCATTTTCATGAATCATGAACCCCATGGATGATCATTGGTTTAGTCTCATAATCACAAATGGAACCGACAGAATCTCAAGTTGTTCCAAGAAATTAATTTAAATTCATAAACAATTTTTTTAATTAAGTATGTGAATGCATCAAATATTGGATCAATCACACACACAATATATAATTAAAATTTATCAATATAATTGGAAAGAGACCATAGAACACCTAACTAAGAGTATGATTTAAGATTATAAAATCAATATAAAAACATTCAAAGGCCCATCAAGAATTTCATTTCCCACTAGATACCAAACACAAAGCTCAAAAAATCAAAAATAACTATAAATATTTATAATTATTTTATCCACATAATTATAACAAGGCATAATTGATGAAAACCTACTCAAACCCCTCCTTAGAAAAACAACACTACCACATGCTTAGTAAACACTTGTGGAATAACCACAACAACATCCTGATACAAAAATCTAAGATGAAACTACATTAACAAGGTTAATATAAAAAAGGAAAACCAAATAAAATGTAAAAGGGTATTATAACATAACAATGTGATAAGAAATTATTTGAATAATTCCTTTTAGGATTACCATAAGAATATACATGATTATCCCAATGATACATGGATAATTACACCATTCATTGGTAGAATAACTATTGAAAATCTAAAACACAAAAATATGAAATCATAGAGGGGGAATATGGATAGGAATAGAAGACACTATATGATAATCATGAACTTAAAAATATGATGAAAGATGCCAAAAACAACCAACAATTTCTGTGGTTGAAAGGGAGAAGATGATCGTGTCTAGGTGGGAGGTTCACACATGAGGGAGAAGGGGAATAGGTTATGGAGGATTAAAAGAGTTTTGTATGGGGTTAAATGGTCATTATCCACATTTTATTGGGTATATGGTTTATATGGATAGTTCTCTATAAACTATTAATACCGTGGATTTGAAACATTTGAATTCAAGACACCATGAAACTTTATATCGAATGGTCTACCATACCATGCACCAACTATGAAACAGGTCTCCAATTTAAATTTGATACTACAATATTCCCATAATACCATCCATATTGTTTCTTTAATGATTTACTATGTTTTTTAGTCCATACTGTTTGGGAGAATGACTATCACTAACTTTACTATAATAATGAAGCACCCTCAACCACTGCCCAACTCTATGCCCTATGTCTCGAACCCTTATAACACCACTGAGACCCCTGGACCCTCTAAGAACCTTCATTCGAAGTCAACATTGAGGAATTAAAAGGATTCAAACTCTCTAAATTCTTCTTTGGGAGTAGATTTTTAATCTCTCACATGTATTAAAACATATTTTCCAATAATTTATAGTTTTTTGAGCACCTGTACTGATGATGGGTTTTATAATATTCCTATGACAACACAAATCATCCTAGATATATCATGGGGGTTATCTTACTTCACCACGCTACCAACATTGGATTCAAATTTAAAAACCAAAATTCCTCATTCCATTTTTAATGACCAAAATACATCCAAGTATAATCCTTTAACTAATTATTCTAAAAAATATAAAAAAAAACCAATTACAAATTTCCAAACTAAAACATTAAGAGTAATCTTTCCTAAGCTTATCCATCCCTAAAATTCTAATGATTTCATCATTCAGTTACCCTCTAGCCCTATGTTTCTCCCCATAATATGCTTCAACACACAACCAATAATTATAATGACATAATTCATATACCCAACGAATTTATTATAAATAAACTATTATATAATTCCAATTACACACTCATAGTATTTTCTAACTCATCACACCTGGA
Source organism: Viscum album (assembly GCA_963277665.1). Taxonomy (NCBI): domain Eukaryota; kingdom Viridiplantae; phylum Streptophyta; class Magnoliopsida; order Santalales; family Viscaceae; genus Viscum; species Viscum album. The sequence continues at coordinate 378,176,766 of OY728130.1, read as the reverse complement.
TAGTCATGTGAAATCCAATCCATGATGTTACTTTTCTTCATTACCGAAAACTGACTATGGTTGGACACATAACTTCCATCCTTGAACAATATATATTCACACTATATTTACATTTTAAATCCTTATTTATTTCCTAAAATTAATCATTCATATCCAAATGATGTGAAACATGTGGTTTATAACTTACCACATCATATTCCATAGGTTAATTAATGTTAAACCAACCCTAAAGGACTCTTGTCGAAGACATGAGACTCCACCTACTGACACATCACCATTTGACCAGGTCATGATACCTTCACATAAATATAAATACTATGATGATCTAAAAACACTATCTATTCTCCACACCTGAGTTCTAGATAGATCCCATAGTTGTATCATGGACAATCTTAACCATCATCACACCCCTCATCAAATCGATACAATGTGGGTCTATGCATCCATTAATCCGCTAAAATCTTTTATATCCCAAAGTTGATGATCGAACCTAATCACCAAACACATCATATTTCATGTTTAAATTCCATATGGATTCTATGTATACGACTATTCAATTCCACACCAGCATCCTAGTGCCACTGTGACTTCTCAATAGTGAGTTCCACAATCATACAACCCATCTAGCACAATGGGAAACACATCAAAAATAGAGATTATAATCCCCACTATATTATTTTCATTATCATCACATTACTAAGAAACTATATCAAATAAGGCCCTTATTCTATCGATCACTAATCTTAATGATTGGATGTGGCTATCCGTCATACCCAAGAAACAAAACGAAATAACCACATTTTATAGTTCCTATTTACTGGGAATAACACGCTTTTTAGTTTCTGACATCTAGTCTGTAAAAATTAACACACTCTAAAATTTTTATGATGAACTCCATAACATATAAATTTCATTATAATTTTATTTGATAAAAATTCTCATGGTTCCAAATAAAACCACACATGTCACTATTCTGATCCACACATGATGCATTCATTAACACTAATGCCTCTTTCTATGTTATCTTGTGCATTTATTCCATAACTCTCCAATCATTTCATGTTGTCGCCTCTCACTAAAGGGACATGTAAACCCCGATAAAGTACATCAATATTCCATTCCCATATGTTTTTCAAAAACTACTAATCAACTAACATCACATTGTAATATCAGCTGATGTACTCTAATTCTCCATGAAACTCTCTTTACCTAGAATTATTTGAAAAAATATCACATCATAGCACTACCTCTATATAATATATCGATCTTCTACAAGGCATGAATGATCCACCGTGAAAAATAAGAGATCTATTTTATAGATCTAAAAAAAACATTCCCCTTGGGTGGTCAACAAAAACTAAAATTGTCTCACCAAAAAAACATATTCCTTCTCATTATACACTTTATCAAATAACCCAAAGATTACAGTTCATCTCAGTCAAGAAAATACCTCCTATATTTTAAAAAAATAAACTCTACATACTTATCTACAACATTTATTAACCTGACTGAAGTCCAAGGAGTCATTCATTAACACAACTCGACTACAATACCCAGTCAAACTACTGACCATGACTCCTACATCGTCAGTCTCACCAGGATGTTGTATATTATATTCATCAATTAAAAAACTACAAATTACACATGATTAATGTTTGAACACATGACCACCAATAATTATAGATGATATATTATTATTAGAAGTGTTTATATATGCTCTAACATCCCCTGATATATCCATATAGGTTCAACATCGATCAACACGTTGAAACATTGTTAGAATGACAAGGCTAGAAATTTGGATGATGATGTCATTGTATAAATCAATATTAAATCAAAATACAATGAATTAGGTGTTTCCATAGAAAAGATTCGGGTAACAACCATTTCATTAGAAAAATAATATAGAACAATCTTTGTATCAGTCCTAAAAGGCAAAGAATAATCCTACTCTTCACAAACCCTTAACATCATAATCATTTTGGTAACCCCTATATCACCAAAAACACTAGCTCGACACCAAATTATTGAGTTTAAAAAAAATTCATTTTTATTTCACACCCATATCCAATTAAAAGGAATCATATAAGCCACTAATCATAGGCAGTGCTCTTACCCCATTCTAAAACACACGATGCCTAGCTTTCAAAAGAAACCACCTAATCTTGTTCCCACACCCATTAATACACAACCACTACTAATGACCCCATAAACTAAGAAACATATTTCATGGTCTATGATACAAATTAAATTATAACGCCACATAAGGGTCACTATATATATATTATTTGGTTATATATTGCAACTTTAATGTTATAACCTAAATAAAGGCATAATAGATAACATCACAATTTCCAACAAACCCAAACCCATAAAGGACTTAGTACCTATGAATAAGGGTCTAAAAACTGGGTCATTATGATATCAAAAACCACCCATATACATGTTTTAACAATAAACATAAATACAACCCATTACTAGGGTCCATAAAGTTTCCATTATTTCACATTTCACAATTGGGGAATCATTATAAATTATACCCCAGGGATTCATACTCTAAAACTCCTCATTAATAAATATTTTTTATTTCAATGTTTTACTAAATTTCACATTATGTGGATTGGTTAGATTAAATTTCACTCACTAGTCATGAAAGAAAACACCGGGTAAGATTCATCTAAGAATTTTATTTTATAAATAACATTTATTTATAACTCATTTATATCTTACTATTAAACATATTCCATCCATGTAGTTAATCAAGTTGAGTAACACTATAAACATATATGTAAACCATATTAATTTTCATAGACCAAAAAAATACTTACTCCTCTCAATTGTGAAACCATTGGTAGATATAAACTACCTAAGGAAATTGCCTTGGATAATAAATCAATCACCATCAAATTTTAATTTTTAATAAGATATCAATCATAGATTTAAATTGATAACACATAAATAATATGTTTTTTCATGAAAAATGAACATAACCCCACTATTGAATCTTTGAGATAATAGATAAAAACCTCACAAATCAGTACCATTGATATGATATAATGCATCAGAGGAGGAATTCAGTTGATGGTAATCAAAAAAAGAAATAACTACAACATCCCACCCTTAGAAACTCAGTTTTCCCATTCAAGGGGAAACGGAACCCACAAATGATCTCATTACAACACAATTGAAATATCTTATACAATTATATATCATCCCTATATTTGAAGACATAATATAATGGATATTATACCAAATTGTTATGGACCTACCTTTATCACTATATAAACATTAACCAATCTAATTTTCTGCATTACATCCAGAATGTCACCCCATATGAGAGTGGTTGTGGACTGATAGTGATAACCTATGAGAACACCATGGTGAGGTAAATGTGGAATATAAAAATACCAAAAACATATAAAATAAATTATAAATACCAAATCCATATAAATGTGACAACCTAGGCATGTGCTAATTATTTAAAAAAATTATCATACAAAAAATTAAAATTAATTCTCAATTCCAAAAAAACAATAATCCTCCATGGGAGGATCATATAGATTATAAATCTATATAAAATAAAATTAAGGACATAATCCTCTCCTAAATAGCACCTCATTTATAGTAGGTCTAGTCCTACAACTCTAAACATAAAATCCAATCAAATTAATAGATAAATTTCATTACACAATAAACTTCACAAATGTAAAAGAAAAAAAATTATTGGATACACAAATTCCATGGATACAAAAATTCCATGGATACACAAGCTGGGTAAGAGTACAACTCAGTAGCCCACCATCAACGTTTTCTAAAGACGTGACCTATTTTTGAAATATTGTATAAAGATATGCAATGTATTAACATAAAGAAAATTAATGATTAATTTTTAAAAATATAAAATGTTATTAATTGACCTTTTGGATCATTGGATCTAAAGTGAAACATATTCAAGCCAATATTATTCAGCCTAATCTAGTTATCTAAATAAAAATAAATAGGGTGATATATAAATTAAATAAAATAAGGGGGTTTCAATAATTGTTAAAATATTCCTAGAAAAAAGCAACTATATATGGATTCCATATGATGATTAAGTAAAATTATTTTCGAAATCATAATTTTAATCACAAACTATGTATAAATGACATAGGATATTAAGGATTTATTCTCACAAAAAACCTATGGATGTAGAGCATCATTATACCATTCGAGTCAATGTAAAATACTACTAGTGACTAAAACAGTAGTTCGACACTAAAATTCTGGATTCCTAGAATCATTTAAAAATCATAAAAAAATCAAACATTTACTAATATCCAAGGTCTGCAGACATTTTTAAATTTAAAATAGTTAAATACTATAGATAAATCATTTCATAATTCATTATTTACAAAGTTAAAAATGGGCCACAAAACCCCAAAACATGGCTCAAAATTCCAGAACCTTTAAAATTTTAAGATAACCATAAAACCTATTCATAATATAAAAAATCAAAAATAATGGAAAATTCCTTATTTTCCATCAAAACCATTGAAATTTACTTTAATTAATTTTCCTCAATGGATAAAATACACTCTATTTTCAAATCCGAATTTAAAATTCATATAATTAGCTCATTTAAAATCACATTGAGGAAAAAAACTCATTATAATTAAATTTAGGCATTTAACATATAATTCTCTTATTGAAAATGAAAATAAATTCCACGACAAAATATAATATTAAAACACATTTTAAAATTCTTATAAGAATTTTAAAATATCATTGAATATAAATATATTTTAATTCATCACCCTGTCACATTGCAATAAATTTATTTCATGTTTATAAAATGTAACCCTTTAACCATGATATTTAGAAAACTAATGAGGTTAATCAGTTGAAGCTCTAAACACACCTATATCGTTATTTAATACCCTTATACCATTTTCACCAGTCCACGCACCAAATGTGTGAGAATAGGTTTTGTTTCCTAATAACTAAAAAATATTATAAAATTAAAACATGGTCTAAAAATTAAATTGAAATCCCTAACCAATTTTCTTAATCATGTAAATGAACAAAAAGCATTTTAATTCTATCAGATATAGTAAATAAAAATAAAATTGATCAAGACTATGTGAATGAGGTGATTGGCTTCCTACCTTAAAGAAAACATTTACCGATTAACTACAATGGATGAGAGGTTGGAAAGGACTACCACAATTTGTATCCCCAATTAGGAACAAAACTCATCTCATTAAAACATTAATAGTTAAATCTAATAAATTATAATTTACTTATCCACCTAATTCAAATAGGTAATAAATAAATAAAACCCCCTCGAAGTTCACATCACAACAAAACCAAGGAATTTTTCTTATTAAACACCCATGGAATTCACTCGAACACATCATAGTCCAAATACACAATGGTAATCATACATATCATTGTTAATTTAAAACTATATAAAATATAAACCTAGAAAAATTCACTACAATGTTATACCTTAATGAAACTCCATGAAATAAAATACATAAGCCACCTCAAGATCTCTTTCAAATAATCCAAGTGAATGAGCTATGAGAAACAACTTATTTAACAATTCTCTGGGGGTATATCCATTGAAAAGATAATCTTGAGAACATAAAAAATTGATATAAGGGACATGAATTAAAAATTAAGAAACGTATGGAGAAATAATAACCTAAAAGGGTGAAGAAACTAGTTAGAATGACCCATAATCGAATCTAGTTGAAGGGGAGAAGGTGATCTTTGGTGACTTGTAGGTGCACACACAAGGATAAAGTACAATAGAGGATAGATGATTTAAATATCATGTGGGTGATTATATATTTACAACTTTATAATGGTCTCATTGTTTGGAAAGTTTATTTTTCAACCCATGTGACTGCCATGCATCATGTATTGCCAAAGTCTATCAACCTCACATAGTTACAATGAACAGATTAACTAGTTGTTCGAAAACCACTAAATCTGTCTATAGTTTGTTACAGACACTCCAATAGTCTCATGAGACCCAGTAAATATTTTCTCAAAACAACAACCATTTTAAATCATGCCACAAATTTTGAGTTTGTGGTTATAAATAACATATACTAACCGTGAACCCTAGGTTGCGTCTCCAAAACCTTATCCCACAAGACCCAACCCCATTTGACACCCCAATACCCTCAATAACTCTATGTAAATACATTACATAAACATATTTTTCCATTTCACAGGTTTCAGACCTTTGAATTATTTAATGATTCATAATTTTAAAACCATCCAATCCATCAAAACAGAATATCAAACTCATCCTCAAATTAGTAGAACCTATAAAAAGGGTCTTTTAAAAGTACATCATGAATATTATAAACCTTCCAAATCATGAATAAAATTACTATATACTTACACTATTATATTTAAAATATCATATGTTTCTTCCACTTCTTTGTTTTAGCATGAATTCTATAATTTCTATTACTCATGATATTTTATTTTTTCCACACTATATTCATGAGTTTCTAGTTGAAAAACCTATAGGTAAAACCATATTATGAACTTAAATTTCCAAGTCTATTTTTGAATAAATTTTTACCCCAATATCATATTAATTAATCTATAAGCCTCCTACCATTCTTTTCATCATTATTTTAGAAGTATTTTCATTTATATCTAGAAAACTAAATCAGTAGATTTTTTTATGATTAAATGTATTCCCCTTTAAATTTAATGTGGGAGACCATAATTTTACCACACATTATTTTTATTTTATTTTATTTCACCTTATTATATATATATATTCAATATTCAAATGAGAAAATATTCTTCCAGTATTAACAACAAGATATTTTTTATTTTTTATAAATTAAAAAGAATCTCTTAATATATTATAAAATAATATCCTTGTCATTCTTCTTTTAGATTGTTTAAAAAACAAATTCTAGTTGATGTTATTATAAAATACATGTCGCCACCCCCACCCCCTTCATTCATGGTGGGTTTTGTGGTGAAACAAAGTCTATAAAATCAATTGGAATCATGTGAAAAAATATTGGAGACATTTTTTTATTTCTTAAATATTTTCTTGTGTTTCTCTATGCACACGAACTGATTTATCCATCATATTAAGTATTAATAAGTTAAAAAAACTATTGTAGGTTGACCTTCAGTATAAATATAAAAAAGTGAATGATCCTTTGACAACACTATAATCATGCTAATTCTTTCATAAAATAATGATTACACAAATTCATCCTTTTATAGAACTGAAGTGATGTTTGTACATACATGTAGTTTGATTACACATAAAAAATAAAGTCTAATTAGAGTATAATGATCCCTATAAAAAGAATAATCATTCTTATGTAAACTGATATTCAGGTTTTATAGACTTGAATGATGTTTATGAAGATCAAATTCATTGTTACGTAGCAATTGATGATTCTTAAAAACATATGGTTACTTATATTACATTTCAGTGAAATGATCCTTATTATTCTTATAACCCTTATGTAGGACATGAGGATCTATATAAACTCCCATTATAGCTATATATCACATCTACTGGTCCAAATTTATTTTTTCTTGTATTCATACAGATCTATCTAAATATTCAGATAAACATTAATATATTAACTCCACATCATTAGATAAACATCATTTGCATTCCTTTTACTTCATTATCAATAAAACCAACCCAAAACATGCACCAAGGGTATATTCTTCAAACAGATAGTACACCACTTGTATAGAAATAGGGTTTAAACTATTTTTCCTCTAATAAATGTCATGTTTATTATGGTTAAAATGAATATTATTACTCGCCATAAGTGTGTACATTTTGTACCCTCTTAGTATATGACATGTATTAATTCACCATAAACTAAATATAAATAATATAATTAATTTAACATTATATATGATGGAACTCACAATGAATTTTTTTGATTTAAAATTGTGATACATTATTAAATTAATTGGCTTGATAATAAATTTAATTATTTAATAAATTTAATAATTTAATAAATTTATCTTTATTATGATTTACATTAAATAAATTCTATGTCATTTAAATTTTTTATTCATTTTATTAGTGGGTGATCATAACTTTTTTTAGCTTATATATGTTTTTGGATTATATTTAATATCATTATTATTTCATCAGTTTTGTGATAATTTATTATTATAGTAAATTTGGTGATCTTTTTATCAACCATTGCACCTAATTATTTATAGAAATTATTGTTCATAATTTATTTTATATGAACCCAAAACCCTTATTCCCCTCACTAACATCTGATTAAGTGTATTTGAATAATGTATCTCCCATATATATGAGATAATTCATGATGGATCAAAAATGAAACAAAATAATGAGATACATAGGTTAAATGTTTAATGTTGAAACTGAAAGCCAACATGGTTTAAGGATTTATTCCCATATGGTAAAAAGGTTGTATTACCATCTACTCGATAAACCGTTCAGTGGTAAAATATAATAATCACGAAACATATTTATACACATTATTACTAAATATTTATTTATATGATACATTTTTTGGATATTAAAATGAATTAAAAAATAATTAAAAATGAATAAAAATATTTTAAATAAATTATTTAATCAATAGGTGAATAGATAATAATGTTAAATAAACATAATATATAGAACAATTTTAATGAAAAAAATAATGAAATTTATGATTAAGAAAAAAATTTGTCCATGTAGATATTATGTAAGAAAATCAGTCCATTACCAAAGATTAGATGAAACCACAATTAAATGTACTTTTTGGTCCTTTGTATGCGTGCATTCAATTATTAAAGATATGTTACAAAAAAATTAATTAAATTAACTTTTTTAGAATCAAGGATTCACTTCCTTCGCATGAATTGTGGAAACCAAGAAGCAAGTGTTGGGGAAATTTGATTAAAATATTTCTTGATTGACAAATCAATATAAAGGATAAAGTAACTATCGTGTTATAAAATTGTACAATCCATAATCCTAAATACCATAAATTAATTTGATAAATATTCTGCTCTGGTTACTTCAATGTAAATATAGATCCCTTAGACTAAAATGTACATGTGACTAGATGTTGTGATTATACTGGAAAGTGAGGTGACCCAAATATCAAATGCATAAATATTTCATCATTTTAGTAGAATATTCAATACATATCATAATAATTAATGGTTTGAACAATAAATATTTAATATCATTAGTGACTAAGAATATAATCTTCTTCTTTGATGAAAGATGCTCTTCATCTACCAAAAAAAATTATTTTAAATAGTATTATTCTTAATCATTTAATATTTGAAAATTTTAATCATAACCTATAGAATTTAAAAATTATAAAGGGTGATATCATATTCTCAGTATTTGTAACCATATGAGATATAAATCATTGATCATAAAATAATCATAAGGGTATGATAACATGATAATAACCAATTAATTTAAAACTCAATAAGTCAATGAAATTTAACCACTAATAATTACATAATAATTTTTTCATAAAAATATACATCATTCATAATAGTATCAAATCATCAATTATAAACAATGTACCTTAATATCATATAATAAGAATAATAATTAATATTTTGGCATAAACATAAGAATAAAATATAATTTTCTTTAGTAAAGTCTCAATTATAAGGCTATCATTTTGGAAAAATTCCCATAGTTTATTAGGTTGATTCACCATTCCTATATTCCTTATAAAAGGTTTACTTCCATGACTATCTTAGTTGATAGAGTCATATAGTGGATTGGGTTCGCTCATTGTTCCATCATTTTCTTTCTCAAGGTTCACTTACAAGAATATCATTATTGAAAAAGTTCTTTACAAAACTAGGTATAATATAAATTCCATTCCATATTGTCTTAGTTAATTTCATTCATTACCAAATACATTGAAGGGTAATATAATTACATTCCAAGCCAAAAAATAATAAAAACAATAAATAAATAAGTGTTCCACATGATCATAGAAAAAATCATCATTTCATCATTACATAACCCACTGAAAATAAATAGGTTTCCTCAAAATCAAAACATCACTAAATCTTATCTATCTAGAAAAATTATTTGTATGGTTTCAAAAATACATTATTTATTTCATCACAGATTAATTAAACAATGGGAATGTAATGATATTTATAGAATCATCCTTAAAAATTCATCATCATAATCCATGTAGAGAAAATAAGTTGATGTTATAAAAATAACATATCCCTAGTAAGGAATAGTAATCTATATTTGATATTAAAATAGATGAAAATTACCATTCCAATATAATTTTAACATTTCATCTAAATCTTGGAAAAATCATACATGATGTAAATGTTAAAATTTAGATTCCATTAATATGTTTTTATAAAAATAGTAAATAAACATGTTTTGAATACATTGTAAAAATTAAATTTTTATAATTTTACAAGAAATATAAATATTGTTCAAAATAAACTAAAATAGAACTCTTTTAATTGAAATGAATATTCTTGAAAACATTTTAAATAGATTATACATTGAAGAAAAATCTCATTAACTGAAGAAGAAATTAGTTTGTCTTTTATTAAAATATTTTTCATGATAATTATAAAAACCAAACAAACTAAAATGATACTAAGTCTTGATTATTATAGGAATAATTAGTGTTGAAAAAAATATGAGTTTTACTGAATAATAATTGTTTAACATTCCTCAATGTAAATTTAGCACAGAAAATCGCAGAATGAAATGGTATTGTAACATAAAAAATAACCACTTTAATAACTTTTTAATATTAAACCACACAAAAGAATTAAATAAAAATGAAAATTTAAATAACATTGATATAAATATATTAATGACATAAAATAATAAATGGGTATTATATACACCAAATAAAGGAAATAAGTTTTGAATGTGATTGATGTCTCAAAGAAATAATAATATAACAAGAAACCGTTACCCAAAATCCCATTTTTCTTAGTATATGTTAAAATATAATATATGAATAACAATGATATGTTATATATATTATTAAAACAAATATTAAAAAAATATTAATATATATCATTCCATTATAATTTACAATTATTCTTTTATTAATAGTTCATTAAAAATATTAACATTTGGGTGAAAAGTTTTATGTTTTCCATAAATGTTTCGATTTGATGGATCGAGTGCTCAAACATTTTTCATATTTTAATCATATATATAATAAATATAATTTAATAATAATAATAAATTTTCATAATATTTCCTTTTATAATAATTCATATAAAAAAGTTATGAAAAATTAATTCCATAATTATATGGGGATAATAGTTTTTATGTATTCATGACCGATATTTCCTATATTTGATGGATAAAACCAATGAAAGGAATGAAATAATAAACCATTGAAAAGTAATAATTATTTAATAAATATTATATATATTCATTACATCTTTCATTATGACCTTCCATGAAAATAGAAAAAGACAAACGAAACACATCGCTTCAGGGATGTTGTAGTCCATATGTATACACGAGTGACATTATCATATTACAATATATGGAAAGGATATTGAAAAGGTATATTACGCTAACAATAAAACTAATATCTATAGTATATATACTTATGTCATCATGTTACTATAGTTATAAAAATATATGATGTTTTAGATGAAAGAAACATGAAAAAAAAATTTAAGAAAAAATACATCTTCTTCATGCATCCTCCATTAAAATAATATAGTACTTATTAAAAAATGGAATAAAAGAATATCAAATTAATTGATAATAATATATGGAGAGCATCTAGGATGAAATTTGTTAATCTAAGTGGATATTTTGGTATAGAAAAGTTATAATAGAATATCATCTTTTATAATTGATGAGAGTGTCACTCCTATAAATACATAAAATATTAAAACCTAGTAAAGTCACCCTTATGGTAAAGTGGAATATAATTGGATAAAATGTGAATATGGGATGATATTTGATTAATATAAATCCATCTAATAGGATATAGACATGTTTATAGGTCATCTTGACCACTCTCGATTTTTCCCAACCCCTTGTTTTCCCTATTTAACCATTATTGTGGTAACAAGATACTTAGTCTTTAAGGGTAAATAATGTGACTGATGAATGTAATGTGGCTAATATGTTCACAATGGATGATATTTTTACCATTTTTCTTTAAATTGAAAAATTATATCATTTTTACAAATTTCTATTTATTTAAAAAATATTTTTTAAACATTAAATAGCCTTTAAGATCATTTGTTTAAACTCTGAAAAATGGTTGAAAATACGAATATAAATATTAAAATGTAATTGTAATATAAATAATTAAACTATAACTAATAATTTATATATATCAATTAAATTCATGGAACACCATAATTAATCCAAAACATGTTATGTTTAATGTTATCACAACACTTTAATTTATTTTTCAAATGCTTATAAAAGCACTACATCAAAATTTCATAATGGTTCAATTTAATTATACTATAACTAAAAATAGAAAAGGAATAAAAATCATAAATATGATTATAATTTTCAAAATAAATTTTTATTACCATTCATAATTTTTTTTAACTCTATGAAAATATATTAGAGTTATAAAAATAAAGAGTGAAATTTTATAATCATCATATAATTAAAATGATATAATTATTTTAATCAAATGTAAGTGGAATAAATGAAATATTATATAATATAGGATGGTTATGGTATAATTACAATCATTCAGTGAAATAAATAATATTTTTTATTATAATTATTTTTCCCATAGTTTTTAATCATCTTTATCTCATTTACACTTTAACATAGTGATAAAAATTTAAAATTGTTTCTATTCACAATGAATAAAAATAAAATGGAACTAGTTATCTAATTTTAATATTTTATTATAAAATATGGTTGAAAATATATTATATAATGTTTATTTAAGTGGAATAAACTCATGTTATTAAAATTTCAAAAAAAAATGAATATATGCTTCTAGAAAAATAAACATTTTAATCATAAAAAGTATTTTAATTAAAATTTAAATATATTAAATCTTCCTATGAAATTAATTATGTTTTTTAAAACAAATGTATCTTATGTTCCATTAAAACAAAAAAAACTAATTTTACTTTAAAATTACTTTAATTAATGAAATTAAATAATATTTTTTAAAATTTTTATATTTTCACCGTTCATTTAGAAATAAATATTTTCAGAAAAATAAAAAAAATTTACCATAAGAAAATTCTGATATGCTGAATATAAAAAAGAAATATTTTTTTATCAAATTTAATTTCTAGTTTTTATAAATTTATCTATTAAATGAAGAGAAAACAAATTCATCAAAACAATTTTTTTATAAAAAGGGATTTTTAAATGAATTGACATTATAACCATACTTGATTTCAATATTTTCATTCAAAAATATTGTAATTATTTCCTATCAATTAATAAATTCATTATAGAGAAATATTACGTATACTTTTCAAAAAAAAAATTTTATATATTGATACCTTAATTTCAGACCCCTATGTGATAACAATCATACTTAACATCAATAATTATATTATATAATTAAGTTACTTTATGAATAATGTTTCTTATAAAATAAATCTATTTATTAAAAAAAACTATCAAATATAAACAATTATAAACTATTTTTATATTTCATTACACCCCCTTATATAAATTTCAACCCCATAAAGATTAATCATTTTTTTGATTGAAACGTTTTTAGAAAATTTTCAAAATTAATACCAAGTATTTGAATAAATATATTCATTATAGTAATAAATACATTATAATCCATATCGATTACATTAACTTTTGAATAAGAATTTAATGTCTGTGTTGAGATAAGTGAACTTATCATTTCTTAATTATTTCATAAACTATGTGTGTACTATTAAACTCATACTTAGGAAAAGGATTCCAAAGCTTACTCGGATATCTAAGAAATATTTTCTAAATTTTACTTGATATATTTTCCTTCCCCATTAAATGAATTGAGAAATTAATTTACTATTATGATTGATAATTTGAGAAAATAAAATTACTTGATTAAATCCACCAATTAAATCCTTTGGCAGTTTTTTGAGAAGTTTTCCACCTATTTTGGATGTCATGTAACTAATAAAAATTATTTATTTTTCATTCCTCATGCCAAAAAAATAATGTTTTTAAGTTCATAAGATATTGAAAATGATGAAAATTTATTCACAATGTATCTATGCATTTACCAAAACCTAAATGGTCATCACATGTTACGATAATATAAAGAAACCATTATATAGAGACATAATACAGTAATCTCTAATGACTAAAAAATAACACCAAAAATTTAACTTAAATAATCCAATAAATATATGACAATAAAAATATACAAAATAAATGTTTTATTTATCTGCAAGAAAAATTAATTAATCATAATGTCATATACAAAAATAATATATACCAAAATCATATCATCAAAAAATTTTAAGTGTAAAAAAATTACTTTTTATGCTTACCAATTCCTTTTGACATATATTTCCCATGGATTACTAACAAATTTCATCCAATTTAACTGAAAATTATTCACAATTCAATCAAATTCCATTTAAAATAATCATATAATGATCCCAAAAAAATTACATTCTTCCTAAAATATCAGGTTAAAAAAGTTTCAGATATATAAATCAATCATTTACTAAAGCTCAGTTAATTTACCTTAAGGTACTTTTTCATATAAAAACTTTTTAGCATATCAATTCTTTTAATCTTATGATCATAATTGAACATATCAACCAATAAATTACATCAAAACATTGACAAATAATTATATATAAACATAATTTATTCAACATTCATCAAATTCCATTAACCAACAGTTTCTATCTATTTACATATTACTTCATTCTAACAATATTAATTATGAATTATGTCCTAAAATTAATCAATATTAATTTTATCAACAGTCATAAATTTAACATAATAAATAATTCATAACTTTCATTGGTTTCATAGTATTTAATCAGTTTCACCCATAAACCCTCTATTCGTATGACCATTCCAATTCCCATATTGATAGTAGTTAAAACACAATTTTATTCTACTTTATTAACATGAATTTTTATATTTCCTTGATAGTTTATTACTCTTTGAATTTATATTCCAAATATTAAATATCGTTATTTTTTGTTTGTGGCACCTCTTAGGGGATTATTTCAACATTTTTATATTAAGAAATTAAATATATTTTCCTCCATGTTCTTTATCACCTAAAATACCACTAAAATACATATTTATCTTAATAGGTGTTTCATGAAACTCACATAAGATCAAGTTGTTAATTATAAATTATGACATGTCATTTCTCACAACCAAATCATTTTTTACTCCATATTTTATCCCAATTGGATTCTTATTAAAACTACTACTACATTTTCCTTCACACCCATTGTTCACATTGTTCCTCATATTTTCAACCATTTTCAAAAAAATATAAATTTTTAGGGAGGGTATAAAAATAATTATTTAGAGAAATGAATAATATTATTATGAAAATAATTCATATGATTCCCTAAATTATGACCCCCTCTTTAAATAGTTGACATATTTTGTTCATGACATATCATTTTGGACAATAATAGGTTTTCATAGATTCTATAATTTTATTCATCATTATGTTTTATAAGAATATTGTCAATTAACCAAAGCATATCTCCCAATAGTGTCTCGATTTTTTTATTGGTATGTCATTTTATTGTGTACTAGGTGAAGATAAAGTCAATATTCAACTATCCGTTTTAGGGTTATTACCCATAAGTTTATCTATTGTGGAGAATACATCAACTTCTTTGTATCCATGTCATTATTTCATCATAAAAAACTACAAATCTTGAATTAATCAAATAATTCAGGATGTTTTAAAATAATTATACATATCTCTAGGTTTATCGCCAATTATTTCATATCCTTATCTATAAAACTAATTGAATAGTTTTTTATATTAATTGAGGAAACCCAAGAGACCTAATCCTAGTTGGACACATAGCCTTAAGCACATATCCACATATTCCAGAGGCTGCCGACTAGTAGTGAGGGCCTAGGGTGTTTCGGTGGGGAGACTATGCCCTCATTACTTGACTGTATCATAATAGGTAAATATAAACATAGTTAAATAGAAGAATAAATCTAAGTAAATATAATGAAAAACAAAAATATACAAGAATAGAAAAAAATAAAATAAATGGAATAAATGATACAAGCCTGCAAAAATGGATGATTATATATTTCATGTCACTAGAAAACTAGAGAACATTGAGAAAACGTAGCAGAAATACTTGAAAAACTCAAGGTAGTAATAAGTATTTACCTAAACTATGCAAATAATTAGGAGTTATGGCTCCGTCATCTACACAAAGCTCCATCTTATCATATCACATGATCAAGTTTTTAAATCAGTATGATTCCCATTATCAACACCTTTATACATGTAATATGACTTTGGTACCAAACAATGCCCAGAGTGGGTGTGAGATAAATCTTAGGGGGGGCACTACCCACAGTTTCTATAATAACTATCTTGTGTAATGGAAATATAAAAAAGTATTGGAATTAAAATATATATAGTAATGTAATAAATTGTAAATAAATACCCAAAAACCTGCATAGGCCATCAACTGGTGTTAGAATGTGTAACCAGATAATTAATTAATTAATTCCCAATATAAATTAATAGGTCACACGAGGAATATCCAGAACTAAAATCACTTCTTGACAATATAAATTATGAAGGATACAATATGTGACAAGGAAAATATTATTGATAACTTAATAGGAATGTATTACATTGTAATCACCAAGGAAACGTAAAACTCAGGGGCCACTAACATAGTGGTAACTGTGTCTACCTTTGGGTAAGAGTTTAATCCAAGGAACATCTTTTAATGCATTCCCACAGTAATGTTTCTATCCTAGTACAAGTAATTCATCCATGGTAAAATGGAAGATATGAAATGGTTGAGCCCAAGGATATAACCAAGGTACCTCAAGTCACACTGGATCCAAGAAGTGTATATGAGTCATCATGTAATAATAATTAAGGGTTATTATTGTGTCATTCCGAGCATCCAAAGGTTGACAAGGACCAAGTTACAAGGTAGATCTCACCATTGGAAACCAGAATCCTTGAATCATAGTGGAATCCTGGAGTACCAAATAATTCCCCTAGTAATCCAAAATATAACATGAGTAAATCCATCCTATAATGATATCAAGATCCATGTGCTTAAATAGTAACATAATATTTCATTCATTACAATTAATTTGGTCATATGATTACTATTCCATTAACAAATTCACTTAGTTTAAGCCTTGCCTTTTGTTACTATGAGAAGGAAAAGTAGCTTCAAACCTTTTAATTTTAATCATATAAGTCAATTTCAATTAATAAGGCTCACTCTATTACCTTCCATGAACATGGAATGATGTTCTATATATATGAAACCTAACATTGATTAACATTTTAGAAGGGAAGAACATATACTTAAGTTAGCTTGCCATAATATAATTTGAATATATTTACTACATTTAGGATCTTACCTTAGGTGGGTCAAGTGGAAGTGACATGGCACATCCCATTAACCATTAACTGATTTTATCGACCTTTAATATAATGGGGCTTACCATTATTGGGGTATATCTTGAGTAGACTTGAACGATGGATCAAATGTTTTAAAACACTAAAAACTCAATTATGGCATATCACCCTATATGGGGTGATGAAAATCACGAATGTAACCAAAAAATATTAATCACATATATATAAATATCATAACAATATGGTTATAATCAATATAAGCATTGAATATAAATTCCATAAATGATACCCGATGAAATCGGTTGGCCACCCACGAAAATTCCAAAATCAATGAACTTTAGGAATGGGTTATAGACCATCCACATTAGGCTTGTATGACTCTCCTAGATCATTATTAGCCTCTAATTTGGCTTGGAATGGGGTAGATCTAAGAAAAAGGTAAAATAAATCACACCTCGATAACTAGTTTAAGAGAATGATAGATGAATAATGGCTCAAACGAACTCTAGTTATTACCCTTGTGCAACCATCATGACAAACAGAATTTAAAATGAATCCCAATAAAGGAGATACCTTGATTCCTAGTATAGGAATTTGAAAAGCATGAAAATGGGATAAATGGTGGTTCATACCACTGTAATTTGGATTATAGATTAAAAAGAGTTTGGTTATATCATTACGGTTTAAAATGTAAAATTACCCAAAATTTAGTTTGTGTATAGTTTGTCCAAACAGATTTCCAAACCGTGTGCCTGCCTCTCACGGGTACCTATAAAAAAGGTGGCACTCACATGGTTAGGCCACATGGTTAGGTAAATCACAAGAAAATCATTTGACATGGATCTTCTTGATAATGTAGACCATCTTCATTATTAGATCAAACCGTGCACCATACCTGCACAGTTTACTCTAACCATGCCACAAGGTCGTTTTTCTTAAAACGTTAAGTGTTGGGAACTAAAAAAGTCCCAAATACCCCTTATTAATTTTCTGATTCATTAGGCATCCATATTATGACTAAAATAAATAATTATACTGAAATTTAAAGGATCCATACCTGAGTGAAAAAGTGGATCTTACAATATTCCCCCGTTAAATGAACTCATCTCTATGTTCACCTTTTAAGTGTTGATAACCATTGTCTAAAAACAAATCTGGCCACTAGGAATGAATGTTGGCCTCCCTCTAAGAAGTATCATTTTATATATGGTTGTGCTGCAATAAAACACATACTATAGGGACATACCGGCCTCAAAGGCCTTCAGGTTTTGGTCAACATCTTGTACTGGATAATCCTCAAATGTAGCATTGGTATCTAACTAAAATTCACAGAGATCAAAGGTATGAGATGGGTTGCTATTATATTATAAATGCTGTGAAACATGGAAGGTTTCATGCATGGAATGGTACCTCTAAGGTAGTATCAACTGATAGGCTATTGGCCTAACTCTCTCTATAATATTAAACGGAGCTACATAATGGGGTGAAAGATTCCCTTTATTTTGTACCTATCTATTTCCTATCCATGGAAATTCCCAAAAGAAAACATGATCCAAGACCTTGATCACAATAGATAATAGAGGTCGATTGACATTAAATTTATTTCTAGACTGAGCAGTTTTCATGTGCTTCATGATCATCTAAACATGCTCTGAAGTCTACTTTATGAGATGAGGACCTAGTAGCGCTTCCTCACTTTCCTCTAGATAGCATAGGGGTGAACATAACGGCTACCATATAAGGCCTCCAAAGGATCAATCTTAATTGTCACCAAAAATATATTACTATAGTCTAACTGAAATAGTGGGATATTATAATCCCAAGAACCGTCAAAATCAAGGACACACACCTTGAGCATGTCCTCTAGATCATGTATCATCCATTCCAATTACCAGTTAGTATGAGGTTGATAACTTCTACATAGAAGAACTTGTGTACCCATATAATTCTACAACCCGTTCCAGAACTATGATGTGAAACAAGCATCCCTATCATAAATTATTGTAATAGGGACCCTGTGTAGTCATATGATCTCATTGACACACGTTCTTCGTAAATCATCAATTTAGAAAGTTTACCGAAAATGAATGAAGTGGGATACCTTTTTTATTCGTTCAATAACTACCCATACAGTGTGTCTACACCTCGACAACCTAGTTAATACAAATACAAAAATATATATAAATATCTTCCAATTTCAATTCTAGTCCTAGAAGAGCTTTGACAAGACTGCAGGTCTCTGGTTCTCCTCTTTCACCTATTGACATGTTGAACCCCTGGTGATAAAGGCTTCTATGTGACATTTCATCCATGGACACAAATACTGGCATCACACATCTCAAAACATTTTAGATATTCCTGGATGGACATCCCTCTATGAAACATGGGACACATTCATAAACTCCTATATCATATCTATAAAAATCCAAACATTCCTAAGGATACACAGGATGTTTTCTATATCAATAGACCAATCTATATGTAGGTTATATTCTAATATACTCTCATGGAGAAATAATCCATTAGGGTCTGAAATTTGACTACCCTTAACCATCTAAATGGTGGAAGATGTAACTTTCAATGATGATAGGTGTGAATACTTTTAAATATCATGAAACATCATATTCAGGTCCAAAAATAGGTCAATTAACTTACATTTATCACTAGATTCCCATATGGCCTAAGTATGAGTTTTTTGAATCAGTGCATCATCAGCTACATTTCCCTTTATGTTGAATATAATAAATCTAAACATTTAATTACTAAAACTATTCGACCCATATTTACTATTTCATATTAAATTCTTGCGTTAAAAATATATATTTGAGGACTTTGTAGCCTGTGTATAGCAGAAAGTGATCACCAAAGAGATAGTGTCTCTTGCAACGTATGGAATAGAAAACTGCTACAACCTCAAGGCCATGCATTAGGTAGTCTCTCTCATAAGGCCTCAACTATCAAGATCTATATGTAATTACTCTATCATCTGGTATCCTCTTAACCCCTAGGATGATTTCTGATGTATCACAAAATATTGTATATCCTCCTCCAAGATATGGATGAATTAGAATAGGTTCTGAGAAAATCCTCCCTTTTAGCACCTAAAAGGATTCTTCAAACACCTATTTCCATAGAAACATAACACCATTATTTGTAATGATAGTGAGAGGTGAATAATGGAGTGAGAAGTCCTTTATGATGTGAATGTAATATCCCTCCTGCCAAAAGAATCATTTTATATTAAATAGATTCTTAGGTTGATCCCATGAAACTATAACACTATGCTTCTCTATGTGAATAGATACTCCATATTCTAAGATAATATGACCCAAAAAGTTAACTTTTTTAATCCATAAGTGGAACATAGAAATCTTAACATAATATTAATGCTCTCTTAGTATACTAAAAATATACGAGTAAGGTCGGAATGGTCTCTACATGTGTGAGAATAAACTAAGAAGTTGTCCACAAAAAACTACTATAAAAGAATCCAAATATTGGTGGAACACCTTATTCATCAGAGCCATGAAAATTGAGGGTGTGTTTGTAAGACCGAATGGAATAACTAGGTACTCATAGAGATCTTACCTACTACAAATAGATGTATGAGGTATGTCTTATGGAATGACTCGAACTTTATGATAACCTGATCTCATATTGATTATAGAAAAGATTATTCTTCCTTAGAGCAGGTTGAACATGTCATCTATTTGAGGATATGGGTACTGGATCTTGATCGTAAGATTTTTCAGCAATATATAATCCACACATAGACATAAGGTTCCATCAACCTTTTTAGAGAAAATAATGCATGATCCCCAAGAGGATGTACTAGGTCATATAAAGCCTTTGGGCCCAAAATCCTTTAACATCTACTTGAGTTTTAGGAGCTCATTAGGTTTCATCATATATGGATGAATGGAAACTAGAATTTTCCCAAGAATAAGATCAATTAGAAAATCTACATCTCCTTTATGTTGTAATACAGAAAATTCTTCAGGAAATACGTTTCTAAAATGATCCACTAATATAGGGAAATTAGAATCGTATAAGCCCTAATCTTCCATGAATAGATTGTTTATCTCGTTAGCCACTCCTCCTATCCCATGATTCTCTAGTCCATATCTACTAAATTGAACATCCCACTCATAATTATGTAGATAATTGTTTCCCTGTGGTGGTGAAAAAGATACCCTACAATGATAGAAGTCTACAAAAGCATGACATTGAAAAAACCAATCCATCCTTATAAAGGCATTGAAACCATTCATCATGAGAATAGAGAGGTTTCATACTAAAGGGTAACTTCCTACCTCAAGGGGAAAATCCCTATATTGGTATATACCCTCTGAACATACATTTAATAGTGTATCTAGGGTCATTACACCATAGAAACATTGTATTTTATGACCAAGGCTTCGCACGAAAGATAAATAAATAAATTATTGTGAATCAACAATATTCAATAAAGTAGATATTGTAGAATCTTCCACTATAATAGTACATACTACTATAGATGGTCTTGTACCATGATCCTTTTGTATCATTGGTAGTGTATGCAATCGTCCTGATCCATGGAATTGTGCAACATCGTGACATTCATGATCATAATTGCTATGTTGTAGCAACTGGTGTTTAGGGGTCCAACTACCATGACTAGGAACTCATCCTTGGAAAGTCCTGATAGTGTTATTGCATCTCCCCTCTTGATGCAGTGCAAAATAACTCACTCTTAAAGGTGGTGCTGGCATGGATTATTTTCCACTCAATGATGGTGGAAAGGTCTTGCAGAATCATTGAAGATTTCCCATACAACAGAAACACTGAAACTCCAGTGGGTCTCTATCACACTAAGGATTTATATTCCTCATACATCCACACTAGTGACACACTACAGAGCTACCTACACTAGTAACCTGATTTCTACTTCCCTGATAAGAAACCCCGAAGGATCTCTTTCTACCAACAAGAAGAATTACTATCCAACCTTGAAAAAATCCTATATACACAGTACTATCTTCATCCCTCTGGTTTTACACAATGATTATATCCTGATTTCAATCTCAGTGAAAGTAGTTAGGTGAAATAGATTCACCTATGTATGCATGGAATATTAGATCACATCCTAAAATACTCTATCACTCGAAACATCATCACTATATAGAAGTGGTGAAACACAATGTTACTATTTGAAATGCACTGAATACTCCATAATTGACATCAAACCATACACAAGTTGTATGAAATTTCTAGCTCGGTCAGCTCTCAACATCTGAGAAAGGAATGGATCATAGAAGGCAACCTAGAAATCAACCCAGGACATGCCATGATGATGACTATCTAGGGTAATCACATCCTACCAGTTATTGGATGAATCATGCATCATGGAAGTATCATGTTTGACTCTACACATAGGAGTCATATCTATATGATCAAAAATAGATAGGGATACCTCTAGCCAAATCTCAATTGCCTGTAGACCACCATTCCCTGAAATGGTGGGGGAATGCAGCAGCTAGAACTCATGAGTCATATCAACCATTGTAGGTGCTACTCATGGAGAACCATTCATGGACATCATGAGACGTAGAAAAATAACACAAGCTTTTGCATTAGTGATCAGATCAGGTATAATAGGCGGTGCCTCTAGTTTCACTCCTAGTAGTACGACTGGTGGCTCAGGGCCCACAACATCTAGAGGATGGTCGCATCCACCTTCCTGGCATACGACATGAGGATGTTATGGGGCAATTAATATAAAATTTACATGAAAACTCCTCTAGAAAAACAGAAGCATATAGATAGACTCACTAGTGAATGATCAATGTAAGGAAGCTCACTACCCAAGGTATACTACCCCCACTACCTTCTTATATGGAAAGGTACTGGTATGTTCTAAGTTATAATATTCATGAGTTCTAGTAGATTAAGGGTAAATAGTACCTTTCCTCATCATTTTATGTCAACCATTTTGTTTCATTTATCATTTAATTACCAGGTTCACTCATTTACCTTTCATAATCATGATGACGTGGGATAAGGACATGAAAAAATTCCACTATTATGTTTACGTTTTCTTATAACACGCATCAATTTTCCATTAAAATGGATTGTCATTCCCAGTGAATCAGGGACTGTACTCCTTATCACCATGAATAACACCCATTTGAATTTATAATTAAGACTTGATTTAGTAAACTTCTCATTCCAACCCATGAGTTCCCACAACCCCATATGGATTGAAACTATAAATCACACAATCACATCCCAAAATATGTACAAGAAAATATATTGAAAAAATTCAATTCTATAATCAATGGACAAATAAGAAATGAAAAGAATAAAAATACACTAATATGGCAAGGAAATATGTGTAACATGTGGATTATTGGTTCCATTAATGATGCATGAAATAATGATCATTTCCCTTATAGCATCAAGCCAAGTATGAGGCAAAATTCTGAATCTGAATAGTAATTAACAACATATGATAGCATGTGTGTCACCCATCATTGAATGGATATCAAATATAATAGGAAAAATCATAACAAAAACTATAATTAATCAAACTCTTATTTTACAACAAACATGGGTTTGCGATGCCCAAGGATGGATTATGACCAATTCCTGAGATTTACCAATCTCCGTACTATATGCTCTAAATTATAAATCAAGAATCGAACTGCATTGATAACCCTTTGTGATGTCCCAGACCTAGATTCCACATAATTGGTGCCCCAAGCATGGTGGGATTTATGGCCTTAAGTTCATCTACCCAAACACCAGAGGCTTTCGAATAGAAGTGAGGGCCTAGGGTGTGTACATGGGGAGAATATGCTATCATTACTTGATTGTGGAACAACATATAAATATAAATTTAGGTAAATAGAGAAATCAATATAAGTAAATATAATGAAAGGTGAAAAACGACAAGGATAACAATAACTGAAATAATTGGAATAACTAATACAATCATGTTACAACTAATGATAAAATATTTCATGCCACTAGATTTCTGGAATATCGTGAAGGTATTAGGGATACATTCAAAATGATATATACCAAGAAGAAAATACATAAACTATCCAAAGCATAATGAGCTATGAGTTGGTCATTTTCAAATAGCTTAATCATACAATAGAAGTAAATAAAGTGTCTAGAGAATTATTTTTCTATTTATCAACAACTTCATACATATATTCTACCTCGGGAAGAAAACAGCTCCGAGAGAGGGTGTGATATAAATCTCTATTGGCCACTTCTAGCGGTGCCTATAACATCTATCCCATGTAATGAAATTGTAACAATGTGCATGAATGAATATATATATATACAGTAATGAAGTAAAATGTAACTAAATAACTAATTACATTTTTCATCCCTTGGTTAGTGTCTGAACATGTAACAAGTTCATCAATTAATAAATTCCCAGTTTCATATAATAGTTCACATGAAGCATAGCCATCACCAATATCACCTCATGAGAGTATAAACAGTGAAGGTTCCATGATGTAATAAGGAAACCAGGATTGATAACATAATAATAAGTGGTTACATGGTAATAACCAAGGAATCTTATACCTTAGGGTTTTCTAAATCAGTAGTAAATATGTCTATCTTGGGGTTAGAGTGTAATACAAGGAACATCATTCAAGTAATTCCCA
The DNA here is from genome assembly GCA_963277665.1 of Viscum album. Lineage (NCBI taxonomy): Eukaryota > Viridiplantae > Streptophyta > Magnoliopsida > Santalales > Viscaceae > Viscum > Viscum album. Next base: position 378,151,529 of record OY728130.1, on the reverse strand, counting down.
CAGTAATGTTTCTAACTTGGTCCCTGGAATTCATCCAATGTAAAATTGGAGATAATAAATGGTTTGACCCAATGATGTGTCAAAGGAACCTCGGGTCACATTTTATACAAGGTGTTTATTTGAGGAATATAATAATAATAATGAAGGTATCCTACAGTTTCATATAATGAATCCAAATGTAGATAAGGAATTCTCTCCAAGGTGGGTCTCACCCTTGGCATCAAGAATCATTGAATCATAGTTTCATCTTTGAGTACTAAGTAATTCCGAGAGGAATCCAAAAGGTAACATGATTCAAGAATTCCTATAATTATGTCATGTTCCATGTTCATATAGAGTAAACTTGCACTTAAATCATTGTAATTAATTTGTTCAGATGATAACTATTCCATTAACAAATTCACTTAGTTGAAATTATTTTTTCTTTAGTTTGACATGGCTATGCTGTATGCAACCTTTTAATTTAAACAATGTGTGTCAATTTCAATTGATAAGGTTCACTATGATATGTTGCAAGAACATGTAATTATGTTCTATGGATGTGCAACCAAACAGTAATTTACATTTTATAAGGCCAACTCATATGATTATATATGCTTTCCATAATATCCATTGAAATAATTGATTACATTTATGAACGTAACTTAGGTGGGTCTAGTGGAAGTGAAATGTTACATTACATTAACCATTACATGATTTTATATAAATTTAATATAAGGAGGCTTACCATTAGTGTGGTTGAGAAGGATCACACCCGAACAACGGCTCAAAATTGTCAAAACACTAAAAACTCAATTATGACATATCACCCTAAATAGGGTGTTGGACATCATGGATTTAACCACCAATAATTAATAACATATATGAAAGGATAATAACTAAATGGTTCTAATCCTTATAATCATAGAATATAAATTCAATAAATGGCACCTGATGAAATCGGTGGGCGCCACACAATAATTCACAAAATAGTGACCTTGAGGGATGAGTTATAGACCACCCACCATAGGCTTGTATTACACTCATTATCTAATATTAACCTCTATTTTAGCTTCTAATGGATTATATATGATAAAAATTTAAAATGCTCACACCTCGATATATAGGCAGAGAGCAAGAGAGACAAAGGATGGCTCAAACAGACTCTAGTACTTACAGTTGCACATCCAACGTGATAAATGGAAGCTATAATACATCACATATGTAAGAGTTCTTATGATCCCTATGTTAGTCCTTAAAAAATATCTAAAAAGGTTGAAAGGGTGGTTCATCCCCCTGGAATTATGATTAGGAAAAAAGGATGGATTAATTAGATCATGAAGGGTAAAAATATAAAATTACCCTAAAATTTATCCTATGCATGGTTTGGTCGCACAGTTTGCCAAACCATTATCAAACCATGCATTGGTACCTAGAGAAAAGGGGTAAGTCGCATGGTTAGGCTACATGGTTAGGGAAACTATGTGCTAACCATGCAGAATGGATTTGAAAAAAATGCAGACCATTCACACGATTATATCTAATTATGCACCCTTCCCGCATGGTTTAATATAACCATGTGACATGACCATTTTTTCAAAAATATGGATTTCTGGGCTCTTAACAAGACCTGGACACCCCTTATACATTTTCTAACTCATTATGCATCCATATGCATTCCAAAATAAATTATTAGACTGAAATTTAAAGGATCCATACTAGAGTGAAAAACCTGGTTCTAATAATAAATATTACAAATGTCTAGATAAATATTAAATACATATCATAATAATAAATTCCCAAAAACCATAAATTTTAGTGTATTTGGGGGATACATACATAATCATCTTATTTAATTAATGATCTTCAATTCCACCATTGATGTTATTCTCACATTGTATAATTATTATACATATGAAACCTAAAACATTTCATCATAACCTAGGGCATGGAAACATATGAAAGGGTGGGTTTAGATTTCCATTACGTGTAAACATAATAGATATCATTCAGTTGACATAATAGAGCATAGTATAAGTATAATGGAATTATAACATGTAATAAATTATTAAATTCATAACTAAAAATTCAAAGAACTCTAATCATGCATCATGGAATAAGTATTTTTAATAACAAAAGAAATAATTTGTAAGGGTCAAAACTCTATAATAATACCTCATTATCCATGAGAAAATATAATAATAATATGAGATAAGATCAATTTATATACTTAATATTTGGAAATCAATTCCTTATACGAGGCTCATTTCATAGAATATCATAGTGGAATACATTCTATAGTAGAATGGATTCACACCTTATTCCACCATTTCCTTCGTCATGGTTCACTCTAAAGACTATCATAGTGGAAAGATCCCCATAGTGGATTGGTCTCGCTCCCCGTTCCATCATTTCCATTGTCAAGGTTCACTTCTAAGCCTATCATATGGAAAAAATTCCCTTAATGATCTGGGTTAACTTCCCATTCATGTCCATATAATCTAATGAGAAATCATTCATTTCATAATGTAATAATGTGATATATAATTATGGTTCCACCCATCACATAATTAATACCATATAAAATTGTTCCACAAGATCATAAAAATATTCATCATTTCATAACCTAAGGAAATGTAACAGTTTTCATGAAAATATCATCATCATATAAACATAGTCGTCTAGAGAAAGGAAGTAGACAATATCATAAACAATTTCTAATTTTTTTATATCTTAAGTATCTCATTGGAAAGTAATAATATTTATAGAATAATACTTAAAATTCATAACTATAAGAGATCGATAGAAAATTGGTGGTAGGTATCATAATTATAAATCCCCATTAATGAATAACAATACTTATATGATGTTATAATTGATAAAAAAATTCATTTAAAATATAATTTGAACATTTCATAGAAAATAAAGAAATCATAGTGACTCATACATTTCATTAATAAATATTACATCGTATTATATGAAAATTATAAATAGAACATAACAATGTACCCCCAAAACCACCTAGGATAAGTATATTTAAAAGAATAGATACATAATCATCTTTATTATAATTGTAAAACATCATTTCCCAATAAAATATTCAATGATATCACCCTTCATAGACATACAATACATAATAACTTTCTTTATAACTTGAGGAAAAGGAAACATAAAAAAGGGTGAGCTCAAATGCATGGTAATGGAAAAAAATGGAGATATCAATGATAACTTGAGAATAACATGATAATAAGGGCGTACAAACATTAGAATAAATTTTGAAAAACCATACCCTATATTTCATAGATAATAATATTGGGTAATGTAATAATTCTTGGATCTTCATAAGACATTAATTTTAAAGGAATCAAAGAATATGATCCATGACATAATAACATCGGCATAATTTATAATTTTGCGATACACAATTGATAAAATAAAATCATTTATTTAATAGAAAACACTCACATCCATGACTGTAAAAGTGTATTGGGATCACTCCCCAAACCAACATAAATGTCAATGTTCACAAACAAGATTATCATAGTGGAATGATTCCCTTACAAAACTAGTTTACTTTAAATTATTGTTTGATTTATCTCATAACATACCCATATTTACATAATAAATTTAAGGGATGCATAATTTTAGGCCCACTCAGAACATAGTTAAAATCATGCATATTTGTTCTAGAAGATCATAAATAATTCTCTTATAAGAACTTATGACATGAAATATTTTTCATAAACCTTTCATCATTGTTTTATCTATGTAAATGAAAATTGATTCATAATCATTTTATTGTTTAATTGTGTCATAATAATTTGAAAAGGAATGAGATTCATAAAAAATATTTTCATCATAAAAATAAAACTTCTAGACAAAGAACAGGGATGATATCCTTGGATTATAACCCCATTAAGGAATATGTGGAATTAAGTGTTTTTTCTTTGATGGATGGAAATACCATTACAATATCATTAAAAAATTGTTGAGGAAATACACTTCTCAGTTTGAAAATAAATTTTCAAAAACTAAAAATTCACTAAATATATTAAAAATCATTTTTATTGGAAATTTTATTAGATAATATAAATGGTGATTTATAGTATTTAGGGTCCTTGATGTCCTGAAATTCCATTCAAGGAACAAACATCTAAAATAAAACCTTTCTTTGAAATATTTTTAAAACGTTCAATAGTACCTTATTTGGAAAATGAAAAGATGTTTCCTTTTAAACAAATTATTAAAAATTTAAATTTGGGTAAAGATTTTTTAGAAGACCCATTTAGTAATATTTAAAAAAATCGAAAAAAATCCCTTTTAGGATAATTAATATTGAAGAGAAAGGATTTTATACAAAAGATAGAAATAAATATATTTTTCATAAAAAAAAGTAATTTAGAATCTTGAGTATTTAAAGATATGGAAATGAATAGAAAAAAAATGTATTTTACCAAAATTACTAAATTATAAGAATCTTTTTGGGATTAATGAGTGATTTATTAGTAAATTTAATCATTGGTAACAAAATCCTGATAAATCCTGAAAATAATGAGATTGTAATATAAAACGATTACTACTTTGGTAACATTAGTATAATAAATCCCAAAAAAGAAATTATATTTTAAGTAAATATATATATATCTCATAAAAGTAATGATAAGTATGATAATATATATTCATTGGAAATATATGCACAACAAATTAATGTAATTGGTGAACATGGAATGTGTCTCACAAAAGTAAAAGTGGGACAAAAAGCACTTACATATCTTACATTATGGATTTCATAAAAGATACAAATAATTTGATTATTTATAAAAATTCCTTGATTCATTCATATTAATGATTCATAATGGAGTAAATGATGTCTCAAGTGTTTTTAGGTCTCATTAAAATCCAAGATCCCTAAATGATAAAATGGTATACTAGGTCACAGGATTAGTAGAAACTGAATGGTTGTAGATAGTGGGCTATAGGGTGCCACATGGTTTGTCTCAAACTATGAGACCCTAGGTGCATGGACATGTAAATATAAATAATTATGGGATAAAGAGGTTTCACATGGTTTTTATAGGGTTAAATAATCATTATTCTTATTTATTTGGTTTCCCATTTTAAATCAGATTATAGTGCATGGTTGTCACAAGGTATGTTCAATCATGAAAACAAATCATGCACCCTAATAATAATGTTGAATTTACAAAACATCACCTATTTATTTAATTAATCCAACCATTTTATTTTCCTCCTATTGTGGTTTTTGTTTCTTCCTCTATGTGTGAGTCATTCTCCTCCCCTCTCATATTCAGAAACAACCAAAATATCTTGGTAATATTCTCCTTGCGTTTGATTATATTGAAATGTTCTAATTCCATCTGTTTCACTATTTATGTTGGATGGATTTTTCCCTTTTTTCATGGTGTTAGATGATTTCATCAATTTCACCCATTATAGCATGTTTTAGTATCTGTTAACGGACGAGTGGAGTGATACTATATTAAGGTAGGTGGTATAGGTCATTCAAGATCATTTACTAATTTTAAATTGATGATCTATTGTTCTTCAAGTTGAAACCATTAAAAAATCACCAAATTTGATTACTAAATTGAATCAAATGTATTACCCCATATGGAACATTCCATGAATGTAGTGAGTCACCACCATGGGTGATCTCTTTGACCTAATCCACCAAAACACCTATGTATCCCTTAATATTGGTCTTTTATCCATTCTATTAATGGTTAAAAACCTACTGGGGTAATTTTCATTTAATTAAGGCTTTAATGAAATCAACTGATTTGAGATAAATGGTCGAATATGGATCTCTCATTGAGTTAGATGAATTATGACTTACTTTGCATTACATTTGTTATATATTCATTCTAAATATCATGTTGTTAATGCTAATTTCTATATGATAGGAAAATTATGATTACTCTAAATTCCATTTTTTATTTAATTTAGAGCATTTTTCTCATACTTATTCTATAAATTTATTCCATGTTATGTTCCTTATACTTTGAGCATGTTTTTAAATTCCATGTGTTATTTACATATGCCATAATTTTTTGTCTATAATTGGATGTTATGCATGGGTTATCTTGTAAGAATTTGATATTTATGTTCCATAATGATTTGATGTAAATGTAAATGTTATTACATGTTGTCATATGTGATTATTTTATTATGTATAACCTATTATGGTCTAGGAGAGATCATGGTCTTGATTTAAGTATGCCATTTTTGGACTCTCCATGTTCAGTTCAGATTTACATAACACACTAGGAGAAAAGCATTGGATTTCCATGTTTAGAATATCTACGAGGATTACTTATAATCATGAGTGGCATGAGTTCCCTTGGGTAGCAACCATGGATGAAATCATTTGCATGATGGTTTTTCTATTCCTCAGGTGATACATGATACCGTATGTGAGAAACTTAGTATGGGATTAGAGTCGCCATTCTTTTACTGATACAAGGTATTCTATTATGGGTTTCCTTGAAAAAACTAGATGTCATTGGTTATATAATACACCCTTGTAGTGACCCTTAGGGTCCTATATAGATCACCTTGGATGGGATCATGAATCCACCATAGGTTTTGACTAATTGATTGATTCTCTATTTTATATGTAATGAATATCATTATATTAAGTAAATTCTTGTATGATGACATTCCAATGTGACTTCCATACCAATGAAAAATATTGTTTTATACCTTATTTTGTTTCTTTATTTATGATAGCCTATGTTTTAACCATATCACAAGGATATTTAAATTGGTTCAAGAATTTGGGTTAGACTGAAGTAGGTGGTATCGGTTTTATTTCCATTTAGCATCCCAAGCTAATGTTCTTATCTATTTCAATATTTAATACCCTAAATTTAAATTTCAATGGAACATTTTTTAGTTATTTATTTCATCGAATGGATTATCCTAGAAACCATGGGTGGTGGCTTACTAATATTGTATATCATACCCTTCTTTGACCACATTTTTCACACATGAATATTTCATTATTGAATGTGTTGATGAAGGGATGTGTGAGGGTTTTTATTCTTGATTTATGTATAGTACTAGGCTGGAGATTGAGGGTTGAGGAAGAATCCTATGCTCAAGATGCTACTCAAAGAGGTTTTTTGTATTTTGGTATCATTTCTGTATAGAAGGTAGTATATTACTATATAAGATTTTCCCTTTGTACTCCTACATTATAAATAATCATGAACATTATAATTATTTTGTTTTGTTTTTTTCTCTAATGGTTATCTACTTTCTCATGCATGGTTTATTTCTATTATTTCTGCTGCTATCTATTACTCGTTATATCTTCTACAATTTCTTATCTACTATGTTCTGATGTCATTCCTTTTACCTATAAGGGAATAGTCTACCTATAGACACACCCTAGGAACAAACTTCTTTTTAGTAGATTCTGGCATTTGGGGAGGCACCTTTGGGGTCTTTTTGCTACCGTCTCTGGACACCGGTAAGTGGACCCTAGGGTGGGATGCTACAAAGTGGTATCATAACCATATTTACTTTTTTTAATACTATTTGGAATTAAACTGGAGTCAGGGATAAAAGAATTTAAAATTAACCCTATGCATGTACATTGCTTACCTAAGTACATGGGAAACACAAATTATCAGGGTTGAGAAATTTTAGTTATTGATTATCTCATTTATAGGTGATACGATTTCATTTTTGGGTGACACACATTATTTGTGTTTTTAATAATGTTGATATTATTAATATGATATTTTCTCTATCATAGCCCAATTGTATGACAGTATGTTAATAAATTCCTCAAATAAGGCACTATTGTAATATAATGTTATGAATTTTCTATTCCATATTTACCTTTAAGCGTGCATTACCAGTTTTGAGTGTTCTTGTTGTAGTACTTTGATTATATATGTGATAATTTTTTGATTATTCTTACAGATATCTGTTTTAGTTGGGATTAAGTGGACACCACCCTTTAATTTATATGTTGTATGGGCCCTTATGAATCAGAATGGTGATCCAACTAATTAAAACATTTAAAAGTGGATGAAATTTACATAAAGTAATTAAAATTAATATCATATTTAGAATTTAATTTTCACTTTATATGAGAATGTAAAACCTTGACCCTGACCTAGTCATGGTACTAGGTAGTAGTTCGTGTCTCCTATTCTCTTTTGTGACCTTTTTCTTCTTTCCTATACCTAGATCTAGGATCAGTATGGGGGTTTCTCACATTTCATTAAAGCCTTGAACCTTCCATTTCATTAACTGTTTCTTTATTTACTTTTCTTATATTATTCTAAATTATTCTAAGGAGTGTGATTAGAAATTGTAGAGTTATTCCACCAAAAATTGCTTATGATATATGCCAAGATAGAGGAAATGAGCATGCTCCAAAGGTGGTGGTCCCTGAGCCACCCATTATACCTCATATAGTTCCAAATGAGTCGCATCCTAAAAAATACACTTTGTATCAATTCTTAGTTTTGTGATAACATTCTTCTATTCATGAAGTCTGTTCAGAGTTTTCCCCATCCTTCCACATCTATAGAATAGATGGATTGAGACTTTCCGTAGTAGAATCCTCCCACCTTCTCCGGGGATGACAGACCTTAGGCTATTGAATCATTGTTATAATCCATGGTATCTGTGTTAGACCATCTATAGAAACCTATAGAGTGGACGTTCATGCTTGATACATGCATGTTACATGAATCTGCCAAGTACTAGTCAGATTTCATCTCTTAGGATAATAGTCATCAAGTTTTGGTCTAGATAGACTTCCATAAGACATTCTATGATCACACATTCCTACATACACTAAGGGAGGATTATGCAAGGGAGCACATGAATCATTATCAAGGAACTATTACTATTACATATTATTCTTCTCTCCTCACTGAGCTCCAGTGTTTTTCTCCATCTCTGACTGGTGATAAGTTAATTGTTGTCAGGATTTTCAAGGATGTGATTATATATTCTATTTTATCATAGGTGTGATGTAATTGTGGCTATGTTATGCATGAATTGGAGAATGGTTTGTGTTTGTTGTCAATCCTCATTGGATGTTCATAATGTGTACTAGTAATGTGATAAAAAAGTTTATGTATACAACTATATTGAAGGAGGCGTCGTTTCCCAGTGTTTGCCAAATTTTGGGGCCTCAAATCAGAAAATGAAGACATGGATTGTTGGTAAAAGGAGGTGCACGGAAAGAGGAAGTGGTGCGTGAAAAAGGAGGGATGTGCACGAAATATTTGAGTTGGGCATAAAAAACAGTGTGGTGCATGAAATAGTGGATTGAGTTTTTTTTTGGCGCAAATAGTGTTTTGGAATCAGAACGTCGAAAAATTGAAAAGCCATGAGCTGCGTGAAAAATCAAGATTTGTGCATGAAAAACGGTATTTGTGCTAAATACTATACTCCAAATGAGATGTTTCTCACACCACATGGGGTTTTGTGCATGGGGGTCTTAGATGCCTATAAATAATAGGTGACCCCCATTATTCTGTACGTTCTTAGACTCAAAGAAGATCGTAGCTCTGATGGGTGTAAAAAGTTCGTGTAAAGGGAGTTGCGCAAAAAATTTAGGCTTGCACGAAAAATTCGGGCTCATGCAAAATATTTAGTGCGGCGTGAAAAATATTGGACTTGCGCGAAATATTCTGGCTCTTGCGGAAAAATTTAGAGTTGTGCGAAATATTCTGACTTGTGCGAAAAATTCCATGTTGCACGAAAAATTTCAAGTTGCACGAAAAATTCCGGCTTGCGCGAAAAAGGTGAAGTTGCGCCAAAATCATGAGGTTGCTCATAAAACTTGGTGTTAAGAGAAATTGTCAGTGATTTTTTTTTTGCACATTTTTGACTATCCGGTTCAGTGGTTTAGTGCATTCAAGTGCATCATTTCCAGAAATTGATGCAAGCAGAGTCTCGTGCTGAGAAACGGAAAAGACTTCAATGCGAATCTATTGAAGAGACCTTCATGTCTATAAACTGAATGGTACTTCACCAAAGGCAGTGATCCAGGAGGATTCAACGGGAGTGACTCGAGGGATGCAGTGAGCTATCTCTGAACTTTTATATAGGTAGTGTGCCTGGGACATAGTGACTGTTCTCGAACCTTTTCAATCCACAACTGGTGAGGAATTGTGGAATTTTGTACGACCAAAAACCTATTGAAATATGCTCCATGGATGTATCCCATAGTGGTGAACCAAGTAAAAGGTTCTATGTTTTCTCTTTGCAAGTATGTTTGATTGATTCTCATATCCATCATATAGGTTAAACTAGTTCCAACCAACGTGAGAACAAGATCCATCAGTTTAAAAGAAAAATTTGACACCCTGATTCACCCCTCCCCTCTCAGGGTGTCTCGAGGTCCTACAAGTTGTATCAAAGGGAGGTTACTGGTTTTTGACCTATTATTTGTCGTCATGGAGAATGTTGTCAATGCTAGGGGAATCCCTCACTTTTATGGAAGTAATTTTCATATTTGGAAGAACATAATGAGATCTCATTTAAGATTTCTAGGAATGGATGTCTTATTTTCTAATGTGTAAGGAATACATGTTACTGATCCAAAAGGTCATGTTATGACTGATACAGATAGAAAAGTTCTTGAAGCAAATGTTATAGCTCAGAATGCTATCACTGCAGCTCTTTCTGATAAGATCTATCTACAGGTGATGAGTTGCACCTCTGCAAAGAAAATATGGGATAAGCATGAAAATATCTATGAAGGAGACAAAAATGTTAAGGAGGAAAAAACTTCAAGTCTTGTACAACAGTTTTGATGATCTAAAGGTGCATCCTAATGAGAATTCAGATTCATTATTTAATCAAATCACTAATGTAGTGGGAGAAATTCTAGTTCTTGGAGGGGAAATCAAAGACATTGATATCGTAAAGAAAATATTACGAAAACTTACTCCTATGTACAATGAAAAGGAGTCATCCCTTGAAGAAAGAGATATATCTAAACTATCTATGTATGATTTTCTAAGTAGTCTAGTGGAATATGAGATGGGAGTCAAACCCGAAGAAGCTACGACTCGTGTTAGCAAGGAAATGGAATTCAAAGCTATGGTCAAACTGAAAATTTCAGAAGATGTTAGTGGTGAAAATGATGAAGAAAAAATAAATTCTTTCTCTCATTTCCAATAATCTGAAGAAGGGAAAATGTAAATTTAAAGCTAAGTTGCCTATGGGATGTTTTTGTTGGGGGAGAGTTGGGTACATTGCCTCTCAGTTCCAAATAAATTTTGATGATGATGATAGCGAAGTAGAAGACATCGAGAATCCTAGGAAAAGGTTTTTCAAAAAGGGAGACTTAAAATATGGAAATAAAATATAGAAGAAGTGTTTTTTTGTGAAGAGGAAGATGATGATAATGAATTTTGTGAAGAAGAAGAACAAAAATTTAATGTAAGAAACCATGATTCTATGATGGCTATCATTGAAAAGTCAGAACCCTCGATCAATAAATGTAGAGATAATCAGAATACTCCTAATGGTGATCCATAGATTCAAATTAAGGATTCATTTTTCAAGCATGAGAATAAATGTAAGAGATAAAATAATTGGAAGGAAATGGTGGAAAATTCATCAGAATATGTTGATGAGCATGAAGCTGAAATTGAATGACTAGAAGAACTAGTGAGACTTCAGTCTTGAATCCTTGAAAGCACATATGATATTGAAGAAATAAATCATAGAATTTAAGAACAATCAAAGGTCATAAATGACCTTTCATCCAGACTGGAAGAGAATTCCAAGACAGTTGAGAGTCTTAAGGAAAAATTTGTTACTCATATGAGTAAAATTGAATGTCAATCAGCCACAAATGGGGGTAAGAAGATAATTCATTTTAGAAGATTTTAAAATGAAAAATTAATGGAAAAAGCCATGTGTGGTTCATACAGGTTTGGAAAAATCATGAGTGATCAAATAACTGCTTGCATGGGAAAGAGCGGAATTAGCTATGAAGATGAGACATCAACTAATAGAAGTGAAGAGAGCCAAATGTAGATAGGATAAATGTTGGACATGTTGAGGCATTGACAGAAGTGCTGAAAAAGAAACACTCAATCAGGACTAAAAGAAGAAATAAAAATTAACCTCAAACTTTCAGAAATGACAGGCAGTCTAATTATTCTCTCAGGGAAGATGTCATGGGGAGAAATTCAAGTGAGAAGACATTTCCTCTCATGAAGTGTCAGTTATGTGGCTATCTAGGCCATACCATGTCATATTGCGAAGAGGCATGAAGCTACATGAATGGGGAAGATCTGGGACGTCAACAAAGGTGACTGACTTCATATCCTCCATCTTATAAAAAAAATAGTTTCTATGTATACTGTTTTCATTGTTTTAACTTTGTCCATAAAGCTATGTATTTCATACAGAGATTCGACAGGAGAGATTCATACAACTCTCAGAGATGATTCAATATTCACCATCTTGGTGGTATTGATCTCACAAATAGGTTTTCTCCTCTGGATGAAGATTATGGGTATGAAGAATTTGATTATGTGGAATAAATAATTATAAGGCCATCAATATCTTATACTCAATCCAATATCTCATGGAAAGAAAAGATTAAGATCGAGAAATCCAATCTTGCAGATGTAGCCTTCAATGCTACAAAGAGCAGTAGCACCTGGATTCTTGATAGTGGATGCTCTTCACATATGACAGTAAATGTTGACCTTTTGAAGAACATTAAAATGAATGTTGATGGAACATTGAGGTTTGGTAATGATGGTTATTTGATGATTAAAGGTAGTTGGAATACTGCTCTCGCCATTTGAGAGCTGAAGAAGAATGAATTTCTTTATGTGGAAAGTCTTCACCACAATCTCCTCAGTGTGAGTCAACTTTGTAACTCAGAGATCATAGTAAATTTCAATCAAAAAGGTTGCACTATAAAGGTAAAAATATGGAATTCTCTTATAAAAGGCTGTAGAACAGATGGAAACATATATCAGGTTGACATCGAAGTAATCTCTTACTATTTGTCTGTTGAAGAAGAAGACAACCTCTAGCATCGAAGGCTGGGGCACATTAACCAACAAGACATGGAAAAGATATCAAAGATGAATATTGTCATGGATATCCCCATTCTAAAACGTGAATGGGAAAAGACTTGTGATACTTGCATATGGAGGAAGCTAGTTTGTAATTCATATTGACCAAAGAAGAAAAGGGCCTCACACCTTCTGATATCATCCATACAGACGTTTGTGGCCTGATCAATGTCACCGGAACTCATGGAGAGAGGTACTTAGTCCTTTTCATTGATGATTATAGTAGAATGGCTTGTGTAATGGTTATTCAAAAGAAGCGACAAGTACTTTATTGCATGAAAAATTATTTCCAGATTGCCGAGAATGATACTGGACGAACAATAAAAGTTCTAATATATAATAATGGAGGGTAATACATGCCCATTGAGTTTGATAATTACCTATAAAAACATGGAATACAACATGAGGTAGCTGTCATGAGAACTCCACAGCAAAATGGAGTTGTTGAGCGTCGGAATCGGCAGGTATACAATATGGCCCAGACTATGCTGATGGAGAGTTTTATATATCTCTATTACTGGAATGAAGCTATTGAAGCTGCAAAGCACATTCAGAATCGAACGGGGCTTTATATGGGAGAAACGAAGACACCATGTGAATTGTGGCATGGAAGGAAGCATTGGTTGAAATAATTTTGTGTTTTTTGAAGAAAATGTTTCATCCAAAATAAAGAAGGAAATCAAGGGAAGCTTGGAGACAACGCTGATGAAGGAATTTTTCTTGGTTATCCAATGAACAAAAAATCCTACAAGTGTTTTAATAAACGCTTGGGAAAGATTGTGGAAAGAAATGATGTTAAGATCATTGAATGAAAAACCCCAAATGCTTCAAATAATTCCTATGCTGATGAGATACAAGATGAGGACGAATGTGAACATGGAGTAAATACAAATACAAGAATAGAGGAAGGTGTACAAAGCACACATGAGTCACATAATGATGTTGAATCAAAAGAGGAATCTGAAGAGGAAACCTTGGCTGGAGAAAATGAAACTGTACCTCACAAGAGAAATCAAAGAGCTGAGATTGATCCATCTAACATAATTGGGGACAAGAATGCACCCACATAGACAAGGAAGATGAGGAATAACACACAATCTACATTTTTTTCAGTTGTGGAGCCATCCTCATTTGAATAAGAAATAAAGGATGAATCATGGGTGAAATCCATGAATGAAGAGTTACATCAAATTGAAAAGAATCAGACATGGGATCTTGTCCAGAGACCTTAAGGTCACAATGTTATTGGTACAATATAGATATTCAAGAACAAGTTTTATGAGCATGAAAGTGTTATTAGAAACAAGGCACAACAGGTATGTAAAGGATACTCCCAAATTGAAGGTGTTTATGTTTAAGAAACCTTTTCTCCAGTTGATAGAGTGGTGTTAATCAGGATTTTCCTTACCATGACACTCCAAAGATGATATAAATTATATCAAATGGATGTCAAGACAGCATTCCTGAATGGTGTACTTGAAGAAGAAGTCTACATTGCATAACCAATGGGTTTTATTCTTGGTACTCACTAAACAAATGTATGAAAACTAAAGAAAGCTTTATATGGTTTGAAGCAGGCACCACGAGCATGGTATTCCTGGTTGTACTCTTATCTCAAGAAGCTGGAATTCAAAAGAGGAGGAGTAGATCACAATATTTATGTGAAGAATTCAGTAAAAGATCAGTTCATGGTTCTAGTGTATGTTGATGACATTATATTTGGTGGAAGCAGGCAGAAATCAGTGGATGAATTTTCTAATCACATTAAATCAAAATTTGAAATGTCTATGATTGTTGAGCTCACACATTTCTTATGCTTGCAGGTGATTCAAAAGAAGGATTATACTTCATTTCTCAGGAAAATTATGCAAGAGAGCTGGTGAAGAAGTTTATTATGAAAGACTCTAAACCAATGTCAACTCCGATTGTAGTTGGAAGAAAAAATGGAAATAATGAGGATGGGACATCTGTAGACCCCACCATGTATATGAGGATAATTGGGAGCCTACTATACCTAATAGTGATATGGCCAGATATTGTCTTTGAAACATCTCTAGAGGCCCGCTTTCAGAGTAATCTAGAAGAGGAACATATGGAAGTAGTAAAAAGAATCAAGAGGTACATTCAAGTTACTCATAACTTTGGGTTATGCTTTGATGCAGGGGTAGATAGTGAATTATCATCATTTTCTGATGCTGACTAGGATGGTGATGTAGTGGACAGAAAATCCACCAGTGGTGGAGCCTTCTATATTGGGAAGAAATGTGTTGGCCGGTTGAGCAAGAAACTAGAAAGTACTTCTCTTAGCACTGCTAAAGCTGAGTATATATCTGCTACAAAGGCATGCACTCAACTTCTATGGATGAAGCAACAATTTACAGATATTAGTGATGAGGTTAAAATACCAATGGTGATTTACTGTGACAACAAGAGTGCAATTGATATTACGAAGAATCTTGTTTGGCATTATTCATACCAAACATATTTTAATCAGGTATCACTTTATTAACGAAAAAGGTGAGAAGGAGTGATTAAAATGGATCATGTACGAACTGATGAGAAAGTTCCAGATATCCTGACCAAGCCATTATCAGCGGCTGTGTTTCATAAGAATTGGTTGAACCTCGGTGTTCAGCAATTTCCTAGTGCATAAAGAGGTTACGAAATACCCCACTCCCCAATTATGTTAACTGTTTTTAATCTTTTTCTTGGATATGGTGCATGCCTATGGGGGAGATACTATCCAGGGGGTGTATTGAACTTTTTAATGAGAAAATAACGATCTTTGGATTTATTTCCAATGGGTGAGAGGTAATAAATTCATGACATGTTTTCTATCACGATGATATTTCCGTGATTGGATAAGAAGGAATACATTGGACATGTAATGCATCTAGGAATCTTTATGATAATTTCTTGGGAGTCATCGAGAATTACTTGGGCCTGATTAAGAATTCCAAAACACGATATCTCAATTCACAATTCCCCTATTGTTCTTTATATCGAGCATTTCTCACGTAGACTTAGAGTGTTGGATGAGTTTATTCTGGCGTTTTTGGTTTACATGTGGCTGGTTCTCTATTGAATATATCTTATGATTGTCAACAAACCTAAAGGGGGATATTTTTGGAACCATGGATATTCTATGAATGAATTGGAGTATGGTTTGTGTTTGTTGTCAATCCTCAGTGGAAGTTCCAAATGTGTTCCAGTAATGTGATCAAATAGTTTAAGCAGACAACCATATTGAAGGTGGTGTCGTTTCCCAGTGTTTACCAAATTTTGGGGCCTCAAATCAGAAAATGAAGACATGAATTGTTGGTAAAATGAGGTGCGCCCAAAGATGAAGTGGTGCGTGAAAAAGGAGGTATGTGCACAAAATATTTTAGTTGGGCAAGATAAACAGCACGATGCACGAAATAGTGGATTGAGGTTTTTTGCGCAAATAGTGTTTTGGAATCAGAATGTTTAAAAATGGAAAAGGCATGGGCTATGTGAAAAATCAGAAGATGTGCACGAAAAATGGTATTTGTGCTAAATATTACGCTCCAAATGAGATTTTTTTCATGCCACATGGGGTTTTGTGTGTGGGGGTGTTAGACACCAATAAATAAAAGGTAACCCCCCTCATTCCGTACATTTTTGAGACTCAGAGAAGATCTGAGGTCGGATGCGTGTAAAATGTTTGCATAAAGGGAGTTGCATGAAAACTTTAGGCTTGCATGAAAAATTCGAGCTCATGTTAGAAATTCAGTGCGTTGTGAAAAATTTTGGACTTGCGTGAAAAATTTGGGCTTGTGCGGAAAAATTTAGAGTTGTGAGAAATATTCTGACTTGCGCAAAAAATTCAAAATTGCACGAAATATTCCATGTTGTGTGAAAAAATATGTCTTGCGCGAAAAAGGGAAGTTCCACCAAAATCATGAGGTTGCGTATAAAACATGGTGTTGCGTGAAATTGTCAGTGAAATTTGTTTGCATGTTTCTGACTATCCAATTTAGTGGTTCAGTGCATTCAAGTGCATCATTTCTGGACTTCGATGCAAGCAGAGTCGCATGCTAAGTAAATTAAAAGACATCAATGCGAATCTATTGAAGAGACCTTCACATCTATAAACTGAATGGGACTTCACCAAAGGCAGTGAGCCAGGGGGAGTCAATGGGAGTGACTCGAGGGACACAGTGAGTTATCCCTAAACTTTTTTATAGGTAGTGTGCCTGGGACAGAGTGATTGTTCCCGAACCATTGTAATCCACAACTTGTGAAGAATAGTGGAATTTGTATGACCGATAACTTGTCGGCATATGCTCCTTGGACGTATCCCTTAGTACCGAACCAAGTAAAATGTGTTGTGTTTTCTCTTTACATGTGAATGTTTAATTGCTTCTCATATCCATCATGCAGGTTAAACTAGTTCCTACCAAGGTGGGAAAAATATCCATTGGTTTAAAATAAAATGTTGACACCCGGATTCACCTCTCCCCTCTTAGGGTGTCCCGGGGTCCTACAAGGTGATCATAATTAGGTTTAACACAGTTACAGACATAGAACACTAGACCCAAATTACATAATGAAATCTAAGAGAAGTTGAATGTTTGAGCTAGGGTGGTTATTTCCATGGCAGGGTGACTGTTTGACTGGGATTTGAAAGCATCATTTCAAGGGTGAATGTGGGGGTGGTGTCAACTTGGGGACTTTTAGTAAAATATCTATAGTTTGTCATTAGTGTGAAATACCAACCCATAAGGATCCTCAGTACACAAGAAACCAATCTGAGTTTTGATCATAGGTAAGGATGGTTGACCTTCATTTCTTCTATAGGTATTATCCTTCATATCCTAGTTAGAGGGGATATGTATCAACACCTATATCAGGTACATGGTCTATGATTCCATGTCCTGATGTTATTTGGTCTTCTATCGGTCAATATGGATGAGGTGGTATAGATCTTGGTCATGGTATTCAGGCCCCATATATTTAGTGTATGTAGAGTGGATCATATTAAGAAAGTTAAGCCCCATCTCAGGGTTTCAATTCAATCCATATTTAGGCAATTTAGCTTTCATATGAGAAGAAACATCTATGGAAATCTGTTTTTAGTGGTACTATTCCTAAATCCATGACTTTATTTTCTCCCCTTTTTGATACTAGTACATAACAAAATTTTATAACTATTGTAATTGTGAACAATCTAGGTATTTTAATTGAATATGTTGGTGGCGTCAGGTCTCTCAACACACCATCATGATTTAGAATATTGAGAATATTCCAGTGTTAGGAGTTCCCCCTGAAATATGTGGTTTCAATTTATTAAACATTTTCTTCATCCTCGGGATGACGAGTTCCAACATCATTCTTTGTATGGACTAGCTTATTTCTTATCATTCCCAAATGAATTCCTGTCATCTTTGAGTGTTCTTCACATCACCCAAGGGATGAAGGTATATATACTAGGGTGAATGGGATATCTAATCAATCTAATGTAGAACCTAAGTTATTGGTCTGGGAAAATTGATATCCAAGATGGTCAGTCTCTTTATGAGTGAGCAAGGAATTTTGATTATATAATTATCACCAATAGTGGATCATTTCAATGATGTATTTTCCAAAAATTTATACATATTACCCTTTGACGGAGAGTTTTTGTTCACCATATAGATTTTCTAGGTGAAACACCAGGGTCTATTCCTTCATTATAATGGAACCTATGGATCCCCAGGAACGTAAAATGAATATTGAATATCTTGAGTCTAAGGATTTTATTAGCCCCAACACATTTCTCTGGGGTTCACCATTCCTTTTCTCTAAGAATGTGGATTATAAACTCAGATTTTGTATAGATTACAAATGGTTGAACCATCTTATGGTAAATAAACATTATCGATTTACATATATTGATGACCTCTTCGACCAATTCCGAGTAGAAAATGTTTTCTCCAATATTAGTTTGAATTCAGGCTACCATCAGGTTCATGTGAGGCCATTATATATTCCACATAAAATGTTTTGGAGTTAGTACGTCATGTAAAAGTATTTTTTATGCCATTTACTCTAAAAAAACACGCTGATAGTTTTCATGGATCTAATGAATTTGGTTTTCCACACATATGATGATTTTATGGTGGTAATCTTTGTTGATGAAATCGTAGGGTATTATAACCCCAAACATGATCATTACAATTATCTTGAGATTATGATAAATACACTGAGATAACACTAACAATTTTTTAAGCTCAATAAATACCACTTTGGATCAAGAAGGTTCACTTATTCTTTTATATCAAATTTGAGACAGGCATCTCTATTGACCCATAGAATATGTGCATCATTGTATCATGGGAAAATACAAATAATGTGTTTTAAATACATAGTTTAATTGGAATATCTAGATATTATTGGTGATTCATATAGGAATTATCAAACCTGGAACCACTACGTATGTGATTCAACAAGAAGGGTGTCAAATTTGACTGGACTAAAGTTTGTGAAACAACTTTTCTAGAGATAAATGGGACACTAAATTTATTATTGATCTTAAAATTTCATGGTTCGAGATGAAGTTATATTGTTTATTATGATTCTTCATAAATTGTTCCGAGTGTATTTTTGATGAATGGAGGTCGATTCATGGCATATAGGTCCCGCTAGTTTAGGCCTCATGAGCATAACTACCCTACACATGGCCATGAGCAAGAATCCATTATTCATGCTCTTTACAATTAGATTCACTATTTATTTAGTGAGTGAATCATATTTTACATAGATCAATAGAGTCTAAAATACATATCCATGTAGTGAGACTTGAATTTGAATCAGTGTAGGGGGAAAACCCATAATCGTTCATCTTGGAGCATTCTTATACTACCCGAAAGGTAAATTCTATAGTTGATTCCTAGAGTCGGAAAACTCAGACATAGGTCATCAATGATGTCAACAGTGAGTGAAAATTGATCAATATATTCTCAAATATGCACCTTCATGTTCAAGTGTAGCACATAAAAATTGTTCTAACAGATCTAACATTTATATCTTCCCTTATAGAGTGAGCCCAGATGAGGTAGCTACCAGATTCTTAGGGTCCCATCTTGAGGGAGGGAATCATAGGAGTGAACCCAACTCCTGATAGGGTTGTTAATGTGAGTGAATCACTACTATTTCATGGATTGATATGGGTACCACATAATTGTAAATGGAGTAACATAACCATGGATTTCATGAAGGGATTTCTGAGATCCCCCTGTGGTATTGATGTAGTATGGGAGATCGCCGACTGGTTGACCAAGGTTACACACTTTCTATCAATTTTGGAGACATTCTAAATTAATGAACTATTATGGATTTACATCCAACAAATAGTGAGACATCATTATGTTACTTATTTTATCATTTTAGATAGATATTCCTAATTTACATCGTGGTTTTAGAAAATTTTGAAAAAGGAACTACATTCACAAGTTCTCTTCAGTACATTATACAACCCTCACACCCATTGGAAGTCCAAGTAGTCAATACGAGTATTATAGAATATGTTTAGAACATGCATCCTTGATTTTTGGGGGATCATGGTAAAGGAATATTCCTCTAGTTGAGTAATTCTATAATATGAATTTCAAGAAAAAATTCAGATCATTCCTTATGAATCCATTTATGGTAGACCATACTTTTTAATACATTACTGGCAAGTGGCAGGTGTGGAATCTCTATTGGGACCTCATTCTCATTAAGGATACATAAGAGAAATTCCATACTATTCATAAGCATATAGATATATATAAGTCCAGGTATAATTATTTTACCAGTCTTATTCATAGACCTCTAGAGTTTGAGGTGGAACATTGGGATTTTATTTTTGTATCTCCTGGATTGGTTCATGGTGATTTCAGAGGCTGGTCAAGTTGTATACACATTATGACAGACCTTTACAGATAGTGGAAAGGGTTAGAGCAGTATTATATAATTATTTTTAACTCATAGGTACCATTTCATGCATGATGTCTTCCATGTATCTCATCTCTAATGGTATTATGATGACATGTCTTATTATTTCTACCCTATTCATATTGAGAGAAATGTAGATGCATTTATTGAGGAGAATCTGACACATATCATTGAAAATAGCATCAAGGAACTCTAAGGAAGGTCAATTACTCTAGTCTAGGTGCTATTTTAGTACAACATAATACAGAATGAAACATGGGAGTGGGTGTCCAATATATGTTAATAGTGTCCCGAACGTTTCTTATATGTGGTCTTTCCACCATTGAATAAGATATTTGGGGATGAGTTTTCTTAAGGAGTGGGGGTTGTAACATCGTAGAATTTCTCAAAAAATAAAAATGATTCATTTTAAATTATATTTCCCTAATAATGATTCCTAATGGAGTCAAGGAGGTATCATGTGTATTTGGGGCTTGTTCGGCCCCTGGAACACTAAATTTGTAACAGGAAAATCAGGTGGCACTGTTAATAAAAACCATACGGCCCAACTCACATGATTTCCCTAAAACATGTAGTTATAGATAGTGGGATACAAGGGCATGCATAGTTTTTTCTAAAAATATTGTACCTTAGGAACATGTCAATGTATTACTATAGTGGTTTTGGAAATAGTGTTTTTACATAGTTTGTGCATAGTTAATTAAACTGTGACCCTAATCATTTGAGGTGTCCCTTTAAAGCAGATTACAGCGCAAGGTTGGCACACAGTTGGGCCAAACCTATATCCAAACCACGATCCCTTTTTATAAGTGTGTATTTATGAAACAATCCATATTTAATGATTTGATACACCCTTTTTGTTTTCCATCTTATCCAGTGGGTTTTTCTTCTTTTCCCATGCATAAAGCTTTTTCCTCCCCTCTGCATAGTTTTCAATCTAAATCCTTTATCAGACAACCAAAACTCTCATCATTAGAAGAACCGGAATGCTATTGGTAATATCATCCTTCATATTTCTTCTATTTTAAGTTTCTACTTCCATATGTTCTATTTATGTTCTATAACATTTTCTTTATTTTTATAGTGTTTGGAAATTTCATTGATTTCTCATATGTTATCTTATTTCAAACTCCGATAATAGATTAGTGGAGCACTAATACATCGATGTAGGTGTTCTAGGTCACTCCCACTTATTTAGATTCTTTTAAATAAGAGCACCATTGTGTCATGCATTATGAACTTATAGTGACACATCAATTTTTTTATTGAATTTAATTAATCATATTTCCATTCATGACTCATCTTGGGAAAGTATAGAATCACAGCCATTTGTGATCACATTGATCGAAGCCATCCAAATGGGTGTGTATCCCATCTTAGTTTCCTTTTTCCCTTTTCTATAAATGGTTAAACACCTCCTAGGATAATGTTCCATTAATGAAGGCATTAAATTATGAATTGATTTCAGATAAATGGTCAGCAATGGATCACCCCTTCAGTTAGATTTCTTATGCATCACGTTAAATTTATTTTTATATATCTTCATGCTAAATACCATGTTTTTATTGGAAATTTCCATATGCTATGTCACATGATGAAAGGCTTAATGAGATATTTGGCTTTTCTTATAGCCTTATGCTCTTACATATGATTTATATTTATTCCATTCTATGTTATTTGTAAATTTATCCAGTTTCTAAATTCCATGTACTTATCACCATATCCAGAAATTGTTTCGCATGAATTGTATGTTATGATTGGGATTGTTTGTTAGAATATAATATTGGTTTACCGTATTCATGGTATTTAAATGTAAATGTTATACCATGTTGTGATGTGTAATTTTTTTTTATGTATCACCTACTACGGGCTGGGTGTGTTCATGGTCCTAATTTAAAGTGTTATGGATGGGATATCTTAGTTTGGTTCTGATTTACTTGACATGCTAGGGGATATGCACTGGATTTCAATGTATAGATTCTCTATGAATTTTACAAATACTCATTAGTGAAACTGGTTCCCCAGGGGGGTAATAGTGGATATACTCATTGGCATGATCGCTATGTCATGCCACAGGTTGGACCCAGACCCTTATGAGTGATAATTAGTATGGATACAGAGTTACTAAAACTTGATTGATAGAAGGGATGCTATAATGGGTTTCCTCATATTGAAACAATGACATTAGTTATATCCGATACTCTTATAAGAACCCTTAGTATAAATTATAGATCACTGTGGATGGGCTCAGGACTACACCACTGGGTTTGGTGGATTGATTGGTTACTTGTTTCATATATGATGATTCTCCATTTATTATGTGAATTCTTGTATGATGAAATGGAAATGTGACTTCCATTATAAGTAAAAATATTTGGGTATGCCTTCATTGTATTCTTCATTTATGATAGCCTATGTTTTAACCATATCACTGGCATAGGTAATGTGGTTCAGATTTCAGCTTAGGCTGAAGAAGGTTGTATAAGTCGAGTGCATATTTAGGAATGCAGACCAAAGTTTTATTTGTTAAATTTGTTATTATAATGTATTTATATTATAATGGTACACCATTCTATTATTTATTTCATGGAATTGATTGTCTTGGACACCATGGGTAGCAGCCTGCTGAGATTGTATCTCAAACCCTTCTTGGTCCCCCTTTGGCACCCAAGAAAATTTCATGGTTGAAAATATTGATAAAGGGAAGTTTTTAGATTTTTATTATTGATTTATTAATTGTTTTTTGATATAAATTAGAGACATTAGACCAAACCTATGCTTGGGATTTTAGTCATAGCAGTTTTTGGTCTTTTGGTGTCTTTTTTTGTATGGAATACAGTATATTCTAGTATCCCATGTTCCTTATCTACACATACCTAGAATAGCATCATGAAAATATTCATCATTTTGTATCAATTATTATTTATTTAGATTCTATAGTTATTTACTTTCTCTTTCATTTTTTATTTCTATTTTTTCTACTACTGTCTGTTTCTCACTATTTCTTAAACTATTGATTATATTTTATATGTTGATATGTTCAATTTGATCCATGAGGGAATAGTCTCCCCACATAAACACCCTAGGCCCCCACTGGTAGTCAGTAGCTTCTGGAATTCAGAGAGATTATCTTGATTTCTGGTGTCCAATTTATCAGGTCACCAGTAAGTACGACCTAGGGTCGGATGCTACAATATCGAGTAAAAATTTAATCCAAATCATTATAAATAATGTATAATAAATTTAAATTTACTAAAATTATATAGAAAATAATGTAAATAAATATAATATAAAATAAGATCTATTTATAAAAGTTCAATACCCTTTATCAATATTTATTCTTTTAAATTCTCATTTCCTTGTGTAAGTTGTTTCATTTTTCAAGGAAAATTTAGTTCAGTATTTATAGTCCTTATAAATTTATCATAGTTCCCTGATCTCTAAAATGGTAATAATAATATAAATATCATATATATTAATTACAAACATATTTGTATTCATCCATAAATTCTGGAGATAAAAAATGATTTACAACTTTCAGGGGGACGGTATGCCATATGAAAGTATAAATGAGAATTTTTTTTGAATGATGGGACGAATTAAAGGTAAATAAAAACACACATTAACTTAATAATATATATATATATATATTCATTAAATAAATTTTTATTAACATGAATATAAAATTGAAATCAAAAAGTAATCGCATCACATTATGGACGTGGTAGTCCACATATACACATGATTGATGTTTTAATTTCCCAAATGATTGGATAGTAAGATAGTTGATGTGATATTATGATTCTAAAAAAATATTTCCACAGTATCATATATAAAATCTATATCCATCATAATCATCATTTTCAACTTATTATTTCTAAAAATGAATTGAATCATTGCGTGCTGATGATATGTCATACGTACAAAAGGGAGATATTTCCACTTCCCATTTGATGTCATAGGGGTTGGATAAAAGATATTTCCTAATCATAAAAAAATTTATTATATTTATGATATATAATTTATTATTTTATGATAAGTAATAATGATTTATATTATTTCATAATTAATTAAAAAAAGTGATCGGTTAAGGGGATTACATATTCATTGAAATAACTCCTTTAGGCCACCTATTATAAATCATATGGTTGTAATTTTGGGAAAAATAGCATCCCAAGATAGTGAATGATTATTTTAAGATATTTTGGAAGAGTATGGTTGAGATATATTTCTCGATATATTATAAGGAATAAAAGAGATAGGATTCCTTTATTTGGGATGGAGTGGACAAACATTGAATTTAATGAAATATTAAAATATAATAAAGTAATTATCAATCCAAATAATTCCAAATAGACATGAACAAAGTTAAAAAGTATCTAGGCTTGAAATAAAATTATTCAATTAAATTTAGAAAGGATTTAATTTAATTAAAAACCTAATCATTTTAATTAATCTCGTTGTTAAATATCTTTGAAACATTGTTGTTAAAAGGACCAAGGATGGTATTTTAAAATATATTCAATTAATATTTCATAATATATGATATATATGTGTCTGAAATAATTTAATTATATATTATTAATTATGAAATATCATCAATATCAATTTTGGAAGTATTTATTTAATTTGACATTAATGACACCAAGATAAAGATAAAATTAGAATATAATCCTCATAATAATCACTAATATATTATATTAATCTATAATATTCCCAAAACACTATAAATACCTCAAATTATATATTTTTCATATTTTTTAAAATGTAGAAATATTATATATATTTAAAAGTAAGAGAGTGAAATTATTTATTTTTTTCCATTAATTATTTTATAGGTCATTTTCCTGGAAAATTTCCCATTAAACAATTGATTTTAAAAATTACAATGATAAAGTTCTTATTACGTTCAAAGATTCGAAATTTAGGTGAATATGTTTGACCATGACACATATTTTTGACCAAGATTAAACAAATTAATAATTTATCGAAGTGATTAAAGATATCCTAATTAATATTCATAATGTCTAAAACAAAAATTAAGATATTTAACAAATTTGGAACTGATGATTTTAAATATGGAATAAAATTTTAAATATTAAATATATATAATTTTAAGAATGTAATTTGATTAATATGATTGAAAACATAAAAAAACTCATCTTTTTAGAATAATAAATTTTAAAGAAAAAAAGATTTATTCTAATCCAATGACAAGAAAAAATAAAAAATATATGGTATACTTTTTTTAGTAAAATAAAATATATAAATTTCTATATAATCATTCCAAAATAGTGATTAATTTAACTTATTATGATGAAAAACATTTCATTAATGACACCATTTTTTTAGAAAATACGTTTTAATTTTCAAAAATAATTTATTATTATTTCAATTTAATTGATAACAAATGAATTAATTTTAAAAATATGTAACAATAAATTTATTATAACACAGATATTACTATTCATACCATTAAATATAATGTCTATGAGATATATTTCATTAAATAATATTTTAATTGATTAGCATGGTTCATTTAAACTCGATGTTGTTGTGTGACACAAACAATCATAGAAATAAAATTATTTAAATGTAAATATATCCAAAATTACGTGGCATTAAAAATATATTTTTTTATGTATAATAAATATAAATTCCATGAAATATTTAAAAAAATATTTCTCTAAAACTGACCATTGATATTTTTAGTTAATCAGGTCAAAGAACTATCATGGGATTAGTAAAATTTGTACATTCAGTAAATGTTAAAATAATTATTCCTTTCACAGTTTTTGTAAAAATTCATTAAAAGGTTTTTGAGAAAAAATTTTAAAAATGAATTATTTTTATTTTTATAATTGATAAATATGGCTGAAAATTAATTTATATAATAATTTTATCGTAGAAAAGAATATTTTTTAAACAATTTTGTTTAACATAGAGATCGGTGAGAGTATTTATCAACCAAAGTGTAAATAATGCCATATCATCATTGAAACATTATCTCGATCATTTTAACTACCAAAAAGAGTAAAATGGTACTAATAGATTAAAATTATTTGAATAACCATTTATGAATAATATGTATTGTGTATAAAGTATGTATATAATGTAGTTTCCCTCAATATTAATTTAGTATAGATAATCCCATAATGAAATGAGATTTTAACAGAACCCCTTAACACTTACGTAACTTTTGAATCATAAAACCAATGGAAAAATTACATAAAATGAAATTATAAATTCCATGAAAATAAATATATTCATGATATAAAATATATATTGGTAATTATATACATAATAAAAAATAAATTAGTTTTCAATATTACATATGTCTCACACAATAAAGAGAGAGAGAGAGGGAAACCCTTAATATCAAGTCCTATTTTTCTTTACACACAATCAAACCTCCTATATAATATATATATTTTTATTTAAAATATATCCTATGATAATATATACATATATATATATATATTACTATATATAATTATATTATAATTTCCAATAATATTTTATTAAAAAAATTATTAAAATGATCATCTAGGTTAAAACATATCTATTTTCCAAGCATATTTCAGTTTGATGGTTCCAGTTGATGTAACATTGTAACTATTTTTCCATCTTCATAATCATAATCACTTCATAATTACCAGATATTCTAATAATAATATATTTTATAAACGTCTATATAAATCATCAATGAAAAATGAATTACATTAATTCGTGGAGATGGTAGCCAGTACATATGAAACAGTAATGTTTCCACTTTTTTTATAGATGTAATGATTTAAAGGAACAATATAATTCCCCATCCCATAATGATATTTATTTTATAAATATAATATATATTTATTAAACCTATCGTTATTCTCATTCTTGTGAGGATGAAATGAAGAAACATTTCCATCACTTCGTGGAGGTGATAGTCCACACACATATATGAGAGGCATTATCATTTCCCAAAGGATTGAAAGGAGATAGAAAATGGATATAGACATTATATAAAAACATAAAATTATAGTAAATAAAATAATTCCATCATGTAAATATGGCTATAAAACAATTATAGGATGTTTAAGGTGATGTAATGATGGAATTTATATGTAATAATATACACCATCATTGTGTATCCCACATTAAAAACCACCATATGTATTCTTGGATGTGTATTTTTGGATGAAAAAAACCCAAAATTTAATGGTTTGGATATTGAGATGGTATTTTATTTGAACATGGTTGATTTAAAGTGATAAATTGGCATAGAAAAGAGAGCAGAGACATTTATTTTTATATGTGAGTGGGGTGGCACTCTTATAAATACATAAAAAATTAGAATAATGATAATTCACTCTCAAGAGAAAGTAGTTAAAAATTTTATCATGTTCATATATTGGATGGGGTATTATTTAAAAACATTTTTAAAATAAAATTAATTTACATTTTTTAAATTTTAACTCTTATCTTTCTTTTAACCACTCAATATTTATTTTTAACCCTTTTCATGGAAGCATGAGATACAGTTGTTAGGGGCTCATAATTTGATTCATAGGGGTAAACATGCTCTAAATTAGACAATGATTGATCTATTTTTTTGATTTTATAATGATTTAAAAGTAAATATTAAAAATTATAAACCCACTAAGTTTACTTTTAGGACTATTCAAAAATATATGAATTTAAACATACCAATAAAAAATTGGAATTAAATTGTACACACATACAAAATAAATAATACATTTAAATTGTCCATGATATTCTTGTAACACTATAATTTATCCAAAACATTTCAGTTTTAATGTTTTCAAAATAATTTTCTTTATTTTTCAATGACTTGAACAAGCGCTACGTTGGTGTTTCTAAAGCATTAAATTTAATTATACCATTTCTAAAAATTTAAAATAAATAAATATCTTAGTAATTCAATTTATATTCAAAGAAAATATATAGAACCCTTTATAATTTTTTTATCCATATGAAAATTTAGTTGATGTATTGAAATATTGAGTGACATTTTGTAATAATAATTTACCTAAATAATAATATTATTATAATAAAATGTATTTTCCCAAAATTTAAATATCTTCTAAGATAGGATGGTTATGGTTGAATTTAAATCTAAACATTAAATAAATGAATATTTTTTATTTATTTTGAGACCTTATACCACATTTTCTAATCCTGGTTAACATATTTTACAATATAACAAGTTGAAAAAGTTTTACCGTTGTCATTGTTTAATAAAATGAAATATTAAATGGACTATAGTACATAATTTCAAAATTCTAAAATCATATATAAAATTTATTTTATAATATTCAATTTCATGAATTGGAAGAAATCAAAATTATTAAAAGTTCACAAAATACAATGGAAACAATTATTAGAAAAATAAGTGTTTGACGAAAAAAAATGAACTTATACAACAAAAAATAGAATGTTGATTACAATGAAATTTTTAATGCACTAACCCCAAAATAATGAAGTTAGTAACTTATTTTATTTGATTTTAATGATTAAAAGGAATCAATTCCTAAAATACTGATCCGTTTTGTAGTTATGAAAAAGCAGAATTATATAAATGTTGCCCATTTTACATTGTTAATAGAAAATAGAACAAGATTTGTACCAAAGACTAATAAAATACATCAACAAAAATCATTAAAAGAATTCATATTTATATCCTATGGAATGAAATAATAATATGTGTGATCCCAAATATTCAGTAAGGGTTTCGTAAATCAGATGCTATCATGAATCAGTAAGAATAAATCAACCTGGAAAGGTAAATAACGGAGAACACATTTCATTTAAAACACTAGATAAGGGATAAACAATATGGAAATGAAAATAAATAAAACACAAGACATTTAAATAATGGAATATGTATAAAAAATAAGGAAAGGTAAATCAATGAAACACCTTCCATTAAAATAATCAGATAAGGCATAGACAATATGAAAAAATAAATACATAAAACACATTCTATTTAATCAATAGTCTGAAAATGAAATGAATCCATATATTTTTTCATAGAAAAAATACATTGAAAAAATACTGAATTATGAATGAAGGAAATGATTAAATATTGGATGTCATTTTTCTGTAATAAGAACAACAATACCATTAAGATTTATTCTCAATACTGTTTATTCTACTCTGATTTTGACAACGAATTCATCCTATCAGACTAATGATGCATCGAGTGACTATCTATAAACATGCCCCACCCATGTCATACCAGTTCAAATCATTTTTCGTATATCAAATAATCAATTTAATTAATAGAAAATATTAATGATGATAAAATATCAATATTGAATAAAAGAGACGGATTTTTTAAAATTTACAAAATTAATCAAATGAATTTAAAAGTAAACAATGTATATATAAATGGTATACGCATTATAAAATAATAATATACATTATAAAGGAATAGTGATATCAAACATAAGTATAATTTCAAATTAAATTAGATTACAAGAAATTGTTTTTTTAAAGATAATGTTAGCATTCAAAAAATAAAGTGATATTAGAATATAACTTTTAATAGTTGGTATTTTCCATGTTAAAATCTATTAAATGAGATAATTAAATTTAAAATTTAAATTAAATTAAGCTAAAATGAAAAATTATATAATATATCAAAAGGGTTTGTATATACACCATGAAAAATATGTAATTGGTGCATATGACATTAATTCAGAGATGTAAAAAATGAGATGAAAATCCCTTACTAATGTTAACACTCAAGTAAAACCCCATCAGATGAAGTGATCCAATATTAAATTTTGAATACAATGAAACAGTTTCATGATATTACATGACAAATTAGAATTATGTACTACATATATAAGAAATTAGGTTCCCAATGATAATGTTTTCCTCAAAGTATTGAAATTGAGATGAAGTCCCTTACCAAGATTTTGACACATCTGGTGTGTCATTATATTAAATAATAGTAAACATATATTAATTATTTAATTTCACCAGAAAAGTTTTCAAGTTTATTATTTATTTTATATCACTTATCAAATTTTTTTATTAAACTACTTAAACTATTAGGTTTAAGTTGGGTTTTCTTTCACTTCAGGTATCAAAAATGACTTTGGTAGGTCAACTATGGTCAACAAATTCATTATAAAAACATTTATAAATTAATAATCATGATATTATTATCATATTTATACATCATGTATTCTTTTAAAACCAGTCATGATAGTTTTTTAGAATACATTAACCCACATTACAATCATGGGGATGGTAGGTCCTACGTATTCTTGAGAAATGTTCCCATTTTTCTATGATCATAATGGAAAGAAGGTAATAAACATTTTATTTTACCACAATGATCAACATATCATAAATACCATTTTATTTAATCATATATAAATATAATTATATTGATTTAAAAGGAATCACATCACGTCGATGAGGTTGAAGACCGCACATCCACGAAGGATGTTATGAATTTTTTTAGTGTGTGAAAAGGGAAATAAAGAAATTTTATATTATATATCCAAAAAGGGAGTTATATTTCACAACTGGGTATATAAGGCTTATATTTTTTATTCATCTCATATTTCCTATGATTCATTTATTACTAAATAATATTTGGAGTATTAAAACCCATAAATAACATTTATTCTTAACATGCAATAATTTGTCCTTATTTCTAAAGAGAGTATGATATAAATGACTTAGTGATGCATAAAAAATCAACTATAATAATTAAGCAAGTAAATATAGAATTTTTTTTCTTGTCAACACTAACATAAGAACCTCCCTTTATTAGCCTCTTGGAGAACACACCTTACTTATAGTAATGTTTTTATATTTTCTAAGTTTATATATTTAAATACACATATGTAATAAGAATATCATATTGAATACCAAATAATTATGATATAAACATTCCATTTTATATAGATGAATATTAATAAATTATAAGTGACTACTTTTTTCTTCAATTTTATTCATTGAATTAACACTTCTATAGAGTTATTTCATGATATGCAGAGAAAATAACCTCATGTTTGATAAACAAACTCTTTTCTTTAAGGGAAATTGTTATGGTTCCTTTAATGTCCCTCTATCCATTTTCCTTTTCACCTTGTCTTTCAAATTCTTCTCCATATTAAGTAAAGTTTTTTCTTTCTATAATGTTATTATTTCCTAAAAAAATATTAACTAGAATGAAATGAAGTAGTTTATCCGTACTAATTATTTTTAATCTCAAACGAAACTTCAATAAGTCGATGAAGATGATATAGGAAGGGATATATTTAAATATCATGATCCATCTCTCAGTTTAAACGTATATATTGTAATCATCTCCTATTCATCTCAATACTTCACTTCCCCCTAACAAGCTTATCATAGATGAGAGTACATGTAATATCATCCATGTCTTAATGTAGTATCCCTAAATTACATCAGACATTGACGAAATAATGATTCCATAACTGTCATATCAATCATAAATAAGTTCCCTGTAAAAAATTATTATACCCCTACTTAATGAGGTGTCTTAATAGGTATTAGGGAAACCCACACAATGAATTTTCAATATCGTAGTACTTTTTGTAAGTGCATGTGCTACTCTTGGAAACCTAATATAGATATTATAGTGACTTTTTCTAATCAATATCAGTATTTATTATGATATTACTTTATATTTTTTATAAAAAATAAAAAAAATAGAAGATAATACTCATATCTCGATTGCGGATTTATACATTATTTATTAATCATTAAATGTATCCAAATATTTTATTAATCTCTAGAAACCCTCTATAAAATAATTTTTATAATATATCTCATGAGTAATCAAATGGAAATGATCCATGATACCTATTCTCATAGACTATAATATTTTGCTAAACTAATACTTAGAGAGTTTGAGGTGGGAATTTTACTAGGAAATTTTATTAACTCACAACTCTTTAATCTGTTGAGTGAAGTCCCAATATCAAAAATCCAAAATATGACTCAATTAAAACATTCCTTTAATGAAGAAAAATTTTACATTTGGATTATTATTTTAAGTTAATATTAGTTAGGTTAACCAATCACAATTTTGATAACTTTTTAGTAGTAGGAGGCACCCTCAACATTGGCAGATGAGCACCCTATACAATCTTCTTTGTTCAAATTCAAATGATGGAAGTTGTTTGAAAGCTAATATTTCTTAGAGGGATGATTTAATTTTTTTTAACAACTATGATACATTTAAATTAATTTATTCATTCTATATTGTTGCGCCCACAACTAAACATTAATAAAAAACCAGTCATCGCAGATTTATAAATTTTACTATTTATTAATTTATGTGTTTCTCACTATCAATAAAATTTATAAATAAAAATAATTACTCATCCAGAAATGAAAATCTAATATTGTATGATCCATTTAAACTTATTAGATTAACTATTACCATGTGGTGTCGTAGTTGACTTGTGTATTGACTCATGATGTAGCTTTTCCCTTATATAGTGTGACCACTTTTCATATGGATTTCACATTTAATTGGAATTGTTTGGTCTTACTCCATTATCTTTATAGTTTAAAAATAGTCACATATAGGTGATGGGGTCTTAGGAGTGAAAATTTTAAATAAATTCCATTTATTTGGGCACACACACACTTATACGTATTAAATGAGAAAAAATGATGAGTGAAAACCACCTTATTTAAAAAATCAATCACATCTATCATGCACAGTTAATTAATTAATTAGAAAAGACACATAATCGGTCAATTCTAAAGACTAGTTACAGGGTAAAAGAAAAACATGATAAAAATTAAATGAAATAAATTTTAGTATGATGGAATTTATTAAATTAGGTTATTTAATTTAAATTCAAAGAATTTAATTTATGTCTCTCTAGTGATTTATTTAATTTTTATCCAAAAATTAAAATTAAATTATTTATTTGATTAACTTAATTTTTTACCAAATTATATTAATAGTTTTTTTAAATAATAAAATTATTATAATTATTCAACATAAAATTAAGTAAAATTATTTTTGATTAAATTGAAATTATTTTGACCCTCAAACCCTGCACAGGGCCACGAAAGGTCAGACCAATATCATAAAAGCCTGTTCCAGGCATGGAAGACCCTGTATTGGGGGTTCATAGCCATGAAAACCTACCTTGAGCCATTATCTCTCATAAAAACCCTTATAGGCCCATGTAGGCCCATATTGGGAAGCAGAACCTAGTTGGAGTGTGATGGATTTCTGCACAATGCATTGGGGGTTCGCTCAAGAGAATATAAATTACCAGGGTTCCCTAGAGATGAAAACATGTAGCGGTTTATGGTTTCCAGGGTGGTTGGATAGCAGGAGAGGAAGGGTGTGCTGCTAGGTGTCAGTAGCTGTTGTGGTTTGATACAGAGAGGGAGGCATGAAAGGGAGGCTACATTAGTGGCAGTGTTCGGTCCAACAGAGCATGGCGTATTGGCCAGGGTGGTCTCGTGGTGTCCAATCATAGAATGGCTCGGTGGTTGGGATTTGTGTTGGCCATAATGAAAAAGGAATATTCCTAGGGAGTAATTCAAGTTCATATCTGGCATCTTGGTCATGAGCTAGCTGGAACCACATGGCAACACTAATCATATGCGGTGATTCGATTGTGGCCATGCACATACACTGAGGGGTGACATCCATCTGACCAGCATCTGGAAAATGGGGACACATAAGGTCATCCCAATTCCCCAACTATTAAAGGGGGGAGGATGGCACTACAATGTTCTAGGATAAAATAAATAAATTAATGGGAAAATTATGTTATCCATTGAAACTGTAATGATATAGAGGTTTATTCACCCAAAATCCTTCCTTTGATAAATAAATGTCTTAGTGGAAAGAAATTTCTGGATAATAATGGTTTTAAACATATATATCCAATGAAATCAGGAAATATGAAATAAAACTCATACCTATATCAAACCATGGTCAGTGGGGCCCATTAACCAATAGACTCTAAATCATATTGGTATGCTGATTATGATTCCTCCTATTAATATTATTATTATATTTGATTTTTATCTCTTTATAATGATGACATAACTTCTTGATTGACACTGTCTATATTCTCTTTTCATATTCTTTTTATTTTTAATAAAAAGTACTTTTCCTTACACATTTTTAAACAATTAATTAATTATAAAATAACAAAGATGATCATATTCATTATTTAAAATTGTCTTCGATCCATTGTTGATATGTGAACCTATAATCTACTAAAAAAGTCACCCCACATATAGAATGTTCATTCAAAATATTAGTCAATGATCTCACTATTTTATCAATGTGAAAATTGAATTTTGTATAGACATAAACCTGGAATTGTTTCCCCATCTATAACATTGTATTCTATGATTAATGATAGATTCAAAAACCATTGTCGATAACATAATTCCTTGTAAAATATATATATTGTTTGTAAAGTATATCTTATAGCCTTTATTGGATTCAATATACTTTATGTGACTAAAAAGTATGTGATTTTTAGAAAGATTCTTATAGCTACCTTGAGAATAATGATTAGTATACCATAAATATGATTATAAAAACTATGTTATGATCATAAAAACAATGATTTTTTTTACTTCCCTCTTGGTGTCTATAGATTTTTGTATTCATCTATCACAAACATTGTAAAAACCATGGATTTGTTTCTCAAAATCCTTCAGTTCGAGGATTTTTATGCTCTCTAAGAATTCGATTTTTCCCATTACCTTATTTAATCATTCCATTATAACCTATGTATCTCTATTAATACTAAAAAATCAATATCATATTGAAAATAAATACAAGATTAAATAAATTTTATAACTCATGAGTTAATATATCAAGAAACTATTCTATAATACACTCCCAAAATTAGAGTTGTCTAAGCACCCCATTGATGTATAGAGTAATGCATGTAAGAGAATGTCATCTCTTGGTGTAATAAAAAAAATTCTACCTTCACCTTGTCTTTTTTACCACTCAAGTTCTCTTCAATATCCTACTTAATATTCAATATTATCAATGGTTTTTTATAAATATTATTCGGATACATTACATAATTGTTTTACTGATATATTTTAAACATTATATTTATTTGGGAAATTGATAGGATTTTATGTAATATAATGTAAAAAATAAATATGAATAGTCATATTGATGATATTAAAATCTCTTATAACTATAACATTGTGGGATTTGATAAGATTTATATTTTTTTATTATTGTATTTATTTTCTGAAAACTATATTTATTTATATTATTATTTCTTTATCCTTGGTCTTCCATGGGAAATAATATTTTCTGTGCCATGAAAAATATTTTGGTACATAAAATTTTATACCATTTTTCTTCTTCTGTGTCTATGTAAATAATATATTTTAAATTTATATAAATGAATAATGATATGGAATGTTTTATTAATTAATTAAAACATCTTTCGCAAATACTAAATACTTTTGTTTATTTATTAGTGGTGATTTAATTAATTATTACCCATTAGGACTCAATTTGTAACACACATATATAGCTTTTGATTGATTTTAAATACAATATTATTTCATTATGAGTGTGTTATTATATTATATTATAATTTAGATAAATGAAATATGACTATAAAATAATGATTATAAAATAATTTTAAATTTATTTATATGTCTTGAAAAGAATAAATTATTCAATAGAATGCTTGAAATTGTAAAAATGTATCATTGATATGTTATGGTTAACGTGATATTAGTAAATTGAATGTATCCTAATTTCGAATGAAAAAATTGATATGTGAAATTACATGCTAGTGAAGAATGCTGAAATGATTCTAAATGGGAATATATTGTTATAGATTCTTATGAAGCATGATATATTATGATATATTATATAAATACTATTCTAAAATATTTTTTTAGGATTATTAAAATGATCTTTATTATGACATATGAAACAAACAAGTGAATTTCAATAATGGAACTTAATTTAATATTTTCATTTGATATTTTCTAAAATAAAATTAATGTAATATTTTTTATATTATTATCATGATTACGATTATTTGAATAGTAGTATCACAATTAAATGGGATGACTAAAAATGAAATGATAAGTTTGAATTTTTAAAAAGACTACATCCATGGTTATATGGTTATTTTGTTTAAAATTATAATAACATAAATAGAATTTATGGCTCAAAATAATGTTATTTATTAGTGAGATTTTGTTTATTATCTCTAAAATTATGTTATTACCTGATTGTTTCAATTTATAATTTAAATAATGATAATTAGGTATAATTGAACCATGATTCATATTAATGTTATTCCATATCATGTGTGGAAATTTTTTAATTATGAATCATGTTTGTTGTGTTTCATTCAAATATAAAACTTCTTCCTTAAATAAAAAATATCATTATATTTAAGAGATTGATTATTTTTATTTTTTTATTATGATGTGATTGAATTAAAATCATATCAATAATAATTATTTTGATTTATTTTTCTTAAAAAATAATGTTATAGAGAATTAAATAGAAAGAAATTAAAACCATGCTTGATTAAATGATTTTAAAAAGGGATTATAAATGACATGTATTCTTGAAAACAATGAAATAAAATAAATTTTTCCATATGATAAAATGTAATGTAATGTTAAAATAATTTCTACACGATATTTAAACTAAAATCATTCAAATTTAGAACATAACCCAAGATATATTATTACATACAAATAATTTTAAATGTGATTATATAAACGTAGTAATTGTAGTTGAAATCATGTTGTATGGTGTTTCATGTCTAAAACATTAACTATATTATTATATATAAATTCATTGATAATAAAAATTTTCAAGATATGATCATGATATATTTTGAATCATTTTAGGGTAATATTTAAATGATATGACATGAAATAATATATGTTTATGGTATGTTAATTATTTTTTTAAAACATTTATTGGTAAATGTTTATATAATAAATATTGTTGATAAATATGTGGATTGGTTGAGATTAATTAAATTTCACTCATTAATGTTTAATGATAAATTAAAAATCTAATTAGAAAACAGTTTATAAAATATGGATTAACTTGAATCCTAATGTAATATAGTCCCAATACAATTAAAATTCAAGAATTAGAATTTAGTAATTAGTTAAAAAATGAAATATTATGAGTTAATTAATTAATATTTTGATGTTTGTTTCATAGTATGGAATTGTGTAATTAGTTAAAAAGACATATTGTGTCGTTAATGATATATACTCATAATAAAATAAAATTTAATTAACTAAATTTCATTTTTTTATTTCATAAATGTTATTATGATAATATTATTTTCCGTGTTGTTATAATAATTTGTATAAGGTAATTGAAGGAAATTTTACTTTGGGGAGTAATGGGGAAAGAGGATAATAAACTGATGTTATGAGGTAGAATTAGTGTGTTAAATTTTATACATATACTATAGATTTTTTGAAAGGCGTAAAAGTAAGGAACTATTGATTTATTTTGTTTAGTAACAAGTTATTTGATTTTAGTTATATAGGAGGATTACAAAAAAAATTAAACCTTGTGATGGATTATAAGTATAAGGGTAGGATGTTATGCTAGGTGTATGTTTTAATTGACCTAAAGTTGAAAGGAATCCTTACTAAAAAAATGTACAAGGGATTGATTTCATTTCAAAAAATGGATTTATTGATTAGTTAGACATGATAAATTATAAATTTAATAATTTTGGTATTTATTTTAATCTACGATCATGTTTACTTTTGAAATTTATAATTCTAAATAATGGAAAGGTTTTTGAATGACCAGTATGAGAAGGAATAATTCATGAATATGTGTATTGTAGATATAATTTGAGTTAGATACATAGGTTTTAGATAGTAGTTAAAACCATAATGGTTTTTAAATAAAAATGGATACGTAAATATTTTTTATATTAATAATTAGGAAATATCCATAATTTAAGGAAAGTTCTATTAAAAATAATAATAAATGTGGAATCAATTGTCATAGTGATTTGTTATAGACATTCTGAGAGGATTCCTATAGAAAATAAGTATGACGATGTTGAGTTTATAATTCCCAAAAAAATTATTCCTATTAAATTATTTTTTTCAATTAAATAGATGTTAATGTGGTTTATAGTGGGAAATTATTTAAAATTTTAATTTATAAGGTGATTTGATTATTATACTAATTCTGGGATGTTGAAAATTTTTAAAATAAATAATTATTTTTATTAATTGAATATTTTTATAATGTTTTTTGATAAATTATAAAAATTTTAATGATTTATAGTATCTATTTATTAATTATTTAAATAAATAAAATTTAGATAATTGATTGTGTGTGAGGTGAATTTGATTGGATCATTGAGTTATTTTATTTTGATAGCTTTGAATAAATTAATTTTTTTAGTGAATACATTTGTGGTTAGTATTTAAGTGGATATGGGATACTAATATTAATATATTAATTAATATATGACCATATATTAGAAAAGTTTTCATATATATTTTTAAAAATAATTACATCATAAAATAAAAATGGTTTAGGCCCTCACCCATGTGTGGTGGCTAGACCAAAAGAAGGTTTTCTTTCTTTTAAACACCTCTCATCTGATATGTTTTATTTTATCCCCTATTACACCAATAAATGAGGTATTATTGATCCATTTATATAAGCATACATTAGTAATTGAGGATATGGTAATAAACACTTTTATTTTGGGTTCTATCAACATTTTTATGATATATATAAATCCATAGAATGTATTTTTTTGTATTTCTCATTCCATTTCTGTTGAACAATATGGTTTTAATCATTGAACCTTGATATGAATTTTTTATTAAGATTTTGGTAGGTTTCCCCTAACATCTGATGTTATATAATTTTTTTTCTTTTTTTGAGTGTGTACGTGGGTATTGGGAATGAGATAGAGGAAATAAAAACTATTTTTTTGGGTGTCATTCATTTTATAAATAAATTCATAGAGCATTTTATGATTGAGATAGATTTTTTTCAAGGAAAATTGGGGTTTTATCACATGTTAAATTACTTACCCATTGTTCTCATAGGGTGAATTTTTATGGTAGGGACCCAAGTAGGTGTCCCATGTGTCATAAACATAATGAATATATCTATGTAAAATATTTTGATAGAAATAAACATTATTCCCATGTAAGAATAATATAAAGATCATCTAATGACATAATATAACATTTTTATGTCACATTAAATAATGATAAATGTTTTTAAGTATTTAGAAACAAAATATTAAAGGTAAAATAGATAAATTTTTATAGAATATATATAACTTATTGGTTATATATTTCTAGATAGATTATATCAATAATTGGATATGAAATTAATGTTTTAAATTATATTAATGTAATTGATTAGAATATCAAAATGATCTATTTATTAAAATGACTATATATATATCAACTGATAAAAAATGATCTGTCAATTGTGATAATGTTTATTTATTGAGTTTATTTAATTTAATTTCCTATTCTATTCATTGTATTCCATGATAATTTCATTTAAATCCAATTAAGTGGTAAAATTGATTTCCAATGTAAATAAAATAAAAATGATATATTTATATACCATTGATGTGTTTGATAAGAAATTAAATACTTTCCCAAGACTAGTGAGGTTATTATTTGAAATATGATTTTGGATATGTTCATTAATAAGTGGGACACTATGATTTTCCATTTTTCCCACTAAGATGAGTTGTTTAATGATTTATCAAACTTTAATTACAAATATTTCTATTTTATAATGAAAAAATTTAAATCTAATGTTATGTTGTTTTTAATGAGGATATTGAAGAACTATTTGTTTTATTTATTTTCCAATATATAGGTGTCACTAAAAACTTATGAGAGTATATACAGTTTTATTTTTGAGAATTTCTATTTGATTTAATAGGATAATGGAAAATTTTAAGGGTTTCATTTTCTATCAAATTAAATAAAAAAGGTAATTTTTCAATTGGTAAAGATAAATTTCCCAGGGTAAATTTTTTATCCACTTCATTTTAAGGATAAATGGGAAATAATGTGTTGTAAAATTATTGAGGGTCTGTTAATTTTTTATATAAGTAGTTATCTACATTTGAGATTCATTTCTATTTTCATATTACTTCTATATAAGTTTACTGACATGAGGACTCTAGTGGATTTTCATGTAATATCTTATAGTAATATTTTATAAAATTGGATTTCAAAATTTATTTTTGAAAATATTTAAAATATAATTTTTTAAGTATTAAGTAATGAATTGTCACGACCTGTCCCCCGGGGCATGTGTCGTTACTACCCCAATCCCACCATCCATAGGACAGAGGCTGGTGATTAGCACCAAAGGCGTAATTCCCTAAAAATGGGAAGGCATTGCCTTTATAACCTGTAAACGCAGACAACTGAGCACACCGCTGGATACAAAAGACTAGGTAAATTTTATAACAAAAGTGTGTTGAAAAGTAAAAGGGGCCGGAAATACATGCCTAAGTGTAATGTACAAGGAACTGGAAGTACAAGTACAACTGAAGAAGATAAAAACAGTTATTGGTTCATCCTCCGGGATTCCTACCTGAAGGGTATGTACATATAGCCTCCTCAATACTCCATATTCTCCAGTCTATTCTGTTTACCGGCTCGTCGGAAGGTCCACCTCTGGGTGCCATCCATTATTGGTACTCTCAGCCTCAATCAATGATTTCTATTGTCTGCATCCAACAAAACAAGGTGTGGGCATAGCCCGTGCAAGGGTGAGTATAATGATACCCATTAGGGACCCAGAGACCCTCAAGATCTCACAAAAATCCACCAATGATAATCCACAAAGTATGAAATCAACAGATAACCATACTTAGGTATATGCCTATACATATACTTAAGTTATCAATTGATCCATCTCAATCATGAGGAAACACATAAAAACTGACTCAGCTCAACCAAGATTTTATTCATATTAATGAAACTTTGGTTGCTGGAGAACTCATGCTCAATCGAATATAGTGGGCCTTCCGCATCACACAGAGGCTCTTCTCACTAACCTTAGACCGCTGAGGTACTCTTCCTGTCGAGTACCGTGGGTCTTCTACGTCACACAGAGGCACTCCCCACCGTGGGTCTTCCGCCACACCTTGGTTCTCCCCCTCAAAGCCTACATAGGTACTCCTCATGTTGAGTATCATTGGTCTATCGTGTCACTAAGAGTTCTCCTCCACTATGGGCCTGCCACGACAACCAGGAGATCCCAACTAGGACAAGTGATTTACTTTGAGTCTAACGGTCAGCAGTTGTTAAGTCTCAGCCAACAACTAGGTTCCAGCATAAAAGCTCTCTCATCTCTAGAAGATCTGCTCCACAAGCTACCGGTCGATGCTCCAACTCTCCCGAAGACCCAGTAAAAGTATCTCAAAGGTTTTCCACATCATAGGGGTCTCAACACAATAGACGGTGCTTCAATTGGACTCCCGGTCTATGAGTTATTAGGCTTTTAGTCCTGGGGGCCCGGTTGGAATTGTGCATGATTCGACCTGACCATTAATCAAATATACCCCAAACTACAATGGGGTATACTCAAAGCAACATTCATGCTCCAGGATTACTAGTTCCACTGATGGTTCATCAAATTAACGTCTGATGCCAAAGATATGTCCAAAAGAATGTAAAGGGTCATATGGGGTCGGGTTTGGTCTGACCCGGCTGGACCGACTCAGCCCAACCGCATCTGGTCTAACTCGATCTGATTCGTGTCGACCCGGCCTGACCCGGTTCGGTTCATCCCGGCCCGTTGGGGGGTCTATCCCGTTGGGTTTGTCCCGGCTCACTGGGCCCAACCCAGCAGGCTGCGAGGGGCCGCGGAGAGCCAAGAGGGCACAGACTAGCCGCGAGGGCGCGGACCGGCCGCGGGTTGGCGTGAGGGCAGTTTGGCCCGGAGGGTTCCTTGTCGGCAATTCAGCCTAGAGGGCGCCGCGTGGGTGTATGTCGGTTTGGCCGGGGCACCGCGAGGGGAGTGGGAGACCAGCTCATCCGGGGGGCCGTGATGGTCATGGGAGGCTGGCTCAGCTGGGGCGACGTGAGGGCGCGAGTTCGGTTGGGGGATCTAGAGGCCAACGACTGGTGTTGTTGGGGAGGCTCGGAGGCCGGCGACTGGCGTGGATGGCGGGCATGAGGTCGTTTCTGCCCGGAGGGCACCGCGAAGCCGGGGTGGCTGGGGATGGTTTGGTTGGCATATGGTGTGGCCCAGCCTGGAGTGGCTGGCCGGAAGGGCGGAGACCACGTGAGTAGTTCTACTGGGGCACCAGAGCATCGCAGGGGTAGTGCAGGTCGTAGAAGTTTTGGGAGGCGTGGTTTTTGCCTTCGTCTCCTTTAACACCATTTCCGCCTC
The DNA here is from genome assembly GCA_963277665.1 of Viscum album. NCBI lineage: Eukaryota > Viridiplantae > Streptophyta > Magnoliopsida > Santalales > Viscaceae > Viscum > Viscum album. The sequence continues at coordinate 378,108,077 of OY728130.1, read as the reverse complement.
CCTCTGTTTCAAAGAACACATCAAATCAACATAAGGGTTATGGAGAGGACGAGTCATGTTAGTTTGGCCCGCACTCTCTGTATTAGAGCGGTAGCATGAGAATCACCAAGAACATAAACAAGAACGAGCATGGAAGATATTTTCAATTCCCATAATCCCTCGTTAATTTCTATTCCCAACCTCGCAAGGAAATGGGGGGAGAACAGTGGAAGTGTTAATCCAATAATGAATAAAACCCTACCTTGGGTTGATACGTCGATAGAGTCGCGAAGAAGAAGACAGAGTTTTCGTCGTTCTTCGCGTCCGCCACACACCTCAAATTCCAAGCTTGTCTGTCGGTTCTTTGATGACGATGAGTAAGGAATGTCTATCATCAAAGATGTCCCACGTCGGTTGCGTCTACAAGTTACTTCTATGGAAGAAGTCAAAGGAGGTTTTTCTTCGTCGGTGGATCGTTCTTCGTCAAAATATTGTTCTTCGTTGGGAGATGATAATATTCATTGGAGAACATTATTTCTCCCAAGCTCTATCCTCTCCCAAATTCAACCAAAATGAAATAATATCTTCCAAATAATAGATTAATTTGTTGGAATATTATTCAAAATGGATGAAATAAATAAGGGAGAGATGGAAGAATTAATGTGGAGGAATCTCAATAGGCTCTTCTGCATTAATGAGGGAGTTGAGAGTTCCCCCCCATTAATGGTGGGTCAGGTGGTCCCCACTAACAAATTTAAATTGGGAGGTTTTGAAAACTCAGGTGGTCCCCAACACAATTAAACATGAAGAAGAGGATTAGGCCTCGGGTGGTCCCTAACACCATAACCTCTCAAGGGATGTTAAGGTGTGGTGGTCACCACCTCCAACTTCCACATGGGTGGTTACAATAGAAAAAAGAAAATAAAACATGTGTTTATTTTATTTTATTTTTTCTTCAAAAAATCCAAAAACTAACTTTCACCCTCGACCAATTGTCATTGATGTGAAAGTCTTCTTAAGCCAAAACAGGCGCTATGATTTCAACAATGCCCTCAGATTTTAATTCCGAGCAATGGTTCAAAAGATTAAAAAACCCGCTCGTACGTTTACTGAAAGTACTTGAAAAAAAGATTGTGAAGTTATTATCAATCACCCTCGACCCATGATGGTCGATTTTAGGATCTTCTTATGTGAAACGCCTCCAAAAGAACCCAAGGGTACTCTCATATTTTTGATCCGACTTATCGTTTAGATGTTATGAATTTTATAATAAAATAATTTTCACTTAATTATTTTAGTTGCGGCCGAAAACTGGCTTTCTCTGGTGGTCTGCATCGGCCAAAGTTAGTATCTTCTTAAAGAAAGCATACCCTCACGAGTTCAGCAGTGGTATCTTATTTTTAATCCGAGTTATTTTTGTGAGTTATAAGCTTTTAAAAAATAAAATAATTTATTTAATTATTTTATTTATGGCTATCCCATTTTTGGGTTTTCTCACAGGAGGCCCGCATCGACTAATATTAAGTCACACCTAGGATAAACCCACCATCTTGAGTGCAATGGTGCCCTTGGATTTTTGATCTGAGTAACCATTTAATATTTATTCCACATTTTCAGGAAAAATGCTTACGTGCATTAAGTTAAGCTTAACAAATCTTCGACGGATCATTCCAGGCACACCGGGCCTCAGAATCACGCGCTGTTAGATTTCGAAGACCCATAAAATTTCCATTTATTTAAAAAAATTATGGACATTATAGGTATTTACATTCTCCCCACCTCAGATCTCTATGTCTCTGTAAGACACAACTCATCTAGGTAAACAAGTGGGGGTACTGAGCACGCATCTGAGCCTCCCACTCCTATGTGCTCTCCTGGAGGTTCTCATGCTTCCAACGAATGCACACAAGAGGTATCGAACATCAGAGAAGGACCCGCTCCTTCCAATCCTCAATCTCTACTGGAACCTCTGTAAAAGTAACATCATCGTCGACATATAGCTCTTTGTGGTCGATGACGTGAGAAGGGTCGTGCACGTATTGTCTCAGTAGGGATACTTGGAAAACGTCATGCACCCGGTGCAACTGAGGTGGAAGAGATAAGCGGTATGCCACCTTTCCAACTCTACCGAGGACATGAAAAGGTCTGATTAATCTTGGAGATAACATGCCACATCATCCCAATCTCCATTGACCTCGTTAGGGCGAGAACCGTCGAAATACATGTCCGCTATCCTAAACTCCAGTGGTATCCATTTCCGGTCAGCATATGACTTCTGCCTGCTCTGTGTAGTCTTCATCCTCTCCTGGATGATCTGAACATTATCTATGGTAGCCCATACCATCTCTGGTCCCATGAGTGCTGAATCCCCTTGGAAAGTCTAGCACAAAGGTTATCTGCATGGTTTCCCATACAACGCCTCAAATGGTGCCATCCCTATGGTGGAGTGATAGATGTTGTTGTATGCATACTCCAAAAAAGGTAAGAGATCCTCCTAGATGCGACTAAAGTCGATCAAACAAGCACACAACATGTCCTCGAGGGTCTGAATGGTCCGCTCAGTCTGACCATCCGTCTGAGTATGGAATGCGGTGCTTAAATGCAGCTGCGTCCCGAAAGCCTCTTGCAACCCCTTCCAGAGCCAGGAAGTAAAACGTGTATCACAATTGAAAATTATCTTCGAGGGTACTCCATGTAACCGCACAACCTCCTTCACATAGAGGCATCACAATCTCTCTACTAAACCCTGTTCATTGATCTGTAGAAAGTGGTCTGACTTGGTGAGTCGGTCGACGATCACCCAAATCGAGTCATGTCCTCTGGATGTATGTGTAATTCTTGTCACAAAGTCCATGGATATCCTATCCCACATCCACTATGGGACCTCTAAAGTCTGAACCAAGCCTTCTTGTACCTGAGGCTTCTCCTTCACTTGCTGATAAGTGAGGCACTGAGAGACAAACTAGACAACTACTTTCTTCATTCCCATCCACCAGTGTTGTCATCGGAGGTCCTGGTACATATTCTCCACTCGATGTAACGCTAGAGGTGATGTGTGTAAAATCCCTCAACACTTCCTCCTGAAGTGACACTAGTACCATGGTACATCTCTTGAAGAAAATGACATGATCTCCACCTTCAAGAAAATCCATCAGGTGCCTATTTTGTGGATATCTGAGCATGTCGTGTCTCGTAGTTAGCATATCTATACTACGCAGCCCTAAATCGCTAAAGGAGTGGGGGGTGACTGTAAGAGACTGAAGAAAAGTTTCTCCTTCATGATCCAAAAAGGATATCCACAAAGCGGCGAGCTGCTATGTCGCCTCACTCAGCAGATGTAGGCCAGACCTCCTACTGAGTGCGTCTTCTACTTTGTTCCCCTTCCCAAGAGTATAAACTATCTCAAAGTCAACATATGGTGCCATGAGGGTGAGGTTGTTCGACTCACGAGTGATTGGATTCACCCTCCTATGCATGTGATTATCATGTGATTCCGGGGTTTCCTTTTTCACTGACCAAGGAAAACCCCATCCCAACGTTGTAGATAAACCATAACTTCTTATCCTAATACAGTCAATATGATTTTGAACTGTGGATGTCATGTCCAAACCCAAACTAACATCGCAAAGCCTCGACACAGCCACCAAGAGGTTCAAACCGAATCACTAACCTCAAGGGTCATATCACACCGTCGGTGTATGTTTGATTATTGAGTCTCCTCCCAATGGTATCTCCAGACGTGATGGTAAAGTCAATGGTTTAACCAGAAACTCTAGGTCATGTAAAAGATTCGTGGAAGGAAGGAATGATTGGTACCTATGTCTATTGATACGGCAACAAGTAGTAGACATAGACTGTACCTCGAATAATTACAAAACCCATTGGTTCGCATTACGTGACCACATGAAGCTACTCTCTTACCATGTCCTCTAGCTTCCTAAGCCTGGAGGGGTCCACAAAAAATGGGGGGTGGTTGTAACATGTTGAAAAGTACACCACCTCATGCTTCTCTTCGAGCTCTGCTTCCACGTCTGCTGCCCTATAGACTCATCTATCCCCAACACTTCTTCTTCCTGAAACATTTTACATGCCCACTTCTCTGATACATGTTCCAAATTCCTATGTTCCCACTGCTAACACTCACGGGATGTATCCGCTCATCCAAAGAACATTCAAACAAAAAGGACCTCTCTAGCACCATAATATAAGCATGAATGTATAGAAGAATAGTGCTGGCTAGGGTGTCCTTTAACCAAACCTTTCTTAGAAGCTAGATCTCTGAAGCATTGATCATATCGTATTCATCGAGTACCGTGAAAGATCGGTACACCACGATGAATACTCAGCGAATGACATGTTTTTCCTGTCAAAGCTATAGAGGTTCTAGAGAAATATTAGCCTCCTCCTTGAATCAGTCCTCAGCTGCCTGTGAGTCAGGCTCGCCTTAGAACCTGAGGGTTATCTGATGCTGAAACACATTTTTTGAACTAAGCATGCATGTGTCCTCTAATGTTACTAACGGTTATAACTGAAGTCCAACGAGTAGTGATATAGCTGGAACACTACCTGAAGGTACTATCTCGGGAAACAGTCCACGTACCAAAGCCTCATCACTAAGAGGACCATCCTCATGGTCACTCACTGAAAAAGACTAGTATCTAAGTTCACCATCAGCTCTACTGGTGTCTAAACTTGATGGGAAACTCTAGCAATCACCTCCATCCATCCCTCAGCTGTGTGGTAATCTATCTCGCCTCGAAACCTCGGAGGCCTATAATGCTGGAACTCATGAAAAGAGCTAAGTTGGCATGCACCGTCTACCAGTGTGGCTAGTGGTATCTGCTGCCCAATGAGGGTGGTGCTGCTGGTACACCACCTGAAGGTGCCAACATTGTAAGAGGGACCTGCACCGGAGCCTCATCGTTCAGTGGGATTTCAGTGCATAAAACTTTCAGAACTCTAACTGGCCTTCTGAGTTGAGAAATCCTAAAAGAAAAAGATGTGACACGGTCAAAAGATTATACCTAGTGAGCTAACCTTGTGGGCTGACTTACTAAGTCACAAAGAAAAAACACACGCAATCAGTGTTTTCGTGCACTAAGTCAGAAATCGGAAGTTAGGGTCCTGGTGATTGGATATGTTGTCCTCCACACCAACACGGGACTCCCTGAACATAAAACCGCAGTCACTACAATTAACAATATTACTTCAAAGAAAATATCAGAATCCTAAGTTCTATGCTAGAATCGACTCCTTTGATACGAATTTTTCATGACCCGTCTCCCGGGGCCGGTGTTGTGACTAACCGAAGCCCGATTTCCATAGGTCAGGGACTAGAGACAAGAACCATAGGCGTAATTCTATAAAACTAGGAAGAAATTGCCTTTATAAACTATAAACACACACAATAGAGTACATAGATGGATAAAAAACACTAGGTAAACAGTATAACAAAAGAGTACTGAAAAGTAAAAGGGGTCAGAAATACAAGCCCAACTATAAAGTACAAGGAATTGTAAGTACATGTATAACCAAAGAAGTGAAATACAGCTGTTGGTTCGTCGTCCAGGATTCCTAACTGAAGGGAAGGTACAAATAGAATCTTTAGTACTCCACATCCTTCAGTCTCTTCCATGTACCGACTCGTCGTAAGGTCCACCTCCAGGTACCATCTTGTCCTGGAACTCTCAGCCTTAGTCAGTGATGTCCATCGTCTGTATCCAACACAACAAGGTGCGGGAATAGCCTGTACATGGGTAAGTATAATGATACTCAGTAAGGACCCTGAGACCCTCAAGGTCGCAAAAAAATCCAACAAGGATAAACATAAAAATATGAAATCTACAGATAACCTTACTTAGGTATATGCCCATACATATACCTAATTTATCAAGTGGACCATCTCAATCATGTGGAAAACACAAAAAAAACTGACTCAACTCAAATAGGATTTTATTCACATTAACGAAACCTCGACTGCTAGAGAACTCTAGCTCAATCGAGTACAGTGGGTCTGCCACGTCACATAGAGGCACATCCCACTAACCTTGGACTACTGAGTTACTCCTCTTGTCGAGTACCGTGGGTCTGCTACGTCACACAGAGGCACTCCCCATCGTGGGTCTACCACCACACTTGGGCTCTCTCCCTCATAGCCTGCATAGTTACACCTCTTGTCAAGTACCGTGGGTCTGCAGTGTCACCAAGCATGCTCCTCCACTGTGGGTCTTCCGCCACAACCTGACTCTCCCCACTAGGCCAGTCAAGTCACTCTGAGTAAAATGGCCAGTAGTCATCACGTCTCAACCAGCTACTAGGCTCCCACACAAAATCTCCCTCATCTTCGGAAGATCTCCTCCACAAGCTACTAGTCGATGCTCCAACTATCCCGAAGTCCCATGAAAAAGTGTCTCAATGGTCTGCCATGTCATAGGGGTCTCAACGCAACATAAGGACTGAAAATCGAACAACCGGTCTATGAGTTATTGGCATTTTAGTCCCATGGGGCCCCGGTTAGATTTGTGAATGATCTGACCTGACCATTTATCAACTATACCCCAAAATCCATAGGGGTATACTCAAAGGGGATTTCAGGCTACAAGATTACCAGTGTCACTGACGGTTTGTCAAACAGACGTCTGGTGCCAAAGATGTGGCCAAAATAAAGTAAAGGGTTGTAGTGGGCTCGAGTCCGGTCCAACCCTGCCAGACCGACCCGGCCCTACCCAGTCTAGGATGAACCGGTTTGGGTCAACCTGGCCCGACCCGTGGGGTCTGTCCTGACTTGTTGGGTCGGCTAGCCTATTGGGTTTGGCCTAGCCTGCTGGGCCCAACCCATCAGGCTGTGGGGGGCCGCGGAGAGCTCAGAGGTCTTGGAACGGCAGCGAGGGCGCAGACCGGTCATGGGTCGGTGTGAAGTAGGTTTGAGCAGGAGGGCACCGCGTGGGTGATTCAGCCCAGAGGGCTCCACATGGGTGCATGCCGATTCAGATGGGGCGCTACGAGGGGCATAGGGGGCCAGCTCGGTAAGTGGTGTTGCGAGGTCACGGGTTCGGTCGGGGGCTCTGGAGGCTGGCGGCTGGCATGTCCAGGGAAGCTCAGAGGCCATCGAATGGAATGATCGATGGTCACAGGGCTGATTTGGCCCGGAGGGTGCCGCGAGGCTGGGGTGGATGGGGCTAGTTCAGCCAGAGGATGGAATGGTTAGGGCGGCGCGGCCCAGCCCGGGGTGGATCGGCCGAAGGTATGGAGACCGCGAGGGCGGTTTGGTCGGTCCACCAGAGCAGCGCGGGTCGCGGAGGCCACTGGAGGTGCGGTCATTTCCTTAGTTTCCTTCATCACCTTCAACATCATTTTCACCTCCCTCTATTTCGAAGAACACTGCAAATCAACACAAGGGTTACAGAGAGGACAAGCCATGTTAATTTGTCCCGGACTCTCCACTTTAGAGCGGTATCATGAGGTCCACCAAGAAAATAAACAAGATCGATCATGGAAGTTATTTTCATTTTCCATAATCCCCCAGTTAATTTCTATTCCCAACCCCTCAGTGGACAATAGGGGATAGCATGGGAAGTGTTAATAAAATAATGAATAAACCCCTACCTCAGTTTGATACGTCAATGGAGTCAGGAAGAAGAACATCGAGATGTCGTCGTACGTCACGTCTTCCACACTCCTCCAATTCTGAGCTCGTGTGTTGGTTCATTGACAATGATGAAGAGGGAAGGTTTGTCGTCGAATACATCCCACGTCAGTTTTCTCTACATGTTTCTTTCTGAGTAAGAAGTCGAAGTAGGTCGTTCTTCGTCGGTGGAGCATTCTTTTTCAGTAGAGCATTCTTCATTGGGAGATGATGTTCTTCATTGGAGAACTATATTTCTCCCAAGCTCTCTACTCTACCAAATTCCACTAATATCAAATAATAGCCTCCAAATAATACACTAATTTTTTGGCATAATATTTTAAATGTTTGAATTGATTATGAGAGAGTTGTCATAATTAATGTGGAAGAATCTCAAGAGGCTCCTCCACATTAATGAGGGAGTTAAGAGGTTTTCCTCCCCTCCCCACCCCTTTAATGGGGAGTCGGGCGGTCCCCACTCCCAAATTCAAATTGGGAGGTTTGGAGAACTCAGGTGGTCCCCACCACAATTAAATATGATGAGGAGGTTTAGCCCTCGGGTGTTCCCCACCACCATAACCTCTCATATGAGGTTAAGGTGTGGTGGTCCCACCTCCAACTTCCACATGGGTGGTTATAATAGATAAAATAAAATAAAAAATGTGTTTATTTGTTTTATTATTTCCCCAAAAATCAAATAAACTAAATTCCACCCTCGAACATCTGTCGTCGAGGTGAAAGACTTCATAAGAGAAAACCAGCAATGTGAGTTCAACGGTGCCCTCATATTTCAATTCTGAGCACCGGTTCGAATGTTAGAAAAACCTGCTCGTACATTTACTGAATGCACCAGAAATTTTATTTGTAAAATTATTATTAGTCACCCTCATCATGTGCCGGTCGTGGATAGGCCTTGCCTAGGTGAAACACACTCCAACAAACCCAACGGTACTCTCAGATTTGCGTCTAAAAACTAACTTTCCCAGGTGGCCCGCGCTGTCCAATGTTAGTATCTAATTAAAGAAATCATACCCTCATGAGTTTAGCGGTGGTCTCAAATTCTTAATCTGAGTTACCGTTTGTGATTTATAAGCATTTAAAAAATAAAATAATTTATTTAATTATTTATTTACGATTATGCGATTTTTGGGTTTTCTCACAAGAGGCTCGCGCTGACTAATCTTATGTTTCCCCTAGGGTCAACCCACCATCCTAAGTATAATAGTGCCCTCAAATTTCTGATCCAAGTGACCATTTAAAATTTCATCCACTTTTTCATGAAAATTTCTTATGTGCATTTACTTACCCTTAACAAAACTTGGATGGATCATTCCGGGCACTTCAAGCCTCGAATAGCGCACCATCAAATTTCATAGACCCATACAATTCCCATTTATTTAAAAAAAATCAAGGAAATTCTAGGTCTTAACATGAATAAGAGGGTGGGGGTTATAATTTAAATAATTTCTCAAATAATGTTATTTTTTATGATGTATTTTTTAGAAATTATTACAAAAATAAAATCCTCCCAAGTTGTTATAAAAAAAGTCATATAACTCTTTTTCATAGATATTTTTAGAGGAAATTATTTTATAATTGTAAATTCATTTAAATTTTTTTTAATTGGGTTATAAAATATTTGAAATCTGTATATAATTTGGTCATGATTAATGGGAAATCATGTATCAATTTCCTTATAGTTAAATTTATTCAATAATGGGACTCTCATTCACCTTTCCCCATCATTTTAATCATGATGAAGATTTCTAAATTTGTTTAAAATATAATTTGATCAAATGGAATCACATTCTAACCTAAATACAAGAGAGAAAAAATAATTCCCAATATTCTCTTTGATAATCTTTTTATCTCTTCTAAAAAAGGATTGTGTTTATAAAAAATTCTTTTTAGTCTCATCCCAGATTTGCTAAATTTTCAAATATCAACATCAATTAAAAAAGGGTAATTATTTATTTTGGGATGTAAATTTTAACATAATAAATTCATTACTATGTTTTGTAATTTTAATGAGGGTGTTTTATTATGAAATTACATTTTTACTCCACTTTCTTCATAAAATATAAGAGACAATTAAATTATCCTTATCAGGATTATTACTTCAAATAAAACATGTTTTCCAATGTTGAATTTGAGTTATGTTTCTTAGATATTATTGTTGAAATATTTAATGAACTTACTCTAATGATACAGGGGTTATATTTTTTCACCTTAACTAATTTTTAAAATGATTAGTTCAATCAATAGGTGTATTATTTTTGATAAAAAGGTGAAGTTTAGAAAATCTCATATATATATTTAATGGAAATAATTTTTTAATATGTAGTATGGTGGGAGGGTTCTTAATTTTCTATTATAGTAAATATATTCCTAATAATATAACACATTTAGAGTATGTCCTCACTTAAAGACCCTATTTTTTTGAAATGGGTCCTATAATATTATATAATAAATAATTCATTTCAAACATCATGAAATATAAAATCATAATTTTGAGTCATTAAATGACATTTAAATTTCATTTAACTTGATTGAAATTTTTTTTACTACTATATAATGATGCTTTTTTGGAATTAAATAGGTGAAAATTGACATCCAATGTTTTCCAGGAAGCTATTTTTAAATAACTTCTACAAGTGAATCCTAAATGGAGCCTTATGTGTGAGGTTCCATTCATATCCCCAAAATAAGGGTTTATGACATGGGTGGTTGTCAAAACAATCTACATGAGTGAGAGGATCAAAATTGTAAATATTGATTTTATTTACCCTTCTTCAATATCATGTCTACAACTATAAAAAATATATTTTGTTATTGTTTTCTATCATTTTATATTTTGAACTTTCTGTTTAATCTAAATTTTTATTCGATTACATTTTAAAATATTTTTCAATATAATATTATTAACTACAATCATAATTCATTTTGAATTTCACCATCTGTATAAACTAATGATACTTCATGCATTATATACTTTATAAAGAACCACAAAAAGAATTGTATTTGATAAGGATTAATTTTTTTACTAATGTAACTCATTCTAAAATGATATTTTATTTTAAAATGATATTGGATTGTATTTATAAAATTATTGATGATATTTAAAATATTCTATATACTATTACACTATATATTCATCTAATTTTATTAAAATATGATACTACATGGAAAAAGAGGTTGATATAGGTGTAAAGAGAGAATATTCAACCCATGTTGTATTAATTGGATGAAAATTTGTATTTCATAAATGCTGTTTGGGGGAAAATGATATTTTAATGTGAAGTTAAATTTTTTATTATTTGGTTTTTTCTAGTAGGTATAATGAGGAAGTGAATATGGGAATATGGTCAAGGATACATCAAGTAGACCATTATGTAATATGGGTACATTGGATGAAATATATATAGACCAATTTTATATTGATGGTAATGGTTCCTATTGAATTTAATTATGATAGAAGAATTTCATTTCTATTAGAATTGTATTTACTGAAATTTTAGTTCAAGACAGTTTTATATAAGTCTATATATATTATGATACTATGAGAAATTTTTGTTGTATTGAACTTTGGAGTGGAAAGGTTTCTACTATATATAGTAATTGAACACTCAATATGACATGGTATCCCATATATGATCTTAGGTGGACTATTTTAGTATTGGTAGATATTAATAAGAACTATCAAGAGTTTAATATTATTTGTATATATTGTATTAATAAAAATAATATAATTTTGGACTTTTTCCTCTCTCATTTAGCTTGGATAGGTTTTTATTTATGAGTTTAGAAATTATTTTTTTATCATTTCATAAATTTTTTATTTTTTTCATCTAATAAAATATCCATGTTTTTTGGGAATCACACCATGGTGATGTTGAAACTAAATGAATAGAACATAAGTTTGTATATAAAAATAATTTGAAATTCGAACCAGAGTGGAATGTTTTTTTGGTATATGGTAGTTGTCCACTTGTATTGAATTATTAATATATCAATTTATTTGTTTTATGGAGAAACACTACTTGACTTACTAATTTTATATCTTATAGGACATAAAATAAGTAAAAATTATTATTTTTTTATTATTAAGAATGTATTATTGAAACTTTTTTAAGTTTACTTTTTATTCTGAAGAGACTAAGGGCCTACATGACAATAATTTTTATTATTATATAATAAGACATAAGGGTGAATGTTACTTTAGTGATTTATTATTATTCATGAGGGGCTATGTGATAATGTGACTTAATGAATGTCTATACATTCATATTATCCTACAGGTGATTGGTGGTTAAAATATTTTTAATTTAATCTGTCATAGGAAATGATTGTATATTAATCCTTCCTATCCTATGAGAATGTTTAGTTAACACAGTTCATATATAATTTTCCTGGTTCAAAACTGTTTTTTTATCCCTATTAACCATTGAGTGAGAGCAGGGTAAGATATTTATTAAATTATCACCTAGGGGCCATGACAATAAATATAAGACTTATAATTTGATAAATTTGATGTCAAATTATTTTTTAGAAGATCAATTTGTCTCCAGGACTATAGGTATATCCCCATTATCTACAAGAATTAAAATTTTGCATTATTTGTTATACAATCATACAATGTCCATGAAGTTATATACAACCTTGTTGAACAAAAGGTAATAAAAATTTATATTATATATTACATGATTGGACATGGTCTTGTGTATACATATATATATCCCTCCAGGACTATAGGGGATAGAGGGATAAATTATTTATTACATGATGTTTCATGGTATATGATCATAATATTTCCATGAGGACTAAGGTAAAACATAGGTTCATTCAAGATATTATTATGATTCATCAGATGTTCCTATGATAATCCAAAAAAGATAGATTTGGATACCTTATTATTTTATTAAACATAAGGTGACTCAAGTTGATTGTTAAATGATATTATATTGATTAATTGGTTTGTATATGAATATTATAAATATAAATTTACCTTTATTTACATTAAATTATAGTATTTTATGGAGTCCAGTTGGTGATATCTTAATCAATATTCATACTCACACCTTACAAAAATATTTTTTTATCAGACAATGTTTTTATGTACTGTGACGCAATTTTGAAAAAGGTTTCATGAAATATGTTTTTAGCTCATGATCATTTAGGTTGTCTTACATTTTTATTATTTTGTTTTTTTCGTATTTGTTTCTTATTAATATTTACTTTTCTTATTTTTTCTACAATGAAATGAAAATTTTTACTATTAAAATAAATCTAAATTTCCACCATAATAAAAAATCATAGTCTTAGTTTGAATGGGGAACCATTTTTATCAACATAATCCTCTATTTAAGTGAATTAGTCTTTTTTAACCTTAATAGGTCAAAACTATCAATAGTAATAAATATTATTTTATACTCTCCTAACCAAGTGATACTATCAGTAAATTCTTCCAAAAATTGAATAATTTCATCATTAAAAAGAAAAAAATACATGAAAATGTCACTACATCCTCCCCACATTTTAAAATTTACATCCATGAATAAAAATAACAAACTAAAATAAAAAAATAGGTATAAACCTCATGAGAATATATAAGGATACTAGTATATAATCTATTCATTCCTATACTAAGTATTATCATGTTTTCCATTATATCTCTACAACACTTGTAGTATTAAGACTATCTACCTCCATAGGGCATACTCTCAATGATCCTATAGTTTTATAAAAAAATTTATATCCTCCTCTAGATTTATGTCACTAAAAGGAACTATAAGAAAAGAATCATATAAAAATCGTAATAACTCTAAAACAAATAGAACAACCTATGCCACGTTTTATCTTCTTCATGTTAAGGAACCTATAATATCCTTTTTCAATCTAGGTTTGACTATAAATTTGGTTCTAGTGGAACATGTAAGACAAGTACCACTAGAACAGATAAAGTTACAATGGAACCTAGACTGAAAAATGTTTTAGAGGATGGATGGAATGGAGAGGGTTATGGTCCCACAAAGAACACACTATAGTTGATGTGCTAGTTACAAGTTGTGTGATACTAATATTACCAGGTATACAATCCTAAAAATTACAAAAAACATCAATGAAAATTTAATATTCATATTGCAAATCCAATATCTCTTCCATTTTAAAACCTTTTGAAATAAATGATGACCCACTTAACTCTAGTGGACTCCTCCTATCATTAATATAAGTCTTCTTCCAACTCTTAGCTATCTTAATAAACTCATGGATCAATAGAAATTCTCTCTCATACTCTAAACAAACCAGAGAACCCGAATAGATGACTCCCCAACCTAACCCAAACAAAATAAGTATTTATGAAGTCTCTTATATAATTCCTTAAAAGTATCCATGTTCATAATGGAATGGTAAATTTTTTATAAATATTATACCAATAGTGGGTGATATAATCATACATCCATTAAAATATAATGTAAACATGCACAGTAGAATGATCACCCATTAAATATTGTGACCACTATTCATACATTGTATTCCAGTCACAAAATCTGTTAAGATTAAATTATCTATCTAATATGGAATTCTATAATACTGAATCAATCTTAATAAAATTTTATTTTAGGCCCCCAATTTCAAAATAGATAAAAATAACACTAAAAACTCAAAAATTTCCCAAAGTATATCAGGAAAATAGAAATTTCTCTTCAAATCCTAGTATGTCATCCCTAATCTATAATGAACTGCTAAAGGAAAATGGAAAATATTTGGAAAATGTACTTTATTAGTGGATAAAAAATAATAATGTTTCCCTAATATAAAATTCCATACATGCTAGATTTTTACCAGTCCCTTGTTGATTACCAATGGATTATAAGGTTTGGAAAAACATCCATAACAAGATTTCATTACTATACATTAATAACACAATTTATTAAGGTTTATTTCATCCCCTCTTAAAATAAACATAGATTAAATTTCACCTCACCATGATTGAAAGGCAAGTCTATTTGTTTCGCCACCAACATTAATTTATCCCAAAACTCCAATACTACTTACTGATATGGGTTTTTCTTTAATACATTTTATAATACATTCCTCTTAATCATGTTATATTAAATCTATAAATCATAGTTTTTTAATAAATATTCGGAACATCGCTATTAAAGGAAAAATACCTTTATTAAAATGCATATCATATGTTCTTATAGTCTATAAGGATAAGAAAATATTTCCAAAGAAAGTAATTCCTCCAATAATTCAATAAAAAACTATATATTCTTAATCCAAATCGTGGGTACCATAGTTTCACTCATGATTCATCAACTTCATTACATGATAATTTCATAGTTCCTCATTAATAAACAACTAAGACTTGATTGAAAATTAAAATATTATACCTCTTATGGTATCCACTCCTATAGTTATTTTAGAATATATATACATGTAAAAATATATTCTAAGATCCCAATATAATCTAATCACTACTTATCATGGTAAAATATCTTCACTTCATCAATACTAAAATAAATGTAACTGTCCTTGAGAAATATGGAACAAAGTGTTTTTACTAACTTATTATCCCTAGGAATCAATTTATAAAAAATTTACTCTTGGGTAGATCCTAGGATAATAACACCTTAATCACTAATGGGTCAAAACTAATTCCATCCTATGATATAACTTTCCTTAAAAATTAATCCATATACATCAAAAATATGTACATTAAAAGAATATCAAATAGATTATATTCCTATATAAGATACAACATATCCCATAAATAATCAATATAATAATCCTTTATCAGTGAGAAAATAAATATATTATTAGTGAAAATGATAAAAAATTGAATTCAAATATGATTAGAATACTTAGTCAATCAAAATCACTAATAGGATTGGGACTTATTCATCCCAAAATGTATCACTAAAAAATTATAATGTCCTTACCAACATCAAAACATTGTGTTTAGAATATCCTCCACACAATTTAAGAATATTTATAACATGACTCATGGTTAATATAAGAGAATATACAATAAAAAATAATCTGATAAAATAGGTCCTCAATATCATATAATAAAAACATTTTCCTAATTGTAACCTTATTTAGCTGGTAATAGTTAAATAAATGTTGAAAGCACTTTTCACTTTTCATTATAATAGAATTCAGAATCACATAGTGAGATAGTTATCTAAATTAATCATTTCTATAAAAAATTTCAATTTTTAGATTTTATTTAGTGTTAACCATTAATGTTCATTATAGATATTCACCTCTCTTATACTGAGATCAATTATAAAAACATCAATATCTAGGGATATAAATTGACCACCTCATTAGGGAAAACATCATTGACTCCCTAACTAAAACATAAATTTCCATGAAAGATAAATTTGAAAAATATCTATGTGAAAATATCCCATGTTAATAAAAAAATATTGTTGAAAATAAAATGAACACTTTTTATTACCTCTGATTCAGTCACCTCCTCTAAATGTTCACTTTGGATGCATGTATCTAGCCATGATTTTACCAACTACCTAATTTTCCACCATTATGAATGCCTTTATGATCTTGTAGTCAAATAACACCCTATATATGACATAATATATGTATTAATAGTATAAAATAACCAAAATATGAACCTCTACTCATTCCATCATGTATCACATACCCCTAAAAAAATTATAAAACTTATAAATGGACTCTTCATAAGATATCTATTTTTTTGGTGGCACATTCACAATTAATCATTATGTGGACCTTAGTTATCTTACTAGAACTATATGAAACTCAAAAAATTAGTGAACTATGAATCCATAAGAATGACATAAAATTGTTCTACTCTGAGATAATGCACCACAAGAATAAAAACTATCTACCTTTAATGTTTGTAATAAATAAGGATAAAAATTATTAGAATACTAATGACCTAATCCATCCCAATATCACATCAGTTTTGAAAAAAAATGTCCATTGATACCTATGTTAAATGATCCTTTACTAGGAACATCACTATCTTTCCTCTCACTACTCTCTAATTTTATTCCTATATAATTGAGAAAAACACTCATCTACTATGAAATTACTTATATCATTTTAGTATGTTCAAAAGAAAAAAATCCAACTTATTAATACATCATATATCACAAGGGTTCATTGGTGTGTTTTAACATAAACTCCTAAATTTACATCATATTATTTTAGTAAAAAAATAATAAAATAAAAAATATTTGAAATATTATACATTAGTGGATATCTACCAAATCTCCAAACAATTATGATTTTCCTCTGTATAATGATTCATAAAAAATCCCACTAAGAAAATAGTGTATAACTCCTCCTTTGGGAAACTAAATTCCTCCATACTAGTAAAAATTATTGAAGAGATTGATCACAAAGATGGATGAACTCCAAACCTACAAGATACTTTAATGCAATTTGTACCATTATAAACATGATCTCTTCCTCCTCCATATACTACTCCACTACATTTCCGAAGTCTCTATTGTAGTGCCTTGAAGGTTATATCCTTTAAAATTATATAAGAGTTATATTCTAAGAATTATGATAATCAGTATTAACCACAACTATCTACTTCAAAAGCTATAATTCATAATACAATGCATCCTCATATATCTGCTTCACAACCATTGGTGCCTCACGAACCTCAACCTTATCTCTATGTACCATATATACTACTTCCCAATGCATAAATTCAAACTACTATGGTACTATTATCAGTTTTTATAATAGCCTATCTATAACTCTCAATGTAAAAAATTTAAACAAAACATAGTTTTAACATAATGTTTAATAAAATAGAATATATATATATATACACACATTTGTTTTTTTTCTATGTGTGTTTTTGTATTACAAATAATATTCCCTGTGAAAAATATTTTCAAAAAAAAGGAATAAAATCATAAACTGAATCAACAATATTAATTTTTCCCTCATATATACCTTGTGATGGTTACACCAAAATTATCTAAAAAATAATCATGTAAAATCATAAATAAGAATAATTCAACTAGACACATCAATTATTATGTTCTATATTGTGAAAAAATGAATCTATTCTACATTTATATCATTAAGTTATGTTATCATATCCCAAAATCACCAAATTATTAATGAAATGTAAAAATACCAATATTTCTTCTTCTTACCTCATATGATTCAGTAAATGATCTCCCCATGACCTCTATTTTAATACCCCATATTTTTTAATTTTTATTTTTTAATGTAACGTTTTTATGTAAAATATTTAATAAAAAAATTTAATTCATTTTAATTATTTGATGATTTTTTTGTTTTAATATTATTTGGGGATTTGGGTTTTGTTTTTAAAATTTATTTATATATTTGTTATTAAAAACATTTTATTAATTAATTTTTAATATAAAGAGACATTGAATGGGAAAAATTATTAAATTTTTTAAAAAAACAAGGGAGCGAGGATGAGTTGGCTACTGTGTAGAGGAGAACAGGGATGTCCATATAGTTTTGGATTAAAAATTTATAAAAGAAAAATACATGAGTTCTACCTAAATGACTTTAATTATTTAAGAAATTCATCATTCACAAGATTGGAAATTCTCAATGTGTTAAGAGGAAAAAAACATTAATGGTTTAAAAAAATAAAGAAGATTTTTTTTAAAAAAGAAGAGGTCCTAGGTTTTGAAAATCAAGGAGATTGATGTTTTCCCAAAGTTGCACGAGAGTCCTTCCATCTATTTCTCCATCACTCTATCCCTCTTATTTTATATGATACCATAGACCTATACTCCTATATATAGTGCTAATAAAAATATTCTTTTCATACCAACTTTCAAATAAAAAATAAAACTAAAAATATCCATCCACAATTACAATATCAATAAAATATATTGAGACACTTATACACCCATTATAAATTATGTTTTTTGTTTTAAAGAGTTTTGAGAAAATATTAACTAAAAGAACTCATATATTTCCCATAAAAAGGTCACTTTTTATATTAAATCAATTATTTCTTATTTGGTAATAATACATTAATATCAGTCACAAAATTTTCCACACATGATACACATTTAATAATTTCATACATAAATCATTTCATTATAATTTATTGGTAATGAAAAAAATATGAGGTGATCTCAAATTTTAGGATAGGGGATGTGTAAAAAAATTTCGATTATAGAATAATTAATACATAAATATAATGGATGGAATAAATAAGAATCATATTATTTTAAAAAATCAATAACATTATATTTATATAAATACATGGATAATATACAATTATAAATAATAATAGGGACAACAATAACTAATTTCAAATATTTTATATATTTTATAATTCTATACATCATAATATAACCATTAAGTCCTCATGGTAATATATTTTACAAACCATTATTTCCTAGTGTTAAGACATTACAATTAAATGGGTAAGGCATACCCCAATTTACCCAAACTAGTTTTTCTAATGGTACTTACCAATGAATTGAGGGAATATATAATTAATATCATCACACGTGACATAAAAAGTCAAATGCATTCATCATATTAAATCATTTTAATAAAATTAATAATTAACATATCTTAGTGATCAATAAACCAATTTATTGAAATAACAATTATATTGGATGTTAAAACATACGCATGTAAATAAATTTAATATCATGATTATAAGTTATCCAGTGAAAGAAGGTGGATTGTATCATCAGATTATATCTTTATTAAATGATAACAACATTGAATGATATTGAAAAATTAAAAACAACTTCAAAATAATAACACTTTGAACAACACCACTTAAGAATATGTCAAGAATTGGATCATAACATAACATGAGATAAATTATCCAAAAGAAAAATAATATAAGTTATTTTAAAGGGTATTTTAGGAAGAATAATTTCCAAATAGATAAATCCTTTTGAAATAAATTTGGAAATTGGTGAAAAACATAAAAAATAGATTTTCTTAACAAAGTTATAAAATAATGATGTTATGAGTCACTTTAAGATGTTTTTTAGAAATGGTGATGTCATAAATTTTAAAAATCTATGATCTAAAAAACTCTATTAATTGTGTCTTTAAAATAAATAATATCAATCTAATAAATGAAGAGTGGTAGATAAAAATTTACACATGAACAAAATTCTGTTTTTTCAATTTTAAAATACATTTATTAAAACCCATAATATTAATATTGATAAAAACCCATTATTTAAAATGGTAATGGGTAATATGAATATCACAGGGGATAAAAATTATTTGGGTTTCCAAATTTGAAATTAGATAAATTGAGGGAAGGGATAACATGGACATAGAAAATAAAGAGTCACTATAAAAGATTTTAATTATTCTTAACAACATTACATGTTTATGAAGGAAATGATATATCAAAAAAATATTTCGATGAGGAAATTTAAATCATTTACTGATAGAGAAAATAAAATTTAACATAATATTATGATAAAATAAATGAAACATAGATTAATGGAGTTCATGAAGTATTTTTATAACATTATAAATATAGATTGAGTTAAAATATATCTTAATTTTGAATGAAAATAAAAATTGAGGGAAATTGAAATGAATTTGTAAAAGAATGTAATTTTACAAAAATAAATATAAAGGAAATCCATATGGAAATATATACAAGACAAAAAATAAAATGAGTGGGGAGAATAATATGTGTCTTAAATAAAGGAAATCGAGGCAATTAACACCTTACCTTGGATTCACGTCGTGTCTGACACTCTCAGTCCTCCTATATAAGGAGAAAAAATTATGAACCAATTTTTTCAAAATATTATTACTATATTCTATCTTTTATACTCTTAATTTATAATATTTCTCAGCCCATTTATTAGTTAGTTATATTTTATATTCATCGTCGTTGTTAACAATTTAGTTTGTTTCATAGAACTTTTGTAATGGATATGTGGGTTCTTGTTTACATATAGAAATTTCATTATTACGATAGTATAAAAGATATTTTAAGCATTATTCTAAAATGATTTATGATATTCTATTTTAATTTTATGGAATGAATGTGTATGGTTTGTGAGAATGGAATCCATGAAGAGATTGTTTCATGTAATTTGTTGATAGCAAGAGGTTATTTTATTTTGATCTTTTATATTTTGTGTTAAAATTATAGAAAAATATTTATAACATAAATTACCAATTAAAATGATATTTTAAAATTATTAAGGTATTGATGATCATTTACGATGGAGACTAAGAAGATAGTATATTATTGTTCATCTTGGTTGTTAAATCTACCCATACAAGTAAATGTTTAACTAATAATGAGAAAAGGTGTGAAGTTATATACTAGTAATGTCATTTACATAGAATCATAGGGTTTGTAACACCTCAATATTCCGATGTACGCTTCTCTTTGAATAATATAGTAGCATGTGTTGTATGCAACATCGAGTTCTAACATACACCACAACCAATCAAACTAGCCATTATGAATAATAATACCCACTTTTTGAAATTTTATTAATTTTATCATTAAAAATGGACTTCATTTTTGGATTCGGAATATCTAACTTAGCTATGGGTGAAATATTGGTACTTTTCTAATAACTTTCATATTTTGATGAATAGTGAAAATACTAAATTTTAATTAAAAACAACTTTTTTTATCGAAATAATTAATACTGATAAATTATGAATTTTAGTGGTTTTAAGGTATATTTAGAATATATTTTTACCATTTAATACAATTCTTTCCAATGGACATAATTTCACATTTAAACCGGAAATAAACAAGTGTCACTCTTTTGATAGTTAGTAGTTCTTAAAAACACACTTTTTATTTTGACACTGGGAATTAATTTTAAATTTATTTCTGCCACTTCTGTGTTTTGAATTTAGAAAAATGGATTTCATATTTATAATCATGAGGTCCAAATTTTGTAAATAGGTAACTTTTTTTTAGACATTTTGAATAATTACTTCGGTAAATATTTTATTTACCATGGTTAAAAGGTAAATCCAGTAAATAAGGGTAAAAATATAATATTATAATAATAGTAAATTACCCTAAAACGTGTCCTACCCCTATTGCATGAGTCATTTCCGACCATGGGTATCTTTGGGTCGATTTTGGGAACCCATGGATCCACTTGTCAGTGATAATGACCCTTTATATTAATTAAGTTAAAGTTAAAAACAAAAATGACACAAGCATATATCTTTTAGAAAAATAATTTTTACATAGGGTTATATATGTTCTTTTTTCGACTATAATTATTAATTTGGAAGATAAAAATATTTCCTACATAATTTTATTTTATTTATAATTTTTATACATTGAATAACTGAATTTATTTATGACACAATAATGATGTAGTATTTTCTTTATTAATGATAGAATCAAATAATTGGTATTATAAATATTAAAATAAATATAATTTGAATGTTTTGATGCCATAAAATAATTTTATTGATTAATATGACCTGTTAGGATTTCTTAAATGAATATGGTTTGAATTAATAAAGTTGTTAAGACTTAAAAAAAATCAATTATTAAATAGTGACAAAATTGACATAAAAGAGCTTTTAAAACAAATAGTATATTATTAATTCATATTATATTCCTAAAAATATATGGTTCGGCCAAAGTACTTATATTATGATAGTTTTGTCATTAATGGACCACTTTTGGGTCTATTGTAAGTATATAGTATGTTTATTAACTATATAATATAAAAATATAATGAGACATGGAAAATGTCAAACTGATTAACTGAGAGTTAAAACTAAACGATAAGGTTAATATAGTGACACAAAATTGTCTCAAACCTATTGGTTGAGTGGTTTTGACCTATCCTCACCTTAAACATTAAATAATCCACTTTAGAGATATTATAAACTGAATATGAATTTAATATAAAATAATATAATTGCCTTTTCCAAAGATGCCCCTCACCCCTCTTATAAAAGTTCACACACCCTTCTCTCCAATTGATACCTTAAAAGCCTTTTGGTTCGGTCAAAATTTGAGAAAATACCCTCTAAAAAGTACTAAATTCAACATAGAGGCATTATTTTGATCAGAAATCCAATGTAAGGAGCCCTTTTGATCAAATCAAAAGGAAGAACCCGACGAATATGTAATAATTTCACCACCCTCTTTCATGTTCCTTTCTTCTTCCACTTCTTCTTTCATTGTTATTTTCCATTATAAAATAATAACTCTAGTATATTCTATATAATTTGATGTTATTATTAATATGGTACATCCATATTCATTATTTTATCCATCCTTTGAATGACATGTCACCATACGTGTGTACGTACAGATTACCGTCTCCACGTCGTGTTGTAATTGTTATTCAATACTTTATTATTTGTATGGGTATAATAATGATGTGTAATTCATGTTAATAATAAATATATAATGATAATTATTCTTTATATATGATATAACATCCAATTATATATTATTTTAAAGAGTGATATTGTCTCTCATGCGTACGTACGGATTACCATCTCCACGAACGCGATGAGATTCATTCCCCATCGTATCCATTCAAGAATGAATTTCATTTGATGATTAAAAATAATGTTTATAGACATTATATAATTCTGTATATGAATAATATATTTCCCATCCATATCAAATATGGCTCACATAACAAGGAATATAATGGGAAATGAGTCCTTGAACACCCGAAACGACGATAATATTAAGATATTATTAACATATCAAGGTTATGAGATCATATATGATATCATATTAATGTATATAATTATTTTATAATTAAATAACAATTATTTCACCATTATACATGAGGTTAACATACCCTCTACCAAGGAAAAAGTACAAGTAATGGGTTTCTTATCTCACTTTTAATTTTTTGAGATTTTCATTGTTCACCACCTATTTATTGCATGTGGTGTGTGTACTACCCATGATTGTATTCATTGTGTAACATACATTAATTTTTGTATATTTAAATCATCATTGTATGATCCTCCTTTCATGGGTGTATGTTTCCTATGTTACCTAATTAATAAGGGAATTTGAAATTTCAATTTACACTCATTCGGCTTTACGCATACATCAGTGATTATTTTACTCCAAGATTATGTGTGGAATCACTATTCATTTTCTTATGTCATAATTTAAACTCCCCTTTTTTTGGATATAATTTTTATACACATAATCACTCTATTGATATATTCTCAATTCATAGATATGAACTTGATAAAATTAATTGTAACCAAATCATCATTTATTGAGTTAAGTATCCAATTCATTGGTGTTGTTTTTACAAGAATATGTGTGAATGTCTTCTGATTTATTTACACTAAATATCCAATCATATTGAGTTTATTTATATTTTTCACACATAATTATTTCAGTTATTTATCCTAAACCTACGGATATGGTCTTTATAAGATATTTCATCTCAAATTACATTCCATTGTGACTCCTTTGTTGTTATATACCAAATCACTTTTATATGGTGTATATAATGTACTTTCACATAGTATATCAAGAATCCCTTTATTCTTATGATATTAAAAAGTTTTTACTACCTCAGTTATATTTATTCATGTTTCTCTCTTTTGGTTAGTAACTCTAACTAAAATATCATTTTAAAATGACTTAAAGATTTATTATTCTAAATATTTCTCATTAATGTCCATGTTTTAAAAATGGTTTTAAGGATTTATTTATATGGACATTAAAGTTTTAAAATCAAAATTCCTTTTAAAAGTTTCAAATTTGTATAGGACACTTTGATTCAAAAATATATTTTAAATGGCTTCTTGAAAAATAGTGTGACTTTTTAATATTTTCAAGAAAAAGGGGGATATTTTTCTCAATAGTTTGATAAATATTTTAATATATGTCAATATCCTTCATTATTCTCGACTGAGGTTAATCTGAAACAATAAAACCTTTCATATTGTATTGAATGAGTTATGTTTGACTGTGGATGTGTTATTTTTATACCATTCATGGTGTGTGAATAAAGTATTGACATTTTGTATACTAGTTTTAATACGAATGTTTGTGTTATGTTTCAAAATTTTCATATGAGGAATGCATTAGACTTAGTAAGTGACGGGTGGAGCCCTCTATAGCTCCTCGATGCATCGGTAGGTCTCATGAGAGAAACTAGTGTCTTGGAACGAGGCCTTGACAAAATCCTATTTGTAGTCTTAGCACAAGGCCTTGGCTACATGGTTATGATAGTGTGGCATTATGCATTCTATCATTATGAAAGTGGTTATTGATATTGCATGTGATTATTCGACTAGAAGAATATCCATGTGAATATGTAAAAGAAATTATTTCATTTTATTTCTTCCATATTATGCTTAAGTTCATGTTTAAAAGGCTTTTGTTTTAGTTATACATTTCCTTAAATGTTTATGCTTATTTATGAAAGTTTCCGCTATATTGTAATCCTTACTGGGCATTCGAGCTCACCCCTTTCTATGTTTTATTTACCCAGGATACAAAGAAGTATATTATGACTGACCTCTATGGATATTCTATGGGATCTTAGTTTTTTTTATGGAGATAATATTGTTGTAGTTTTCCATTTTATGATGTAATTTAATCATTATGAATGTATCTAGTACTTCCAAGGTTACTAAACTAATCGGTCCTTCGAGACATGATCCTTTGTGATCATGCCGATGATATGTAATAATGCACCGACTCTAGGATTCTGGGGTCTGGGCATTATAGTAGGTATTATAGGAAGTTTACTACAAACCTTGGAAGTTAGATTTAGATAAACTCTGATTAGAGCACATAGACATAAGATAGACTTTGAGGATTAGTATAAAAGAACATTCTAGAATTTTGGTATTGTAGATATTTTTGGAGTTTTCCAAGCAATACACCCTTGTCTGTATATGAGCAGGTAGAGGCGGCTCTGGCACAGATATACCTAGGGGTAAAACCCAAAAACACCACTTTGAGCTAGACTTGAACGGGGACTGGTGCATGACAATGGGCCTTGCTGCACTCTTGGTTACAACACTCCCGGGGGATATTCTTATGATAATTTAATTTTCTTTAAAAACCTATTTGAATTATTTTAATATAAGATGAGAATAAATGACCTTGGTCAATCCTATGGTGTTTCAATTTCAAAATATGGTATCGTGATATTATCTAAATGATTTTAGGAATACTGTTACTCAAAAAATGCATTCTAATTTTAGAAATGTCTGGATTCCAAGGAAGTCAAAGTAACATTGAGAAAGATTTACAAGGTGGGAACGATGGAGGAAATGAGCAACAAAATTGAATTTTGATAGGTGTAAAACATATTGTGTTCATGCCAAATTAGTTTTCCAAAAATATGATCAACAACATATGTTATAACCAACTACCAGACTCAAAAAGATGAGAAAGTTTATGAATGATAAGAGATCCAATAGTGGAGAACATGGAGAAATGAATCCTCAATTTCCATCATGCAGGAAATGTGAAAAGAGACACACCGTAAAGTGTCTCAATGGAACAAATAAATGATTTACGGGTAGGAAAGAAAGTCATAAAGTAAAGAATTGCTGAGGAAAAATGAAGAGCACTATGGAAGAAAATAAAAATGATCCTAAGATTCCAATTATGGTCATTTTTCAAAAATATAAGGGACCATGGCATCACCAAATTCAATGCCCTATTCTATAGGATAACATCTTGGTCAAATAAGAACCTATGTGGAAATAAATGTATGGAAAAATGTTTAAAGGTATTAGTTCTCTTTGTTTTTTAGATTACATTGGATGGATTTTCTCTTATATATGTAACCCTGAAAATTATCATGTAAAAATGATATTTTAGGAAGAGTTATAATTTCTCTTGTGGATATAGTTATAAATAATGATTTGTTTTTATATGATCATTGGGTTTGAGGAAATTACAAGTTATTATATTTTGGGATGAAAATTCAAGGTATGAGATAACATTTGTGGTTGAATTATTTTATGGTCATTTTGAAAAATTTATCTCATTTTGGTAATGTTTTAAAATATATTTTTTGAAAAAGGAAAACACGTAGACCTTGTGACAAACTGTCGCATCGGACAAAGTTGTGGGAATCGA
Source organism: Viscum album (assembly GCA_963277665.1). NCBI lineage: Eukaryota > Viridiplantae > Streptophyta > Magnoliopsida > Santalales > Viscaceae > Viscum > Viscum album. Next base: position 378,081,381 of record OY728130.1, on the reverse strand, counting down.
ACCCACAACCAAAGTGTGATTGGGATTTATCTCCTACCACTAGACTACGTGAAGTCCCTGGTTAGTGTGACTAATTATTTTTAGTAAAATGATTTTATTGATCAATAATAAGTTTATTTGGGATCTTATGTCTTATCAAATAAATACCCTTATTATAGGAAAATGATTCGGTGATTAAGTGATAAATGTTATTTTGGATGATATTCGCTTTGTTGGGAACACTATATATGTAACATTCTAGGTAAATAAATAATATGACATTTTCATATTTATCCATATTTGTGAATAAAATATTAATATTACTTTAAAGGGAACACTATGCTCGATGGAGTACCCAATACGCAACAACGAGATTCTTTGAAATCATACGTTGCACTCTAATAATAAAATAATATTATGGTAGTCAACGCCTAGCCATTGTAATAGCAGGAATGAACAGAACTAACTAAAAAATGATTATATATGTTTGTCAAATATTTTTACTTTTATCAAATAAATGTTAGAGGCTTAAAATTCAAATGGATCCAATTTTAAGAATAAATCTTCGAATATTCTTTAAAAGGTTGATTAACCACCTTTTGATAGAGAACCCTTTTTAAATATACTTTTGACAATTTTATATGTTTTATTTTCAAAAATAAAATCCTTCTTCATAATCTGGACATCAAAATTTACATTGTTGTAAATTGTTTTATTTTTCTGATAAAGATCATTTTTAGTGAAAATGTTCCATTTTAATTCAAAACATCATTTTAATATGATTTATTTATATTGATATATTATATTTTAAATTTATATTAAGGTGTATTTAGAATATATTTTTACCATTTAATCCAATGTTGGTCATTGAAATTAATTTCACTTTGAAATTGGACTTAAACTAGTGTCAATCTTTTAATAGATATTGTTTCTTAAAAACACGCTATTTGTTTTGACAGTAAAAATGAATTATTAAATTAATTAATCAAACATATATATTTTTAATTTTGTAAAATATACATAATTTTTCAATTTGTAATATCAAATATATCTTAGGGTGAATTTTTTGTATTTTTCTGAAAAACTTCAATTTTTGATGAATAGTGAAACCACTAAGTGGTAGTTAAAGAAACTGTTTTTTCGTTTAAATGAAACTTTACCACTTCTGTGTTTTGATTTTTAAAAATCTAACAGAAATGGTTTTCATTATGAAGTAAAATGTGGTTCAATGAGATTAAAATAATTTTTGGTGAATAGTAACTTTTAAGTTTTATTAATCGCGATTAAAGGTAATTAGTGTAATTTAAGGTAAAGATAATGTTATAATAATATGAGATGACCTTGACACATGTCATAACCTTATTGTATGAGTCATGTCCGACCAATAAAATCCATGGGTCAAATTGGGGACCCCATGGAGCTACTTTGGTTGGAAAATGACAATAATAACTTATTATTTAATGTTAAAATTAAAATGTCACAAACATGTATTGTTTTACTAAATCACTTTTTACATGGGGATATACAAGTCATATTTTTTATTATAAATATTCATTATAAATCTAAAAAAAATTCCTACATCATGATATTTTTTTTATAATTTATTTTCATTAAATAAATTAATTTATTTATGACACCGTGATGATGCAGTGATTACCTCATAAATGAACGATTTAAAGAAAATGAGAAGATAGGGTGAAATCTAAGTCTTACACTTGTAAAAAACCTATTGTATGGGTGTATTTTGAAACCTTATCACCTTATCCTAGAAATATATCCTTTTGTGACCTTTAAAATACGGAAAACAAATTTATAATAACGTAATATTCTATAACCTTCCAAGAGTGCCCCTCCTCTTATATATTATAAAAGGCTCCCACATCTACCACCTTACCCACACATCTCAAGCCTTTGGCTTGCCCAAACCCTGCCCATTTCATCTCTCAACATACCTCTATTCATCATTGAAACCTCACCTTTCACAGAATTCTCTTCAAGAACCCTTTTGGTTCAAACCAGGAGGAGTTACCCGATTTAAAGGTAATGTCTTCACTTGTGTTCTTTTGTTTTATTTTGCTTCTCCAAACCCCTAAACTATTTTTATTACATTATTTTGTAACAAAAACAGTATATTAAATATACTATGATGTTTTAATGTGAAGTATTTGAGCTACACTTACACACACCTCCGTCTAATGGTTAATGAACGTACTGTTTCTATAGATGGCGAATTACTGCCTCCTGAAACGATGATTGTTCAATATTATCTTAACACCTTTCATGGTGGCCATTATGATGTCACTGTATTTTATATATGATATATATGGTATTTATGTTTTCCATATGCTTCTGTATTTTATATTTAAAACATACCTTTATGCATTTCATGTTGTGCAAATGCGATAATTTCATACGAGGATGTGTGGACTACCGTCCCCTCAAGTGATCTGACTCGTTAATGCAATACATGGAATGTATAAGGAATGAAATTAATGAACTTATGTGACAGATAAAACATATATATTATACTGAAATTATAATATATATATCTCTCAATTATTTTTTATTTCATTAATATGACAAAGAAATGAAAGTAGCGTTCATGTGTACGTACGGCCTACCGTCTCCATGAACGGTGCATTTCATTTCTTTTTATATTAAAATGTTATTGAATTGTATAAAATGAAAATTTACTGGATATATATTATATTTAAATTATTAATACTATTCTAGATATGATTTACTTAAAACTACATGGACAATCAATTTCAAACAAGTTTATTTTTGACTCATGTACCAAACATCGAAAAAAACGTCTGATATGAACTCACATTATTAACCAATTATTATAAAATTATAATATTTGAGATGAACTGAATAATAATATTTAAAGGAGTACCTTAAGAAATTATAAATTGAACAAAGTTTATTATTCTAGAATATAAAGAAACGAACAAGACAAGTCGGACTTGAGGTAAGGGATCCTACCTCTCTCTTTTTTTTTAAGTACTCTCTTTTATGTCACTTATTTTAATCTCATTTTCTTATGTTTGGGGATGTTCTTTTATATTACTCATTATATAATTTTTTTTTCATATTATTAGAGACCCTATTTGATCTCATAAATCCATTTCTGGAAGTTTTATGTGGCGTCGTTAGGCTGCCGAGTTTTCGCAAGGGATTTTTCTTCTCACTTTTATTCCCGTGAGATTTATGCTACATTTGACACCATTTCCTTTGAGTGGTGTATTTAATTCTTATTATTCGACTATTTCTATAATAAAATTTCATTTATGAGTATTTACATCAATGTTTTATAGTACTTCTTTCATCGGGTGTACGTTTCGAATGTTACCCAAGTCGGTAAGGGAACCTTTCACACTCATCTTTTTAAAAGAATTTTTTTGTTAGGTCTTTGAATTTACATCTTATTATGTTGGGATATATTCTTCTATATCCTTATTGATGTAAAATTTATTTCCAGTGATGAAATACTCGTTTTGTCTCATCAACTCGTTTTTCAAATTTCAAAGTGACGCCTTTAGGTTGTCAAATTTTTACAAGGGAACTTCTTAACCCAATTTCAATTTCTTTGGGTTCAGCTTTTAGTTATTGAATATGTCATCCTATAAATATGTATTAATGACATATGGTTGTTTACACTAAATATCCACTTATATTGGGTGTATTTATATTTGTCACACATAATTATGAGATTGATTTATCATTAATTTAAGGATACCTTCTTTATAAGGGATTTCATCTCATTTTACATCTCAACCGAGACTTCATTGTGGTTATGCACCAATTCACTCTTATATGGTTTATATACTATCCTTTGGAATATTATATCATGAATCCCATTATTCTCATGATATTATAAAGTTCTTATTAAATGTTATTCCTCAATTATTATATTCAAGTGTCACTCATTTTGTTAAAAACCCTTTAACTAAAATATCATTTTAAATGTTTTAATGATATATTATTATAAATATTTCTCATTAAAATCCATGTTTTCAAAATGGTTTTAAGGATTTATTTATATGTATATTAATGGTTTAAAATTTAAAAAGATTAAAAGTGGTATGGGACACATTGATTCAAAAATATCTTTATTAAATGTTTTAAATGGTTTTGAGAATGGTTTTTAGAATGGATTCATTATTTATATATCATAAAATGTTATATTGTTATTGCAAAGTGGGAACGTTATCTTTCCTTTATGATTAAGTTATTTGCTATGATTATTTTAGGGTTCTTGGTCATTATTTATGAAGACAGTTGGTTCCGTGATAAACTAAGGGAGGGTGAGCCCGATATAGCTCTCCAATGCATTGGGTAATGCGAAGGGGTTAAACGTTATGGTTTCTCTGAAGATATTTAGGGAATATACTGTGTGGGTATTCCAAACGTAACCATGAGGGTTACTCCCAACATAAGAATGTTATGAATGCCTCAAGTTACCATTATGTCTTATGATTTCTATGATTAATTCCTAAATCTTATGATTTCATGAAGTATGTTAATGTGCTTATGTTTTATGAGAAATGTATGATTTCATTGATTCTTATGTATACATGGACTAATGTTTTCATTCTGTTTTGTTATAACCCTTACTGAGCTTTTTATGCTCATCCCATGTTTTTTGAAATGTTTTTCACAGGACAGAATGTTGAATAGGGTCAAGGATGGGATCAAGGAAATGTCAGGCTGTCTAAAACAAGGAACTAGACATGACTCTTTTGCTCAAGAGTTTTTATTTTGAGAAAAAAATGGAAGCTTAGTAGATGTTTCTACTTTGTAATCTTTGACATGTAATAGTTATGTCCTAATTCTCTAAAACTATAAACCTGAAAAGATCCTCAATGTGAATTATTCATTTAATTCAAGAATATGTAATGTTTTAAGGCTGGGTCCTTATAGTTGGTATTAAAGGTCGGTTTAGATAACTTTAGAGGTTAGGGTATTCTTTAAGAATAAGTAACATTACTATTATGTCTAGGATTTCAGAAAGAGTCATAGTTTTTAGATAAAGTGAATGAGTAAGTATATCTTAGTTTTTATCTTCCTCATTACTACATAATGATTTTGTTGATATACTCACACTGAAATTTTTGGTTTTAGTAAATGGATGGATCTAGCAGGCACCAAAGTGACAATGGGTTTGAACGAAACTGTGGTGATTCTCTGATTAAGAGACTAGATGAAATGGGGGAGTCAATGAGAATTATTGTGGTTATTCTAAACCAAATATCAGGATTCATGATCAACCACTTGAACCTTGGTGAGTTCTCTAATGCATCATGTACGAGAGAACCAACTCGACGTGGATGTTCAGGTAATAATTATTAAGGTAACCATTAGGGTTTATATGATCTTTACTTTTTAGGTAATTATGGGTTATTATATGTTATGATGGAATATGAATGACATGAGATAAACTTGAAGTTAAATTATGTTATGGTAATTTTTGAAGATTTTATTACTTTTTGGGGAATGTTATAAGAATTATGTAGTTTTGAAAAAAGGACAACACGTAGATCGTGTGACAACCTATCGCGTCTGACGAAGCTACGGGAATCGAACCCACAACCAATGTGCAACTGGTATTTATCACCTACCACTGAACTACGTGAAGTCCCTAGTTAGTTTGACTTATTCATTTTAGTTAGATGATCTTATGAATCTAGAATATGTTGATTTTGGGTTATCTAGGGAAATTATTAACCTATTATAGAAGATATGTGATTAGGTTAATTACTTTTCAGTATGAGACTTTAAGAGTAACTGATGTTATTTGGAGATAAATGTTAAGTTTTATCTTGGAAGACTATGTGATTGAATTCTTCATAGATTTGGGTTTCAGTCTTAGTTTTGATTACTTTGAATAATTTTATGGATAGATGTTTATTGAATGGTATTTGTTGAACTTAGGGTATTGTTTGACAAATTTTGGAGATTAAGAATAGATTTTTTTGGGTATTATCTGATCTCATACTAACCTTTTTTGTTTTAGTTTTGGTTAAGTTCTAAAGACATGGGAAGTATATAGTTCTCTTTTGTGGATTATGTGATTCTTTAGAAGTTCATTATAGCTCTCTTAATGTGAACAAGTCATCCTACATACTCATCTTTTGGAGAAAATATGAGTTCGTGTAAGAAATCTAGTAAAATTTGAAAGTCAACATGACAAGTAAGTATGTTTCCTTATTTTTTAGTTAAGCTCATAAATAAATTCCTCAATGAAAAGTAACATAAAACAAAAATGTTGTCTGTTAATTTTTCCTACTGGGGAATCAAATATCGATTAACCCATCACAAGTTTGTGATTTTCTTGTGGTTAAATTTCTCCTAAACATGTTTTCTATCACTCTCCATCATAACATGACCCTTTTTTATCCTCCATGTCCATGTTTTCCTACATGGAATCCTAGTATGGGTTAAATCGAGTGACCTTTGAACTTCACTTTCTTTATTTTAATGTGATAGTTTTACTGACTCTTGTTCCGATGTGGGATTTTCAATGAAGTTTCGAAGCCCAATTTTAAAATTGAGAGGACGCAATTCCCAAAAGGGGGGGGAGGATGTAACAACCTAGGTAAATAAATAATATTACATGTTCATATTTATCCATATTTGTTAATAAAATATTAATATTACTTTAAAGGGAACGCTATGCTCGATGGCGTACCCAATACGCAACAACATGTTTCATTGAAATCGTACGTTGCACTTTAATAATAAAATAATATTATGGTATTTAACGCCTAACCGTTGTAATGGCAGGAATTAATGGAACTAAATACAAAATGATTATATATGTTTGTCAAAAAAATTTACTTTTATCCAATACATTTTAGAGGCTTAAAGTGAAAATGAATCCAATTTTAAGCATAAATTATCTAATATTATTTAAAAGGTCGATTAACTGCCTATTAATGGGGAACCCTTTTTAAATATAATTTTCCAATTTTGTATGTTGTATTTGAAAAAATAAAACCCTTCTTTAGAATCTGGACATCAAAATTTACTTTGTGTAAATTTTTGTCATTTTTCCGATAAAGATCATTTTTAGTGAAAATGTTGCATTTTAATTCAAAACCTCATTTTAATATGATTTATTTATATAGATAGATTATATTTTTCATTTATATTAATGTTTATTTATAATTTATTTTTACCATTTAATCCAATTTTGGTCATTGAAATTAATTTCACTTTGAAATTGGACTTAAACTAGTGTCAATCTTTTAATAGATATTAAATCTTAAAAACACTCTATTTGTTTTGACAGCGGGAATGAATTATTAAATTAATTAATGCAAATTATATATTTTGAATTTTGTAAAATTGACATCATTTTTCAATTCAGAATATCAAATATACCTTAGGGTGATTTTTTGGTATTTTTCTGAAAAAGTTCAATTTTTTATGAATAGTGAAACCACTAAGTGGCAGTTAAATAAACTGATTTTTCATTTAAATGAAACTTAACCACTTCTGTGTTTTGATTTTCAAAAATCTGACATACATGGTTTTCATTAGGAAGTAAAATGTGGTTCAATGAGATCATAATAATATTTTGGTGAATAGTAACTTTTATGTTTTATTAATCGCGATTAAAGGTAATTAGTGTAATTTAAGGTAAAGATAATGTTATAATAATATGAAATGACCATGAAACATGTCCTACCCTTATTAGATGAGTCATGGACAAACAATACAATCCATGGGTCAACTTGGGGACCCCATGGAGATACTTTGGTTGGAAAATGACATTAATAACTTTTTATTTAAAGTTAAAATTAAAATGCAACAAACATATATTGTTTTACTAAATCATTTTTTACTTGGGGTGATACAAGTAATATTTTTGACTATGAATATTCATTATAAATATAAAAATATTTCCTACATCATTATATTTTTAACAATTTTTAATCATTAAATAAATTAATTTATTTATGACACCGTGATGATGTCGTGATTACCTCATAAATGAACGGTTTAAATAAAATGAAAATATAGGGTGAAATCTAAGTCTTAAACTTGTCAAAAACCTATTGGATGGGAGTATTTTGAAACCTTATCACCTTATCCTAGAAATATATCCTTTTGGGTCCTTTAAAATGCGAAAAAAACATTTTATAATAAAGTAATATTTTATAACTTTCCAAGAGTGCCCCTCCTCTTCTCTTATAAAAGGCTCCCACCTCTACCACCTTACCCACACCTATCAAGCCTTTGGCTCGCCCAACCCCTACCCATTTCATCTCTCAACATCCCTCTCTCCATCATTGAAGTCTCTCATTTGGTAGAATGCTCTTCAAGAAACCCTTTTGGTTCAAACCAAGAGGAGTTACTCGATTTAAAGGTAATGTCTTCACTTGTGTTCTATTGTTTTATTTTACTTCTCCAAACCCCTAAACTCTTTTTATTCCATTATTTTGTAACAACAACAGTATCTTCAATATACTAGGATGTTGTTATTTGAATTATTTTATCTACACTTACACACACCACCGTCTAATGGTTAAAGAACATACTGTTTCTATGGATGGCGAATTACTGCCTCCCGAAACGATGAATGTTCAATATTCTCTTAACACCTTTCATGGTGGCCATTATGATGTAAATGTATTTTATATATGATATATATGGTATTTATATTTTCCATATGCTTCTTTATTTTATATTTAAAACATACCTTTATTCTTTTCATGTTGGGAAAATGCGATAATTTCATACGAGGAAGTGTGGACTACCGCCCCCTCAAGTGATGTGACTCGTTAATGAAATACATGGAATGTATAAAAAATGAAATTAATGAACTTATGGGACCTATAAAAAATATATATTATACTGGAATTAAAATATATATATCTCTCAATTATTTTTAATTCCATTAATATGACAAATAAATGAAAGTAGCGTTCATGCGTACGTACGGCCTACCGTCTCCATGAATGGTGCATTTCAATTATTTTTATCTCTAAATGTTATGGAATAGTATAAAATGAAAATTTACTGGATATATATGATATTTAAATCATTAATACTATTCTGGAGATGATTTACTTAAAACTACATGTACAATCAATTTCAAACATGTTTATTTTTGACTCATGTACCAAACATCGACAAAAAAATCTGATATGAACTCACATTATTAAAAAAATTATTATAACATTATAATATGTGATAAGAACTGAATAATAATATTTAAAGGAGGACCATAAGAAATTATAAATTGACAAAATTTTATTATTTAGGAATATAAAGAAATGAACAAGACAAGTCGGACTTGAGGTAAGGGATCGTACCTCTCTCTTTCTTTTTAAGTACTCTCTTTTATGTCATTTCTTTTAATCTCATCATTCTTATGTATGGGGATGTTCTTTTATATTACTCATTATGTACTTTTTATTTTTATATGATGAGAGACCCTATTTTATCTCATAAATCCATTTTTGGATGTTTTTAGTGGCGTCGTTTGGCTGCCGAGTTTTCGTAAGGGATTTTTCATCTCACTTTTATTCCCATGAGATTTATGCTACATTTGCAAAAATTTCCTTTGAGTGTTGTGTGTACTACCCATTATTCTACTATTTGTGTAATATAGTTTCATTTATGAGTATTTACATCAATGTTTTATATTACTTCTTTCATGGGGTGTACGTTTCGAAAGCTACCCAAGTCGGTAAGGGAACCTTTCACCCTCCTCCTTTTAAAAGACTTCTTTTGTTAGGTCTTTTAATTTACATCTTATTATGTTAGGATATGTTCTTATATATCCTTATTGATGTAAAATTTATTTCCAACTGATGGGATACTATTTTTGTCTCATCAAATTTTTTTCTAAATTTTAATGTGACGCCGTTAGGTTGTCGAATTTTTACAAGGGAACTTCTTAACCCAATTTCGATTTCTTTGGGTTCAGCTTATACTTATTGAATATGTCATCCTATGAATATGTGTGAATGACCTCTAGTTTTTTTACACTAAATATCCACTTAAATTGGGTGTATTTATATTTTTCACACATAATTATGAGATTTATTTATCCTTAATTTAAGGATACCTTCTTTATAATAGATTTCATCTCATTTTACATCTCAACTGAGACTTCATTGTGGTTATGCACCAATTCACTCTTATATGGTGTATATAATGTCCTTTGGAATATTATATCATGAATCCATTTATTCTCATGATATTATAAAGTTCTAATTAAATTTTATTCCTCAATTATTATATTCAAGTGTCTCTCATTTTTTTAAAAACCATTTAACTAAAATATCGTTTTAAATGTTTTAATGATTTATTCTTATAAATATTTCTCATTAATATCCAGGTTTTCAAAATAGTTTTAAGGATTTATTTATATGGATATTAATGGTTTAAAATGTTAAATGCTTAAAAGTGGTATGGGACACATTGATTCAAAAATCTCTTTATTAAATGTTTTAAATGGTTTTGAAAATGGTTTTTAGAATGGATTCATTATTTAAATATCTTAAAATGTTATATTGTTATTGCAAAGTGGGAATGTTATCGTTCCTTTATGATTAAGTTATGTGCTATGATTATGTTATGGTTCTTTGGAATTTTTTATGAATACAGGTGGTTCTTTGATAAACTAAGGGCGAGTGAGCCCGATATAGCTCTTCAATGCATTGGGTAATGCAAAGGGGTTAAACATTAAGGTTTATCCGAAGAGATTTAGGGAATATATTGTGATGTGTATTCCAAACGTAACCATGAGGGTTACTCCCAACGTAAGAATGTTATGAATGCCTCATGTTACCATTATGTCTTATGATTTCTATGAGTTATTTATAAATATTATTATTTCATGAGGTATGTTAACTTTATTATGTTTTATGAGTAATGTATGGTTTAATTGATTCTTATGTATACATGGACTAATGTTTTGTTTCCATATTGTTATAACCCTTACTGAGCTTTTTATGCTCATCCCATGTTTTTTTGAAATGTTTTTCACAGGACAGAAAGTTGAATATGTTCAAGGATGGGATCAAGGAAATGTCAGGCTATCTAAAACAAGGAACTAGACATGACTCTTTTTATCTAGAGTTTTTATTTTGAGGAAAAAAATTAAGCTGAGTAGATGTGTCTACTTTTTAATCTTTAAGATGTAATAGTTATGTCCGAATTCTCTAAAACTCTAAACCTAAAAAGATCCTCAATGTGAATTATTCATTTAATTCAAGAATATGTAATGTTTTAAGGCAGGGTCCTTATAATATACACAAGGAAAATAGAATACAATGGGACTTCGTTTGAAGAGTAATGGTGGATTTTTATCTATGTTTTTATTTTGGATTTATAGTTATTTAGGTTATTTATGTAAATGATTAACCAATAATAGAGAATATTTTATTAGGTTAATTACTTTTAAGTATGTGACTTTAAGAGTAGTTGATGTCATTTGGAGATACAATTTAATGTGGAAGAATACATAACCAAATTCTTCTATTTTTTGAGTTTCAAAAATAGTTTTGATGATATTGAAGTATTTTAAGGACAAATGTTTATTGAATGGAATTTATTTAACTTTGGGGTATTGTTGGTTTAGATTTAGAAATTAAGATTAGTTTTTCTTTCTCTAATGAAAAATCCTTTTGGGGGATCATGAGATCTTCTACTAACCATTTTGGTTATGACTAATCACTAAAGACAAGGTAAATATATATAGTTTATCTTTCGTGGATCATGTGATTTTATGGAAGTTTATTATAGTGTGACCATTTCTTCTTGAATACTTATCATTTAAAAAAATTAGTTAGTTGTAGAAATTTATTAAAAGAATGAAACTATACTTAAAAATTAAGTATATCTCTTTATGTTCTTTGTCAAACTCATAAATTAATTCCTCATCTTTATGTAATGTAACTAAAAAAATGTGGTACGTTTACTTTTCCTACAGGGGGACTAATGACCGCTTATCCAATCACAATTTTGTGATTTTATTATTGTTTAAATTCTCCTGATCATGTTATTTATCCCTCTCCATCAGAACTTGACCCTTAGTTTATCATCCATATCCATTTTTTCCTACATGGATTCCTAGTATAGGATATCTCGGGTGACCTTTGTACTTCTCTTTCTTTCTTTTAAAGTGATAGTTTTATTGACTCTTTTTCGGATGTTGAACTTTCCATTATATTCCCAAGCCCAATTTAAAAAATTTGAAGGAAAAAATTTATTGAAGGAGAGGAGAATTTAACACCTCAAGCTTCCACGATACGCTTCTCTTTGAATAATATAGTAGCGTGTGTTGTACGCAACATTGACTTCTAACACACACCACAACCAATCAAACTAGCCATTATGAATAACAATACCCAATTTTTTTTATTTTATACATTTTATCATTAAAAATGGACTTCAATTTTGGATTAAGAATATTGAAATTAGCTCAGGATGAAATTTTGGTACTTTTTTCATAACTTTCATATTTTGATGAATAGTTAAAATTATTAATTTTTTATTTAAAAAAACTTTTTAAATCGAACTAATTAATACTGATAAAGAATGAATTTGAGTGGTTTTAAAGTATATTTATAATATATTTTTACTATTTAATACAATTTTGGTCATTGGATGTAATTTAATATTTAAACCGGACATAAACAAGTGTCAATCTTTTGATAGTTATTATTTCTTAAAAACACGCTTTTTGTTTTGACAGTGGGAATTAATTTTAAATATATTTCTGAAACTTATGTATTTTGAACTTAGAAAAATGTATTCCATATTTAGAATTAGGATGTCCAAATTGTATAAATAGTTAACTTTTATTTTTAGATATTTTGAATAATTACTTCAGTAAATATTTTTATTTACCATGGTTAAAAGGTAAATCTGGTAAATAAGGGTAAACAAAATATTATAATAATACTAAATTACACTAAAACGTGTCCTAAAACAATTTTATGAGTCATGGACGACGAGGGGCATCTATGGGTCGATTTTGGGACCCCATGGATCCACATGTAAGTGATAATGACGCTTTATATTAATTAAGTTAAAGTTAAAAAGAAAAATGACATAAACATATATCGTTTAGAAAAACAATTTTTACATAAGGTTATATATGTTATATTTTCTAATATAAATATACATTAGAAAGATAAAAAGATTTCCTACATAATGTTATTTTATTTATAATTTTTATACATTTAATAATTAAATTTATCTATGACACAATAATGATGCAGTATTTTCCTTATTAATGAAAGAATCAAATAATTGGTATTATAAATTTTAAAATAAATATAATTTGAAATTTTTGATGCCTTCCACGAATTTTATTTGTTAATATGACATGTTATGATTTCTTAAATGAGTTTTTTTCGAATTAATAAAGTTTTTAAGACTTTAACAAAAATCAATTATTAAATAGTGTCAAAATTGACATAAAATAGTTTTTAAATCAAATATTATATTATTAATTCATATTCAGTTCCTAAAAATCTAAGGTTTGGAAAAAGGAATTATATAATTATATTTTTATCATTAATGGACCACTTTGGGTTCTCCTGAAAGTATATGTTATGTTTAGTAACTATATAATATAAAAATATAAAGAGACATGGTAAATGTCAAACTAATTAACTAAGAGTTAAAACTAAACGATAAGGTTAATATAGTGACCCAAACCTGTCTAAATCCTATTGGTTGAGTGGTTTTAGACCTATACCCACCTTAAACTTTAAATAATTCACTTTGGATCCATTAGAAATCGAATATGAATTTATTATAAAATAATATTTCTAGATTTTCCAAAGGTTCCCCACACCCCACTTATAAAAGAGAACTCACCATTCTCTCAAATTGATACCTAAAAAGAATTTTGGATCAGCCAAAATCTGACCAAATACCCTAAAACAGTACTAAATTCATCCTAGATGCCTTAGTTTGAATAGAAATCCATCTTAAGGAGCCCTTTTGATCAAATCCAAACGAAGATCCCGAAGAAGAGGTAATAATTTCACCACCCTCTTTCAAGTTCTTTTCTTCTTCCACTTCTTATTTATTCATTATTTACATTCTAAAATAATAACTCAAGTATCTTCTATATAATTTGATGTTATTATAAATATGGTCCAACAATATTCTGTATTTTATCCGTCCTTTGAATGACTTGTCACCATACGTGCGTACGTACGGATTACCGTCTCCACGTCGTGGTGAAATTGTTCTTCAATACATTTTTATTTGGTTGGGTAAAATAATAATGTGTAATTCATATAAATAATAAATATAACATGATAATTATTATGTTTATATTATATACCATCTAATTATATATTATTTTAGATAGTGATATTGTCGCTCGTGCGTACGTACGGATTACCGTCTCCACTAACGTGATGAGATTCATTCCCCATCGTATCCATTCAAGACTAAATTTCACATGATGATTAAAAATAATGTTTATAGACATGATATAATTCTGATTATGAATAATATACATCCCATCAATATCAAATATGGCTCACATAACAAAGAATATAAAGGAAAATGAATCCTTTAACAACCGAAATGATGATAATACTAAGATATTATTAACAAATCAATGTTAAAAGATCATATATGAAACCATATTAATGTATATAATTATTTTATAATTCAATAAAAATTATTTCACCATTATAAATGATTTTAACCTACCCTCGACAATGCAAGAAGTAAAATTAAGGGGTTTCTTATCTCACTTTTAATTCCATGAGATTTCCATTGATCACCACCTATTTATTGCATGTGGTGTGTTTACTGCCCATGATTGTATTAATTGTGTAATATACTTTAATTTTTGGATATTTAAATAATCATTGTATGATCCTTATTTCATGGTTGTATGTTTCATAAGATACCAAATTGATAAGGGAATTTGAAATTTCAATTTCCACTCATTCGACTTTACGCATACTTCAGTGATTATTTTACTCCAGGATTATGTGTGGAATCCCTATTCATTTTATTATGTCATAATTTCCACTCCCCTTTCTTTGGATATAATTTTGATACACATAATCACTCCATTTATATATTCTCAATTAATATATATTAACTTGATAAAAGTAATTGTAACTCAATATCCATTTATTGAGTTAAACATCCAATTAATTGGTGTTGTTTTTACAAGAATATGGGTGAATTTCCTCTGATTGATTTACACTAAATATCCAATCCTATTGATTGTATTAATATTTGTCACAAATAATTATGTCATTTATTTATCCTTAACCGATGGATACGGTCTTTAAAAGATATTTCATCTCAAATTACATTCCATTGAGACTCCTTTGTTGTTATACACAAAATCACTTTTATATGGTGTATATAATGTACATTGACATAGTCTATCATGAATCCCTTTATTCTCATGATATTACAATGTTTTTATTACCTCAATTATTTTTATTCAATTGTCTCTCTTTTGGTTATGAACTCTAACTAAAATATCATATTAAAATGTTTTAAAGATTTATTATTCTAAATCTTTCTCATTAATGTCAATGGTTTAAAGGATTTATCTATATGGACAATAAATTTTTCAAATAAAAATTCATTTTAAATGTTTCAATGTGGTATGGGACACTTTGTTTCAAAAATCTATTTTAAATGGCTTCTTGAAAAATAGTGTGACTTTTAAATGTTTTCAAGAATAAGGGAGATATTTCTATCAATAATTTGATGATTATTTTAATCTATGTCAATATACTTCATTATTCTCGATTGAGGTTAATCTGATACAATACAATCTTCCATATTGTATCGAATGAGTTATGTTTGACTGTGGATGTGTGATTTTTATACCATTAATGGTGTGTGGATAAAGTATTGACATTTCGTATGCTAGTTTTAATAAGAATGTTTATGTTATGTTTCAAACTTTTCATCTGAGAAAAGAATTGGACTTAGTAAGTGACTGGTGGAGCCCTCTATAGCTACTTGATGCATCGGTTGGTCTCATGAGACAAACTAGTGTGTTGGCATGAGGCCTTTACAAAATCTTATTTGTAGTCTTGGAAAAAGGCCTTGGCTACGTGGTTATGATAGTCTGCATTATGCATTTCATCATTATGAAAGTGGTTATTGATATTGCATGTGATTATTCGATAAGTAGAATATCCATGTGAATATGTAAATGGAATTATTTCATTTTATTTCTGCCATATTATGTTTAAGTTCACGTTTAAAAGGATTTTGTTTTAGTGTTGCATTGCCTTAAATTTTTATGCTTATATATGAAATATTTCGCTATATTGTTATCCTTACTGGGCATTTGAGCTCACCCCTTTATATGTTTTATTTACCCAGGATTCAAAGAAGTATATTATGACTAACCTCGAGGTATAGTCTATGGGATCTCAGTGTTGTCTATGGAGACAATGTTGTTTTAGTTTTCCATTTTATGATGTAATTTAAACATTATGAATGTATCTAGTACTTCCAAGGTTACTAAACTAATAGGTCTTTCGAGACTTGATCCCTAGTGATCATGCCAATGATACATAATAATGCACCGACTCTGGGCTTCTGGGGTCGGGGATTTACATTTGGTATCAAAGGAAGATTAGTACAAACCTTGGAAGCTAGATTTAGATAAACTCTGATTAGAGAACATAGACCTAAGATAGACTGTAGTGTTAGTATTGAAGAACTTTCTATAATTTTGGTATTGTAGATATTTTGTGAGTTTTACAAGCAATACATCCATGTCTGGATACGAGTAGGTAGAGGAGGCTCTGGCACATATGTACCTAGGGGTAAAACCCGAAAACACCACTTTGAGCTAGACTCGAACGGGAATTGGTGCATGACAACGGGCCTTGATGCACTCTTCCTTATGAAACTACCTGGGGATATGTTTAGGATAATTTAAATTTTATTTACAAACAAATTTGAAGTATATTTAATATAATATGAGAATAATTGACCTTGGTTAATCCTAGGGTGTTTCAAGTTGAAAATATGGAGTCATGATATTCTATAAATGATTTTATGAATATTGTTAGTCACACAATGCATTCTATTTTTAGTCAATGGATGGATTCCAAGTATGTCATAGTAACATTTAGAATGATGTACAAGGTGGGAAAAATGGTGGAAATGGGAAAAAATGGAATTTTGATATGTGTAAAAGATATCGTGTCCATGCCAAATCAGTTTTCCAAAAATATGATCAACAACATATATATTAACCAAAGCCCTGACTAAACAAAGAAGGGAAAGGTGATGAATTATAAGAGCTCCAACAGTGGAGACCATGGAGAAAAGAATCCTCAATTTCCATCATGCAGGAAATGTGGAAGGAGACACCCCGGAAAGTGTCTCAATGGAACAAAGAAATGCTTTACATGTCAGAAAGAAAGACCTAAAGTAAAGAATTTCTGATAAAAAATGAAGAGCACTATGGAAGAAAATAAAAATGATCCTAAGATTCCAATTATGGTCATTTCTTGTAAATGTAAGGTACCATGGCATCACCCATGTCAATGCCCTATTCAATAGGATAACATCTAGGTCAAGGAAGAACCTATGTATAAATAAATGGATGAACAAATGTTTAAAGGTATTAGTGCTCTTTATTATTGAGATTACTTTGGATGAATTTTATCTTATATGTGTAACCCTACAATTTATCATGTGAAAATTATATTTGAGGAAGACTTATAATTTCTCTTGTGGATATAGTTATAAATAACCATTTGGTTTTATATGATCATTGGGTTTGAGGCAATTAAAATTTATTATATTTTGGGATGAAAATTCAAGGTATGAGATATCATTTGTGGTTAAATTATGTTATAGTTATTTTGAGGATTTTATCTCATTTTTTGTAATGTTATAAAATATAGTTTTTGAAAAAGGGCAACACGTGGACCATGTGACAACCCGTCGCATCAGACAAAGCTGTGGGAATCGAACCCACAACCAAAGTGTGATTGAGATTTATCTCCTAAAACTAGACTATGTGAAGTCCATGTTCAGTGTGACTATTTATTTTTAATTAAATGATTTTATTGATCAATAATAAGTTGATTTGGGATCTTATGTATTATCAAATGAATTCCCTTAGTATAAGAAATTGATTCGGTGATTAAGTGATAAATGTTATTTTGGAAGATGTTCTCTTTGTTGGGAACATTAAATGCCCATGGAAAATAGAAGACAATGGGATTTCATTTGAGTAGTAATGGTGTATTTTTATCTATGTTTTTATTTTGGATTTATAGTGATTTGGGTTATTTATGGAAATGATTAACCAATAATAGAGAATATGTGATTAGGTTAATAATTCTTAAGTATGTGACATTAAGAGTAGTTGATGTCATTTGGAGATACAATTTAATTTGGAAGACTATATAACCAAATTATTCTAAGTTTTGAGTTTTAATATTAGTTTTGATGATATTGAATGATATTAAGGACAACTGTTTATTGAATGGTATTTATTTAACTTTGGGGTATTGTTGGTTAAGTAATAGAAATTAAGATTTGTGTTTCTTTATCTAATTGAATATCCTTTTGGGGGATCATCAGATCATATAAAAAATGTTTTGGTTTTTACTAATCACTAAAGACAATGAGAATATATATAGTTTATCCTTCGTGGATCATATGTTTATATAGAAGTTTATTCTAGTGTGACCATGTCTTCTTGAATACTTATCGTTTAAAAAAAATTAGTTAGTGGTAGAAATTTATTAAAATAATGAAACTATACTTAAAAAGTAAGTATATCTCTTTATGTTCTTATTCAATCTCATAAATTAATTCGTCATCATTATGTAATGCAACTTAAAAAAAATGTGTTCCATTTACTTTTTGTAACGCCCCGACCCCAGCTACCCAGAGTCGGTGCATTACATCGTAACATTGGCATGATCACAAAAGATCAAGTCTCGAAATACCGATTAGTTTAGTAGCCTTGGAAACACTAGATACATTCATAAGTCTTACATTACATCATAAAGTGAAAACCTAATAACAAAGTCTTCATAGTCCACACTCATATCCTCTTCTGACTATCCCTGCAGGTCATTCCTAAAATACTTCTTCACATCCTGGAAAATATTAAAACATTGAAAGGGGTGAGCTCAGATGCTCAGTAAGGATAACAATATAGCGGAATATTTCATCAATAAACATAAATATTTAAGGTAATGTATAACTAAAGCAAAATAATTTTAAACATGAACTTCAACATAATATGGAAAAAGTAAAATGAGATAATGCCATTCACTTCTTCACATGGATATTCTACGGGTAAAATAATCACATGCAATATCAATAACAACTTTCATAATGATGGAATGCATAATGCCAGACTATCATAACCACATAGCCAATGCCTCGTGCCAAGACCACAAATAAGATTTTGTCAAGGCCTCATGCCAAGACACTAGTTTGTCTCATGAGACCTGCCGATGCATCGAGGAGCTATAGCGGGCTCCACCCGTCCCTTACTAAGTCCAATGCATTCCTCATATGAATGGGTTTAAACATATCCTAAACCATAACATAATCGTATCACATAAAACATGCATAAAGGAAACATAACATTTCCACATTTCAATCACAATATTTCAATACAAAACATTGATAAAATAAAAACGCTTTGAAAACCATTTTCAATACCAATATAAAAGAAAGGTAAAACATGGTATTTATTTTTCTTTTAAAAAAAGGTATGGCTTGTAAAGGAAGCCGAAACTCAAATAATGATCATGGCGGTGGAGAAGTCATTGTCGCCGCATATGTACGGAAAGAAAAACATTCCCTTTTTTTCATTTAGTAAAACTCTTTGTATAAAAAAGATTCCTTTTGAATAAACATAAAAGTCAAAGGGGTTTATACACCGTATAAAAGAAAATTGTGTATAAAACCAAATGTGCCTCAATGAAAGGAGATTGGGACGAAGTCCTTAAAAAGATCATTTTTAAAATAAAATAGATCTATTATGTTTATTCACTATAGGTACACATAAATAACGTAAAAAATACAAAATAGGTCATAATAATATCATGACATAATTTGAAAGTAGGAGATTAACCCAAAGAATGGAAGTTGGGTTAAGAAATTCCCTTACCTCGTCTCCGACTTGACTCAACCATTCTTTAACCTCCTGAATAATAAACTAGAGTTAATATCTACCTTATTAAGAACCATTTTCAATTTCATTATCGTTTTTTTATCACTTATTACAATGTTATGAACGTTATGTAATTATTTAAGTTAATAACGGTCATTTTTTCGATCTTTGGTACTTGTGTCAACAATAAACTTCTTATAATTACAAGTTGTTCATGTGGTGAAATATATATTATATCCAGAATTATATTCATGATGTAGATATCATATATATCATATATATCCAGTATATACAATCATTCATAATATTACGTAACATTTAGAGGTAAGAAATGAAATGCACCGTTCATGGAGACGGTAAGCCGTACATACGTATGAACGCTACTTTCATTTCTATTTCGTATTTAATGTAATGAAATCATAAGGATATAAATTTATAATATAATTCCAGTATAATATAGCATATAATACCATTTACGCCATCCTTTATACATCCCACATATGGTATTAACGATTCAAATCACTTTGAGGGGGCGGTAGTCCGCACTTCCTAAAATGAAAATATCGCGTTTACCCATAATGGAAACCATAAAGGTATCCCATAAATGATAAATACAGAAGAATAAGGAAAACATAAACATAATATATATATCATATATGAAAATAGTGTCATCAAAATGGCCACCATTAGAGGTGTTAAAATAATATTGAACAATCATCATTTCGTGAGGCAGTATTTCGCCACCCACAGAAACAGTATGTTCTTTAACCATTAGACGAAGGTGTGTGTAAGTGTAAACCAAATACTTATCATAAAAACATACAAGTATATTGTAGATACTGTTTTTGTTACAAAATAAAGGAATAAAAAGAGTTTAAGGGGATGGAGAAGAAAAATAAAACAAAACAATATTAGAGAAGACATTACCTTCAAATCGGGTAACTCTTTTTGATTTGAGCCAATGGATTCCTTGGGAAGACTTTTTCCCAAAGTGAGGCTTCTAAGAGTAAGGGAGGGAAGTTGGGAGAGTATTTGGGCAGAGTTTGGCAGAGCCAAATGGCTTGAAAGTGTGAATGAGGTGGTAGAGGTGGGGGCCTTTTATAAGAGGAGAGGAGGGGCACTCTTGGAAAGTAAGGAAATTTTACATTATTATACAATGCTTTTCAGATTATAAAGGTCCCACACTTATATAATTCTAGGATAAGGTGATAAGGGTTCGAAATATACTCATCCAATAGGTTTTTGACAAGTTTAGGCCTTGGATTTTACATTATCGTTTTATTTTATTTAAATCGTTAAATAATGAGGTCATCGCTGCATCATCATGATGTCATAAATAATTTAATTTATTTAATGTCTAAAAATTATAAAAAAAATACTATGATGTAGGAAATATTTTTATCTTTCCAATGACTATTTATAGTCAAATATATGACTTGTATAACCCCATGTAAATATTGTTTTAGTAAAACATTTCATGTTTGTGTCATTTTTTCACTTTAACATTAAATAAAAGGTATTTATGTCATTTTCTAACTAAAGTGGCTCCATGGGGTCTCCAAGTTGACCCATGGATTTTCTTGGTCGGCCTTGGCACATCCAATGAGGGTAGGACATGTGTAAAGCTCATCTCATATTATTAAAACATTATTTTTACCTCAAACTACACTAATTACCTCTAATCGCGATTAAGAACTTAAAAGTTACTATTCACCAAAAATTATTTTAATCTCATTGAACCAAATTTTACTTCTTAATGACAACCATGTATGTCGGATTTTTGAAAATCAAACCACAGAAGTGGTAATATTTCATTTAAACGAAAAATCAGTTTTTTAACTACCACTTAGTGGTTTCACTATTCATCAAAAATTGACGTTTTTCAGAACAATGCCAGAATTTTACCCTAAGATATAATTGATATTCGGAATTCAAAAATGATGTCTATTTTATGAAATTCCAAACATATAAGTTGCATTAATTAATTTTATAATTAATTCCCGCTGTCACAACAAATAGCGTGTTTTTAAGAAACAATTTATATCAAAAGATGGACAATTGTTTATGTCCAATTTCAAAGTGAAATTAATTTAATGAACACCATTGGATAAAATGGTAAAAATATATTCTAATTATACTTTAAAACCACTCAATATTATAACTTATCACTATAAATTATTTTGATTAAAAAAGTTGTTTTAATTATTTTTTACTATTCATAAAAATTTGGAAGTTCTCATAAAATTACAAAAAATTCAACATAGGCTAATTTCAATATTAGGAATAAAAAAATGAAGTCCATTTTGAAATATAAAATTTCTATAAATTTAAAAAGTGGTTATTACTATTCATAACAGCTACTTTGATTAGTTGCGGTGTGTTAGAACTCGAAGTTGCGTACAATGGAAGCTATTGCATTATTGAATGAGAAGTGTATCATGGAAGGTCGGGGTGTTACATTCTCCCCTCCTTCAATAAATTGCATCCTCGCAATTTGAAATTTTTCTTGGAAAATAAAAGGTTGAAAATAGAAAATACCTTTGTGGAAACCCCACATCGGAAATAAGGTTAATAAAATTTAGTCTTAATAAGAGGGAAATGGAAATAATAAAGTCACCACCAAATTATGATCTCGATAAGGAGAACATTTGTGGAAATTAGAGACATATAATTGGAGGAAAAACGTAAATATTTGTAGGGAGTGACTGAGGTCATCAATCACAATCAACTGTCAAATTGAGGGCCTCAAAGCATTCAATCTATGTTGATTTAAAATGTCATCAGTTCAACAAGACATAAGGTATTAGGATAACACATTTTTTTGTTTTAATATCCCTTTACTAAAGTTTAAGAATTAATTTATTCATTGAATAAGAGATAGGTATATATATATTTATGCTTGACAATTAGAGTTTCAACCTTCAACTCATCTTTCACTCAAAAAGATAATAGAACTCAAAAATATTATACTTATCCTAATTATATAAGGTTCCAAAATTTAACACATATCATTTAGATTAGAAAAACTATTTTGTAAAAACCAGGGACTTCACGTAGTCCAGTGGTAGGCGATTAATCCCAACCGCACTATGGTTGTGGGTTCGATTCCCACAGCTTTGTCGGGCGCGATGGGTTGTCACTCGGTCTGCGTGTTGTACTTTTTATAAATATCCAAAAATAACCTTAACAATAGTATCCAATGTAAAATATAATCCACTACAACCTTTATAGTTATCCAAAATACTTCTGTCCAACTCACAGTCCAGATTTTATGAGGAAGGTAAACATAATGAAGCTCCTTTTTTTCTGCGTAACAACATGTGAACACCTTCATCATGTATTCTTTTAAAACACTGCAACATACTGTATTACCATAAATCCTTATTGATTACATTCATGATCCCTTATTCCTTATAGAAAACTAGATATACTCCTTCTATCCAAAAATGTATACAAATCATTAATCAGCTTCAAGGATGTTAAGAATATCCAACATAATTTATCCGAATCAATCACGTCTTATTCCAAAATCACTATCTCAGTATCAGAACCATATTATGGTTTATCTTTCTCTCAACCATATATTTTCCAAAAATTTAACCTACTGTGGAGTCACTTTTCCTGGTTCCACACAATCTCAAGTCCTAGATGAAATAGTACTGCTGTACAATCCTTATATACTCCATAATTATTATAACCAGTACATCATTGATGCAACACTCAAATTACAAAATTCTTTAATAACAACATAAGAACTCTAATCATTCCTCCTCATCTGTGGTAGTATCATAACTTGATTATTATCCAATAACATCATTTGGGGAATACTCTGATGATTTGAACATTGGTTTGCGTAGTGTCCCCACTCCTTGCAGATGAAGCATTGTACATTTGAAACCTTTTTCTTACCCTTGCAGTCACACACTTGGTGTCCTTTTTCTCCACACTTATAACAAACTCCCATTCCCTTCAGGAAAATTCCAAGGTGTTTCTTCCCACAGTTATCACATATTGGAAAATTATTCTTTTCCCTCGTCCCTTTATCCATCATTCTCTCTTCCATCCTTTTCTTCTCTTTCATCCCTTCAAATCCATAAGACTCATAGAATTATCTACTTATCTTGTTAACACATGATACTATTTCTTCATATGTTGATAACACATGGGAGAATATTTCCCTTCTAAATGTTGTCTTAATACCATGAAAGATATGATCCTTCTTACTCTTTGGATCATACGTATTGATGGAGTTCACATTCCTTCTACTGGGCGCCATTTCTATACAATGCCATAAACTAGATTAGTTTATGAATCAAAATACATTATTCCATACTTATAAAATAATTTACATAAATTGAACTATTTATGGATATAATCCATAATCATAAAAAGGTTTTCTTTGAGTAAGTATATACTCATAACCGTTCATAGTGGTTTGTAAAGAAAACGAGAATTATCCTAAGCATATCCCCCGGGAGTGTCGTAACCAAGAGTGCAGCAAGGCCCGTTGTCATACACCAGTTCCCGTTTGAGTCTAGCTCAAACCGGTGTTTTCGGGTTTTACCCCTAGGTACATCTGTGCCAGAGCCGCCTCTACCTTCTCGTATCCAGACAGGGATGTATTGCTCGGAAAACTCACAAAATCTCTATAATACCAAAATTCTAGGAAGTTCTTCTATACTAATCCTTAAAGTCTATCTTCGGGCTATGTTCTCTAATCAGAGTTTATCTAAATCTAGCTTCCAAGGTTAGTACTAACCTCCCTCTGATACCAACTGTAACGCACTGACCCCAGCTACCCAGAGTCGGTGCATTACTTCGTAACATTGGCATGATCACAAAAGATCAAGTCTCTAAAGACCGATTAGTTTAGTAGCCTTGGAAACACTAGATACATTCATAAGTCTTACATTACATCATAAAGTGAAAAACTAATAACAAAGTCTTCATAGTCCACACTCATATCCTCTTCTGACTATCCCTGCAGGTCATTCCTAAAATACTTCTTCACATCCTGGAAAATATTAAAACATTGAAAGGGGTGAGCTCAGATGCTCAGTAAGGATAACAATATAGCGGAATCTTTCATCAATAAACATAAACATTTAAGGCAATGTATAACTAAAACAAAAACCTTTTAAACATGAACTTCAACATAATATGGCAAAAGTAAAATGAGATAATTCCATTCACTTCTTCACATGGATATTCTACTGGTCGAATAATCACATGCAATATCAATAACCACTTTCATAATGATGGAATGCATAATGCCAGACTATCATAACCACATAGCCAAGGCCTCGTGCCAAGACCACAAATAAGATTTTGTCAAGGCCTCGTGCCAAGACACTAGTTTGTCTCATGAGACCTACTGATGCATCGAGTAGCTATAGCGGGCTCCACCTGTCACTTACTAAGTCCAATGCATTCCTCATATGAATGGGTTTAAACATATCATAAACCATAACATAATCGTATCACATAAAACATGCATAAAGGAAACATAACATTTCCACATTTCAATCACAAGATTTCAATACAAAACATTGATATAATAAAAATGCTTTCAAAACCATTTTCAATAACAAAATAAAAGAAAGGTAAAACATGGTATTTATTTTTCTTTTAAAAAGGTATGGCTTGTAAAGGAAGCCGAAACTCAAATAATGGTCATGGTGGCGGAGAAGTCATTGTCTCCGCATATGTACGGAAAAAAAACATTCCCTTTTTGTCATTTAGTAAAACGCTTCGTATAAAAAATATTCCTTTTGAATAAACATAAAAGTCAAAGGGTTTTATACACCGTATAAAATAAAATTGTGTATAAAACCAAATATGCCTCAATGAAAGGAGATTGAGACGAAGTCCATAAAAAGATAATTTTTAAAATAAAATAGAACTATTATGTGTATTCACTATAGGTACACATAAAGAACGTAAAAAATACAAAATAGGACATAATAATATCATGACATAATTTGAAAGTAGGAGATTAACCCAAAGAATGAAAGTTGGGTTAAGAAATTCCCATACCTCGTGTCTGACTTGACTCAACCGTTCTTTAACCTCCTGAATAATAAACTAGAGTTAATATCTACCTTATTAAGAACCATTTTCAATTTCATTATCCTTTTTATATCACTTATTACAATGTTATGAACGTTATGTAATTATTTAAGTTAATAACGGTCGTTTTGTCGATCTTTGGTACTTGTGTCAACAATAAACTTCTTATAATTACAAGTTGTTAATGTGGTGAAATATACATTATATCCAGAATTATATTCATGATTTAGATATCATATATATCATATATATCCAGTATATACATTCATTCATAATATTACGTAACATTTAGAGGTAAGAAATGAAATGCACCGTTCATGGAGACGGTAAGCCGTACGTACGCATGAACGCTACTTTCATTTCTATTTCGTATTTAATGTAATGAAATCATAAGGATATAAATGTATAATATAATTCCAGTATAATATACCATATAATACCATTTACTCCATCCTTTATACATCCCACATATGGTATTAACGATTCAAATCACTTTGAGGGGGCGGTAGTCTGTACTTCCTAAAATGAAAATATCGCATTTACCCATAATGGAAACCATAATGGTATGCCATAAATGAGAAATACAGAAGAATAAGGAAAACATAAGCATAATATATATATCATATATGAAAATAGTGTCATCAAAATGGCCACCATTAGAGGTGTTAAAAAATATTGAACAATCATCGTTTCGTGAGGCAGTATTTCGCCACCCACAGAAACAGTATGTTCTTTAACCATTAGACGAAGGTGTGTGTAAGTTTAAACCAAATCCTTATCATAAAAACATACTAGTTTAATTTAGATACTGTTGTTGTTACAAAATAAAGTAATAAAAAGATTTTAAGGGGATGGAGAAGAAAAATAAAACAAAACAACATTAGAGAAGACATTACCTTCAAATCGGGTAACTCTTTTTGATTTGAGCCAAAGGCTTCCTTGGGAAGAATTCTTCCCAAAGTTAGTCTTCTAGGAGTAATGGAGGGACGTTGGTAGAGTATTTTGTCAGAGGTTGGCCATGCCAAATGGCTTGAAAGTGTGAATGAGGTGGTAGAGGTGGGGGCCTTTTATAAGAGGAGAGGAGGGGCACTCTTGGAAAGTAAGGAAATTTTACATTATTATACAATGATTTTCGGATTCTAAATGTCCCACACTTATATAATTCGAGGCTAAGGTGATAATGGTTCTAAATATACTCATAAAATAGGTTTTTGACAAGTTTAGGCCTTGGAGTTTACATTATCTTTTTGTTTTATTTAAATCGTTAAATAATGAGGTCATCACTGCATCATCATGATGTCATAAATAATTTAATTTTTATAACGTCTAAAAATTATATAAAAAATTATATGATGTAGAAAATATTTTTATCTTTCCAATGACTATTTATAGTCAAAAATATGACTTGTATAACCCCATGTAAAAATTGTTTTAGTAAACAACTTCATGTTTGTGTCATTTTTTCACTTTAACATTAAATAAAAGGTATTTATGTCATTTTCTAACTAAAGTGGCTCCATGGAGTCCCCAAGTTGACCCATGGATTTTCGTGGTCGTCCATGGCACATCCAATGAGGGTATTACATGTGTCAAGCTCATCTCATATTATTAAAACATTATTTTTACCTTAAACTACACTAATTACCTCTAATCGCGATTAAGAACTTAAAAGTTACTATTCACCAAAAATTATTTTAATCTCATTGAACCACATTTTACTTATTAATTACAACCATGTATGTCGGATTTTTTAAAATCAAACCACAGAAGTGGTAATATTTCATTTAAACGAAAAATCAGTTTTTTAACTACCACTTAGTGGTTTCACTATTCATAAAAAATTGAAGTTTTTCGGAACAATGCCAAAATTTCACCCTAAGCTATAATTGATATTACGAATTCAAAAATGATATCTATTTTATGAAATTCCAAACATATAATTTGCATTAATTAATTTTATTATTAATTCCCGTTGTCACAACAAATAGCGTGTTTTTAAGAAACAATTTATATCAAAAGATTGACAATTGTTTATGTCCAATTTCAAAGTGAAATTAATTCTAATGAACACCATTGGATAAAATGGTAAAAATATATTCTAAATATACTTTAAAACCACTCAATAGTATAACTTATCACTATAAATTATTTTTATTAAAAAAGTTGTTTTAAGTATTTTTCACTATTCATAAAAATTTGGAAGTTCTCAGAAAATTATAAAAAATTCAACATAGGCTAATTTCAATATTAGGAATACAAAAATGAAGTCCATTTTGAAATATAAAATTTCTATAAATTTAAAAAGTGGTTATTACTATTCATAATGGCTACTTTTATTAGTTGCGGTGTGTTAGAACTCGAAGTTGCGTACAATGCAAGCTATTGCATTGTTGAATGAGAAGCGTATCATGGAATATCGGGGTGTTACACTTTTCCTACAGGGAGACTAATGACTGTTTGTCCCATCACAAGTTTGTTCTTTTATTGTAGTAAACATTCTCTTGATCATGTTTTCTATCCCTCTCCATTAGAACATGAAACATGTTTGTCATCCATATCCATGTTTTCTTACATGGAATCCTAGTATAGGTTATCTCGGGTGACCTTTGTATTCCTCTTTCTTTCTTTTAATGTGATACTTTTATTGACTCTTTTTTGGATGTGGGACATTCCATTATATTCCCATTCCCAATTTTAAAAATTTTGATGATGAAATTTATTGAAGAAGGGGAGAATGTAACACCCTAAACTTCCATGGTACTCTTCTCTTTGAATAATACAGTAGCGTGTGTTGTACGCAACTTCGAGTTCTAACACATACCACCACTACTGGAAAAACGGCCTATACCCACGGTTCAAAACCGTGGGTATAGCCCCCAAAACCGTGGGTATAGCCTATACCCACGGTTTTGGGAACTGTGGGCTGGAACGTCGTCGGTATAGGTCCCCAGCCTATACCCACGGTTTTGGAAAACCGTGGGTATAGGTGTCTTGCCACCGTGTCACCGAAACATAGAGAATTTCCACGGTGTCAACGGCTTTTACCCACGGTTTCAAAACCGTGGGTATAGGTCCTAAAATAATGCAGGCGCCGAGTTTCGATCCCGTAACCTCTTCGCTGTAAACACCGCGTCTAACCACTACCCTAACTTCACATATATGTATATATATATATATTTAGTTAAATATAGTTATAAAAACCGTGGGTATAGAGGGAAGAACCGTGGGTATAGGGTTCCCGCCAAAAAAAATTCCTTCCCGCGGAAAAAAAATTTCCCGCGCACACAAAATTGACATATACCCACGGTTTTTCAAAACCGTGGGTATAGGTATTTTATCCCAGACCTATCCCCACGGTTTTCACCAAAACCGTGGGGATAGACCCCCCCTATACCCACGGTTTTGGAAAACCGTGGGTATAGGTGAATTTTCATGACCTATACCCACGGTTTTCCAAAACCGTGGGTATAGGGGGCTCTATACCCACGGTTTTGGAAAACCGTGGGTATAGGTCATGAAAATTAACCTATACCCACGGTTTTCCAAAACCGTGGGTATAGGGGGGGTCTATCCCCACGGTTTTGGTGAAAACCGTGGGGATAGGTCCATTTTCCAGTAGTGCACAACCAATCAAACTAGCCATTATGAATAATAATACACAATTATTGAAATTTTATAAAATTTATCTTTCAAAATGGAGTTCATTTTTGGATTCGGAATATAGAAATTAGCTCAGGGTGAAATTTTGGTACTTTTCTGATAAATTTCATATTTTGATAAACAGTGAAAATTACTAAATTTTAATAAAAACAGTTTTTTTAATCGAAATAATTAGTACTAATAAATTGTGAATTTTAGTGATTTTAAAGTATATTTAAATATATTTTTACCATTTAATACAATTTTGGTCATTGGACATAATTTCACATTTAAACCAGACATAAACAAGTGTCAATCTTATGATAGTTATTATTTCTTAAAAACATGCTTTTTGTTTTGACAGTGGGAATTAATTTTAAATTAATTTCTTCCACTTTTTTATTTTGAATTTAGAAAAATTTATTCCATATTTAGAATCAGTACGTCCAAATTGTGTAAACAGAAAACTTTTATTTTTAGACATTTTGAATAATTACTTCAATAAATATTTTATTTACCATGGATAAAAGGTAAATCCGGTAAATAAGGGTAAAAATATAATATTATAATAATATTAAATTACCCTAAAACATGTCCTAACCCTATTTATGAGTCATGGCCGACCATGGGAATATTTGGGTCGATTTGGGGACACCATGGATCCACTTGTAAGTGATAATAACACTTTATATTAATTAAGTTAAATTAAAAACAAAAATGACAAAAGCATATATATTTTAGAAAAAAATATTTACATAGGGTTATATATGTTATATTTTAGACTATAAATATCCATTATAAATATAAAAGAATTTCCTAAATAATGGTATTCTATCCATCCTTTGAATGATATGTCACCGTATATGCGTACGTACGGATTAGCGTCTCCACGTCGTGGTGTAATTGTTATTCAATACTTTATTATTTGTATGGGTATAATAATGATGTGTAATTAATGTAAATAATAAATATAAAATGATAATGATTCTGTATATATGATATACCATTCAATTATATATTATTTTAAAGAGTGATATTGTCCCTTGTGCGTACGTACGGATTACCGTATCCACAAACGTTATGAGATTCATTCACCATCATATCCATTCAAGACTAAATTTCATTTGATGATTTAAAATAATGTTTATAGACATGATATAATTCTGGATAGGAATAATATACATCCCATCCATAGCATATATGTCTCACATAACAATTAATATAAAGGAATATGAATCCGTTAACACCCGAAACGATGATAATACTAAGATACTATTAACAAATCAATGTTAAAAGATCATATATGACATCATATTAATGTATATAATTATTTTATAATTAAATAAAAATTATTTCACCATTATACAATAGTTTAACCTACCCTCGACCAAGGAAGAAATACAAGTAAGCGGTTTCTTATCTCACTTTTAATTCCGTGAGATTTCCATTGTTCACCACCTATTTATTGCATGTGGTGTGTGTACTGACCATGATTGTATTCATTGTGTAATATAATTTAATTTTTGGATATTTAAATGATCATTGTATGATCCTTCTTTCATGGTTTTTGTTTTTTAAGTTACCAAATTGATAAGGGAATTTGAAATTTAAATTTCCACTCATTCGGCTTTACGCATACTTCAGTGATTATTTTACTCCAATATTATGTATGGAATCACTATTCATTTTCTTATGTCATAATTTCCACTCCCCTTTCTGTGGGTATAATTTTTATACACATAATCACTCCATTGTTATATTCTCAAGTCATAGATATAAACTTGATAAAAGTAATTGTAACTCAATATCCATTTATTGAGTTAAAAATCTAATTTATTGGTGTTGTTTTTACAAGAATATGTGTGAATGTCCTCTGATTTATTTACTCTAAATATATAATCATATTGATTGTATTTATATTTTTCATACATAATTATGTCATTGTTTTATCCTTTACCTAAGGATATAGTCTTTATAGATATTTCATCTCAAATTACATTCCATTTAGACTCCTTTGTTGTTATACACCAAATAACTTTTATATGGTGTATATAATGTACTTTGACATAGTATATCAGGAATCCATTTATTATCATTATATTAAAAAGTTTTTATTACCTCAATTATTTGTATTGAAGTGTCTCTCTTTTGGTTAGGAACTCTAACTAAAATATCATTTTAAAAAGTTTTAAAGATTTATTATTCTAAATATTTCTCATTAATGTCCATGTTTTAAAAATGGTTTTAAGGATTTATTTATATGGAAATTAAAGTTTTCAAATAAATATTCCTTTTAAATGTTTCAAAGTGGTATGGAACACTTTGATTAGAAAATCTATTTTAAATGGCTTCTTGAAAAATAGTGTGACTTTTAAATGTTTTCAAGAAAAAGGGGGATATTTCTCTCAATAGTTTGATGATTATTTTAATCTATGTCAATATCCTTAACTATTCTCGATTTTGGTTAATCTGATACAATACCATCTTCCATATTTTATCAAATGAGTTATGTTTGACTGTGGATGTGCTATTTTTATTCCATTCATGGTTTGTGGATAAAGTATTGACATTTCGTATGCTACTTTTAATACAAATGTTTATGTTATGTTTCAATCTTTTTATATGAGGAATGCATTGGACTTAGTAAGTGATGAGTGGAGCCTGCTATAGCTCCTCGAAGCATCGGTAGGTCTCATGAGACAAACTAGTGTTTTGGCACAAGGCCTTGACAAAATCTTATTTGTAGTCTTGGCACAAGGACTTGGATACGTTGTAATGATAGTCTAGCATTATGCATTCCATCATTATTACTGTAACGCCCCGACCCCAGCTACCCAGAGTCGATGCATTACTTCGTAACATTGGCATGATCACAAAAGATCAAGTCTCGAAAGGCCGATTAGTTTAGTAGCCTTGGAAACACTAGATACATTCATAAGTCTTACATTACATCATAAAGTGAAAAACTAATAACAAAGTCTTCATAGTCCACACTCATATCCTCTTCTGACTATCCCTGCAGGTCATTCCTAAAATACTTCTTCACATCCTGGAAAATATTAAAACATTGAAAGGGGTGAGCTCAGATGCTCAGTAAGAATAACAATATAGCGGAAGCTTTCATCAATAAACATAAACATTTAAGGCAATGTATAACTAAAACAAAAGCCTTTTAAACATGAACTTCAACATAATATGGAAAAAGTAAAATGAGATAATGCCATTCACTTCTTCACATGGATATTCTACTGGTCGAATAATCACATGCAATATCAATAACCACTTTCATAATGATGGAATGCATAATGCCAGACTATCATAACCACATAGCCAAGGCCTCGTGCCAAGACCACAAATAAGATTTTGTCAAGGCCACATGCCAAGACACTAGTTTGTCTCATGAGACCTGCCGATGCATCGAGGAGCTATAGCGGGCTCCACCCGTCACTTACTAAGTCCAATGCATTCCTCATATGAATGGGTTTAAACATATCATAAACCAAAACATAATCGTATCACATAAAACATGCATAAAGGAAACATAACATTTCCACATTTCAATCACAAGATTTCAATACAAAACATTGATATAATAAAAACGCTTTCAAAACCATTTTCAATACCAAAATAAAATAAAGGTAAAACATGGTATTTATTTTTCTTTTAAAAAAAGGTATGGCTGGTAAAGGAAGCCGAAACTCAAATAATGGTCACGGCGGCGGAGAAGTCATTGTCGCCGCATATGTACGGAAAGAAAAACATATCATTTTTTTCATTTAGTAAAACGCTTCCTATAAAAAATAATCCTTTTGAATAAACGTAAAAGTCAAAGGGGTTTATACACCGTATAAAAGAAAATTGTGTATAAAACCAAATATGCCTCAATGAAAGGAGATTGAGACGAAGTCCTTAAAAAGATCATTTTTAAAATAAAATAGATCTATTATGTTTATTCACTATAGGTACACATAAAGAACATAAAAAATACAAAATAGGACATAATAATATCATGACATAATTTGAAAGTAGGAGATTAACCCAAAGAATGGAAGTTGGGTTAAGAAATTCCCTTACCTTGCGTCTTGTCCTGAATCGACCGTTCTTTAACCTCCTGAATAATAAACTATAGTTAATATCAACCATTTTCAATTTCATTATCATTTTTATATCACTTATTAAAATGTTATGAACATTATGTAATTATTTAAGTTAATAACGGTCGTTTTGTCGATTTTTTGGAACTTCAGTCAACAATAAACTTCTTATAATTACAAGTTGTTTATGTGGTAGAATATCCATTATCTCCAGAATTATATTCATGATTTAGATGTCATATATATCATATATATCCAGTATATACATTCATTCATAATATTACGTAACATTTAGAGGTAAGAAATCAAATGCACCGTTCATGGAGACGGTAAGCCGTACGTATGCATGAACGCTACTTTCATTTCTATTTCATATTTAATGGAATGAAATCATAATTATATAAAGGTATAATATATTTCCAGTATGATATCATATATAATATCATTTACTCCATCCTTTTACATCCCACATATGGCATTAACGATTCACATCACTTTGAGGGGGCGGTAGTCCACACTTCCTAAAATGAAATTATCGCGTTTACCCATAATTAAAATCATAAAGTATGCCATAAATGAGAAATACAGAAGAATAAGGAAAACATAAACATATTATATATCATATATAAATATATTTACATCTTAATGTCCACCTTTGAAGGTGTTATATGAGTGTTGAACAATCATCATTTTGTGAGGCAGAAATTCGTCATCCACAGAAACAGTATGTTCTTTAACCATTAAATGTAGGTGTGTGTAAGTGTAGCTCGAATACTTCTTATAACAACATCCTAGTATATTGAGGATACTGGTTTTGTTACAAAAGAAATTAATAAAAATAGTTTATGGGGTTGGAGAAGCAAAATAAAACAAAAAAACACTAGAGAAGACATTACCTCAAAATCGGGTAACTCTTTTTGATTTGAGCCAAAGGCTTCCTTGGGTAGAGTTATTCCCAAAGTGAGGCTTCTAGGAGTAAGAGGGGAAAGTTGGGAGAGTATTTGGGCAGAGTTTGGCCGAGCCAAATGGCTTTAATGTGTGAATGAAGTTGTAGAGGTGGGGGCCTTTTATAAGAGGAGAGGAGGGGCACTCTTGGAAAGTAAGGAAATTTTACATTATTATACAATGCTTTTCGGATTCTAAAGGTCCCAAACTTATATAATTTTAGGCTAAGGTGATAAGGGTTCGAAATATACTCATCCAATATGTTTTTGACAAGTTTAGGCCTTGGATTTTACATTATCTTTTTATTTTATTTAAATCGTTAAATAATGAGGTCATCGCTGCATCATCATGATGTCATAAATAATTTAATTTATTTAATGTCTAAAAATTATAAAAAAATACTATGATGTAGGAAATCTTTTTATCTTTTCAATGACTATTTATAGTCAAATATATGACTTTTATAACCCCATGTAAAATTGTTTTAGTAAAAAATTTCATGTTTGTGTCATTTTTTCACTTTGACATTAAATAAAAGGTATTTATGTCATTTTCTAACTAAAGTGGCTCCATGGGGTCCCCAAGATGACCCATGGATTGTATTGGTCGTCCATGGAACATCCAATGAGGGTAGGACATGTGTCAAGCTCATCTCATATTATTAAAACATTATTTTTACCTTAAACTACACTAATTACCTCTAATCGCGATTAAGAACTTAAAAGTTACTATTCACCAAAAATTATTTTAATCTCATTGAACCACATTTTACTTCTTAATGACAACCATGTATGTCGGATTTTTGAAAATCAAACCACAGAAGTGGTAATATTTCATTTAAACAAAAAATCAGTTTTTTAACTACCACTTAGTGGTTTCACTATTCATCAAAAATTGAAGTTTTTCAGAACAATGCCAAAATTTCACCCTAAGCTATAATTGATATTATGAATTCAAAAATGATGTCTATTTTATGAAATTACAAACATATAAGTTTCATTAATTAATTTTATAATTAATTCCAGCTGTCACAACAAATAGCGTGTTTTTAAGAAACAATTTATATCAAAAGATTGATAATTGTTTATGTCCAATTTCAAAGTGAAATTAATTCTAATGAACACCATTGGATAAAATGGTAAAAATATATTCTAATTATACTTTAAAACCACTCAATAGTATAACTTATCACTATAAATTATTTTGATTAAAAAAGTTGTTTTAAGTATTTTTCACTATTCATAAAAATTTGGAAGTTCTCAGAAAATTACAAAAAATTCAACATAGGATAATTTCAATATTAGGAATACAAAAATGAAGTCCATTTTGAAATATAAAATTTATATAAATTTAAAAAGTGGTTATTACTACTCATAATGGCTACTTTGATTAGTTGCGGTGTGTTAGAACTTGAAGTTGCGTACAATGAAAGCTATTGCATTATTGAATGAGAAGCGTATCATGGAAGCTCGGGGTGTTACATTCTCCCCTCATTCAATAAATTGTGTCCTCGCAATTTGAAATTTTTCTTGGAAAATAAAAGGTTGAAAATAGAAAATACCTTTGTGGAAAACCCACATCGGAAATAAGGTTAATAAAATTTAGTCTTAATAAGAGGGAAATTGAAATAATAAAGTCACCACCAAATTATGATCTTGATAAGGAGAACATTGGTGGCAATTAGAGACATATAATTGGAGGAAAAACGTAAATATTTGTAGGGAGTGATTGAGGTCATCAATCACAATCAACTGTCAAGTTGAGGGCCTCAAAGCCTTCAATCTATGTTGATTTAAAATATCATCAGTTCAACAAGACATAAGGTATTAGGATAACACATTTTTTTGTTTTAATATCCCTTTACTAAAGATTAAGAATTAATTTATTCAATTAATAAGAGATAGGTATATATATATTTACGCTTGACAATTAGAGTTTCAACCTTCAACTCATCTTTCACTCAAAAAGATAATAGAACTCGAAAATATTATACTTATCCTAATTGTATAAGGTTCCAAATTTTAACACATACCATTTAGATTAGAAAAACTATTTTGTAAAAACCAGGGACTTCACGTAGTCCAGTGGTAGGCGATTAATCCCAATCGCACTATGGTTGTGGGTTCGATTTCCATAGCTTTGTCCGACGTGATGGGTTGTCACTCGGTCTGCGTGTTGTCCTTTTTATAAATATCCTAAAATAACCTTAAAAATAGTATCCAATGTAAAATATAATCCATTCCAACCTTTATAGTTATCCAAAATACTTCTGTCCAACTCACAGTCCAGATTTTATGAGGAAGGTAAACATAATGAAGCTCCTTTTTTTCTGCGTAATAACATGTGAACACCTTCATCATGTATTCTTTTAAAACACTGCAACATACTGTATTACCATAAATCCTTATTGATTGCATTCATGATCCCTTATTCCTTATAGAAAACTAGATATACTCCTTCTATCCAAAAAATGTATACAAATCATTAATCAGTTTCAAGGATGTTAAGAATATCCAACATAATTTATCCGAATCAATCATGTCTTATTCCAAAATCACTATCTCGGTATCAGAACCATATTATGGTTTATCTTTATCTCAACCATATATTTTCCAAAAATTTAACCTACTGTGGAGTCACTTTTCTTTGTTCCACACAATCTCAAGTCCTAGATGAAATAGTACTGCAGTACAATCCTTATATACTCCATAATTATTATAACCAGTACATCATTGATGCAACACTCAAATTACAAAATTCTTTAATAACAACATAAGAACACTAATCATTCCTCCTCATCTATGGTAGTATCATAACTTGATTATTATCCAATAAAATCATTTGGGGCATACTCTGATGATTTGAACATTGGTTTGCGTAGTGTCCCCACTCCTTGCAGATGAAGCATTGTATATTTGAAACATTTTTCTTACCCTTGCAGTCACGCACTTGGTGTCCTTTTTCTCCACACTTATAACAAACTCTCAATCCCTTCAGGAAAATTCCTAGGTGTTTCTTCCCACAGTTATCACATATTGGAAAATTCTTCTTTTCCCTCGTCCCTTTATCCATCATTCTCTCTTCCATCCTTTTCTTCTCTTTCATCCCTTAAAATCCATAAGACTCAGAGAATTATCTACTTATCTTATTAATACATTATACTATTTCATCATATGTTGATAACACATGGGAGAATATTTCCCTTCTAAATGTTAGCTTAATACCATGAAAGATATGATCCTTCTTACTCTTTGGATCATACGTATTGATGGAGTTCACATTCCTTCTACTAGGCGCCATTTCTATACAATGCCATAAACAAGATTAGTTTATGAATCAAAATACATAATTCCATACTTATAAAATACTTAACATAAATTGAACTATTTATGGATATAATCCATAATCATAAAAAGGTTTTCTTTGAGGAAGTTTATACTCATAACCGTTCATAGTGGTTTGTAAAGAAAACGAGAATTATCCTAATCATATCCCCTGGGAGTGTTGTAACCAAGATTGCAGCAAGGCCAGTTGTTGTGCACCAGTTCCCGTTTGAGTCTAGCTCAAACCGGTGTTTTTGGGTTTTACCCCTAGGTACATCTGTGCCAGAGCCGCCTCTACCTGCTCGTATCCAGACAGGGATGTATTGCTCGGAAAACTCACAAAATATCTATAATACCAAAATTCTAGTAAGTTATTCTATACTAATCCGTAAAGTCTATCTTCGGGCTATGTGCTCTAATTAGAGTTTATCTAAATCTAGCTTCAAAGGTTAGTACTAATATCCCTCTGATACAAACTATAACGCCCCGACCCCAGCTACCCAGAGTCGGTGCATTACTTCGTAACATTGGCATGATCACAAAAGATCAAGTCTCGAAAAACCGATTAGTTTAGTATCCTTGGAAACACTAGATACATTCATAAGTCTTACATTACATCATAAAGTGAAAAACTAATAACAAAGTCTTCATAGTCCACACTCATATCCTCTTCTGACTATCCCTGCAGGTCATTCCTAAAATACTTATTCATATCCTGGAAAATATTAAAACATTGAAAGGGGTGAGCTCAGATGCTCAGTAAGGATAACAATATAGCGGAAGCTTTCATCAATAAACATAAACATTTAAGGCAATGTATAACTAAAACAATAGCCTTTTAAACATGAACTTTAACATAATATGGCAAAAGTAAAATGAGATAATTCCATTCACTTCTTCACATGGATATTCTACTGGTCAAATAATCACATGCAATATCAATAACCACTTTCATAATGATGGAATGCATAATGCCAGACTATCATAACCACATAGCCAAGGCCTCGTGCCAAGACCACAAATAAGATTTTGTCAAGGCCTCGTGCCAAGACACTAGTTTGTCTCATGAGACCTTCCGATGCATCG
This sequence comes from Viscum album, assembly GCA_963277665.1. Lineage (NCBI taxonomy): Eukaryota > Viridiplantae > Streptophyta > Magnoliopsida > Santalales > Viscaceae > Viscum > Viscum album. The sequence continues at coordinate 378,042,112 of OY728130.1, read as the reverse complement.
AGGAGCTATAGCGGGATCCACCCGTCACTTACTAAGTCCAATGCATTCCTCATATGAATGGGTTTAAACATATCATAAACCATAACATAATCGTATCACATAAAACATGCATAAAGGAAACATAACATTTCCACATTTCGATCACAAGATTTCAATACAAAACATTGATATAATAAAAACGCTTTCAAAACCATTTTCAATACCAAAATAAAAGAAAGGTAAAACATGATATTTATTTTTCTTTTAAAAAAAGGTATGGCTTGTAAAGGAAGCCGAAACTCATATAATGGTCACGGCGGAGGAGAAGTCATTGTCGTCGCATATGTACGGAAAGAAAAACATTCCCTTTTTGTCATTTAGTAAAACTCTTCGTATAAAAAAGATTGCTTTTGAATAAACATAAAAGTCAAAGGGGTTTATACACCGTATAAAAGAAAATTGTGTATAAAACCAAATATGCCTCAATAAAAGGAGATTGAGACGAAGTCCTTAAAAAGATCATTTTTAAAATAAAATAGATCTATTATGTGTATTCACTATAGGTACACATAAAGAACGTAAAAAATAAAAAATAGGACATAATAATATCATGACATAATTTGAAAGTAGGAGATTAACCCAAAGAATGGAAGTTGGGTTTAGAAATTCTCTTACCTTGCGTCTTGTCCTGACTCGACCGTTCTTTAACCTCCTGAATAATAAAATAGAGTTAATATCTACCATTTTCAATTTCATTATCCTTTTTATATCACTTATTACAATTTTATGAACATAATGTAATTATTTAAGTTAATAACTGTTGTTTTGTCGATTTTTTGGTACTTGAGTCAACAATAAACTTCTTATAATTACAAGTTGTTTATGTGGTAGAATATCCATTATCTCCAGAATTATATTCAGGATCTAGATGTCATATATATAATATATATCCATTATATACATTCATTCATAATATTACGTAACATTTAGAGGTAAGAAATGAAATGCACCGTTCATGGAGACGGCAAGCCGTACGTACGCATGAACGCTACTTTCATTTCTATTTCCTATTTAATGGAATGAAATCATAATTATATAAAGGTATAATATAGTTCCAGTATGATATCATATATAATATCATTTACTCCATCCTTTATACATCCCACATATGGCATTAACGATTCACATCACTTTGAGGGGGCGGTAGTCCGCACTTCCTCAAATGAAATTATCGCGTTTACCCATAATGGAAATCATAAAGTATGCCATAAATGAGAAATACAGAAGCATAAGGAAAACATAAACATATTATATATCATATATAAATATATTTACATCTTAATGTCCACCTTTTATGGTGTTATATGAGTGTTGAACAATCATCGTTTCGTGAGGCAGAAATTCGCCATCCACAGAAACAATATGTTCTTTAACCATTAGATGTAGGTGTGTGTAAGTGTAGCTCGAATCCTTCTTATAACAACATCCTAGTATATTTAGGATACTGGTGTTGTTACAAAAGAAATGAATAAAAAGAGTTTATGGGGTTGGAGAAGCATAATAAAACAAAACAACATTAGAGAAGACATTACCTCAAAATCGGGTAACTCTTTTTGATTTGAGCCAAAGGCTTCCTTGGGAAGAGTTCCGCCCAAAGTGAGGCTTCTAGGAGTAAGAGGTGGAAGTTGGGAGAGTATTTGGGCAGAGGTTGTCCGAGCCAAATGGCTTGAAAGTGTGAATTAGGTGGTAGAGGTGGGGGCCTTTTATAAGAGGAGAGAAGGGGCACTCTTGGAAAGTAAGGAAATTTTACATTATTATACAATTCTTTTCGGATTCTAAAGGTCTCACACTTATATAATTCGAGGCTAAGGTGATAAGGGTTTGAAATATACTCATCAAATAGGTTTTTGACAAGTTTAGGCCTTGGATTTTACATTATCTTTTTATTTTATTTAAATCGTTAAATAATGAGGTCATCGCTGCATCATCATGATGTCATAAATAATTTAATTTATTTAATGTCTAAAAATTATCAAAAAATACTATGATGTAGGAAATATTTTTACCTTTCCAATTACTATTTATAGTCAAAAATATGACTTGTATAACCCCATGTAAAAATTGTTTTAATATAAAGTTTCATGTTTGTGTCATTTTTTCACTTTGACATTAAATAAAAGGTATTTATGTCATTTTCTAACTAAAGTGGCTCCATGGGGTCCCCAAGTTGACCCATGGATTGTCTTGGTCGGAAATGGCACATCCAATGAGGGTAGGACTTGTGTCAAGATCATCTCATATTATTAAAACATTATTTTTACCTTAAACTACACTAATTACCTCTAATTGCGATTAAAAATTTAAAAGTTACTATTCACCAAAAATTATTTTAATCTCATTGAACCACATTTTACTTCTTAATGACAACCATGTATGTAGTATTTTTGAAAATAAAACCACAGAAGTGGTAATATTTCATTTAAACGAAAAATCAGTTTTTTAACTACCACTTAGTGGTTTCACTATTCATCAAAAATTGAAGTTTTTTAGAACAATGCCAAAATTTCACCCTAAGCTATAATTGATATTCCAAATTCAAAAATTATTTCTATTTTATGAAATTCCAAACATATAAGTTGCTTTAATTAATTTTATAATTAATTCTCACTGTCACAACAAATAGCGTGTTTTTAAGAAACAATTTATATCAAAAGATTGGCAATTGTTTATGTCCAATTTCAAAGTGAAATTAATTCTAATGAACACCATTGGATAAAATGGTAAAAATATATTCTAATTATACTTTAAAACCACTCAATAGTATAACTTATCACTATAAATTATTTTGATTAAAAAGTTGTTTTAAGTATTTTTCACTATTCATAAAAATTTGGAAGTTCTCAGAAAATTACAAAAAATTCAACATAGGCTAATTTCAATATTAGGAATACAAAAATGAAGTCCATTTTGAAATATAAAATTTCTATAAATTTAAAAAGTGGTTATTACTATTCATAACGGCTACTTTGATTAGTTGCGGTGTGTTAGAACTCGAAGTTGCGTACAATGCAAGCTATTGCATTATTGAATGAGAAGCGTATCGTGGAAGCTCGGGGTGTTACAATGACAATGGTTATTGATATTTCATGTGATTATTCGACTAGAATAATATCCATGTGAATATGTAAATGGAATTATTTCATTTTATTTATGCCATATTATGTTGAAGTTCATGTTTAAAAGACTTCTGTTTTAGTTATACATTGCCTTAAATGTTTATGCTTATTTATAAAAGTTTCAGCTATATTGTTATCCTTACTGTGCATTTGAGTTCACCCCTTTCTATGTTTTATTTACCCGTGATGCAAAGAAGTATATTATGACTAACCTCTAGGGATAGTCTATGGGATCTCGGTGTTGTCTATAGAGACAATTTTTTGTAGTTTTCCATTTTATGATGTAATTTAAACATTATGAATGTATTTAGTACTTCCAAGGCTACTAAACTAATCGGTCTTTCAAGAATTTATCCCTTGTGATCATGCCAGTGATACGTAATAATGCACCGACTCTGGGCTTCTGGGGTTGGGACATTACAGGGTTGTTATTATAACATAATAATAATGGAAAATTTGTTTTACATATAAAGGATATGAGAAACTAAATGTAAATAATTATCAACAGTGTGTTACCTACTTTGGAGAAATTTCTCATTACGATGGATTCCTTTAGAATGGACGACTTCGGCATTTTTTTTGTGACCATGGTCTTTGAAATATCAAAGATGATTCTAGGATTGGTATAATTTTCAAGGATTAAATAAAATTTCAAAGAAATGCAGGTCTTATGTTGGTGGAAATGAGATCCATTTATAGGTTAATAAATGGAAATATCCATAGAATCTAAAGCTCAGTGAGTGTTGAAGATGGAATAACATGTTAGATTACTGAGATATGAAAGGGGAGGTCAGTTCTATAGTTCCATTTTACCTTAAAAAATAATTCAATACATTTTTTTGTTAATTTAGTTTATAAAAGTTCAAGCCATTGTATATTTACTCTTTTTAACCATTATAAATTTGTTTATTTATTTAACGAGATAATTATATTTTATTAAAAATATAAGATGGACCATCATACAAATTGTTTTTGGTTTGATTATTAATTTTGGATCATTTTAATCCTATTCTATTTAATAATATTTAAAATATTAAATTTATATTAAAACATAACATAAATAACAACTCATGTATAATTGTTTTTTAATTATTAACCATTATTAGGTTTATTTTATATCAATTAATAATTAAATGAGTGTTAATATTATGGTTTTTATTTTAAAAAATTATACTAGATTCATTACTTAAAATATATCATTTCAATATATTTTTATAAAAAATACATATTTTTATAGAAATAGTTCATTTAAAATAACCATTTTACATTTATAGTGTTAACTAACTTTACCTCTTTAACATTTGTTGCCTACAAATGAAATCTCCCTTATTACATAATTTTTATATGATGATTCTAAATTTAAATTAATTTTTATGAAAATTATTCTCTAACGATATGAAATTTTATTATTAAATAAAAATACTTGCGTATTTTAATATCATTCATTTTCAGCATAAAATTAAAAAAAATTCCAAGAAAATATAATTTTATTTTGAGATATTTTTTTCTGTTTTATTACTATTCACTTATTAATTACTATTAAATATATTATTATTAATTTTTTATGAATTTTATTAGTAACATGAATAGATAATGGTTACATTACTCTATTTTAATTTTGGGTCTTATATTCTCCCCCGGAAATAAATTGCATCTTGTAATTTTTTATTAAATTCACAAGTGAGATTTACTAAGGTATCTTTAGGATAAAAAAACTCAAGATATGAATTCTCATGAGATATTAACTATACAATATATGGTATTACTAGGAATATCTTTATTTCTCGAATAATAGAAATCACAAAAATATTGAGCTTCTATAGACATACATTTAATATCTCATGATAGAAAAACTTACACCATTTATCCCTTTCGACACCAAAATGGTAGGATTAAAAGCTGATTCTTTTAGGCTTGAATAAAAAAATGATTTATTTTCTATTATATTTATCAATTTTCAACAATTAACCAATTTAATAACTTATTAATGTATAATGGTGATCATTGTATTAAGTATTCAATGATGAGATCTTTATCTTTATACATAATTGCAATATTTTCCATTATATAAATTGTTGACATGATTCCTTATATCTCTATCTATTAAATGAATAAAATATTTTTTAGGTATGATAATACATAAATTAATAAATGCATAAAAGGAAAATAGAAAACATGGAATAAATTAATAGGTTTAAATCAAGGTTACCTATTTTCATTTTCTTATTAGGTTTTCTAACACAACTAGTAATATATTACATCATCAAATTTCATAATAATATATTTAAATCATTTATAATGGTTCATGTAGATCTTGTTAATTAACCAAAGCATACCCCTCAAGAGTGTTAGACTAGGTTTTATGTTAGGCCCAGTTTTTGTGCCCTGAACGAAGATTGAGTTAATACCATATCCACCTTTGTCAGGGCTATAACCCCTATGTGAATCTATGTTAGAGTTTATATTCACTTGTTTGTATCTAGGTAGGGATATTTCTTCTATGAAATGACTTTCTCTATACATTACCAATCTTTTAGGGGTTTTACCATATGTATATTTATCGTTATAGATTCTACTAATGAATATATGTCTTAAATTCTAAGAATAATTAAATTAATGTCCTTCATACAATATCGTAAAACCAAAATTCATGGAAACCAATGATCTCCAAATTAAATGTAGCCCTTATCTCTAAATCTCATACCAGTTGATGTATACCTTAAACATGTATACTCCTAAATGATATTAATATTTTCCTAAAATAATCAAAACTTATTTATCACTATATCACAAACTAGCACCATGTGAAAACTATACATTAATAATGTACGCTTCATAACCACTAATGTTCTATAAACCTTTCAATTATACCAACTATGATACCTTGTACCCTCACACCTGGATCTAATTATAATAAAAATATTATTTATATATCATCATTGCATATAAATAAAGGGGACAAAACTTAACCATTGATAACTATAATATCAATAATAGGCCTTGAGATAGTCACACAACCAATATATTCATTATTTATATTTTTATACATTTAATGAACTATTAAATAAAAAATGCATATCTTTCCCAACCGATGGGATTTGTCCACTAAATCGATGATTCTGTATTTTATAATAAGTCTTAAAAATCTTCAAATAAAATTATGAACACATTTTAACTATCAACAAATACCATTCATAATAAACTTCTTCATAACCATGGGAAAAATAGAAAAATACATCATGAGCTCAAAATATCAGTAAGGGGTAACCTACAATAGAAGCTATCATTGAATAAAAAAGGCTTGAATAATATTGTTATAATGATTAAGAATAAAATAATTCTATATAATAGATAACATAAGCATGAAATTAATACGTTGATGACAATATAATATAAATAATCACATATAAAAATTTTTCCAATTAAATTATTCTTAAATAAATAATTTCATACATCTTAATATTATCATCAAAACCTCATTCTGAAACATATTATATACCATCATGACCTCATGTCAGGAAATTATAACTAAATGAGTATGGAAAAAAACAAATTACCCAAAATAAGTTGTCTTATTAGACCTACCAATACATTGATAGTCTATATAATTTTATTCCCAACCCATCACATAGTAATTATAATATATTTATCTTAAAATAGTATTGAATACAATTCCTTGTTAACATTCTTTAGAAATAAATAAACAAGCACATTGAAATAAAAAAACTTTTAATATATCAACACACACACCCATAAAAAATATAATAACATGATCATAAAATATAAATAGAATATAGTTTATTGGTATAAATAGATAATATCCCCAGTAAAACATAAGAACTATTATGGATATTGACATATATGAAAAAAACAATTATAAGAAGAATAGTTTGAACGGTACCACATAAGAGTGGATAAATAATTCCATCATTTGGTACCTAAAGATTAATTATTCAAAATTAAAATTGTATAATATAATTTATTGGATATTTTGTGGAACCTAAGTTCAAATGTGAAAAAAAAACATTTTATATAAAGATCAATATTGACGAGAAATCATAAAATAGTGTTTTGAAAATTATTTTGTTAGTAATTCCATAAAAATATAATGTTATGAGTCACATTCAGAAGTATTTTTTTGAAAATGTGACATGAGGAGTTTTAAAAAATTACTTTATAAAATAAATAGCAATATAGTCATTAAAAGAAATAATATCTAGCCAAAATATTATGGAGTTGAAGATAAAAATGTCACATGTGAAAGGAAATTATTTTTTTATAATTTTAAAATACCTTTATTGAGATTCACATCACTAAAAAATACATTTAAAAGGGTAAAGGAAAATATGAATATCATAGAAGATTAAAGATATTTGGTTTTCAAAATGATAAAGGAAAAAATTTGAAGGATGAAAGAATATGTAAATTGAAGAGAAACAGTCATTAGAAAATATGAAATTATTCTTTACCTCCAATGGCCCGAAGGCCGTCAAATTTTTATTATTATAATAAAAACCCCCTTTTAAGGGAGAAGGGGAAAACCCAAACAAACATCATGACTAAGAAAAATCACGACCAAATGATATAGAGTGAAAAATAAGACTAACAACATGGATCCGCCACTCCCCAGCATTTGATCATGATGAAGCTTTTCACCGTTGCAAGGCTGATCAACAATCAAGTGTCCTGTGTCAAAGCACAGGTCCGAACCGGTGGCTGACGTCATACCATCTCAAACATCCAAATCCAAAAAGCTTTGCAAAGATGAACCGCCTGTTCCAAATCCTCCTCTGGCGCTTGAACCATGTGGTCGAGTCTAGAACCAAAATTCAAACCAAATAGAAAACCGCCAAACACACCTTGAGCAGCGACCGTCGTACAACAAAAAATCAAACCCTTAGTACTGTTACTAGAATCCATCAACACCAATGGACCAGCACCAAAATCAATGATGAAACCATCATGAACAATGCCTCCTGGAATGCTGTCAACCACATAAACTACACATCCCAAAACACCATGGAAACCATCACTCAAATCTGAAGAAGGGAATTGGTGTCCTAGTGTTAGAGTAGATAAAATCCATCGAAAACAAGCTAGAAACGTCGCCATGACAAGCAACCAAAATCCCACTTCCTGCATCAAAATCACCAGAATGTGAGCCAACATCAACGATAACAAACACACCAATAGCCCTAGGCAAGTTCCTGCAATGTGACAGTAACCCAGAAGATAGCCTTCGGAAGAACCCCGCCACCATCCACAGGATATCCTCCAACCTCACAGCCATGGAAGACGCGTCACCAATGAAGGGAACTGAGCCACTCTGAACCAGAAATAGCAACTCCGAAGTCCAATCGTGCCAACCATGGGAGAGGAAGAAACCTTCAAGGAGGGTTTTTGGAACACCGAAGAAGATGGCGCCGCATAAAACATCATCTGAACTTCCAGAAATGAATCTCCAGAGAAATAAAAACCCTACATCACAAAGACCTCTGAATCACCAGATCATACCCGAAGGAACCTCACCACAAGCCGCAATCTCTTCGCCACCTTTAAATATGGACACAGAGACCTCGAAAACCCCCACACTGCACCCATAGCCGGCCGTAAAATGAGGCATCGCCCCTCTATCCGCAAAAATGTGAAACCTGACCTGGAAACTGTGCCGTTGCCAGGAGAAACCCTATCCAGTTTGACGGCTAGGGCGAGAGAAGGCAAGCAACGAGATTCGCCGAGGACCAATCCCCCAAAGAGACACCTCCACGAGACGAGAGCTAATGAAATTATTCTTTAAAACATTACATTTTTAGGAATTATGAAATAGGTCAAAGAAATATATTTTGATAAAAAATATAAAATAAATTTTGATAAAGAGCAAAAAAATTTAATATAATTATAATATAAAATAAATAAAAATTATAATTGTTTAGTTAGAAGTTTCACTTATTACATTTCCATTCCGTTAGTTTTGGAAATCAATAACCCCTTCTTAAAACTTTTTTACTATTTTTTGTCCAAATTCTTTAGACTGTTTTTATAGAAAAAATTACCTTTTAACCATACATAGAAAAATATCTTAATAATTACAAAATTAAACTTTACATTCTTCATTATAATTATCATAATGATTATGTGTCTGATAAACCAGGATCACCCTTATTATACCATAAGATGGACATTAGACATGTTTATCATGCTGAAAAAAAATCTTAACAATCAGACTGATACTGGGACTAATAAAATCTGACTAACAATCATATGGACTATCGTATTGATATTGTTAAATAATTCTATCGAACTGGCTAATTTTTATAATTTGACTAAGGAATACCTGTTTCTAATTTACAGAATACTTTTAACATTGTGATTGTGTTAATTAATATTAAATAAGATATTCAATTACGATGAGCTATGAATTTATAGTGGTCTGAATCCATTGAAACAAACTTTGAAATAGGACCATTGGGATATACCCTATAAATATAGAGTCATTTGAAGAGTTTAGAGCTAGTTTATTACATCATCTCTCATGTTTTTATAAGAATACATTGTTTGAAATACATGGTACTAGTTTTTATATTTCATTAGGGTGTTGTCTTCTTAAGAAATCCTTGTTATGTTTTCTCTTTAAGATATTTTTTAACTGTACTTACATCTGATCCTTGTTATGATCGAGGTATTCTAGGTATAGAAAGATGGAGAATCTGATCCATTAGATCAAGTGATTATAGGGATGATATGATAGAGTCGATCATCATATCAAGGGATTCTATGGATACACACATAGATCCAATCTGATCATCATCTCGAGGGCTTTACTTGTAAAGAAATAAAGACATTACTTTATGTATAAAAGAGTGGCTTCCTTTAGTTAGGGTTATTGACTAAATTAATCCTATGTTTAAAAGTGGATTATCTATTTAAACAAACTAAATTATTTTTAAATTAAAATTCACGCCTCTTCTAATTATAATCATTTTAGAATATATTTTGATTTTATAATTGGTATCATATATACATTCTACTATGTAAATACTTGCTTAGATTTTTTGTTATTTTTCTTGTTCCAAGTTTATTAATGTTTTCATAAAAAAAGTTATAAATATTTTTTACACTAACATGTATCTATGGAAATGAGTATCTGTATTGCTTTAAAAATGGATGGTCTTAATGTTTCCACTATAGAAAATATAAATCCAAATAGACCAACTATCATTGATAGTGCTAATTATGAGTACTTGAGTGATAGGATGGAAACTTCTATTATAAACATGAAGATTGATAATTTGGTTAATCTTTCTAGAGACTAAACGATTCCTGATAAGGAAGTTACTAAATTTATATGTTAATAAATATAATAGTATGAATTAAAATATTATTAATAAATACTCTATTATTTTCCATGGAAAAAAAATTTTACAGTCAAATATCCTCACGTGAAGATGAAAATAGTATTTAGGAAAATAATGATGTTAAAATCTTTTGTGTTTGTGTGGTTGGTGAAACTATGGGAGATATTCTTGGAGAAGAATATTATAATCTTGATTTTTTATAGGTATAATCAATTTTAAAGATGAACCATATGATCATTATCATCATAAATATTTTACAAGCTATTAGTGAGAATGGATTTGATGGTGAGATACTTTTTGGAATGATTATAAAAATCATCCCTATTGAGTTGGAATCTAATAGAATAGTTTTTGATGAGACAAGAATGATTAATAATCATAAATTAAAAGATTTTTTTAGAGACCTTATACAGTATCAGTGTCGACACAAAAATAGATGTTGAGAAAGAGAAAAAAGAAAATGGTGTTGTCTTCATTTCTACAACATTTACCATACCTGTTATTGTTTAATTAACAGAGATTGTGGTTAAATATTCAAGGAAAATAAATGAATTGTTTAGTCTAATTCATGTAATTTTTTAAATTTTTAAAATGAGTTAGATAAAATGGACATAAGGATGAACCAAGTTATTGGAAGTAAAGACTTTAAATATCATTATAAAAAATCTCATAAGGATATATGTTATAAGAAAGGCGACGTAACATGATATGAATGTAAGAAAGATGGAAACATCCAACCTGATTGTCCAAAGATAAATATTAATGATAGAAAATATAATTAATCATAATGTAATCCCAAAAGGTATTATAAATCCATTAGAAATAAAGATTTAATGGATATTACCACTTAGAGTACTCATGGAGGTGATTCTTATGAATGTTTGTATGAGAATGAATGTTATAGTCGGAATAACATAGGTATTTTTACTAATGTACAGAAGGTTAATCAAAATTTTTGGGATAATGTATTAATACTTGAAAACCTTATAAAGATGTATCTAAATGATAATTATCCAGAAAAGAAGGATCCAACATCTACTGATGAATAATCTTCCTCAACATAAGTTAATTCTTAAAATTTTTATGATGGTTTTTAAAATTTGAAACAAATCCTAAAAATATGAATTTCAATATTTGTAAAAAAACATAATAATTATATGGAAAAACTTTCTAAAGTTGATTCATGAATTACTATTATCACAAATAAAATATCAAAATTTTCAAAATATCATGATGTGAATATTTTTGATAAGGAAACTATTTTATAAGATTTTGAAAACCTATTTTAGGAGAAAAAATTAGAAACAAAACATAATTCTAATACCAATACTATGTAGGATTAAAATATTGTTAATAAACTAAAATATTAAATCTCTAGTTTGTGAAAAATTTTATCAATCCTTACCACTGGTGAATAAAATTTTGATAAAATTTACAAAAAAATTAGAGATCATTGTAATAGTTCTGGAATGGGGTATACAAGTAAAAAACATGTCTTTAGAAATAATTATGTTATTCCAAATATTCCAGATTTTTATACCATGTGTTAATGTTGTGGAAACTAAAAAAAATTATCCCTTTAATGGAGTAAAATCAGTAGGAATTCATAAAGCTTATATTTATAAATAAATAAAAAATTTCCAAAAATAAATTTGGACAAATTTATCTACAAAAATAATTTTTTTTGAAATTACCAGACCCAAAAAGGTTTGGGTTCTGAAAAGATAATATTTTTTCCAGATACCAATTTTGTACGAAAAACATATAGTACATGGATAATGGATATTCCAGAAACATGACGGAAAAAAACAACTTATTAAAAATATAATCAAGTAGAAAGGTGGAAAAGTAACTTTCAGATATAATTCTCAAAGAGAGATTATCAGAATTGATAACATTGTTCTTCTTCAAAAATTAGTTGTTTAGAGAGTTTGGTTTCTTATTGGTATTAATAAAAACCTTATAATAATAATGAATTTAGGTGATGAAATTTATATTGTGATCTTTAGGAATGATAAATTTTTAGTACACAGATACAAGGATGAATTTATTCTTTTTCGTAGTTTGCATGATAATGTATACAAACGTAACATATAAGACCTTACAATCCAAGAAATACCTTTCCTTAGTGATGTTGAAGGCCATTCATGGTTATTCAATAGATGTTTAAAAAACATTAACCTTAAAAAAAATCTAAATTAACTAATAAATTAATTTTTAAGGAACTTCTAGAACATAGGTTTGATATTAAAAATGTTTGTGACCCATTTTGATATAGTAATCAACATAAGTCATGTTTTAAATATATTAGTTAAGTATCAAATTCTGATTTTTTATAGTTAGTGAACACAGATTTATTTATTTCTTCACAAAATAATATTATTGTTGGAAAATACTATTTATATATCTTAGTTTATGATTACACTAGATACACTTGGGATTATTTTATCAAAAAGAAAAACATATCCTTTTATTATTTTAAAACCATTGTATCCAATGTTAAAAATAAGAAAAACCTTACCTTGATAAATATTTTTAGTGATCATGATAGAGAATTTTTTAATTATAATTTTGAAGATTTTGTAGTAATAAAGGTATAGAACATCACTTTTCATCAACTATAAATACTTTTAAAAATGGTGTAGTTAAAAGAATACACTTAATTATTGTAGAAATAACTAGAACCATATTGAGTGAAAACTCAATTTCTAAACATTTTCTGCATGGAAGTGGTTAGTACTTTCTTCAATACTATGAATTTATTTTTAATTAGACATTTTCTCATTAAAACTATTTGTGATTTTTGGACAAGAATAAATGTTTTTTTCATACATCAGAGTCTTTGGATGAAAATTATTCATCCAAAATACTAAATATAATTTAGATAAATTTAGACCCAAATCCAATAAAAGAATATTTTTATGTTATTCCAATTCATTGAACTATTATATAGTTTTTAATATAAAAAATTTCAATGTTAAGGAAATATTAGTTATAAATTTTTATGAAATAGATCCTTTTATTTCTAACCAACCTTAACCAACATCCTCAGATGTGATTTCAAAAACTAATTTTCATCCATTATTATAAAATAATTGTCATAAGAAAATAACACAAGAAATTGTTTGTGAAGATATTCCTCAAAAATATTTTATACCTATTATTGACGAACATAATTTTAGAACCCAATAAATCATATGTTACCTATGAATTATCCTAGTGAAAGTAACATTGGTGGTGTACATCAACTAGTTAGGACTAGAAGTTATTTATGAACTTAAATTGAACCTATATCTTTCTTATCCCAATTTGAACCTATAAATTCTGATGAGGCTTTAGGTGATTAGGATTAGATTAAGGCTATACAAAATGAGCTCAAGGAGATTGAGAGGAGTAATTTCTATACATTATTTTTGACCTTTAAAAACATCTAAAATTGGTGTAAAATGGGTATTTCATAAAAAATGAAATGAAAATTGTATTATTGTTACAAATATAAATAGAATTTATGAAAAAGATTATAATCAACAAGAGGAAATTGATTATTAAGAAAATTATGCTCTGGTATAATGATATAAATCTATTCAAATTCGTTGAGCCTTTGTATCATTCTTTATTTTCAAACTTTTTCAGATGAATGTAAAGTGTGATTTTGCTAATGGTTTTATTCATGAAGAATTTTATTTTGAAAAAACCCCTAGTTTTTAAAATAAAAAACATCTTTAATATTTTTATTAACCCACCAAATATTTATAAGGACATAATCATTCCCCTAGAGCTTGGTATTATAGATTAACTCAGTTTTTTGTCAGAAATTAATTTAGATAAAAGATATATGGATCAAATTATTTTTAGAAATTAATTTAAGATAAATATTTTTATTGTTCAAATTTATGTTGATGTAAATATATTTTTATCAATTTAAATGTATTTAACATATTTTTTTTCTATATTTTATGATGTTTGAGTTTGAAATGAGTATGATGGGTAAGTTAACATATTTTTAGGGTTTTTAAATTTCAAAATAAACTTAAAAAAACTTTTATTTCTCAAATTAAGAATATAAAATATACTCTAAATAAATTTTTATATAACAATGCTAAAGTATTATTACTCTTATTGGTACCTCAAATACATTAGATGTTGATGAAGTTGGTAAACTAGTGGATCAGAAAAATTTTATAGGTATAATTAGAAAATTACATTACTTAACTACATGTCATCATGATTTCATGTTTTTAGTATTCTTGTGAGAAATATATCATGAAAATCCAAAGTAATCCCATTAAAAATCTGTAAAATATATTTTTAGTTAAATTAAGGGAACAACATATTTAAGACTATTTTATTCTCAAGAAATAATTTTAAACTAATTTTTTTGAATGATTTTTTGGTCGATGTAGACTGAATATAAAAATAAAATACAAAACTTTTCATTTCTTAGTATATTTATTAGTTTGACGGTCATTTATGAAACAACACTCAATATAACTTTCCACTATTGAAGCCGAATATGTGGTAGCTATAGGTTATTATACTCAAATATTGTGGATGAAACATACTCTCACCGACTACGGGTTGAGTTTTACTAAAACTCAAACACTTTGTGATAATAAAAGTTCCATTGAATTAATTTGAAACCCATCACATCACTCATGTGCTAAGCATATAGTTATAAGAAACCATTTACTTTATGATCACACAATTAAAGTAGATATAATTTTACAATTCATCAGAATGCAAGATCAATGTGCTGAAATTTTTACAAAACATCTTAGTTTAAATAGATTTGAATATATTAAATGAAATCCTGGAGAGATCAACCTAAATTAATAATTCATATATAATTCTTATTTACCCATATTTTTACCTTAATATACACCTTGTCATATTGGGTTATATATGATTTTTGTTTTTCAAAAATGTTTTTATTTCTAAAAATATTATTTTTTATAAAATTTTACTAAAATGATTTGTTTAGAAAAACTCTTTTTATAAAAAAATTTAGAGTTATAAATATCGAAATGATTCTTGTACTTTAGAAATGTTATAAATTTTTCAGACTCAAAATTTCTTAAAAAACATTTTTGGATTCACATGTTTTCATAATCAGATTTTATTAAAAAATAATAATCATATTTGGTACTAAAACGTTCATAATTAGATTCCTATTAGAAACAATCGTAATTAGTTTTTGTACTAAAAATATCATATTCATTTTTTATGAAAAATCTATCATAGTCTGTTAGGTTACAAAAACCTAGGAGAACTGGTTATTCATACTAATGACACTATTCACTATGAATGGTACTATTATTCCCTTTTATGTTTTTCCACTCTTTCATTATGTTAGTTATTTTGTTATTGGTGTTATTTTTATAACTTTATAAATCATTTATTTGTTATAAAAGTTTTTTAACAATATTCCTAGTTGTATTCATACTTATTCCAATAAAAATGTTAAAAAATTCAAGAATTAAATATTTTCATTAAATATTTTCATAGATCAATGGTAACTGTCAGATCATATTTCTTTCAACATCAACCATTAATCATCATATATAAGATGAACCATCAACCCATGTTCCCATATAAATGAGTGTCTCCCTCTATCCCACATCAATTTTTCATGACTTTTGCTCTATATTGTTGCAACTATTAAGAATCTTGATCCAAAAGATTCTTTTACGAATGATCACTAACTTCAGTTTTGATTCTGATGGAGACTAAAAAGGATTTCTCAAAGTGGTTCATTTTTTAAGGATATATTTAATGAAATAAACTATTATGAGAAATATGATTCGACACTTAAGAAAATCATTTCTTGTCATTGTTGGGAGTCAATTTTTGTTGACAAAAGCAATAAAAATATTATTTATATTACCCCTAGTTGTACAAGAATTTTATGATTCTATAATTCTATTAAAATCAGATTGTAAAGATAAATTTTCATTCATGATGTATGCAAAGAGATATAATTTTTCCTATAATAATCATGTAGACATTGTTTGAAAACCTTTTGAGGGAGAATCATATTTTCAATCTCATAAGCTTCCCACGAATTTTGGTACTTTTGATAAACATATTTCTAAATAATAATTATTTTATCATCACAGGAAAGCCATAAAGGTATCGTATCTAACACTGGACAACTGTGTAGTTTCTTTATGGAAGCAAGGATTCCTGATACTAGGAAAACGAGATAGGGATATGATGATTGTATCCGATGTATTTTTATTATACCATATTATAAACATGAGGAAAATTGATATGATCATGTTTGTATTTACCATTGTTTACAACATCCAATCTTGATCAATCAAGTCGCTAATTATTATGTTTCCAGCAATAGTTAGAAAAATATTTGTCGAATGTATGAAATTAATCATGGTACCAAACAAATCATATCTAATGAGGGGAAATATTTCATTCATTAATGAGGAAATGGAAAATAGAATGAGTATGATAATTTTTTCTTAATTAAAGAGGTTTTTTAAGATGGTTCATGAAGCCTCTTTTGAAGAATATATATCAATAAAATTAGAAAAAGTTTATAATAACCAGTAGAAGAAGGTTGATACCTCTCCTCAAAAGATAAAAAAGAAGAAAAAGAAAGGATTATATGATGTTTTTGATAAGTATAAAAAATATAAATCCAAAAGGAAACCAAGGGATCCAAAAATGGGACTCATCCCTGTATAAGACAAGTCCTTAAAAACATGTGCTAATAAAACTTTCAAAGAATAACAGAAGAGATAGAAAAAAATAGATTGAAAGATTTAAGAATTGTTGATATTTTCTTAAAAATATTGTGTAGGGATACAAAAAATGTTGCCCTTCTTACATACCACACTGATCAGGTTAATATTAATGTGGGGGTGGACTTAAAATAAAATTTTGAGGTTTATAATGATATTAATTCTATCTTAGATAAAGGAATAACAATTATTGATGATGAATTGGTCATGGTCACTCCTGGATATCAATAGAATTAGAAATACTAAGAAAATAAGCTCTTGGAAACACTAGAAAACATCCAAAAGATATAGATAATGTAGTTTAAGATCATGTTGAGGAAAATAAGGAGAAGAGGAAAAAGGAAATGAAGAAGAAGTATACAAAGAAATTATAGAGGAAATGGGATAAGTGGTTAAAGAAAGAGAAGAAGGAAAAGATATGTAACACCTGAGATTTTTATGAGAAATATTTTGTTTTTATACATCATCAAAAAAATCTTTCACTACACACAACACAGGCTTGGATTTCTTTACACGCAATCGCGGCCTTCCTCGATAGCTTGCGTTGTACGCAATACCGAGTTTCACTAAAAACGGTATGCTATTAAACTATTATTAAAACAAGCCGTTATGAATAGTAATAACCACTTTTTGAAATCTTATAAATTTTATTTTTCAAAATGGACTTCATTTTTGGATTCGGAATATCGAAATTAGCCTAGGGTGAACTTTTGGTATTTTTCTGAAAACATTCAATTTTTGATGAATAGTGAAAACACTGTGTTACTATTTAAAAACCAACTTTTTATTTAAATAATTATTTATTTTATTTAAATTTATTTTAGGTAAAAATTCATACATAATACCTATATAATTTCAATGTAATTCATTAGAGTCATTTTATAATAATTTTAGATATGTAAAAATTTTATTGAAATTTTGACCGTCTTTTACCCACATCCTAGGAGAATTTGCAAATTTACGTAAAACATAATTTTACCGCATTTGTGAATGGAATTTAAAAAATCCGAGAGACACGGTTGATGTCAGTAAGTAAAATGTGGTTCAATGAGATGAAAATAATTTTTGGTGAATAGTATCTTTTTACTTTTAGTTACCACGGTTAAAAGTAAATAGGGTAATCAAGGGTAAAAATGATATTATTATTACCCTAACACATGTCCTAATTCTATTGGATACGTTTAATTCGACTAAAAACAACATTAGGGATAAAATATTACCCTTTAGGCCAACTTGTATTACATTAGGACATTTAATATTATTTTATTTAATGAAGAGTTAAAATAGTTAAAATCAAAGTTTAATAGCTAAAACATTTTTAATATAGGCTTATACATAAGATAAATTCGACTATAAATATTAATTATAAATATAAAAATATTTCCTATATAATGGAATTTTATTTATAATTTCTAGACATTAAATAATTGAATTTATTTGTGACACAATGATGATGCAGTAATTACCTAATTAAGGAAATATTAACAAAATTGATATTATAAATACCCAAATAAATGTAATTTGAAACTTTTTATGAATTAAATTAATTGTATAGGTTAATATTACATGTTATTATAGATTTAATTAACTTTTTTCGAACTAATAATGCTGTTTTGATTTTCACAAAAATCAATTACAAAATAGTGTCAAAATTGACATAAAATAGTTTTTAAAACAAATATTACATTATTAATTGTTATTTTATTCCTAAAAATATATGTTTTATCCAAATTAATTATATAAGGTTATATATATTAATAAGAAACAACTTGGGTTTCTTTTGGCTTGTTATAGTAAGTTTATTATCCTTATAGTGTAAGAAAACAAGAAGACACGGTAAAAGTAAAATTATTGAACATAAAGTTAAATCAAAATGATAAGGTTAAAATAGTAATCTAAACTTGTCCAAATTCTATTGGATGAGATTATTTCGACCCATAACCACCATATCTTCGAAAAAAATCAATTTGGAACTATTAAAAACCGAATATGACTTTATAATAAAATAATATTTTTAGTTTTTCCAAAGGTGCCCCTCTCCTACCTTATAAAAGGGAACCTTCTCCCTCTCCTCCTCACACCACATTGAGCCATCAAGCTCGTCCAAACCCTTAAAAATTATATTATACACTTCCCTACAAGCATCCTAGTGGTCCTGGTCTTCTTAAAAGACCATCCCTAGTTCCCTAAGAGGAGGTTAAGAAGAGGTGCGTCAAAGAAGAGGTAATATCCATTACCAATCCTTTCCAATTTCTTTCTTCTTCAACTTATTCTTCCTTAGTTATTTCATTATGAAGTAATAACATCAGTATCAATCATATACTGATATGTTATTATAAATATTAAACAAAACTATTTCACCATCTGTCCATCCTATGGAAAATGAAATCACCGCGCGTGCGTACGTACGGAATAACGTCTCCACGCCGTGGTGTAATCTGTTTTCCACCACCAACTTACTTGGATGGGTATGATGGTGTAAATAATAAGTATACATGATTAGTTTAAACTGATATTTATTCTGAAATAGTATATATATACTTCAATACAATTCCACGATCATGGTAACGATATCATCGCTCGTGCGTACGTACGACCTACCGTCTCCACGATGTGATGCGACTCGGTCTACCTGATCTTCATTGCATAATAATTATATAAATGAATATAATGAAAAAATATTATATATATTACACTAATACAATTCTGTAAATGATGTATCTATAACCTAAAAAGAATAAGAATAATTTATTCGACAAAACACGCATAAGAACAAAAAAGCAATAAACACCCAAATAACAAGTAACAATGAAATATTACTAATACGAAGCTAAGAATATGACCATATATGATATAATAACAATGAGTAAAATTACGGAATAAGTCAATAACATTATTTAAATCATTATATAGGAGGTTTGGACACATACGAAGCAAATCGGAGCTAAGGTAAGGGAAAATCTCGCAATCTCAATTTTTATCTGAGATTGTTTATACTTCAGAATTTACTGGGGAATATTTATCATCCACATCCATGTTTCCTCAATATGTAATATTATTTATATCCTCATAAAATTGTTTAAATCCAATTTTACCCTTCGGTGAGTTTTTTGTAAAAGATATGAAAGGAATATTTTGTCATTTTTCGTACGAAGTACTTTTTGACTTTTCCGGCCAAAGTACGAGAAGAATGTTTTTTTAACTTATACGGCATGAATGGATTTTATGATTTCATAAAACATTATTTCCATGAAGATTACTTTAAAAATTTTCATGTTTATTTTTAATAAACATCTTTTAGTTTAAAATTATATGACATGTTATGAAAGGAAAAACGTTTTGAAGTAGAAAGGATATTTTCCTCAAAAAAAGAGTTCAATCATTTTATCAAAAAAAAAATTCCATCTAAGATAATATATGGTTCTGTTTCTATCCCTATTTTTACATTGTCTTGATTATGTTATGATGGAATTATTTTTATGATGTTATTTTATCTTATATGGATTGTGTTATTATGGCATGATGATTAAGAATCCCATTTTTATTACATGGGTTATGCTATGATGTATGATTTATGATTTTGTGGCACACATAAGAATGGTTTCATTATGAGATGGGTGGGTCCTATATCTCCTTCCAATGCATTGGGTAATGATTTATATCTCATGAGATAGACATGGCTGGAATGACAGGTAAAATTGGTTCAGTGATACAGGACTGAAACGAGGAGTGAACTCTGTTCAAAAATGGACTTTGTATGCTAAGATAGTATTGGAAATGAGTCTTGACTAATAAGAAATTATTCTCTATGATTATGTGTGTATTCCACAAAGTTTCATGTTTTAAGTTATGATTATTGGGATTAAATTTCACTACTATGATTTATCCCATGATATGATATTATGATCTCTTTTACATGTTAATATTTCCAAAATGTTATGTTCTTATGATTGATATTTCTTTTGTTTACCCTTACTGAGCATTTGAGTTCACCCTTTATATGTTTTCTTTTCCCCAGGTCAAGAAGAAGGGTATTAAGTAGGATATGCCAAAAGGTACTCTAGATATGATGAAATAAATGGGAGACAATGTAGATGATTTATGAACCAGTTGTTTATGTTTCCCAGTTTCTAAAGACACTATACCTATACGGTCCTTTCATGGTTTTGTTATATGTTGTAAAAAGTGTGCTTCAATTATGAAGTAATAAAAATGTATCTAAAGTATGGGTCATTATAAGATAAATAGGAATAAAATAAAAATGTTTATATGGAAAAAACTCATAACAATAATTATTCATCAAAATCGTCATTATAATTATCATTGTACATACATTCCAAGACTGATAAATATATTAAATCTGGTCATTCTGAAGAAAAAATAGAGTCGTCAACTAAGAGAGAAAGGTTGATTAACACTCTATGATCGAAGCTGATGAAAAATACAATAATGGTGATGTGGAAATTATGGAACTATCATATGAGAAACATGTTTCTAATGAAGTTAATTTTTTTTCAAAGATTGATAAAAATAAGGGCAAGAAATTAATTTTCATAACTAGTAGGATAAAACCTCTTTAACCTGACCAGGATCAATCGGAATCAACTGGATCTATAGCTATAGAATATAATTGTTATATTTTCAATGTGATAAAAATACTCTAAGATAATATACCTTATTTTCCAAGGCATGAATAAAGAGTGAAGTTAATTCAAGTAATTATAGATCAAAAATCTAAATCTATAATTATTTTTAAAAACGGTGATTTATATTGAGGTAGATTGGAATATTTTTCAAGAACGATCCCATAATCATAAAAAGTCATAAAATCATATGGTAATGTTTTCCCATCAATTAGATTCAGATATTATAATTAATGATGTGAAATTGAATGAATTTATGAATGTAATGATTGAATAAAAAATTTCTTTTAATCTTTTATCATCATATATGGATAATAGGGTGAATTTTGTCGATCAATTTAGATATGTTGAAGATGAAAGAACTAAGGGAGTTACTTTTATTAAAAATAACATCCCTGATATGGATTTAGAGATAACTAGGATCTGATCCTATAAAAATTATGTCATCTTATTGAGTGATTAAAATTAATAAAACATAGAGGAATTCAACAAGATGAATTCTTATGAATAACGAATAGTGAATATGGAGAGTGATATAAAGGACATCAAGAAGATTAAATATTTTGTTAAAACTCTGATGAATAAAGACTGATTATTTTCTTTCAAACTATCATTTTACTTGTATTTAAAAACTTTTCAACCTTATGAATGACTTAATTTATAATCCAATTAATATTTTTCATAATGTTTTCATATTCAGAATTGTTTCATGTTATTTCAAACTTTTTGTGGATTATTAGATAATTTACTATATTGTTGTATGTTTTTATTTTATAACAATTTATAAAACATCATATTCATTCGACATTAGTTTTTGAATATAATAAATGGAAAAGTGTTCAAAAAGGGAGATAAATTATAAAATGGAGTGAATATTTTATAAATGGGAAGTTGTTATATTAAGGTGGATAATATATTTCAAAGGAAATATTTTTTATCAAAAGGGGGATATTATCCTAATGGGGAGTCTATCGTATTCAACATCATACTCTCCATAATATTCATAAGTTTTATAAAGTTATGGGGGTTTAATGTTTAAAGTATAAGTTTGAATACAATGTTCTTAAAATATATGGGAAGTATGTGTTTCAAGTTGATTTTTCATCTAGTTTTTAGGGGTTCTGCTTTCCAAAATGGGGAAGATTTTTTAGTTATAAGTTCTACTTATTACTTTTCAATTCATATAGTTTTAGGAATAAAAAAAACCTTATTAAAACATGTTTTACTACATTTTTATTTTCTAAGTGATTTAGAATGTTTTTAAGAAAACATTACCTTTTACCATACTTATTAAATGTTCTAACGTTTTAGAAAAAGAAACATTACATTCTTCATTATGATTATCATAATGATTTTGTGCTTGATAAATCTGAATCGCATTTATCAAACCAGATGTATGACAAGCCTATTATATTGAAAAAGTATTATTAATTAGACTGATACTGGAACCGATAATATATAACTAACACTCAAATGGATTATAATATTGAAATTGTTAAGGAAGACCATCATACTAACTAAGGATTATAGTTGGAATTCGAAAAACTTGTTTTTAGTGTAAGGAATATTTTTTTACATTGTGATTGTGTTAATTAATATGATTTTAGGCAATCAGTTGTGAATTTATAACAAATGCCAGTTATCTGAAGCTGTTGGAACAAAATAATAAATATTACCATTGGAATATTTTCTATAAATACCAAATGATTTGAAGAGATTTGAGCTAGTTGATATGTTATCTCTTGAGTTTTAAGAAGGATACATAGTATTAACTACTTGTTCTTAATCTTTGTATTTTTTTAGAGAGTTATCATCTTAAGGAATCCCTGTCAGGTTGTCATCTTAAAAACTTATGTAATTATACTTGCATGTGATCATTGTTACGTTTGAGTGATTCCTGGGATAAGAAGTTGAAGAATCTGATCCATCAGATAGAGATATTATGGGGATATTAAGACATGTACCATCATCATATCGACATATTATGGGGATAGGAAGACAAAGCCAATCTGATCTTCATATTTAAGGGATTTCCTTGTAAAGAAAGCCAGACATTACTGTAAATATAAAATAGTGGATACCATTTGTCGGTTTTATTAAATACCTTACTATTATGGTTAAAAGTGGTTTATATTTTTAAATAGGATGAAATTAATTCATACATTTGTTAGCTATTGTATTAAGTTATTTTTACAAGTTTATTTTCCACTTAAAATTTAATAGAAACTATATGGAGAGAAATTGAGTTATAACTCAATGAAAATAAATTTTGTTAACAAAATCCATTACAACATTGGTATTTTTTTAACCAAAAGAATCTTCATGGAAATAAATTGAAATTAATTTTTAAACTATAATAATTTTAGGAAAATTATGAAAGCGTACATCCTTATGGAAGTATAAAGACCATATATAAGACAAAAATTTGTGAAAATTTCATTTTTCCCAAAGAATGATAATTTAGATGAGAAAACTTATATCTTGGATTCTATTGGTAATAATTTTTATAATATCTTGTATCAAAAAAAATAATTATCCTGATAAATTATTTAAATATATTATTCATATATATTACATTTTATAATCCTCATTTATTAACATTTTATACACATATATTATTTATAAATAGTTTATTTTCATCATTAATGTTAATAATTTTATTTGTTTCATTAATGTTTTATAATGTAGATATATGGTCATGTTTATTGGTAAAAAGTTCATAATTCCTAGATTATTTAAGATATATTTATACTTTTTCATTAATTATTTATTAATTACCATTTTTATTTGATGGAAGAAATGTGTATGGTTTGTGGGATTAGAATCTCTAATGATCTTGTTTCATGTAATTTGTTGATATCAAAATGATACTTAATTGTGATCATTCATTATTTTTGTCTCCATTTGAAAACCATATTCAGAATAACAATTAACATTTAATCTCATATATATTATAATTATTAATTTATTTTTAATCATTTATTATGGTTATGGTAAAAATATTATATCATCATTCATGTACATGGTTAACCTAACCCTTACTAGAATGCGTTACACTAATGAATGAGAAAGAGTAAAAATTTATATAATAGTAGTATCATTTTTTTAGAATAAAAATGATGTTAATATAAAATTATTAAATATTAATATTTGGTTTAGTAATATTGTAGTTGAGAAACTAAATCAAAATAATGAAAATATTTTTTACCAACTATTGTGGAATCACTACTTCTCAAGATGACTTCTTTTAGAATGGAGGACTTGGGCCTTCTTCTTGTGACAAGGGGATTACAAAAATGGAAGATAATTATTGTCTAAGTATAATGGGTAGGTATTATAGATTATTTTTCAGTAATATATTAAGTTTATGTGGGTGTAAGTGAGGTCATCTTATTGGTTAAAAGGATGGAGATATCCTTGGAAACAATTTTTTGGTGAGGGGTAATGATGGAATAAATTAGAGCCAAGTGAGTTAGTTAATGGAAGGTTATTAAGACACATGGGTATTAATTTATCAACTAAAAATGTTTATATATAAGGTGTTTTTTTTGAAGATGGTTTTAAAATTTTCAACCCATAGTAGATTAACACTTTTTACCCTTTATTATATTGTTCAATTATTTACCATTGTAATTATTTTTTATCCAGAATATAAGATGAAACCTATTAAAAAAGTAAAATTATATATTTCCAAAATTTTAATTATTTGAAAAAATTAATATTATTAATATTTTATGTTAAAGATTTTAAAATTATGGAAATATATATAAGTACGTTTTTTGAATAAAAATGATTTTTTAAATATTAACCATTCTTATTAGTATTTCCTATAAATTTATAATTAATTGATTATTATCCTATTTCATTATATTTAAAAACATTATATTAGATAAATTATTTAAAATAAATCAATTTAATCTATATAGCTAGAAATTACACAATGCTTATGAAACCAATTATTTGAAAATATAATTTTACATTCATCGCGGTAACTAACTTTGACCTGAGTAACTTATTTTTATGCCTAAAAATAAAATTTCTATTATTACCTAACTTGGATAATCTTATTAAAAATTTAATGTCTATTTTTATGAAAATGAGACTCTCTCTATCTGTTATTTAATTTTTGAATAAAAATACATGTGTATTTTAATATCACATGTTTGGACCTTAAAATTCAACCCTCCTCTTCGAGAAAATTTAGTTTTATTAAAATCAATATGTGTGTAATTATAAAAATATACATTAATTAATTATTATTAATTAATTATTATCAATATTTTATGCATTTTATTTGGCATGTGAAAAGATAATAGTTACATTTCCTTTGTTGAATCTCAGTTCTTACACTCTCTTAATCTCTCTACCTCTCTAAAATTTCCAACTATTCACTCTTCGATATCTCCTTAGATATTGATACAAATAATAAATGATAAATTAAATGGAATTCCTATGTTTTTAATATAAGTTAAACCCGATGATTATTTTCATAGGTAAAGAAGATTCATTTATAAATTTATTTTAGTTTAAGTTTTCTTATTTTTTTATTAGAGATTGCGATTTCAGTGTTTTCAGTTTCTCTAACCATTAAATTTTGATGTGGAATAACAACCTATATTCTAAAAGGTGACATATTACTTTCATTGTGATTTAAATTGTTATTCTAAATAATATGTGAATTTTTTAATTGGTTTAATAATTTTATATTGTTTTTAACAAGAAATATTATTTCTAATATCATAGAATAGTTTTTATATCTTTTATTCATGATATATATTTCATAAATGTTCATTAATACTCACATTATCAGTTTATATGAGCATAGTGATGAGTTAATAAAAGACATGAATTAATAAATCATAAATTTTATGTGGACAATAATGGTGAATTTAAATCCCTGACATACGGTGAAAAAATGGAGATCATGTATCATTTTGTTGTGTTTATGTGTTGATTGGTTCTATAAAAAAGGATGTAGTGAATGATTTTTTTTTTGTGTTTTTGAAATTAAAATTAAACATGGTATTAATGTTAAACTCAATTATTGATTCTAAAAACATTATATATGCATGGGAAAATATGTGAATAAAATGTGATAAATTCACCTAAAATGCTAGATAATATAGTCTACTATTTGGGTAATGTTTGCAATGGGTTTTTGGATCTTAAGGTGATGTATGATTTTATGTTTTTTTAATATTGTAAAGTGGGGATAAAAACATGAAAATTGTTACCTAAGAGTGCCTGGATTGAAAATTAAATTAAAGAGACATTAAATGGTGGTGATAGTGTGAAATATGTTTTCGAAATTGATTTGTTAAAGAAAGAAAGTGATATATATAATAAAAATTATTTTATATGTTTTTATTGATTAATTATGTAACTAAAATTTAAATTTTAGAGCTATATTGTGATATGTTATATGAATATAAAATTTATTTGACCAATAATTCTTGGGTAAAGATACTAAACATGTTAAAGTAACTTAGGGTGTTATTTGTGAGTTATGAAAATTATTGTCATGGAAAACATGGGGTATATGGGGATGATTATAACTTATAAATTTATATTAATGAAAAAAATAAATTTAAAGAGAATGGTTATGTTGTTAATTGATTTATTTTTAAATATGTGGCTGATTTATGTTAATGAATTCATGTATTTTATGTGACAAAAGTATCTTGGAATGTATATATATAATCATAGATGTTTTATTGAGATTATTGGTACTTGATTGTGAGTTTTAAAAGTGTTTTTAAAATATAAGTGGAACAAATATATGTTAAATATTGTTTTTTAAGACAATATAAGGTGATGCCTAATATTTTTATCACTAAACTACATTTATGGTTTAAAATCCCATGATTTTGGTCACTTATAAGAATCCTGGGTGGGGTAATATATTTTCGGTCTTGAGAGTCCCATAGAATTTTATATTCCATGGAATGAAAATGTAAGAATTAAATAGATCAAGATATATGATATTCCATGACAATTGAATCCCCTTGAGATAAATGGATTTCAAAATAAATCATACATGGTTTTTATAAGTGTGGCTAAAAATAGGTGATATTCCATGGGATGGGATTCCGTGATCCATGGGTACTAACATTGAATGAAATATGTATTGTTTATTGAAATTATATGATTGCACATAAAAATTAAATTCATTTTTGAAATTATAATTATTAAATCATTTAATGATTTGCACTGTTTATATATGATCATAGTAAATTCATTTGGGTATAATCGGTTGTAATTTTTTCGGCTAAGTATTTTATTTGCACCACTTGTACATACAAACCTCATGTATGTATAGAATATAATTTTTTCATTACGGATGGTTGAATGGAGACTATGTATCTTTGGAGTCATTGTGAGGGGATATCATGGTTGTGTGTGTATTAATATTGGATTTCTATGTTAGGGATCTACCTATTTTAATTATTTGTATTTTAGTTGTATTATCTTCCTTTTGGATCTTGATTTTTACCCTTAATTCTTGTTTGATTACATGACACAAGTGAGAATTTACATGATATTGTTATAACATGTTGAATGTATTGTTATTCAACTATGTTTTTATTATTATTGAAATTTTTATCATAGTTATTTTATGTGATCAACCATCATAGGCTAAATAAACCCCTAAGTTATATCTAGAAATTGTTGATCAGAGAGTGAAATTAAGGCCATGTAGTGTTTCATGTATGCGGATTTTTTCTCACCAGGTATGAAATTACAAAATTATTTTGGATTGGTTTTTTTTCATTATTTTAATATTTTTTAAATGTAGTTCGTTTGAAATTAGTATTTCAGACATTTTATTAAAAAAAGTGTGTTTTCATGATCATTTTTACCATAATAGAAGTCTAAAATATATGGTAATTATGGGATTTTATTTTGAGACTTACAAATAAGATTTTGGGGTACGACACTCACTTGGTTGAGAGTGAGTAGTAAGTTATTAATTCATTATATTTTCACATAGGTACATGAAATGTATGTGAGTGAACATGTGATTTTTAATGATTTATGAATTAATTGGGAAATTGATTTTAGTTGAATAATTCAATTGTTAATATATTGATCAATGTTTTTGTAAATCAGTTATTAATAAATAATGGATTAATTAAAATGAAATGGTTGTGTTAGATGATATTTTGTATATTTTTTATAATTGATTTTTGAGCTAATATAGAACACATTTATTACCAAAGAGAAGTTATATGTGTTCCTTTTTGAAAAACTATAATGGGATTAAATAATGATTTGATGAAGTAACATGAAGTAGAATTTAAATTTAAATTTTTATGTGTTTTATTTATATGAATATAAGGGAAAGATAACTATTGGATTCTAGTAATGGAATTTTATGATTACGAATGTATATAAGACTTAATATATGTGTATTGTAGTAAAATGAAATGGGTGTCATTTTTATAAAATTCTAATTTTATCTTGTATTTTTAAAATGTTTTTGGTTTATTTTCAAGGTGTTTATAACCAGAAAAAGAATGATAATTTGATTTTAGATTAAAAACAACTGATAGGGCCTAACTAATGAGGATTGATGTTCATGTTTTGAAATGAATGAAAATTATCTTCACTTATTTTTTTTCATGTGTATAATAATATGTTAATGAGTAAAATAAAAATTTCAAGTGGTTACTAAATTTTTGAGGCATTCTTAAATGTGAAATTGAGTAATTTAAATGGGGTTTTGACTGTATGTTGATTATATATAATTTTTTTTGGGTTGATTTGGGGTTTTAAAGAATCCATATAATAATGATTATATTTATTATGAGAATTGATTTTAGAATTCAATGAACTATAAATTATTATAAATAACACATATAAAGCTAAAAATGGATACAAAGCCGCGCTTAATGGATTAGATGACATGAACTGGAAGCTATAAGTTTTATTGATCATGAATCAGAGTCATAATGCTATATTATAACATGTTTTAAAAGTATAATTTTCTTGATATTTCATTTAATTATTGTTTTGTGAATTAAAAATGTCATTGGATATGTTGATATAATAAATGATTAAACTTTTATATTTATTAGGCTAATTACATTTTTATTACCATGATATAACTATCTTGAAAAAAAATATATTGAATGAAAATATCGATGGGTTCTTTGATGTATTCTCTTTTTTGTAATTTTTATTCTGCGTATGGGTTCCCATTTAACTCTTAAAATTGTTCCAATTGAAAATAAAAAATAAATTTCGGGATATGTTAATTTTAAAATGGTAAATGATGTATGTTTTTCTAAATTATTTTAATGTTCATGATAGAATTAAAATTTGGAAGAGTGATTGTGAATTTTTTTAGTTGTTATTTATTCTCGGGGATCATGTTAGATTAACTAAAATCAATTTTTGACAAGAATATTGAATATTATCCTTTATTGTAGTTATTTTGAATGAATTATTATGGTTATTGGATTATTGAGTCATTATAAATGAAAGAAAGGTATGTTAATGATAAGTTAAATCCATGATTCAAGACTATCTCTGTTTTCTATATTATGACCATTGTAGTGCCTTTGTGAAAATTATATTTTAAGCATTTATTTTAAGATATATATTTTTAGGTATTGCAAATGTTATAATATTTTTAAAGGTGTAAATGTTTTTTTATGATAATTTAAAATTGTGATTTTTTTGGAAAAATTGATTAAATCGTATGATCTCATTATAGATTGATGTGAACATTGAGTGTTGAATGGGTGAATTAAGAAAGATTATAGGATTCCCCAATTGATCTTCAAAATTTATGAAATTGTTTTGTGAACCAAGTTGATATTAATGTGTCATTGAATGGTATGTTGAAATATAATGTTATCTGTAGATTAAGCATATTTTTGGAATGTTCTACTATCTTTGATGAGTATGTTTTTTTTATGATATCTGTAATGACTATTTTTCCTATGGGGCTTTGTAATATTTTAAGATATATTTTTTGTGGTAAGAACTGACTCTATGTGACATTCTTAGGCTTAGTGAGCCCTGTATTGATATAATAATAATTTTAAAACATATTCTATCTTGTACATTTATTTTTCTTGAAAAAGATAAATAACTCCCTAATAAAGGCTTAGATCTAAAATCTAATGCCACCATTGATTTTAGAATTTTGCTTTTACCCTTTTTAGGAAATACATTTTGTCAGTATTGGATGTATGGTTGAGGCGACTATTGGAAAGTACATTTGGTGAATTGAATAATTTTATTTAATTATTTATCTAATAACCCTAAAACCTAATAATAATCTATAAATAAATTATTATGATGGTTTTCTAGTATTATCACCAAAATCCTAGGAGGATTAGATAGGAGTAGGAAGCGTTCTTCATTGGTGGATAAGGATCAGAGAATGTTGATGAACCGATTGAGGTGAATTGTGGGGTGGACAACAAACACGGTGGATCTTCTTGTCCATCTCTAGCAGATTCACTCTTCGTCAACGATCAATCCATAATCAATTATTGATGTTTTTTTGTGGATTAATCTTGTTTTTATTCTATGGAAACCATGGGTCTATACCACCAATAATAATTGATTGATGCATTAAAGGTTGATTTAGGGTTGATTTATCTGATTGTTATTTATCAGTTCTGCATTCATCATTGTAACCACAATGAATTGAGGAAAACATGAACAATGTTCAAGGTTTGTTCCACAGTTTTGTTTCATTAATTTATCCCACTATTGTTTTCCCATTCATCAGAGGTATTTAATTTGGCTCAAAGTTTGATAAATAGCCGATAATAAATCATTGTACAATTGATATTTGAAATAATAGTTTGATTCCACATATATGGGTTCAAGATTGATTATGGGATTGAGTTATAACACCTATGACAATATATTGGGACTAAATCAGTGTTCTTCATCGGTGGTTTGGTGCACGGTGATAGGACAACTTGATGAGGGTTTTCTATTTGAATCAAAAATCTAAAATCTAGAGAGTGGTAATAGAAATAGTGTAGGGAAGCAATGATTATAGTGATGCATATTGAGGGTAGTTGTAGTGGTGAATGATGGAGGTGGAGGTGGTGAGAATTTCATGCGATGATGAATGGCACGTGAGGCATCCTCCAAGTATGTGGGTATGGGGATGATGGGGAGGGGGAAGAGAAATATAATAATAATAATAATTATTATTATCATTATCATTATTATTAGTATTATTATTATTATGTTTGGATCTAATTATGACATATCATGACCCTAATATTGAGGTGAAGGATTCAATATTAATATTAAGTATTTAATTAAGAACAATGGATCATTCCCAAGAAGTTTCTACATTAAATATACAGTGAAATGTATATATTTTTTTGACCAGCTATCCTTTTTGGAATGTTAATATCGTATCCAGAGTATTTTTTTACAAGGATCACAATAGTGTTTTTTGTTTTTCTCATTGATGGAAATTCATGATATATGTGCATTTTATCATGAATATCTGATGCGCTACATTCAATTCAATACCATCTAGATGTTTCTCCCCTTCACTGCGCACTGGATCCAATGGAAAATCCTCTCTCGCTTCCTCCGTACCTGTCATCCTCTCGGTCTTAGCCTCAGATCCCATCTAAAGTTTTTCATCAGGATTCTTGGGTCTTATGTTCGTTATTTCTTAGCCCTTAAAATTAGTTTCCATGCAAATTTTCTTGCCCTTCATCATTTTCTAGTTCTATGAAGGATGCTATACTATGTCTGACTCCTCCTTTGTCCCCCGGTTTCTCCCCATTCACATAGTTGTCCTTAGACATCTTCTCAAAGTCCTCTAAGGATGGCCTTTTATCCTTCTATTTTCCAAAAAATGCCTTCGAAGACACATTACTTATCCACCAAGGGACTCTAGTTTCGTGTTTTGGTCAAGATCATCCTCTGATGTTGTATTTCAAAGCCTACATTGATTCCTGTAATTTGGAAACTCTCTATAGAATTTCCTTGCATAATCTTAAAGCCTTCTATGATATTTTTGATTCAAGGGATGATTTTGTTACATCATGGTCTTAGAGGGTCCGATCGTATGGTAGAATACATTTTCATTTGTTATAATAGTCGTTGGGTTACTTGCAAGTATGGACTACCCATATACAGTAGTGTGGATCAATCTTCTAGGGATCCCTCTGCCTTTTAAGACCCTTGTGTTTCTTCATTCTATCAGAGATGCTTCGGGTTCCTTCTTATGTGTGGATGAGAACACTTCTCGAGTGCTAGAGTACCCAGTTTATAAAATTTGTGTGGAGGTCAACCTGTCCTCCCCTCTTCCAAGCCACTTTTACAATGTGTTTGGTGAAATTTTAGTAAAATACAGTAAATGATTTGATAGTTTTTAAAAGAAAAGAAATGAAAATAAATGATTGTGATTTCTCTCCTTGTGTGTGGATTAATAACACATTAAAATAAAAGAAATGATTTGAATTTCTCTCCATCATGTTTTGTGAGAATTTTTAAAAGAAAAGAAAAGAAACTATTTTTGATGCACATGACACAAATAACCTTTGTCAAAAAATAACACATAAATGCATAATTAAAGGAAATTTTTTCCCAAGATATAAAACTTCCATAGATTTGATTCTCATGGAAACCACACCTTCCAAAATATTTGTCCAATATCAATAATTTATGTTAAATGACACAAATAACCTTTTAAAAAATGTATTTTATTACCTTTTACAATGATAAATCAAAACACCTTAATTTAGATTCTAATCATTTGTTATCATTCATATCACCAAAATTATATAAATATTAAACTACAACCATATAATAATAAAAATTTTAAAATTTTAAAAAATTAATTGAAGATAATTTAAAATATTTATATAATTTATTAGTTCAAAATTATTAATTAAGGGTAATCAAAATTATTAATTCAAAATTATTAATTCAGAATTATTAATTCAAAATAATTATTAATTCAAAATGATTATGAATTCAAAATAATTACTAATTCAAAACATTTTATTAATTCAAAATTTTTAATTCAAAATATTTATTAATTAATTTATTTATAAATTCTTTATATAATCAATTAATTCAAGATAATCAAAATTATTTATAATTAAAATTATCTATAATCAAAATTATTTAAAATCAAAATTATCAATAATAAAATTTATTTACAAATTATTTATGATTATATATATAAACATAATTAGTTATAATAAAAATTATTTATATATAAATTATCAAAATTATTTATGTTTTATTATTATTATTAAAAAAGGTTGGGTCAACCGTCAAATGTCCTCTCACGCATACTACAAGAAAAATGCACAAATGGTCTAGGGACTCGACTCCACGAACAATACCCCCAAACAATATTTTCATGGTTATCTAAATATTTTGTTTTCCCCTACACGAAAATTAATACTATTTTTTCTTCATGAAAGTATTTTGTTTTCCCCATAAAAATATTGTTTGTTTTTATTATTAATAATTAAAATTATTTTCATTTTTATAAATATTAAGGGGGAACAGTGCGACGGTATAAAGAAATATAAAATGAAAATATTATTTTTATATACATATAAGGATAATATTGGAAATTTAAAATACACCTCAATCTTAGGCCCCATTTCTATCCGAATCATCTGAATTTTGGAATGATTCGAAATAGAGGGTTGGAGAGAAACGTTTCTCCCCATTTTTTCCCCCTCATATTTTCTTCCAGTGGATTTTGACTTACCAAATGATGGAAATAAATTTTTGTCACTCCAAATAGTCTATTTTCTACCCTATTCTCTCCTACCAAATAAGGGCTTAAATAATCATGGGAGGATAGTTCCGTAGGTAGAAAAAGATATTACAATCCTCACCAAATCAGTTTTACTCAAAATTTAAAAGTTATGGTCACTCTCTCCAATCTTGTAGGTGGTTCACATATCAAATTTCTATTTTTAAGGGATCTTCCTCTTCTAGTACTTCTAGTTTGAAATCTTAGACGAATCAGGTGCTTCTTATCCCCACCCCCCTCCCATCCTCTTTATAACTCACTCCCCCTAGCCTCTCTAATTCCATTTTCAGTCCACCTCCTGAAGTACTTCTTGGGCATCTCAGTCTTCCCCCCCCAGACTCTCCCTCATGGCCCCTTGGCCATCCTTCACCCAGACCCCTCTTGCTTACCGTACCTCATGATCTTCTAGTTCTCATTTCTCTTCCTTAGTTTATCTTATAAGATTACACCTCTCTGATACTTATCAAGTCATCATCTCCCCTCTTATACAATGGATACTTTTCATCCACCTATCCTACTATCTGCCCTAGTAAGGATAAATCCTCTCTATTTATTCTTTCAGATCCTCTTTCTCATGTTCATTCCCCCCATAACCCCATAAAAACAGAATATATGATGTGTCCAAACTTCCAGATCACTCTAAAGATATTGGCTCTCCATATAATGTATCTCCTTCCTTTTCATATACTATTAGCGTATTGTGTACTACATAAAAACTCTGCCTCTTAGAAATATTAAATAATCCTCATTCTTTTATTAATGATGAGGCTTCCAAATACCTCTAGTCCTCCCATAAATGACGACCTTTATCTTATGGAATGGTCTCGGCCTTGGCATTCGGATTGAAACATTATTTTTTCTCATAAAATTTAAAACATTAAGTCCCATGTGGTTGTTGTTCGGGAACCCAAACATCAACATTAAAAATTGTCTCTCTTTACTTATCTTCTCAAGACTAGGCAGTACATGTATGTTTCCTATCAAAATTAGCATATTTTAATTTTTCGGAATAATAATGTCTCATTTGATTTCACTAATGTCTTGAATTAGTTTGTTACTAAGAAAGTGTGGAAAGTTTGTCAATGTTTTTTTACTAAATTTGTTTATGTGAAGTGTGAGTCTATGTACCATGAGCCCGTGTGGTTAGATCATGCTAATTTTGATCTAGGTGATGTTCTCTGGTTTGTTGGAGGTGATTTCAATGTTATTTTTGGAACTCTCAGAAAATAAAAAAATATTACTTTTAATGAGTAATGAATGTTTGGAATTTATGATGTTTATGGTGCGAATAGGTCTCATTGGAAAAGGATTATCTGGAGATCATTTTATGTTGTGAAATAACCAAAAAGGTATTGATTGCACCCACTTATATTTGTTAAGTTTCTTCCTAATATTCTGTCCATATCTACTTTTTCTGCTACAAAAGTCTCTCATATAGTTATATATTTTTTATAACCATTCTCCTTTTTTGGTTGATTTGTTATCCATATATATCATCAATGACCATTTATTATTTCTTCAATGTGGGATAAGTGACCCCGACATTATCTGGGTGGTGGAATTTTCTTATAGCATGCCGGGTTCGGATAAGCATTGTTTGGGTCTCCATTATAAGATGAGATCACTCAAATGCGATCTCTAGAATTAGGCTGAAAACCACTCCCTAATGAATCATGATTTGGAAGACTTGGCTATGGAGGTGGAGCACATTGACATTCATTTGGAGAATTCATGGGATTAAGATATTTTCAATAAAATATCTAGGCTCAAACATGATCTGATGGATCTACTGTTGGACTAGGAAATATTTTCTCAGGAGTTCTCCTGAGTTAAAATGTTTAAGGATGGAGAAAAAAAATATTCATTATTTTATGCTTGTATTAAGGAGAAACGCCTCACCATCATGCTAAGCATTATTTGTGAGGATGGTGCATACACCTCATACCAAATCTAAGGTGGAGGCAGAGAAGTTGTGTTCTTCCACTATCTTCTTGAAGTTCCTTACACTCAAAGACCCAATGGATATCCTTTTGTCCATGTTGAGATTTTTGGTGATATATCTCATGTGGTTTTGAACACAGATAATTATTTTCTAGAATCAGTCCCAGTGGAACAAGAAATCCATAACCCAATCCTTTCTCTTGACCCTTCTAGCGCACCAAGACAAGATGGACTCCATGCTATCTTAATTTCCTCCTCCTAGGGAATTATCAAAAACATTATTGATGATGCAGTGCAAGATCTGTTTCTTGGAGGAACCATTCCTTGAGTGTAAGGTGATAATTCCTTGGTCCTCATCTCAAAGATAAAAGATGTTTTCTCTATAAAAACTTATTGGCCAATTATCTTATGAAACATTATATACAAGGTCTTGGAATGTATTATCAATAAGAGAATTCCCACTCTCCTCTCTTAGTGGGTTGTAGTTGAGTAACATGGTTTTGTTATGGGAAGAATAATTTAATTAGCGATAGTGGCGGATCAAGAAATGATCTTTAACATCAACCAAAAAGTTCAAGGATTGAAAGTTATCATTAAACTATATATGAAAAAATATTGTGTTTTAATTGAATGGTCCTTTAAAATCAATGACCCCTCATGAATAGTACACTCTAATTAAATGATTTACATTCTATTCAAGTGTTCCAGTTCTCCTTGGATATTAGTGTTGTTTCTAGGAAAGATTTGTGGTCAATTCAAATCTATTTTTGAATTATGGTTGGGTGAACCCCTTTCCCGAAGTTTATTCAACCTCATGAAGAATAATCCCAAAAAAAATCATTCACAAAAGTCTCCATCAAATTTGTTAATCGATGTTTCGCTGCAGACATCATTATCTTGATGTCTCTCATTTTATGTCATTGGATGAATCCATTCGTATCATAAAAGGAAGAAAAAAATTCAATTCAGGGTACTAACAATATTATTGAAGAACATTCTAAATGGAGTGACCAATATATTTATTAAGAAAAAATCAGTGTATTCGTTTCTAATAGATGTTTGGGTAGTATGATATCCTCTATTGAATCCTCCTTATGAATTCTCAAGACCAAATTTCCAATAGATTATCTGGGTGTACCAATATCTTCATAGTGATAGCATATTCATCCCATTGATAATGTTTTTGAAAACATTACCAATCTCATTACAAAATGGAAGAGCTTCCATCTCTCTTTTGGTGGTTGAATCACTATGATCAACCATACTCTCACCTCAATTACCATGAATGGCCTTTCTTCCATCAAAGTTCCCAAAGAAATTATCACTTTCCTTCAAATAATAAACTCATAATTTATCTTCTATTATCATGTTGAGGTTGAGGACCATTAGGTGGCATGGTTGAGGGTGGCTAGACCTACAAATGAATGTGGCTTTTAAGATGGTCAATATTTATGTCTCTATACAATCCATGCATTCCCAACTCGCATGGGAGGATATTGAAAATCATTCTCTTTGAGGAATACATTCTAGTACCCAAAATTTCCTCGATATATAGAAACAACATGGTTTACCATGTCCCATTTGGCATAAGATTTTTAGCTTCATTCCGAGTATAGAGCCCCAGATACGGTGGATTATTGGCAGTGGTGGCCTTCTGTACTAGCATGATAACTGGGCATGATCAATTTTTTTCCCAATTTCCCAATTCTAGTTAATTCCTTTAGAAAAGAATTCATGTACACTGAGTTCATCTATACTACCATCATCCCTGAAAAACATGTCATTTTTTTTACTATATTGAATTATCTTCAGATCAAGTACATTGTGTTTTTCTGGTTTTTTATCAGGTAAATTCTCATCCTAAGTAGCTCAAAATCTACTACATTCATCAGCTAAATAAAATTCTTGGGGAGACTGCCTTTGGTCCAAAAATACTCCAATGAAATTGAACATTATTATTTGTTGGGTGAGTCATAATGTAGTGCCCAGTTAAGTTAACATCAATAATTTGTGTACACAATTGGCATCCAAACATGGTTGATGATTAGTTCCTTGAATGGAATCATTATGTCACCTATTCATTGATATAAAATGGGCTAAAAAGGATTGGCTTTACTTTGGAACCTTCATAGGATTCTAGGAACTATCTCTTACTAGAAACTATTTCTTGAAACAATGGTTTCATGGGTCGGGTAGTAATTATGCTTAACAGAAAGAAAGAGATCTCATATATTCAGTGGGATTCTAGATGATTTGGAAATCCATAAATAAGTAAAGGTTTTATGGCTCAAAAATCTCTTTTTTGGATATCATATTTAGAATAAAGATTCTTCTTTTGGAGTTAGTGAATATACTAAATCATTTGAATAATTAACCCTCACTCGAATTTATAATTCGTTCAAGAAGGTCTTTATCTCAATATCATTAGCAACCCCTTGTCCATTGGATCAACTGAAATCCTACTATATCGGGATTCAAATTTAATATTGGTGGGTCATACAATATAGGAATGATGAGGGATGGAGGCCTAGTTCATGATTATAGGGGTTAACATATATTTTCTTTCTTGGCCTCATATGGGATGGGTGACTCTTTACAGACAGAGGCTAATGCTATACACTCATGTCCTCAAGATTATAGTATAATAAGCATTTATCTTATGAATGTAGAAACTGATTCTTAAGTTCTATTTAATGAGATAAAAGGAAACAAATACTTACTATGGAGTATAACTTATCATGTTCACAAATTCATAATAATGACATGAGGAAATGTTATTTTTTCTCAAACCTATTGAGAGGCGAACAAAGAAGACGATTTATTTTCCTCTAGAGCTTCTCAACAAAACATGCTTTATTTTTTTCCAATCCTATATACTTTATACAATATTTTTCATTAAAAATTATAATTTTAGGTTAGGTCCATTCATATAAATTTACACTGACATGTCAGTGGGTTTACATGTTATCCCATTAGATCAAAGATGAGCTTTTAACATTCATCAAAATTATAGCCAGACTCAGATTTAAGCCTGTGAGTAGTCTATCCTATGATTTTTTTCATTTAGAACATGATTATTTCCTTTTTATGCCATCATAAATATTACATGAGATGATGCAAGAATTAATATTCTCTCAACGATTCTTTACTGGTATTGGTTGGGTGAATTCCCTCTTTCGGGCTAGTATGGGTGAGCTCCCTTATTTTAGAGTGAGTTTAGTATCATTCTGGCCCCATGAGGGTTTAATATGGAATCTTTCCGAGAGTATCAAACACCAAACCCCTTTGTATATTAGATCAATCATCCCCCTTATATTCATGATTTAATCCTCATTATATTTCTTCTCCCTAGACAGGGTTATATAATTTTCCATGACCGACACTACATGGGTTACTATCCCCTGTCTAGTAGAATAAATTCAGTATGGTAAGGTGTTTCCCCAATTAACCCATTGTGGGACCCCATATATGTGTATTTTTATCTTTTATGAGTTACAAAAAGTTATTTTTGGTGTAATGTACCAATGATCATGACCTCTCCTTTGGGCGTCATTAGTTGCATCTATACTCGATGATTGAGTTCTACCAGAATCGAGTGTGACCTTGAATAC
The DNA here is from genome assembly GCA_963277665.1 of Viscum album. NCBI lineage: Eukaryota > Viridiplantae > Streptophyta > Magnoliopsida > Santalales > Viscaceae > Viscum > Viscum album. The sequence goes on along the minus strand of OY728130.1, from coordinate 378,001,874 downwards.
AAGAGTGCAATATTAGGCTATTTGTTTGGTTGAGACATCTAAATATGAGTGTATAACTTGGGAAAATCTATATCATGGTTTTTATTATATGATTCTTTTTGTTATCTAGACTAAACAGTCTTCATGGTTATGATTTTACCCTTATATTGATGTTTTATGTTAGGTTATTTCGGGGTGACATACTTAGTGTTGTTATATTTACCAATTTTTGGGCTCTTCCCACATTTTTCATGTCATAGAACAATGAAATAACTTTAAATGGAGTCTCCAGAGGTCTAAGACCATGTGGATCATAGAAATCTATATAGACCATGGTTCTTACCAAGGGTTTCATTTGACAATAGTTCCCTCTTACCGAGCAGGTTGGACTCCTTGGTATTTTTTTGTGGTATTTTATTTTTACCTAAATATTTACAATAAATTTTTTGTTCTATTATGTGGGATGGATTTTATTCATGCAATTACAATATGATTTTTCAATATATTTCTGCATTATAGTGGTGTTTTTAGATATTTGTGTTTGTACAGATACAGTTTTTTAATATCTCCCACATGTGTGATATGCTTACTATCAATGGTTACTAGCCCCTAGCCTATTAAATGTGGGTTTGGGGGTTTTCACTCAACTACCACTAGACAAGTGGTCCCCAGTGTGTTTTATCATGATACAATGGTATTAAAGGAGTCATTTCTAACATAGGTCCAAATCCAGTTAGATTGGTTTGGGTTTTATATCCATAATTTTTAAATGTTTAGATTTTATCTTCCATGCTAGGGTTCCCAGTGTTGGTGTAATTATTGACATATCCATTCACAAATACTGTAATGACCTACTTTTATACACGGTACATGTAAGCACTGGTTTCATGGAAAAACATTATTCTATCTATTATATATGAATGGGTTTTCGATTCCATATTATTTTTGGGTAAGCTCCCTAGATATACTACTTGAACAAGGTATGTCTTGATAACAATCTAGATGTATTCATAATTAAATCCTTCAATTATTTAAGATAGTGTCATGATGATTCCTAGTTGAGTGATGAGGCTTCAGTTCTGTGTCCCAATCATGAGGTATTTTCTCTAGGTGGGAATAAAGTAGTGTTACCACCTATTAATATGTGATTATGTAATTCTGTGGATATGATGGATGAACAATCACAATATAGGTACTTGAAGGATCAATAAGGTTTGGAAAATGATACTTATAGTTTATTCATATGTTGTGAACTTTTTTGATTGGGATCTATGAGTTTTATTGGTGAACCTGACCCTCAAGCTGTGCGGGATAGGCTGAGGGGGTGGTCTGGATTCAGCAACTTGTGTGGTTAATCATATGTTCGTGCTTGCAACCAGTTTTATTTGGGGATTAGTATTTTTTATATTGGTACTAAGAATTTGTGAACCTATCTTATGTGTGATTCAAAATCATTAGAGAACATGTTTATCCAAGATTCATTATGAACCAGAACACCTTCTCAGATGGTAGAGGATTTGGACAAGCTTGTTTTGTGACTATCCCACATGGTTAGAACCCCAACCTGAGAGTTCTCCTTGTGGTGAGACATCTCTAGGGTGATGTATGGAAATGGTAGGGACCTGGGATTATGACGTTTTATGTGAATTAAAACACATAAATAAGAGGGACACTTACCCCACCGAGATGTGTTCTTATTATGTGATCTAAAACCGTGTAAGTAAGCCACTGCTATCTAAATAAGATAGTTTGATGTGTGGTAGATGATTTCCTTTGACATGTATATATAAGTTAATTTTTTTTGTGTTATGGTGTTGGAGAAATCCCTAGTTTAGGTGAACAATAATGAAAGGTAAAGGATAACTTTAGGTGGTGGGCAATTTTGATTACAAACTAAGTGTGGGGTTCGAGTTATGACAAGTGTCTTTAATAAGAAAGATACAATTATATGGTAGATTCATGAACCGCATTTTCCTAAATGTATCCCCTATTTGAGGCCCAGTGATATTAGTGGGGCCTTTTAGCTCAAATATTGGGTTTGGAGGCTCATACATAGATGATTGTTGATCACACACTTTTACTAACTATGTGACAAAAATCTAGGATGAGAGATCTTAATGTGTAATATATCCGTAATGGTGGTGAGACCCTTGGATTTGTTTCTTATTATGGATCTGTTTCCTACTATCCATGCCTATAATTACTATTACCTATGGTTTTTTGAGTTCCCACATTAGTGGGACGTATTTTTCCATGTTTAGTGAGATGGATTCCTTTTGAGTATAGGATGTGATCATTTATAGGAGTATACAAAAACTCTAATATTGGTGTTGTAGGAACCTTAGAGAAGTGGATGCTATGAGTTTTCAATTTCATATGGTGTTGGAGGATTTTTAGGATGTCTTCCTTGAGTTTGTTCCAGGCTTACCTTTATATTGAGAGTTTTGTGTCTGCATAGAACTACTCTTGTGGACGGACCCAAATTTTAGATGGCATATTGGATGGACCCAAAGAGGTGTAATATCTAGAAGTCTCTTTTGATGGATCTATAGTGAAAGAGCTTCATAAAACCCAATGTGTTTTTTTGGGTAGTCAAATGTTTTTCACCAAAGGGGATGATGATAGTTTGAGTTATGTGTGTATTGAAATCAACTGAATCACATGATAGTCATAGAGTAGTATCCACCATATATAATTGGTGACTTATTCTTCCAATGGTTAGAGGAATATTGGTTCTCAGAGTTTTACATTAGTAATGTTTATCACCATCTATGGGTTCAAAAGGCGGTTATGTTGTAGGTGTAATTTTAAAGACACTACAATTTCACTATTTACATGGTGATACCCTTTAGTCTATTGAATGATCTAACAGTGTTTTAGGACATATAAAACAGATCGTTATATATTCTTGGACTATTATTTGTTAGCCTCATTTAGTTATATACTTATGTACTCTACCTTAGGTGGGAGAATGCGATACAATTTATGATGGATTGAAACAAACCTTGAGAGTGCAATATTTATGGGGAAATATTTTGGGGTCAATTATGGATTTAGGAGATCCATTTATTAGGATATATATTCTTAGGTATGAGGGTGATATTATACCATGATAACCCACCAAAGGGAATTTCCATGTCATCAGATACTCACAGTGAAGTTTTATGTTCGATGTTATTGAGTGAGGTAACAGACCAGTTAACCTCTTGTAGATTTCCCATTAGGGTTAAGATGGTGTTATGTATCTCCGGTAATTTTTTTTACCCGTCAACTTATTAATCGATCTAGGGATCCACATAATTGAGATATTGATGTTAAAATCAATGGGGATATCTTGAATGACATGATATCCACATAACATGTTTTTGATGGATCTTATGAAGGTGGGGAGAGTTTCATCCTTGTATAAGGTTATATGATGACATATTTCATGAAATTATAAGGGTTATAAGGAGGTTTCATTACTTATAAATACTTCCATGAGAGGTGAATATGTATCTGGATCCCTTCGCATCAGATTAAGTAGACAAGGATATTATATCATGTTGCTTAGTTTAACTCTTATTATCTTACATACCTATAGGTGGAAGATGATGTGCCTAGATATAAGAGAAAATGGGATGGTATCTTTTGGTTTCTTATGATGGGGATTCCATATTCAGTAAGGGGTCAGAAAACTATCTAATTCATTATAAGCTTACATTCCATGTTTGTCCACTTCTTAACCATTCTAGAGCATCGATTAGGGGAGAGTTTGGGATTTCTATGCATGCAAGAGGTTGTCTGACATCATGGAATTACCTCGAAAATCCTTAAGAACATGATTCTTATTTCACATCATTATTATGGCCAGAATGAAAGTGGACATTGGGGATCAAATGTTGTAGTGTATAGTGTTTCTACCAAAGATAGATGACCAGGTTCAATGGTCCATTCAGCTTTTTAAGAACATGCTTCATCTTTGCTTGTTAGTTTTGGCCATATCATGAAGGGTCGCGTCCTATCGACTGTTTTTGTGTATCATACTAGTTACCAATTCACTATTGATGTAGAACAAATTTTTATCATGTATGAGAGACCCTACAGGTCACTACTACCTTATTCAGAGCTAGTGAGAGACTGTTTTTGTGGGACCCGAGTTGGTGCGAGTGGTGGTTGTAAAAGGTGTAGATCATCCATGGGTAGATGAGGAGTTTTAAAAGTCATAGAGATTATGTTACAGACCTATGATATAATTTTTTATAGTTTTTAGTGGATATCGTATGTTACAATAGATCTAACATCATCAAATATTTCATAGTTTTGGCCAAGGTGGAAGGCTTTATACATTGTTTTCAACCATTTTCCTATTTACTCTAGTGGGTTATCAATGTGTCATACCACATGAACATATGAACTTAGTTATAATAGGTGCTTCTCATTTTCAATATGTCACAGATAAGGAGATATATACATGACCCATTCCATGATGTCATCCATGATGAGATAGATAGTGAGGTTGGAGTTCCTTTTTTCAATGATTTCAAGGATCCTAGTTCTTTTTTCAAACCAAAAGGACAATACCCTTTGTTGGAAAGTATTTCCCCTTGGGTTTGTGATTATTTATAGAATGAGAAATTTAAGGAGGACATGTTTGATTAGAAAACCTAGTTGAGATCTCGTTTTCCTCAGTTGTAAGTAGGTTTTCACTTCTTCAGATGAAAATCCTTAAAGGTGGGGGGAGTGTGATGAATTGTTTCAATATATGACATTGGATTATTCTATTGAATATTTTTAGAGATAGTCGCGGTGATGGTACAAGATTTTAAGGCTTGTGTATATCGATAATTATATAATACACATTATAAATTATATTTTATCATGCATGTTCCATTCTAATAAAAACTTGTAATAACACTTGAAAAGAGTCTTGTATTTGAAATTTTAGGCTTCTATTGAGTTTAGAATGTGGTTTTTACCCTAGGTTCAACATAACATTGGTTAACATTGGACTTACGTTTGAGGCGGCCTTTGGTGGGTATGTTATGTTAATTGATTAATTTAATTAACTAATTTATTTCATAACCCTAAAACCTAATAATACTATATAAATAATTAATTGTGATGTTTTTCATAGGTTATACACATATCCCTAGTAGAATAAGACATGAGGAGAAATGTTTCTTTATTGGTGCATCAATATTGGACAATGATGAAAAACTGATGGAGGTGAATAGTTATATGGACATTGAATGTAGTATATAATATTCTCCAAAACTAGAGGATACACTCTTCACCAATGATCATTCAATAATTAAGGTATGATGTTTTTTTGGTTGATTCATCTTGTATTTTATATGGATATTAAAATAGATTAATTCCACTAACAGGAATTGATTTTCGCATAAACATTTGATGCATGGTTGATTGATCTGATTGTTATTTATTGGTTTTCATTCATTGTTATAATAGAAATGAATTGAGTCTATCCCAGACAGTGACCAAGTATATTTCCATAATTTTTAGTACAACTATTTTATTCCAATTCTCTTCACCCATTCATCTGTGATATTTATTAAGGACAGTAATTGAAAAAATACCTAATAATAAATCATTTCCAACTGATCACTCACAAGAAATTTTGATACCACATATCCAAGTTTCAGATTGATTATAGGGGTGATTTGTAACCATAAATACTATAGTTTGAGACTGGATTGTTGTTCTTCATGGTTGGTTAGATTCAAGTTGATGAGATGACTTGACAAGGGTTTTTAATGCGAATCAAACTGTCAGAATCGTATGATCCTTGATGGATGTGTTACATGGAAAAAATAGTGGCTACGGTCCTGGACATTAGTTGTTCTAGTGGTGTATGGTGGTGTACTCTTTATGTGATGATCATTGGTAAGTGGGGTTGTTCCATTTCTGTGTGATTTTATGGTGTATGGGGTGAGTGAGAAAGGAAATAATAATAATAATTATATTATTATTATTATTACAAACAGAGCTAAATATGATGTATCTTATCCATATGGTGTCAAATTGATGAACCATCTATGATAACGTGATCCTAATTTGTGGCGGACTTTTCAAGACCAATGTCATGTATTTATTTTGGACTTGTTTATTAATCCCACAAAGCACCATTCACAGATGATGTCATGAAATGTGTATTGTTTCACCAGCTATCCATTTTTAAAAATTAAAAATCTTATCCTGAGTAATTTATTATGAGGATAATATTGTAATGATATGTTCTTACATTCATGGAAATTTTCATTTATATATCGGTAGATTTACGTGTTTTCCCATTAGACCTATAATGATCCTTGTGTGTTCATTAGACTTTTGGCCAAACATGGATTTAGGTATATTTGTAATATATTTAAATTATTTTTACATATATATCATGATTATGGAATTCATTTTGTAATAACAAATATGTTTTGAGGTGATTCAAGATGAGTTTTTTATTTAGTGATTCTTAAATAGTTTTTTGGGTGTGTTCCCTCTCTAATTCTGGTATGGGTGAGTTCCCTTGTTCTAGACTGTGATTATTCTTAGTCCTCTCTCATGAGGTTTTTGTATGATATTTTCTCTAATTTATTAGTCATTAAACCCCTAAGTGGATTAGATAATATATCCATATGGGGGTATCTAAGAAATCATCATTCTCCTTCTAACCCTATGTGATGTTGAAGGAATTTATGGGTCTAACAGTACCTGTTTGGCAGTCCCCTATATAGCAGGATAAATCTAGCAGGTTAAGGGTTTTCCCCCATGAGTCCTGAGTGTGACCCTCTATCTGTTTATCTTTATCTTATGAGTTCTAACATTTTATTCTTAATGTATATGTCAGATGAGAATTCCCTCCTAGATAATCACCATTAGTTTAATATAGACATGAGGAGTGAGTTCTCCTAGAATTTTTCATGAACTTGAATCCATGAATACAATCATATGTTGTTTGTATGTATGATATATCTATGGATGAATATCAATCTTGAGAATATCTATATAAATATTTTTATTGTGTTATTATCTCACTTATTACAATTGACAAGTCCATATGGTTCTGAGATAACCCTTATCTTGATGTTGTACATTTTTTTACTCCAATGTACCCTACTAGGTATTTAAATAATCACTTATACATGAGATCTTCCCATAAATGTTATGTTATATTCATACTATTAACATTTTTTGGACTCCTAGGATGACCAGGACTAGGCGGAGAATAGTGATCTTGACAAATTGAGGTTCTTATTCGGTGTTTCATTTGACAGCATTCACCTACTTCTAAATAGGTTAAACTCTTTTGCAATTTTCGAGGTCTTTTATCTGGGCCTAATGATATATAATAAATTTTTTATACTTTGATGTGGGATAGATTTCATTAATGACTTTATAGTATGGTATATTTATCATTCTGTATTGTACTTTTGTTTGGATATGATTAGGTGTGTACATGTACATTAGGCTAATTCCTTTCATGTTTGTGTTATGCCAAATCAGTGTAGGTCATAACCCCTATCCTATTATAAGTTGTCATGGGGTTGTCTCACTCAGTTGATTCCTACTAGATAGGACTAATGGTCGGGGTAATGAAAATGTTAAGATCTTTTATAATTGATTGATTGTTTTAATTAAATAGGTTGATGAAGATTTAGGTTAATAAATATAGGAAATGAAATGAATTATTTTTCAAGACTGTATCAAAACACTGAATAATAATATTTTTATAAGGATTTTTTTGAAGGGAATATTTAAAGACATGTTGATGATATTGTGTTATTAAATCTAATGTGTGTTAATTGAAGTTTTTAAGAAATATATATTAAATAATGAAGAAAATCAATAGACATAGTTATTTATGATATTTGAAATTTGAGTTTAATGAGTTCCCTTACTGTTGTTATTTTGAGGAATGGGTGATTTTTGTTGAAAAAATTAAATATTTGGGTGGTTTTGTAAATATAAAAAACCATTGTTCATTGTTGATATCAGTAATGTTTTTAAAAATATTTTGAAAAATAAGTATTTGAAATTATTTTTGAAAATTAATACCTTGTTTCATATTAGTTAAATTTGGTTTTATGTTGGAATAACATGAGGTTTTTTTATTTATACCTTTTTGGAATGAACATCATTGAGGTTATTTAATGTTCCAGGGTATTAATTGAATCACTATGTGATGAAAATAACTCAAAGGAGATTCATAAATGTTTTGAGTATAATTTTTTCGTAATAAAGATTTGTTAGGATACTTTAAAAGCAAGGGAAAAAATAACTTTTATGAGTTAACATTTTCTTCCATATCATATTATAATTATTTTAACATTTTAATGTCATTAACTTTGTTATTAATCATCTAGAGTATTTTGGGTGGGGATTGTGTATAAAATAAATATAATAGAGAGTTATTCTATGTTTTGTGATGTTTTATTTATGGTTTTTTTAAATGTGGTAACGTAAGGATAAATGGGGTAGATGTTTGAAATTTTTTTTTATTGAAATGTCTATTAAAGAGACCCCATATAAGAGATTTAGTCTGAGATATGTTCAATAAATTAATTTGTTAAAGAATTAAAATTAGATTAAAGATAATCATATATTAATATTTTTTTAGGATTAGATATTTTATTATGTTGATCATTTGATGAATTTATTGTGATATATTTTTTTAATACAAAGTGTGTTTGAAGAATAAAAATTGATTAAAGTGACTGAAGATGTCAAATATAAGGGAGTTATTTTAGTGTGATGGAAAATATTTTCCTGAAAAATATGGGATTTAATGGTATGATTACATCATATAAATTTATCTTAAATTAATTAGAAATTTTTTGAAAATGGGAAATGGTTACATAATGGTGTGCAATTAAGTGATTGCTTTAAGTGACTAAAAATGGGAATTTTGATGTGAAAAAAAGTGTGATAGAAATTATGTGTAAAAACATGGATATAAATTTGATATTAATGTTCCATGAATGTAGATTTTGTGAAGTTTTCTTAATATATATGTGGTTTGATTAATCATTTAATATTGATTTTTTTCAAATATAATGTGATTCATGATATGTTTTTCACTAAACTCTTTATATTGTAAAATTGGCCTGATGTTGGTCACTACTCGCAGCCATGAAGGGATGATATGTGGTTGTATTTGAGAGGGACCAATAATATGATATACTATTTAATGCTGAGGTCAGGATTAAGTATACCTAGATATATGTGATATCATAGGGATGAATTTTCCTTGAGATTTTCAGATGTTATAATCCATGAAATTGGGTGATACTAAAAAAAATGTGATAAGACATGATCTTGGGATCATTTTTCCACTTATACCAACATTGACTAAACAATATATGATTTTTTTTCATATCACATGGTTTCACCTAAAATATATATGTGTTACAAAAATGATAATTGTTAAATCATATAATGATTTACACTATTTATATATGATCAAAATTAACTATTTTTTATGTCATGGGTTATAGTGGTTTTAACTAAGGATTTTATTCTCAGTCTCTAAAAATAAATACATCATGGGTGAATAGATTATATGCATGTAACCGCAGGAAAATGATGGTGTCCAACATAACAATAGATTTTATATCAAGTGAAATATTGGAGTTTTGTCTTATTATACTTGTGTGAAATGGTTTAACGCCCTTTTGTTTATTTGTATTTCTACTTTTGTAAACTTTTTTGGTACTTGATTTTTATCCTAGGGTCATGTTTATTCATGTGACACATGTGGGAAATTAGTGTATATTTTTATAGTATTTAAAATATATTATTACTCAATTTTCACATTTATTATTTTAGAAATTTTAATCATATTTATTTGATATAATGAGCTGATAAAGGGTAAATCACTCCCCATGTGATACCCTAAAATACTAAAAGTTAGTCACTGAACTATGATGATATGTTCATACACTTAAATCCATTTGATATTTAACAATATGGGTATGGTCGTTCCTTGGTGGGATATTAAATCCACCATAATCTCAGGGGATGACAATTGGGCCGGTGATATCTATATACAATATTGGAGGCATTGTCCCAAATAAACATGTTTCTTACTCTATAAGAAATCCCTTGAATAAATCATTATATATAAACCCCAAAATACATGAAATTTAAAAACCGATGAATTAAAAATAACATTAATATGATATGTTATGTAAAACCATAAACACCCAATGTATGATTCCCACTCTAAACAAATAGTATAAAAACTTACAATAAATGTTATACCAAGTGTGTTGACATGAACATAAACTATAAAAATCCACCACCTATCTACCACCATCATAAAACACCTCCCAATTTATCATTATTATATATATGAATAAATAAGAAAACATGTTCAATAACTCATAAAAGGGGGAGAAATAATAATCAGAATGGCCATCCCAAGAAATTATCTAAACCCCATTTAAAATTTAAAAAAATGGAAAACAATAATAAGAAGATTGTAAGCCAAATAAAAAAACAACACAAACTATATCAAAATTCATACAAATTTAAGTTCCCCATTTCTCAACATAATTATACTCACTAAAAATAATTTATATAATATAAACCATGTAATATCATAATAAAATAGGTCTCCATGTAATACATATTAAGAGAGTCAACCAAATGACAATGAACTAAACTATATGCCTCAACCCAAAACATAATTACATGGGTAGGAGTATATGTCCCAAAACACTAGCCATTTAGTGATTTATAACAATTAATCTCCCTCAATGGTTTTTCTAATTCACCCGATACATGTCTGTATAGTAATTTCCTAATAGGAAACACCCTCGTTGTTCTCTCTCAATGACACCCATAAGAATAGAAACAACACCCCAAAATTTGAAATATGATAAAATAATTATATGATGATATACATTTTAAATGTTTCCATATGAATTGAGTACCTAAGAAAAGTATAACTAATATAATGATAAAGTATAATTACTATTACTATTTTTAATCGAACCATGATCATTGGGTAAAAATGTAAATTAATTACCCTTGTGTATCATCTTAAATAAAGTCAGATCATCATAAATCATGTCATATGAATTGATCATGGTAAATTTTAATCAAAAAACATACTACTTAACCTAAATTATTTCCTTGAATCATTTACAGTTTCAAGGTCATATCCAAGAGTTGTTGATGAATCTATATCATAATTTGATAAGTATGTATCATTATGAAAATAAATTCACAAGCCAAGACTATAAATTCACAATTTCACCCAGAGTGGATACCAACATATTTATAATAATTACACATCTATACTAAATGAAGTCAGAAACATCAATGAAAAAATTATGTATACTTATACATCAACATGGGAAAATAAATTTTTCTAAAGTAAAATAGTTAATATTTCCACAAAAATTAAATAAAATGCCCCAAAAAAATTATTATGTATTTGAAGAAAAAGGATAACAACGCACCTTTTAGAGTCTTATTTATACCTCTAACATTTATATTCTCACCCTCTCTTCTATTATCCAATCAGGGGTTCCATATGTGTTATATTTTATTTATAAGTATGAATATATTTCCATAAATTTCACATCATTCATAATTCATTGAAAATTTTCTCTAAATAATTCAACTCATGTATGGAAATAACTCATAAACACAAAAAACAAAAACGTACAATTATTTATTACATTAAGGAAGTATTTTACTATATAAAAATAATAAACTTTTATATATTACAAGAAATATATATGGAACATTATTATATAATAATAATATGAATATAACAACAATAAAATAAAAATACATCATTCTTGAAATAATCTTCCTAACAGTCTCCCATGTGAATCATACTACTAATTATAACCGTAGAACTAAAACAAAATAGATGAAATATGATAAATATTTTGAGTAATAAAAAATTGAATATGGTGAATGATTTTTAAAGATGAATATAAGTTTCTATAAATAAATTCGAAAGGGTAATGTGTCATTATATGGTTGTTAGATCTATGGCCACTAGATATATATCCATTGGTTGTTCATAGTTGATGTGTATATCAAAGTTGGAATTTAAACCTTATCTAGATGTTACTAATTTATTATATAAAATATATTTTACATATAATAAAAAATTATAAAATAAAATTAAAATATAAAAATTCACTGGTATAAATATATTATATTCTAAACATTGTGTTTTATAAATATAATTCATTTTTTAATAAATTAAATTTATTAGGTTAAAATAGTGTTTTCATAAAATTTATCATTTATATATTTAGAAAAAATAAATTAACATTAATATTGAGACTAGTAATTGGTAACAAAAAATAAAAAATTCTTTTATGTTTAAAAGGTTATTTTTTTGAAAAAAATATATTTTATTTTTTTCTATATTATATATTGTTATTTAAATGTTTAAATTCATAATTTTATAGTTTAAATACGATAATTTGGATTCGATAATATGAAATCAGGATATTAATATTTCGTAAGTCAGTATATATTATATTTTTTATAAAAAATAACTATGATGATAAATAATTATATAAGGTTAAATAAGAAAAAGTAATGTAATTAATGCATAATATTAATTTTATAGAATTATATTTATATTTTTATATTCTATAAAAATTTAATTGTGGAATTAAAATCACTATTACAATAACTGTTCTCTCATTTAACCCACATAACTCCCATTTTGTTTTTAATTTTTCTTTTGTTGACCTCATGTTATTAAATAAATGTCCCTTATTTTCATCTATAATAAGGACCTCCCAATACCCATTCTTAACAATTTATTTTTCAACCCATTATCTACCAACATTAATTTTCCTAGAATCCATTTTAATTTTATATATCCTTGATTAATAAAAATAATTCCCAATGAATTCAAAATAAATAATTTCACTAACTAATGAAGTAATCTCTTGAAAATTAGGTAATACATTCTTCATTTTATAGTTTTTATCTCCATCCTATATCTCTAAATAATTATAATTTATCACCATAAAAAAATTAAAGTTACGTGAATGTAATTTTTTAATACGACTAAAATAATGAAAATTTTAATGGCCTATAATCATTCTTTCATTAAAATATGATAATGTTTTGGATTGTTTAACAACCTAAGTGAATTATGATACTATATTTTCTTCATCATAGTTTTGGAGGGCTAAAAATCAATAAAAATGGATATTTTTTGTACAGAATATAAATTTAATTTTGTAGTGTGGCTTATAAATAGTAAATATCCAATCAATCATCCTTGTTATGTAAATTTCATAATGTTGGTAAAACTACCCAAAATTATTTAGTTAAGACTTTCTTCATGTGAAACATACCTATAACATTCATGTAATTAAAATTTTAATTTTTTAAAAAATTATGAGATTATGATTCTTTGTCAATAAATATTTTATATATGATGAAATTATGAAGAAATAATTATGAACAAGACCATAATATAGAAACAAGCTAGGAATATTTCGAATTACTGACAAGAGATGATCAAAAAAACAATATCTAACTAATATATAAGAAATAAATTTATTTAAGTAGATAATATTAAATTAAATAGATGTAATTTTGTTTCTAAAGTTTATAATTATATACAGGGTCTTAAAGAACATCTAAGAGAACCCAATGCCATGTTAAGGGGTTTTTCCAAATTATCATAGTTTTGGGTTCAAATTCATTTTTCATAACCATTATTATTTAATTTATTATATTATACCCTAGTGGAGTGTATTATTGTATTTACCATCAAATTTTTATGTTTTACATTTCCTCCCCAATACTTTATTTGATATATCCTTCATATCTTACAAATTATGACGTTTGTATGGTTTTCTTTATAAATCACTCATATTCAGGTTTAATACATCTTTAATGATTGTGTATTAACATTCCATTTAAATATACATATTCTTTACCATATACTAATTTGGTTTTTGTAAATATATATCACAATTCCTATTTTATTTATTCATATGTTACCTATTATTATGTTTGCAATGGGAAATTTTATTGACCTTTCTCTAGGATTGATCTTTCTCTTACATATCGATGATCTTTAACATATAATTATATAATTTTTTTAAAAATAATTTTATTACAATATTGAAAATTTCAATACATTCCCTTAACTATTTTTTATTTATTTATATTTATTTTATAAATATTTTATATTCTGTTAAAATTATAACGGAATTTATTCTAAGCTTTTATACAATTTCCAATCTTTCCAGTCAAGATTTCGTTTTCAAAAATATTCATTATATTATACATTATAATAAATTTTCATCCTAAAACTATATTATCATAACAAAATTTTATTACATTTATGTTTTTCTAGATTCATTTTAATTACTTTTCATTATTTCAACATTGCATAAAAACTATTTGATTGTTTTCTAAGAATTATACAATTTCATATATTTTTAAAAAAATTAATTTATGTTTACGCTACATACTACTTATCTCTATGAAAATTACTTTCATTTTTTCTCAAAAGTTTTTACTATGTGGAAATAATTTCATGGTTCATTATAAAAGTACATTTATATCTATAGTGGTGTAGAAATCATATATATATGATAGGATTAATCGATAAATGTTTTTTCGTACATCATCATCAATTATGATATTATTTCTATGAATACCTTTCTATCATGAATAACCTATAATTCCTACTTTAAAATTAATTTTATTTACCAAAATATTCATACTAATTAGTTTACTATGAAAAACTACTAATAAGACTTCATGTCCCTTTATTATATACATTTTCATTACCCTGTGCTTCACAGTTCTAATTAAAGAGTTTTGACATAGATAATCACACCATTCGATAGATTCAGGGTTTATAATAGTGGTATCATTTACTTTATCTCTTTAGAAGATTTTTGAAACCATATATATTTCTTCCCATAACATATTTTACTTTCATGTATAAATCATGGTATAATTTTTATGTATATAGGATTGTTTTTATATTCAAAGGATGCATATATATTTAAGGATATTTTTTATATAATGGGTTGGTCTATAATTAAATAAAACACAAATTTATTTTCTAAAACTTTATATATCATATGATCATTATGTTATATACATAACGTGGTTTGATATGTCTACTATTCTTTTAATTTACATAATGTATTAATCTTTTTTCAAAATATTATGAATAAAAATGAAATGATTTTCCATGTCCACTATGTTATTCTTGAACATGATACAATTATATTTATCTACTAGAATGTAATAGTCATAGTAGTCATCCTTGACTTATGATATCCATTGATTATGTATATTCAATATTCCTATTTTAAGTAAATATGATTCATGATTATTACTTTATGATTTAACATTATAAAACAATGATATATGTTATTTTATGACCATCCTTTTATGATTACATGTTTCAATTCTAGGATATATGTTTATGTTGTCATGCCTCATGATCACTTATTATGATTATATATTCTTATTCTGTTAATAATTTTATTTATCTCATTATTATGTCTCCCAACATTTTTATCTAGGGATAAATTCTCTATATATCATTTATAATATTTTACACCTTATTGATCATTGAGATCACTCATTTCTTATAATTCTCTATTTACCCAGGTATTGAAGAAGAATTGTATAAATTATATGTGAATTGTAGGGAATAAACTAATTATATTTTTTTGGATGAAATGTAGAATATATTTCCGTGATAAGATAAAATATATAACTGATCTCTATATAAACTAAAACTATAGGTTATGGAAATGGGGTTTAATTAAGATTTGTTATGTATAATATAATATTATTATTTAAAATAAATATATTATATGCTTGGTTAGCCTAAATTTGGAACCCTCATTATCCACCACACACACCTCTATGAATACTATAACACCCCAATCTTCCACGATACACTTCTCGTTGAATAATACAGTAGCATGTGTTGTACGCAACTTCAAGTTCTAACACACACCACAACTAATAAAACTAACCGTTATGAATAGTAATACCAAAATTTTGAAATTTTATACATTTTATCATTCAACAGGGACTTCATTTTTGGATTTGGAATATCGAAATTAGCCTAGGGTGAAATTTTGGTACTTTTCAGAAAACTTTCATATTTTGATTAATAGTGAAAATTACTAAATTGTAATTAAAAACAACTTTTTTAATAAAAATAATTAATAGTGATAAATTATGAATTTTAGTGGTTTCAAATTATATTTAGAATATATTTTTACCATTTAATACAATGTTGGTTATTGGACATAATTTCACAATGAAACCACACATAAACAAGTATCAATCTTTTGATAGTTATTATATCTTAAAAACACGCTTTTTGTTTTGACAGAAGGAATTAATTTTAAATTAATTTCTACCTATTTTGTGTTTTGAATTTATAAAAATGGATTCCATATTTGGAATCAGGATGTCCAAATTTTTTAAATAGGTAAATTTTATTTTTAGACATTTTGAATAATTATTTCGGTAAATATTTTATTTAACGTGGTTAAAGGGTAAATCCGGTAAATAAGGGAAACCAAATAATATTATAATAATACTAAATTACCCTAAAATGTATCCTAACCCTAATGGTCGATACATTTCCGACCAATGGAATCTTTTGGTCTATTTTGGGACCTCATGGATCCACTTGTAAGTGATAATGACAATTTATATTAATTATGTTTAAATAAATACAAAAATGACAAAAGCATATATCTTTTAGAAAAACAATTTTTATATAGGGTTATATATGTTTAATTTTAGACTATAAATATTAATTATAAATATAAAAAGATTTCCTAAATAATGGTATTTTATTTATAATTTTTATACATTTAATTATTAATATTATTTATGACACAATAATAATGAAGTATTTTTCTTATTAATGAAAGAATCAAATAATTGGTATTATAAATGTTGAAATTAATATAATTTGAATGTTTTGATAACATACATGAATTTTATTGATTAATATGACATTATAGTATTACGTAAATGAATTTGTTTCTAATTAATAAAGTTTCTAAGACTTTAACAAAAATCAATTATTGAATAGTGTAAAAATTGACATAAAAGAGTTTTTAAAACAAATATTATATTATTAATTGATATTAAATTCCTAAAAATCTAATGTTCGGCCAAGAGACATATATCATGATATTTGTATCATTAATGGACCACTAGGGGGTCTCTCGGATGTATATAGTAAGTTTATTAACTATATAATATAAAAATACAAAGTGACATGGTAAATGTTAAACTAATTAACTAAGAGTTAAAACTAAAAGATAAGGTTAATATAGTGACCCAAACCTGTCTAAAACCTATTTTATGAGTAGTTTTAGACATATCCCCACCATAACCTTTAAATAATATACTTTGGAGCAATTATAAATGGAATATGAATTTATAATAAAATAATATTTCTAGCATTCCCAAAGGTGCCCCTCACCCCTCTTATAAAAGGACACTCCCCCTTATCACTAATTAACACTTTAAAAGCCTTTTGGTTCAGTCAAAATCTCCCCAAATACTCTCTAAACATCCTTCACTTCAACCTAGATATATTATTTTGATCCGAAAGCCAACTTAAGGAGCTCTTTTGATCAAATAAAAAGAAAGAACTCGAAGAAGAGGTAATGTTTTCACCACCCTCTTTCAAGTTCCTTTCTACTTCAACTTCTTCTTTATTTGTTTTCCCATTCTAAAATAATAATTCCAGTATCTTATATATACTGTGATTTTATTATAAATATGGTACAACAAAATTCAGTATTCTATCCATCCTTTGAATGGCATGTCACCATACGTGCGTACGTACGGCTTACCGTCTCTACGTCGTGGTGTAAATTTTATTCAATATATTTTTATTTGGATGGTTATAATAATGATGTTTAATTCATGTAAATAATAAATATAACATGATAATGATTCTGTATATATGATATACTATAAAATTATATGTTATTTTAATATCAAAATAATGATATTGTCGCTCGTGCGTACGTACGGATTACCGTCTCCACAAACGTGATGAAATTCATTCCCCGTCATATCCATTCAAGACTAAATTTCATTTGATGAATAAAAATAATTTTTAGAGACATGATATAATTCTGGATATGAATAATATACATCCCATCCATAACAAATACGACTCTCATAACAAATAATATAAAGGAAAACGAATCTGTTAACACCCTGAAACGACGATAATACTAAGATATTATTAACAAATCAATGTTAAAAGATCATATATGATATCATATTAATGTAAATGATTTTTTTATAATTAAATAAAAATTATTTCACCATTATACATGAGGTTAACCTACTATCCACCAAGTAAAAAGTATAAAGTAAGGGGTTTCTTATCTCACTCTTAATTTCGTGAGAATTCCATTGTTCACCACTTATTTATTTCATGTGGTGTATGTGTACTGCCCATGATTGTATTCATTGTGTAATATACTTTAATTTATGTGTATTTAAATCATCATTGTATGATCCTTCTTTCATGGGTGTTTGTTTTATAAGTTACCTAATCGATAAGGGAATTTGAAATTTCAATTTTCACTCATTCGGCTTTAGGTATACTTCATTGATTATTTTACTCCAAGATTATGTGTGGAATCATTATTAATTTGATATAGTCATAATTTCAACTCCCATTTCTATGGATATAATTTTTATACACATAATAACTGCATTGATAAATTCTCAAGCCATCGATTTGAACTTGATAAGAGTAATTTTAACTCAATCTCTATTTGTTGAGTTAAATATCTAATTCATTGGTGTTGTTTTTACAAGAATATGTGTGAATGTAATATTATTGATTTATACTAAATATCTAATCATATTGAGTATATTTATATTTGCCACACATAATTATATCGTTTATTTATCCTTAACCAAAGGATATGGTCTTTATAAGATAATTCATCTCAATTTACATTCCATTGAGACTTATTTGTTGTTACACACCAATTCACTTTTATATGGTGTATATAATGTACTTTGGAATAGTATATCATTAATCCCTTTATTCTCATGATATTATAAAGTTTTTATTACCTAAATTATTTATATTCAAGTGTCTTTATTTTGGTTAGGAACTCTAACTAAAATATCATTTTAAATGTTTTAAAAATTTATTATTCTAAATCTTTCTCATTAATGTCCATGTTTTAAAAATGTTTTTAAGTATTTATATATATGGACATTAATGTTTTAAAATTAAAATTCCTTTTAAAAGTTTCAAATTGGTATGGGACACTTTGATTTCAAAAAATCTATTTTAAATGGCTTCTTGAAAAATAGTGTGACTTTTAAATGTTTTCAAGAAAATGGGGGATATTTCTCTCAACAGTTTGATGATTGTTTTAATATATGTCAATATCCTTCATTATTGTCGATTGAGGTTAATCTGATACAATACAATCTTCCATATTGTATCTAATGAGTTATGTTTGACTATGGATGTACTATTTTTATACCATTCATGGTTTGTGGTTAAAGTATTGACATTTCGTATGCTAGCTTTAATATAAATGTTTATGTTATGTTTCAAACTTTAAATATGAGGAAATAATTGGACTTAGTAATTGATGGGTGGAGCCCTATATAGCTCCTCGATGCATCGGTAGGTCTCATGAGACAAACTAGTGTCTTGGCATAAGGCCTTGACAAAATCTTATTTGTAGTCTTGGAACAAGGTCATGGATACGTGGTTATGATAGCCTGGAATTATGCATTCCATCATTATGAAAGTGGTTATTGATATTTCATGTGATTATTAGACTAGTAGAATATCCATGTGAATAATTAAATGGAATTATTTCATTTTATCTTTTCCATGTTATGTCGAAGATCACGTTTAAAAGGCTTTTGTTTTAGTTATACATTGCCTTAAGTTTTTATTCTTATCTATGAAAGCATCTTCTATATTTTTATCCTTACTGAGCATCTGAGCTCACCCCTTTCAGTGTTTTATTTTTCCCAGGATGTGAAGAAGTAATTTATGAATGACCTGCAGGGATAGTATGTGGGGATATAAAGGCAATATGTTGTTGTAGTTTTTTTACTTTATAATGTAATGTAAGACTTATGAATATATCTTGTGTTTCCAAGACTACTAAACTAATTGGTTTTTCGAGACATGATCCTTTGTGATCATGCCAAGGTTATGTAATAATTCACCGACTCTGGGTAACTAGGTTCAGGGCATTACAGTTGGTATTAGAGGATGTTTAGTACAAACCATGGAAGGTAGATTATATAAACCATGATTAGAGCACATATCCCTAAGATAAACTTTGAGGATTAGAATAGAAGAACTTCCTAGAATTTTGGTATTGTAGAGATTTTGTGAGTTTTCCAAGCAATACATCCCTGTCTGGATACGAGCAGGTAGATATGGCTCTGGAACACATGTACCTAGGGGTAAAACCTAAAAACACCGCTTTGAGCTAGACTGGAATGGAAAATGGTGCACGACAACGGGCCTTGCTGCACTCTTGGTTACGACACTCCCGGGGGGATATGCTTCGGATAATTTACATTTTCTTTACAAACCGATTTGATGTATTATATATAAGATGAGAGTAAATGACCTTGGTTAATCCTAATGTGTTTCAAATTGAGAATATGGTGACATGATATTCTTTAAATAATTTTATGTATACTGTTACTCACACAATGCTTTCTGGTTTTAGTCAATGGCTGGATTCTGAGGAAGTCCTTGTAACATTGATAATGATGTACACGGTGGGAACAGTGGTGTAAATGAGAAAAAAATGGAGTGTTAATAGCTGTGAAAGATATCGTGTTCATGCCAAATCAGTTTTCAAAAAATATGATCAATAACATATATATTAACCAACTCCCGGACTCAACAAGGAAGAGAAAGGTGATGAATTATAAGAGCTCCAGCAATGGAGACTGTGGATAAAAGAATCCTTAATTTACATTATTCATGAAATGTGGAAGGAGACACCAAGGAAAGTGTCTCAATGGGATAAAGAAATGCTTTACGTGCGGGAAGGATGGTCATAAAGTGAAGAATTGACGATGAAAAATAAATAGTAATATAGAAGAAGATAAAAATGGTCCCAAGAATCCATTTACAGTCATTTGTCGTAAATGTAGGGGACCTGACCATTACCCGAGTGAATTCCATATTCTATAGGATATTTTCTTGGTCAAATAAGAAGCTATGTGGAAATAAATGGTTGTAGAAATGTTTAAAAAGTATTAGTTCTCCTTGCTGATGGGTCTACATTGGAATAATTTTCTCTTGTATTTGTAACCCTGCATTTTTCCATGTGAGAATGAAATTTGAGGAAGAATTATATTTTCTCTTGTGGTATAGTAATAAATAACCATTTTGTTTTATATGATCATTGGGTTTTAGGAAATTATATGTTATTATAATTTTGGATGAAAAATCAAGGTATGAGATAACATTTGTGGTTAAATTATGTTATGGTTATTTTGAGGAATTTACCTCATTTTGGTAATGTTATAAAATATATTTTTTTAAAAAGGACAACACGCAGACCGTGTGACAACCCGTCGCGTCAGACAAAGCTGTGGGAATCGAACCCACAACATAAGTGCGATTGGGATTTATCGCCTACCACTAGACTACGTGAAGTCCCTGGTTAGTGTGACTATTATTTTAGTTAAATGATTTTATTGATCAATAATAATTTGATATGGGATCTTATGTCTTAACAAATGAATACCCTTAGTATAGGTAAATGATTTGGTGATTAAGTGATAAATTTTATTTTGGAATATGTTTGCTTTGTTGGGAACACTATATGCCCAAGGAAAATAGAATAGTATGGGATTTCATTTGTGGAGTATTGATGGATTTTTATCTATGTTTTTATTGTGAATTTATAGTGATTTGGGTTATTTATGGAAATGATTAACCTATAATATATAATATGTGATTACTTTAATTACCTTTAAGTATGTGACTTTAAGATTAATTGATGTCATTTGAAGATACCATTTAACGTGGAAGACTACATAACCAAATTCTTCTATGTTTTGAGTTTCAATATTATTTTGGATTTTATTAAAGGATTTTAAGGAAAATTATTTATTGAATGCCATTAATTTAACATTGGGGTATTGATGGTTTAATTTTAGAAATTATGATAAGTGTTTCTTTCTCTAATGAAATAACCTTTTGGGGGATCATCAGATCTTATACTAACCATTTTGGTTTTGATTAATCTCTAAAGACAAGGTAAATATATATTTTATTCTTCATGGATCATGTGATTCTATAAGATCTTTTTGTAGCTCTTCTAGTGTGAGCAAGTCTTCTGGAATACTCATCGTTTAAAAATGAGTTAGTAGTAGAAATTTATTAAATAATGAAAATTTACATAAAAATTAAGTATATATCTTTATGTTCATAGTCAATCTCAGAAATGAATTTCTCATCTTTAAGTAATGTTACTTAAAAAAATAATAAAAATGTTGTCTGTTTACTTTTCATACTGGGAAACTAATGACTGTTTGTCCCATCACAAGTTTGTGGTTTTCTTATTGTTAACTTTCTCCTAATCATGTTTTCTATCCCTCTCCATCAGAACTTGACACTTATTTTATAATCCATATCCATGTTTTTTTACATGGAATCCTAGTATAGGTTATCTCGGGTGACCTTTGTACTTCTCTTTCATTCTTTTAAAGTGATAGTTTTATTGACTTTTTTCCGATGTGGGACTTTCCATTATATTCCCAAGCCCAATTTTAAAAATTGTGAGGATGCAATTTATTGAAGGAGGGTATAATTTAACACCCCAAGCTTCCATGATACAGTTCTCATTGAATAATACAGTAGCGTGTGTTGTACGCAAGTTCAAGTTCTAACACACACCAGAACTAATAAAACTAGCCGTTATGAATAGTAATACCCACTTTTTTGAAATTTTATATATTTTATCATTCAACATGGACTTTATTTTTGGATTTGGAATATCTAAATTAACCTAGGGTGAAATTTTGGCACTTTTCAGATAACTTTCATATTTTGATGAATAGTGAGAATTACTAAATTTTAATATAAAACAACTTTTTTAATAAAAATAATTAATAGTGATAAATTATGAATTTGAGTGGATTAAAATTATATTTATAATATATTTTTACCATTTCATACAATGTTGGTCATTGGACATAATTTCACAATTAAACCGGAAATAAACAAGTATCAATCTTTTGATAGTTATTATATCTTAAAAACAGGCTTTTTGTTTTGACAGCGGGGAATAATTTTAAATTAATTTCTTCCACTTATGCGGTTTGAATTTGAAAAAATGAATTCCATATTTGGAATCAGGATGTCCAAATTCTTTAAATATGTAACTTTTATTTTTAGACATTTTAATAATTACTTCGGTAAATATTTTTTTTACCGCGGTTAAAGGGTAAATCAAGTAAATATGGGTAAACAATATAATATTATAATAATACTAAATTACCCTAAAACGTGTCCTAACCCTAATTTTTGATACATGTCCGACCATGAGCATCTTTGGGTCAATTTTCGGTCCCCATGGATCCACTTGTAAGTGATAATGACACTTTATATTAATTAAGTTTAAATAAATAAAAAAATGACATAAGCATATATATTTTAGAAAAATAATTTTTACACATGGTTATATATGTTTTATTTTCGACTATAAATTTTTATTAGAAAGATAAAAAGATTTCATAAATAATGGTATTTTATTTAAAAATTGTAGATATTTAATAATTAATATTATTTATGACACAATAATGATGATGTATTTTCCTTATTAATGAAAGAATCAAATAATTGGTATTACAAATGTTGAAATTAATATAATTTTAACGTTTTGATGACATCCATGAATTTTATTTCTTAATATTACATTATAGTATTTCTTAAATGAATTTTATTCTAATTAATAAAGTTGTTAAGACTTTAACAAAAATCAATTATTGAATAGTTTCAAAATTGACATAAAAGAGTTTTTAAAACAAATATTATATTATTAAATGATTTTAAATTCATAAAAACCTATGGTTCAGCAAAGAGACTTATATAATGATAGATGTATCATTAATGGACCACTTGGGGGTATCTTAGATGTATATAGTATGTTTATTAACTATATAATATAAAAATACAAAGTGACATGGTAAATGTTAAACTAATTAACTAAGAGTTAAAACTAAAAGATAAGGTTAATATAGTGACCCAACCTGTACAAAACCTATTGGTTGGGTAGTTTTATACCTATCCCCACCTTAACTGTTAAATAATCTACTTTGGAGCCATTATAAACTGAATATGAATTTATTATAAAATAATATTTCTAGCTTTTCCATAGGTGCCTCTCACCCCTCTTATAAAAAGACACTCCCCCTTCTCACTAATTCACACATTAAAAGCCTTTTGGTTAGGCCAAACCCTACCCAAATACTCTATCAACTTTCCTTAATTAATCCTAGAGGCCTTATTTTGATCATAAATCCAACACAATGATCCCTTTTGATCAAATCAAAAGGAAGAACCCGAAAAAGTGGTAATGTTTTCACCACCCTCTTTCAAATTCCTTTCTTCTTCAACTTCTTCTTTATTTGTTTTCCCATTCTAAAATAATAACTCTAGTATATTATATATACTGTGATGTTATTATAAATATGGTACAACCATATTTAGTATTCTATCCATCCCTTGAATGGCATGTCACCATACGTGCGTACGTACGGCTTATCGTCTCCACGTCGTGGTGTAATTGTTATTCAATATATTATTATTTGGACGGGTATAATAATGATGTTTAATTAATGTAAATAATAAATATAACATGATAATGATTCTTTATATATGATATAACATCCAATTATATATTATTTTAATATCAAAATAATGATATTGTCGCTTCTGCGTACGTACGGATTACCGTCTCCACGAATGCGATAAGATTCATTCCCCATCATATCCATTCAAGACTAAATTTCATTTGATGAATAAAAATAATTTATTGAGACATGATATCATTCTGGATATCAATAATATACATCCCATCCATAAAAAATATGGCTCGGATAACAAATAATATAAAGGAAAACAAATCCGTTCACACCCGAAACGACGATAATACTAAGTTCTTATTAACAAATCAATGTTAAAAGATCATATATGAAATCATATTAATGTAAATGATTTTTGTATAATTTAATAAAAATTATTTCACCATTATACAGGAGGTTAACCTACCGTCGACCAAGGGAAAAATTACAAAGTAAGGTGTTTCTTATGTCACTCTTAATTTCGTGAGAATTCAATTGTTCACCACTTATTTATTGCATGTGGTGTATGTGTACTGCCCATGATTGTATTCATTGTCTAATATACATTAATTTATGGGTATTTAAATCATCATTGTATTATCCTTATTTCATGGGTGTATGTTTCTTAAGTTACCTAATCAATAAGGGAATTTGAAATTTCAATTTGCACTCATTCAGCTTTAGGCATACTTCATTGATTATTTTACTCCAAGCTTATGTGTGGAATCATTATTCATTTGATTATGTAAAAATTTCTACTCCCATTTCTGCGGATATACTTTTTATACACATAATCACTCCATTGATAAATTCTCAAGTCATCGATTTGAACTTGATAAGAGTAATTTTAACTCAATCTCCATTTGTTGACTTAAATATCCAATTCATTGGTGTTGTTTTTACAAGAATATGTGTGAATGTCATCTGATTGATTTTCACTAAATATCCAATAATATTGAGTGTATTTATATTTGTCACACATAATTATATCATTGATTAATTTTTTTTAAAGGTATTGCTTTGGTCAAAGACCAAAGCATAATTTATTGATAAGAAAAAAAGGATTACAAAATGCGAAAGGAAGTGATTTTTTTAAAATCTCTATCAAAAAGATATAATAGTTCAGGAGGAATAGATTCTAGCCAAGTCATGCTTTGATGGACTCCTTTTTTGTCTAGAGCATTAGCAATGGAATTTGCTTCACGGTAGGCATGAGTAGCTATATAATCAATCCCATGGAGCAAATTAAGGCCATTCATCCAACGAGCGGTGAGTGACCAGGCTAGATGGATGTTGCCATTCCAGATGGCATGAATGATAGTGGTTGAATCACTTTCGATCCATAGTTTTCTCCAACCTCTTTGAAGAGCAAAATCAATTGCATGAATGATGCCGAGCATTTCTGCCTCCAGAGATGAAGAGTGACCACATCCAACAAAGAAACAACCCTGACATTGACCAGCTGAGTCTCTGAAGATAGCACCACAACTAGCAGGATCGGGGTTTCCTTTGGAAGTTCCGTCAACATTCACTTTGATCCATCCTGTCATTGGAAATTTCCAGAATACCTCGAGGAAGAGTTTCGGCTTTGGGGAAATGCCTGGAACATTAAGATGACGAAGGACCATAAAGTCACCAACGGAGTTGCTGCAACAGTACTTTTGAGTTGAGGCTGCTTCATGAATCGCAAGAAGAATTCAAGACTTCCCTGCATTAAGATTGAAAGAGAGATTATTGTGAACGAGATCATTTCTAACATACCATAGTTCATTAAGGAGTTCCACCACTACCGTAAGAAATAGATTTTTGACCTGCAGAGAGGCATTATGTCTGGTGGAATTACAAAGAAACAAAGAAATTGAGTCATTAATGGGATTTCTGCAATTAAAAAGGTCAAAGGTGTAGTTCCAAAGTGCAGAGGTCATCGAACAGGATAGAAATAGATTATTGGCATCTTCCTTGTGCTGGTTACATAGTCGACCTTTAGAACAAAGAGAAACACCAAAGGTTTGAAGACTAGTTTCCATAGGTAATCTATTGTGCGCAATGCGCCATATAAGGGTGAGTCTGGAAGGTTTAATCCAGGTTTTATTAAATTGATTCACCGAGGAAAAATTATATTCATAATTAGAGAAATTATAATTATAGTAGATTTTAGAATCAAGAATGCCATTAGAAGAAGGTTCCCAAACAAGGAAATCACCAGCAGAAGAGAAAGTATAATTCTCAATGGCTTGCATTATAATATCAGGGAGATCACAATCAAGAGATTGTAAGACCTCCTTTATATACTGATTAGTATATTTGAGAAGATTACAATAGGGTAACAAAGAATTCATAGGGCTACCACACCATTTGTCGCACCTAAAATTGATGGAAGAATCAGCACTGACAATCCATCTAGAATTTTGCACGATTTTGTGATAAGAGTCCCGGATGGAAGGCCAGATGGAAGAGTTAATGAAATTAAGATTTCCTTTTAAAATCTTAGAGAAAAACACAAGTTTTAGAAATTCAGTAGCTTTAGAAGTTGAGTTAATGATTCGCCAAGTAAGGCAGTCCTGAAGAGCGTCATTGAACAACTTTAAATTTTTAATACCAATTCCACCATTAGCGATGGGTTTAAAACAAGAATTCCAAGGAATTGTAACAAGATTCTTTTCAAAAATGATTCCAGACCAAATGAAGTTTTTAATATAAGTATTATGTTTCTTAAAAATACCGACGGGCCATTTATAGACCATAAGGGAATAGACCATTTTATAAACAATGGTTGAATTGACCAACCAGATTCTTCCAGCCATGGAGAGACACTTCCCTTTCCAATTAGCTAGTTGATTTGTGATATGAGAAATGATATTAGAAAAATAGGTAGCTTTAGGATGACCCTAGCATAGAGGAACACCCAAATAAGTGAAGTGTAAAAGGACCTCTTTAATACCCAGGTAATTTATAATACTAGATTTCCTTCTTACAGGAAAATTCTTGCCAAAATAGATATAAGATTTTTCTCAGGAAATTGCATGACCAGAGACATCCTCATAGTGTGATATAGTTTGCATGAGAGCATGTAGATTTCTTTGATCCCATTTTATGAATAAGATAATATCATCAGCTTATAAAAGATGGGTGGGGGAATTTAAGTTCCTAGCCACCTGAATAGGTTTAATCAAGTTTTGCTCAACCTGGTGGTTTATGAGTCTGCTAAGGTAATCTTCAGCAATGACAAAAATAATGGCAGATAGGGGATCACCCTGCCTGACACCTTTAGTGCATTTAAAGAAACCATGAGGGGTACCATTAATCAGGATAGAGATGTGGGATGAGTGAAAGAGAGTCCTGATTCTACCAATGAAGAAATCATTAAAGCCAAAAATTTTAAGAACTTTGTAAATAAAATTCCAATCAATGGTGTCAAAAGCCTTTCTAATATCCAGTTTGATGGCCACACACCCACCTCTAGTTTTTTTGCTTAAAGTATTCGTACATTCAGAAGAAAGACAAATGCAGTCCTGAATGAATCAACCTTTGATAAATCCAAATTGGTTCCAAGAGATAATTCTATTGCAGATAGGTGCAAGTCTATTTGCAATAATTTTTGTGATAATTTTTTAGATAGAGTTAATCAGAGATATAGGTCTGAATTGATGAATCTCAGCAGAATTCTCCACTTTGGGTATTAAAGTTATGAACTGAGCATTTATTCCATGAGGAAGAGATCCATGAGTGAAAAAGATCTTAACAAGGTTACAAACATCATTATGTATTATATCCCAATGATTTTGAAAAAAACCATTGTTGAATCCATCCGGACCAGGAGCACTGTCTGGGTTTAGACCAAAAACAAGGTCTTTAATTTCATTGAGCGAGGGGAGTGCTTAATAGGGACTTATTTTCACCTTCTTCAACCAATAAAGAAATTATGTCTAGTTTAAGATCAACATTTCTATCCGGACCATTTAAAATATTATAAAAATACGAGGTAACATGATCCGTAATGGCTTATTCAGTTTCAATGACCAAGTCATTATGAATAAGCATAGAAAGAGGATGACTGGCCTTTCTAATTCTTTGAAGGCAATTATAAAATCTAGTATTACGATCACCATCAGTAAGCCATTTAGTTCTAAACATCTGTTTATGAAGATTATCCTTAAAATTGAGTAAGGAGTTAAGTTTAGAAGAGATATTAGCCTCCAACTTAGGATCCAAAATGAAATCAGAGTTAGTGTTCTGAGTCTGGAAGCGACTGAGTTCATCTTCAAGGTAGGATATGTCTAGATCTATTTGGGAGTTTGAGTTTTTACACCAACCTTTGAGATCCTGCTTAAGAACTTTCAATTTATATAAACAAGTGAAAGAATCCTTATGATGCTTCATGGAGTTCCAAGTGTTATAAATAAAAGTAACAGAATCAGGATTCGATGACCAGGCATTATTAAATTTGAAGGGAAAGAAAGGTTTTCGATCATTCATGAGAAGTTTAACAAGGATTGGATGATGATCAGAATTGATTCTGGGGAGAGTAACACTAGATATTTTGTCCCAAATATCAAGTGCCTTCATATTCACAAACGCTCTATCAGGTTTACTAGCAATGTTATTGTTATAATGTTTTCTATACCAGTTATATTTTGCACCAATAAGATTAATCTCAAAGAGGTTACAATCATCAATAGTATATTTAAACTCTCTAGTAGAAATGGAGAGATGAGAGGGACCAATTTTTTCAGAAGGGGGAAGAATGGCATTGAAATCACCTAAAACAATCCATGAATCTTGGATATGATTAGCAATATCAAGAAGTTCAGTCCATAATATTCTTCTATCCTGATACCTATTTTTGGCATAAACCATAGTACAATAAGTATGATGGCCATTCCATATGAAGTCACAAGTAAATTGCTGGTCAGAAATTCTAAAAATGTTAATATTTCTTAAATAATTATGA
Source organism: Viscum album (assembly GCA_963277665.1). Classification (NCBI taxonomy): domain Eukaryota; kingdom Viridiplantae; phylum Streptophyta; class Magnoliopsida; order Santalales; family Viscaceae; genus Viscum; species Viscum album. Next base: position 377,972,068 of record OY728130.1, on the reverse strand, counting down.
CAAAGAAACCATATTGAGTCAATATGAGAACTACTATTACAGGAACCTAAAAAACTATAATTAAGAGCTCCAAATCTCATAAAGTTTATTTTAAAGTTGACTTTAGGTTCAAAAATTGCAACGAGATGTGGCTCATGAGTAGTTAAAAACCTTCTAAGAGTAGTAGAGGTGTCATTGTTGGAAACCCCTTGACAGTACCAAAAGAGGATATTCATTTCCATTTGTGTCTTGGGTTAGAACCCTTCTTCTTTTTTGATTTACCAGAACCCTTCTTTTTTTGGGATCTCGTAACAACTGAGAAAGAAGATGATTTATGTTGACTCCCATCAGTTTCAGAACTTTGAGAGGAATCAGATTTCAAATCAGCATGTGGAATAGAAACACGATCTGAAGTATACATTGAAACAGTACTGTCCAATTTGTGAAACTGTTCAGCATCATGAGCAGAATCCTTTTCCAAGATAGGAGGCAGAATAGGTCTAGTCTGAAGGGTCTCAAGAATATCATCATGAGCAGGAAATTGCTCAGACTGAGAATGAGGTTCATTCACATTCTGGACAGTTTTAATTTCAGCAGGATTTGAGTGATCAGATACAGAAATAGGGTTATGTTCATTGTTTTGATTATCTAAAGAAGGGTTAGAAACCATCCTATTACCCAAGCAGTGATCAGAATCTTGAACAGATTCAGGAATAGGCAATGGGGAATGTGGATAATTACAAGCCAATTTAGTATGATCAAGAGAAACATTAATAGCATGTGTGACAGAGTTATTAGCAGTGTTATCAAAACTTAAAACAAAATCAGAAATAGAATTGTCCAACTGTTTCTACAAAGGAGCAGGAATCTGCATGCCAATAAGGGGGATAGACTCCTCCTTCAGAACAGTGAGAGGTTCAACATGTAAAGTCAGGTTGGAATCAAGAGAGTGTGATAAAATGTGGTCATCAGTGGTTCCAGTAGTTTCAGTATCAGATTGAGTCTTAAGTATATGAACTGAAGTAGAAATAAGAACACTTTTAACATCAGAATTAAAAAGCACAGTGTTACCTGGATCTGCAGTACTAACATTATCACAATGGATCATGTTGGGAGCAACAACATTCTCCTTAAGAGAAGGTACCAAATCCTCCAAGTCCCTACAAATATTCTCATTTAAACATGAAGCACCATAGGAAGAGGCATTATTAACAGAATTTGAAAGAGGGTTAGGGACATTTTTATCAGAACAATCTCTGTTAAATTCATCAACATATCCTTTTAAATCAGTGGGTTTATCATTGTTTTGGAAGTCCTCCTCTTCCTCAACCAAAACAGCCCAAGATTTTCCTTCCAATGTTGTGGGAGGACTTGATTTCTTGACCCATATATCATTCTTTTTTGTAGGGGGGTCAGTTTTTTCAATAACATTTTCCCTTTTTTTTGAATTTTTAACCTCTTGCCAGTCACTTTTAACTAGAGGGTCCAGCTGCTTCCTAGAAACCCTACAAGTGGAAAAATTATTCCCAATCAGTTTTCAAACTTCATAGAAGGGTGGTTTCTTTTCATACTCAATACAAAGCTCTACTTTGTGATCAGGGGCATTAAAAACTATGGTAGTTGGTAAGTCACTAGCTAAGTTAACGTCCACCATAACTCTAGCATATAATCCTAGATCCCCATTCAAGGTTCTATGGTCAATTTTAATAGGGGATCCCAAACAGTAAGCAATATCATTTAAGATCTTCGGATGCCAAAAAAACCAATTAAGCCTATGAATTCTAACACACACATTTGCCAAATAATTTTTATGTGTGTATGGATTAAAAGTGGGATCCCAATCTGAGATTCTAAAAAAAACCAGGCTTAAGATGTAAGTTTCCAATCTTCCATACCTGCTCGAGCTCACTTTGAGAGCTAAATAGAATGTGATAGTATCCTTTACCTAAGGGGACTATCTTCCATTTTGGAGAGCTCCAGCAATGAGCAATCCTATTCATTAATTCAAAGATAGGCCAAGGTTTATCTCTTGTGATGTAAGATATGCGACCAAGGACCGAATACCTGAAATGTTTTTCCTTCTGTTTCAGTGCTTCCGGATCAGCATCAACCAAATAACTTCCATCATCCAGTTTTATGAAAAGAGGTTGCATGTGATCCTTCTCGCTACTGAGATCAGTGCCTTTTAGTGCATCACGAAAGGAGATAGGAATATTGCGAATAGGAATTTGAAGGTTTCCTACTTCGATACAGGAAGAAGCCGGTTCAACAGAAGCAGGAGCCGTCGGGGAAGCATGTTCCCACTCTGGATCAAAGCCAACCATCAGAAAGAACAAGAATCAGTGGCGAGGGTTAGGGTTTGGAGTCGCCCGTTGGAGCACGATTCGAGATCTCCCATTCCAAAGATCTCAACAATGAAAAAAATCAATGGTGGTCACATTGACTAATCCTTAACCTAAAGATATGGTCTTTATAAGAGAATTCATCTCAATTTACATTCCATTGAGACTTTTTTGTTGTTATATACCAAATCACTTTTATATGGTGTATATAATGTACGTTGGCATAGTATATCATAAATCCCTTTATTCTAATGATATTATAATGTTTTGATTAACTCAATTATCTATATTCAAGTGTCTTTATATTGGTTAGGAACTCTAACTAAAATAACATTTTAAATGTTTTAAAATTTTATTTTTCTAAATCTTTCTCATTAATGTTCATGTTTTAGAAATGTTCTTAAGGATTTATATATATGGACATTAATGTTTTAAAATTAAAATTCCTTTTAAAAGATTCAAAGTGGTATCGGACACTTTGATTCAAATAAATATATTTTAAATGGCTTCTTGACAAATAGTGTGACTTTTAAATTTTTTCAAGAAAATGGGGGATATTTCTCTCAATAGATTGATGATTGTTTTAATATATGCCAATGTCCTTCATTATTGTCGATTGTGGTTAATCTAATACAATACAATCTTCCATATTGTATCGAATGAGTTATGTTTGACTACGGATGTGCTATTTTTATACCATTCATGGTTTGTGGTTAAAGTATTGACATTTAGTATGCTAGCTTTAATACAAATGTTTATGTTATGTTTCAAAAACTTCATATGAGGAATGAATTGGACTTAGTACGTGACGGGTGGAGCCCGCTATAGCTCCTAGATGCATCGTTAGGTCTCATGAGACAAACTAGTGTCTTGGCATGAGGCCTTGAAAAAATATTATCTGTAGTCTTGGTACGAGGACTTGGATACATGGTTATGATAGTCTAGCATTATGAATTCCATAAATATGAAAGTGGATATTGATATTTCATGTGATTATTCGACTAGTAGAATATCCATGTGAATAATTAAATGTAATTATTTCATTTTATCTTTTCCATGTTATGCTGATGTTCATGTTTAAAAGGCTTTTGTTTTAGTTATACGTTGTCTTAAGTTTTTATGATTATATATGAAAGCTTTTGCTATATTTTTATCCTTAATAAGCTTCTGAGCACACCCCTTTCAATGTTTTATTTTTCCCAGGATGTGAAAAAGTAATTTATGAATGACTTGCAGGGATAGTATGTGGGGATATAAAAACAAGATTTTGTTGCAGTTTTTTTTACCTTATGATGTAATGTAAGACTTATGAATATATCTAGTTTTTCCAAGACTAATAAAATAATCGGTCTTTCGAGACTTGATCCTTTGTGATCATGCCAATGTTATGTAATAATGCACCCACTCTAGGTAACTAGGGTCAGGGCATTACAAATATTAACACTCAACTTCTTCCCCCATTATATAATCCATGTGATCTGTGGGATCATACACCCCATTGTTCTCAACATGGTCCATACAATCCATCCCTTCCATTTGTTTGATTACAAAAATTATATAGCAACATAGGTTTTTAGGAGTATCCTTCCCATTCCATTCTAGTGACTAGTGGGACAATTACAGATCCTTCCCTACACTATTTGGTCCACAATACATTGTCTCCTAATATGTTTTTATTGTTTTCCACAACCCAACGCCTAAAAATAGTTTTATCTAATTAGTATTTCTTTTTAATATATACATTTTATTGGAAAAAATCCCAAAAATTTAAATTATTAAATAAAAATCAAATATTTATGTATAAAGAAGCTAGAGAAAAGATAAAATTCATCTGAGATTTTCTCTAATAGTTCCCTGAATCCCTAACATAGATTTTTATGATATTAGTGTTAGTGGGTTTTTCTTATTGATTCCTTTATTTCATAAATGATTTAATCCACGATTCATTTATTGTAGATTTTTATCTCACATTGATCAAAATAAATATGAAAACATATCTCTATAATTTCTATCGAATATTATATCAAATTCTAGAAATTATGGTTCTCATGAATTCAACAGAATGATATATTTATTTTGATGTAAGGTATAATTCATGTTTATGATAATTTAATTTTTTATGATACTGAACATAAATAATTTATAACACATTTAAAACCATATAACCCACTTTATGGTGTACTGTATTTTTTTAACAATAAGTATATTGTCAATATATACAATATCAATATGTTTTCAAGAAGAATATATTGGAAGATATATGGAGTTACCAATCTTGTTAATGAGAATTTGGATTTCACAATTTTAGGTAACAATATATGTTTTGTTGTGAACAATAGATACAGATTAGAGATGTACCTTGAATATTATAAGTTTTGATATGTTATCACTTCTCATATAAAAAAGATGCATTTGATTGGTTTTTGTGTATTTAATCTTTTTTGTAATTTTTAGAATAATTATAAGTGATGAAACTATTGAATAATATATTAGAGATTCATTTATAAAGAAAAGATGGTTTTGAATGTGGTTTGTCATGACCCCCTCCCACCAAAGATGCCCCTCCTGAGCTGGAAATGGTGAAAGGGAGATAATGACCCCCGAGCCCCGCCTCCAGTAGGCCCCGGGGTGGCGACTAGCACCAAGGGTATGAGTTTTCACAAATATAAGAGGCATTACCCTTTTTATTATATAGGATCGGGAAATAGGACAAGTCAACCACCAAAAAGGGAAAAGAACAAGTCTATAGAAATAAACCCAAACCAAGCCCACATGCATGTTTAAACAGCACTATAACAAGGTACAAGTACATGAATGCTCAAAAGTACAATACCAAAAGAAAACAAGAGTACAACAACTGCAAAAACTCCAACTGTCCGACTATTAGGGTCCCGCACGGCCCTGGTAGTCCTCTTGGAAACCGGAAAGTAATCGTAGGGGGAGCATACAAGTATACTCAGTAGGTAAACCTAAAGCTCTCGTGCAAAAGTAGGGAGACATCCTAATGTCCCATGAGAACAACAGGAGAAACCTAGAAAGGAATTCTATCCACCCAACATCACCAGCCACACTCACCAAAACACAATCACAACAGGTATTAGTATATAAGAACAAGAATATTGGGTTCCCTGCACCATTCCCCTTTAGTTAGTTGCTCTTCCTAACGACAAACGTCCGGACGCTGCCACACTCTCCCCATCCGCACACACCTGGGCCTCACAACCTCGTATCCCGCCTACACACACCTGTTCCTCATAACCACATATCCCTCCCGCACACACCGGGGCCTCAATCGAAACCTATCCAAGGAGTCTTGGGTGTAAGGTCTCCTCAAGCCATCATAGCCTATAAGCCAGCCTGAAGAGTATTGGGCTAAAACCACCCCAATCGAAACCTACCCGAGGGGTCTTGGGTGTAAGGTCACCTCAAGCCATCACAACCTAGGGAAGAAGGAGCAGGAAAGAGCTAGTAACTAAGAGGAAAACACTCTATCCGATGGAATGAGTGTGTTAGACACTAAGTGCTCAACATGGGTGATGTGCGATAAAACACAAAAGATATAGATATATATATATGAACCACATAGTCCAACCTAAGGCTTATAAATAGAGAAACTGAGCATACGCCTCGGCACTGCTACTATGAAACATGCATTCAACAAACAACCCCAACCCCATTGAGGTTTTCAGGTTTCAGCAAAAATTAGATTATTTAGTTCCTTAACTACTAGGCAACTATCCACAACCGACCACAACGATCATTCATAAAACATATCCCTGCCATCCACAAATCATGTTAGGAAAACACAAGAAGCACAAAAAATTCCTTCTTAACAACCAACCAACCCCATCGATTATTAATCATGTTCCATTACCATGACCCACCATTCATTAACTCTTCCACTTTTTATTTATTATTCAAAACCCATATCTTGTTCACATTTAAAACCATCTCTACAGCCCCACTTCCAACCACCAAAACCACAACCACATCGTACATCATTATCCCTTTAATACCATTTATCGCAGCCCCGCTGCCCATCACCATCATCGCATTCACACTAACCCACAACTAAGTCAACCGCAACCCCACTGCTCACCCGATCCACAACAACAGAAAAAACACCCCCATAACATGCCACATAACCAATCCAACACCCATGTTCATTATTCCATTTTGTTAAACTGGGGTGATCACACAAGGGTTCCAGAATTTCATTTAATCAGCCAACTTTACATGATTAACCAATTTCCAAATTCCACAAAGTTCAATTCACATAAAAGGTCTAGAAAGATAGGGCAACATTTAATTGCTCAATCAAAGGCCCCCAACGACCGTTATTTTAGTAGGCACAAGCCTTTTCATTTCACAACATAATCAAAGGATATAGAAAGTAAAGTAACAACAATCAAAAACATCCCAACCCCATTATTTAACCAGTTATTATCTTAATTTAATGGTTCAACTGTTTCCCATTAAAACAAGAGGATTCCCACCCCTCAAGATGCAAAAATTAGAGAGACGAAGGTAAGATCCCTACTTCAACAGGTTCCGATTGCAATGCTCCCCCGAATCAACCTTAGAAGGCGTCTGTCAGTGTCCATCACTTTTGTTGGGTCCCAACAAATCCACCTCAGGTGGATGTAGAAAAGGAAAGGTTGAGGGAAAGACAACGGATCCAAGCTTGGAAGTTCCACCTTATCGTTACGATCCCGTAGCCACTGACGGATCGTAAATCAGAGCTCAGACGAAGAAGTTATAGAAGGAAGAGCCTTCGAGTCTCTTGAGAGAGCTCTACTCAGTGGAGAGGGGAGGAGAGGTGTGTGTTGAAAAGGAGGGGACCCCTCCTTTTATAGGTGTGAAAAGAAAAAGTACACGGCATGTACTTTATGGTACATGGCGTGTACTTGGTTCTTTCACACGGTCTCTACGCGGCTTCCAAAATGGCTCTGCGGCCGTTGACTTGTCAACACACGGTTTGAGGGTAACGCATACACGAGGAAGGACTACACGGCATGTAATCTGGAAACACGGTGTGTACTCATTTATTTCATGCGGCAAGGACATGGCTTCAACACGGCACATGACCATTGACTGGGAATGGGTATGCGGGGAGGGACAACACGGCGTGTAATTTAGGGTACACGGCATCTACCCATTTACTCCACACGGCAAGGACACGACCTTCAGCACGGGGTATACCCAGAAAGGGGGTACACTGTGTGCACTCAAACTACATGGCGTGTAGATTCAAAATTCTGGAATGTGTGGGAAAAGTCCATTTTACCATTCAGAACACTTCGTAGCCTTCTTTTTGACAAAGGAATGAGCCGGAGAGGTCCGGGCCATTACATCAGATACCTCTTAAAACATTCTCATCCCTAAGAATTCAAAAACCAACCCATAGGAACCCAACAAGATACCTCTTAGGTTCTCGTTATAACAAGAACCCAACCAACAACCCTAATTATAGGTGTTAGGAATTCCTTCTCCTATGTTGAGATATTATCCGCTTTAGGCGGAACTGACTCGCTTGCACGGGTTTAATCACATCCTCATTAATGCATCTCGATTAAGAATTGAGTCTTCCCACTTCCATACATTAGGATTTTTAAACTCACACTGCCCCCAACACTACACAACCCACACACTACTCGAACACATGGTTTGGGGAAAATTCCTTTTCCTATGTCGAGATATTATCCGCTTTAGGCTGCACTGTCTCACCCGCACGGGTTCAATTGCATCCACATTAATGCGTCTCGATTAAGGTTCAGGTTTTTCCCTTTCCCCACACATCCAGAGATGTTACACATTACAAGGAAACAAAAGGTCTCACAACTGACAAGAAAATAATTCCATATAAAAAAGGTACAAAGTACAAAAACAAGCTCAGAGGAACAAGGTAAAACCCAAGTCAAAACAACTCTAGGTACTGAGCATGCATCTGGGTCTCTCGATCCCAAGTGCTCTCCTCGAGGCCGACATGCCTCAATAACACACGAACCAAGGGAATGGTTCATCCACGGAGTACCTTCTCTTTACGATCTTCGATTCTGACTGGTCGTTCCTTGAAGTTCGCGTCGTCTCCCATATCCAACTCTCCCCAGTTGATTATGTGAGAGTCGTCGTGTAAGTACCGACGAAGCTGGGAGACGTGGAAGATTTCATGAACTTTCTCCAATTGAGGTGGTAGGGCTAGCTTATATGCCACCTCGCCGACTCACCTCAGCACCTCAAAAGGTCTGATGAACCTAGGTGAGAGCTTACTCCCTTTCCCAAACCTCTGCTGCCCCCGTCGAGGGGAAACCTTCAAGAACACATGATCTCCCACCTCGAACTCTAAGGACCTCCTCCGACGACCAGCATAAGACTTCTGGCAGTCCTGAGCTGCCTTCATCCTCTCACATACAAGCTGGAATTTCTCTGTGGTGCTCTACACTACCTCTGGGCCAAGAGCACCTGTCTCACCAACCTCTGCCCAGCAAATGGGTGAACGACATGGCCTTCCATACAAAGCCTCAAATGGTGTCATGCCAATAATAGAGTGGAAGCTGTTGTTGTAGGCAAACTCTACTAAAGGCAAGTGTCATACCCATGACCTTCTGAAATCCAGAATGCATGCTCGCAGCATGTCCTCCAGCGTCTGGATACTCTGCTCTGTCTGTCCATCGGTCTGGGGGTGGAAAGTAGTGCTAAGGCGTAGCTGGGTTCCAAAAGCATGTTGTAACCCCCTCCAGACTCCTGAGGTAAACCGAGTATCCCGGTCTGAGATGATAGTCCTCGAAACTCCATGAAAACGCACCACCTAGTCTACTTACCTCTGTGCTAAGGTACTCATCGGCCCCGACTCCTTGATTGCTAAGAAGTGAGCTGATTTTGTCAGACGATCCACCACCACCCAGATAGCATCATAACCACCCTGAGCTCTGGGTAGTACAGTGATGAAGTCCATTGAGATGTCATCCCACTTCCACTCGAGGACATCAAAAGGATGCAACAAACCACTGGGAACACGGTGTTCAGCCTTCACTTGCTGACACACTAGGAATCTAGACACAAACTCTGCCACTGTCCGTTTCACCCCGGGACACCAAAACTATTCCCTCATCCCTCGGTACAATTATGAAACTCCTGGATATACCACCAAGGCTGAGCTATGGAACTCACAGAGAACTCCCTCACGCATCGCCTCTGTAACAAACAACCTTCCATGGAAAAGCATCCGATGTCGGCTGTCCACTGACCATCCTTCTGGAGCGTTCCCCTGATCGACACAATCCCGCATCACATCAGCCTCGGAGTCCCCCCCCCACTGAGACTCTTCCACCTGCTACAACAAGGGGGACTACACCATCATCTGAAACAAACAGCCTCTAACACCTTTTACCCTTGCATCCAAGTGCAAGGCAGCCAACTCTCCCATCGCTTTCCAAGCATTAGTGGATTCCTGAACCACTTCCTTGTGTGACTTCCTACTCAGGGCATCAGCCACAATGTTGCCCTTACCTTCAGTTTAAGATATCTCAAAGTCATAGTCTTGGAGAAACTCTACCCATCTTCACTACCGCAAGTTTAGGTTACACTCGGAGAAGATATAACGCATGCTCTTGTGATCTGAGAAGACCACAAAGCGCTCCCCAAAGAGGTAGTGTCGCCACAACTTCAGTGAGAACACTACTGCTGCAAGATCTAGGTCATGGGTGGCATAGTTACGCTCATGAGAGCATAACTACCTAGACCCATAATAGATCACTCCCTTCTTCTACATCAGCACGCACCCAAAACCAAGGCCAGAAGCATCACAAAACACCCCATACAACAACCCTTCCTCTAGAAACCTGAGCATGGAAGCACTGACCAGCTTCTCCTTCAGGTAGTCGAAAGATTTCTGGCACAGTTCGCTCCATAGGAAGACCTGGTTCTTCCTATTCAAAGCTTTCAATGGAGAAGAAACTCGAGAGAAGTTCGAAACGAACCTCCGATAGTAACCTGATAACCCCAGGAAACTATGAACTTCTGCCACGCCCTTGGGTGCTACCCAAGAAACAACTGCCTCCACCTTCGACGGGTCCAGTGACACTCCTTGCTGAGACACTATGTGCCCAAGGATGTGTACTTCTTGAGTCAAGAACTTACACTTCGACAATTTCCCGTAATGTTGGTGGTGTCGAAGGACTTCCAAGACTGCCCTGAGATGCTCAACGTGCTCCTCCTCTGATCTTGAGTAGATCAGAATGTCGTTGATAAAAACAACGATGAACTGGTCCAGAAACTCTTAGAATACAAAGTTCATAAGTCCCATGAACCCAGCCAGTGCATTCGTAACTCCAAACGGCATCACTGCAAACTCGAAGTGCCCATACCTACACCTGAAAGCCGTCTTCGAGATGTCATTGTCCTTTACCCTCAGCTGATGATATCCAGATCGTAGATCAATCTTGGAAAACCAACCTGCTCCCCTCAGATGGTTGAAGAGATCATCTATCCTTGGGAGGGGGTAACTATTCTTGACCATTACATGGTTCAACCTTCGATAGTCTATGCATAGACTGAGACCACCATCTGCCTTCTTCATGAAAAAAACTGGAGCACCCCATAGCGATGAGTTGGGTCGAACAAAACCCTTCACCATCAGATCGTCAATCTGAATCCACAACTCCCACAACTCCGAAGGTGCCATCCGATACGGGGCCATCGAAATCGGACGGCCACCAGGCTGTAAGTCTATCCCAAATTCAACATCACGTCGGGGGGGGGGGGGGGGTAGAGTCAAACCTCCTTGGGAAAAACATAAAGGAACTCCCCAGCAACCTCTGGGATATCCATCATCTCTGTATCAGCTAGAACCACTGATAACCCGCCTAACAAGGAAAGGAGAGGCTCCACACGCTAGCTTCCCACCGGATAACTCCTCTCACCAACCAAATATACATGTTTCCCATCCACGTCAGAGAACACGACTCTTCTCCGGAAGCAGTCGATAACGGAACTAATAGAAAACAACCAGTTGATGCCTAGGATGACATCGTATGGCTACATCTGTAACAGAAGAAGGTACCCACAAGATCAATGAGGTCCCAACATCAGCCCACATCCCCGACAAACAAAAGATACACTGTTCTGTCCTCCAACTGGTGTACTCAGCACCAGTGGTACAGAAAGTCTCTCTACATCTAGTCCCAAAGCATGGTCTAGACCAGGTACAACAAAGGAGTGTGAAGCTCCCAAATCGAACAAAGCAGAAACAAGAGTTCTGAACAAACAAAGCATTCCTCACACCACCTCTGGTCCTGCCGGAGCTACCAACTATGCTGCGTGAAAATTTCCACGCCCATCTCCTCTGCCTCTCTGATGTCTTCTACCTCCCCGACCATGCCCTGGTCGATGTCCCTGAGGAGCGCACTGAGGTCGGCCTCCTCCCGCCAAGTCTGCCCTCGGAAGAGCCCAGTCCTGCTGCTGCTGGAAGGGCCTCGCCGACAACAAGTGCTGATGAGGTGGGCGCTGAACCTGCCCACCTCCACCGTACTGAGCTCGGGACAGGCACTGACTCTGAACATGCCTGAAACCTCCACAAGAATAACTCTTCGGTCCTGGGTTCGTGAAAAAGGGACGAGGACCTGAAGATCTGAACTGGAACTACTGGGGCTTGCTCCCCACTGGCCTGAACCTGGAAGGTCCCGTTGCAGGAGACCTACTGGTGACTGCCTTCCCCTTCGATGAACCTGGCAGAAACACCTCACGTGGTGCACCTCCTAGTGAGGGAATCCTCTCTAAAACCTATGCCTTATTCTATACCGCCACGTATGTCGGAAGGGTGAAGGGGGTGACAACATACTCGAGCGAAGGACGAAGCGCCTCCTCCAAACGTCTCGCCCGAGACTCCTCATCCGGAAAGAGATGCAGAGAAAAGCGCATGAGATCCTTGAACTTGATCCCCAACTCTCGTACTGACATACTCCCCTGCTGAAGGGAGAGTAACTCCTACCGCTTCTCCACCTTGATCATGGACGAAAGGAATTCCTCTCAGAATTCCTTCTCTAAGTCAGCCCACTAAACCTCTGCCTTTATCCTCTCTCCGAGGTAGAGAGTCCACCACTGTCGCGCCGCACCTCTCAGCTGACTAAGTGCTAGGAGAACCCAGTACTCCCTTGGAGCACGGATTAAGGTAAAAGCGATTCCTAGCTCCTCAAGCCACCCCTCCGTCTCCGTATCTAAAGTACTACCATTGTAATTCTTGAGGTTATGCCGCTGGAAATAACAGAGAGTCTTCTTCCACTGGGTATCTTCCTCCTCTCGGTAAATCCTCTTCTGATCGACCGCCTGGATCTGCTGGGCCTCGGCCATCTGAGCCACCCAGGGATGACGTCTAGGTGCCATAGCTGTACAGTAAACAAGGATCGCCTAATCCCAAGTAGTAAGGTAAAAATCAAGGCTTTATTTTTATCATTTTAATTCAATTTCATCCCCAAAACACCCAAATCAAGTAAAACACAATCACGATGATGTATGTACCTTCCCCAGGGTCTCTACCCTGTAATCAATGTAGTCTCACTTGGTCGTTCGGTAGGCTCAGAGTCCTTGGATCAGATCATGGGGGGCCCTAAAATCCCATGTCCTAGCCAGTCTTCCCTAGCCTATGTCACGCACCAAGATTAACTAACACTATTTCCTTACCATACCATGTAATCATCACTGTGTCTAACTCTAGACTCCATCCTATCTCTCAACCATCAGCTCTGATACCATTCTGTCACGACCCCCTCCCACTAATGATGCCCCTCCTGAGCTGGCAATGGTTAAAGGGAGATAATGACCCCTAAGTCCCGCCTCCAGTAGGCCCCGGGGTGGCGACTAGACCCAAGGGTATGATTTTTCACAAATATGGGAGGCATTACCCTTTTTATTATATAGGATTGGGAAATAGGACAAGTTAACCACTAAAAAGGGAAAAGAAAAAGTGTATAGAAATAAACCCAAACCAAGGCCACATGCATGTTTAAATAATTTTATAACAAGGTACAAGTACAAGAAAGCTCAAAAGTTCAATATCAAAAGAAAACAAGAGTACATCAACTGTAAAAACTCCAACTGTCTGACTAGTAGGGTCCCGCACGGCCCTGGTAGTCCTCCTGGAAACCTGAAAGTAAACGTAGGGTGAGCATACAAGTATACCCAGTAGGTAAACCTAAAGCTCTCATGCACAAGTGGGGAGACATCCTAATGTCCTGTGAGAACAACAGGAGAAACCTAGCAAGGAATTCTATCCACCCAACCTCACCATCCACACTCACCAAAACACAATCACAACAGGTAGTAGTATATAAGAACAAGAATATTGGGTACCCCGCACCATTCCCCATTAGTTATCTGCTCTTCCTAACGGCGAACGTCCAAATGCTGCCACACTCTCCCCGCCGACACACACCTGGGCCTCACAACCACGTATCCCGCCCGCACACACCTGAGCCTCAAAACCATGTATCCCGCCTGTACACACCTGGGCCTCACCACCACGTATCCCACCCGCACACACCTGGGCCTCAATAGAAACCTACCCGAGGAGTCTTGGGTGTAAGGTCGCCTCAAGCCATCATAGCCTATAAGTCTGCCCGAGGAGTCTTGGAATAAAACCACCCCAATTAAAACCTACCCTAGGGGTCTTGGGTGTAAGGTCACCTCAAGCCATCATAGCCTAGGGAAGAAGGAGCGGGAAGGAGCTAGTAACTAAGAGGAAAACACCCTCTCCCATGGAATGGGAGTGTTCGGCACTAAGTGCTCAACATGGGTGAGGTGCGATAAAACACAAAAGATACAGATATATATATATATATATATATATATATATAAACAACACAGCCCAACCTAAGGCTTCTAAACAGAGAAACTGAGCACGCACCTTGGCACTGCTACTACGAAGCATGCATACAACAAACAACCTCAACCCCATTTTTGTTTTCACATTTCAGCAGAAATTAGATTATTTTGTTCCTTAACTACTGGGAAACTATCCACAACTGACCACAATGATAATTCATAAAACATATCCCTTCCATCCACAAATCAAGTTAATAAAACACAAGCATCACAACAAAGTCCTTCTTAAGAACCATCCAACCCAATAGATTATTAATCTCGTTCCATTACCATGACCCACCATTCATTAACTCTTCCAATTTTTATTTATTATTCAAAACCCATTTCCCGTTCATATTTAAACCCATCTATGCAGCCCTGTTTCTAACCACCAAAACCACAACCACACCATACATCATCATCCCTTAATACCATTTATCACAGCCCCACTACCCATCACCATCATAGCATTCACACCAACCCACAACCAAGTCAACCATAGCCCCGCTGCTCACCCGATCCAAAACAACCCACAAAACACCCCCATCACATGCCATGCAACCAAGCCAACACCCACATGTTCATTATTCCATTTTGTTCAACCGGGGTGATCACACAAGAGTTTCAGATTTTCGTTTAATCATTCAACTTTATGTGATTAACCAATTTCGACATTCCACAATGTTCCATTCACATAAACGGTCTAGAAAGATAGGGAAACATTTAATTGCGCAAGCAAAGGCCCCCAACGACCGTTATTTCATTCGGCATAAGCCTATTCATTTCATAACATAATCACATGATATAAAAAGTAAAGTAACAGCAATCACAAACTTCTCAACCCTGTTCTTTAACCAGTTATTATCTTTATTTAATGTTTCAACTATTTCTCATTAAAACAAGATGAGACCCACCCAAAAAGATGAAAAAAATAGAGAGACGAAGGTAATATCCCTACTTCAACAGGTTCCGATCACAACACTCCCCCGGATCAACCTTAGAAGACGTCCGTCGGCGTCCGTCACTTCTGTTGGGTCCCGGACAAACCTCCTCAGGTGGAAGTCGGAAAGGAAAGGCTGAGGGAAAGACAACAGATCCGAGCTTGGAAGTTCTACCTAGTCATTACGATCCCATAGCCACTGACGGATCGTAAATCAGAGCTCGGACGAAGAAGTTATGGAAGGAAGAGCCTTCGAGTCTCTTGAGAGAGCTCTGCTCAGAGGAGAGGGGAGGAGAGGTGTGTGTTGAAAAGGAGGAGGGGACCCCTCCTTTTATAGGCGTGAAAAGAAAAATTACATGGCGTGTACTTTATGGTACATGGTGTGTACTTGGTTCTTTCACACGGTCTCCACGCGGTTTCCAACACGGCTCTGCGGCCGTCGACTGGTCAACACACGGTTTGAGGGTAACGCATACGCGGGGAAGGAATACACGACATGTAGTCTGGACACATGGCATGTACTCATTTATTTCACATGGCAAGGACACGGCTTCAACACGGTACACAGCTGTTGACTGGGAATGTGTACACGTGGAGGGACTACACGGCGTGTAATTTAGGGTACACGGTGTGTACCCATTTACTTCACACGACAAGGACACGACCTTCAGCACGGGGTATACCCGACAAGGGGGTACACGACGTGTAATCAAACTACACGGCGTGTAGTTTCAAAATTCTAGAAAGTGTGGGAAAAGTCCATTTTACCCTCCAGAACACTTCGCAGCCTTCTTTTTGACAAAGGAATGGGCCGGAGAGGTCTGGGCCATTACATGGTTCCAACAGCGTATAATGGTTTTATATTTTTTAAAGGTTATATAAAATAATAAATACTTGATCAAGACACTTATTAGTACTATATGTGGAGAATCCACTCAGTAAGATTTAATGAAGTGGATGATCCATCCTTGTTATTTTCAATATTGAAGAATTCTATAATATGTTAAAATACTCAGTTGAAGTATAAGGAACTATTTAAGGGTTAAAGGTAGTATAATTAAATTAGAATACTCTAAGGATTTATTATTTACTACACAATATTTTGAATTACATTGATAATATTTGAAAGTTGTTTTGATCTTTTAAGAGATATCCTGGAGCTATTCATTGAAGTTCTGAGATCATTTGATAATCATGAAACTACAAGAGTCAAATATATTATTTTAAAAATTTCAGTGACGTGTACAATCCTTTTAGGATGATAGATAGGATAATTGTTGAATGGAATCATATATTTAGAGAAATTCTTTTATGTTTTCATTTATACGTAACAGAATTTCATAGAGATCAAAAAATTATTTAGTTATAGAATGATATATGATATATTTAAAAACAAGTGAGAATGGAAAACTCATATAATTATACAATAATATGAAACATATTTGACTAAATATTTTGATAAATGTGAGAACGGATTTAATATGAAATATAATTATATAATGTGTAATTTATTTCTTTTTAATTTTATGATGCATTAAAAATTTACAAAAAAAGGGATTAATACATACAATCATAATTGAATGAGGAAAATGGAAAATTAAGAAACAACATTGAGATGCCTAATATAATTCTAAGACTACTAAATTTTTTAAATCTTTGGATCCAACATTTATATGCATAATCTATTTTAAGAGAAGTGAAATATTTTTAGCAGTTGAAATTTTCCTTTTTTTACCCCTAATAGTCCCAAGATCACAATAGTGATAAAAATATATAAACATTTCTCACTAAATGACTCAGTCTCTAGAAAAACTAAATATATTAAGAACTACATTAACAAAATGGGACCTAATAATCAAATATAAATAATCTAAATGCCATAATAAAGAAGATATATAAATAATACTATATTGACATTAACCAACTTTGTTACACCATTTCCCAACTCAACGGTGAGATTAATTTTGCCACTCCATGATTGAGTCTAATAGGATAAAACCATTTACTAGAGAGGATAGTGAGTATACACTATTGTGTTAGATGTTTTCTATATGAAAATTGTAACATGAAGTAATTATTCCATCATAGTTTATAAATATAAAAAAATAAAAAATAAAAAAATGAAATAAATCAACTATACATGTATTAATGGAATACAATACTCATAATCATGTATTCATCATAAAAATTTCCAAGTAAAATCAAAATATTTTGATTTTAAGAAAACAAAAAACCATAGATATCAAAATATGACCTCCTCCACTATCGAATAACAGAGTTAAACTCTTAAGATCATTAGGTAATAAACAATTCTATATCCATGATCACTATTAAAACTATGACAATATATGAAATTAAAACCATTTATCCAACCATGAATATGTTACAAAACAAGTTGTTATGATGTGGTGAGTATATAAATATACATAATGAAATCCCATGAATTAAAAACACCCAATTTTATACTAATGTATGAATAATAATATTATAGAATTGAAATAATAATATACATTTATGATATATCTTCTCATCACTATCCAAGGGTTACCTCAATGTTAAGTCATCAACTAGTAATTTATCTCTCTTAATCAAGAAATTGTTTATTAAAAAAATATCAATCACCAAATAAAAAGGACTATATAGATATGAAATAATATAGTCACAATACAAAAACAATCTATGAGATAATATATATATGTACCTATATAATGATCATTATAAATAAACATTCATGGAGAAACACGTACACCTAATAAAATAAGTTCTATGGGCGATTTCAATTCCTTATGGGGGATGAGGATTAAACCATGGCATTCCTAGGTGTGTGGGTTGTTTTTGCTTTTTAATACCCATACCTAATACATTTATATAGAGGATCACTAAACCAATTTTTAATATCGATTATAAACCCTAACTCTACTATTAAATCCTGTCACAACTAATGGCCACTAAGAACACTGATACTAGTTTTTGGATTATACCATGATACTTCATGAGGTAGTATCCAACTACATCTCCATAATTGAAATAACATAGAAAAATTAGGTAAATATTCTCTAAGACATCCATGAATAATATAAAAATAATAGGAAAGTACCAAATTATTGTCTTTAAAGGATATCAAACTACTCAACAAGACATACTACTACAAAAAAAATCATTCCTAAGTCAAGAAACATATAATTGTCACAAAAGTAAATCCAGGGTAATTCTATACCATCATAATCAAATCATATCCAAAGTATAAAAGAATATTTTTTTCCTACATAGGATAATTAAATGAAATAACCCACCATTTTTCATTTTTCATAATTCAAAGAACCCATCATGGTCAATAAAAATTACTGATATTATTAACCTTTTAACAATCCCAAATTATATAAAAACTACCGAAATAAAATATATATTATTGGAAAACTATAATCAATCCTATTCATAATATTATCATAAAAATAAAATTTACTTATAAAAAAATTATATCAAATGGAATCGACAAAAAACTCAAGAGTTTTGAAAAAATCTATGTTATTAGTAGTCATTATCATTTAACAACTCACATTTCATATTGACATTTACATTTCAAAAAACATATTATATGATGGTAAATAAAAATAAAATAATATAGTATTATAAAATATATTTTTAGAGTAGGTTATATAATGGAAAAAATAATCATTGTTTTTATTTGGTTTATCTTTTTGTCTTTTTTTGTGTTTTTATTTGATTTTTTGATATTATATAGAATGTTTTTAAAAAATTAGTTTTGGAAATAAGATCTGAATTGTGGATATCCATGTATGAATTTACACTAATTCAAGCAGTAATGTTGATTTATTTTTCTAATGTAAATAAATATTTTTTAGAATTGTTTTTATTTTAAGGGATGTGCATTGCATAATTAAAAGTGGGTGAAGAAAAAGTTATGTAGGAATTGAAGATGTATTGTATGAAATTTAACTAAATTATGAAATCACTATGTAAAAATAAATTTAGGAGGGAATTTTCAAGATAAGAATAGACCAAATTAGATATTCGGTATAGTAGAGTATATTAGACCGTCTATAAGGATCATTATAACCCCAATATTGATCTTGAGAGAATGCTGGAACTCAAATTTAATCTTGTTACCATCACCACAAGACTACATTATCTTATAAAACTGTATATTGTATACTTACTAGGACTATAGAAGATCCAATTTTGTTTATCAGAAACACATTAGGTTTCTTATCTTCCAATGGTGTCTTATAGAAGCTAGTATAGGTAATTTTTAAGAGGAAACATACCATGGAGAGACAATTATGGGATAAAAACTCATGTCAATTCTCTCTACCTTTTAGTGTTTTATTTTTGGGAATTGGAAAAGTCAATTGTATTTTATTATATTTCAAAACCATTTCAATATTTTGTATCAAACTAAAGCTACACCAGCACTAATGCAACCCACATAACTCCCAGTTAATACATTCTCTTCCCAATGCATTTCCAAACAGTCAACCCAAGTTACACTAGAAATCAAAAAATCCCAAATAAACCAATTTGAGACTATACTGTCAAGATAAATAAATTTTATGATCCAAAATAGGCTATGTTTACTTTAATATACTCTTTTTATCTAAATTAATAGATTCATTAATTGAATAAATATTGTATTATAAGTACACAAGTTGTGTTTCTGTATGTCAAAATCACTTGAAAACTAATCCAAATACTCAATGGGGAATAATAAAAGGGAGAAAAGGATTTGGGTGCTATTTATCAGTAGAGATTACATGTATATAACATTATATATTTTGGGAACTAAAATTTCATAGAATATTATTTCCTAACTAAATTTGTAATTTCATTAAAAAATGCACAAACTTTAGTTGATCCAAGGGAGAGATAAGAAGGACTATGTGGGAAAGGGGAGTGGTGATTCATGGATTTGATTTCATTTATTTAAACACATAGAGGATCTCATAACTCACTATCCTTTATGAATGATCAAAATAGATTTGAAGAGGTACATAGTTGAGATTGAATTCATAGAATTTATACCCAGAGTTTGGATTGAGTTTACTCTCATAGGAGTTTGAAATATATATAACGAGGCTCAAGAGATAGGGTCTTGTAAATAGAGAAATATAAAATATTGACTATTTTAGAATGATTATGTGTGCCCAATAATCTAGTGGGTTTTGGGTTAGGTAGATTTATATATTGTTTCTAATTCCTAAATAAATTAAATGTTACATATATTTTACATTTATATATAATGATTTTTATGTCTAATCAACTAGTATATAAAACTATCAGAGAGGGAGAAATCATGTAATTTGAAATAAAATTCCATGCACTTGGAGTATAAACATTGTTATTTAAATAATTTAAATTTATAAATAATAAAAGTCATACACTAATCATAGACTTAAATATCTTAATTCTCTTGGTGTTTTAGTATAAGAAACATTACAGAGACCAGTGATTCACAAATAAAATTTTAAGTGACATAAGATATCTCTTGGAATGGAAATGTGATTGTGATATAAATTAATTTATGAAAACATGCATAAGTATGATCATGCAGTAAAACCTAACCCAATAACCACACCGTTACCTAATTTTATTATGAAAACCTTTAAATCTTTCCCCTATGATTGGTATTTCATCGTCCTTGATTGAATACTATTACTTGTTTCATGTTACTTACATATTGATTTTATAATTCATATAAACACTAATACTTCTCTTAAAAAGATCACATATTTAATCATTCTTAGTGGGTTGAATCAACTATCTATATGGAAATAATCTAGTGAAATTCCAGGAAAATGTGTTTCTCAATATCGTGTACTTGTAGAGAGGTTATATGGTATTAATAAAAAATTTATCATCTATTATGTTTGGAATAATTTATAATGGTATATTAACTAACCTAATTTTTAGTTTAAATAAAATTATAAAAAAAAAGAAAATATGGTTTACCTATTTTATATAATCCTTACACATTCAACAATATATATTCATTTCACATTATAGATTGTTAATGGAATCATATATGTAACATTTCAAGTACATGAATAATAGGATCATGAGTGTTGATTTAGTGCCATTGATTCTTCATATTACAAGATATTTAAATAAGAGTAAGGTATATAAATCTGATAACATATATGAATAAAATACTTTTAGGAGGGAATACAATAGACCATAACCAAGATTCAATGAGGAAATCATAAATATTCCAAAAGGACCACCAAGAAGAAGGGAATGAAAGTCCCTAGGGTGTTTGTAAATCCCTCATGTATCATAGTTATGTAAAATTGAAGGAACTATGAAATGAGGAAGTATCATTTACATCATTTACCATGTTTTAATAATTTTCCCTTGGAGGATGCACCAGTTTTTATGAAAGAAAATAACATGAATTGTCTAGTACGTCCCACCTATCCAAGATAT
The DNA here is from genome assembly GCA_963277665.1 of Viscum album. Classification (NCBI taxonomy): domain Eukaryota; kingdom Viridiplantae; phylum Streptophyta; class Magnoliopsida; order Santalales; family Viscaceae; genus Viscum; species Viscum album. The sequence goes on along the minus strand of OY728130.1, from coordinate 377,950,510 downwards.
TGAATATGAGCTAAATATGAAATGATTTACTTATTTTTTGAATGGGAAATATAGGAAATGGATTTTTCAATAAGGAGAATATTCATATAGAACATTTGAGGATATTAATTTTTTTTATAATAATATTTTATCCTATATAGAGGGTCATTGACTTAAATACAAAATTCCCAACCTTTATCCAAAAAGATTGAGAGAATTTTTAGGAAGCATAAGAAAGATTCAATAATTTCTACTAATAGTTACCCATTTCTGATTCCCATATTCTTTACTTATCAAATAAATTTATAAAGGAATTGACTCTATTATACAAATATTATTGAATACTATAGTAGGAGGTAACTATGATAACATGATAGTAAATGAACTAAAAAGTCATTACAATATGCTTGTTTCCAATTCTCAAAAAAATTATATAAGAGGGAGAAGAATTATTGTTAATGATGAAAAAATAGGGAATGATAGTAATTCATGGATTGATGATTTAAAATATAAATTCATGGTCTAGTATCCAAAAAAATTTAGAAAGATAAAAATGTAATTATAGTTGAATATAACATAATATTGTTACATACTATATGAATATTGATATTCTAACTCATGATATATCAGCTAATCAAGTGTAAGAAGTAAACAATATAGGAAATTATAGGAGGAAACCCATCATTAATGGTCCCTTTTCAAACACCTCTTATATAATATTGAAAACTAACCAAATTTATCTTTGAAAGATAACGGGAATTTTAGGTAGGTATGTAATGGAAAATTTCAAGGAAACATGACTTCTAGTGATCATAAAAGAAATTATGATCTATTATGAGAATTACACTTCAACATAAAATTAATCAGACTCTAAAAACGAAAATATATTGGAAGATATTAAATGGTTAAGGAAAATCTATTGAAGATTAATGATTGTTATTGTGTAGAAACTCAAATTTCATTATAACTGAGAATCTAAATCAATGTTACTAGGATCATATTCTAAACATGGAAATAAAATTTAAAAATATTGAAAAACAAGACACAATAAGTGATAAAGGAAAACATTATAGAATAATAAGGGAAAAAATAAGAGAAGGATTCTCAGATTTATCAACTTGAGGAGGAAAATATATTTGTAATGAAGAGGCTAGGGTGACCTGACTTGTCACTCGGCCTTGCTTGCTACAAGGAAAAAAATCTTGTTCTTGATTCCCATGGGTTAGTGACATGTCCTAAGGGTATCAAAAAAAGTTTCATTGGAAACGATTTCACCCTCTAAATTAGTAAACCTATAGAACAAGTTCCACCCAAGTATCCATCATGAGGTATCCATACATTGGTCACTCATGTATAAACCGTATGAAATATTTGGATTGATAAAAATCATGCAATGAACAATAATAATGAATAACCCGAAATATCTAAAAAAAAATTAACAACAAAAGAAACTAATATAATATGATTTTTTCAAAATCATACACGAAATAACAACAAAATTAGGAGGAAAAAATGGGCTATTACTCAACATTACCCAACAATCTAGATAATCTGAATAACTGCCTGAATACTACCACGTAACTATAAGTCACCACTATGAGTCAATGACTATCTGATTCCCAATGTGGAGTGGAATAAATAACACATTTATGTTAAAAACCTTATAACCTATATATGATATGGATACAATATAAAATAATTTAATATTATAAGGTGTGATCTAATTCCTAGTAGGATACCCCTAAGATCTCATTTAAATTTCTTTATAAAATACACTAAAAATACTGGTTTGAAAATAGCTAGTATAAAATAACATTAATTAAATTTACATGATATAAAACCAACCTTCATATCAAAATTCCATTCTCAAAATAATTTCATTTTGGAAACCAAAATCATGATTTTGTTCACAATGATAAATTTAACTTTTAAAAACAAAACATTACACATTCCCCTAATAAATAGATAAATAAAAACGGGAATTGGTAAAGTAACATGACATTATTTTAAATCATGAGTGAAATAAAAATAAAAATAAATAATACAATTATTAAACAACATGGATTAACCATAATGTAATCAATACATTATTAAAAAAACAAACCAAGATGAAAAAACCCACATATTGAAAATGTAATTTAGAATATGTGACATATAATACATATTATTAGGAACTAATATCGGGAATATTAGGATAATTCATGACTCAATTGGGTGAAACCAACTATTATGGGATTTTATATATCTATAAACGATCACCAAAATATCTTTTTACTAGCCTCATTGAAGACACACCCCCTATCTACAGTTATAAAAATAAAACTAGGTGTTACTAGATAGTGTACAATCATAACTAGTGTATATTTCATGCATTTTTTCCCACCATGTGGCTTAGGGTTCCCACAAAATAGATATTGGAAAATGGTAACTCTTAATAAACGTTTTATCACCTAACATTAACATACACTAAAATTGTATAATCCAAAAAAACGTTTCATACCACCTCCAACACCCCCTTAAATAACAAACAACCTTCCAATAACATAACATGAATCAAAATTAATTCATCCAAAAATAAACATAATCATCAACAATATATATCAACGAGTCTCATAAATAGTTTATCCAACAAAAAATGAAACAACATTTTCAATAAGTTCCAATTGAGCGTTTATTTTAACATCAATATTAATACACATAGAAATAACTTTTTAAAACCATTTGAAAACTAATTATAAATCCAAAGGAAAACACAGGTAATAATAAATCAGAATCTTGAAAAATCAAAGAAATTAATTATAAACATTGATTAGTCAAATTCAACATATTAAAACCTATAACTACTTTAAGCCACAAAACAACCCACATTATATTTTATATTTGATCTAAAACACCATGATTAAACAATCATTAAGAAAATAATTATTGATATTTTATCATATTCGTAGAATTCATAAATACCATTTAAAATAAAATTAACATTTAATTACCAAATATGCCCCTTCTGTCAAGTAAAAACCTAATATATTATGGAAAAAAATTGAAAAATCAAATTTAGATAATAATTATTATATCTATGTATATTTATTTATAGTTTAATATGTAAAGTATCCAAATGACTCTAAAATAAAATGTAATGAGGTAGATAAACCTACCTCAAATGTGTAGAACCATGTCACATTCAATGTAAGTAACTATAATGGGTCATAAGAGGGACTCCAAAAAACCTAGCAGAAAACCTCAATTCAGAACTACCATAGTTATGATACATGGCCACTATGGACTCTAGGGTTTGAAAGGAAGAGGGAAACATTGAGAAACTAGGTGAAATATTAAATAGAGAGGGTAATAGTCCATTTCCATTCAATTTGGTTGAGTACTCACCAATAAATCACCACAAATCAGCTAACGAATGATTATAGGAGAATGTAATTGGTTGGGAGGACCCCCAAGGCGTTTCCCTTGTGAATGGGTAAGAAAGGGGTTTAAAACCCAATTAAAAATAATAATAAATTCCCAAAAATTCCCAATAATGATTAGATAACATGTTTCACTCACATGGTTTTGTAAAACAGTTAGTAATTATTTGATCAACACTATCAAAAATTAAAGAAGCTGCACAGGTTATGTATATGCTTTGATAAAACATACAGCTGACCATGAATCAAGGAAAAAATCAAAATTTTGAAACATTCACCTTGAAACACCTAAATATTTTAAGTAATCAATAATATAATAAATATAAACATATTAATGAAATTATATGTGTCAGAATTCTACTCATCATGCCACATTATGTCCCCAAAAAAGTCATGATCAGGTCAAATAAGAGGAAATTACAAAATTACCTCACCCCAAACAAGAACTAAGTTAAATACAAGGATTATTAATCTTAAAGAAAGAATACAGGACATGAATATCCCCATTTTGGGTAGAATACCTTCATAAAATTTATATTTACAAACAAATGATACACTACAAATCCTAAAAGATGGATTCCTGACCAATAGTGAAAAAGAAGTGAATCAAGATGACAGAATGAAGAAAAAGAGAAAATAACTATGAGAAAACAATTATAATATGATACCTTAGGATAGAAGATCATCAAAACATATTTGAGTTTGGGAATACAAATGTATATATCATAGATCACATGATATTCTTAGACCCTAATAAATATTAAGGGATAAAAAAACACCCCCATGACATCCAAGTTTATATTTTTTGAAAATAAATGACACATCCCAACCCAAAAAAGTACAATTTATAATAACTCAACTAGGATAGGTATTCACATGCAGACTTATTATAGGTATCCCCATCATTTATAAAATTTTTAATGAGATAGAAATTAATATTAATCATTCCACAAAGGTCAATCACACATTCAACACATTTTAAACATTAGAAGATCATATGTGATATGAACACTAGATCAAAAAGTCCTTTATCCAAATACAATAAAAGTAGACAAGATTTACATATGTTATGAGGTAGTACTCAATGAAAACACAAAATATGAAACCCTAACTACTCGAAATGTATTTTTAATCAACCAAAAATAAACCCCACTATAGGTCACTACCTTCAATGAGGCTAGATCCAAGACTTACTCTTCTATTATCTTTTAATCTTATAGAAATTTTGAATATGACCAATAATGAACCCCTAATGATAACCCCTCAAAAATTATAGAAAATAGTTATTAGAGTTCCATAATTTCCCTCACTATAAGTAGACCAATGGATTCCCCTTTACTGAAGTGATAAAATCCAATTGAGGTGGTTGTTTCACATTATCACTGCCTCTATGCTTCATTCATTTATGTCTCCACCCTTCAGCGATCAGACCACTCATAAAGACATCCAATGGGGTTGAAATTATAAATTTTATATAATGCATCAGGAAAAATATATAACAAATGATGGCCTTATAGACAATATCCATCTACATAGTGGGACCACAAAGGATGACCTCTGAATTAGTATCAGGATAAAGGATTTTTCAAAATACCTAACCCTTCTTTGTATCATTAACAAAAAACTCAGGTGAGAAGGGCTCCAGTTTATAAAAACATTCAACACACTCTATTATTGATTATTTACCTTGATAAATACAAACGAATTCTAACACTTTCAACACCTTCACACACTCAAGATAATTCCCATGTATGGAAAAGATCTTTAAATACTCATAATTAATCCCTTAATGTGGTCATGAAATAATGATGTTTTTAAACAATTATAAATATGATCCCTTCAACAACAATGGAATTTTATTCACCCATGATGTATTAAAAGTTCATAATGAATTGAATATCTCTTTGAGAATACTCGTCCATTTGATTGCATCTTGTGGACTTTTATCACTACATGAGGTAAAGGATAGTACATCAGAAAATATTTTTCATGATCTATACGTCAAGAAGAACATGGTCATTCCACTTTATATCAAGTCTTGGAAGAGTTAGAGAATATAAATGCCCCAACTAGGTCTTTAAAATAAACCCACAAATCATTCTACAATTAATTAATCAAGTAATTTTTTATGATTATTTTTAAAATATCACAATAGGAAACATTCATTCAAACCATCCATATTCCTAATACAATGTATACAATATCATAAATCAAATAAATAAAGATTGAAATGTACCATAATTCTTTTACTCCAAATGCATTGAAAATATTTTTTTGATACATGTATAGAATTTTAGAAAACTAACAGAAACCAAATTCATTTCCATTAATTAATTTATTAGAAATTATATTCAAGAAATGTTTAAAATAAAATACCATATTACAAATACAGGGTTTTAAAAACATGTTCATACACTAAGTCACGAAAATAATCTTTCAAGAATAAATAAAACATATTCTGACAGCTTAAAAGTTCAATTAATTATTCATAGAAATACAAAAATGACAATAAAAGAGTTTTATAATATCAAAGGGAGTAAACAAAAAAGATCCAAAAATTTTACCATTTCATATGGTTTGGCGACAAATTTTTTATACCATGTGGTAACCATGGAAGTTCTATTGGGTGTCCCCTAGAATTATTTTGAATTACCTATGAATGGTTTTACAAACCCTGTTTCTTAAATATGGGCCTTGTCCATTACCTCCAATTTCACCTCAAAACTAGTAATATCCAAATATAAATCCCACAATCTCTATTAAACTTATAATAATGAAAAATCATAAGAAAAAATTTGAATATTAAATAATTATAAAACCAAAATTCAAAATACCATTCCTAACCACACTGAGTAACTCAATGTCCAAAACAAATCAGACATGGTCAGACACTTCCCTAAATGTACCTGTGAAACTCTAACAATAATTTCTCCAATCTACCATTAAACCCTAAATAATAAAAGGGTTCTGATAAATTTTTTTAATGAATTATACTATACAAACATAACTTGTTACCTGGCCATGAAAACTATAGGGCCTAAAGTGTGTTTCGGGTCACTATGGGCCAGCGACATGAGACAAGGGTATCAATCCATTTTTTTGTGATTTATTTCACAGTCTAAATAAATAAATATGAAAATAATGTTTCAATCAATAATATGATATGATGTGTCTATAAATGGTTCACTCATGCATAAACCATAAGGGTCTTTAGAATTAAAATTAGCGAGACAATGAATAACAATAATGAATAACCTAAAACATCTAAAAAGTCATTACTGAATATATAAACCATTTAAAATAAGTTTTAAACAAATAAATGAAAATAAAAAAAATCAGGATAATTAAGGGGACAATAATCAACTTGACCATATGAATATTATGATCCCAATAATCCCCTATCTACCACAATGTGAGTCCAATTAACCATCATAAATCCACAAACACTATATTTCTACTAGATAGTAGCACCAACTATACACTGAATCCCAAAAAAACTCACCAACATAAGACAAGGAAACTGCATACCTACTGATGTGAGTATTTAGTGTGTGATCAAACTCTTATTAGGATACCACTAAGAGTCAATTTCATTCCTTTTATAAAAGAAACCAAAAATGATTGTTTGAAAAAAGGTATTGGAAAATAGTTTTTATTTCCTTTACATGATATAAAATCAAACATTATATCAAAATTACATTCCCAAAACATTTACTTTTTATAATCATAAATCATAATTTCATTTATAATTTAAAATTTGACTTTTTAAAATGAACCTTTTATACACCCCTTCATTAAACATGAAAAAAAGTAAATATTGGTAAAGAAATTTAAAATTTTGGAAAGTTATAATTGAAATAGGAATAATAATAAATGGTAAAAATATGAATCATCAATGAAAAACTATAAAAAATAAGTACATCACAATACTATCTTTCTAAGAAGAAAAAAACCATAAACTGAATAAGTAATACAGAAAACATAACATATAATATATACCATGAGGAAATATCATAATGACTGATGAGGAAATAATCAATGTGCATTGGTGAAACCCAATATTGGTAGGTTATGTGGTCCTATAACTCATTTCTGGAATTTCTCTCATCCTATCTCATTAGAGATATCCTCATATCCAGGGTCAAAACAATATAACTAGGATTTTATATCCATTGTGTGATCTATGCATTAACAACATATAACCCTTTAATTACTATGTAGTATCCTATGGTTTCTGATGAAATAACTATATGAGGTGGTCCACTATCTTGTAAATGTAAATTACATAACATATTCCCTTCCTAAATAAGCATAATCTAATAAAAAATTAAATCCCACCTATAACAACCCCTTAAAAAATCAGTTATTAAAAAATTTCATTAATATGATTTTATTCATCAAAAAATATACATAATAATAATAAATAAACATAATCAAGGATCAATAAGTGTGTGTCCAAAAACCATTGAAATGAATTTTTCATTAAGTGGAAAATAATATTTTCCTAACACCAATATTTATTCATTTATAAATAACTTTTTTACACCATTTAAATACTAATTATTAATCTAATGTAAAACACAAATATCACCAAATCATATTCACAATCAATCCAAGGATGATAGTAAACAATTTCATAGGTCAAACACACCCCTTTAAAATATGATAAAACAATTAAAACCAAAACACCCAGATTTATATATCATATATGATCTAAAATAAAATGATTAAATAATTTCTATTTAATAAATACATCATTTGGGTTCTTATAAAATATATATAATATATAAAATACCATTTTTAATAAAATATCCTGCCTTATGCCAAACAAATACCATATTATATTGCAGAAAACATTTGAAAAATCACATTTAGATATCATACTCTATATTTATCGATATTAAACTCAAATTTAAAACTTTAATAATTAATGGAACTCTCAATGAAAAAGGAATGAAATGAAAACACCTACCTATAGTGGTGGAACCATCTCACCTTTAACAAAATCCTCTATAATAGGTTGTAACAGGAACTCCATAACCCTTAGAAACTAAAAACCCCAATGCCAAATAACCACAGTCACGAGACGTAGCCACCATGGCCACTATGGTTAGAGAGGGAGAGGGAAACATAAAAGAAGTTTAGAGTATTATGATGTAGAGGGAGTAATAATCTATTACCTTTCAATCCAAGTTGCGACTCACCACTATATCACCAAAAACCCATCGAGGTGAAGTGGAAGAGGGAATTAGAAGTGAGACCCACAAGAATATTCCCTTTAAAATGTTGAAAAGTATGTCTTTCCTAAATTTAAAATATAATTAAATTAACAAAATTTCAATCCTTTATCAGTTCTCATATTTTAAAATGATGTGTGGTGTTTATATGATTACTACTATAAAAAATACATTGGTTTCATGGTTTACTTTTATAGTTTTCCAAACCATGTGGCTAAACATGAGGACTATAAAAAATTAAAAATGTTATAATATTTACCAAGGAAAACCTAAGAACCCAAGGGACTCAAGAAAATAATAAATATAAATATATAAGTGACATTGAGGGTGTTACAATATCAATGAGATATATTAATAGAAAAAACAAAAGAAATATGTCGAGTTCCTTGAGGAGTAATAAGACACATAGAAGTAGAAAGAGGAATTCAAAGATTATTAGTTTTGGAAAAGAATAAAAGTAAGGAATGTGGTTGGGAAAGGTTAATTATCAAAATTGATAAATATGATGTAAAATAATATGCACCACCTACTATATTTATTAAAAAGTTAGAGTTTAATAAGACTGCAAATAATTTTTTTTAAGAGGTTTATTTAATCATTCTAAAATATTGTTATTTATTTTACATTTATTGATGTTATTTCCAATATTAAATCTTATAAAAAATTCTTAAAGACATTAATTGTAATAATATAATAGTTGGAATAATTTGTAAATTTTCAACAGACTAAATTATTTAGTTTAGTTATATAAAATAATATACCCTTGAATCTCAATTATATAAGAAGAATCAATATTATATCTGAATTAAATGGGAAAAGAATATTTATATCCGTAGTGTATTGGGGATATCGTATCAATTTAATTCTTTTGATAATTTATAATGAGAATGTAATTGGAGAGCTTAAACCCATAATAGTGGTGTTGTATCTATCTAATTGAACTTTGACTTACCCTAGTAGATTAACTGAAGATTTATTATTAATGGGATGGAAGACATATTATTCTAGCTGATTTGATTTTTTTATAAGTAGAATGTGATAAAGAAGTTCTAGTTATACTAGGTAATACATTTTTTGAAATAGGGGTGTCTTGATTGATACCAAATGTGTTCAACATTTTAAATAATCCTTATGGTTTATATATTTATTTTTAAGAGGATATCATTAATTTGCAGGTGGAAGTTGAGTCACGATTTCCATTTGAGAAGATATATGCTGATATTGTGTAATTAATTGTAAATATAGAATACATAATATTGTATTTTTATTACTATGGATTAAATAGTAAATATATCCTTGAGTTTGATACAGTTAAAGGACTACAAGATGATATATATAGAGAAATAATTATTGTGTGACCATATATGAATAACCCACATTATTTTAAATTGTATGAATTACCCACCATTATTAAATATTCCTATTTGGGTGTAGAATATATGTTTAGTATTATTGTATATACTAAATTATAATCTAAAAATTTGGAAAATTTTCTTGAATTATGTATAAAACACCATACTAAATGTTTATTCAATATATCTAATATTTAAAGAATAATCTCAATAGTATATTTTCATAAAATTATCATGAATAATAACTTTAATACAACTATTGAAGGTCAATAAATACAAAATAATAATATACAATAATATTTCATAGTTCATTTCATAAAATTCTTTTATTTTGTGTCAATTTATTACATTTGAATAGTTCTTGGGTGAGTATTATAAATTTGGTTCAATAGAAGGGAGTTATGATTGTTATAACCAATGAGAGGAATGAAAATATTTCAAGAATAATTTTTTTTGGTCTGTGTGTTTTTATAAACTATATAAAACTAACCAAGTCAATATGAAAACAAAATCATTCCCTCTAAAATTTATGTATCAAATATTATTGAGGCTTGTATGGAATTCTCATTTTTATGGATATTAAGGGTAAAACCATGGGCCTATTGACCCTTTTGACTAATAGAATAAAACAATTCGACTATTTATAATATATATAATAATAAAAAAATTTACATTTGGTTTTTTTAGGGGAACCAACAACTTTTATGAGATGTATATTGGTCAGTCATCAGACATGGTAGACAAGATCATTGAATTATTCAAGGATGAATTTTCTATCATTGAAAATACATTTGAAATCTACATAGAATATATATAAAAGTTTATAACAACTTGTGGGGAGAAAATTTCTTTCTCACATGGGTTAAATGAAAACTCAAGCTAAGATAAATAATTTCAATTGGAAACAAAATATCGAGGGATATAATAAAAGTGGAAAATACTAAAATTGATGTTTTTTATCGCTAAATCCATTAAATTAATTTATGGAAGTAAAGATTTCAGTGGACATGATGTATATTTTTGATTAATTTTCAAGAATTACTAATGGAATAAAATATCATTATGATCACTTTTATAAAGGTTTAAATAATTTAGTGAAAATTCCTAGAATATATTAACAAATTAAACATATAGTTATTCTTAGCACCAATAATTACATCACCAAATTAAATACAATCATTTTAAATAATTTGTTATTCCATGGAATATTGTATGAGTTGTTATTGGTCTAATGAAACACAATAAGTAACAAGTCATCTACTATGATAATAGGTTATTAGATGGTTCATTAATCAATTATTATATAATAGAAAATGATATAATAGTAGAAGTGTATTTTGTGGAAAAATAAAATCACTAGCTTATTTAGATAAAGGTAACTATTATTACAGACCACGTAGAGTTGATCTTTTTTCTATAAAAGAAGGAATCTATGAAAAAATAGATTATATGGGTGTTAATATTATAATAATTTTATCTATATATTAAATACAAAAAGGATGTATATAATCAACTAGTTGATCATCTATAAAGTTGTGAATAAATAAATGAAGATCCCACCAATCATATCAAGGGATAATTTCATAAATATAAATTGTTTTGAATAACAAAAAAGCGATTTTCCTGGTATTATGAATCATCCAATTACATTACTATAACTAATATTCCATAGGGGATGAAATGGATTTAAAATAATTTATTATATGTTTATTTAAATTATTATATATATAAAGATAGTATCCTTTTGAAGAAAATAATATGATGGAATTATGAGATGTTTATTCCCATAAGGGGTCTTTCTATCTATTATAAATCACTACCATGCGCTTCTATGGTTAAGAAACTATGTAAATTGTAATAAAATAACTAGTGTTAATCATTTTGGATTTTAATGCACCATGTTATACTAATATTGTAGATAATTTCTTGAAAATATTGATGAATATCCAAGGATAGGGAATATAGGGATAATATAAGAAATTCCTCAAACTTACAAACTGAATGTAGAAATTTCTGATATCTGTGGTCTTTAATCCATTCGATAATTAAAAAAAGTACATAAAAATGAATATATTTTTGTGAGAGTAGACTATGTTTCAAAATGGGTTGTGGTCACTAATTTTCCAGACTTTTATAGGTCTTATAAGGTTAAATTTTTTAGAAAAAGTAACTTTTTTTGATTTTGAGTTCATAGTCAAATAATTGTTGATAATGGGGTGAACTTATAGAATTATAGATTAATAATTATCTTAGAGACGGATGGATAAAATCCCCAAAAATGATCATTTTATCATTCTAAAATAATTGGATAGAGTGATATGACCATTAATGATTTTTAAAATAAAGACCAAATAGTGAATTTCTATAAAATTTATTAAGACTATAACATAGTGGATACTATTTGGGAACAAAAAATGTTTCCCCTTGGTATGTATCTATATATTGTTTTCATTAAAATGAAATGCCACTTTTCATTGGAGATTGAATACCAGGCATTTTGGGTTGTCCATGTTTTTAACAAGTGTTGTAGGAGTGCTATAGAAAAGTGGATGTTCATTTTGAATAAATTAGATGATTTAAGTCGATAATCCTATGATAATTAAATTATTATATATTTAAATTAAAAATAGATCAGTGGAAGGATGATTCAGACAATGAACTACAAATTAAATCACTTCTTTTTTTTTAAATTGAAGAATGATGATATTTTCTTGGGATCATAGGACAAGGTCTTCTAGAACATTAAAGGTAATTTTATTAAATAATAATTTATTTGTAAATATTTATAAAGAATATAGAGAGACTATAACAACCCTGGAATTTATTACACATTTAAACATGATTTATTAAAAAAACATACACTTAATAAAACTCATAATATCGACAGGTCTACTGTCATTGGGGATTAATAAAATTACATAACAAAGTAAAACATAAAATACAACATATTTATTGAAAAATTCTTTTACATGACCACCACATTTTGTCCTACTTAACACTGTATGGGATATCCTAAGGAAGGATATAAAAATGGGGTCGCCTATAAAGCCCAATAAGAGAGTAAACAAGGAAAAAAATTAATAATAAAATACATTTTAGGAAATAGTAATATCAATGGATCATAAGAGAAAAAGGACGTAATGGTATGATATGAAATGATTATCATAACATATAAATGTGGAAATAACTTTAAACAATGCATCATTACCATAAAGGATTTAGGTAAACCCATGTCCCATCATTTTGGAAAAAAGTATTATAAAGGAATTTGGTTAACCCTTTTCCCAACATGATGTATCATGATAATAAACATTACCCAATTCATTGGAATGCTATCAAGGCGTGCCCTTCATAGTCATTTCAATGTCATGCTTAAGTGTACCACATAGATCATATTACATGGATGCATTCAACATCATCATTTATTCCATGATCATGGAATGTGGAATTCATACATGTAGGTAATCATTTGATATGTCTGTGTTTATAAATATAAATACCCTTGATTGAAGAATGTGTATGGTATTCACTTCACGATGATTTTGGTGTAGAAAATCATAGTGCAATTTTAGTATCATAATAGCGTCATATGAAAAATTCAAAAATTGGGTTGATGAGAGAGAAATGGGTATCCCAATAATTTATACATGAGATGGTCAATATTGTGATAATGGAACATAATATCCCATCATGTTAAATTTAATTTAGATACATAATATAAAAGAAATTCTTGAATGGATGTGAGATGAGGGAAATCCCTTAGGTAATTTCGTAAAAGTAATGGGTGGGTTTAAATGTTAATATGGGGATTAGTGGGAGTAAAAGGAAGATCCCATTATATATACATTAAATGGATATTAAGGATGTATATAAGAACATATTAGAAATTAGGAAAATGGAAATTAAAAAGCCATGACATAAAAGAGGTGCTTGAAGTAAAATGAGAGGGGGGGGGATCACTTACATGGATGTGTGATCTCAAAGGCTTGGGGGAGGATTCTTGGGAGATTAGGGCATCTTTAAAGGACTCAATGGAGTAGGGGAAAGAGGGAGGTCTATCTTCAAAGTGATTTATTGAAGAGAAATGGGTGCATGGATGGAATTATAAAGGAATTGTGGGAGAATTAATTATTATTTTGGTTTTAGACACTACTCACTAAAATATTCAAAAAAACACAAAACATACCTTGTTTTTTCCCATAGATTTATGAAAAGGGGCATGGTATAGATTATTTTATAAGGCTAAGGGCCTAAGATATTAAAATATTTCCATTTATTATGTGGAGGTGAGTCACACTTTCAATGAAATGATTTTAAAATCTAAAAGTATTTTATATGTCTTGGAGGATTCACTAAGGCTTCACATAATAGATCAAATCAACCTGAAATTGAATTATTTTAAACCAAAAACATATATTTGAATGAAGATTATTTTTATAGTATTATATTTCATCACTATTTTGTAACTAACCAACCTGGTTACACTGAAACCTGTCACCTGACCCAATTAGTTACATACACAAGTCGTGTTCCTGATCCCCATGGACTGGTGACAAGAACCCGAGCATCGAACGAAGAAACTGAGGAAAACTTTTCCACCAAAATTAATGACCACATAGTATATATATAGAGAGAACGGAAGAAACAAAAGAATACTAACCAATATATAACACCATTAATTTAAGGAAAATAGAAAAAATAGAACAATGAAAACAGTAGCTAAAACTCTAAAATACAAGTGTGACTACAAGGGACTCGAAACCAAATAGCTTCCCCAATTATGGAACAGATAAAATCCAACCATATCACCGCCATCTACTCATCCCAGCTAACATAAACCACACTATATCACTACATCACCTTTCATTTCCCCACACTAGAATACAAACAACGGTTTATGCACCGCCGCATCAGTGCATAGGGTGTGATCTAATAGGCTTAGTAGGATCCCTCCCAGGTGTTCTATAACAAGTCTCTATATAACAAATACTATATGCTCATTTTTAAAATAAATCATGGCATGATAAGTAGAAAAGATGTTTTATAGAAATCAATTTAATCATTTCCTTTTTCCGTAGTTCTTATCGAAAGAAGGTTTATCAGTTTCAAAGAACATTTTACATATCAATTCCTACAAGAATAAACATTCATATCCAGGATAAATTAGAAATACAAGCAATAAAAAATATAAGCAAATGTACCACAAACCAAGTAATACTATAGGTATCGGCTGCAAAATACTCACACCATAAGAATAAATTGCACAAACCTGATTCTAGAACAAAAGGCTAAGGAATTAGTGGAATAAACCATGAGTAAACCCCCCAAAATGTCAATATCGGTCCCCTACAATAATAGGACTAGCAAAAAAAAAAGGAAATCCCCAATACAAGATTCCTTGATAATCACAAATAAATAGATGATGGCCTCAATCTAAACTATTAAGCTAAGTACCCTAGGTAACCCATCTACTCTTTTTCACAAGCCCATTTCAATGCCTTGAAAATCATTCAAAAGCATTTATAATCCATTTATTAAATGTCACGATTTTTTTTTCTTTTTCAATACCCTTTTTCATCACAGACAACAATCATTCCAATTTCATAAATCAATTTATAAACAAAATTTCAAAGCCAAAAAAGCATGTTCATTATCACAGGCTATAGATGGAACCACCAACCGCAATGTTAGGGTAACACACACCCACAAAGGAATCCAAAATCAATGAAGCCCAACAACGCCATCAATGAAGGCCCTCAAGAATGAATGTCTAGTTCACAACAACTATCCAAATAACAACCTTCGTGACAGGATCTCACAATAGATCTAGAGAGATCCACCATAACTATAACAAAGATACAACTTTGATCGGATCGATCCAGAAGGTGTTGAGTCACTCAAAAACACACCAAAACTACTTTAGGTTGGTGACCATAATGTCTGGAGAGAAAAGGACTGGGGAAAACTCCCGAACGTGTAAATTTAAACTGGGCAGGTGTTGGGTCACGATGTGCACCCCTTGGTCATGTCGTGTAGTCCACCTTTTATAAGTTACACCAAAAAAATGTTTCCTCAGGTTAAAATAATCTATTTAACCCCTACACGATGTGTACCTTAGATACATTATGCGTACAATCTCATAACATGATCTATCTAATCACAAAATAATCTCCCAGTCCATGTTATGCAACCCAACACCACGTACACGACGTATACTCCAGGTATATGTCGTGTACATGTTCTACAGTTTGTAGTAAACCAAAAAAATCACCTAAATGGATTTTAAAACCACAATGGTACTTATAAAAAGTGTCAAACATACCTGATTAAGGTAACTAGATGTCACAACCTCCCCACTTTAAGGACATTACATCCTAGGGAAGTCATGTGGAAGATGTCTGTAACACCCAAGATTTTTATGAGAAATATTTTGTTTTTATACATCATAAAAGGAATCTTTCACTACAGACAACACTATCTTGGATTGATTTACACGCAATCACAACCTTCCTCGATAGCTTGCGTTGTACACAATACTGAGTTACACTAAACAATGATATGCTATTAAAATATTATTAAAACTAGCCGTTATGAATAGTAATAACCACTTTTTCAAATTTTAAAAATTTTATTTTTCAAAATGGACTTCATTTTTGGATTTAGAATATCTAAAATAGCCTAGGGTTAAATTTTGGTATTTTTCTGAAAACTTTCAATTTTTGATAAATAGTGAAAACACTAGGTTACTGTTTAAAAACCGACTTTTTATTTAAATAATTATTTATTTTATATAAATTTATTTTAGGTAAAAATTGATACATAATACCTATATATGTTCAATGCAATTCATTGGAGTCATTTTATAATAATTTTAGATACATAAAAACTTTATTGAACTTTTGACCGTCTTTTACCCACCTCCTAGGATAATTTGCACATTTACATAAAACTTAATTTTACCGCTTTTGGGAATGAAATTTCAAAAATATGAGAGAAACGGTTGATGTCAGTAAGTAAAATATGGTTCAATGAGATGAAAACAATTTCTGGTGATTAGTAACTTTTTACTTTTATTTACCACGGTTAAAAGTAAATAGGGTAATTAAGGGTAAAAATGATATTATTATTACCATAACACATGACCTAATTCTATTGGATAAGTGTAATTCGACCAAAAAGAACATTAGGGATAAAATATTACCCTTTAGGTCCACTTGTATTAGATTAGTACATTTAATATTATTTTATTTAAAGAAGAGTTAAAATAGTTAAAATAAAAGTTTAATAACTAAACAATTCTTAATAAAGGGTTATACATAAGATAAATTCGACTATAAATATTCATTAGAAATCTAAAGAGATTTACTACATAATTGAAGTTTATTTATAATTTTTAGACATTAAATAATTGAATTTATTTATGACACAATGATGATGCAGTAATTACCTTATCAAGGAAATATTAACATAATGGATATTATAAATACCCAAATAAATGTAATTTGAAACTTTTTATGAATTAAAATAATTTTATAGATTAATATGATATGTCAGAATAGATTTAATTAACCTTTTTATAACTAATAATGATCTTTTTATTTTCACAAAAATCAATTACCAAATAGTGTCAAAATTGACATAAAAAATTGTTTTTAAAACAAATATTATATTATTAATTGTTAATTTATTCCTAAAAATATATGTTTTGGCCAAATGACTTAGATAAGGTTATATATTAATAATAAACAACTTTGGGTTCCTTGATATTGTTATAGTATGTTTATTAACCTTATTGTGTAAGAAAACAAGAAGACACTGTAAAAGTAAAATTATTGAACTTAAAGTTAAATCTAAATGATTAGGTTAAAATAGTAACATAAACTTGTCCAAATTATATTGGATGAGAGGATTTAGAACCATCCCAACCATATCTTCTAAATAAATCAATTTGAAGCTATTAATAACCGTATATGACTTTATAATAAAATAAATTTTTTAGTTTTTCCAAAGGTTCCCCTCTCCTCCCTTATAAAAGGGAACCTCCTCCCTCTCCTCCTCACACCACTTTGAGCCACCATGATCGGCCAAACCCTGCCAAATTCTCTTCTAAACTTCCCTAGATACATCCTAGAGGTCCTGGTCTTCTTAAAAGACAATCCCTAGTTCCCTAAGAGGAGGTTAAGAAGAGGCGCGTCAAAGAAGATGTAATATCCATTACCGATCCTTTCCAATTTCTTTCTTATTCAAATTCTTATTCCTTAGTAGTATCATTATGAAGTAATAACATAATTATCACTCATATACTGATATTTTATTATAAATATGAATCAACACTATTTCACCTTCTATCCATCCTACGGAAAATGAAATCGACGCGCGTGCGTACGTACGGAATACCGTTTCCACGCCGTGGTGTAATCTGTTTTCCACCACCACCTTACTTGGATGGGTATAATGGTGTAAAGAATAAGTATAAATTATTATTTTAATGTTATATTGATTTTGAAATAGTATACATACACTTCAATAAAATTCCACGATCATGGGAATGATATCATCACTCGTGCGTATGTATGGCCTACCGTCTCCACGATATGATGTGACTCGTTCTACATGATCTTCATTACATAATGATTATATAAATGAATTTAATGAATAAATATGATATATATTACCCTAATACCATTCTGGAAATGAGGTATCTATAACCTAAATAAAAGAATAAGAATTGATTCGACAAAACAGGCATAAGAACAAAAAAGCAATAAACACCTGAATAACAAGTAGCAATGATATATTACTAATACGAAGATAAGAATATGACCATATATGATATCATAACAATGAGTAAAATTCTGGAATAATTCAACAACATTATTTAAATCATTATACAGGAGGTTCGGATACGTACGAAGGAAATCAGGCCTAAGTTAAGGGAAAATATCGCTATCTCAATTTTTATCCGAGATTGTTTATACTTCAGAATTTACTGGGGAATATTTATCATCCACAGACATGTTTCATCAATATGTAATATTATTGATATCCTCCTAAAATTTTTTAAATCCAATTTTACCCTTCGGTGAGTTTTTAGTAAAAGATATGAAAGGAATCTTTTGTCGTTTTTCGTACGGGGTACTTTTTGACTTTTCTGGCCAAAGTACGAGAAGAATGTTATTTTTATACGGCATGAATGGATTTTATGATTTCATAAAACATTATTTCCATGAATCTTCCTTTACAAGTTTTCAGGTTTATTTTTAATCAACTTCTTTTAGTTAAAAATTATTTGACATGTTAATAAAGGAAAATGTTTTTGAAGTAGAAAGGATATTTTCCTCAAAAAGGAGTTTAAACATTTTATCAAAATTATTTTCCATATAAGATAATATAGGGTTCTGTTTCTATCCATATTTTTACATTGTTTTGATTATTTTATGATGGAATTATTTTTATGATGTCCTTTTATCTTATACGGGTTGTGTTATGATGGCATGATGATTAAGAATCCCATTTTTATTACATGGGTTATGCTATGATGAATGATTTGAGATTTTGTGGCCCACATAAGAATGGTTTAGTTATGATATGGGTGGGACCTATATCTTCCACCAATTCATTGGGTAAATATTTATATCTCATGAGATAGACATGGCTGGAATGACAGGTTAAACCGGTTTAGTGATATAGGACTGAAACGAGGAGTGAACTCAGTTCAGAAATGGACTTTGTCCGCTAAGTTAGTCTTGGCAATGAGTCTTAACGAATAATAAATGAGTCTCTATGATTATGTGTGTATGAAAAAATGTTTCATGTTATAATTTATGATTATTGGGATTACATTTCACTACTATGATTTATCCCATGATAGGATATTATGATCTCTTTTGCAGGTTAAGATTTACAAAATGTTATGTTCTTATGATTGATATTTCTTTTGTTTACCCTTACTGAGCATTTCAGCTCACCCTTTTGTATGTTTTCTTTTCCCCAGGTCAATAAGAAGGGTATTAAGTAGGATATTCCAAAAGGGACTATAGATATGATGAAATAAATGGGAGACAATGTAGATGATTTATGAACCAGTTGTTTATGTTTCCCTGTTTCTAAAGACACTACACCTATATGGTCCTTTCATTGTTTTGTTATATGTTGTAATAATTGTGATTCAATTATGAAGTAATAACAATGTATGTAATGTGTGGATCGTTATAGTTGGTATCAGAGGAATGATATAGTCAACCTTTGGAAACTAGGATGTGAAAGCCTTAGTAAGAACCCTAAGGATAAGTCTAAGCATAGAACACAATCATAGTGTTTTAGAAATGGCCATGAATAACCTATGATAATACCTTAAGTGTGAAATTTATTCTTTATTATTTGGTTTCCCTATTATAATTAATGTTTCTCACACTATTCTTCTTGATTTTAGTCAATGGATAGAACCCGAAGGAACCGTGTTAATGCGGAATGTGACGGGAAATGCAATGATTGTCCCCCTGAGGAACCAAACGTTATGGGAGCTGGAATGAAAAATCTTGTATCCATGCTCACACAACTTTCTCAAGCTATGAATCATGAAGGACTTCCAAACGAGAAATAGAAGGAGCAACATTCTATTGAATCCTTCATGAGGTAGCTTCCACCATCTTTCAGTGGGTCTACTGATCCATTAGTTGCTGAACAATGGATCAGTACTACTAAAAATATATTTTCAGTTCTTTAATGTTCTGAGCATGATAATGTCATCTTAGCATTATATCGTTTGGAAGGTGAAGCTGATCAATTGTGGAATATTATCAAGAATACGAGGCAATGGGATGAAATTGAATCCATGGAATGGGACGAGTTCAAGAACTTATTTTTCAATAAGTACTTCCCTCATATTCTTCGAAAAAATATGGAGAATGTGTTTCTTGAACTAATGAAAAAGGATGATGAATCTGTTGGTACCTACGAAGCAAATTTTACAAGCCTTGCAAGGTACACATCTGGGATTGTTATCCAACCTGAGAGTAAGATCGATCTATTCTTTAGTGGCTTAAATCCAAGTCTTCGAAGGGTGTTAGCCATAAGGGACATCAATAGCTACGAGGAAATCATTTGATGTGCTCTCAAAGTTGAGATGGAGATTGGAGTAACCCATCAGTCATATGGGTTTGATAAGAAGAGGAAAATTGAATTCAAAGTAAAATCTAAAGGCCATGCTGAAAAGAAGATGATTTTTACCTTATTCTCAAAGTGTGGAAAGAAACATGGAGGGAGTTGTCTTAAAGGTACAAGTAAATGTTTCAAATGTGGAAAAATAAGTCATCAGGAATTTGAATGCTGCAATGATGTGAAGAAGATGTCTAGTGATGCGAACAAAGAAAAGGCTACATAGAGTGCACCTCCTACACTTCAATGTTACAAGTGCAAGGAAATGGGGCATTATGCTAATCAATGCCCTAATCCAAGGGTTTTTGATGATGATCGATGTTAACAAATTCTTATGGCTAAAGACAAAGGAAAGTAACATGCAATTTCTATCAGCAATGTGGAGTATGATAACGAAGTGGTGAAAGGTACACTTACCATCCACTCTAAAGTAGAAAATGTTTTTATTTGATTCTAGATCCACCCACTCTTTTATTTCTGAATAATTTTCTAAGGGTATCACCGTATTACCTCAATAATTAGATGTTGAGTTAGCTGTGACAACTCCTAATGGAACAACAGTCTCATAAAAAGTTTATAATTCTTCTCCGATTGAGGTTTGTGGGAAAGTGCTTCCTGAAAATCTTGTGATCCTTCCTATAGTAGAATTTTATGTGATTCTTGGCATGGATTGGCTTTCTTTATATGGATCTCATATCAATTTCTAAATAAGGGAAGTCACATTTCATATTCCAGATCAATCTATGACCTTCTATCGATGCAAGGATGAACATAACATATCAGTGGAAATTTCTTCCATATTATGTGTCTTGATTCCACTAAATGAAGGTTATTTATCTCAAATGGTTGGATAGAAACTCACGATTTAGAATACACCCATTGTATGGGAGTTTGATGATGCCTTTCCAGAGGAATTGTCGGGTCTTCCACCAAATCGTGAAGTTGAGTTTTCAATAGAACTCGTACCAGGTGCTTTGCCTATTTTAAAGACACCTTATAGAATCGTCCCAATTGAGTTGCATGAATTGAAGAAGCAACTAAAAGATAATCATGATAAGGGATTCATATGGCCTATTGCATCACCTTGGGGAGGACATTTTCTGTTTTTTAAGAAGAAAGATGAATCAATGAGACTCTGCATTGATTATCGAGAACTTAACAAGATCACTATCAAGAACAAATATCCTCTCCCATGCATTGATGACTTATTTGATCAACTACACGGAGATCAATACTTTTCCAATATTGATCTTCATTTAGGGTATGATCAATTAAGGGTCAAAAGGGAGGATATACCAAAGACAGCATTCCGTATAAGGTATGGACACTATGAATTTATAGTGATGCTAGTTGTTCTTACTAATGCCCCTGCTATCTTCAGGGATCTGATGAATAGAGTCTTTAGACACTATATTGATCAGTTTGTGGTAGTCTTTATAGACGATATTCTTGTCTATTCAAAGATCAAGGAAGAACATGAAGATCACTTGAGAATTGTATTGAAGACCTTGAGAAAGGAGAAGCATTATTCCAAATTTACCAAGTGTGAATTTTGGCTTTAAAAAGTAGCATTTTTGGGTCACATAATCTCAAAAGAGGGGATATCTGTGGATCCAGCAAAAACAGAGGTTATAGAAATATGGTCGAGACCAACAATAGTAATTGAGATCCTCTGTTTTCTTGGTTTGGATGGATATTATCGACGTTTTATGAAAGATTTTTCATGATTATCTAATCCACTCACTAGGTTGACTCGAAAAGGAGTTAAGTTCATGTCGACGGAGGAATGTGAAGAGAATTTAAAGGAGTTGAAAAGAAGGTTATCAAGTGCACTTGTACTCACACTTCCTTGTAGTGGAGAAAGGTTTGTGATCTATAGTTATGCATCCAAGAAGGGTCTTGGGTGTGTTCTTATGAAAAACGATATGGTGATAGCTTATGCCTCACGACAGTTGAAAATCCATGAGCAAAATTACCCATCTCATGATTTGGAGTTAGCAGCGGTAAATTTGCATTAAAGATTTGGAGGCATTATCATTATGGTGAATGGTGTGATATTTATACTGATCATAAAATTTTAAAGTATATTTTCACACAGAAGGATTTGAATATGCGTCAAAGAAGATGGTTGGAGATGATTAAGGATTACGACTGCTCAATTCATTACAAGCCTAGGAAAGCAAACAAGGTGGAAACCACATTAAGTCGACAAGACCATGACAGCTTATCCATGATGAGGATAACAAAAGAATCAATATTTATGGATTTACAAATTATGGATCTTGGAATTAAAATGGAAGCGGAAAAGTCTTATATTTCTCAAATGAATGTTCAACCATCTATACATGTGAAGATTAAAGAGGCACAGAAAGAAGATGTAGAGTTACAAAAGAAGGTGAGAAATGTTCTTGAATTCAACCTTGATTGTGAGGGGATAATAAGGTTAAGGAATCAGGTTTGTGTTCCTCCCATCCCAGAAATAAAGAAGGATCTGCTGGATGAGGCTCATTGTTCATAATTCTCTATTCATCCTGGAAGCACGAATATCTATAGAGACCTGAAAGAGTACTTCCGGTGGGATGGCATGAAAAGAGATGTTGCTGAATATTTCTCTCGATGCTTGGTTTGTCAGCAAGTTAAAGCTGAGAGACAGAAGTCTAAGGGGATGTTACAACCATTACCCATACCCGAATGGAAATGCGAAAACATCACAATGGAATTTTTCACTGGACTTCCTAAAACATCCAAAGGCAATAATGTTATTTGGGTAATAGTTGACCATCTTACAAAGTTTGCACACTTCATTGCAATTAGAGAGAATTTATCTCTTTATCAGCTTTCCAGGATATATGTAATGGAAGTGGTAAGATTGCATGGAGTACCACTTTCCATTATATCTGATCGGGATCCGAGGTTTACCTCAAATTTTTAGCGAAGTCTTCAGCATACTCTAGATACAGAGTTGAGCTTCAGCACTGCTTATCATCTTCAAACAGACGGTCGGTCTGAGAGAACAATTCAAACTCTAGAAGGCATGTTGAGAGCTTGATCTATGTATTTCAAAGGTGGTTGGGATCAACACCTACCTTTGGTGGAATTTTCTTATAATAACAGCTTTCACTCTAGTATTCAGATGGATCCTTATGAATCTCTCTATGGAAAGAAATGTCGAACTCCAACTTTCTGGGATGAAGTTGGGGAAAGAAAGCTATTAGGACTTGATCTTGTTGACGAGATGGAAGAAAAGGTCTGATCTATTCAACAACACATAATAGCATCTCAGAGTCGACAAAAAAGTTATGCCGATAACCAAAGAAAAGACCTAGAGTTTGAAGTGGGTGATAAAGTGTTCTTACAAATTTCTCCTTGGAAGAGAGTAATGAGATTTGGAAAGAAGGGAAAGCTGAGCCCTAGGTATATCGGTCCTTTTGAAATACTGGATCGTGTGGGGAAGGTAGATTACTGATTGGTTCTTCCACCAAATCTCTCTCAAGTTCATGACGTGTTTCATGTATCTCTCTTGAGAAAGTACATACCCAATCCATCACATGTACTCAGCTCAGAAGTTGTACTGCTAGAGCATGATCTTTCTTATGAAGAACACCCGATAGTGATTCTGGATCGTAGCGAAAAAGTTCTACGAAACAAGACCACTCTCTTGGTGAAAGTTTTATGGAGGAAAAACCAATTAGAAGAAGCTACATGGGAGCTTGAGGATACGATGAGGGAGAGGTATCCTCAACTGTTTGTTACGAAGCGAATAATTTTGAAGGTGAAATTCATTTTAAGGGGGTAGAATGTTACACCCATGATTTTTATGAGAAATATTTTGTTTTTATACATCATAAAATAAATCATTCACTACACACAATACTATCTTGTCTTTCATTACACGCAATCGCGGCCTTCCTCGATAGGTTTCAATGTACGCAATACCGAGTTTCACTAAACAATGATATGCTATTAAAATATTATTAAAACTAGCCGTTATGAATAGTAATAACCACTTTTTGAAATTTTATAAATTTTATTTTTCAAAATGGACTTCATTTTTGGATTCGGAATATCAAAATTAACCTAGGGTGAAATTTTTTTATTTTTTCTGAAAACTTTCAATTTTTGATGAATAGTGAAAACACTAGGTTACTATTTAAAAACCGACTTTTTATTTAAATAAATATTTATTTTCATTAAATTTATTTTAGGTCAAAATTGATACATAATACCTATATAAGTTAAATGTAATTCATTGGAGTCATTTTATAATAATTTTATATATATAAAATTTGTTTTGAACTTTTGACCGTCTTTTACCCACCTCCTAGGAGAATTTTAAAATTTACATAAAACTTAATTTTACCGCTTTTGTGAATGGAATTTCAAAAATCCGAGATATACGGTTTATGTTAGTAAGTAAAATGTGGTTCAATGAGATGAAAATATTTTTTGTTGAATTGTTACTTTTTACATTTATTTACCACGGTTAAAAGTAAATAGGGTAATTAAGGGTAAAAATGATATTATTATTACCCTAACACGTGTCCTAATTCTATTGGATATGTGTAATTCGACCAAAAACAACTTTAGGGATAAAATATTACCCTTTAGATCCACTTGGATTAGATTGGGACATTTAATATTATTTTATTTAAAGAGTTAAAATAGTTAAAATCAAAGTTTAATAACTAAAACATTTTAAATATAGGGTTATACATATGATAAATTTGACTATAAATATTAATTAGAAATATTTAGAGATTTCCTACATAATGGAATTTTATTTATAACTTTTAGACATTAAATTATTGAATTTATTTATGACACAATGATGATGCAGTAATTACCTTATTAAGAAATATTAACATAATTGATATTATAAATACCCAAATAAATGTAATATGAAACATTCAATGAATTAAACTAATTTTTTGGGTTAATATTACTTGTTATTATGGATTTAATTAACTTTTTTAGAACTAATAATGTTTTTTTGATTTTCAAAAAAATCAGTTACCAAATTGTGTCAAAATTGACATAAAATAGTTTTTTAAAAAATATTATATTATTAATTGTTATGTTAATTTTAAAAATCTAAGGTTCGGCCAAATGACTTAGATAAGGTTATATATATTACTAATAAACAACTTGGGGTTCGTTTGGCTTGTTATAGTAAGTTTATTAACCTTATAGTGTAAGAAAACAAGATGACACGGTAACAGTAAAATTATTGAACTTAAAGTTAAATCTAAATGATAATGTTAAAATAGTTACATAAAATTGTCCAAATTCTATTGGATGAGAGGATTTCGACCCATCCCCACATTAGCTTCTAAATAAATCAATTTGGAGCTATTAAAAACCAAATATAACTTTATAATAAAATAATATTTTAAGTTTTTCTAATGGTGCCCCTCTCCTCCCTTATAAAAGGGATCCTCCTCCCTCTCCTCCTCACACAACTTTGAGCCATCAAGCTCAGAAAAACCCTAACAAATTCTCTTCTACACTTTCATAGAAACATCTTAGAGGTCCTGGTCTTCTTAAAAGACCATCCCTAGTTCCCTAAGAGGAGGTTAAGAATAGGGGCGTCAAAGAAGAGGTAATATCCATTACCGATCCTTTCCAATTTCATTCTTCTTCAACTTCTTCTTCCATAGTTGTTTCATTATGAAGTAATAACATCAGTATCACTCATAAACTGATATGTTATTATAAATATGAAACAACGCTATTTCACCTTCTATCCATCCTACGGAAAATGAAATCACCGCGCGTGCGTATGTATGGAATACCGTCTCCACGCTGTGGTGTAATCTGTTTTCCACCACCACCTTAATTTGATGGGTATAATGGTGTAAAGAATAATTATACATGATTATTTTAAAGTGATATAGATACTGAAATATTATACATACACTTCAATACAATTCCACGATCATGGGAACGATATCATCGCTCGTGCGTACGTACGGCCTACCGTCTCCACGATGTGATGCGACTCGTTCTACATTATCTTCATTGCATAATGATTATATAAATGAATCTAATGAATAAATATTATATATATTACACTAATAACATTTTGGAAATGAGGTATTTATAACCTAAAAAGAATAATAAGAATTTATTCGACAAAACATGCATAAGAACAAAAAAGCAATAAACACCTGAATAACAAGTAGCAATGAAATATTACTAATACGAAGCTAAGAATATGACCATATATGATATCATAAAAATGAGTAAAATTCAAGAATAAGTCAAAAACATTATTTAAATCATTATATATGTGGTTCGGACACGTACGAAGCAAATCAGACCTAAGGTAAGGGAAAATCTCACAATCTCAATTTTTATCCGAGATTGTTTATACTTCAGAATTTACTAGGGAATATTTATCATCCACAACCATGTTTCCTAAATATGTAATATTATTTATATCCTCATAAAACTTTTTAAATCAATTTTACCCTTCGGTGATTTTTTAGTAAAAGATATGAAAGGAATCTTTTGTCATTTTTCATACAAGGTACTTTTTGACTTTTCCGGCCAAAGTACGAGAAGAATGTTTTTTTATACGACATGAATGTATTTTTTGATTTCATAAAACATTATTTCCATGAATATTCCTTTACAAGTTTTCAATTTTTTCTTAATCAACTTCATTTAGTTTGAAATTATGTGACATGTTAAGAAAGGAAAATGTTTTTGAAGTAGAAAGGATATTTTCCTCAAGAATGGAGTTCAAGCATTTTATCAAAATTATTTTCCATATATAATAATATAGGGTTATGTTTCTATCCCTATTTTTACATTTTTATTATTATTTTATGATGGAATTATTTTTATTATGTCTCTTTATCTTATATGGATTGTGTTATGATGGAATGATGATTAAGAATCCCATTTTTATTACATGGGTGATGCTATGATGTATGATTTATGATTTGTGGCACCAATAAGAATGGTTTAATTATGAGATGGGTGAGACCTATATCTCCCCCCAATGCATTGGGTAAAGATTTATATCTCATTATATAGACATGGCTAGAATGACAGGTTAAAAATGTTTAGTGATACTAGACTGAAACGAGGAGTGAACTCGGTTCAGAAATGGACTTTTTCCGCTAAGATAGTCTTGGAAATGAGTGTTGACTAATAAGAAATTATTCTCTATGATTATGTGTGTATGACACAAAGTTTCATGTTTTAAGTTCTGATTATTGGTATTACATTTAACTACTATGATTTATCCCATGATATGATATTATTATCTCTCTTGCAGGTTAAGATTTCCAAGATGTTATGTTCTTATGATTGATATTTGTTTTGTTTACCCTTACTGAGCATTTGAGCTCACCCTTTTGTATGTTTTCTTTTCCCCAGGTCAAGAAGAAGGGTATTAAGTAGGATATTTCAAAAGGGACTCTGGATATGATGAAATAAATGGGATACAAAGTAGATGATTTATGAACCAGTTGTTTATGTTTCCCAGTTTCTAAAGACACTATACCTATACGGTCCTTTAATGGTTTTGTTATATGTTGTTATAAGTGTGCTTCAATTATGAAGTAATAACAATGTATGTAAAGTATGGGTCGTTATAATGTACTCCTTGGAAAATGATGAGTCCATTGCTCCATTATCAATGATTGGTGTTCCCATGTCTCATGAGTATATAATACTTGTTTCCATAGAACTCTGACCCACATAATCGACTTCCCACACAATTATTTCTCTTGAGAGTCAATGATCTCCATTGGTTCCTATAAAATATAAGCATTCAGTTAGAGCTCAATTTCTTCCCAAATTAGAATAGGATCAGAGTTAGGGTGATAGTTCTTGAACTATGATATGTGGAAAACATCATGAATACATGTCAACTATGATGGTAATGCTAACCGATAAGCAACCTGCCCAAGCCTCTCAGTGATCTAAAATGGTCCAACATATCTTAGAGCCAACTTTCCATTTTTTCCAAGTTGATGGTGACCCAACTGAGTATAAACGTACAAGAAAATCCATTCACCAACTGGAAACTCCAATGGACAACTTCACCAATCTACATTTGATTTATGTCAACTATGGGATATTACTATAAATCGTCACACTTATCAAATCTTTTTTCGACATCTCGTTAATCAGAATTCGCCCAACAACAGATACTTCACCCACCTCTTCCCAACAAAGAGGTGATATTAATTGGTGACCATATAATGCCTCAAAATAATCCATTATAATCGATGATTGCTAATGATTTTTGTAAACAAAATCATCTAGTCCTATATGTATATCCTCTGATCCATCAAAATCCATGACACAAGAATGAATCATATCCTTTAGGATATGAATTACATGCTTCGTTGGCCCATCTGTCTTTGGATGGAAAGTTGTTCTCAACTTGACCTGAGTCCCTATTTCCTCTGGAATAATCCTCTTGAACTAGGAGGTAAACCTAGGATACTTATCTAAAACAACAGCATAAGGACTCCCATGTAACCTCATGATATTCTACACATACATATTTCCCAAAAATTCAACTTTAGTGGTGACTTTAATTGGAATGAAATTAGAAGACTTCATTATCTTATGAATAACCACTCAGATAGGATTCTTACCTCAAGGTGTCCCTGGTAACCCAACAAAAAAATTCATAGACACCATTCACCACTTCCAAACTGTCACTGGAAGCGGCTGAAGCAATGTAGAACATTTCAAGTGCATTTCCTTTATCTATTGGCAGGTGTAACTGTGGGACACATAATCTGCAATGTCAGTCTTCATACCCAGCCATCAAAACCATATTCTCGTGTCATACTACATATTCATAGATATTGGATGAATGAACCATGAAAAGATATTATAATCAAACAAAATTAAACTTATCAAATATACAGGGATGACAAACCACTTTCTGAAGTGATGTATTCCATCAAAAGAAACAGGCCAACCATAAACGGTCTCCCCATCATAATGGTTTTCCCAAATCTTCTGAAATGCATCATCCTATTTCTGAAATTGCAAGATAGACTCCATGAGAGATAATAATAAATAAACATTGATCAGAACCAACTTGGAAATATCTTCCTGAGCATCTATGTTCAAATGACCATAAATCATCATAAGATTTCACTCATCCTTCGATTCCAGAACAACCTGTGATGGTACCTTCATTATTAGAGTGTCTACAAAAACATTAACATTCCACATCTTGTATGCGATGAAGAATTAAAACATATAGAATTATTCTACTCATTTACTTTGTCTGATATTCAAGTCCTTTTGGAAAAGATATAGCTCAGACTCTTATGATCATAGAAAATCTTGAAATTATCCCCAAAGTGATAGTGCTGCCAACATTTCAGCATATGAATCGTTGTAGAAAGCTCTAAATCATGAGTGGGGTAGTTCATATCATGTGTCAGATCTTTAGAAATCCATAAGCAACCACATGATCATCCTACATAATCACATATCCCAAAACATCACCTAATGCATTACATAACACCACATACCTCATACTAGGCTCAGGTAAGATCAGAATAGGTGCGGATGTCAGAATTCATTTCAGCTCATCAATGGTAGACTAACACTTTTCATCCCATTAGAATTTCACTACATTCTTGCTAATATTAGTCAAAGGTTATTCTAGTTTAGAGAGATCCAGAGAAGCCATTGGTAGTATCCCACAAGACCAAGGAAGTTTTATATCTCAAAGACATTTTTTTGTTCTTTCTAGGAGAAAATAGCTTTTACCTTCTATGGATCAACTGATATTCCATGACTAGAAATCCTGTGCCCCAAGAACATCACTTCTTGAATCCAAAAACTACATTTTAAAATATTTCTATATAGACAGTGATTTCTCAAAATCTCTAGAACCAAACTCAGATGGTGCTTGTGCTCATGCTCAGACATTGAATAAACCAAAATATAATCCACAAATACTTCCACAAATGTGTCATGATATCAGTTAAATATACAATTCATCAAAGTCATAAAAACTTTAGGAGTGTAAGTTAGACTATACCAAATCACAAGATTTTCATAATGGCCATACCTGATCCTGAAGGCTATCTTTGGTATATCAGACTCCCAGAATCTAAACTAATGATAACCCGATCAAATAATGATCTTTTGAAAACCACATTTCTCCCTTAAACTGATGAAAAAAATCATCCAAATGGGGAAAATGATATTTTTTCTTAACTATTACCCATTTATCTTCTGATAATCCACACACAACCAAAGTGAACCATCCACTTTCTTGGAAAAAAGCACATGGGATGCCCAGGGTGAAACACTATAGTGAACAAAACCCTTCTCTAATAGGTAATCCAATTAAATCTTGAACCCTTTTAACTCTACTGGACATATAGTATGATGGCATTGATATTGGCTATGTACATGGACCCAGGTCAATCATGAATTCAACCTCTATATCTGGAGGAAGACCACACAAGTCATCTGGGAAAATATTAGGAAAGTCTTAGAAAACAAAAAGAAGACCCTCAACAGAAGAAATTTCATTGGACTCAAATGAAATAAAATCCAAGATACTCCTAAGCTCTGGGTGGGATGGTCTTTCATCCCCTAGCCTTGGGTCACACTATCCCATAAACAAATGAGTGTTCCCATCAGTTGAAAAAAATAAAACAAACTGATGATAACAATCAACATTAGCTCAATAAATGAAAAATTAATCCATACCAATGATGATGTCAAACAGATCCAGGTCAAGAAGGAGAAAATCCCAGACCAACTTCATGTTTTCTATCATGAATAGACAAGAAGGACATCGAAGCCCCTACACTTTCCACTTCTCAAGAGTTATACTAACTCCACTGTAATGGGAATAAGTTACATTGTTGTTTTAATAATATTATCAAAATGTGCAGATATAAACACGTGGGTGGAACTACTAACAAACAAAGCAGTATCTACGGAAGCTATAATAATGAGCATACCACTCACTATTGAAAGAATTGCATTAACTTCCATTGGAAACTAATATACTTCATGTAAATACATCACTCCCAAGGCTTGTGGATAGAGCTTTATAGTCTTTGAAGCTTATGATTGCACCATATTAGCCTTTGGAGTCGACAAAACCTGACCCTAAAGAATCATATTCATATCCTAATAGAAATACTATAGATAACCAACATTTCCACAACTATTATACATTTCCATAGGCATATGAAAATAATGTCTGGTTGACCATCCTTTCCACATTAGTAATAAGTCTGAGGCACACTTCCAGCTACAACAGACGGTTTGGAGAAGGATTGCTACTAAGACCCACCTCCACCACTCCTAAAATTGTCCTACCACTTCCTATTC
The DNA here is from genome assembly GCA_963277665.1 of Viscum album. Lineage (NCBI taxonomy): Eukaryota > Viridiplantae > Streptophyta > Magnoliopsida > Santalales > Viscaceae > Viscum > Viscum album. Next base: position 377,918,023 of record OY728130.1, on the reverse strand, counting down.
ATCCCAAACACACCACTAAATCTATCACCAGTTAGATAAGAATAGGTTGTAAATCTTACTTTTCCTACCTTGTTCATCGCTGCCATCATTATTATGACCACTATCACTACATAGGTATAAATATTCAACATGAACACATGTGATCTGAAATTCATTAGCAAACCATATAGGTACTTATGTTCCTTAAACAGGTCATTCCAGACCACGTCTAGAGAAAAATGGTCGTGCTCAGCAAACCGGTCAAGGTAGGATTACACCAAATGCTCTTATTATTGTATCAATTGGAACTCTTGTGATTTTTCCAACATCAAAAACTCTGAACAACTATTGAATGAATAGGGGTCTGAAACCCTTCCAGTCCAATCCCACTTGTATGTCTACCTGGACCATAGAGTCTATAAAACCCCAAGCTTATACGGTACGCTTCTCTTTGAATAATGCGATAGCGTGTGTTGTACGCAACATCGAGTTCTAACACATCACCACCAATCAAACTAGTCATTATGAATAGTAATACCTACTTTTTGAAATTTTATAAATTTTATCTCTCAAAATTGACTTCATTTTTGGATTTGGAATATCGAATTTAGCCTAGGGTGAAATTTTGGAACTTTCGGATAACATTTATATTTTGATGAATAGTGAAAATTACTAAATTTTAATTAAAAACAACATTTTCAATCGAAATAATTTATATTGATAAATTATGAATTAGATTGGTTTTAAAGTATAATTAGAATAGATTTTTACCGTTTAATACAATTTTGGTCTTTGTACAAAATTTGAAAATTAAACCGGTCAAAAACAATAGTCAATCTTTTGATAGTTATTATCTCTTAAAAACACGCTTTTTGTTTTAACAACAGGAATTTATTTTAAATTAATTTCTGCCACTTCTGTGTTTTGAATTTGGAAAAAGGGATTCCATATTTGAAATTAGGATGATCATATTGTGTAAATATGTAACTTTTATTTTTAGACATTTTGAATAATTACTTCGGTAAATATTTTATTTACCATGGTTAAGGGTAAATTTGGTAAATAAGGGTTAAAAAAATATTATAATAATAAAAAATTATCCTAAAACATGTCCTAACCTTGTTGGTGGATACATGTCCGACCATGGGTATCTTTGGGTCGATTTTTGGACCCCATGGAGCCACTTGTAAGTGTTAATGACACTTTATATTAATTAAGTTAAAATAAATACAAAAATGACATAAGCATATATATTTTAGAAAAACAATTTTTACATAGGGTTATATATGTTTTATTTTCAACTATAAATATTAATTATAAAGATAAACAGATTTCCTACATAATGGTATTTTATATATAATTTTTAGACATTAAATAATTTAATTTATTTATGACACAATGATGATGCAGTAATTACCTAATTAATGAAAAATTGGAATAATTGATATTTTAAATACACAAATAAATATAGTTTTAGACTTTTAATGAATTACACTACTTTTCTAGGTTAATATGAAATGTTGGGATTGATTTAATTAACTATGTTAGAAGTAATAATTCTGTTATGAGTTTTACAAAAATCAATTATTGAATAGTGTCAAAATTGACATAAAAGAGTTTTTTAAAAAAATATTATATAATTAATTGATATTAAATTCCTAAAAATCTAAGGATCGGCCAAGAGACTTATATCATGATAGGTGTATCATTAATGGACCAATTGAGATTCTTTTGGATGTATATAGTATGTTTATTAACCATATAATATAAAAATACAAAGAGACATTGTAAAAGTGAAACTAATTAACTAAGAGTTAATACTTAAAGATAAGGTTAATATAGTAACCCAAACCTATCTAAATTATATTGGTTGAGTGTTTTTCGACCCATACCCACTTTAACTTTTAAATAATCCACTTTGGAGCCATTAGAAACCGAATATGAATTTATTATAAAATAATATTTCCTGCTTTTCCAAAGGTGCCCCTCACCCCTCTTATAAAAGAGAACTCTCCCTTCTCATTAACTCACACCTTAAAAGCCTTTTGGTTCGGACAAACTCTACCCAAATACTCTCTCAACGTCCCTAAATTCATCCTAGAGGCCTTCTTTTAGTCAGAAAGCCAACTTATGGGGCCCTTTTGATCAAATCAAAAAGAAGAACCCGAAGAAGAGGTAATGATTTCACCACCCTTTTTCAAGTTCCTTTCTTCTTCCACTTCTTCTTTCTTTGTTATTACCATTATAAAATAATAAATACAGTATATTATATACACTTTGATTTTATTATAAACATTTTACAACCATATTTCAGTATTCTATCCATCCTTTTAATAACATGTCACCATATGTGCGTACGTACAGCTTACCGTCTCCACGTCGTCGTGTAATTGTTATTAAACAAATTATTATTTGGATGGGTATAATAATGATGTGTAATTCATGTAAATACTAAATATAACATGATAATGATTCTGTATATATGATATACCATCCAATTATATATTATTTTAATATCAAAAGAATGATATTGTCGCTCGTGCGTACGTACGGACTACCGTCTCCACGAACGCGATGAGATTCATTCTCCATCGTATCCATTCAAGTATAAATCTCATTTGATGATTAATAATAGTATCTAAGGACTTTATATAATTCTGGATATGAATAATATACAACCTATCCATGAAAAACATGTCTTACGTAACAAAACATATAAAATAAAACGAGTAAGTTAACACCCGAAACAATGATAATACTAAGATATTATAAACAAATCAATGTTAAAAGATCATATATGATATCATATTTATGTATATGATTTGTCTATAATTTAATAACAATTATTTCACCATTATACAGGAGGTTAACCTACCCCCAACCAAGTAGAAGTACAATTTAAGGGTTTATTTCGCTGTCTCTTCATTATCCGAGGTTGTTTATACGTAATAATCTACTGGGACTTCTTTATCATCCACATCCATGTTTCTTAAAAATGTATTTCAAAACATTTTTAATATTTACTAGAATATGGGTTAAAGTCATTTATACCCTTGTTTGACTTTTTATAAGAGTTTTATAAAGGAATCTTTCCGTCATTTTCCAAACAAGGGGCTTTTTATCCTTTTCGAAAAAATTATGGTAAGAATGTTTTTTTTAACTTATACGGCGGGTGCGGCTATTTTCCGTCGAAGCTTCCCTTACAAGAATATAAGAATATTTTCAAATAAAATGTTTTATTTTATAAATATATGACTCATAAATGATTTCAAAATAGAAAGAGATATTTTTCTAAAAGGAGTTTTGATTTCATCTATGTCAACATCCTTTGATGGAATTTACACTTATTTGAAGTTGATTTATTATGATAAAAAACTTCTATATTGTATTGAAGGTTTTGTGATATGTTTGACAATGTATGTGTTATTTTTATACCATTCATCGTTTATGGATGAAGTATTTACATTTCGTATGCTAGTTTTAATACGAATGTTTATGTTATGTTTAAACCTTTTCATATGGGAATGCATTGGACTTAATATCTGACGGGTGGAGCCCGCTATAGCTCCTCGATGCATTGGTAGGTCTCATGAGACAAAATAGTGTCTTGGAACAAGGCCTTGACAAAATCTTATTTGTAGTCTTGGCACGAGGCATTGGCTATGTGGTTATGATAGTCTGGCATGATGCATTCCATCATTCTGAAAGTGGTTATTGATATTGCATGTGATTATTCGATTAGTAGAATATCCTTGTGAATAAGTAAATGGAATTATTTCATTTTATTTTTTCCATACTATGTTGAATTTAAAGTTTAAAAGGATTTTTTTAGTTTTACATTGCCTTAAATTTGTATTATTATTTATGAAAGTTTCCGCTATATTTTTATCCTTACTGGGCATTTGAGCTCACCCCTTTCAATGTTTTATTTTTCCCAGGATGTGAAGAAGTAATTTATGAATGACCTGCAGGGATAGTATGTGGGGATATGAGTGTGGACTATGAAGAAAATATGTTGTTGTAGTTTTCATTTTTATGATGTAATGTAAGACTTATGAATATATCTTGTGTTTCCAAGGATACTAAACTAACCGGTCTTTCGAGATTTGATCTTTCTTGTGATCATGCCAATGTTCTGTAATAATGCACCGACTCTGGGTAACTGGGGGTCGGGGCGTTAAAGTTGATATCAAAGGAAGTTTAGTAAAAACCTTGGAAGCTAGATTTAGATAAACTCTGATTAGAGCACATAGATTTAAGATGGACTTTGAGGATTAGTATAGAAGAACTTCCTATAATTTTGGTATTGTAGAGATTTTGTGAGTTTTCTGAGCAATACATCCCTGTCTGGATACGAGCAGGTAGAGGCGGCTCTGGCACAGATGTACCTAGGGGTAAAACCCGAAAACACCGCTTTGATCTAGACTCGAACGGGAACTGGTGCATGCCAACGGGCCTTGCTGCACTCTTGGTTATGACACTCCTGGGGGATATGCTTAAGATAACTCTCATTTTCTATACAAATAATTATGAAGGGTTTATGAGTATATACTTACTCAAAGAAAACATTTTTATTATTATGGATTATATCCATAAATAGTTCAATTTATGTTAAGTGTTTTATAAGTATAGGATTATGTATTTTGATTTATAAACTGATCTAGTTTATGCCATTATATAGAAATGATGCCTAGTGGAAGAAATGGAAACTGTATCAATGCACGCACTCCATGTAGTGATTTCCATCCTGCTCAAGATAATTATAGTGGATCTGGTGATGCAACTGGTGTCGATCAGCTAATCACCATACTAGTACAACTCACTCAGGTTATGAATAATAACCTTACCCACATGGAGCACCCTGATCCGCAGTGTGGAGGATCAATGTTAGATCGCTTCATGAGGTAACAACCACCAGTGTTCAATGGGTGTAAAAATCCCTTAGTAGCTGAGCAATGGATAAATTCCCTAGAGAAAATATTTCAGGGTTTGGGGAGTAATGAAAGGAAAAAAGTTATCATGACAGTTTACCGCCTCATTGGAGATGCTGATCAATGGTGGTCATTGATTCAAAACCCGAAGGAAGATGATGAAGTATCAAATATGGAATGGAGGGAGTTAAAAGATCTGTTTTTTGAAAAATACTTTCCTCATGACCATCGAGCAGATATAGAAAGGAAATTTCTGAGTCTGAGACAAAAGGAGGATGAGAATGTCGAAAAGTATGAGGCTAACTTTACAAGGTTAGAAAGGTATGCTGGATATTATATACGTAACCCCAGAAGTAAGATTGTTCATTTCTTTGATGGGCTAAAAACATTTCTCAGTCGAGCATTAGTTTCAAAATCATTTTCATCGTACGAATACATTGTCTCATGTGCTATCAAGACTGAAAAGGAATTCTCTAAGTCTTATGACTTTAAAGAAAAGCAAGAGAAGAAGAGATTTTCTGATCAATCTAGGAATGGATATAAGGGAAATAAGGGAAAGGTTGAATATCCATCCTATGGAAAATGTGGGAATAAACACCCCGATACTTGCTTTAAGGGAATGGGTGTCTGTTACAAGTGTGGTGAAAAAGTCCACCAAGCTCATGATTGCAAAGGGAAGAAGTAAGTGACCAATGTTCAGTGCTACAATTGCAGGGAGATGGGACATTATTCAATTGAATGTCCTAATCTTCAAGGTAACTTACCTCAGAAAAGGCCAAGGGATCAAGGCCAAGCTTATGCTATCACTACTACTGAGGTAGAAGCTCCAAAAGATGTGGTGGCAGGTAATTTAATGGTTTCCTCAAGTTTAGAAAATGCATTATTTGATTCTAAATCATCGCATTGTTTCATATCTTCCCAGGTTTCTAAGAAAATTAGATATTTCCAATTAGATTTAACAAGGGAGTTGTCAGTTAAAACTCCTAAGGGAAGTATCATTGAAAAAATGTTTTGTGAATCAGTCCCCATTAGAGCACATAAATGTTCTTTATCTGCTGATCTCATCGTCATACCTATGATTGAGTTTGATATAATCCTCGGTATGGATTGGCTTTCAGACTATGATGTGAAGAATTATTTTAATAAGAAGGAGGTTGCGATTTTTGATGATGATGATAAGGAACACCTTATCTTTAGAGCAGAATCATCACCACCTAATTCTTTTCTAGATCCACCCCCAATAGCTCAACTAAATTCAATTATTGGGGAGGAAGAGAAGGAAATGATTGTGGGTGAGGAAAGTAATGTTAAAATAGAGGATGTACCTGTTGTGAAAGAATATGTAGATGTATTTCCGGAAGATTTACCTGGACATCCTCCAGAACAAGAAGTTGAGTTTTCTATTGATTTAATTCCTGGATCAAGCCTATATCGAAGACCCCTTATAGAATGGACACTGTGGAATTAGTCGAACTAAAGAAACAACTAGAGGAATTGAGTAATAATGGATTTATTCGCCCTTTTGTTTCTCCATGAGGAGCCCATGTTCTTTTTGTTAAAAAGAAAGATAGATCTTTGAGGTTTTGTATCGACTACAGGGAGATCAATGCTATAACAATAAAGAACAAGTATCCCCTACCTCGCATTGATAATTTATTTGACCAACTGCATGGAGCTCAATACTTTTCAAAGATTGACCTTCGATCCGAATACCATCAGTTGTGTGTGAATAAGGAAGACATTCCAAAGATAGCATTTCGAACCAGGTACTGGCATTACGAGTTTACAGTAATGCCTTTTGGATTGACTAATGCACCCTCTGTATTCATGGATCTGATGAATAGAGTTTTCAAGGAATATCTTGATGAATTTTTGGTGGTATTTATTGATGATATCTTGGTATACTACAAAAGCTACGAAGATCATGAAAATCACTTGCGCATTATCCTTAAGACTCTGAGAAGACCTGAATTATATGGGAAGTTTAGCAAGTGTGATTTCTGGCTTCATGAGATTTCTTTTCTTGGAAATATTGTCTCTAAAGATGGAATCTCTCTTGATCCTTCTAAGAACAAGGCAATCCAAGAATGGCCAGCACCTACGAGTATATTGGAGGTACGTAGTTTTATTGGTTTTGTAGGTTATTATCAACGTTTCGTCCAGAATTTTTCCCGATTGGCTAACCTATTAACGAAGCTCACACGTAAAGGGGTTAAATATTTTTGGACAAAAGAGTGTGCAGAATTTTTCGAAGAACTAAAGAGAAGATTATTCAATGCTCTTATATTGACTCTACCATCAGGGAATGATGGGTTCGTTATTTAGAGTGATGCATCGAAGAAAGGACTTGGTTGTGTCCTTATGCAGAAGGATAGGGTTATTGGATATGCATCACGACAGTTGAAAAATCATGAACAAAACTATCCTACTCATGATCTCAAGTTAGCAGTTGTGATCTTTTCTTTGATGATATGGAGGCACTACCTCTATGGTGAAAAATGTGAGATTTATACTGATCACAAGAGTTTGAATTATATTTTCTCACAAAAAGAACTCAACAGGAGGCAATGGAGATGGCTTGAATTACTCAAGGATTATGATTGTACGATACACTACCACCTGGGGAAAGAAAATAAGGTGGCAGATGCTTTGAGTAGAAAATATCATGGAGTTTTGAACAATATGAGAATTGAAAGGGATCCAATTTTCATGGATCTAGTGAATATGGACATGGTATTAACCAGCGAAGGTGAAACATCAATGCTTTTTCAAATCGTTTCCAAACCATCTTTACTAGAAAGGATTAAGAGTGCTCAGACTGATGTTGAAGAATTTCAAAATAAGATTAAAGCTGTGAATGATGGGAGATTGAGAGACTTTGTGTATGAAGAAGGAATTTTGAAATTTGGGAAGAGACTTTGTGTTCCCGATATACCTGATCTAAAGAGAGAATTGCTGGATGATGCTCATAGTTCCAATTTCTCTATACACCCTGGGAGCACAAAAATGTATATAGATTTGAAGGAACATTTTTGGTGGGACAACATGAAGAGTGAAATTTCTGATTTTGTGTCAAGATGTATGGTTTGTCAACAAGTGAAAGCTCGAAGGCAACAGCCTGGAGGAGTCATGCAACCTCTTCCCATACCGGATTAGAAATGGGATAATATTACGATGGACTTTTTCATGGGGATACCAAAGACTCCTAGAAGGAACGATGCAATATGGGTTATTGTTGATCATCTTACCAAGTCAGCACATTTTCTTGCTATAAGAGAAGATCTACCAATTGAACGTCTAGCAAGAATATATATTAATGAAGTTGTGAGACTTCATGGAGTACCCTTATCGATTGTTTCTGACCGTGATCCCCATTTTACTTTAAGATTCTGGAAGAGTCTTCAAAAATCCCTGGATACTGAACTTCATTGGAGCACTGCCTACCACCCTCAGACAGACGGACAATTAGAATAGACTATTCAAACCTTAGAAGGCATGTTGAGATCTTACTCACTTGACTTCCAGGGTATGTGGGATTAATATTTACCTTTGGTAGAATTTTCCTATAACAATAGATTTCATTCAAGTATTCAGATGGAAACATATGAAGCGTTATACAGAAAGAGATGTTGCACACCAACCTCTTGGGATGAAATTGGTGAAAGAAAACTTGTAGGTCCAGAACTGGTGGAGGAAACGATGGAAAAGGTGAAGGTAATCCAAAATCACATCAAAGCAGCTCAAAGTAGGCAGAAGAGCTATGCCGATAATTGAAGGAAGGATTTCAAATTTCAAGTCGGTGATTATGTTTTCCTGAAGGTATGTCCATGGAAGGGAGTCATATGTTTTGGTAAGAAAGGAAAATTGATTCCTAGGTACATCGGACCTTTTGAAATTCTAGAACAAATTGGGGTTGTAGTTTACCGATTGGAAATGCCGCCAAGTCTCTCCAAAGTTCACGATGTGTTCCACGTATCACTGTTGAGGAAATACATTCCTGACCCAACGCATGTACTCACCTATAAAGAATTATAACTCAAACCCGATCTGTATTATTGTGAAGAGCCCGTTAGGATTCATGATACAAGAGAACAAGTACTCAGAAACCGGACGACTCGTCTGGTAAAAGTCTTGTGGAGAAACCATAAAATGGAAGAGGCAACGTGGGAACCTGAGGAATTTATGATGAAGAACCACCTGAGTCTTTTCATGCGGTAGTATTCTATAAATTTCAAGGACAAAATTATTTGAAAGAGGGGATAATGTAACAACCTAAGCTTCTACGGTATGCTTCTCTTTGAATAATGTGATAGTGTGTGTTATACACAACATCGAGTTCTAACACACCACAACCAATCAAACTAGCTGTTATGAATAGTAATACCAACTTTTTAAAATTTTATAAATTTTATCTCTCAAAATGGACTTCATTTTTGGATTCGGAATATCGAATTTAACATAGGGTGAAATTTTGGAACTTTTCTGATAACATTTATATTTTGATGAATAGTGAAAATCACCAAATTTTAATTAAAAACAACATTTTCAATCAAAATAATTTATATTGATAAATTATGAATATGAGTGGTTTTAAAGTATATTTAGAATATAGTTTTACCATTTAATACAATGTTGGTCATTGTACATAATTTTACAATTAAACCGTGCATAAACAAGAGTCAATCTTTTGATAGTTATTATCTGTTAAAAACACGCTTTTTGTTTTAACAACGGGAATTAATTTTAAATTAATTTCTGCCACTTCTATGTTTTGAATTTGTAAAAATGGATTCCATATTTGGAATCAGGATGTTCATATTGTGTAAATAGATAACTTGTATTTTTAGACATTTTGAATAATTACTTCGGTAAATATTTTATTTTCCATGGTTAAGGGTAAATCCGGTAAATAAGGGTTAAAATAATATTATAATGATAACAAATTATCCTAAAACGTGTCCTAAACTTATTTTTTGATACATTTCCGACCATGGGAATCTTTGTATTGATTTTTCAACCCCATGGAGCCACTTGTAAGTGATAATGACACTTTATATTAATTAAGTTAAAATAAATACAAAAATGACATAAGAATATATCATTTAGAAAAACAATTTTTAAATAGGGTTATATATGTTGGAGTTTAGACTATAAATATTCATTAGAAATATAAAATGATTTTCTAAATAATGGTATTTTATTTATAATTTTTAGACATTATATAATTTATTTTATTTATTACACAATGATGATGTAGTAATTACCTAATTAATGAAAATTTAGAATAATTGATATTATAAATACCCAAATAAATATAATCTGAGACTTTTTATGAATTAAACAAATTTTTTAGGTTAATATGACATGTTAATATTTATTTAATTAACTGTTTTCTAAGTAATAATTATGTTATGATTTTTAAAAAAATCAATTATTGAATAGTGTCAAAATTGACATAAAAGAGTTTTTAAAACAAATATTATATTATTAATTGATATTAAATTACTAAAAATCTAAGGTTCAGTAAAGAGACTTATATCATGATATTTGTATCATTACTGGACCAATTGGGGGTTGCTTGGATGTATATAGTAATTTTATTAGCCATATAATATAAAAATACAAAGAGACATTGTAAAAGTGAATCTAATTAACTAAGAGTTAATACTTAAAGATAAGGTTAATATACTAACCCAAACCTGTCTAAATTCTATTTGTTGAGTGGTTTTCTACCCATACCCACCTTAGCCTTTAAATAATCTTCTTTGGAGCCATTAGAAACCGAATATGAATTTATTATAAAATAATATTTCTAACTTTTCCAAAGGTGCCCCTCACCCCTCTTATAAAAGGAAACTCTCCCTTCTCATTAACTCACACCATAAAAGCCTTTCGGTTCGGCCAAAATCTACCCAAATACTCTCTCAACTTCCCTCACTTCATCCTAGAGTCCTTCATTTAGTCATAAAGCCAACTTAAGGATCCCTTTTGATCAAATCAAAAGGAAGAACCCAAAGAAGAGGTAATGATTTCACCACCCTTTTTCAAGTTCCTTTCTTCTTCCACTTCTTCTTTATTTGTTATTAACATTATAAAATAATAACTCCAGTATATTATATATACTTTGATGTTATTATGAACATTTTACAACCATATTTAAGTATTCTATCCATCCTTTGAAGAACATGTCACCTTACGTGTGTACGTACGACTTACCGTCTCCACGTCGTGGTGTAATTGTTATTCAATAAATTATTATTTGGATGGGTATAAAAATGATGTGTAATTAATGTAAATAATAAATATAACATGATAATTATTCTTTGTATATGATATACCATCCAATTATATATTATTTTAATATCAAAAGAATGATATTGTCTCTCGTGCGTACGTACGGACTACCGTCTCCACGAACGTGATGAGATTCATTCTCCATCGTATCCATTCAAGTCTAAATCTCATTTGATGATTAATAATAGTATCTAAGGACTTGATATCATTCTGGATATGAATAATATACAACCTATCCATGAAAAACATGTCTTACGTAACAAAACATATAAAATAAAACGATTAAGTTAACACCAGAAACAATGATAATACTAAGATATTATTAACAAATCAATGTTAAAAGATCATATAGGATATCATATTGATTTATATTATTCTTTTATAATTTAATAAAAATTATTTCACCATTATACAGGAGGTTAACCTACCCTCAACCAAGGAAAATTACAAGGTAAGGGTTTATTTCGCAATCTCTTCATTATCTGAGGTTGTTTATACGTAATAATCTATTGGGACTTATTTATCATTCACATCCATGTTTCATAAAAATGTATTTCAAATGTTTTTTACTATTTACAAGAATATGGGTTAAAGTAATTTATACCCTTGTATAACTTTTTATAAGAGGTTTATAAAGGAATATTTCTGTCTTTTTCCAAACAAGGGGTTTTTTAACCTTTTCGACAAAATTAAGGTAAGAATGTTTTTTTAACTTATATGGCAGGTGCAGCTATCTCCGTCGAAGCTTCCCATACAAGCATATAAGAATATTTTCAATGAAAATATTTTATTTTATAAATATATGACTCTTAAATTATTTAAAAATAGAAAGAGATATTTCTCTAAAAAGAGTTTTGATTTCATCTATGTCAACATCCTTTGATGGAATTTACACTTATTTGAAGTTGATTTATTATGATACAAAACTTCTATATTTTATTGAAGGTTTTGTGATATGTTTGATTTTGGATGTGTTATTTTTATAACATCCATGGTTTATGGATGAAGTATTTACATTTCGTATGCTATTTTTAATACGAATGTTTATGTTATGTTTTAACCTTTTCATATGGGAATGCATTGGACTTAATATGTGACGGGTGGAGCCTGCTATAGCTCCTCGATGCATCAGTAGGTATGATGAGACAAACTAGTGTCTTGGCCCAAGGCCTTGACAAAATCTTATTTGTAGTCTTGGCACGAGGCCTTGGCTATGTGGTTATGATAGTCTGGCATTACGCATTCCATAATTATGAAAGTGGTTGTTGATATTTCATGTGATTTTTCGATTAGTAGAATATCCATGTGAATAAGTAAATGGCATTATTTCATTTTATTTTTTCCATACTATGTTGAAGTTCAAGTTTAAAAGGATTTTGATTTAGTTATACATTGCCTTAAATGTTTATTCTTATTTATGAAAGTTTCCGCTATATTGTTATCCTCACTGGGCATTTGAGCTCACCCCTTTCAATGTTTTATTTTTCTCAGGATGTGAAGAAGTAATTTATGAATGACCTCAGGGATAGTATGTGGGGATATGAGTGTGGACTATGAAGAAAATATGTTGTTGTAGTTTTGATTTTTATGATGTAATTTAAGACTTATGAATATATCTAGTGTTTCTAAGGCTACTAAACTAATCGGTCTTTCGAGATTTGATCTTTCTTGTGATCATGACAATGTTAATTAATAATGCACCGACTCTAGGTAACTAGGGTCGGGGCGTTACAGAGTCCCACCAACACTTGTCAGAACCCTTGAGTTTGAACATTACATACTTGAACATGATATTCATAGGTTTCTCTAGGAAGTATAATAGTTGATATATTTTATCTATAAAATCTTCTTCCTCTTGAGGTTCAGTTGTCACTTTATAGGACAGTGGCTTCTCACGCATGAACTCTCACGATCGATCTCTTTCTCCTCTAGTGCCTAGTTGTACTTCAACCACTACATTCTAAACTCATGGAAGATCATGATCAATAGAATGGAATACTCGTACAATTGTCTCCATGAAATTATGATCCATATGTGGACTCCCTTATATAGCATCAACTATACCTTCCTCAGGATCCTGTGGAAGATGTCTTGGAGGTATATTAATGCACCCTGAAACATAAGGATGATCAGACATAGAAAAAATAGTTCAAAATAGAAAACCAATAAGAAGTAACTGAGATTTTAAATGAAAAAAACCAACACTAGATATGCATATTCCAACATCCCATGGAAACTTGAATCTCATTACGACAAGATTTGGCCATGTACTCATCGAAACATACCCCTCAAGTGCCAACAATCGTATCTTCAATCTAACCGACATCCCACGAAATGATTCTTTAGGAAATACCTCCTATGATACCAAACTATAACAAACCAACCCAGATTTCTGTGAAACCTGGCACCCAAACCGATCTATCACATATTCAAAGGGATTTCCTAATCCCCATAGGTTGGTAACAAGCACCCTGGCATCAAATGGAAAAAATGAGGGAATGATTTCACCCAAACTGAATGACTAGACAACTTATATATAGAGAAAAAATAAATAGTTGAAGACTAACCAATATATATTCCATAATTATAGGGAAAATAGGGGATGAAAAACAATGGAAATAGTAGCTAGAAACACTAAAAGACAAGTCTAACTACAAGGGACTCAAAAAAAAATGTTAATCTAATGATGGCATGGATGAAATCCAACCATCTCACCAATAGCTACCCATCCCAACTAACATAAACTATTCCACTGCACTATATACCATTGTATTTCGCGGTATTGGATGTCAAACAATAGTTTATGCACCACTAAAGTAGTGTATAGGGCGTGATCTAATAGGCCTTTTAGGATCCCACCCAGTTGTTCCATAACAAGTCTATTTATAAAAAATCTTGTATTCGTATTTTTAAAATATAACAGGGCATGAAAATTATTAAATAAGTTTTATAGAAAGCATGGTAATCATTTACCTTTTCAACGGTTCTAAAAAAATTCCTATATATGAGTTTGACAAAAAATTTCCCATATTAGTTTCCACAAGAATAAACATGCATACATAGGCTTACTCAAAAATACATACAATAAAAAACAGAATCATAGGTATCACTAAGAAAGGAATATTATAGGTCTAGGTAGTATACTACTTGTACCATAAGAATTAAGTGCACAGATATGATCCTAAAACAACAGGACAAGGAAGAAGAGGAATACCCCATGATTATACCCCTGCCCCCAAATGTCAATATCAATACCGTAGAACAATAGGCCTAGTAAATATGGTAAATCCACAAGACAAACCTCTTTGATAATCAAAATGCAATGGATGATGGCCTCAAGATAAACCTTCCATTTAAGTGCCCAAGGTAACCAATGTGCTCTTTTCCATAAACCCATTTCAATGTCTGGAAAAACATTCAAAACCATTTAGAATCCATTTATCAAAAACCAAGGAAAATTATTTCGCATACAAAACCCTTTTTCAACACACACAACTCTCATTCCAATTTCATAAATCAATTTATAAAGAAATTTTCAAAGAAAAACAAGTAGGTTAATTCTCTTAGGCTAGAGGCAGAACCACCAACCTCAAATTTTGGGTCAATCACACCCACAATTGAATTCAAAAGAAACACAACCCAAAAAAACCATCAATGAAGGCATCCAATAAATATTGTTCACTTCACCAAAACTAGACATGGCATGGCCTTCGAGACCAGATCTCATAACTGATCCGGAGAGACGTACATAAACTGCAACGAGGATCCAATATCGATAAGATCAATATGGAAGGTGTTGAGTATCTAAAAATACACCAAAACTGCCTTAGGTCTAGAGACATTATGTTTGGAGAAAATGGACCGAGCAAAACTCCCTAATACAAGACTTTAAACTATATACGGGCTGGATCACATTGTGTACCCCTTAGTCAGGACATGTAGTCCATTCTAGATAAGTTACACCATAAAACCCATTTCATCGGGATAAAATACTCTATTTAACCCCTACATGATGTGTACATCAAGTACATGATGTGTACCAACTCACAAAGTGATCTCCCAATTCATGACATGATATCCCAGTCCATGACATGCAACCAACACTAAGTACATGAGGTGTATATCAGGTATACAGTGTGTACCTGTTATGAAGTCTATACTAAACCTAGAAAAATCATATAAAGGGATTTTAGAACCATAAAGGAATGTATAAAAAGGTAAAACATACCTGACCAATGTAATGGGATGTTACAATTTGGTCGTTTTGATGTCATAGAACACAATATATATTTATACAGTATTTAATTTATACCAAAAAATGATATTGTCACATAAAATTTTAAAACATTTAGCATTGGATAATTTTAACATAATGATTCAAAAAATGAAATTCATTTTATCTAAATAATTTTCTAAAAATATTAATGTTCACTTTTAAAATAAAAACCAATTTTTTTTTTTAAAATTGATGCTTTTTGACAAAAATAGTTTTCAAACCATAATAAAAATGACATTTGAATTCATAAAATTTATACAATTATTTATATTTAGTAAAATTAATTTAATAATAATATTTTTTTAAAATATTATTTAATCTAAAAATCTATTAATTCAACAGTGTAAATTTCTTAATTGAATTGACTATTAACCAAAAATAATATTCATGTTTTAAAACCATTTACAAAGTACCAATCGAAAAAAAAGTATATTCATAATTTTATACAAAAATAATGCACCTAATAAAAATGCTAGGTTATTTTTATGTATCCCTTTAAAACACCATCATAAAACCTAAGAGTAAGCTGTGCGATGGTTGGGATTTTAGGGGATGTTCGGTGAACATGGTTAGGTCTGTGATCTATATAATCTTGAACTTCTCTTATAAATGGGCTTTATCATTATTAAGTTGTTGAATTTCAGATTGGGATAGTGATATTTTTAATATTTTCATGTCTTATTATATACTCCCTTTACTTATTTTATATGAAATGTGCATAATTTGTGTGAAATATTAATGTTTTAATATTAAGTATTATTTTTGATCATTTTTAGAAGTAGTCCAATTGATTCAGTTTACTGTTTTAATAATAAAAATCACTATACTGATCCCAATTGTTTGGTTCTTGTTTTTTAGGATTCTAATTTCAATATAAAACATTTCATTAGAAGGTACCATGATCCAATTCTGCCATTTGAAGTGTCATATGGTCCTCACAAACAAGACCAAAGAATCTGTGAAGAAACTATACTATTCATGAAGATTGATTTACTGGGATAAATATAGAAGTCCAAATTCCGTTATTCTCTACCATAGTTAGGGGGACAATGTAAGGAGTCTTGGATAAAAATTTCAAGGCCCAAATCCAAAAAAATGGGCCAAATATATACTTTGAAGTCCATCCCACCATTCTAGCCAGGAAATAAAATCAGTACAATATTCATGACATATCTCATGTTGTAAGCATCAAATCAAGATGATATTTTGCAGTGTTAAATAGGAGATATAGGAGGCCGACTTTTGTGAAGAAAGTATTTGGATCTGAAGGTATCTTCCTATTCCAAAATCCATTCACATTTTGGCCATCGAAAAATCATGGATAGAAATGGACAGTTTACCTTTGTTTAATAAAACAACCATAACTTTGGTTCAACTTGTCCAAATGATTCCAACCTTTGACAGTAGTCGGACATAGTTATTATCTACAACTTTGAAGAAGGAGATATTTAGATATTCGGCTGTCTGTGTAGAAAAATTGGCGAAGCAAGTGGAGGGACAAATTGGGAATGAAAAAAGTCCACTCTTTGGGCTATAAATACTCTCCCCTTCTCTCCTTGAGAGGGGATGGCATTTCAAAAGAGAGGAGATTATATTATCACGACCAAAGCCTTACCAAAGGCTTGGTAGGACTTTATATACTCATGTTTTTACTTGAGAGTCCATTCCTTCTCTCTCTTTTTTTCGCTTACTTTCGTGTTCTTCGCTTTTGTAATCTTGTAAGTCTCTTTGTTTGTAATTCAGTTTTAATGCAAGTTTCTTACTTAATTTCTCTTATTCTCATCCAACTTATGTAGATTAATATTAATGTTCCTAAAATAGTTCATATACAGTTGAATCCCCCTCCATTCTTTTGCTTCCTCATTCAATCGAAAGTTTGTTTTTAATTATCATCATTGTTCGTGTGTGTGTGTCGACGTACCACTCTTTTATTATCCCTTTCTTTTTCTTCTCTTCATAATTTATAATCATTATAATTATAACCAGATTATTAAACACCCAAATTTCTGAGTAAATATCTCATTGGGGTGAGTTATAATTCGGGGATGTTAAGTGATTGAGAGTTTTGATCGATGAGTATTCTTTAAATTAATATTGTGTATGTTAAACTTAATATGTCATGGATTAATGATATGTTTTGTTTAACGAGTGGTTTCCATGGATTATTGGAACCATAAATACACTACCATAAATAATTTTTGATTGAGATTAGAACCCTAAGTTAATTTAAGGCTTGGATTAAAGCCTTAACACTTAGGAATTCCAATCAACATCAACTTATGACATGGGTGTTAATTTAATGAAATACAAAGTAAGGCTCAAGGATATCACAAGCTTAACTCCCCAATAATGAACTCACCCCAATCATTATCAATTTCAAAAATAAATCATAATCAATTAGTCATTTCAATTATGCTCTGTAATGACCCCCCCCCCCCCAATCAGAATAAAATTAACTAAAAACAAATGACTATTTCAAAGTATCATCGCTGAGGATTCGACCCGAGTGCTTCTATACACATTAGAAGAGCACCGGAACTTTGATCGGTCGATAGATGACAATTGGTCGGGCATTTTAAATAGATCCGTTTCTGGGGATGGTGCTTTAATTATTCTTTATTTTCTGGTTATTGTAATAAAAAACCAAAAAAAAAAATTTTAAAAAGAAATTGAAAAAAAACACAAAGAAAAACCCGTCTTCTCATAAAAATCATAAACTGAAAAAAAATACAAAGAAAAACCCATCTTCCTCTTTCTTCCAACATCTCTCTGAATTCCCCTTAGCCTCCCAAACAATCCTTCATATTTTTTGACCCTGAAATTGAGCGAACACTTCGCCAACTTAGGAGGAACATAAGAGATAGAACCAGTCCTTGTCCAACCAGTTGAATTAGATATGGCCAATCCTAGGGAACAAACACCTAAAGAACTTCCTGCCCCTGATAATAATTACCAACCTCTTGGTATTCAATATCCAAACATAGAATCTGACTTTGAACTTAAATAGGATTTGATCTATCTTCTCCCTCATTTTCACGGTCTATCCGGTGAGGATCCACATCTCCACCTTAAAAAGTTCCAAGTGGTGTGCTCTACCCTGAAGCCTCAAGGGGTTTCTAAAGAACAAATCAAGATTAGATCATTCCCTTTCTCCCAATCAAACACTGCTAAGTCGTGGATCTACTACCTTCCTACTAGTTCCATAACTACATGGAATGACATGAAGCGACTCTTCTTAGAGAAATTCTTTCATTCTTCTTGTACTGCTTCTATCCGAAAGGAAATAAGTGGTACCCGTCAATTCCCAAGTGAATCACTCCATGAGTAATGGGAGAGGTTCAAAAATCTTGTGTAAATGTGTCCACATCACCAAATCCCTGACCAAATCTTGATCCAATACTTCTATGGGGGGTTATTGGCTATGGAGAGAACTCTCATTGATACCGCAAGTGGCGGTGCTCTTGTTGATAAAACTCCCACAGCTGCAAGAGATCTCATAAGTAACATGGCTGCAAACACACAACAATTTCATACTATAGAACATTCTCAAGTGAAACAAGCCCAAGATAATAAACCAGTTGAGATGCACAAAATGACCGAGTGGATGAGTGAAATTACAGGTCTTGTGTGACAACTAGCTGTGGCTACCAAATCCCCAGCCTCGTCTTCTCCACAATCATTGTTTCCTGGCCCTGTCAAAAACTTTGGAATCTACAAATCTCCATCTTATCCAACTATCACATGTCCACAACTTCAAGAGGATCAATCCGATTCATCTGGACCAATGGAGCTCAATGCAGCATATGCTCAGCGGAACACCAATTCTCAACTATTAGGTAAGTTTGTTAGAAACTTCAACCTACTTCACTCTGAGCCCTTCTATTCTTCTTATAACCAAGGCCAGAGGTATGGTAATCCCATCTCTCATCCCCCTCAATTCCATCCTCAAAACCCAAACCTGTTTCAATATGGTCATGGTGTTGGTAACTTCCAACAACCTTACCCTTTTTCCCTAAACCTCAAAGGATCAATCCCCCTCTTCCTCCTCTAGGATTCCACTATCCTAGTGAGACTTCCTAATTCTAAAACCAATTCCATAGCTTTCCCAAGAACCAAAATCAAGGTAATCCCAATCTGGGACAAGCCTCTTCTTCCAAGAATCCATGGGAAAGTTCTATAGAAGATCTTGCCTCTTTCACCCGTTCAAGCCTCAAGAACATTGAAACTCAAATAGGTCAACTTGCATCCCACCCGAGCCAGCAACAACAATACAATTCTTCCCAACTTCCAGCTCAACCATTACCCAACCCCAAGGGTAATGTAAGTGCAATTGCACTTAGATCAGGAAAGCAAATTGTTATGCCTTAAGATAAGTCCTCTAACCCTCCATTGAATGTTGACCTAGAATGTGAAAAGAAAAAGAAACATGAAAAGGAATCTGAATCCATTCCCTAACCTCCTTAAATTTCACTTAGGAATCCAATTCATTTTCCTCAAGCTGTTTCTAAACCAAGTAAGTCCTTTGAACCTGATCCTGAAATGCTTGACATGTTTAGATGTGTTGAAGTCAACATTCCCCTCTTAGATGCCATAAAACAAATTCCTAAGTATGCCAAGTTTCTCGAAGAGTTGTGTACCCACAGAAGGTAACTTAGGACCTTTGAAAATGTTTCCACCCAATAGTCTATTCCCATAAAGTGAAAATCTCCAGGACCTTTACGGATCCATGCCAAATTGAATGTTCCAACTTTGACGATGCACTCATAGACCTAGGAGCCTCAATTAATTTCATGCCCAAATCCATATTCTCCAACCTTGGTCTAGGTCCCTTACATCCAACAGGTATTTTCATTCAGTTAGCTAATCAAAGCACAACCAGTCCTAAGGGAATAATTGAATATGTCCTTGTTCGTGTGAATGATCCTATCTTCCCTATGGATTTCTATGTCCTTGACATGGAGGGTGAGACAAACTCTTCTCGATCTCCCTTAATTCTAGTAATAAATTTCCTTATGACATCTAAAACCAAAATTGATGTCCATTCTGTCATCTTATCCATTGAATTTGGTGACCAACTGGTCAAGTTCAATATTTTTCAATCCATGCGATACCCATCAAAGAATGAATCTGTATCCTGTATCCATTCTTCTGATACTCCCTCTAAGAGGGTATTAAATCCCAATCCATCATGTTCTTCATGTTCTACTAATATAGGAGTTTGTGAATATTTTATCCTCATTAACCAAGTCAAAAACTGAGAAGTTGATGTTGACATTACAAATGTAGACTCCATTGACCTAAAAGATCTTGAAAACTCTTTGGAATCTGATCTCACCCCTGACCTCCAATGCTCCAACATGAATGTTAATAAATAAAATGAACTTGAACGCTCATTTGTTGATTCAAATATTATTATCCTACATTAATCCTTTCCTATCCATGATTCTGAATATTTTGTTATATGTGAAGTGAACCCTGAACCAATGTGTTTATATTTACCTGATGGTAGTGATGTTTTTGATATTTGGACCCTAATTAATAAATTGATCACTGTTGAGGTTGAAATTGACCAATCTTTGGTGAACAACATTGAAATAAAGGATATTTAAAATTGTATTCAGTCTTATGACTCCACTGATCCCTATTACTCTACATCGGTAAGTGATGAAATAAATGAGTCAAAAACAATTGGGACTCATACTATACTTTTGTGTTATATGAACCATATATAATTGAACCATCATAATTGAGACATCTTCCTGAATTTCCAAGAATAAAAAATCATCACTTTGTGGATAAAATCATTCCTCTCATTGAAGAACAAAGGGAGGATAGTCATATTCTCTTTCCACCCCCATTGAATTGCAATGACACCAACATGGATAGGATGAAATTATCCAATGAATCATCAGGCCTCCTAAAGGAGAAGTTTTTATGGAAGCACACTAGTGTTGAAAAAATACGATGGCCACCATCAGACTATGGGTTGTCCACTACAATTGACTAGCTATAGACAAATAAATGCAACGCTTCGTGGGAGGCAACCCATGTTTTCTTTTATGTTTGTGAAATTTCAATTTCTTTTTAGTTTTTTATTATATTAATAATGATTTTTCTTTTTCAGGTAACATCCCACAATCTTGGATCAACATTGACTTCCATTGGATCCCCAACATGTGTACTCGACCCACCATTAGATGGATATGGAGACCCGCCAAATCCAAACCAGGGGGCACCACTTTCCCTTTAACTCCTCTTCTCCATATCTCCTTATCTCTTTCTTCTTCTTCCTCCCTCATTCTCATTTTGTTTTTTACCACTTTTTCTCATCACATTTTTCCCTTTTACTCTTTCTCTTTTATGTGGGTGTGTCTTTATAAAAAACAAAATGAAAAAAAACCATAAAAAACTAAAATACAAAAAAAGAGTCATGATTACTCACCATTGAGTTTTGAAATTTTGTCTAACCATTTTGGGGATTTAACAGACATGGTTTCATCTCAATTTTTTTTTCATCATGACTTTGGATAAATAATTTTCTGTCCAAATCAACACATTTTGAATGCTCAATTTTTGATTTGGAAAATGATTTTCCCCACCCGTGAGGCGCAACATTTTCTTTCATGCCAAGGCCACCTATGGCCATCTTTTCAAAATGTGTGTTTTCACCCCCATTTGTGAGTCTTGAGTTTGTGGACCTTCGAGATGCATTTCATACCTTAGTGTGTATTAATATGATAGAGGCATTTTCTGGACCACATGAGAATCACACTAGCCAAATATCCTCCCATTTCCCTTACATTAATCCTCCTTTTGAAAGCCCCTTCGAGCCTATGATAACCTTTACTTTGATAGCCACATTACAAGCCCAATACCCTTTTCCCACCAAATATAAACATGGATTTTCATTGCATAATTTTTTTTTGAAATTTCAGTATGGGGGGGGGAATTGATTTCATTGTTTGGGTACCCTATTATTGATTTTCAACGAGTTATCATCTACTTGAGGGCAAGAATCAATTTCTATGTGGGGGAGAGTTTGTCATTAAGTTTGTTTTGGGGAATGTAATGAACTTCCATTTATGTAATTTTGTAAATGTTATTGACAAGTGTTCAAAAAAATGATGAAAAAAAATCAAAAAAAAATGAAAAAAAAATGAAAAAATGGGTTGTGTCTTGGGTAAGTCAAAAATCACTCTTCCTCAAACTTTGATCTTGTTATAACTATTACAATTAGTGTCTTGAAGAGATCAATCATGGGTTGGGATATGAGTTTGAGATCTGTTTCAAGGTCAACATTCGAAAAAACAAAGAAAAAAAGGAAAATAAAAAAAAGAACACTTGCATTATATTCTTATATTATTGGGAGAAGTTCTGTGTTTTGTAAATATTTCATCTTCTCATTACCATCATATTTTCTTCCTCTATTGTGTCTTCTTTCACACAATCATTCCCTTGTAAATATGTGTTTTCATTTCCTTCCATGTTTTATTTCAAAAAAATGTGCATTGCTTTTTCTATGTTGGTATTTTAACCCTCTCCTTCTCTCTCTTGGACATTATATTCCTACCATCCCATAGCCACAGAAAACCCCCTTAAAATACCTCTTGATTATTGTTCACTTTAGATAGGGATTGGAAGATTAGAGCTCTTTTCAAACTCTAATATTTTCACTTTTGGTTGGTGAAAGTGTGAACCTCCAAAAATGAATTTTATCATCTTGAGAGGTGTGAGTTTTGAGCGTCCACATTTTCCATTTCTAAATTGGAGCATGAAAAAATGAATTAGTTTTATAACATTTTTTCTATAACAACTTGTGGTGGAATTCAAAATGGATGAGTGAAATAGTCTAAACCTCCTTTGATTGGATAAAACAAAATTTTCATATTTGTTGGTGAGTAAAAATGATTTTGTCATGTTTTTATATTTGTTGCACATGAGGACATGCGCAAGAAGAAATGTGGGGGAGTTGATATTGTTAATATTTTCATGTCTTATTATATACTCCCTTTACTTATTTTATTTTAAATGTGCATAATTTGTGTGAAATATTAATGTTTTAATATTAAGTATAAATTTTGAGCATTTTTAGAAGTACTCCAATTGAGTTAGTTTACTGTTTTAATAATAACTATCACTATACTAATCCAAATTGTGTGGTTCTTGTTTTTTAGTATTCTACTTTCAATATAAAAAATTTAATTGGAAGGTACCATGTGCCAATTATTCCATTTGAAGGGTCATATGGTCCTCACAAACAATACCAAAGAATATGTTAGGAAACTAGACTATTCATGAAGATTGATTGACTGGGCTAACTACAAAAATCCAAACTTTATTATTCTCTACCATAGTTCTAGGGACAATGTAAGTAGTCTTGTATAAATTTTCAAGGCCCAAATCCAAAAACAATGGGCCCAAGATATGCTTTGAAGTCCAGCCCACCATTCTGGCCGAGAAATAAAATCAGTACAGTATTCATGCCATATCTCATGATGTAAGTACCAAATCAAGATGAGAATTTTCAGTGTGAAATAAGAGATATAGGCGGCCGACTTTGTGGAATAAATAATTAGGATTTGAAGGCATCTTTCTGTTCCAAAATCCATTCACATTTTGGCCATCGAAAAATCATGGATAGAAATGGACAGTTTACCATTGTTTAATAAAACAACCATAACTTTGTCTCAACTTGTCCAAATGCCTCCAAATTTTGACAGTCATCGGAAATCTTTATTATCTAAAACTTTTAAGAAAGATATATTTCGATATTCAACTTTATGAATAGCCAAATTGGCGATGAAATTGGAGGAAAAGATTGGGAATGCAAACAGTCCACTCCTTGGGATATAAATACTCTCCCCTTCTCTCCTTAAGAGGGGTTGGCATTTCAGATGAGAGGATATTATATTGGCATGACCAAAGCCTTTCCAAAGGCTTGGGAGGAACTTCAATACTCATGTTTTCACTTTATAGACCTTTCCTTCTCTCTTTGTTTTCGCTTACTTTCGTGCTCTTCGTTTTTGTAATCTTCTAAGTCTCTTTGTTTGTAATTTGGTTTTAATGCAACTTTCTTCTTTAATTTATCTTATTCTCATCCAACTTCTACGTATTAATATTAATTTTCTTAAAATAGTTCATATACAGTTGAATCCCCTTCCCTTCTTTTTCTTTCTCATTCAATCGAAAGTTTGTTTTTAATTATCATCATTGTTCATGTGTGTGTGTCGACGTACCACTCTTTTCTTATCCCTTTCTTTTTATTCTCTTCTTAATTTATAATCATTATAATTATAAACAGATTATTAAACACCCAAATGGCTGGGTAAATCTCTCATTGGGGTGAGTTATAATTCGGGGATGTTAAGTGATTTAGAGTTTTGCTCGATGAGTATTTTTTAAATTAATATTGTTAATGTTAAACTTAATATGTCATGGATTAATGATATTTTTTATTTAACGAGTGGTTTCCATGGATTATTGGAATCATAAATACACTACCATAATTATGTTTTGATTGAGATTAAAACCCTAAGTTAAGTTAAGGCTTGGATTAAATCCTTAACACTTAGGAATTCCAATCAAAGTCAACATATGACATGGGTGTTAATTTAACGCAATACAAAGTAAGGCTCAAGGATATCACAAGCTTAACTCCCCAATAATGAACTCACCCTAATCATTATCAATTTCTTAAATAAATCATAATCAATTTTTCATTTCAATTAAGCTCTGCAATCAAAGCCCCCCCCCAATCAGAATACAATCAACTAAAAATAAATGACTATTTCAAAGTCTCATCACTGAGGATTCGACCCGAGTGCTGCTATACACATTAGCATAGCACCGGAACATTGATCGGTCGATAGGCGACAATCAGCCGTTCATTTCAGCTAGCTCTAGAAAAATTCCTATAAATTCTTTCTCCCTAAAAGCCCAGATAAATGGGATTTATGGGGTATGATCCTGCTGGTTGAGGCCATCGTTTCCTTTTTATATGTCAAAGGGATTTTTTAAATGCCGGTATTTATACTAGTCATGTGATCACTATTCAAAAATTATATTTTCAATGGTAAGGATATTTAATGGTCATTTAAATCCAATTGGATATAATAAAACAATAGTAGTGCATGTGTCTTCTATATTCATAAAACATTTAATTAAAATAAATTGAACTTTATTCATAACTATATGGGTTAATACAACCATTACCCCTTAAAACATTTCTCTTTCAAAGTTTCCTTTTCCCAAACTAAATTATATGAGGAAAACAAATCCTCATTACTTCCTCTAGTTCCCACATCACTTCTTCTAACATTTGGTTTCTCGAAAACACATTAACGAGGGGTATTGTCTTATTTCATAGAAATTTTTATCTATGATCTATGATCTTCACTGAATTCTCTTCATAGAAGAGCTGATAATCTAATGGTACCACCTCGGCATTGATTACATTTGATCGGTCTGTTATGTACTTAATAGTTATACATGGTATACATCGTGTAATTGAGACAGGTTCAGTGGGAGTTCTAGTCGATAGGCCACTACTCTAATGCGAACGAGGATAAAAAAGGGCTGATGTACCACTGAATACTAATTATATTCTTCTAAAATCTCATAAATATATTCCATTGAGATATGTGTAAGAATACCATGTATCCAACATAAAACACTAGGCCTCATCAAAGATTCTCATAGTAGATCTTTGGTTGTCTATGGGAAACATTGATGCGATGTTGGATGGTATTAACCTTCTTTTCCATTTCATGGACCATTTTCAGGCCTAGATGTTTTTGTTCCTCAATTTCATCCCAACATGTCGGTGAAATATACCTCTTAACATAATGGTCATCATAATAATCCATTTGGATGCTTGAGTAGAAACGGTTGTTGCAAGAGAACTCCTACAAAGGATGATGTTTGTCTCATCTGCCTTTGAGTTACATTGAGCACACTCTCAACATGTCCTCAAGTGTTTGTATAGTCCAATTAGATTGTCCATTAGTTTTAGGGTGATAGGTTGTACAGAATTTCATCACAGTGTTCCAATCATATTGTTGACTCTTCTAGAACATAGAGGTGAATCTTGGGTCTCGATCAGACACAATTGATAGTGTTACTCCATGCAGCCTTACCAATTATCTGATGTACATCCATTCAAGTTTATCTAATAAGAAATCCTCTCATGTTGAAATGAAGTGTGAAGTTTTTATATAATGATCCAAAAAAACCCAGATAACATTGTTTCTTTTGGATGTCTTCAGAATTACGGTGACAAAGTCCATGGTGTTGTTTTCTCATTTCCATGTTGGTGTGGGTAAAGGTTGCATCATCCCCTTAGAATTTTCTTCACAGTCTTCAATTTTTAAAATACCATACACTTTGATGTATATTTTTTGATGTCATTCTTAATGTTATCCCACCAATAGTGCTCTTGTATATTTCGATATATCTTTTTTTTTGTGAATGGAAAAATTTGATCTATGTGAATCATCCAAAAGTTCTCTCTTCAACTCTGGATTTGATGGGACACATAGTCTTTACCCAAATCTCGTAATTCATTATTAATTAACATTTAACTCTGAGGATTTCCCTTTTCTAATAGTTTCCAATTTCTTATGAATTCCATGTCATTTTTTTAGCATCCTTTAACCTTTCTATAAGAGACGGTTGATAAATCATTTGTTAAAG
Source organism: Viscum album (assembly GCA_963277665.1). Lineage (NCBI taxonomy): Eukaryota > Viridiplantae > Streptophyta > Magnoliopsida > Santalales > Viscaceae > Viscum > Viscum album. The sequence continues at coordinate 377,890,852 of OY728130.1, read as the reverse complement.
GATTATTGATTTTCCCTTCTTTATGATTCCCATTTCCATCTTCATCAAAACTAATAATATTTTATCCTTTTAAATTCTCATAAACAATAGAATTGATGGTTCCTTTCTATATAGATCATTTTCCACCTTGTTTGCATTCCTAGGGTGGTAATGGATTAAGCAGACATAATCCTTGATGATCTCTAACCGTATTCATTAAATCATATCCATCTATTTCTATGTGAGTATATATTTTAGATTTTTTTGATCCATATATATTTCACACTTCTCCCCAAAGAGATAATTACACCAGATTTCCAACCCAAAGGTCACCGCTAACAACTTCAGACCATGAATGGGATAATTTTCCTCATGTATTTTCAACTTACCTAAGGAATAGGCAATGAATTTGACATTCTTCATCAACACACAACCTATTCCTTTCTACAAATTATTACTAAAAATTACGAAAAGAACCCCACTTGTGGCTATTGTGAGCATTGGGGTAGTGATAAGCCTATTCTTCAACTCCATGAATCATTCTTAACATTCATCATTCCAAGAATACATGACTCCATTCTCTGTAAGTTTGGTAAAATGTTTTTACAATGGTGACAAATTTGTGACAAATTTGTGATAATAACCAGCTAACCCCAGGAAGCTACAGATATTCGTCACAGCTGTTGGCCTCAAATATCCACCAATTTCTTTTTTTAGGATCCATAAACATCACATTTATTATGAGAATATTCTATAATAATTATAATTCCTTAAACTAGGACTCACACTTTATGTACTTTTCATATAGATTATCTTTTCACAAGGTCTCTAGTATAGTGCTCAGATGTTCCTCATGCTCCACTTTGGTTTTAGAGTATATTAGAATATCTTCTATAAATAATACCAAAAAATTGTCAAGGTAATCATTAATGAATCTATTGATCAAGTCCATGAATATTTCTAGATCGTTTTTGAGTTTGAAAGAAATTACATTGAATTAATAATGACTGTACGTTGTACAAAAAGTAGTCTTGGGGATATCCTCCTTCATCAACCATACTGGGTAATACCCTAACCGCAAATCCACCTTGGAAAATTATTATGTTCCACATATCTAATCAAACAAGTTAGCAATTCGTGGAAAAGGATACTTGTATTTTTCATGATTTTGTTGATCACATGAAAATCAATGAAAATGCACATTGACCCATCATTATTATTGACAAAGAGGACCAGTACACCCCATTGTGAAGTACTTGGGTGTAAAAACCCTTTATCCATATTTTCCTATTGTTTTTTTCTTTATCTCTTCAATATCCAAAATATCCATTCTATATGGAGTCTTAGATATTGGAAACACCCTAGGTATAAGATCAATCGAGATTTCAACGTCTCTTTTAGGAGGAAGATCATACAATTCCTTGGGAAACACATCATTAAATTACTTCAAAATAGTAATGTCTTCAAGGATGGTTCACTCCTTAGAATAAATCACCTAAGAATGATATGCGTACTCATAGGGAAGTGATATACATGTTTGAGATGATGTTGAGAAAGAAGATTCATCATCCTCCTTGCACTTGTATTGAATCGGGGGGTTGATTCCCTATATAGAGTGTGAATTCATTCTCACAACAATTTATGTTGCCTCAATATTGGGAAGTCCAATCCATGTCAAGAATTTCATTAAATTTCACAAAGGGAAGTATGGTGAGGTTTTTTATGAAGTTAAATCCACAAATTGTGATTGGGGAGGAGTTATATTCATGGGATGATATAATTTCCTCATTTTCTATTTTCACTAAAATCTCTACATCAATTTTTTTGGTGATTTTTGGATTGTTCTAATGATATTTTGGGATATAAAAGAATGTGTAGAAACAAAAATAAAAAAGTATGTCCTCTATGCTTGAATTAATAACCTGTGTACATGTATCCACATCATTGTCTAGATTCAATTTAACGGTAGTTATGGAAAAAGCTCACCCTTTCTGCCTTGGAGGATTTTGGTTGATTCCAAAAACCCTAGTCCTAGGGAATTGTTTCACAATGTGTTTTGGTTCTTTGTAGTTATAGAAATGAATATTGCGTAGTTAATCAAATGGAGTGTTACTTTATTATATCATAGTAGTGGGTTTTTATTGATGGATGTCATTGGTTAGGTGCCTTTCCTTCCTAGACTAAATGTATTTCCTTTTCCCCTTTAGGCAATTTTTAGGGTGCTTCTCTCGGCACTTTTGATAAGAAGGGTGTTGGAATTTTTTTAGCACCGCTGAATTTATCTATTGGACCACTAGAATTAAAGTCCACTTTCAAATTCTTATCCCCATGAAACACTTGAGATTCTTCGATATCTATCTCAACATTGAGGTCACATCAGAAAATAACCTCATATAAATCATGGTCCCGGATCACCGGTGCATTTCGTAGGATAGGTTTTAGCCCACCAAAGATGAGGTCAACCTTGTATTCAGGGGTAACGAAAAACCCATAGGCATATCATGCAAGTCTGGTGAATTTTTTCCCGTACACCCCAATATATTCTTCATCCTTATTCTTAAGTGCATTGAAATCTATTTATATCTTAAGATGGATGGTGTAGTGAAAATATTTATCAAAAAACATTTTCCAGAAATCTTTTAATATAATTCCTATGATCCCATCCTCAGGCTTCATATTTTTGATCAATGTCCACCATTTATCAGCTTCACTCTCCATACGATAAGCATCCATAAGAACCTTCTCTTGTTCATAACATTGAATTATGGAGAAGATATTCTCAATGGAGATGATACATTGTTTGACAATTGAGGGATCAAATGATCTATTGAATGTTGGAGGTCTTTGTCTCATGAAGCTCTCAGTTGAAACTCGTTGTTTCTTAGGGGGATTGGATGCTTTTATTGATCTAGGTTTCTATTCAAAACATTATTTAACTGAGATAGTATTGTGAAAACATTTGTGATTCCCACTCTTATCGTATTGTACATCTCATTAGAGTCATCATCACATTTATATTTGCATCAATTGTTAGATTGATTCCTCCTATTATAGACCATTGGATATAATAAAATGAAATTTCAGAGTATAAATTACATTTATATCCATAACTTATGATTTTATATGATTTGATCTATTTTATCCATGATCTATATCTTAACATATATTATTAGGGTATTTTCCCCTTAATAATGGTTCATACTAAGATTATGAATTTACCAAAGCATATCCCCTGAGAGTGTCAAACCAATAGTGCAACAAGGACCATTTTCATGCATCAGTTCCAATTTGAGTCTAGCTCAATGTGGTGTTTTCAAGTTTTACCCATAGATACAAATGTGTCAGAGCCACCTCTACATGTTTATATCAAGACAAGGATGTATTTTCTTGATAAAAAAATTAATATATACTCACCAAAATTTAGGTATTATTTTCTTATTCTATGTCTTAATCCGAAGTCTATCAGTAGTGTTTTCTAATCACAATACAAAAAAATTACTAATCCTATCCTCTGATACAATCATTAATGACCCTGGTCTTCATTACACATTTAAACATGATTTATTACATAAACTTGAATTTAATAAAACATAAAAGATTAATAGGTCTAATGTATGTGTGTCTTAGGAACATTACATAGAAACATAAAGAATGACACAAAATATCATTTTTGAAAACTTCTTTTACATGACCACAACTTTCCTTTGTACATAACATTGTATGGGATATCCTAAGTAAAGGCATAAGAATGGGGTGAGATATAAATCCTTGTAGTGGATTATGCAAGGAATAATAAGAAGAATACAATACATGTTAGGAAATAGTCATAATAATGGATCATAAGAGAAACAAGAACATAATGGTATGATATAGTATGATTACCATAACATGGAAATGTGGAAACAACTTAAAACATTGCATCGTTAACATAAAAAAATCTGCTAAACTCGTGTCCCAACATGGTTGATAAATTCATATAATATAATTAGGTAAAACCACGTCCCAACATGATGTATCATGATACTAACCATTACAAAATTCATTGGAATGCTATCGGGGCACACCCTTCATAATCATTTCAATCCCATGCTTAAGTGTGCCACATAGATCATATAACTTGGATTCATTCAACATAATCATTTATTTCATGATCATGGAATGTATAATTAATACATTTAAGTTTCCATTCGATAAGTATGTGTTCATAATGGTGAAGACCCTTGATAGGGTAATGCGTATGGTATTCACTACGTGATGATTTTTGGCATGGAACATCGTGGGGAATTTTTGGCAGCATAACGACGTCATATGGTAATTAATAAATTGGGTTGATGAGAGTGAAATGGAATATCCTTATTTATTCATTGGGTGGATAGTAAGGGGATCATGAAACATAATATCACAACATGTGAATTTTAATTTAGATGCATTATATAAATAAAATGCTTGAATGTAAATGAGAAGAGAGAAATCCATGACGAAAGTTTGGCATATTAAAAGGTGGGTTTAAAGGATCATAGGGGGAATTAATGGGAGTGAGAGGATTATAAAATTATGTATAAATGAAACTGAAAACAAGAGGTATAGAAGAACATATCACAAATCAAGAAAATGTTAATTAAAAGGCATGACATGAAAGAGGTTCTTGAAGAAGAAGGAGAGAGGGAGATCCCATACTTAGATGCCTGATCCCAAAGGATTTGGGGAGGCTTCATTGGAGATTGCGGTTCCTTGTGAGGACTATAAGGAGTTGGGCATAGAGGGTAGATGATCATAAAATATCATGAGTGACATGAAATGGGTTCTTGGGTGGGATTTTATTGGAAAGGTGGGGGAATTCTTTATTATTTTGGTTTTGTACACTACACACAAAAATGTTCAAAAACAAAACTCATCACCTGGTTTTTACCCATGGTTTCAGAAAAAGGGAGTGGTATAAATTATTTTATAGAGTTATGGTATGAATATTATAAAAGTTTTCCCTTGATTATGTGGAGGTGAGTCACATTTTCAAGGAAATGATTTTAAAATATTAAAATATTATATATGTCTTGGAGGATTCACTAATCCTTTATAAAATAAATCAAATAAACCGTAAATTTTATTATTTAAAGGGGCATAATATTACATTTATAGTATTTTATTACATAACTATTTGGTCATTATGATGTCCTAAAATATATTATATATTTATATGGTATTTATTTTTAACAAAAAATTTGTCTGTCTCAGAAAATTATATAAATTCCCCATTAGATAAATTAAAAGTTCTAATTCTAAAAATAATATTAATTTTATCTAAATAATTTTCTAAATATTTGAATTTTCACTTTTAAAATAAAAAACGATAATTTTTTATAATTGATGGGTTTCGACAAAAAAAGTTTTCAACCATTATTAAAACATACATCTGAATTCATAAAAATTATAAAATAATTTATATTTAATAAAAGTAATTTGATAATTATATTTAATTAAAATATTATTTAATCCAAAAATACATTAATTCTTCAAAATATAATTCCAAATTGAATTTAATATTTACCAAAAATATTATTCGTGCTTTAGAATCATTTACAAAGTAAGAATAATAAAATGAATGTAAATCCATCATTCTATAGAAAATAGTGCACATAATAATAATTCTAGGGTCTTGTTACATATGTATTTATTAAACCATCATACGCCCTAATAGTAATGTGTGTGATGGTGGGGATTTCCTAGGGTCGTTCAGTGAACATGGTTTGGGTTGTGATCTCGATAAGCATGAAATTATCTAATAAACAGTTTCTACCATGCTAAAGTTGTTGTATATAGGCTTGGGATGGGTCCAAGGAAAAGTCCATAAATACTATCTCCCTTATATGCTCTGATAAACTAGATTCATAGTTTACGATCCTACTAGTAGAGACCATAACATCCTTTGTCTATGTCAAAATGATTTTTTAAATCACTATATTTATACTAGTAATGTTATCACCATTCAAAAACTATTTTATCAATGGTAAGGATACTTAAGAGTAATTTAAATCCAATTGGTTAAAATAAAATAAAAGTAGTGAACGTGTTTTCTATATCCATAAGACATTTATTTAAAAGAAGGGTAATTTTATCCATAACCGTTTGGGTAGTTATAGGGACATTAAATATGAATGTATAAATATTGAAGATTTATATTGATGGAGAAAAGTATTTAAACCCACCACTTATCTTATTGAGGAAATGAGAAGCCAAATACTCAAGGAAATAACTATAAACCAATGTATATATGTAGGAATCCCAATTTCTTCTTTCCCTTTAATAGTTTTTGAATAATTATAGTTTTACTTGTGACATAAGTTTCTATTATTTTATATGATGGATATGAGGAATATATATTGCAAAACAAAACAAAAATTATAAATCACAAAATAAGGGCTTTCAAGGATGGAGTGTGCTATTGAACCTATATATTTAATTTCAGCTTATTATTGTCATTTAAATCCATAGAATTTAGTCATGTTGAATTTTGAATAAAGCCTAGTGTGGGGGATTGTGGTTTCATTACATATTATGAAAAATACTTTATCATTATCTCTATTAATACTATAGGGTACAAATCAGTTAGTAAGAATTGGGTTTCTTTCATGTGAACATGGATAATGGATTTAAATATGAAAGTCTCAATGGGATCAAGATTTAACTTATATATACTAGAATTGGAGCTTAAAATTTGGTGGATTTTTCATTATAAGGGAATAACAACCCAAGTATTCATCTTAAAATTCTATAGAATAAGTCATTTTAAATGTGAATATAATTGGTAATTGGTATCTACCAAGAAATTTTCGAAATGATTAGGCATTGGGTGTCTATGTGTGTGTATGTAAATTAAAATCAATGAAAAGGTGAAATTAAATTCATAGAGATAACTAACCCTAAGATAATTTCATTCCAAAATTATTATAATTAGTCCTGAGGGATTCCTGGTATAGTGTACAGTTTAGTTCCAAAATAGTAACATTCAATAAATAAGTTTAAATAACAATTTATTGTTCCAAATTATCATAAATGAGTTGATTCCTAGTTTTCAAAAGGTATAAACATCATGGATACTGAATAAAAGTAATGAAGTGGGAAATTAGATTATATAATTATCTGTTAATTTGTATGAAGGATGTTATAAATTATGTAAAGGAATAAAAAATTGATAGAGAGGGATTTTTGAAAGTGTTGTGTGTTAAAGAAATAGTTCAACTACAATATATACATTTAAATTTCAACGAGTTGAGAATAAAATATGATATTATTTAGTTTCAATGGGATTCATTATAATATAAATAACATAAGGAAAAGATACCAATAAAGTTTTGGAGATTTATCACAAAACAAATATCATTATTTTTATCATCTTTATCTTTTTTATTTTGTGTGTGTTTCTTTGTTTTTTAGATAATAAATTGAAATTTTTTGAAATTATATATATTTTGGAAATAAGATCCAAAATATGGATATACATGAATTATTTTACAATCATTAAAGATAAAATTTTCATATAAATTTTATTCATATTGATCAATAATTTTTAGAATTATTTTTATTGGAGTAGAAATGCATTTATTAAGAGAAAATGGAAGGAGAATGTGTTGCATATGAATTTAAGAATAACTATGTGAGATTAAAATAAAATTGTATAGTTCAATGATAAAATACACTCATGTGTAAATTAACTACGTTCTAATAATTCATAGAATAAATTAACCACACAAAAGTAACATGGATCATCCGTTGGGGCTAATGTAACCCTAATTCTATGTTTGAGAGTATGTTGGTTCTCCAATGAAATCATGCATCCGTCATTGTGATACTAAATATAATTATAATAAATATGTTTCAGATTACATGTAATACTCCACCTCTAATGTTTTGTGGGGATACACATGGGGTTCCATCAATTCCAATGTTATCTTATAGAATCAATAATAGGTTCCATAAAATATTTAATGTAGTGTAGAGCACCAAAATATGGATATGAACTCAATACAATTATCTTTGATTGTGATTCTATATTAATTGGAATATAAAAAGTTTAGGGTTTAGATAATATTGAAAATTCAATATAATATTTCATTTAACCCAAGGAAATTCAAACATTGATGCTTCCTACGAAACTCCTTGATGGTAGCTTTGTTTCAAAATGCATTATCAAGTAGTATACCTAGGTAATGCTAGAATTCCACTAAATCCCTAATAATCAAATTCAAGACAATGTTACTAATCTAATTTAATTTCAGTATCTAATGTGGGATACATTATCTCAAATTTACTCTTATAAATCTATTTTTATTATTAAATCGATTCAATCGGTGAAGAATCATTAGTACACTATAAGTGTTCGTGTGGAAAAATCACTTGAAAAACACATCAAATACATAATAGGGAATTATGAGAGGTAAATCATTATGATTCATATATTTTTGGATATTTTACATGAATAACAAGAAAAAATATAGGGAGAAAAATATTCTTTAGACAATCATTCCTACCTAAAATTTTAAATACATTAAAAACCTAGACATAAGAATTCAGATGCAAGAGAGAGAGTGAGAGAAATACCTATATTGGCAATGGGAATGTATCTTGACTAAAGAGAATACAAGTAGTTATCACATGGAGATTTCTCTTCACCCACCACACATGTGGAATGATAAAAGTTTATATGAAGAGGTATTTAATTGAGACCCCATGAATAGAATGATAATTAAGAGTTTAGATTGAGACCCCTCTCAAGGGAGTTGAATATCTTGAGAATGAGGCTTGTGACCTGGAGACTAAAGAAATAGGGAAATATGAACTACAAATTATTTGATAAGATTATTCATTTATATTTTATTTTAATTATTTTAGCATGGTTATGTGTCGATAGTGTTCTAGTGGTGTTCGATTTTGGTGTTGTTGAATATTTTTTCTAATTCATATATGAATCAATCTCTACTAATTTTATTCTTCATTATGTAATACCTTTTATCTGGATCAGCTGGTAGATGAACCATGGGGAGAGGGTGAATGAATGAGTGTAAATCTGATTCCATGCACTAAAAGTAAGGATTTAGATCTATAATACATATGATTCTCTAAAGATAATACGAAACAAACTAATAATATAATGAATAGGACTAATGCACTTGGTTTTTTTAGCAAAAGAATCCTCATGGGAATTTAAGATTGCACTATGAAACTAAAGAGTGATAAGAAAGAGAACATATAAAGTAAGAGTGAGTGTTCTTGGAATGAAATTGTGTATTCATAAATGAGTAACATAAATATAAAATCCATCCCAACACACCCATCAATCTCTCATTTTATTATCAAAATCATTTAATCTTTCTCCTGTGATATTTCATTCAACAACATTGATATTTCTTGTTTCATACACCATACTTCTATGTTGTATATATTTTATCTTCTCAACATTTTGCACATATAGTGAGGTTGTATATATTTAAAAAGTAGTTTAATATATAGAATATTCCAAGAAAAAACTGAAATTATACATTCAATTACCAAAAGATATAAATATATATGTATAACTACCACTTAGTGATTGTTTTTGTTTGTGTAACATTAATGAGACAAGGACTTCAGAATATTTGTTACATGAAAAGGGTATTGAAATTTTTCTATATAATTGGATTATATAGATGTGATGAAATTATTCAAAAATAATTATTTCTTGTGGCCTAGATAGATCATTTTGACAGGATAAATATTACATCTGACAATCTTATGATGGGAGTTAATAACACATTTATACAAATCATAAATTTCTCAATTAGCGATTTCAAAGTAGGGAGGTCATGGGAACATACTTTCCAATAGGAATTACAAATGAATTATGTGTCACTGGATATTCTTATCTATGAAAATATATATTATTCCTTATAATTTATATCATTATTAATGTGTATCATTAATCGTATAGTTTTATGTATGGATTAAAGTTGTGAAAATATATTTCGCATACCGAGGTTTTATATGTTATGTGCATAATAAGTGAAATGACATTAATTTAATGATCAGTAAATGAATTTGTATTTTGGAGTTAATGAAATAACATATTTATGGACCTTTTACTAAAATAGAAAGATATATTATAAATTCACCTCAATAGTAGTTTATAGAAATGTTTGTTGTAGAAAATCAAAGGAATATATATCATGGGTATTGAATGATGGTACTAGTAAATATCTTGCAAGATGATATATTAGTTAATTAAGGGATTATATTAGACAATAAGTTTTCATAGGGTGGTTTTAATTTTTATTGTATTTTCTCTATGGGTTCATTTACATGTTTCTAGACATTGATATTATGATTTAGGTGAGTTATAACTAATTCCGTTGAGAATGAGGTCTAAATGGTCATCCACTAACTGTATCAAAAGTATCAGAAATAAATAATATTTCTACGTGTTGAAATTTAATTTATTTAATGATTAATTTATTTAATTAATAACTAATAATTATTCACAAAAAGTGTGAATATAAAATATATTTTATCAAAAAAAAATTCTATCATTCATTATTTTTTATTATTTAATAGATAAATTAAATTGAGTTGAATGATTTTGTTGATGCAATAACATCATGAAATTATATAAATAAACAAATATTTATTTAATTATATTAGAAACATAATTAATTAAATTTTCTAAAATGGTTTTATTATTTAAAGGATGCCAGATGTGTAGTTATAAATATCATTAAATAAAATAAAAATACCATTATATAAATTATTTATTTTTTAAATCATCTATAAATTTAATTGTTATGTCATTTTTCAATAATGGATATAATTTTCCCTTGAAAAAATATTATATAATTTACTATCATCTAATCCCTCAACATATATTGATTTTCTTTTCTCATATGGCCATAGAACGTGAAAAATATGTTCAACTATATGGGCATGAACAAGGATTTTGAATATTGACATTTTAGGATCTTCATAGAGCTTGTATGGATATGTTTTAGGGAGTTCTAATTTGTAATCCCTCATGACAACATCTAACATGATTATAATGCTAAGTTTCTCTTATATAAAAAAGGGATTACTTTATTTATTTATTTTGGGCAGATTTAATTATATGAAATTGATGAGATTGACTAGGATATATAGAGTAAGAATTATAATTTCTTGATAAATTACATCTGAATAATCTAAAATTCACAATTTTTTAATGGTCAAGTTCCTTCAAGTGGTATCAAAGCAGTCACGTGGTTTTTATGTTAGATTTTAAATTAATTTTTCTAGAATTCAAGTAGAGGGAGATGAGAGGGTTACAACAACATTGATGAAATATCGATTGGAGGTAAAATGACTGAGTTATAAACATCTGAAGATAAATTTGATGTGAATTTCTGATTAATCTAATAATTATTATTTAATTGATTGAATAATAACAAATTTATAATAAAAATAATAAAAATAATAAAAATAAATTATTATTATTATTATTAAATTCGGTAGGGTACATTAAAAACATAGCTGCATTTTTTTCAAAAAATAATAATTAAAAAACAACATAGGAAATATTGACCCCAATGTGTGTATCACATGACTACCACGTATATGAGGAATAAAATTCTCGCTTCATGTGTGTGGTAGGTTTTATTTTAATATCTTTTTAAAACCTAGTGGGATCCAATGAGCATGACATGCAAGTCACCACCAACACATCTCCCCAAGCTGGTCAACTGACCAAACCAACAAGATGTAATTTTAGCATCTCTGGGCCCATTTTTCAATCCATTAAAGGAGACAAAAATTTAACAAAATGTATTAAATTATTAGAAAATATAAAAATTAATAAAAAATTTAGGTTCCCATATCATATATCATTAATTAACATTATTTTTTGGGATAATACTAATTAAATAATTATCTAATGTACAATTTCACCTTATATAATTTTATTATTAAAGATTTTTTCATGCATACTAATCATGAGTTGTGATTGACTTGTGTATGATTTCTTTTTTATTTATTAAATTTAATTATTTCAATTGATTAATATTTCTTTTAATTATTTATTAATTATGTAAACAAGTAGTCAGTGAATCCATCATCTAGTAAATATTTATAAGGGATCATGTGACCATATTTTTGTGTAATTAAATATAATTCCCACCATTGATTTATTATCATGTGATAGTGAGTATAAATATGTAATGATGGGTAAAATGATGATGCAATTCAAGGCAAGACATGGTGTGGAACCAAACAAAATAAATTCATGGGATGACAAGCATGCATTTAGGAAATAAATAAACACATCATTTTTTGGAATTTATAGATTGTAAACTTGTTCATGAAATAACATAATAACAAAATTGATAATTATTAATATAGTTTAATTCGGAAAATATTAATATATATATAAGACTAAATTATTTTATCATACACAGATAATTTTTTGGAAGAAAAGATTATTTTAATAAGAATTTGATGGATAAAATAACATTATTTATGCAATAGATAAAAAAATCCCTCATCTGAAAAATTATGTTATCAAAACATATTCCTTTACTTGAGTTATAATAACACCACTGCTAAAATTTCTTTTTTGACAGTCACTGTGGTTTTTTAAATTATCTATGAGTTTGAATAATTGTTTAAGGATGACTTAATAAAGTTATAATTAAGTGCTGATTTATTTACTAAGTCATTGTTTAAATTAGAGAAATTTTTTGAGGGAATATGTGTATATTATTTCAAGACTGGCGATTCAATTTAACATATCAGAGAATTATGAGTTAAAACAATCGGAATGAAAATCCTTTCCAAATACCTTCTAATAATTTTATTAGGCTTTTATCTAGGTTATTTTTATTAAAACAATGATTCTTACTACTAAAATATCCATGTGAATGGATATACCAAATCCAATGGATATGGATATTGGTATTTGTTAAAATATTGGTCAAATTAATTAAAATATCAATTATTTCATAACTATTAATCAGGATAATGAAATAAAATCTATTATTATTTTTTATATACAATGGTTAATAACCTGAATACACTGTTTCTACAATAAATTTTAGTGTAAGAGATTGTATTTACCATTGAAAACATTCATGGGTGGTATAGTCACATATTCTTTGTACTATTCCATCAGAGGTTGTTCTAATTACTAGATTCCGATGTTACCACTAATCCATTTTGAGAGTGTAGTGAAGAGGAGAAAAATGTGACATTGAGTTATGAGTCAGTACATTTTGAAATAAAAAACTATCTAAATACTTTCAAATAATTTTATAAGGCCTTCATATAAGTTATTATAATTAAAAGAAGGATTATTACAAAAAAAATATACAAGTGATTAGATATACCAAATAAAATGGATAGGGCTATTGGTATTTGTTTAAACCATGGGTGACTTAATTAAAATATCAATTATGTCATAACTAGTAATCTAGAGAATTTAATTAAATATATATTTATTTTTTATATATAATGGAAAATAAATTTATTATAGTTTCCCTATAATCAATTTTAGTATAAGATAGTGTATTTAGCAGTGAAAACGTTCAGGGGTCGTATGATCACATTTGAATTGTACTATTCCATGAGAGGATGTTTTATGTACTAAAGTCCCGTGTTACCACTCATCCATCTTAAAAGGAAAGTGATGAGGAGAAAAATTTAATTTGGAAACATTTTTATTATTCATTATATGTTCAATTAATCATGTTATCATCAATGGCCTTTATTCATAAGATTCAAAAATAAATTGATTCTTACTCCATTTTTCTCCATTTTGCCTCATATTCTTTTTCCATATTAGAATAAATAATGATAAGATATTTATAAAATCTCCAAGGAAATCATTAGATGAATGATTGGAGAATTAATCCATATTAATCAACATGTATTCAATATTATTGGATACATTGAGTGTCTTGAGATTTTATATATTCAATCTTCCTAAAGAGAAACACACAAACCATTCCCTCTCTTTACTTCATTTATGATTCTTGAGTGTTATTGTTAATTTCAAACCGAAAAATACAGGTATGTTGATATCATATCATTATACATTAATTCACTAGGTGGATAAAGACATAATTTGTGGAAATAATTTGTTCCCTTGGGTGAGAAAAAATTAAAGGCCAGTAAAATGGTAAAATGCATGTTCAAAGCCAAAGGCACCTTCACTACACCCTTTAATGAAGAGAAATATATAGGTGTATGATAAAGAGTATGATGCTATTTTTTCCATTATGGTAATAAGGTTCATCTAAAGGAGAATTTTTCCCTGTTGAAGAAGAAAGGTGAGGCTTTTTTATACACCCTTTATCAATTGTAGAATTTTTATTTCTTCAAATTTGGTATTAGATACATCTTTGGTTCATGAAGTTTTATGAAAATATAAAAACCAAATATATTTCATAAAATTACTAAAGACAAGATATATCATTGATCATTCAATGAAGAGTGATTAGATATCCTAGATATAAAATAATACCATCTTACATTACTAAATATAGTTATTCTAGTTTAAATGAATTTTTATTATGTTCCTAGTGTAACCAACAACATAATTTTTATGTCATGTTTAGACATGGATGGGTTTATTTTATTGTTAAAACATTGATGATTTTAATTTTACAAAGATAAGATATGTTATGGTATTTAAATATTTGAATAGTTTCTCTTATATACTATAGTATCAACATCAAGTCTTAAAATTTGACCATGAATCATGTTTAAAGTAATCATATCACACTTAGTTGTGGAATAATCGACTTGGTCATAAAAAATACAAGTGATTTATGGGAGTATATCAAAAGGGTATTTAGATTCTTTAGTGTTAAAACATTTTGATATATGTCATGCTGTTTTCAATGAAATATTACCCATGATCCTATTAATATAACAGGTAAAAAAATCCATAAATATTAAAGAATTAGTTCACATATATGTGTGTGGTTAATTTCTTATAGAATCTACAATTTTATAATCTTACTTAATTACATTTACATGTAATTTTAATAGAAATGGGAATATATAATTAATGAATTATAAGTCTAATTTCACTGATAAATTTATGGAATATAATAATGAAGTAAAGAATCATATAATTAAGAATATGTAACATCCCGACTTGGCGTCCTCATAACTAGGACCTCGAGCCGGTGGGTCACATGGCCACAAGCATGCCTCCTCATATACTAGAGGCTTCCAACTAGTAGCAATGGTGTTATTGTGGTACGGTGGGGAGACAATACACTCATATTAGTGTGGAACAACAAATAATAACAATTAGCATAAAATAACCGAAGTATGATAAAAACACACACTAAAATATTTAGAAAGTAACCCACCATTGCAGAAAGCATAATATAAAACAGAAATGATAAAACATTAGTGGAAAAATAAATAACTAAACAACTAAATAATAATATTAAAATGAAATAGGTAGTTTCATATACATGGATACATGGCATATTGATGTACAAATGGGTACCATGGGACATGCATATATATTCATTCTATAAAAAACTATAAAAATGACAAAAGGATATTCCATTACAATCTCGATCATATTTCGGGTCTTGTGCTCCTATGATCCGTCTATAATTAAATCATATGAAGAATATATATAATGTATCTTTCCCTTATCTATACCTACAGTCAGGAAATCTACTCAGGTTCCAAAGGTGGCCCGAGTAGTGTGTGTGATGAAATCCTAATAGGCCACCAAAAATGGTGTGGGGAAGTAATTCAGATGGCAGTAATATATAAATAGTTTTCATGTATAATAAACTAGGAAACATATCTGAATAAATAAATAACCATCCCACACAAGTTCCTTCAGGACACCTAGCTGATGTACCTGGTTCAGTTCACGTCCGGAATAAGTTTCTGTTTGGTAACAATATAAATAGTAATAATATGCATATATTAGTTTTATTATATATTGCATACAACTATATGGACTAATTATGTGTTTACATAAGTAACCATATACCGGTAATACTAGGTGCTGGTTGGATCGAGATGTAACTTAGACATCCATAACTAGTCTAAACATGCCTATAAGATCAAGAAAAATGGTACATTCCCTACATCTCATAATAAATTATATGCATCATTATTGTCACTAGATATGCTGGGTGTGTCCTCATGCCAAAAACTTATATAAGGGATATGGTGCATCATTCCCACCATCCAAATACTTTCATTGGTGTGAGACAGCATGCTCAACACATGATGTAAGGGAGAATGAATCGCCATTCATAATAGAACTGTTACCATCATTCAAGAGCCTATGTAAATGGTTTAATCATAGTTATAATAATATACATGATTTATTACCTCTCTTTCTTTATAGTCACCAATCCCATAGTTTTCAGGGAATCACAATTCAATAAAATCATTAAATAAATTATGCAACGATCGGCGTTTCCTTGACACTCTTTACTCCATTTCATTTAAACCATTTATATCATTTAAAGAAGTCAAACTATCATGAACAATACATACAATTCAATACATTTCATTCAATTTGTCAAACCATTGAAATTCATTTTACAAGGATCAAAGATGAACTTAAAGGGTTTAATTTTCATTTTGGAAACTACACACAAGGGAAATTCCAATTATAAGTTAGTCTGGGTACATAGAAGGTTCCTTGGGTTCAATCAACATATATATAAAAGAGTGAAAAACTAATTTACCACTATAGTTGAACACTTACGAGGTGTTTTGAGTATTTAAGCATTTAACTATAATGGAAAAATTTATGCTGACACATCCATGGAATTTTCGTGATTGAGGTTCGAATTTAATAATTACTAAACAATGATCAACTAGATTATAACAACCTGTGTATACCAATTTAAGATTAAGAAATCAATTTTTGTGTGATTCATGGAAAAGGTTGGCATGTGACATAATAGTGTGGCTATAAAAACACCAAAAAATTTATGGAAAATGATGATACCACTTGCCTTAGGGTTGTTGATGACTCCTCATAAAATGGATACCTCATATTAGAAATATATTTAGATAAATTGATGAAATGGTCTACATCCATAAAAATAGGGAATAATAGCTTGTGACTAAATTAAAAAACCAAACCAATGATAAACTGAATTAGGAAGGGAGGGGACTCTATATCAAAACCTCCAACTTTCAGACAACTCCAATAGATCTTTATTTGGACATAGGATGAGGGAGATATTAGGGAACCTTGGTTGAATGAGGTGGGATTTCATAAGAGGAGGGACCATGTTCCACCCACTGGAAATGGAAAGGAGAAACGGGAAATAAGGTAAATATATTCATTAAGGTAACAATGTCATTTCACCCTCAAAATAGGGGGTGTATGGGTTTTTCACATGGTTTAGACAAACCGTACGCAAATTGTGCCATCCTCACTACTTTAGTAAAGACCTAGAATGGTTAAAGATCATGGTTTTACTAACCATGTGAAATCCGACTATCCAAACTCAATAGTTTTTTAAATGGGTGGGAATCTAGGGTCACATGGTTATAGACAAACCATGTGGGACCTACTACTCTCAAGGTTCCCCACAATGTTATCCCACATTGTTTCTACTAGTAGTTTGATAACTGTGTGGCATAAACTATTTGCCCATTTTCTGGAACACTGGGTTCTGTATAAGCCCTGGATTCTCTTGGAACATTCTTTGGGTCATAGAGCATGTTTAGAAAGACAAAAAAAGTGATTCAAATTAAAAACAAATGATCTAGACATGTATGAAAATATGGGTCATTACAACCTCCCCTCAATAAATAAAATCTTCCCTGAATTTACCTTTCAAGGGTAAAGAGGTATAGCCTAAAAAGAGATCCAATAATTGAGCTCATACATTAGATTCCCACTTCTAGGTCTAATCATATACCCAGTCCTAAATCTATATCACCCATACCAAAGGAACTGCCATTCTATAGGGTGTCATTATGCTAAAATCAACAATATGAACTGGATACTCCATGAAGGATGCATCTACATCCCATTCAAACTCATTAGGCTGAAAGACATAAGATGGGTCTGGATAATAGCAGTAATACTGAGATATGTGAAGCCATCATGCATATACTAGTATCTCTGAGTATGTTCTATCTAGTAATCCACCGGACTAATAAATTTCACAACCTATAAGGGTCCAACAAACCTACATGAAATATTATCCTACCTATGAATATGTCTATAGCCCAAAATAGGTGATACTCACAATAAAACTAGGTCCCCAACCTTCAAAACAAGAGGTCACAATAATTGGTTGGAATACAGCTACTGTCTAAATTGAGCTACCTTCATTCACTTTCTGACCAACTGGACATAATCAATAGTATCCAATAAGAGACATGGTCCAATAATATCTCACTCCCTTGCCTCTAGAGAACACCAATATGAATGAAATGTTCTACCATATAAGTCTTCATAATGATTTCCAAAACCAAGAAAGTACATATCTCTTGGAAAATGATAATAAAAATGGCCAATTTCCTAGATCAACTAACTTCTACGAGCTACATCATTACACATGTCTATCATGAATCCAATACCATTGCGGATGTAATTAAAAACAAGGGATCAAATGGGGAGGATTGGTTTTTCCCTATCACTATTACCAACAATCTTTAATTATTGTTACACAATGTCAAATTTAAATTCCCTTTTTTTAGAATGATTTAATTGTTTATTTTACATAAATCACGAGCTTTATAGCCCACTTTTCTCAAAGCAAAGACTTCATAAGTATCCATCTCTATTATATCCTGAAAGATGTTATTTTAAGAGAACGTGACAAGGGGAATGTGTTTTTATCAAGAACACCCAGAGTTAATAACACATGTATGGAGAATATCTTCTAACACTTGAATATTATGATCCATTTTTCCATCATTTTGTGGGTGATAGGTTGTGCTCATATGTACATATGTACGTAAGGCCTTCTGCAATCCCTTACAGTACCATGATGTAAAGCATGTATCTCTGTTAGAAATGATATAACGCGGAGCTCCATGAAGATGTCCGACCTCCCTAAAATATAGAATCCATATAATATCTACGAGAAAGGTCTCCCAAATAAGTGAGAAGTGTTATAACTTCTTAAAATGATCAATGAAAACCCACACTCTATATTTTACATGAGGTGATCTGGGCCAGCCAGTCAAAAAATCCATAGAATAATTGTCCCATTTCTACTCAGTAATGGAGAACAGTTGAAAAATCCATGATGGACACTACTGTTTCATCTTCCCCTAATGATAAAGGGTAAACTGAGTGATGATTCTAGAAATCACATGTTTTATACCCGAACACCTATACTAGAACTATAGATTCCTATGCATCTTGGTGACACCAGGATGAACTTCCCCGGTTGAGGCATGTAATTCCTATATCTGATCCTCTCTGATGTCAGCTAATACCAAGACACGACCACATAATAGTAAAGTAACATCCCCATCCATGGTCCAACCGAATTATGTATCATTATATGAGACTTTTTCCATTAGGACAAGGCCCCCATGATCAGATAGTTCCCTCATTGTTACCTAGTCGAGAAGAGTATAAATTATTTCTATCGTTATAAGGATAGTCTAAACCTGATCTTCCTAGATTTCAATGTGTTTCTCAATGAATAAGTCCAAGAGAAACCATTATCTACATTCCCAGAATCGAATATGTCTGAGTCTTCTAGCTCAGAGCATCAGCTACTGCATTTCCCTTACCCAGCATGTAGGCAAGCACAAAATCAAATGGCTACAGGTATTCAACACACCCGCACAGCCTGATATTGGTATACCTCTATGAAAATATGTAATTGAGTATTTTTGCATTGGTGAATATGAAAACATCACTCTAAGTAGATAGTGTCTATAATAGAATATATGAGAAACTATAATAGTTTTCTCATGGTCATGTGTTGGGTAATTCCGCTCATGAGGCCTCAACTGACGAGACTCGTACATGATGACTCACTTGTTCTAAATGAGAATAGTTCCAATCAAGATTCATGATGTGTGATAGTAAACTATATAACTTACGCTTATCTTTCGTCGAAACAATATTGGTGTTTAATTCAAACATCCATTCAACTCCTGAAAGTATTCTTCACAACATTCTTTCCATTTAAATTTCACACCAATATTTTTGAATCCTGTATGTAGTGCTAAAAGATGTGAAAAATCCATGATGATATATCTACAATATCTTGCTATCCCCAAGAATACTCATATTACAAATTCATTCTTGGTATAATCCTAAAAATCTACAGCTCAAAATTGCTTTGGATCCACTAAAACTCTTGATTCTGAGATAACACGGCCTAAAAAGTGGACTATGTCGATCGAAAAGTGGAATTTACTAATCATAGAAATTATTTTATTTTATATCTCTGTATTGAAAAAAATCTCAAAATGGTTGGTATGGTCATATCAGGAGTGTGAATACACTAATATTTAATCAAAAAATACTACCATGGATGAATATAGATATAGGTGGAAAGCTCGGCTCATTAGTTCTATGAAGACTATAGGTAAATTCATGGGCTCGAATGGAATGACCATGTACATTTATAGACCATAAATACTCTTGAAATCTGTGAATGTTATGTATGATGACCTTAATTACACTTGATGATATCTAGACCTCAATTATATCTTCAATAACACTCCCAATCCTTGGATTTGATCAAATATTTCATCTATTTGGGGTAGTGGATATTGATTCTTTACCGTGAGATAGTTCAATTGACAGTAATATATGAAAATACTGAGTGTATCATCTTCATTTTGTTAAACAAAGGTCCAATACAAACTAAGGATAACTGTTTGGGTGTATGAAGACTTTAGCCTCTAGATCCTCAAACTATTTCTCGAGATGCATAAGAAACATATGTTCCATCCTATAAGGAGGAATGGTCACTAGTGATACTCCTAGAACAATACCAATAGTAAATTATACATATATCGATGGAGGTAAACTATATAGGTATTCATAAAATACATCCCTAAAATGATCTACAATAAGAGGAAAAATAATGGGTCCTAACCCATGATCATCAAGGAAAAGATTGGTGATATGATCTATCAATCTACCTTGCCTTTTCATCTATGTTCCTAATCACATAGCCTGTACATCCTATTATACCTTATATATGTGTCTACCACCCTCTGGTGATGTATGTCTCACCCCTCGACAATAGAAGTCAATGTGTGCTTGATAGGGAACTAACCTGTCCATCTCGATCATATCATCAAATCATATCATGTTGAGGATGAAAAGAAAACATATAAAGAGGTATCTATATATATCAAGGGGATATTACTTATAATAGATAAAACCCTCTGATCAGATACCTAGTGAGGAATCAAGCATCATAATTACATGGAAGTGTTTGATATCGAGGCACATAGCCTCTATAATAGTATTAGATATAAATGACTGATAAGCACATGTATCAAATAATATAGATACTAAAGTTGAGGCTAATAGAATAAAACCTAAAACATTAGAAGTTGTGGTAGTCTTTTCTTCCAGCATAGGCTAGAATACATCTAACTTGAATGTACTATACCCCTGGGTCACTGCTTGACTACCCTGAGCAGACCCACTCTACAATAACTAAGAATAATGAGTCTAAGAACCTCTTCCTTAACCCCCACCTTTGCCTGAGTGATCGATGGTATTCCAAAAACCTATCTGGAACAATCCTACTTTCCTCACTCCAGAATATGGAGTGGCATTAGATCCAGGCTATCTAGATGGTAATGGAAATGATTTAAAAATGCATTGGATATGGTCCAACCTACCATAGCCTCTAGATTCCACTAGATATCGTAATCACAAAGGTTTCATGTGTCTCATCTTCCACCACTGGTGACATATCAAAAATCTATTAGAATGAGGAGCCTCACTATTCTTACATCCATGAGTAGCCTCAAAATGTATCTTTCACATAGAAGAAGAAACTTTGATATATTTGCGTGTCACACCAACCGAAATTGAACCATCATATTTCCTCAAATTATTCTCTATAATAAGGTCATGGTTGACTATTTTTGATATGGTCATCAACAAAAATAAATTAACCTATGACTGAATGGTGTACACCATCCCATGCAAAAATTTCCTGGTGGTCATAAGATCATCATCGGTTTTATTAGGAGAGAACAATTCTAGATAATTAAAATGAGAATCATATTCCATAAAAAAACATACCTCCCAACTGCATGTTTATGAATTCACTAGTTATGTTATCATTCGGAGTCATGGGAAATAAATTGTCATAGAAGATAGTTTGGATGTCTGTCCAAATGAAATCTTTATTTGGATCTACTTTGGTAATGACATACCACCACCTCTTGGAAGAATCACACAAAATAGAAGTATCATGTTTGGCCCTCTTTTCGAGAGGTGTATCCAGATGTTCGAATATATAAAGAATAGATTCGATCCAAGACTCAGCACATGTTGTACACCATCCCCCAAAATGGTGGGAGGATGCTGATGCTGGAATGCCTAAGTCAACTCTTCCATACATAGGTAAATTCGAACAATGACATGCATTTTCTATAAAATTTATTTAAATCCCTCTCAGAACTTGGAATCAATGCCTATATCATGAATAGGAAGAGGTTCCATAGATAGAATTGTATGAGTAATCACCGGAGACTTAAGGCCCTCCACCTCCAGTTCATGGTTGTCACCGACTTTAGTGAATACGTTTGGAGGAAGTCATGGTAAAATTATACTACATTTAAAAATTTATTCCAAATAATATATCATAACATTTTAAAATATTAAAAATATAAAACTAGGATAACTGCATAACTACCCTATATATAGATCAAACCCCTCTGTACACTCTTAAAGATGGTGCTGGGAAATATAGAAAGACCACAGAATCCCATAAAAATGTAATATAAACACTAAATACCTACTACTGAGGTTGGATTCTTGTTTTTCTATCTATTACACAGGTCTAAAATAGCCATTTTCACTTTATAAGTCATACTCATTTAAAAAAATTATTCAATTATTTAAATCACATTAAATGGATGAATTATATGGATTACCCTTTCTGATCCATATGGTCACGTACCCCTTATGTACCCAAATATAGAATTCACATAACCAACCCCATAACATGTTCTAGTCCTTTCGATCAATGGTTCATGGCTCAATGTTCCATAATTAACTACTTAAGATTTTTTCTTTAACCTATGTAGGAAAACAATGTTCTTTTATGGTAGGATTTTCTACTGTCAATTATGTTTTCCTATCTCTATAAATAATGTTAGTACATTTAAATACATAATCGAGGAACTAATAAGATGCTACAGGAAAATTCCCAGTGAAAATAGATGTGACATGGAAAATGAATGCAATATTATTCTTATTATGCCAATAATGATGCATGTAATAAAAAATCCTATTTTCATTAGGGATCAATAAAATAAATCATCATTTTAAGAATACCGATAATAATAAATCCCTAAACATGTTTTTATACAAATGGTGAAGTTGTATCGACCATAACATGAATGATCAATAAACACATCTTCTAATCCCAGGCAATTTGGGTTTCCCCTATACATGGGTCAGCTATGTCCAGGAATATGGTCATTTCCAAATTCCATTAACTCCTAGTATTCTATATAATAACCAAACAGTAAGATAATGGAAAAATTATCCTCTAATACCACTTTGTAACATCCTGACCTGGTGTCCACGTAAATATGGCCCTGAGTTGGTGGGTCACATGTCCTCAACTGCACCTCCCCGTATGTCGGATGCTAACGACTAGAATTGATGTTGTAAATGTGGTAAAGTGTGGATATTATACCGTCGTATCAAAGTGGAACTGTAGATAACAACAATAACAACAAAACAATGGAAGCATTATTTAAGTAGACAATAAAAGACCATTCTGGTAACCCATCAAAGTTAAAAGAAGAATATAAAACAAAAAACAATAACTAACCATCAAAAGAAAAAATAATTGAAAAACTAAATAATAAAATAGAAAACCACTAGGTAGTGTCATATACATGGATTCATGACATGCTGATGTAAAAATGGGGAACATGGGACATGAATATAAAATTGTGCTATACAAATACCAAAAAAACTAAAAAAGGCTACTCCAATAGAATCTAGAGAATATTATCTATCATTTTCTCCATACTCTCCATATATAAGTAAATCATATCATGAATTAGTACTAGGGAACTTTCCCTTGTCCATACCAATGGGAAATAATCTACTCGAGTGCCAAAGGAAGCCTGAGTAGGGTGTGAGATAAAATCCCAGTAGTCCACTACTAATGGCGTCGAGAAGTAATCCAAGTAGTTCTCATATATAAATAGTTTTCACGTATAAATAAATAATAAACATAGATGAATAAATAAATAACCATCCCATATAGGTTTCTCAAATACACCTAGCATCTCAACCTACTTCTCATGGAAGAAAAAGTGTCTTATCATTAACTATATACATAGTAATACTATATATAGTTTAGTTATATATTTCATACAAATATATGGACTGAGTATGTGTGAATGTTAAGTATCCATATACCTAGAATACTAGGCGATAGGTGGACTTGGGAATAACTTAGGCATCCTTAACCATCCTAAATGATCCTATAATCTCAATAAGAATGGTACATTCCATACATCTCACAATGAATGATAGATGTCACGTTCTTCACTTGAGATGGTGGTTGTTTCATCATTCAAACACTCAAAACAAGAGATTTGGTGTGTCATTACCACCATCCAAATAGTATCAATGGTGTAATACATCTTGCTCAACACCTGAGGTAAGAGTGCATGAATCTTCAATCCCAACATAACCCTTACCATCATTCAATTTCCTATTTCAAAGTACAATAATACCTATAATAATATAAATGAAGCATTACCTCTCATGATTTAAAATCACCAATAACATAGTAACCAGGGGATCAAAAATCAATATAATAATTACATAAAGTAAAATAAAATTGGTGTAGCATTTCTATCCTTTAATCCACGTCATTCAAACCATTTAATTCTCATAAGGAAGGAAACAAATCATGAATAAGCCATTCAATTTAATATACGTTTTTAAATTTATCAAACCATAGAAATTTATTTTATAAGGCAGAAAGAGGAACTTAGAAGGTTCCATTATCATTTTAGAAACTACCTACAAGAGTAGTTCCAATTATAAATTGTTCTAAGCACATACATAGTTACTTGGGATCAATAAAAATATATCTAAAAGATGGGAAATCAATTTACAACCCACGATATGCTCTATGGAGCAGTTTTGGGTATTTAACCAACTAACTACAAAAAGGAAATTTACACCATCACCCCCAATGGGTGTATGTGATTGAGGTTAGAATGATAAAATTAATAAACAATGATCAAAAATAATTTAAAAATGTTCATATACAAATTTAAGAAGAAGAAATAAATTTTAGGGTAACATGCAGTGAAGGGAGGTGTGAAGCACAAAAACATAGCTATTAAAACACCAAAACAGTTAGGGGAAACAATGAGACCACCTACCTTAGGGTCATTGATAATTCCTTGTATGATAGTTTCCTCCAATTCAAGGTAGGTTAGGAGAAATCGAAGAAACAATCCAATACCCCAAAAATAGGGGAAATTATTTTACATAAATATCCCAACATATCTGAAGATAAACTAAAATAGTAAGGGAGAGTACTCAAGATCATACTTCTACATATCCAACTCATTCAACAGATCTTGATTTGTTCTTTAGATGGGGGAAGTATTGAATAACCTAAGTTGGAGGAGGTGGGAGCCCATGGGTAGAGGGACCATGTTCAATCTATTACAAATTGGAAGGAAAAAGAAGAAATATAAAAAAAAGAACCATTTTGGGTGAATAATTCATTTCACCCTCAAAATATGGGGTGCACAGTTTGTCCAAATCATGTGAAAACTGTAATAGCCTCACTATTTATAGAAATATAAACTAGGGTTAATGAAAATTGTTTTCCTAACCTTATGAAAACCGTGTAAAATCCCATTGTCCAAACTCTTTAGTTTTTTTCATGGTCATGTTCCTATGGTCTCAAAATTGCATACAAACTATGCGGTCTCTTCCACTCACAAGGTTCCCCACAATGTTACCATGCATGGTTTCTTCTAACCATTTGGGAAATGTGTGTCTTATTTTGATTTCCCATTTTTCAGATCTTTGGGCTTCAAACAAGCCCCATATGCTCCTAGAACCTTCCATAGGTCATAGTGAACATTTTATAATATTATAAAATGTATTAAAGGTGAAAAAAATGATTTGTACCTTTATGAAAAGATATGATGTTATAGAAGATAAATAATCACTCCTCAGATGGAGGTGGGGAATATCATAAACAAGTGTTCAGTTATTATCTAAAAGAGACTATGATATTAATCCAACTCAATCCTCCTTATACACTATGGTGGAATTGTACCATTTCAAAGGAGGAACTAGAAATTGTTGTTAATGATGATATTAATGATGAGTAATGAAAATATTCCATTATCATTTTGGGATATAGATTTTAATCAGAGGAATACACACTAAAAAAAGTTTCAATTAAATTGGAAAGTGGAATCACATATTAGTTATGGTATGGAAAAAATCAACTCTAATATAAATGCATTTATGGGTATGTGTCACATTGGTTAAATGTAATTCTATCAAGAAACTTGAATCTCAAGGAATAAAGTGTATCTTTATAGGGAATCCTAAAGAAAGAATAGGATAATATTTATTCGAGCCCATAGATAGAAAGGTAATCAATGTGATATATGAAATATTTATATGAATAGATAATATCCCAAAAGGAGACAATGAAAAATAGACATTAATGAAGTCAAGGATCAATATACACAACATTTGAAATAGTGAAAATTCTATAATACCCCATAGAAGTAGTTTCTCTAAAGGAAAAAATTCATAATTAGAGTATTATTGTCGATATAGAATTAGATAGATATGTTTTTCAAATCACTGTAAAAAGTGGAACATTATTAGATGAAAATAATTAACATCTATCTTAGATAGAAATATTAAATTTAATAGAAGATGAAATGTGAAAGGAATATAATAATTATAAAATTGATTCCACATTCAGAAATAAATATTTAGTTTTATTAAATTCAATAATTATTGTGAAAACTATTAGTTATAAATATGTATCGAAGAAGAAAATTGACATGGATGGTAATGTTATAACAATAAGGATTTAATTTTTGATAAAGGATTCATGTGATGTAATTTCATTGAATATTATCTGAAAATTTTTCTATTTTAAAAATATATAATAATTCTAGTTTTCATAACAACTAACCAAGATTTTGAAATTCAGTAAATGAATGACATGTCTACTTTCCTTAATTGAAAATCTACTTTAAATTTTACCTATACCAATAAAACTATACCAATGGATTTAATCTATGGGTATAAGGTACAAATAACAACGGTTTAATGAAATTTTTCATATATGTGTCTTCGATACCAATGGTTTAGAAGAACCATTGGTATAGGGATCATATATATTAATTTTTTTTTCAAGAGACGTTGGTATATGTGCACTATACCAATAGTGCATCTTGTAAAACCTTCATATTTTATGATATATTTACCTTTTTAAAAAAATTATTTCATTAATAGATTTTGATACATGTAGCCCGGATGACTAATGGACTATAATGTAGTATATTGTTACAACCTACCTTTTAAATTGGTTGAGCGAAAAGGAATAAGTTCATTTTGAAATAAAATATGTATAAAAATCTTAGATCAGTAAAATATATTGATAAATAAGTAATGAATTTTTATTAATTTCATTATATTCATTAAGAATTGTTTTTCTCAAAATTGGGTTTTACCATTTTTATGATAAAAATATATAATTAATTTCTACCAAAATTATAATGTTTTTAAAAAATGAAATTTATTTTTGAAATTACCATAAAATAAAAAACTTGTGGGGAACTTGTTTTATTTTTCTAATATGATTTATTTTTCATTGAATAATGAATAATATATATTTTTTCAAATATATTCATTTCTTTTCATTAAATGAATAAATTTAAAAGTCAAATTCTATTTTTTATTTTATATTAAAATTTAATAATATCCATTTTATTTATAATGTTATTAGTAATTCAGTTTTGATAATAAAAATTCATTATTTTGATTGAAGATAATTTTTATTTTTGAACACACATTTTACAAAAAAAAAGTTTTTTCGTTACCTTTTACGCATTTATATTCAATTGATTTACACTACTTAACGATATTGGATATTAAAAAATGGGTACTTTGTTTTAAATTAGGAGTTTCAAATTTGGTAAATGTGTAACTTTTATTCTTTGTTGTTATTAATTGTATATGTGTTAATTATTTTTCTCCTTGGTAGGGGTAAAATTTGTAAAATTGGATTAGAACAATGAGATATGTTCTAAAAATAAACCCAAAACATGTATTTATTTCATTTTTTGGGATTAATTAATTTTTATCCATCCGAAATAAAAATATAAGTCATTTTGGTGCAATTATTCCATGATAATGACATTTATATTTTTTTAAGTAAAGGAAATTCCAAAATATCAACCACATGCATTTAATTTCATTTATATGTCCACAAAGGGATAAAAATATGTTATAAATGGATATTACATATTTATATGAACACGATTCATTTAATTTTATGTGATATTTTTTATTTAATTATTATTTATAGTGTAAGTACTGTAAATTCTTACACAATTCTGACACAGTTCTTGTTCAAAAAGCAGAATAATCAAAGTTACTGATTTAAAAAAAATGAAAATTCATATTTTTTGGATGAAATATGGTTTCATGTGAATTTTATGATTAATAATAATATATATTTTATATTTAAAGATTTTATATTCGAATTAATTAATTATATTGATTTCTTTTAAGTTAAATTAAATGAATATTGTAAAAAATGGCATTAATGATATTTTATGAAAATAATATTTTATTAAATTATTTGAAAATAATTAAAATATTGAAATAGAATAAGAGGGATTATAAATGGTCAAAATTTTTATATATATCAAATTTACTATCCAATTGATAGCTTATAACTATAATTATAACACTTTCATATTAAAAATGTTATTACCACAATTAAGGTTGAAATTGGTTAATAATCATATTAAACAAAATGATATTGTTTAAAATATCACTAAAACCTATCTAAATTTCATTATAGGGTTATATTTTGACCATATTCAAATCTTATTTTAATTTATGGTTATTTTGAATCATTATACATGAGAAATACATTATTTATCTTTAAATCTTTTTAATAATTCCATGTGTATCCTTCCCCTCCCTTATAAAAGAACACCACTTCCATCTTCTATTAATACAACATTAAAACATATAGTATGAAAAAAAACCAGTCAAATTTTGTTTTAAACATCCCTATACATGAATTATAGGTGATTGTATTCTTAAAATACCATTCCAAGTTTTCTGAAGAGATGTTCTAAATGAGGCCAACCGAAGGAGAGGTAATCATTTGACCTGACCACTTTCAAAGTATTTATTCTTTTACCTCCTATAAATATCTGGTATTCACTTTAAAATAATAAATTATGTTTAATAAATATAAAAAAATATTATGTTTTGTTTTCCTTGTGGTACCTTTTTTTGTTCTATGAGTTTCTATTTACTGGGTAATAGTGGTAATGCTATGTGGAGAATCTTGATGTGAGTTGTATACAGTTGGATTCACGGCTGATGGTTGTCTAATATTGATTAGATTTTTTTGGAGAATTCTGAAGATGTTTATGGTGGTAATCTGATTGGGTTACTTTAATGCGTTCCACTTAGTGAATTTTTTTTGGTTGTTATCAAAGTACTTTTTGTTGGTAGTTTTATGCTTTGGGTATTTTTCTTCTGACGTTAGGGAGATATGATGCAGGGTTTTTCATGGATGTTTTCTTCTGATCAACTTTAGAATTTATTTCTTGCATGGGTTCATGATTTAGTGGGTTTTTTAGCTCCACACTAGTTTCTCATGGAATATTGATCAATTTCAGGTCAACTTAGGTATGTCTCTTGGAATTTTTTCTTTTTCTTATTTTATATTTGACATCAATGACTGCTTTCCCCTCAATCCCCTATTGGTGTATGTTTTTCACACCTCATTCTTGTACTATTTCTTTTGATTTTAATAAATTCTTTTAGGGTATTGAATTGGAAAACCAGTTCATGTCACCACTTTTATTGAAAAAATAAAATAAAATTATGATTATGTATCCACTATTATATACCCTATTTTCTACCAAAATTATAATGAAACTATCACTCATGCGTACGTGTAGATTACCACCTCCATGTAGAGATATAAATAATTTTATATCACCATCTTACATGGATGGTTTATATAATGAGATTAATGTTTATATATGAGTTTAATGGTATAATTATTTTTATGTTATTATAATATCGATATACCTTATTACATTGCTAACTATTTTAAAATAATATTTTCGCTCACACATACATTTGGAAAACCAAATCCAATGAGCGATGTGATTCTTTTTATCATTTCTACATTACATAGGTGAAAACATGAATATATTTAATAATAACATATGATATATATGACATAATAATGATTATTTCCAGGTGAATTATTATTTACCATTTTTTAATTCCATCAATCAAAAAGTGAAAACATCATTCATTGGTAAGTACGACATACCATCTCCATGAATGATATATTTAATTATTGTATCTATACCTTTTATTGATGATTAAATAAATATATATATATATATATATTAAATATATGTAATATTTATATTATAAATTGAATTCTAGAGACAATGGAACTATGATGAATGTACAAGGACCAAAACATCAGAAGCCAAAATACTATAAAAAACAAAAATGTTAACACTAATAAATAAGAATTTTAATAAAGAATTATTAATAAATATGTTTTAAAATGTCATAAGTGGATAATATATGATATTATAAGAAATATATTTTTTATTATATAATTATAATAAATTAAAATTTATTGTTATGATTTTTATAGTTCCTTCAATATATGTTGAACACGAGGTCAGGGATTTCTAATCTAACATTTATTTTGAGAATACATATATCATATTCCCCACTTGTTTATTTTGTGTGTTATATATACTACCCATTTTATAGTTTATATCATCAATATCTATAATTTTATGATATTTATTGTTTCATTTTATGATATTAAATTGTGGAGCTTACTATTAAAAAGCTAACAAATTAGTTAGTGATTTCTGTTAAAATCCCAAGTTAATCAGGATTATTTGTGCTTTAATTTCATTTGAAGGAAATTATATGATGAATTTTTTATAAAAACCTTAGTTTTTATTCTTGTACTTTTATTTATGGATAATATGTGTTTTCTTTTTTTTTCTCACTTTAAGTACTCGATATAATGAAATTGGTTTTTTAACAAACCAGACTTTAAATCTCTCTTTGGATAAGAATTATTTTTTATTATATATAATTTTTTTCTAAAATTATGTCATTAATTATAATATTAATATCCAATTATTGTTTAAATTAAGTTTTACCCATTTTTCAAATTCTATAAAAACTTCCCAATGGAATCTTCTTGTTGTTTTCTAAATGAGGAACTTTTTTATTTTTTACCAAAAATGTGAAAATATATATTTTAACATAAAAATAAAGAATGGAATTTACCACTGTCATTACCATTCAATACATTGATGATTTATTTACTATTTCCCATTTTTTTAAATAATATTTTTTTCCTTAAATTATGGTAAATATTCATATTTTAATTAATTTATATAATAATAAAAAGGATATTTTTCCCATGAAATGTTCTAGTGATCATTTAATAGAAATTTTCATAATGATTAATGCCTTGATAGTAATTATGTTTCAATGGGGATATGATTCTATGATAACTTTATTATTATTTATATGGTTAGTTTATGGCTATGATGAATAAATGTCAATGGAACTCATTTTCTTTTCCGCTAGTTATGTTAAGATGAATTACTTTATGAATATATTGAATATATATTTATGGAATATGATTATATAACAGTTGGGATCGTGATTATATATTCATTCAATGCATTAGGTAAATATTAAAGTTCTATGATCTCAATAGTTATCCCATGCCTAAAAAAATATGGTATATGAGAGATTATTCCAATCCAGAAAGAGGGAACATTGGAGGTTATCCAATTCCTAAAGTGAATACATTGTAGGTCAGCCCAAGAATAACATGTTGTGAATATCTTTATAGCTAGCCTTGACATAATATTTCTATGATTACAATTATAAAACATATTATTCCCCTTTTTTAAGGTATGATCTTATGCTAATTGTGAGTTCACAACTCATTTCATTTTATTCCTTTATGATTTATTACTTATAAACTACAATGATTTATTCCATGACTCATGTTTATGATTTGAAAATTGTCCAATATGATTTACAAAGGTTAAGTTCATATTATCATC
This sequence comes from Viscum album, assembly GCA_963277665.1. NCBI lineage: Eukaryota > Viridiplantae > Streptophyta > Magnoliopsida > Santalales > Viscaceae > Viscum > Viscum album. Next base: position 377,858,299 of record OY728130.1, on the reverse strand, counting down.
CCCGTTATTATAATGTCATGTTTAAATGATCATTGATATCTCCTTTATTTACCCTTACTAAAAATCTAATGTAATAGTTTATTATGTTTTCTTTTCCACCTGATATAAAGAAGTGTTTTATGTATGATGTGTCTAAGAAGGGTTATATTTGTGAATTACTAAGTGGTAGAAGATTTAGTTGTTTTATTTATTAGTTTTTATGTATCCAGTTTCCCTAAGACACTAAAACTATATGATCCTAGAATAGATCATATTATCGTGTAATGAATATTAATCTATATTATAATATTTATGTATGAAAATTGCGGGTCATTAAAGTTGGTATCAATTCAAGGTTTAGTTACTATTTGAAACTAGGTTGATAAAACATTAGTGATAAATCTTAATATAATCCTATATATATGAAACCATCTTAAGTTATATTAAATAAATAGTGTGGTTTTCTTAAAAAGCATCTCTTTTTATATACTATATGGGGATGTGGTTTTAAAATAGATCAATCTAGGATAAAAAAGCCCAAAAATGGTTATTTGAGTATATATCAACCATCATTTTTGTGTATGGTGAGTGTGCCCTTATAACACACCTGTTTTTTCACTCCTGGGGGATATTCATAGGTTAATTGAAATTTTATTTACAAAAAATTAGGAAGGATATGAATAAATGATGATCATGTACAACCTAGTTTAAACATATGGCTTCATAGATTGAAAATATGGTGTCAATATTTAGGCATCCTTGTAATTGTTTTATGATTATATGATTTTTCACAATGATATATGGTATTTCATGGTCATCCAAACCATTTTGATTTTAGTAAGGGAATGGAGATATAATGATAAAGTTGAGGTGGTGATAAGACTAATGAAATATTTATTTTAGTCAAATGAATTCCTTTATATGATGAAAAGTATATTGGAATGTTAATTAATATTCTCGATGATTAAATATAGAATAATTAGTTACAACCCCTAATGGTATAAAAATCACACCTGAAATTTATAATTCTTCTATGATTAAAGTTTGGGTTAATTATTTCCAATAAATCTCATTATTATACCTTTTGTTGAATTTGATGTTATCTCATTCATGGATTAGATTTACTAACATAAATCCCACATCATGTTTTAGATAAGGGAATCCAGTTTTGATATTATGAACTAACCTTCTATTGTCTATTTGTGTGATGATAAATATGACCATCCAATGGAAATTTCATCCATTATATGGGTCTTGATTCCTATTCAAAAGGGTTTTTTTATCTCACATAGTTAGAGAGGAAATCAATATAGAATATATTCATATGGTATAATAGTTTTTTATATATTTATAGAATAATTTCTTTGTATTCATCCAAATTGTGAAGTTGAGTTTTTAACTACACTTATACCTAGTGTTACGTCTATTTCAAAGATGACATCTATAATGGAACAAATTAGGTTGTGCGAATTAAAGAAGAAACTCCAAAAGAATATCAAAAAGTGATTCATCTTTCCAACTGAATCATTATAGATTGAACATATTTGTTTATTAAGAATAAACATAGATCAATGTGAGTCAACATTGATTATTGGAAAATAAACTAGATCAAAATAATGAATAAGTATCCTATACCAGGTTTTCATGATTTGTTCAATCAATTATGAGGACCTCAATATTTTTTTAAGATTGTTATTTTATATAGATACTATAATTTGTGGTTTTAAAGTAAATACATACTCAAGACATACTTCTATATAAGGAATTGATTGTATGAATTTATATTGATTCTATTTGTTCGTACTGAATTCTTCTATTACATTCTAGGATTTAATGAATAGATTATTTAGAGATTTACTTAATAAATTTTTGGTAGTCATTATATATGGCATTCTTATATATTCAAAAATCAAGGGAGAGTATACAGATCACATTATAATTGACATGAAGACCTTATTAAAGGAGAATTTGTATGAATATTTTACCATGGGAATATTTTGTCTAAAGAAAGTTTCATTTTTGGGGTCATATAATCTTAAGTGAGGGTATATAAGTTTACATATAAAAGCTGAAATTTATTGAACATTTGACCACACCAATATCTATGACAAAGAAAAATAGTTTTCTTGGTTTGGATTGAAATTACTGACACTTTATGAGGAATTTATAATGACTGCATAATCTACTCACCAATTTAACTACAAGGGATCCAAGTTCCCTTGGATAGATGAATGTGAGGAAAATATCATGGAACTGAAGAGAAGGTTAGTGATTGCACCTATTCATATATTACCCTATTGTAGAGAAGGGTTTGTAATCTATATTGATGCATTGAATAAGGGAATCAAATATTTCCTTATACAAAATAATAGAATTTTAGATTATACCTCATAAAAATTAGAGGTTCGTGAGAAAAATTAACAAAATCGTGGTTAGAATTTATATCTGGTAATTTTTACACTACAGATGTGGAGGGATTACATTTATAGAGAAATGATTGATATATATATATATATATATATATATATATATATTGATCACAAAATTTTAAATTATATTTTCTCTCAAAAAGATATTAATATTTTCTAGATAATATGGTTAGACTTGATTAAAGACTATGACTACTCAACAAATTACTACCCTGGGAACGCAAACATGGGGGATGGTGCATTGACATGAAAATATAATGCTAGAATATCTATGATGAGGATAAAAATAGTAAAAACGTTTCTATATTTTTTAAGGATAGAATTGGAAATATTTAGGGAAGGAGAGAAATCTTATCTTTCTTAAATAAGTTTTTAACTATATATCCATGTAATTATTAATGATGTGTAAAAAAGATGTAGAGGTATAAAATATGGTGAGAAATGTTCCAGAGTTCAAAATTTATTATGATAGAATGATATAGTTTAGTAACTGAGTATGTTTCCTATCAATACCATACTTCAAGGAGGATTAGTTGGAGGTAGGTCATTGTTCCCCATTCAATATTCATCTAGAATGTATGATGACATATAGTGTTCTGAAAGATTATTTTTCGTGGGATAACATGAAAATATATTTTATAGAGTATGTATCTTGGTGCATGGTATATCAAAAAGTTATGTCTAATAGACTGAAGTTTATGGTAATGTTAAAATCATTTCATATACTAAAATGAAAATGATAAAACTTTGCCATGTATTTTTGTGTTAGAATCCCAAAAATGTATAATGTTAATAATGTTCTTTAGGTTATATTTGATCAACATAAAAATTAATTACACTTAATTAAAATTAGAGAATATTTATTTATTGATCAAAATTCCATAATATATATTAAATAAGTGATAATTTTACATGGAGTATCACATTATATTGTATTTGATTGGGATATGAGGTTTACCTTAATGTTCTGGAAAATTCTTTAACAGGTTATGTATATAGTTTTGAGTTTCAGTACTTCTTGTAATCCTTAGATAGATGTTCAATATAAGAGAACCATTCTAATCATGGAGGATTTTGTAAGGATATTTTCTATAGATTTCAACAGTGGTTGTGCTCAACACCATCCTCTAGTCATGTTTTCATACAAAAATATCATTTACTCAAGCATTAATATTGATTCTTATGAATCCCTATATAGAAATATTGATAGAAATCCAATGTGTGAGGATGAATTAGGAGAAATAATTCTATTATAACCTAAGATAACTAAGGAAATGGAAGATAAATTCAAACCATTCAACAACAGAACATGGAAACTTCGATTTGATAGGAAATTAATGGTGACAATTGTGGGTGAAATAAGGAATTTGAAGTTGGTGAGAAGGTTTTCTTATTAATTTCCCCCCATAGAATAAGGTTATGATATTTTTAAGTAATGGAAATCCAATACCTTGGTATATTGGCCCCTTTTCAATTCATGGTAGACTATGTATGATAGAATATCACTTGGTGCTTCCACTAAACCTCTCTCAAGTTCATCATGTGTTCCATATATTTCTCCTGAAGAAGCATAAACATGATCTTTCTCATGTATTGAACACATAGGTTTTACCACTAGATGATGATATTTCCTGTGAATAATAACTAGCAAAAATCATGGATCTTGGAGATAAAGTGATATGGAATAAGACTATTTACATGGTTGAAATCATCTACAGGGGTCATGAATAAAAAGAAGCTAAATACAAACCTAAGGATGTGATAAAACTATGATATACTCATTTTTTATATTAGAGTGATATAATTTTATGGGTGAAATTAATTTTAATGGTGAAAGAATGTAACTCCTTAAAGATTTATGATATATTTTTCTTTAAATGAATTTTATTTCTTTAATATCAAGATATATAAGAAACACCGAGTATTAGTCAACCACCATATAGTATACAATTATAAACTAGATGTTAAAATGATATAGTCAATATAAATAATTAAATTTTCAAAAATTATGTTTAATGGTTTTTTAGGATGAAAATATATTGATAACTAAGTACTCAATTTCTATTCAAATGATTATATGCTTTAAAATCTATTTTTTCCTTATAAAATGTTTTTTATTTTTATGAGAAAATAATATAATTAATTTCAACCAATTTTATAAAATGTATTAGAAAAAATATTTTTTTTTGGAAATACACATAATAAAATTAACATTGGGAGATATTTTGGTATTTTTATGAAATGATTGATTTTTCTACGAATAGTGAAAAATAAAAAATTTCAAATACTATAATTTCATTTCCATAAATCATTTAATTGAAAATTACCGAAATATTTTGTATTTATCATTAAATTTAAATATGAACCATTTGATTTATAATAATCCAATTTTTTTTATAAGTAATATCCATTATTTTGATATAAATTAATTTGTAAACCTAAAAAGGCATTTTTTTTAAAACTACGTTTTCATTACATTTTATGAATTTATATTAAAACTGATTTTTTCCACTTATAAATATTGAATTTTGAAATATTAATACCATTTTAGTATTTTTGAGTTTTATATTTGTTAAATAGGTCCCTTTTCTTTTTTATCATTATGAATATTAATTATGTTAATTGTTTGTCACATCGTTAAGGATAAATTGTTCAAAACAGGGTTAAAAAATTAGATAAGGTCTCAAAAATCAACTGATAACTTGACATTATTTCCTTGTATTAGATTAATTCATCTATATCCATCCTTAATTGGAATATATATAATTTTGGTGTCATTTATCCTTGGAATTTAATATATATTATTTTATGTAAATAAAATTAAAACATGTCACTCTCTAGCTTTTAATTGCATTTATCTATTCATTTAGGGATAATAACATGTTATAAATTAATATAAACGTTTTTTAACATTTTTTTCTAATTTTGGTAATTTATTTTTAATTTTTAGTAATGTAATAAGTATATGTATTTGATATTTAGTATTAAAACTTTATTAGTTTTTTAGAATTGTTTTTGATAAATTCATATTTTCTCATAATTAATTAAATTTAATTTTTTAAAAAAATATTCTCTAACCAATTTCTATTTATAAAGTTTTTAATTTAAATTAATTTTTGAAATGAATATATATTTTTAAAATTTTAATTTTACGTTATATTTAATAATAAAAAATTATTAATGATTATTTATTTTAAGTATCAAGATTAAAAATATTGCATGTCGTTTTTCTGAGTTTTCTTAGTGTTTCTAGTAAAAAAATCCAATAATGTACAAGCCTGAAGGTCTAGCCCTACATCCACATAGGGGACCACTGGTCAATCCCATAGGAGGTCCAACCCAAGGAGAAATCCGTAGAAGAATGTTTTGAGAGTGAGTCCTGTATAGTCCCCAGTAGAGTAGATGCATAGAATCCCCGTAAGAGTGCATGGTCCTAGTTGGTGTATTGGTCCACATCCTGGGAGTGTGTTATTTTTAATGGGTGTTGATCTCCAGTAGCCAGCTTGACAATGTAGAAGCCCGAGTTGAGTGATATACCGATGGATCAACCATGCACTAAACCATGGTGGGGGTAATGAAACCTTCTACAAAGTTTATCCATTTAAGAAGATATCGATATTTACTGTGTTGATTGATCTAGTTTAAAGAATTCTTCTGATCAGGAATTTGATAATCTTATACCTCTAGTGATCATTCAAAGCTATAATTCATTGGGTTTTTCATCACCAATCCACTATGATCGAACTGAGGTACTATGATCATGATATGTTGACTATATTGAAGAATCAAAAAGAATAAAAATACCACACAACTTAGTTTTCATTAAATAAATTAACACCATTTAATTGTCGAATGGAAACAAAGTTGTAGTCTGTTGTTTGAGTATAAAAAATAATATGATGAGTTTGAATCTTCTAAAATTGATGAATGTCAAATTTATTTTTATATGAATTAGATCCACAACCTATTATAAATATTTTGATAAACTAATATTTATGTTTCATGAACCCACCATGGGGTTTATTTGATGTAGTCATGCATCTGATCTACCCACCGTGAGAGTATTTCAACCAACCACATGATATATTTCTACATACCATGTGGAATCCATTCACCTTACCATGAGTTTTTGTAGATCCTACCATGTCTAATACATTATACCTACTATGGATATTACCATGGGTGGTGTTATGTTACCATAAAGGTGAATGAGTACCTACCATGTGTTAAACCTTCCACCTAACGTGCATTAAAGACAACCATCTGTGAGTGTCTTAAGGCTCCCCCAATAATCAACCTATCTTATTTTTAATTTAATCTAAATTACCATTTTTTTAAAATTCTACCTATAATGATGATTGGTAGTTACTGTGAAGTGAAATTGAACCTGCTTCGGTGGGTATCTGAAGTGACTATAAATTAGATACCATACTATGAGTTATGTTAAACCTACCATGACTATATTTCTACTTATCTGAGTATTTTATACTAACTGTGTATGTTTTTAAGTTGAAATAATGATTATTTTTTCGTGATCAAGATTTCACAGACAATACATCAACTTTAAAGCTTTTTCCCCACACATTCAGTCCAATACTTTGCTAAATATCTTGTAACACCCTAAGCTTCCACGGTACACTTCCCTTTGAATAATACAGTAGCGTGTGTTGTACGCAACTTCGAGTTCTAACACACACACCACAACCAATCAAATTAGATGTTATGAATAGTAATATCTAATTTTTGAAATTTTATAAATTATATCTTTCAAAATAGACTTCGTTTTTGGATTCGGAATATCGAAATTAGCATAGGGTAAAATTTTGGTATTTTTCTGAAAACTTTCAATTATTGATGAATAGTGAAAAAACACTGAGTTATAGTTTAAAAACAAATTTTTATTTAAATAATTATTTATTTTATATAAATATAAATAATGTCAAATTAGATACATAATACCTATATAAGTTCAATTTAATTCATTGGAGTTAGTTTAGAATAATTTTAGATATATAAAAATTTTATTGAACTTTTCACCGTCTTTTACCCACCTCCTAGAAGAATTTGGAAATTCACATAAAACATAATTTTACCGCTTCTATGAGTGAAATTTCGAAAATCCTAGAGACGCGGTTAATATCAAGGAGTAAAATGTGGTTCAATGAGATGAAAATAATTTTTGGTGAATAGTAAATTTTTACTTTTATTTACCACGGTTAAAAGTAAATTGGGTAATTAAGGGTAAAAATGGTATTAATATTACCCTAACACATGTCATAATTATATTGTACAAGTGTATCTCAACCATAAACAACCTTAGGGATAAAATATTATCATTTAGGTCCACTTGGATTAGATTAGGACATTGATTGTTATTTAATTCAAAGAAGAGTTAAAAGAGTTAAAATCAACGTTTAATAACTAAAACATTTTTAATATAGGGTTATATATAAGATAAATACGATTGTAAATATTCATTAGAAAGATAAAACTATTTCCTACATAATGGTATTTTATTTATAATTTTTATACATTATATAATTTAATTTATTTATGACACAATGGTGATGTAGTAATTACCTTATTAATGAAATATTAAAATAATTGATATTCTAAATATCACAATAAATGTAATTTGAGACTCTGTATGAATTACACTAAATTTCCAGGTTAATATGACATATTAGTATTTGTTATATAATTTTTTTCTAAGTAATAATTCTGTTATGAAATTATCAAAAACAAAATACCCAATAGTGTCAAAATTGACATAAAAGAATTTTTGAAACAAATTTTATATTATTAATTTATATTCTATTTCTAAAAATATAAGGTTCGGACAAAGGACTTGAATCATGATAGGTGTATCATTAATGGACCACTTGAGTGTCTGTTAGATGTATATAGTAATTCTATTAACTATATAATTTACAAATAAAAAGTGACATGGTAAATGACAAACTAATTAACTAAGAGTTAAAACAAAAAGATGATGTTAATATAGTGACCAAAACCTGTATAAACCCTATTGGTTGAGTGTTTTTTGACCCATCCCCACCTTAAATTTAAATAATCCACTTTGGAGCATTTAGAAACCGAATATGAATTTATTATAAAATAATATTTCTAGCTTTTCCAAAGGTGCCCCTCACCCCTCTTATAAAAGGGCACTTCCCCTTCTCACTAATTCACACATTAAGATCCTTTTTCCTCAGCCAAAACGTGCCCAAATACTCATTAAACTTCCCTCACATTTACCTAGATTCCTTAGTTTTATCATAAATCCAACCTAAGGAGTCCTTTTGATCAAATCAAAAGGAAGAACCCGATTAAGAAGTAATGTTTTCACCACCCTCTTTCATGTTCCTTTCTTCTTCAACTTCTTCATTCATTGTTATTTCCATTCTAAAATAATAACTCCAGTATCTTATATATACTATGATGTTATTATAAATATGGTACAACCATATTCTGTATTCTTTCCATCATTTGAATGACATTTCACCATACGTGCGTACGTACCGCTTACCATCTCCACATCATGGTGTAATTGTTATTCAATAAATTATTATTTGGATGGGTATAATAATGATGTGTAGTTCATGTAAATAATAAGTATAACCTGATAATGTTCTTTTATATATGATGTAACATCCAATTATATATTATTTTAATATAAAAATAATGATATTGTTGCTCGTGCGTACGTACGGACTACCGTCTCCACGAACGTGGTGAGATTCATTCCCCATCATATCCATTCAAGAATAATTCTCATTTAATGATTAAAAATGATGTTTAAGGACTTGATATAATTCTGGATATGAATAAGATAAAACCTATCCATAACAAACACGATTTACGTAACAAAACATATAAAATAAAATGAGTATGTTAACACCCGAAACAATGATAATACTAAGATATTATTAACAAATGAATGTTGAAAGATCATATATGATATCATATTAATGTTTATGATTCATGTATAAATTGATAACAATTATTTCACCATTATACAGGAGGTTAACCTACCCCAACCAAGGAAACGTACAAGGTAAGGATTTATTTCACAAACTTTTCATTATCTGAGGTTGTTTATACGTAATTATCTACTGGGACCTCTTTATCATCCACATCCATGTTTCTTAAAAATGTATTTCAAATCATTATTACTTTTTTAAAGACTATGGGAAAAATTCATTTATAACCTTGTTGACTTTTATAAGAAGTTTATAAATTAATCTTTCTTTCGTTTTCCAAACGAGGTCCTTTTTAACCTTTTTGATAGAATTAAGGTAAGAATGTCTTTTTAACTTATACAGAAGGTGCGGATATTTTCTGCCGTTATAAAATCATTGAAGCTTCCCTTACAATCTTATAAGAATATTTTCAAAGTAAATGTTTTATTTTATTATTATGTGACTTTTAAATGATTTAAAAAAGATATATTTCTCTCAAATAGTTCTGATTTCATCATGTCAACATCCTTTGATAGATTTTAAGCTTATTTGAAGTTGATTTATTATGATACAAAACATCCATATTGTATTGAAGGTTTTGTGATATGTTTGACTATAGATGTGTTATTTTTATACCACTCATGGTTTATAGAGAAAGTTTTTATATATTCGTATGCTATTTTTAATACGAATGTTTATGTTATGTTTAAACCTGTTCATATGAGGAATGCATTGGACTTAATAAGTGACGGGTGAATCCCGCTATAGCTTTTTGATGCATCGGTTGGTCTCGTGAGACAAAGTAGTGTCTTGGAACAAGGCCTTGAAAAAATCTTATTTGTATTCTTGGCACGAGGCCTTGGCTATGTGGTTATGATAGTCTAGCATTATGCATTCCATCATTATGAAAGTGGTTTTTGATATTGCGTGCGATTATTCAACTAGTAGAATATCCATGTGAATAAGTAAATGAATTATTTCATTTTATTTTTTCCATATTATGCTGAAGTTCAAGTTCAAAAGGCTTTTGTTTTAGTTAAAATTGCATTAATTGTTTATGTTTTTTTATGAAAGTTTCCGTTATATTGTTATCGTTATTGAGCATATGAGCTCACCACTTTCAATGTTTTATTTTTCCCAGGATGTGAAGAAGTAATTTATGAATGACCTGTAGGAATAGTATGAGGGGATATGAAGACAAGATGTTGTTGTAGTTTTTTTACTTAATGATGTAATGTAAAACTTTATGAATATATCTAGTGATTCCAAGGCTACTAAACTAGTCGGTATTTCGAGACGTGATCTTTTGTGATCATGAAAATGTTATGTAATAATACACCAACTCTGGGTAACTGTGGTCGGGGTGTTACAGTTGGTATCAGAGGAAGTTTAGTACAATCCTTGGAAGCTATATTTAGGTAAACTCTGATTAGAGAACATAGACCTAAGATGGACTTTGAGGATTAGTATTGAACAATTTCCTAGAATTTTGTTATTGTAGAGATTTTGTGTGTTTTTCGACCAATACATCCCTGTCTAGATACGAGAAGGTAGAGGCGGCTCTGGCACAGATGTACCTAGGGGTAAAACCCAAAAACACCGCTTTGAGCTAGACTCAAACGGGAACTGGTGCACGATAATGAGCCTTGCTACACTCTTGGTTATGACACTCCAAGGAGATATGTTTAGGAAAATTCTCATTTTCTTTAAAATATATTTTGAAGTGTTTATGAGTATATATTTCTTCAAAGAAAATATTTTTTTAGGATTATGGATTATATCCATAAATAGTTCAATTTATGTTAAGTGTTTATCAAGTATCGAAATATGTATTTTTATTCATATACAAATCTATTTTATTCCATTGTTTAGAAATGGCACCCAGTGAAAGAAATGGAAACTGTATCAATGCACGCACTCCATGTAGGGATTTCCCTCCTGCTCAAGATAATTATAGTAGAGCTGGTGATGCAACGGGTGCTGATCAGCTTATCACTATATTGGGACAACTCACTCAGGTTATGAATAATAACCTTACCCGTATGGAGCACCCGGATCCACGGTGTGGAGGATCAATGTTAGATCGCTTCATGAGGAAACAACCTCCAAAATTTAATGGGAGTAAAAATCCATTACTAGCTAAGCAATGTATATGTTCCCTAGAGAAAATATTTCAGGCTTTGGGGAGTAGTGAAAGGGAAAAAGTTATCATGGTAGTTTACCGCCTCACTGGAGATGATGATCAATGGTGGTCATTGATTCAAAACGTGAAGGAAGATGATGAAGTATCAAATATGGAATGGAGGGAGTTTAAAGATCTATTTTTAGAAAAATACTTTCCTTGTAAGCTTCGAGAAGATATGGAAAGGCAATTTCTGAGTCTGAGACAAAAGGAGGATGAGAATGTTGCAAAGTATAAGGCTAACATTACAAGGTTAGCAAGGTATTCTGGAGATTATATACGTAATCCAAGAATTAATTTTGATCGTTTCTTTGATGGGTTAAAACTATTTCTTTGTCGAGCATTATTGTCGTAATCCTTCTCACCGTATGAAGATATTGTCTCATGTGCTATCATGACACAAAAACAATTCTCTAATTCTTATGACTTTAAAGAAAAGAAAGAGAATAAGAGATCTGCTAATCACTCTGGGAATGGAAATAAGGGGAAGAAGGGTAAAGTTGAATATCCATCCTATAGTAAATGTGGGAAGAAACACCCTGGTACTTGCTTGAAGGGAATGCGAGTCTGTTACAAGTGTGGTGGAAAAGGCAAACAAGCTCTTGATTCAAGGGGAAGAAAGAAGATACGGATGTTCAATTCTACAACCTCATAGATATGGGACATTATGCAAATGAATTTCCTAAGCATTAGGGGAACTTACCTCATAAAAGGCCAAGGGATCAAGTCCAAGCATATGATATCACTACTACTGAGGTAGAAGATCTGAAAGATGTGGTGGAAGGTAATTTAATGGTTTTCTCAAGTTTAGAAAATTCATTATTTGATTATTGATCATCGCATTGTTTCATATCTTCACATTTTCCTAAGAAAATTAGATATTTCAAATTGGATTTAACAAGGGAGTTGTTAGTCAAAACTCCTAAGGGAAGTATCATTGCAATAATGTTTTGTTAATCAATCCCCATTAGAGCACATAAATTTTCTTTATCTACTGATCTCATCATCATACCGCTGACTGAATTTGATATAATTGTTGGTATGGATTTTCTTCCGGACCATGATTGAGAAAATTTATTGTAAGAAGAAGGAGGTTACGATTTTTTATGATGATGATAAGGAACACCTTATCTTTAGAGCAGAATCGTCACCACATATTTCTTATCTAGATCCACCCCCAGTAGCTCAACTAAATTCAATTATTGGGGAGGAAGAGAATGAAATGACTGTGGGTGAGGAAAGGAATGCTCAAATAGAGTATGTACCTATTGTGAAAGAATATGTAGATGTGTTTCCAGAAGATTTACCTGGACATCCTCCAGAATGAGAAGTTGAGTTTTCCATTGATTTAATTCTTGGATCAAGGCCCATATCGAATACCCCTTATAGAATGGACACTATGGAATTAGTTGAACTAAAGAAACAACTAGAGTAATTGAGTAATAAGTGATTTATTCTCCCTAGTGTTTCTCCATGGGGAGCCCCTGTTCTTTTTGTTAGAAAGAAAGATGGATCTATGAGGTTATGTATCGACTACAGGGAAATCAATGCTATAACAATAAATAACAAGTATCCCCTACCTCGCATTGATGAATTATTTGACCAACTGCATGGATCTCGCTACTTTTCAAAGATTGACCTTTGATCTAGATACCATCAGTTGTGTGTTAAAAAGGAAGACATTCTGAAGACAGCTTTTCGAACCAGGTACGGGCATTACGAGTTTACAGTAATGCCTTTTGGATTGACTAATGAACCCTCAGTATTCATTCATCTAATGACTAGAGTTTTCAAAGAATGTATTGATGATTTTTTGGTGGTATTTATTGATGATATCTTGGTAAAATCCAAAAGATACAATGATCATGAAAATCACTTGCGCATTATCCTAAAGACTCTAAGAAGACATGAATTATATGGGAAGCTTAGTAAGTGTGAATTCTGGCTTTAGGAGATTTCTTTTCTTAGCCATATTGTCTCTAAAGATGGAATCTCTATTGATCCTTCTAAGACCAAGGAAATCCAAGAATGGCCTGCACCGACGAGTATAACTGAGGTACGCAATTTTATTGGATTAGCAGGTTATTATCAATGTTTCGTACAGATCTTTTCCCGATTGGCTAACCCATTAACGAAGATCACACATAAAGGGGTTAAATTTGTTTGGAAAAAAGAGTGTGAAGAATGTTATGATGAAATGAAGTAAAGATTAGTCAATTCTCGTATATTGACTCTACCATCAGGTAATGATGGGTTCGATATTTATAGTGATGCATCAATGAAAGTACTTGGTTGTGTCCTTATACAGAATGATAGGTTTATTTCATATGCATCACAACAGCTAAAAATTAATGAGCAAAACTACCCTACTTATGATCTTGAGTTAGCTGTTGTAATCTTTTATTTGAAGATATGGAGACATTATCTCTATGGTGAAAAATTTGAGATTTATACTAATCACAAGAGTTTGAAGTATATTTTCTCACAGAAAGAACTCAACATGGGGCAAAGGAGATGGCTTGAACTACTCAAGGATTACGATTTCACGATACACTACCACCCGAGGAAGGAAAATAAGGTGGCATATGCTTTGAGCAGAAAAGATCATGGAGTTTTGAACATGATGAGAATTGAAAGGGATCCTATTTTCATGGATCTATTGAAGATGGATATAGGAATTTCCATGGAAGGTGAAACATAGATACTTTTTCAAATGGTTGCAAAATCATATTTACTATAAAGGATAAATAGTTCTCAGATTAGTGATGAAGAGTTTCCAAAGAAGATTAAAGCTGTGAATGATGGAATATTGAAAGACTTTGTGTATAAAGATGGAATTTTGAAATTTGGGAAGAGATTCTGTGTTCCTGATATACCTAATTTGAAAAGGGAATTGTTAGATGATGCTCATATCTCTAATTTATCTACACACCCTAGGAGCATCAAAATGTATAGAGATTTGAAGGAAAATTTTTGGTGGGATAACATGAAGAGGGAGATTGCTGATTTTGTGTCAAGATGTATGGTTTGTCAACAATTGAAAGCTGAAAGGCAACAGCCTGGAGGAGTCATGCAACCTCTTCCCATACCGGAGTGGAAATGGGATAATATCACGATGGACTTTGTCATGGAACTACCAAATTCTCTTAGAAGGAATGATGAAATATGGTTTATTGTTGACCGTCTTACCAAGTCGTCATATTTTCTTGCAATAAGAGAATATCTACCACTGGAATGTCTAGCAAGACTATATATTAATGATGTTGTGAGACTTCATGGAGTACACCTATCGATTGTTTCTGATCGTGATCCCCGTTTTACATCAAGATTCTGGAAGAGTCTTCAGAAGTCCTTGGATACTGAACTTCATTTGAGCACTGCCTACAACCCTTAAATAGATGGACAATCAGAACGGAATATTGAAACCTTAGAAGACATGTTGAGATCCTGCTCACTTGACTTTCAGGGTATGTGGGATAAATATTTACCTCTAGTAGAATTTTCCTATAACAATAGCTTCCATTCGAGTATTAAAATGGCACCATATGAAGTGTTATACGAAAAGCGATGTTGCACACAAACCAGTTGGGATGACGTTGGTGAAATAATACTTGTAGGCCTAGAACTGGTGGAGGAAACGATGGAGAAGGTTATGGTAATCCAAAACCACATCAAAGCAGCTCAAAGTAGGCAGAAGAGATATGCTGACAATCGAAGAAAGGATTTGGAATTTTAGGTAGGAGATCATGTTTTCTTGAAGGTATCTCCATGGAAGGGAGTTATAAGTTTCGGCAAGAAAGGTAAATTGAGTCCCAGGTACATCGGACCTTTCAAAATTTTAGAGCGAATTGGGGCTGTAGCTTACTGTTTGGAAATGCCGCCAAGTCTCTCCAAAGTTCACGATCTGTTCCACGTATCACTGTTGAGGAAATACATGCCTGAACCAACGCATGTAATCACCTATGAGGAATTAGAACTGGAACACCATCTGTCTTATTGTGAAGATCCTGTTAGGATTCTTGATATGAGAGAACATGATCTGAGAAACCGGACGACTCGTCTAGTAAAGGTTTTATGGAGAAACCATAAGATGGAAGAGGCAACGTGGGAACACGATGAACTTATGATGAAAAACCACCCAAGTATTTTCATGCGATAGTATTATAGAAATTTCTAGGATGAAATTATGTGAAGGAGGGTAAAATGTAACACCCCAAGCTTCCACGATACGCTTCCCTTTGAATAACACAATAGCGTGTGTTGTACGCAACTTCGAGTTCTAACACACACACCACAACAAATCAAACTAGCCGTTATGAATAGTAATGCCCACTTTTTGAAATTTTATAAATTTTATCTTTCAAAATGGACTTCGTTTTTGGATTCAAAATATCGAAATTATCCTAGGGTGAAATTTTGGTATTTTTCTGAAAACTTTCAATTTTTGATGAATAGTGAAAAAACACTGAGTTATAGTTTAAAACCGAATTTTTTATTTAAATAATTATTTATTTTATTTAAATATAATTAAGTCTAAAATAGATACATAATACTTATATAAGTTCAATTTAATTCATTGGAGTTAGTTTCGAATAATGTTATATATATATAAGTTTTATTGAATTGTTCACCGTCTTTTACCCACCTCCTAGGAGAATTTGGAAATTCACATAAAACATAATTTTACCGCTTCTATGAGTGGAAATTCGGATATCCAATAGAAATGGTAAATATCAAGGAGTAAAATGTGGTTCAATGAGATGAAAATAATTTTTGGTGAATAGTAACTTTTTACTTTTATTTACCACGGTTACATGTAAATAGGGTAATTAAGGGTAAAAATGATATTAATATTAACCTAACACATGTGCTAAATCTATTGGAGAAGTGTATCTCGACCAAAAACAACCTTTGGAATAAAATATTTTCATTTAGGTCAACTTGGAGTAGATTAGGATATTAATTATTATTTAATTCAAAGAAGAGTTAAAAGAGTTAAAATCAATGTTTAATAACTAAAAAATTTTAATATATAGTTATACATAAGATAAATTCGATTGTAAATATTTATAAGAAATATAAAAATATTTCCTACATAATGGTATTTTATTTATAATTTTTAGACATTAAAAATATTATTTTATTTATGACACAATGGTGATGCAGTAATTACCTAATTAATGAAATATTAAAATAATTGATATTATAAATATCAAAATAAATATAATTTGAGACTTTTTATGAATTCAAATAATTTTCAAGGTTAATATGACATATTATTATTGGTTATATAAATTTTTTTCATAGTAATAATGCTATTATAAAATTATCAAAAACAAAATACCCAATAGTGTTAAAATTTTCATAAAAGAGTTTTTAAAACAAATATTATATTATTAATTTATATTCTATTCCTAAATATCTACGGTTCATCCAAAGGAATTGTATCATGATAGGTGTATTATTAATGTACCACTTGGGGGTATCTTGGATGTATATAGTAATTTTATTAACTATATAATATAAAAATACAAAGTGACATGGTAAATGTCAAACTAATTAACTAAGAGTTAAAACTAAAAAATAAAGTTAATATAGTGACTCAAACCAGAATAAAACCTATTGGTTTAGTGGTTTTCAAATCATACCCACCTTCACCTTTAAATAATCCACTTTTTAGCTATTAGAAACTGAATATGAATTTATTATAAAATAATATTTCTAGCTTTTCCAAAGGTTCCCCTCACCCCTCTTATAAAGGGGAACTCCCCCTTCTCACTAATTCACACATTCAAAGCCTTTTGGCTCGGCCAAACCCTGCCCAAATACTCTCTCAAATTCCTTAACTTCGACCTAAAGGCCTTATTGTGATCAGAAAGCCATCCTAAGGAGCCCTTTTGATCAAATCAAAAGGAAGAACCCGATTAAGAGGTAATGTTTTCACCACCCTCTTTCAAGTTTCTTTCTTTTTCAACATCTTCTTTCTTTGTTATTCTCATTCTAAAATAATAACTCCAGTATATTATATATACCGTGATGTTATAATAAATATGGTTCAACCATATTCGGTATTCTATCCATCCTTTGAATGACATGTCACCATACGTGGGTACGTACGACTTACCGTCTCCACGTCGTGGTGTAATTGTTATTCAATAAATTATTATTTGGATGGAAATAATGATGATGTGTAATTAATGTAAATAATAAATATAACAAGATAATGATTCTTTATATTTTTTATACCGACCAATTATATATTATTTTAATATCAAAATAATGATATTGTCGGTCGTTCGTACGTACGGACTATCGTCTCCATGAACGGGATGAGATTCATTCCCCATCATCTCCATTCAAGACTAATTCTAATTCAATAATTAAAAATAATGTCAAAGGACTTGATATCATTCTGTATATTAATAAGATACAACCTATCCATAACAAACACGACTTACGTAAGAAAACATATAAAAGAAAACGTGTAAGTTAACACCCGAAACAACGATAATACTAAGATATTATTAACAAATCAATGTTAAAAGATCATATATGATATCATATTAATGTTTATGATTATTGTATAATTTAATAAAAATTATTTCTCCATTATATAGGAGGTTGAACTACCCTCAAACAAGGAAAATTACAAGGTAATGATTTATTTCACAATCTCTTCATTATCTGAGGTTGTTTATACGTAATTATCTACTGGGACCTCTTTATCATCCACATCCATGTTTCTTAAAAATGTATTTCAAATCATTATTACTATTTTAAAGACTATGGGATAAAGTCATTTATACCCTTATTTACTTTTATAATAAGTTTATAAAGGAATCTTTTTGTCGTTTTCCAAACAAGGTCCTTTTTAACTTTTTCGACAGAATTAAGGTAAGAATGTCTTTTTAACATATACGGCGAGTGTGGCTATTTTTCACCATTATAAAATCGTTGAAGCATCCCTTACAAGATTATAAGTATATTTTCAAAGTAAATATTTTATTTTATTATTATTTGACTTTTAAATGATTTAAAAATAGATATATTTCTGTCAAATAGTTTTGATTTCATCTATGTCAACATCCTTTGATGGATTTTAAGCTTATTTGAAGTTGATTTATTATGATACAAAACTTCCATATTGTATTGAAGGTTTTGTGATATGCTTGACTGTGGATGTGTTATATTTATACCATTCATGGTTTATGGATAAAGTATTGAAATTTCCTATGCTAGTTTTAATATTAATGTTTATGTTATGTTTAAACCTGTTCATATGAGGAATGCATTGGACTTAATAAGTGACAGGTGGATCCCGCTATAGCTCCTAGATGAATCGCTAGGTCTCATGAGACAAACTAGTGTCTTGGAACAGGGCCTTGAAAAAATCATATTTTTAGTCTTGGAACGAGGCCTTGGTTATGTGGGTATGATAGTCTGACATTATGCATTCCATCATTATGAAAGTGGTTTTTGATATTGCATGCGATTATTCGACTAGTATAATATCCATGTGAATAAGTAAATGGAATTATTTCATTTTATTTTTTCCATATTAAGATGAAGTTCTTGTTTAAAAGGCTTTTTTTAGTTATACATTGTCTTAATTTTTTATGCTTATTTATGAAAGGTTCCTCTATATTGTTATCCTTACTGAGCATCTGAGCTCACCCCTTTCAATGTTTTATTTTTCCCAGGATGTGAAGAAGTAATTTATGAATGAACTGCTGGAATAGTATGAGGGGATATGAATACTTGATGTTGTTGTAGTTTTTTTACTTAATGATGTAATGTAAAACTTTATGCATATATCTAGTGATTCCATGACTACTAAGCTAATAGGTCTTTCAAGCCTTTATCTTTTGTGATCATGCCAATGTTATGTAATAATTCACCGACTCAAGGAAACTGGGGTCGGGGCGTTACATTTCTAGATAAACTCTATGTTTCTTTGTCAATATGTTTTAGTATTATTTTTTAAAACAAAATTATAGAATTCTTGTTAAATCTTTTATCTATTTTATTAATTTGTAAAATGATTTAATATTATAATAACATTGTCATAATTTTTTGACCAAATATTATGATAGAAACTCATTTGAAAATTATAATTTTTATGTTATTTATTTTTATCTATGATATATATAATATTTGAATTATTTATTTAATACATGTTTATAAGAGAAATATTAGTTCTTTTAATTATAATAAATACCCACATAAACTTTAATGAATATATTATAAATGTTTTTAGATATTTTATTACTGAAAAAATGTATGTGCTCTATGTTAATGAGACTGAATTTTCCAAATATAGTTAATGGTAATATTATATTTTTTTAACCACTAACTCATGTCATTGAACTCTTGGTTCTTTGTACACTCTATGAATTTCTTTATCTTAATGAAGAGGGATTATTCTATTGATATGTGATCAAGTGATAAATTACTTTATATACAAATCATTTAGAGAAATTATATGTGTCATTAATTTTTTTTTCTACTCTCATTTGATCAAGAATATTTTAGACCATTGTTTCATTTCTATGATAAAACATGAACATTAATGTTCAACCTGTTTCCATTGATGTGATCAAATATCATCGAGCCTCATCATCATCCACATATTTTGATAATATTCTGGGATTATTTTTATTCTTATTTTCATCATTTTATCATTTTAATTATATGTTAAAAATAAGTTCATGTGTTGTTTATGCTTTTCCCAATCAAAAGTAGACCATGTGTTTCTGGTTATTATATGACCTAAAAGGAATTCTACGTAGTGACTCCTAAAAAAGTTATTACATTTACTAGGTTAATCTTTCTATTAAAATGTTGGGTTATGCCTCCAGATATTATAATAGGAATAGTATGTAACATTTTAACACACCTCTAAGAGTTGGTTCTTAGTGGGTACCAATCATCTCACAGAGTAGAGAAGGTTGGTTATATTACTAGAATATTGGTTATCTAAAACACTGTAAAAGCATTATGTTATTTTATTTATTAGTTCTAGACTCTATATCTTTAACACTATAGTTATTGATGGTTCTTTAATTTATAAAACTTTTAATTATGTATTATTTATAATTTTATAAATGAAAATTAACACCCACTAGACTTTATTTTCTTGAATTACGATCCAACAATTGGTATAATATGAGGAGTCTGATTAGTTAGCACCTTTGATTTTTTTAATCTATCTAGGTATTGTTTCTTATTTATTTTTAACTACAGTGATAATATAATCATCCTAAACATAATTTAATATGTAATAAAAATTATAGTTCTATTAGATGGAAGGTGGAAATTCCAATGATGGATGGATTCCAAATAAACCCATTCTTTGATGGGAATGATTACAATTACAAGAAAGACCAAATGGAATATTACTGGAAATAGCTATGTGTGGATCACTGGGCTATCTTGTAGAATTAATAAAAGCTACCAAATACTGATCCAGAGACAGTTATAGGTAATGACAATGCAAGGTATGTAATGTAATCAAATTTTATGAAGAATTTTTATTTTTCTATATGTATAAGTGTCTATATTCATGTCCCATCTTGTAAGATAGCCCATGAAATCTGGTGAATTCCTCGAGTAACTCACTATAGTAGAGATAATCATAAGATAACTAAAATGGGAAAGCTTCGATCAGATTACCAAGACTTAAAGATAGGAAATGATGAGTTTTTTAACCAGATATTCCAATAGTATACAACAATCACAAATTGTATGAGTGGACGTAGAGAAGTACTAGAAAATATAGCTCATGTTAAAAGAGTACTGCTAACCCTAAAACAAATATGGGATCCAAATATGGTGGCCAACGATGAAAGTAATAGTTTTAAAGAGTATACTATAGATGAAAAAATAGACACTCTGATAAAGTATGATTTAGAGTTGAAAACATTTCAAGTGAGTATTATATAATGAGAAAAGTTATAAATTTTTTGTATAATGTTTTTTATTCCTTTAATTCTTCTAAATACGAGTTCTAGAAAATTTACAAGGATATAGATCACATTAGTATGAATTTATTTGTGTGAATGGAAAAAATGTGGTAAGATTAATTTATTGTGGAAGTTTAGAAAGTGATATAATAAAGGTAATACCAAATGCCTTATATTCCAAAATACAATGAAATACAATGAGAAAAGGATAAAATAAAATAAATATTTGTATTGAGGTTGGGATTGGTTAGAAAATTTTGACTCTACCATTGATTATGGAATTGAAAATTAAACAGTGAATATTTCCCTGATGGGTGTAAAGGGTGAGGTAAATGATTCAATTGTTACTAAATTAATTACTCCTGATAATATATATCATAAATATATTTATGAAGATGAAAATGAAACTCATTCTGATTCAGGTTTTGATTCTAATTCTATTAATTTCAAAAAAAACTACTTAAAGATAATTAATAATTAAGAAATGATGAAGCCAAGATAATTAAAAAATAAATTGCTAGAAAATTTATAATAATGATTTTGTTAAAGAAAATTTGAAACATAAAAGGGAATGTGTAAACATGAATTTCTATTTTTTCCCAAATGAAAAAATAAGAAGAATTATAATTTTGATATGTTAAAAATTAATGTGAATATTTTAGGCATAAAGAATTTCTAGAAGTGAATCATGATTTTATTACAGTAAAAAATAAATCTTTTTTATAGTATGAAAATTAAAGACATTGTATCAGCTATTGATATTTATGATCTAATCATACAAATTTTTTAAATATTTAAAAGTAGTAGAAGTATAGGAGATTTTATGGCATAAACCATTCAGTCATGAAAACATTAGTCTATTTCACAAACAATCAAATAATTTATAGATTATTATATTTCCCATGTTACATACAAATAATTACTTTATGTTTGATTCCAATTTAAAGGGTAAGTATCATAATGATATATTTAAATCTCTAAATGATGTTAGTAATATTATATGATTATAAAATTAAATCTTTACTTATTTGGACCTATACAACCTATTAGTTTTTATGGAATTAAAAATGAAATTTTAATAATATATTATTATAATTGATTCATTTAGATTTATTTCTTGTCATATTAAAATGAATTGTTAACTAAATATTGTTTTATCCCAATACTTATTCAAAACTGTAAATATCTATCATCCGTTTATATCATAATTTATAGAGGTGGTTAATTTGTTAATTTATAATTTGATATCTTTTTTGAAGAAAATGGATATAAAAATTATTTTTCATCCCCAAGGACACTACAATGAAATTATATGTTGGAAATAATGAATACATCTTTATAAGAAATTTCTAGATCAATGCTTATGGAATTTAATATACCAAAATATTTTTTGGAATAATTTTTAATACACCTTTTCATGTTTTAAATAGAGTATATATTTCACAATTTTTAAATAATATCCCATATTAACTATTTAAAGGGTATAAACCTAAAGTTGGATTTTTAGGGTTTTTGGATGCATAGTATTTATCATAAATAAAAAAATAAAATTAAGATAAATTTGATTATAATAGTATTCACGGAATGTTTTTAGGATATTCCAACATTAGTAAAGCATTTATAATTCTCAATAAGATAACTTAATTTGTTAAAGAGTCTATTCAAATTGAGTTTAATGAATATAATAATGGCCATAATTCTGATTCAAATTACTATTTTTTAGAGGTAAAAGGAGCTTTTATTAACAAAAAGAAGGGTTGGAGAGAAAGAGAGGATTAAACGAGTCTGAAGTAGGGGATTTTACAGACAACCCTAGCATAGATGGGAATGAGATCGGAGGGAAGGTCATCCCTCCAAAGAAGCTCGTGGCTAACCCCAATATTTGCAAGTGCGTCAGCAATACGGTTGGCTTCCTGATATATGTGTGTGGTGATGAAGTTGAGGCCAACCATAGAGTTCAAACAATCTGTCCATCGGGAAGTGAGAGGCCAAGCGAGCTGAGTGGTGCCATTCCAGATTGCTTGGATGATTGTCGTAGAATCACTCTCAATCTATATATTGTTCCAATTGTGCATTCTAGAAAAATATATGGCATGTATAACGCTCATCATCTTAGCTTCAAGAGAAGTAGAGAGGCCGCAGGATCCATAGAAACATCCAAGAACCTGGTCCATGTAAAGAATTTATAATTCTCAATAAGAAAACTTAATTTGTTATAGAGTCTATACAAATTGATTTTAATGAAAATAATAGTGGCCATAATTCTGATTTAAATGACTATGATGATGAATTTAGGTAATTTAATATTGGTGAAGATAATAGACAATATAATGAGGATCAATCATCTGAGAGTAAGAATATATCTTCTCAAACAAGTCTGAATGAATGAAAAACACTTAGAAATAATCAAATTGAAAAAGTAAAAGTAAATTTTGAATTTTGTATACAAAGCATAAAATAAATTTCAGATTATTTTGAAAATTTAACTTTTGTACCAGATTTTGTTTCCATTACCATTGTTAATTCATTAATTGACTCAAATATAGTAAATAAAATGAGTGATGAATTAAATCAATTTTAAAGAAATAAATTTTTGAATTTGGTTGAACTACCAAATGATAATCAGTTCATATGAACTAAATTGATTTTTATAATAAGTTAGATTAATCGAAATGAATAGTAAAATATTAAGAAAGACTAGTGGATCAAAGTCATTCTCAATAAGAGGGAATTAAATTTGAAGACTGTTTTTCTCATATTTCTAGGTTATAAGCTATAAGGATTTGATTATCCTTTTCATGTTTTCAAAATATAAAATAATTGAAATTTATTTAAAAATATCACTCTTAAATGGAATAATTTATAACGATTTCTTTGCTAAAAAAACCCTTAAAATTAAAAATACGTGTTTTCTATATCATGATTTTAAACTTGATCAATATTTATAAGGTCTTAAGAATTATCTAAGAGTTTTGTAAGAGAGACTAACTCAAATTTTAATACAAAATGATTTTTATGGAAGATTTGATCGAACCATGTTTGTTAAAGGAGTTTTAAATGATATATGAATATTACAGATTTATATTGATGAAATAATATTTTTTTCAATAAATGTTTCACTGTGTAATGCTTTTTCAAAGAAAATGAAAAGTGAAATTTAGTCGATCTTAATGAGAGAATTATGATTTTTTTATTCATTTACATGTTAATGAAATAAAAGATGATATTTTCTTAAATCAAGTTATGTATGCTAAATATAGTATTACAGTGTTTGGGATTATATCGTATAAGGCTATGAAAACACCAATGAGTACTAATTCCAAATTACATTTTGGATAAATCTTAAAAGGTAATTGATATTAAACCATATAGAGGAAAGACATGTAGTTTATTATATATCATTGTATCTATAAAAGAACCAATGTTCATTGCATGTTTGTGTGCTACATCTCAATCCAACCCAAATGGAAGACATCTTAATGAAGTTATGGGCGTAATTATATATATTAAGGATACATTTAGTACTAGATTTTTATATTCTAATCAATTGTCTTGATGTACAATCTTCCTCTAATTCTGACTTTGGAGGTTGTTGTATTAACCAAAAATTATAATAGATTTGTGTCATTTGATGGGTAGGAGTTTAATTTCAGGGATGATTTTTTTTTCAAAAATTAAATTTATGGTTATTTAAGAACCAAACAAGCCAAATATGAACAAAAAATGATAAAATGGCCCAATCAAGTAGCCCAACCCAAGACCAGACCCACCCAATAACCGTAGAGATGCAATGAGCCCTATAACACATCCCTTCATCGCCCTGCACTGCACCCATGTCACTCATCCATCACTGAGACTTGGGAAGTAGTGCCATCGATCGCTGAAGCCTCAGCATATATTAATACATGTCAGAGTTGGGAAGAGATCCACTGTGAAACCACCATTATTGTCGAGGCATGTCGTGCCCCACACAGAGCCCACCTAATATCCTCTTTCAAACCACGTACCTAGAGTGCATGTATAGAGATCCTGACACCTCTTAAGGCAGTCGTCAGATGACACCACACCCACCACCCTACTGAGAATGGACAACCCAGAACACACCACCGAGGATGTAAAACACTCACCACTGAAACCATAACCTGCCAAAGGATGTGATCTGAAGTCTTGTACAACCAAAAAATGGCTGCAAAAATGGGACCAAAAGAGAGGACCACAGAAAAAACATGCAACCAACTATAGAATGGGTGGGAAGGATCAAGGGAGGAGTAGGAAAAGGACATTGTTGGTACCGAGTATCTATGAGATCACTATATGTGACCGCGTAATGGCCTGGGAAGAGAGATAATTTTCTTCCGAGTTCTAAATCAAATGAAACCAACCATTTAAGATATCTAGGGCATCCATCGAGCACACACAAGAGTATATACAAAAAAAAAATCATTATAATGGCTCTGGATCATCTTAGCTGCCATGAGGAGTCGTATAGGGATACGGTAGCAGAGGTGGTAACTGAAATCCATTGCCACCGATAGGGAAAAGGGATTATTTTTATGGATTTCTAAGAAAAAAATATTTGTATAACTATCTACAACTAAAGATGAATATATTTTCACTAATAATTTTTGTTTACATGAGTATATATTAAAAAAATATTATATAATTTAATTATTTTCTCTGATAAAATTACAATTTACTATGACAATTAATGTGCTATTTGAGTTTGTAAAAACCATTTTAAATAATCTAGAAAAAAAAATTGATGATTGATTTATTTTTTCTAAGGGATCGTATAAATAATGGTGATTTTAGTTTATAATTTGATCCCACATATAAACAGTAGGATGGAAGTTTCACTAAACCATTATATGGTATAAATTTTTTGAAATAGAAGTTTGAAATAGGTATTATTGAATCTTCATGGTTCTTTTTTGATTGACTACTCTTTTGATACATGATCTCTCTATTTTTATACATGTGTACTCTTGCTAAATGTTAATTTTTAATTACTGAATTATTTATATTTATTCAATTTTTTTCGTTAAATTGGAGGATTATTTTTATTTTTATTTAAAGCTAATATTGTTATATATTTTAAAAATGGGTATAATTTTTTTGAATGTTTAATAAATGTTCATTTTTTTAATTTTAAAAACGAGGTGATTTTATGTATTTGAACTTATGTATAAATAATATAACACCAAACTAGAACATTATATTCTATATAATAAGGGGAATACAACAATGATTTTATTTTATGATACTCGTAGAAATGGGTTTCTTCAATATAATATATTAGTAAATATTAATTTATTTTAATAAAATGATTATTATTAGTCATAGATTTAATATAGAATCATCTTTTCCTAAATAAATATTCTTATTTAAATCCTATTACCTCAATATATCTATGAGATTAATATTAAATTATATTTTTCCACTTATATGAATTGAATTTAGAAAAATATATTTCATATTTGGAATTAGACTAATTTATACTTTCTAATAAGGATATCATAAATTTTTACCAATGTTTTTAGTGAAAACAATTAAAATAAATTAGAGCGATTATGGTAAAAATGAGTTAACTTAGTGGTTAAGCGTTAAATGAAAGTGGAAAATGACCTATAAAATCATCAAGAACCCATTGGTTGGACATATTTAGACATTAATCCTCAATGGATCAATTTGGGTGAATTAGTTCAGCCACATTACATTGGAAAACATCGTTGGAATTCATTCTTTAAAAAATTCACTAGTTTTCCACTCACCCCACTAATAAAAGGGCTTCATTTCTCCTCCTCTCTTCACACCTCTCTAGACATTTTTCTATACCAATACCTACCGTAATAACTTTTAAACATCCCTCATCTCATAATGAAAACATTTATTTTTTCAAAAAACTAACCAAGTAGTTCCTTTGGTGAAAACCTAAAGGATTTAATCAAAGAATAAATAACGTTCATCAATATGAATTTTTGTTTTATTTCATTATCCACCACCTTCAATTTTTTAATACCATTTTTATATAATAAAATTAGTATTGAAAATATAATAATCCATTTTTATGTTATGTTTATTAAATAAAAAAAGAAAAACTTATGTCCAATGGTTTATGAAATCACTATTTGTGTGTATAGCGAACTACTGCCCCGCGAAACGATGTCGTTTGTTTTTCAATTACCACCTATCATGTTTGGGAATAATGATAGACATAATATTTAGATTTTATATTTATTATATTCATAACCTAATTATACATATTTAGTAATTATACCATATAAAACCTTTTATATTTCAATCCATAGGAAATATGATAATGTCACTCGTGTGTACGGTTGACTACAACGTCACAAAGTGATGTGAATCATTTTTCACTTCTGCGTTATATGGATGGTAAAAAGGTTAAATATAATTAATATATATGATATAAATGGAATAATTGTTATATAAATGAAGTAATTATGTTCCTTTAAATAAAATATATCATTTTATTTTTACCATTTCGCACACTCATATAGTGATAAAGTCATTTGTGGATGTGTGGACTACCGCCTCGTCGAAGTGATGTGATTCATTTTTTTCATCACCACGTCACAATTATGATATATATAAGTATATATAATAAAATAATATGGTATTTATTATATAATTATCATTATATATAAATAAAATGTTTAATAACTTCTTTTGATATTGGTCATTGAAAAATTGAAATGTTACTCATGCGTACTTACAACATACCGTTTCCATAATCATATCAATAGTTCATTTTTCATAACCATCTCCCATGATTGGTTTTAAATGAATAATATATGTTTAAATATGATAATTATGTAATTATTATTATTCTATATATGTTTAAATAATGACCCCTTTGACCATAGTCAACCTACCAAAGTATTTTTTGATAGATAAAACAAATATACACAAAACATTGGAATTATTGTCAATTGATTAGGTAATTGTTTATATATTGTTAATATTTAAAATTAAAGTAATAATAAACATTAAAAATATTATTAACCATGTATAAAATTAACAAAATATTACTATTTATGAAGTTGAAGACAGACATGAAGAATCAGACTCAAGGTAAGGGTTTTTCTCGTCTCACTTTTATTTCTGTCAGATAAATGAAATATTAACCATTTATTTTTATTGTGTGGTGTATATATTTCCATGAATGTATTATATGTTTATTATTATTACATTTCTAGTTATTTATGTACCCATTTAATAATCTCACTTTCAATAGGTTTATGTTTTCAATGATACCAAAGCAATAATGGATTTTTGTCACAATTTTTCTTCTTTCAGAATTATGTCATGTTATGCACCTATTTTATTTTATAAGGTGTATATACATCACATATAACATGTAATATCATGAATTTATTTATTTTTAGGATATATTATGTTTCTTTGCAATTCCACCACGGGGATTACATTTTAATGATACTAAAGTTGTAAATATTTTACATTTCAATCTCATCGTTTATCAGGATTGTTTATGGTTATGTTTCTGATGATAAAGTATTATGATACATATCTTATGAAAATCATTAATTTTATTATCCTATCGTAATTAATGATATTTTCATGTAATATTACAATTTTTTTAATCTTTTGTAGATAAATTATGTAACACCCCAATATTTTATGAGAAAATAATTTTTTTTCATTGATGTCTGGTGTTGTACGCTACACCAAGATTAGCTTGCGCTATATGCAACACCGTACTAGCTTGAAGTATACGCAAACACTATTCTAGGCTTGTATTGCATGCCAGAGCAACCTTCCTCGATAGCGTGTGTTGTACGTAATACCGAGTTTCACTAAATGTGATATTATTAAAATATTATTTTGAACTGGCTGTATGAATAGTAATACCCACTTTTTGAAATTTTATAAATTTTATCTTTAAAAATTGACTGCATTTTTGGAATCCGGAATATCGAAATTACCCTAGGGTGAATTTTTGGTATTTTTCTGAAAACTTTCAATTTTTGATGAATAGTTAAAACACTAAGTTATTGGTTAAAACTGAAATTTTATTTAAATAATAATTTATTTTATTTACATTTATTTTAGGTCAAAATAGATACATAATACCTATATAAGGTCCATGTAATTCATTGGAGTAATTTTATAATAATTTTAGATATATAACAATTTTATGGAACTTTTTACTGTCTTTTACCCACCTCCTAGGAGAATTTTCAAATTTACATAAAACATAATTTTACCACTTCTGTGAGTGGAATTTCAAACATTAGAGAGACGCAGTTGATATCAGTATGTGATATGTGGTTCAATGAGATAAAAATAATTTTTGGTGAATAGTAACTTCTTAATTTTATTTACCACGGTTAAAAGTAAATTGTGTAATTAGGGGTAAAAATGATATTATTATTACCCTAACACATGTCCTAATTCTATTGGATAAGTTTAATTACACCAAAAAAAACCTTAGGAATAAAATATTACCCTTTAGGTGAACTTGGATTATATTAGGACACTTATTATTATTTTATTTAAAGAAGAGTTAAAATAGTTAAAATCAAAGTTTAATAACTAATTTTTTTTAATATAGTGTTATTCATAAGATAAATTAGACAATAAATATTAATTAAAAATATAAAAATATTTCCTACATAATTGTATTTTATTTAATTGTTTTATACATTAAATAATTTAATTTATTTATGACACAATGATGATGGAATAATTACCTTATTAATGAAATATTAAGATAATTGACATTATAAATACCCAAATAAATTTATTTTGAGACTTTTTATGAATTAAAATAATTTTATTGGTTAATATAACATATTAGGGTTGGTTAGACGAATTTCTTCGAAATAATATTGCTTTTATAAATTTAGAAAAATCAAAATACCAAATAGTGTCAAAATTGACATAAAATAGTTTTTAAAACAAATATTATATTATTAATTGATATAATGGTCCTAAAAATAAATGTTTCTGCCAAACGACTTATATAATAATATATATTACATTAATGAACCAATTGGGGTTATATTGGTAGTTTATATTATGTTTATTAACCATATAGTGTAAGAATACAAGAAGTCACTTGAAAAGTATAATTATTTAACTTCGAGTTAAATCAAAATGATAAGCTTAAAATGGTAACCTAAACTTGTCTAAAACAAATTGGTTGAGAGGATTGCGACCCATCCCCACCCTAGTCTTGAAATAAGTCACTTTGGAGACATTATAAACCGATTATGGATTTATTATAAAATAATATTTTAAGTTTTTCCTAAGGTTCCCATCACCCCTCTTATAAAAGGACACTCACCCTTCTCTCTAATTAACACCTCCAAAGCCATTTGGATCTGCCAAAACCTACCCAAATACCCTATCAACTGTCCTACCATTATCTTAGAGTCCTTACTTTAGTCATAATGGCAACCTACGGAGCCCTTTTGATCGAAACAAAAGGAAGAACCCGAAGAAGAGGTAAATATATCACCACCTATTTCAAGTTCTTTTCTTCTTCCACTTCCTCCTTGTTTGTTGTTTCCATTATAAAATAATAACTCCAGTATCTTCTATATACTGTGATGTTATTATAAGAAAAATTAACAACCATATTAGTTATTTTATCCATCCTATGAATGAAAAAGTCACCACACATGCGTACGTACGGCTTACTGTCTCCACGTCGTGGTGTAGTTTGTTATTCAAACATTTCATCATTTGGATGGGTATAATAATGAGTATAAATGATATAAATAAACAATATAACATTATTATAATTTTTTATATATGATATAAAATCCAATTATATACTATTCTAATATCAAAATAATGATATTGTCGCTCGTGCGTACGTACGGACTACCATCTCCACGAACACGATGAGATTCATTTTCCATAATTAACCATTCAAGTATGATAATAAAGTTTATATAATAAATAATCATGAAATATATTAAATAATAATGATACTATATTTTTTTACATAAATTTTTCATTTATTTAATTCCATTCAATTCAATAAGGAAACAAAAATAGCGTTCATGCGTACGTACGACCTACCGTTTCTGTGAATGGTGTATTTCGTTCCATTTATCGATCTATCATATACACTTATATACTGAAGATATATTATATATAAATCATGTTTTAGATTCTGGAATTAATTAAATCAGGATATAATTAATAATTTCATGAAAAACAAGTCGAAACATGTACGATAAAAGAAACGATTTTACCCAAAACGCTTCTTTAACATCGAATTTACAAAAGAACGGGTAATATAAAGTCATAAGTGAATCATATATGATATAATAAATATTGTTATGGTTATGTTACAAGTTAATAATATGTTTAAACCCACTATACAGGAGTCTCGGTCACATATAGAAGAAATTGGACCTGAGGTAAGGGATAATTTTGCAATCTCATTTGTATTTGAGATTTCTTATACGTAAGTATTTACTGGGGTATATTTTTCATCCATGTCCATAATTTTTTTTTTCATAAATTGTTTAATATTATTCCATGTACTTTTAAGGTAAATTTTACCCCTATTTCACTTTTACTTTGTGTTATAGAAGGAATCTTTCTTTCGTTTACCATACGTGTTACTTTTTGACTTTTCGGTTAAAAGTATGAGGAGAATGGTTTTTTTAAATTATATGGCATGAATATATTTTTATGGTTTCATAACACATTATTTTCATTAAGATTACGTTACAAGATTTTATGATTATTTTCTACAAAATACTTTTCTTTTAAAATTGCATGGTATTTTGTGTAAAGAAAATGATTTTGAGGAATAAAGGATATTTTCCTCAAAAATTCATTTCAACTGTTTTGTCAAAACTATTCTTTATCTAAGATGAAATTTTTTAGTATGTTTATGTTTCAATTATAATGTCTCTATTACTTACATGGTTTGATTTTTATTATGATTAAATGATATCCATTTGTTTTATATGGATTATGTTATGTTGACATGATGTTTATGAAACCCATTTTATTCATTGGGTTATGATGAATGATTTATATTTATTTTGTGGCACACATAAGAATGATTTCATTATGAGATGTGTGGGACCTATATCTCCCCCAAATTCATTGGGTAAAGATTTATATCTCATGAGATAGACATGGATGGAATGGAAAGTTAATCTGGTTCAGTGAAACAGGACTGGAACAAGGAGTGAACTCGATTCAGTAAGGGACTTTGTCCGCTATGATGGTCTTGGAAGAAATGCCTTAGATACTATGGAAATAATATCATGTGATTAATGGTTTCCAC
This sequence comes from Viscum album, assembly GCA_963277665.1. NCBI lineage: Eukaryota > Viridiplantae > Streptophyta > Magnoliopsida > Santalales > Viscaceae > Viscum > Viscum album. Next base: position 377,825,483 of record OY728130.1, on the reverse strand, counting down.
AATTACATGTTTTTCCCATGCTATTTTATCATGATTAATGTTCTTTTATGATCTATGCCCTACGTACTCCAAGATTTATTTCACAACTCATGATCTGTATGTTCAAACTTTATGTTCATGTTTTTATGTTCAAATGTATATGGTTTGTTTTATTTTATCCATGCTTACCCTTACTGAGATTTTGATCTCACCCTTTATATGTTTTATTTTCCCTAGGATATAATGAAAGGTTTTAGGTAATAAATAAAAGTGGAATATTTTTATGGGAGATGTTGAAGATCATTCACTATGATTAGAAGATTATGTTCTAAGTTTCCAAAGACACTAAACTATTGCAGTCCATGGGGTTCATTTTTTGTTATGTATTAAGTATTCTGAAAAATTCATGTAAATTCCATGTATGTCAAGCTCTGGGTCTCTACAGTTTGTATCAGAGGAAAGGTTTAGTTAACCTTTGGAAACATGGATGCGGAAACTTTATTGAAATCCCTAGAGATATTTCTACGGTATGTCTAGGGATGTCTCTAAGGTTTTTTATAAGTATAGGTTATAATCCTAGAATTACTGTAAAGATCTTAGAATTAAACCCAAGATGTTAGAGATTGAAATTACTCCACTTGATTATGTTGTTTTTCTAGTATTATTGTTTTTGCCTCTCACACGATTCTTTTTGGGTTTTAGACGATGGCTGGAAGCCGAAGGCACCGTGTTGATCAATGTAATGGATGATGCAATGATTGTCCTCCTGAACAAACCAATGTTATGGGAGATGGAGTGAAAATTGTAACGCCCCAACCCTAGATACCCAGAGTCGGTGCATTATTACAGAACATTTTCATGATCACAAAAGATCAAGTCTCGAAAGACCGATTAGTTTAGTAGTCTCGGAAACACTAGATATATTCATAAGTCTTACATTACATCGTAAGGTAAAAAAACTACAACAACATATTGTCTTCATATCCCCTCATACTATCCCTATAGGTCATTCATAAATTACTTCTTCACATCCTGGGAAAAAATACAACATTGAAAGGGGTGAGCTCTGATGCTCAGTAAGGATAACAATATAGTAGAAGGTTTCATAGATAAGCATAAACACATAAAGCAATTTATAACTAAAACAAAATCCTTTTAAACTTGAACTTCATCATAATATGGAAAAGATAAAATGAAATAATGCCATTTACTTATTCACATGGATATTTTACTAGTCGAACAATCACATGAAATATCAATAACCACTTTCATAATGATGGAATGCATAATGATAGACTATCATAACCACATAGCCAAGGCCTCGTGCCAAGACTACAAATAAGATTTTTCCAAGGCCTTGTGCCAAGACACTAGTTTGTCGCATGATACCTATCGATGCATCGAGGAGCTATAGCGGTCTCCACCCATCACTTACAAAGTCCAATGCATTCCTCATATGAAAAGTTTTAAACATAACATAAACATCCGTATTAAAACTAGCATATGAAATGTCAATACTTTATCCACAAACCATGAATGGTATAAAAATAGCACATCCACAGTCAAACATAACTCATTCGATACAATATAGAAGATTGTATTGTATCATATTCACCTCAATAGAGAATAATGAAGGATATTCACATAGATGAAAATAATCATCAAAACTATTTGAGAGAAATATCCCCTTTTTTCTTGAAATCATTTAAAAGTCACACTATTTGTCAAGAAGCCATTTAAAAATAGATTTTTGAATCAAAGTGTCCCATACCACTTTGAAACTTTTAAAAGGAGTTTTAATTTTAAAATTTTAATGTCCATATAAATAAATCCTTAAAACCATTTTTTAAAACATGGACATTAATGAGAAAGATTTAGAAGAATAAGTCTTTAAAACATTTAAAAATGGAATTTTAGTTAGAGTTTCTAACCAAAAGAGATACACTTGAATACAAATAATTGAGGTGATAAAAACATTGTAATATCATGAGAATAAAGGGATTCATGATATACTATGTCAAAGTTCATTATATACACCACATAAAAGTGATTTGGTGTATATCAACAAAGAAGTCTCAATGGAATGTAAATTGAGATGAAATCTCTCATAAAGGTCGTACCATTAGGTTAAGGATAAATCAATGAAATAGTTATGTGTGACAAATATAAATACACTAAATATGATTGGATATTCAGTGTAAAACAATCAAATGACATTCACACATAATCTTGTAAAAACAACACCAATGAATTGGATGTTTAACTCAACAAATGGAGAATGAGTTAAAATTACTCTTATCAAATTCATATCGATGACTTGAGAAATTATCAAAGGAGTGATTATGTGTATAAAAAGTATCTCCACAGAAAAGGGGAGTGGAAATTATGACATAATCAAATGAATAGTGATTCCACACATAATCTCGGAGTAAAATAATCAATGATGTTTGCGTAAAGACGAATAAATGGAAATTGAAATTTCAAATTCCCTTATCGATTAGGTAACTTACGAAACATACACCCATGAAATAAGGATAATACAATGATGATTTAAATATCCCTAAATTAAAGTATATTACACAATGAATACAATCATGGGCAGTACACACACCACATGTAATAAATAAGTGGTGAACAATGGAATTCTCACGGAATTAAAAGTGAGATAAGAAACCCCTTACTTTGTACTTTTTCCTTGGTCGACGGTAGGTTAACCTCCTGTATAATGGTGAAATAATTAATATGATATCATATATGATCTTTTAACATTGATCTGTTTATAATATCTTAAAATTATCGTCATTTCAGGTGTTAAAGGGTTCATTTTACATTATATTCTTTGTTATGTGAGTCATATTTGTTATTAATGGGATGTATATTATTCATATCCAGAATGATATCAAGTCCTTAAACATTATTTTTAATCATCAAATGAGAATTATACTTGAATGGATACGATGGAGAATGAATCTCATCGCGTTCGTGGAGACGGTAGTCCGTATGTACGCACAAGTGACAATATCATTCTTTTGATGTTAAAATAATATATAATTGGATGGTATATCATATAGACAGAATAATTATCATGTTATATTTATTATTTACATTAATTAAACATCATTATTATACCCATCCAAATAATAATTTATTGAATGACAATTACACCACGACGTGGAGACAGTAAGCCATACGTACGCACATATGGTGACATGTCATTCAAATGATGGATAGAATACTGAATATGGTTGTACTATATTTATAATAATATTATAGTATATATTAGATACTGTATTCATTAATTTAGAATGGGAATAACAATGAAAGAAGAAGTTGAAGAAGAAAATAATTTGAAAAAGGGTGGTAAAAACATTACATCTTCTTCGGGTTCTTTCTTTTGATTTGATCAAAAGGGCTCCTTAGGTTGGATTTATGATCAAAATATGGACTCTAGGTTTTAGTGAGGTAAGTTGAGAGAGTATTTGGGCAGGGTTTGGCTGAACCAAAAGGCTTTGAAGGTGTGAAGTAATGAGAAGGGGGAGTGCCCTTTTATAAGAGGGGTGAGGGGTACCTTTGGAAAAGCTAAAAATATTATTTTATAATAAATTCATATTCGGTTTATAATGGCTCCTAAGTGTATTATTTAAATTTTAAGGTGGGGATAGGTCAAAAACAACTCAACCAATAGGATTTAGATAGGTTTGGGTTACTATATTAACCTTATCATTAAATATTAACTCTTAGTTAACTAGTTTCACTTTTATAATGTCTCTTTGTATTTTTATATTATATGGTTAATAAACATACTATATACATCCAAGAGACCACAAAGTGGTCCATTAATGATACACCTATCATGATATAAGTCTCTTGGACGAACCTTATATTTTTAGGAATTTAATATCAATTAATAATATAATATTTGTCTTAAAAACTCTTTTATATCAATTTTGACACTATTCAATAATTGATTTTTGAAAAACTCATAACATAATTATTACTTCAAAAAAATTTAATTAAATCATTTCTAACATGTCATATTAAACTATAAAATTAGTTTAATTCATAAAAAAGTCTCAAATTATATTTATTTGGGAATCTACAATATCAATTATTCTAATTTTTCACTATTATGGTAATTACTGAATCACCATTGTGTCATAAATAAATTAAATTATTTAATGTATAAAAATTATAAATAAACTACCATTATGTAAGAAATATTTTTTTCTTTCTAATTAATATTTATAGTCGAAAATCCAACATATATAACCCTATGTAAAAATTGTTTTTCTAAAATATATATGCTTGTGTCATTTTGGTATTCATTTGAACTTTATTAAAAAAAAAGTGTCCCTATCACTTACAAGTGGCTCCATGGGGTCCCAAAATCGACCCAAAGATGAACATGGTCGGAAATGTATCAAAAAATAAGGTTAGGGCACGTTTTAGGGTAATTTTTGTGTTATTATAATATTATTTTTTAACCCTTATTTACCGGATTTACCCTTTAACCATGGTAAATAAAATATTTACCGAAGTAATTATTCAAAATGTATGAAAATAAAAGTTATCTATTTACATAATTTGAACATCTTGATTCCAAATATGAAATCCATTTTTTCAAATTCAAAACACAGGAGTGGCATAAATTAATTTAAAATTAATTTCCATTGTTAAAACAAAAAGCGTGTTTTTAAGAGATAATAACTATCAAAAGATTGACACTTGTTTATGTCTGGTTTAATTGTGAAATTATGTCCAATGACAAACATTGAATTAAATGGTAAACATATATTCTAAATATACTTTAAAACCACTCAAATTCATAATTTATCAATATTAATTATTTCGATTAAAAAAGTTGTTTTTATTAAAATTTAGTAATTTTCACTATTCATTAAAATATGAAAGTTATCCGAAAAGTACCAAAATTTCACCCAAGGATAATTTCGATATTCCAAATCCAATAATGATGTCCATTTTGAGATATAGAATTTATAAAATTTCAAAAAGTTGGTATTACTATTCATAATGGCTAGTTTGATTGGTTGTGGTGTGTTAGAATCTCAAAGTTGCGTACAATGCACGCCATTGCATTATTCAAAGGGAAATTTACCGTGGAAGATTAGGGTGTTACATTCTCCCCTCCTTCAATAAATTGCTTCCTCACAATTTTTTTTAAAACTGGTCTTGAGAATATAATGGAAAGTCCCACATTGGAAAAAGTGTCAATAAAACTATCACTTTAAAAGAAAGGAAGAGAAGTATAAAGGTCACCCAAGATAACCCATACTAGGATTCCATGTTGGAAAACATGGATATGGACGATAAACTATGTGTTCAGTTCTGATGGAGAGGGATAGAAAACATGATCAGAAGAAAGTTAACAATAAGAAAATCACAAACCTGTGTTGGGACAAACGGTCCTTAGTCTCCCAGTAGGAAAAGTAAACGGACAACATTTCTTTTGTTTTAAGTTACATTACATAAGGATGATGAATTAATTTATGATATTGACTAATAAAATAAAGATATATACTTAATTTTTAAGGAGAGATTCATTCTTTAATAACATTTTACCACTAAATCATTTTTTTGAACAATTTGTATTCAAGAAGACTTGGTCACAATGGAAGAGCTAGAATAAACTTCTATAGAAATACATGATCCACGTAGGATAAACTATATATTTAACTTGTTTTTAGAGATTAATCAAAACCAAAATGGTTAGTATAATTTCTGATGACCCCCAAATGGATATTCCATTAGAGAAAAAAACACTAATCTTAATTTCTAAAATTAAACCATCAATACCCCAAAGTTAAATAAATACCATTAAATAATCAATTGTCCTTAAAATACTTCAATATAATCCAAACTAATATTGAAACCCAAAACTTATAAGAATTTAGTCTTCCACGCTAAATTGTATCTCCAAATGACATTAATTACTCTTAAAGTCACATACTTAGAAGTAATTAACCTAATCATTTCCATAAATAACCCAAATCACTATAAATCCACAATAAAAACATAGATAAAAATCCACCATTACTCCTCAAATGAAATACCATAATATTCTACTTTTCTTGGGCATATAGTGTTCACAAAAAAGCGAACAACTTCCAAAATAACATTTATCACTTAATCACCGAATCATTTTCCTATACTAAGGGTATTCATTTGATAAGACACAAGATCCCAAATCAAATTATTATTGATCAATAAAATCATTTAACTAAGAAATAATAGTCACGCTAACCAGGGACTTCACGTAGTCCAGTGGTAGGCGATAAATCCCAATCGCACATTGGTTGTGGGTTCGATTCCCATATCTTTGTCCGATGAGACGGGTTGTCACACGGTCTGCGTGTTGTCCTTTTTCAAAAACTATATTTTATAACATTACCAAAATGAGATAAATTCCTAAAAATAACCATAACATAATTTAACCACAAATATTTTCTCATACTTTGCATTTTCATCCCAAATTATAATAACTTATAATTGCCTCAAACCCAATGATCATATACAACCAAATGGTTATTTATAACTATATCCACAAGAGAAAAGATAATTCTTCCTCAAATATCATTCTCACATGGAAAACTGCAGGGTTAAAAATACAAGAGAGGATTATTCCAAAGTAAACCCATCAACAAGGAGCACTAATACTTTTTAAACATTTCTCCAACCATTTATTTCCATATAGCTTCTTCTTTGACAAATAAAATATCCTATAGAATAGGGAATTCACTCGAGTAATGGATAGATCCCCTACATTTACAGAAAATGACTGTAAATGGACTCTTGGGACCATTTTTATCTTCTTCCATAGTACTCTTCATTTTTTGTGGTAATTATTCACTTTATGTCCTTCCTTCCCGCATGTAAAGCATTTCTTTGTCCCATTGAGACACTTTACTGGGTGTCTCCTTCCAGATTTCCTGCATGATGGAAATTGAGGATTCCTTTCTCCATGGTCTCCACTGCTGGAGCTCTTATCATTCAACACCTTTCTCTTCTTTGTTGAGTCTGGGAATTGGTTAATATATATATTGTTGATCATATTTTTGGAAAATTGATTTGGCATAAAGATGACATCTTTTATGCCTATCAACATTCCATTTTGTTGCTCATTGCCACCATCGTTCCCACCTTGTACATCATTCTCAAAGTCACTATGACTTCCTTGGAATCCAGCAATTGACTAAAACCAGAAATCATTGTGAGAGTAACATTAGTCATAAAATCATTTAGAGATTACAAAGTCACCATATTCTCAATTTGAAACACATTAGGATTAACCAAGGTCATTTACTCTCATATTATATATATAATACTTCAAATTGGGTTGTAAATAAAATGTAAATTATCCTAAGCATATCCCCCGGGAGTGTCGTAACCAAGAGTGCAGCAAGGCCCGTCGTCATGCACCAGTTCTCGTTCGATTCTAGATCAAAGCGGTGTTTTCGGTTTTTACCCCTAGTTACATCTATGCCAGAGCTTCCTCTACCTGCTCGTATCTAGACAGGGATGTATTGCTCAGAAAACTCGCAAAATCTCTACAATACCAAAATTCTAGGAATTTCTTCTATACTAATCCTCAAAGTTCATCTCAGGTCTACATGCTCTAATCAGAGTTTATCTAAATCTAGCTTCCAAGTTTTGTACTAAACTTCCTCTAATACCAAATGTAACGCCTCAGCCCTAGATACCCAGAGTCGGTGCATTATTACATAACATTGGCCTGATAAAAAAGAATCAAGTCTCGAAAAACCGATTAGTTTAGTAGTCTTGGAAACACTAGATTTATTCATAAGTCTTACATTACATCGTAAGGTAAAAAACTACAACAACATCTTGTCTTCATATCACCTTATACTATCCTTGCAGGTCATTCATAAATTACTTCTTCACATCCTAGGAAAAAATAAAACATTGAAAGGGGTGAGCTTAGATGCTCAGTAAGGATAACAATATAGAAGAAGCTTTCGTAGATAAGCATAAACACTTAAAGAAATTTATAACTAAAACAAAAGACTTTTAAACTTGAACTTCTGCATAATATGGAAAATATAAAATGAAATAATTCCATTTACATATTCACATGGATATTCTACTAGTCGAACAATCACATGCAATATCAATAAACACTTTCATAATGATGGAATGCATAATGACAGACTATCATAACCACATAGCCAAGGCCTCGTGCCAAGACTACAAATAAGATTTTGCCAAGGCCTTGTGTCAAGACACTAGTTTGTCTCATGAGACCTACCGATGCATCGAGGAGTTATAGAGGGCTCCACCCGTCACTTACTAAGTCCAATGCTTTCCTCATATAAAATGTTTTAAACATAACATAAACATTCGTATTAAAAATAACATACGAAATTTCAATAATTTATCCACAAACCATGAATGGTATAAAAATAGCACATCCACAGTCAAACATAACTCATTCGATACAATATGGAAGATTTTATTGTATCATATTCACGTCAATCAAGAATAATGAAGGATATTGACATAGATGAAAATAATCATCAAAACTATTTGAGAGAAATATCCCCTTTTTTCTTGAAATCATTTAAAAGTCACACTATTTGTCAAGAAGCCATTTAAAAATATATTTTTGAATCAAAGTGTCCCATACCACATTGAAACTTTTAAAATGAGTTTTAATTTTAAAATTTTAATGTCCATATAAATAAATCCTTAAAACCATTTTTTAAAACATGGACATTAATGAGAAAGATTTAGAAGAATAAGTCTTTAAAACATTTAAAAATGGTATTTTAGTTCAAGTTTCTAACCAAAAGAGAGACACTTGAATACAAATAATTGAGGTGATCAAAACATTGTAATATCATTAGAATAAAGGGATTCATGATATACTATGTCAAAGTACATTATATACACCACATAAAAGTGATTTGGTGTATATCAACAAAGAAGTCTCAATGGAATGTAAATTGAGATGAAATCTCTCATAAAGGCCATACCATTAGGTTAAGGATAAATCAATGAAATAGTTATGTGTGACAAATATAAATACACTAAATATGATTGGATATTCAGTGTAAAACAATCAAATGACATTCACACATAATCTTGTAAAAACAACACCAATGAATTGGATGTTCAACTCAACAAATGGGGAATGAGTTAAAATTACTCTTATCAAATTCATATCGATGACTTGAGAAATTATCAAAGGAGTGATTATGTGTATAAAAATTATCTCCACAGAAAAGGGGAGTGGAAATTATGACATAATCAAATGAATAATGATTCCACACATAATCTCAGAGTAAAATAATCAATGATGTTTGCGTAAAGACGAATAAATGGAAATTGAAATTTCAAATTCCCTTATCGATTAGGTAACTTATGAAACATAAACCCATGAAATAAGGACAATAAAATGATGATGTAAATATCCATAAATTAAAGTATATTACACAATGAATAAAATCATGGGAAGTACACACACCACATGCAATAAATAAGTGGTGAACAATGGAATTCTCGCAGAATTAAAAGTGAGATAAGAAACCCCTTACATTGTACTTTTTCCTTGGTATACGGTAGGTTAACCTCCTGTATAATGGTGAAATAATTAATATGATATCATATATGATATTTTAACATTGATCTGTTTATAATATCTTAGAATTATCGTCATTTCAGGTGTTAACGGGTTCATTTTACTTTATATTTTTTGTTATGTGAGTAATATTTGTTATTAATGGGATGTATATTATTCATATCCAGAATGATATCAAGTCCTTAAACATTATTTTTAATCATCAAATGAGAATTATACTTGAATGGATACGATGGAGAATGAATCTCATCGCGTTCGTGGAGACGGTAGTCCGTATGTACGCACGAGTGACAATATCATTCTTTTGATGTTAAAATAATATATAATTGGATGGTATATCATATAGAAAGAATAATTATCATGTTATATTTATTATTTACATTAATTAAACATTATTATTATACCCATCCAAATAATAATTTATTGAATGACAATTACACCACGACGTGGAGACGGTAAGCCGTACGTACGCACGTATGGTGACATGTCATTCAAATGATGGATAGAATACTGAATATGGTTGTACTATATTTATAATAATATTATAGTATATAGGAGATAATGGATTAATTAATTTAGAATGGGAATAACAATGAAAGAAGAAGTTGAAGAAGAAAATAATTTGAAAAAGGGTGGTAAAAACATTACCTCTTCTTCAGGTTCTTCCTTTTGATTTGATCAAAAGGGCTCCTTAGGTTGGCTTTCTGATCAAACTATGGAATCTAGGTTTTAGTGAGGGAAGTTTATAGAGTAGTTTTTCAGGGGTTTTCCGAACCAAAAGGCTTTTAAGGTGTGAAGTAATGAGAAGGGGGAGTTCCCTTTTATAAGAGGGGTGAAGTGTCTCTTTGGAAAAGCTAAAAATATTATTTTATAATAAATTCATATTCGGTTTCTAATGGCTCCAAAGTGGATTATTTAAAGGTTAAGGTGGGGATAGGTCGAAAACCACTCAACCAATAGGATTTAGACAGGTTTGGGTTACTATATTAACCTTATCTTTAAGTATTAACTCTTAGTTAACTAGTTTCACTTTTACAATGTCTCTTTGTGTTTTTATATTATATGGTTAATAAACATACTATATACATCAAAGCGACCACCAAGTGGTAAATTAATGATACAAATATCTTGATATAAGTCTCTTGGACGAACCATAGATTTTTAGGAATTTAATATCAATTAATAATATAATATTTGTTTTAAAAACACTTTTATGCCAATTTTGACACTATTCAATAATTGATTTTTTTAAAATAATAACAGAATGATTACTTCGAAAACATTTAATTAAATAATTACTAACATGCCATATTAACCTATAAAATTAGTTTAATTCATAAAAAGTCTCAAATTATATTTATTTTGGTATCTACAATATCAATTATTCTAATTTTTCGCTATTATGGTAATTACTGAATCACCATTGTGTCATAAATAAATTAAATTATTTAATGTCTAAAAATTATAAAAAAATACCATTATGTAAGAAATATTTTTATCTTTCTAATTAATATTTATAGTCGAAAATCCAACATATATTACCCTATGTAAAAATTGTTTTTCTAAAAGATATATGCTTGTGTCATTTTTGTATTCATTTTATCTTTATTAAAACAAGTGTCCCTATCACTTACAAGTGGCTCCATGGTGTCCCAAAAGTGCCCATGGTCGAAACTTTATCATCCAATATGGTTAGGGCACATTTTAGGGTAATTTTTTTGTTATTATAATATTATTTTTTATCCCTTATTAACCGGATTTACCCTTTAACCATGGTAAATAAAATATTTACCGAAGTAATTATTCAAAATGTCTAAAAATAAAAGTTACCTATTTACATAATTTGAACATCCTGATTCCAAATATGGAATCCATTTTTCCAAATTCAAAACACATAAGTGGAAGAAATTAATTTAAAATTAATTCCCATTGTTAAAAAAAAAGCGTGTTTTTAAGAGATAATAACTATCAAAAGATTGGCACTTGTTTATGTCTGGTTTAATTGTAAAATTATGTACAATGACAAACATTGAATTAAATGGTAAAACTTTATTGTAAATATACTTTAAAACCACTAAAATTCATAATTTATCAATATTAATTATTTCGATTAAAAAAGTTGTTTTTAATTAAAATTTAGTAATTTTCACTATTCATCAAAATATGAAAGTTATCCGAAAAGTACCAAAATTTCAACATAGGCTAATTTTGATATTCTAAATCCAAAAATGAAGTCCATTTTGAGATATAGAATTTTTAAAATTTTAAAAATTAGGTATTACTATTCATAACGGCTAGTTTGATTGGTTGTGGTGTGTTAGAATCTCGAAGTTGCGTACAATGCATTCCATTGCATTATTCAAAGGGAAATGTACCGTGGAAGCTTGGGGTGTTACAAAAAAATTTTATTGCTATACGTACACAATCTATGAATCATTATGGACTTTCAAATGATCATAGAATGGAACAATATTTTTATTGAGTCCTTCATGAGGCAATGTCCCCCTTATTTCAGTGGGTCTTCTGATCCACATATTGATGAATAATGGATCAGTACCATTGAAAAGATATTTTCCATACTTCATTGTTCAGAGCATGAAAAATTCAGTTTATATTTATACTGTTTTGAAGGTGAATCAGACCAGTGGTGGACTCTAATTACTTATAAAAGGCCCCAAGATGAAATTGAATCCATGGAATGGGACGAGTTCAAGAACTTGTTTTTCAAGAAGTACGTACTTCATATTCTTCGAACATAGTTTGAAAAGGAGTTCCTTGAGCTTAAGAAAAACAATGATGAATCTGTTGGAATATACGAAGAGAATTTTACAAAGCTTTCAAGGTATGTATATGTATTTATCATCCAACCTAAAAGTAAAGTTGACCGATTTTTCAGTGGGTTAAAACCAAGTCTTAGAAGGGAATTAGCTATAAGAGACTTCAGTACCTATGAATAAATTGTGTGTTGTGCTATCAAGGTAGAACTGGAATATGGTGTAACATATCTATCTCATGTTTTTGACATGAAACAAAAGATGGAGTTCAAGGAAAAATATCTAAAAAATGGTGAAAAGAAGATTAATGTTTCGTTATGCTCAAAGTGTGGAAAGAAGAATGATGGATATTGTCTTAAAGGGACTAGAAAATGTTTTATGTGTGGAAAAGATGGTCATCGAGTAGTTTAGTGTCGAAGTAATGGGAAAAAAGTTAGTTAATGATGAGAATAGAGAAAAGACTACAGAGAATCCACCACTAACAGATCAATGCTTCAAGTGAAAGGAAATGGGGCATTATGCTAACCAATGCCCTAATCCAAGGGTTAATGATGATCGACATCAACAACCTCTCAAGTGAAAGAACAAAGGGAAGTCACATGCGATCAATATTGGATATGTTGAATATGGAAACAAAGTGTTGGAATGATTAAATTTTTATGTAACGGGATTCCAAAATAGTGTTATGGAATCTCATTTTTAGTGTCATGGAATATTGGAATATCCATGTTTTGGTTTTTTGTTGTTTTCAATAATTATATGGTACCGGTAACCATGAAAAGTGATTGAAATATTTTTGGAAAGAAGATGATATGAACATAATGAAGGGATAAGGATTAAATAGTATTTTTGATAGTATTAATGATCTCATGATTGATATAAGGACAAAGTGATATCACGGTTTGAGTATATAGAAATTTTTGGATTTTGGTATGTGGAAAGAGTTAACTTTTAACAACAATATGTCTTCACTAAGGTTCAATGGGTATTCATTTTTCAAGAGAATACATGATTAACGTATTCAAATGTTTGGAATGTGACCAAAAACAATATACATATTATGATATATGGGGGATAAATGAAGGTATTCACATGCTCGGTAGATGAAATTTCTAGTAATTGGACAAAAGTATTTTCGATAATCCTAATGGTTGGTATGGATTAATTTAAACATCAGATAGTATTTCTTAAGGATATAGATTTTTTATTTTATTTCTAAAATGTTATAGTAATATAGTTTTAAAAAAATGAAAACCTGCATGATGGGCGACAACCTGTTACGTCAGGCAAGGTTGCGGGAATCGAACCCACAACTGAAGTGCGACAGGACTTTATCACCTACCACTGGCCTACAAAAGGTCCCTGGTTAGTAGAAATTAGTTTTATTTTATTAAGAAGTATGATAATTGAAGTATAAGTCCATTATTGGAATTATATATGTTTAATCTCAACATAAGATGGACTTATGTATATAACGTTTTCTAACCTTATGTTTGAGACAGATGGAATGACCTATCATTCTATCGCATGATCTGCTAACACTTCACGGAAGACAAATTCAACTTCATTTCTATAAGAGATGAAGTGGAAATTGTTCAAGGCACAAAAATAGTGATATTGTACCAAAATCAAGTAAGTATTTCTTTTAATTCTTCAACATTATGGAAATGATCTTGAAAACCAAAAATGGTGTCCTAGTGCCCTCATATATAACGAATCAGATGGTGCCTTAGATCATCACAAAATTATGGGTTTGTGATTGTTGGATTTTTCATAGCCATGTCCTCTACCACTCTCTATCTGAACTTGATGGTTACATTTCTCTTCCATATCCATATTTTCACCTATGTTCTTCTATAAGGAAACCCAGTGATGAGTTTATTTGGGTAACTGTTACGTTTCATACATTAGTTTTTTAAAATTTACATTTAGTATTCCTTTTTAGGATGTGGGTTTTTATGAATGAAACTATCAAGTGGTAAACCATTTATAACCCCGATGAATTTCGAGGGAGAAATTCTTTTTAAGGGGGGTAGAATGTAACACCCAAAGATTTTATGAGAAATATTTTTATTTCATTGAAGTCTTGTGTTGTACGCAACACCAAGATTATCTTGCGCTATACGAAACTAGATATTAGCTTGAAGTATACACAAACACTATTCTAGGCTTGTGTTGTAGGCCAGAGAAACCTTCCTCGATAGCGTGTGTTGTACGCAATACCGAGTTTGACTAAATGAGACATTATTATAATATTATTATGAACTAGCCGTTATGAATAGTAATGCCCACTTTTTGAAATTTTATAAATTTTTTCTTTAAAAATGGACTTCATTTTTGGAATTTTGGAATTTGGAAAATCGAAATTATCTTAGAGTGAATTTTTGGTATTTTTCTGAAAAAATTCAATTTTTGATGAATAGTGAAAACACTGAGTTATTGGTTAAAACAAACTTTTTACCGTCTTTTACCCACCTCATAGGAGAATTTGCAAATTTTTATAAAACATAATTTTACCACTATTGTGAGTGGGATTAAAAAAATCCGAGAGACACAGTTGATATAAATAAGTGAAATTTTGTTTAATAAGATAAAAATAATTTTTGGTGAATATTAACTTTTTACTTTTATTTACCACGGTTAAAAGTAAATAGGGTAATTAGAGGTAAAAATGACATTATTATTACCGTAACACATGTACTAATTCTATTGTATATGGTTATTTTGGCCAAAAATGACCTTAGGAATAAAATATTACCCTTTAGGTCTAATTCGATTAGATCAGGACATTTATTATTATTTTATCTAAAGAAGAGTTAAAATAGTTAAAATCAAAGTTTAATAACTAAAACATTTATAATATAGAGTTATACATAAGATAAATTCGACTATAAATATGAATTAGAAAGCTAAAAATATTTATTACATAATGGTATTTTATTTATATTTTTTAGACATTAAATTATTTAATTTATTTATAGCACAATGATGATGCAGTAATTACCTTATTAATGAAATATTAACATAATTAACATTATAAAAACACAAATAAATGTAATGTGAGACTTTTTATGAATTAAAATTATTTTATATTTTAATATAACATATTAGGGTTGGTTAGATGAATTTTGTTAGAAGTGATAATTCTGTTATGAATTTAGAAAAAAAAATTACAAATAGTATCAAAATTGACATAAAAGTGTTTTTAAAACAAAAATTATATTATCAATTAATATAATGGTCCAAAAAAACTAAGGAACCGAAAAAAGACTTATATAATAATATATATGACATTAATGAACCTATTGGGGTTACATTGGCTATTTATTGTATGTTTATTAACCATATAGTGTAAGAATACAAGAACACACTATAAAAGTTAAATTATTTAACTTAGAGTTAAATCTACATGATTAGGTAAAAATGGTAACCTAAACTTGTCTAAAACAAATTGGTTGAGAGGCTTTAGACCTCTACCCACCCTATCCTCTAAATAAGTCACTTTTGAGCCATTATTAATGTAATATGAATTTATTATAAAATTATATTTTAAGTTTTTCCTAAGGTGCCCCTTACCCCTCTTTTAAAAGGGCACTCCCCCTTCTCTCTAATTCACACCTCAAAATCCATTTTCCTCGGCCAAACCCAACCCAAATACCCTCTCAACTGTCCTCCCTTAATCCTAGAGGCCTTAATTTAGTCATAATTCCATCCTAAAGAGCCCTTTTGATCAAATCAAAAGGAAGAACCCGAAAAAGAGATAAATATCTCACCACCTATTTCAAGTTCCTTTCTTCTTCCACTTCCTCCATATTTGTTGTTTCCATTCTAAAATAATAACTCCAGTATCTTATATATAATTTTATGTTTTTATAAAAAATTTACAACAATATTAGTTATTTTATCCATCCTATGAATGAAAAAGTCACCACACGTGCGTACGTATGGCTTACAGTCTCCACGTCGTGGTGTAGTTTATTATTCAAACATTTCATCATTTGGATGGGTATAATAATGAGTATAAATGATTTAAATAATAAATATAACTTTATTATTATTATTTATATATGATATTCAATCCAATTATATTCCATTTTAATATCAAAAGAATGACATTGTCGCTCGTGCGTACGTACGGACTACCGTCTCCATGAACATGATGAGATTCATTTTCCATAATAAACAATTAATGTCTGATTATAAAGTATATATAATAAATAATCATGAAATATATTACATAATAATTATACTGTATTTATGTACATATATTTTTCATTCACTTAATTCCATTCAATTCAATAAGGAAACGAAAACAGTGTTCATGTGTACGTACGACCTACCGTCTCCATGAATGGTGTATTTCATTCCATTTATCGATCTATCATATATATTTATATTCTGAAAATATATTATGTATAAATCATGTTTTATATTTTTTAATTATGTAAATCAGTATATAAGTAATAATTTCAAGAACAAAAAGTTGAAATAAGTACGATAAATGAAACGATTTTACCCAAAACACTGCTTTAACATGGAATTTATAAAAGAACGAGTAATATAAAGTCATAAGTGAATCATATATGATATCATAAATATTATTATGGTTATTTTACAAGTTAATAATATGTTTAAACCCACAATACAGGAGTCTCGGACACATACGAAAGAAATTGGACATAAGGTAAGGTATAATTTTTCAATCTCGTTTTTATCCGAGATTGCTTATACGAAAGTATTTATTGGGGTATATTTTTCATCCATGTCCATAATATGTTTTTCATAAAGTGTTTAATATAATTATATGTATTTTTAAAGTCACTTTTACCCCTCTATCACATTTACTTTGTGTTATATATGGAATTATTATTTTGTTAACCATATGTGGTACTTTTTAACTTTTATGTTAAAAGTACGAGGATAATGTTTTTTTAACTTATACAACATGAAGAGTTTTGTACGGTTTCATAATGCCTTATTTTTATGAATATTACTCTACAATATTTAATTATTATTCTAAATAAAATCATTTTATTTTAATATTACATGGCATTTTTTGAAAATAAAATGATTTTGAAGAAGAAAGGATAATTTCCTAAAAAACTAATTTCAAGTATTTTATCAAAACTATTTTCCATCTAAGATGAAATTATTTAGTTTGTTTATGTTTCAAGAATAATACCTCTATAAATTACATGGTTTGATTTTTCTTATGATTAAATGATATTTATTTGTTTTATATGGACTATGTTATGATGGGATGATGTTTATGAAACCCATTTTATTCTTTGGGTTATGATGAATGATTTATTTTATTTTGTGGAACATGTAAGAATGATTTCATTATGAGATGGGTGTGACCTATATCTACCTCCAATTCATTGGGTAAAGATTTATATCTCATGATGTAGACATGGATGGAATGGAAAGTTAATCTGGTTCAGTGAAACAGGACTGGGATGGGGAGTGAACTCGATTCTATAAGGGAATTTGTCCACTATGGTGGTCTTGGAAGCAATGCCTTGGCTGCTAGGGAAATCATATCATGTTCTTAATGGTTTCCACAATTACATGTTTTATTCCCATGCTATTTTATCATTATTAATGTTCCGTTATGATCTATGCCTTGCTTACTCCAAGATTTATTTCACAACTCAAGATCATGATGTTCAAACATTATGTTCATGTTTTTATGTTCAAATGTATATGGTTTGTTTTATTTTCTCCATGCATACCCTTACTGGGCATTTGAGATCACCCTTTATATGTTTTCTTTTTCCCAGGATATAAATAAATGTTTTAGGTTAGAAAAAAAAAGTGGAAGATCTTAATGGGAGATGTTGAAGATCTTTCACCATGATTTGAAGATTATATTCTGAGTTTCCAAAGACACTAAACTATTATGGTCCTTGGGTGTCATTTTTTGTTATGTATTATGTATTCCACAAAAGTAATATAATTTCCATGTACGTCAAGATATGTGTCTCTAAAAATTATTTTTGAAAAGATTTTTATTAAAATCTGTCTTCATTTATCTCTATGATGTGATATCTGTTTACTTCCAAAACTATGTTTTCTAAAAAAATCACTAATGTTGTCAACCTCATAAAATTGATTTATTAAAGGATTGTTAAAAAAATAAAAATAATCATTATATTGTTTTCATATAATTCATTTTTTTTATTTTTCTAAAAATATGAATGGAACCTTCTTATCATCTTTATAATATCTCACTTTATAACCTTTTTACAGCACAAATAGAATGTTCTTTTTAACTTTTACAATATGTGAAGAGTTAACAATGATTATTTATTCGAATTTCACGTTGAAAGTTTATGAAGATAGTTATAGAGAAATTTTTTTCCTATTTTATTTTCAATTACTAGTATTACAAAAATATTTTATGTTTTAAAAAGTGTTTTTCAAATGAAAATGATATTATTTTCAAGAATGTTTCTAATGATATTTTAATGGTATTTACATTCATCAATGTCGAAAAACCCTTGTTGTTATTTATCCAAAATTGGGGATATTTTTTAATGATTCAGATGTTATTATTATTTTCATAAAATTTTATATACTCCATTTACTGATTTTATATGAAATGTGCATAATTTGTGTGAAATATTAATGGTTAAATATTAAATATAATTTCTGAACACTATTTGAATTCATCCAGATTCAAGTCAGTTTACTATTTTAATTATTTATCTCATCCTACTTATTAAAAATTCATGGGTTTTGTTTTTTAGGATTCCCCATTAAATATAAAACATTCCATTAGGAGGAACCATTGGACAAATCATCAATTTGGAGGGTCACATGGTCCACACAATAAGACCCAAAGAATCTGCGAAGAAACTGGACAAGCCATGATAATTGATTTACTGGTCTAAACCCTAAAGACCATATTTCATGAAATTCCATGATATGTTTGATATTATACAAAGGAATCATGGATAAAAATATGAAGGTCCAACTACAAGAAAAAGGGTCTCAACTGATGCATTTAATTCCAGCACAACATCCTAGTCGGGAATTAAAATCCATTCACTATTCATGACATTTGTCATCATCTAATCATAAATAAATCTGGGATTTTTCAGTGGAAAATATATGATATTTTTGGACAATGATTTAGAAGAAATGATTTTTATTTTATGGAATATTCTTATTAAAAACCCCATTCAAATTTTCCTTTAAAAAGTGTGTATTGAAATGGACAGATTAAAATTGATTATCAAAACACCATAACATTGACTCCATTAAGTGCAATGGATTCCAACTTTTCAGAGTCGACAGAGGACATAAATATCAAAAACGTTTAAGAATATCATATCTCTATATTCGGCTTAATAACATATCAAATTGGCGATGCAAGTGGAAGGGAATTTTGGGAATATAAGCACCTCCCAACATGGGGCTATAAATACATCCCCCTCTTCTTATTGCAAGAGTTTGGATTTTCAGAGCAAAGAAGGATAGGTTGGCATGACCAAGGATCCTATAAAGTATTGGATAGATCTTATATACTCATGTTTTTACTTGAGATACTATTCCTCCTTGCTTCTTTTCATTTACTTTTGTGTTGTTCTTCGTTTGTAATCATATGAGTGTTTGTTTTCGTAATTCTTTTTTAATGAAAGTTTATTCTTCATATTCTGTTTTAATCATATACCCTCTATTCTTAAATATTAATTCTCTGAAAATATTTAAAATCAAGTAGAAATACCTTACGTCATTTTACTTCCTCATTAAATGGAAATTCCGTTATTAATTATCATCATTTTTCATGTGTGTGTGTTCGACACACAACTCTTTTCTTATTCTGTTCTTTTCATTATATTTATAATTAATCACCATAAACACATATTACTAGATTACAAATCATATCAATTTATGAGTAAATATCTCACTGGGGTGAGTTATAATTTAGGGTTGTTAAGTGATTGAGATCTTTTGCTCGATGGATATTCATCAAATTAACATTGTGTATGTTGGAATTAACCTATCATTGATTAATTACTTTTTCTGTTTAACATGTGGTTTCCATGTATTATTGGAACCATAAATACATTACCATTAACATGTAAGAATTGGGATTAGAACCCTAAGTTATGTCAAGGCTTGGATTAAAGCCTTAACACTTAGGAATTCCAATCAATGTCATCTTGTGAATTGGTTGTTAATTTAATGCAATATAAAGAGAAGCTCAAGGATATCACAAGATTAAATCCCTAATAATGAACTCACTCCAATATTTATCAAATTTTTAAATAAAAAATAAATCAATAATTTCAATTATTCTTTGAAAACAAACCCCCCAATCAAAATATATTCAACTAAAAACAATCAACTATTAAAGAGTATCATCACCGAGGATTAGACCTGATTGCTGCTATACATATTAGCAGATCATCATAACCTTGAACGGTCGATAGGTGAAAATCGTCCATGATACCAATTGCATCTATTTTTGGGTATGGTTCAATTATGTAATTGTTAGTTTCTGTTTATTTTAAAAAAACTAAAAAAAGATTCAAATTAAAAAAAAAATAGGAAAAAACACAAATAAAACCCCACCTTTTCATAAAAACCATAAAAGAAAACACAAAAACAAAAAAAATCCACATTCTTCATCCTTTAAAAAATCTATCAAAATTTTCTTTATCATCTTAATAAATCCAACTGATTTTTTTGACCCTAAAATTGAGCGAATAGTTCACTGACACAAGAGGAACATTAGGGATAATCAAATAATTCAAGAACCAGTCCTTGTCCAACCAATTTAATTAGATATGTATAATCATAGAGAACAAACAATTTAATAACATGATGCCCCTAATATGAATTGTCAACCCTTTGGTATTAAATTTTCATAAATATAGGCAGACTTCAAACTCAAATCGGATTGGATTCATCTTTTACCCATTTCCATAGGCTAGCTAGTGAGACCCACATATCCACCGTAAAGAGTTCCATGTGGTGTGTTATACGATGAAGACTAAAGGGGTTTCTGATGAAAAAATCAAACATAGATCATTCCCTTTTTACTTAGCTAACTCCACCAATTCATGGCTCTACTACCTCCCTCCTGGTTCCATAACCACATGGAATGACATGAAGTGTCTCTTTTTATAAAACTTCTTTCATGCCTCATGTATCGCTTCTTTCAGAATGGAAATGCGTGGTATCCATAAATTCTATAATGAATCCCTCCCCAAATACTGGGAGAGGTTCAAAAATATTGTTTCAACCTACCCACACTAACAAATCCCTAACTAACTCTTGATCCAATACTTTTATGATGGGTTATTGGATATGGAGAGAACTCTAATTCTTGACTTATGTGGTGGTGCTCTTATTGATAAAAATCATACAGTTGAAAGAGATCTTATAAGCAACATGGATGCAAACACACAAAAAATCCATAATCAAGAACATGCTCAAGTGAAATAAGCCCAATATTGTCAACCGTTAGAGCCAAATAAATGAGCGAGTGAATGAGTGAACTTACAGGTATTGTGAGACAACTAGTAGTGGCTACCAAAGCCCCAACCTGATCTTCTACGTAATCTTTATTCCCTGAACCTATCAAGAACTATGGAATATGCATCTCCCCATCTCATCCAGCTGACACTTGCCCACAACTTCTAGATGATCCCTCTGATTCATCTAGACGAATGGAGCTCAATGAAACATATGCTCAGCGGAAGCCCAACACTCAACCATCAGGTCAGTTCATTAGAAACATTAACCAACCCCCCTCTGAGCCCTTCACTTCTACCATCAACCAAGGATTTAGGTATGTTAATTCCATTTCTCATCCCCATAAATTACATCATCAAAATCAAAACCAATTCCAATATGGTCAAAGAGTTGGTATCTTCCAACAACCTCATCATTTTGTTCATCAAACACAAAGGATCAATCATCCTTTAGCATCACCTAGATTCCACAATCCTAGTGAGCCTTCCCAATTTCCAAACCAATACAATCACTTTCTCAAAAGCCAAAATCATGTAAATCCCAATCTGGTACAAGCCTCTTCTCCCAAGAAACCATGGAAAAATACAGTGAATGATATTGCCTCCATTAGCTGTAATAGCCTCAAAAACATTGAAACCTAAATTTGTTAACTTTCATCCCACTTAAGCCATCAATAACCATCCAATTATTTACAACTCCTAACTCCAACATTGCCCAAACCCAAGGGTAATGTAAGCGCAATTTCACTTATATCAAGAAACAAATGTCTATACCTCATTACGGATCCTCAAATGAACCATTTAATGATGAGTTGGAAAAAGAAAAGAAAAATGAACTAGAAAAGGAACCTAAAGTCAATCCCTCACCTCAATCTATTCATATAATGTACCCAATTTTTTTTCCTCAAGCTTTATTTAATTCAAAGAAGTTATTTGAACCTAATCCTGAAATTCTCAACATGTTTAGATGTGTTGAAGTGGAAATTACTCTATTAGACTCTATAAAACAATTCTGATATATTCCATGTTTATTAAAGAATTATGCACTCATAAAAGACAACTTACAACCATTGAGAATGTTTCAACACAACAGTCCATACCCATAAAGTGAAAAGATCCTGGGACTTTTACAGTTCCATGCCAAATAGGAGGTTCCAAGTTTTATGAGGCACTCATAGACATAGGATACTTGATAAATGTCATTCCCATATCCATATTCGTCACCCTTGGTTTAGGTACCATACATCCAATTAGTGTTTTCATCCGGTTATCCAATCAAATCACAACCATTCTCGAGGGGATAATTGATGATGTCTTTGTTCTAGTCAATGATCTTATCTTCCCATATGACTTCTATGTCCTTGAAATTGAAGGTGAGAAAACATCTTTCCAATATCCTCCGATTCTAGAAAGACATTTCATTATTAAATCTAAAACCAAAATTTTTGTCCATAATGGCATATTATCCTTGGATGTTGGTGGCCAACTGGTCAAGTTAAATATTTTTCAATCCATGTGTTACACATCAGATAATCAATATGTATTCTCTATCCATGCTTCTGAATGTCTCTTTACGAGTGTGATGAATCCAAATCCATCATATTCTTCCTCTTTTACTGATAGAGGAGTTTGTGAATATTTCATACTCATCAACCAAGTCATAAATGCAGAAGTTGATGTTGACAGTACAAAGGAAAACTCCAATGATCTATATGATCTTGAAAACTCTATGGAATCCCATATCACCTCAAACATCCACTGCTCCAACATGGGCGGCAATAGGGAAAATGAACAAGAATGTTCATTTTTTGATTCAAATCTGATTATCCAACATTCATTATTTTCTATCCATGATTCTGAAAATTCTGTTATATGTGAGGGGAACCCTAAACCAATGTGTTTATATTGTCTCGATGGTAGTGATATTTTTTAGATTTGTTCCATAATTAATAAAGTGATCACTTGTGATGCTGAAATTGATCATTCTTTGGTGAACAAAATTAATATAAAGGATATTGAAAATTTTATTCAGTCTTATGACGCCACTAATCCTCATTACTCTATATTAGTATGTGATGAAATAAATGAGCCAAAAACAATTGGGATCCCATACTTTGGTTTCATGTTATCTGAACTGTACATAATTGAACTATCATAATTGAGACATCGTCATGAATTTATGAGCCTAGAAAACAATCACTTTGTGGATACAATTATTCCTCACATTGAAGACTAAAGGGTGGATAGTCATGTTCCATTTTCATCACTATTGAATTGCAAGAGAAACAGCCAGGAGGGGATGAAATTATCCAATGAATCATCAGGCCTCAAAAATGAGAAGTTTTTCTGGAAGCATACTAGAGTTGAGAAAATACGGTGGCCACCATCGGACTATGGGTAGTCAACTTCAACTATCAAGCTGTAGAAAAATAAATGCAGTGCTTATTGGGAGGCAACCCATGTTTTATTTTACTTTTATGAAATTTTAGTTTCTTTTTAGTTTTTCATTAGATGAATAATGATTTTTCCTTTTCAGGTGACATCCCACATGAGGCACATAAACTTCCACTAACCCACCACTGGATGGGGAAGGCGACCCACCAAATCCAAATAAAGAGGCACCTCTTTCCAATTAAGACTCTCTATATCTCTTCTTATATCTCCCTATTTTTTCTTCTTCTTATCTCTATCATTTCATTAACACTTTCTTCATCAAAACATTTTTTAATATTTCTCTTTCATGTTTGTGTGTATTTAAAAAAACAATTAAAATGGTAAAAAAATATGAAAAAAAATTGACAGAAAAAAATAGTCTTACTTACTCACCATATAGTTTTGAAATTTTTTCTAACCATTTTGTGGAGTCAAAAGAAATTTTTTAATCTCAATTTTTTTTTGTTTTTTCATGATAAATTTATATTATGAATATTGTTTGAAACCAAATAAATTTTTAATGTTCAATTATTCATTTGGATAATGATTTTCCCCAACCATGAAGTACAGAATTATCATTCATGCTAAGGCTACCTATGAGCATATTTCCAACATGTGTGCTTTCACCCCCAATTGTGAGTCTTGAGTTTATGGTCCCTTGAGATAAATTTCCTACTTTTGTGTGTATTAATATAATAAATACATTTTCTGAACCTCATGAGAATCACAATAGACAAATAGCCTCCCATTACCCTTGGAGCACGCCTGTCGTAGGGCGTGGAAAAACAATTATTTCCTAAGTTAAAATGTAGTAAAGTGGTTGACCTAGGATGACTCCAAAAGAGGATTTCACACAAAATGAGTTGTCACTTTAAAACGAGGGTAAAAAAATGTTGTGTTTTTGAAATGAAATTTGAAATTAAAATGATTGCAAAAAACTATGATATCAAAAAGGGTGATTAGGTCGGGGTCGGTTTTCTAATTGTAATTCTATCCTTGTTCAATTTAATTCAAACCTCTTCTTCTTTGTTGATTAAAGTGAGTTTCCACAATCGTTTCCTCTCACTTCCTTGGTGAAATTATTATTGTGAGAGAAAACCTTACCAAGATCTTGGTTTGGTCAAATATCCTTCCATATGTAAAATAGCAGTATTGAATATCCTTAATTGAAATGAGAAATACCCGATTGGGTTTTGTTTATCCCAAACAATCAAGAACATTCACTACACCTTTTACATGTACTGACGATCGTCGAGTACTTCACCACTAATTCCTGGTTTATTCCATCGTATATAAACCAGAAATTAGTGGAGGAAGAAATTGATTATTTTACCAAGGAAAAAATAAAAAACGGAATTAATATTCATGAACAATCGAACATGATAATAAAATGCACTATAAGAAATTGAAAACAACTTTGAAAAAGAAATAAATTTATTCAATTGCGTCCAAGAACTCAAGCATTACAATGTAGAAAACCAACCCTTCCCCAATCACTCCAAAAGTTTACCCCATCATGGTAAGGGTAATTGAGATGAATGGGGAAGAATAAGTCATTATAAAAATATTAAAAATAAATAAATAAAAAATAAATCCGAAAAGATCTTCTTCTTGGTGTCCCAAAAGGAATGGGATGGAGAATGGATGGTTTGAGAGGGTGGAGCTCTCCTCCTTTTATAGCCAGAATGTTTCCCCCAGATGTTGATTCGTTTTATCCCCATTAAATGACATCATCACGCATTGATCTATTCTTGAATGTTATTTCTAATTTCTTTGGCCGTGTTCCCCCAAAATATCAGCGGATTTGGACACGTATTCCATGAGTTATGGACCATTTACTCGGAGAATTTATTCTGTCCACTCAGAATTCCAAAATGGAATCCTCTAGATTAGGGTGATTTAATGACATCATAAACGGCCAATTCACTCGGTGCTGTCTTCATAAAAGATTCTCCAAAACCCTTTGTGCGTACACCCACCTAATTGCACAATCTTTCGGCCCACCATGGATGATTTGTGGATCCCACACCAAAACTTGACAGAACTGAAAACAGTTTTCTTTCTCCGATTTGTGAGCTTATTTTGAGCTTCCATATGGCCGATTCATCTTTTAGTCCAAAACTAGTAAATGCAGCCCTGGATGTGTAGCATCTGGAAAAGGAAGAATTTTTCAATTTGGCTCAGTGTAGATATTGTTATGGCCAAACTCGATAAATAATTTAAAACTGTTTAAAATCCAAAATGGCCAATTTTTACTATTCAACTCAAAATAACACCATTATCATAAAATTGAAACAATTCATCTTAGAGGAACAATTTTGTGGGTTTAAAACAATGATATTCAATATAAATTAATTGAAAATATTTTATCGATCAATTTCCCCATACTTTGCACTTGGACTCCTGGACAAGTAAAAATCAAATCAAATCAAATACAAAACACATATCAATGAAATCCATCAAATCAATTTCAAGAAACAAAAAGATATCATGCATCATCAAAAACTGTTATTTCAAGTTCTCCGTTTAAGATTTTAATATATTTCCACTTCATTTCTTATCCCATTCAAACAAAACACCTACCTCACATGAATTTTCTCTCAACTCACAAATGTAAATGTAGAACAAGGCTTCCTCATCCAAACTCACACAAGAGTAACCATATACTTGATAAATTCCTACATCTCTTCCCGATGTCAGTCAAGGACATGTGTTTCTCATGAGGACTTTTCAGGGTTGTTTTGTGGCTTCGGGTTGGTAGGATTTAGATGTTAAATATTCTGAGGCCGAAAAAGGAGGGCTTGGCTCTTTTTGAAGCAAAATTGCATGATTCTAATTTTTACTCAAGTATGGTCTCCTTAACTTCCCATTTGTAGAAAATAGGCTCCATCAACATTAAATCAGATTAGCAGCAAAAATTTCAATCCTTTAAAACATTATTTTTCTTGATAGCTCTAGATAGGCACAACTTTCTTTTATTTTTTACATTGGAAGCTCTAGAAAGGCACAACTTCTCTTGTCATAAAATCTCCAGAAAAGGCACGACATTCAACAGAATAATTTTTCAGCATCACACAAATCTCATACACAATTTATTTTCCACCCAAATTATAACCAAATGAGGTAGTACACTACAAGACATCTTCCCCCACACTTATGTTCAACTAGATCATGAAATTTCACTTCAAGAGCAGGTTGGATAGGGAAAATTGGCTTGTAATGTGGCTAACCTAACAGGCAATTCATGGAAACTAGGGGATACAATGAAGGATAAATGTAAAGGTGGGGAAAAATAAAAAGGACTATTTTGAAAATGGGGCTTCAAACCAAATAAATGTCTCAATCATTTAAAACACACGTACCCCAAACCCTCATGTTTTGAAAGGAATAAATCAAATTCTTGTTTAAGAAAGTTTGGTCTGGTTCTCTCAAAAAATGAGGTGAATTAAAAGAATATAACAAAAAAGCTTCAGAATCCTCACAGGAAAGTGATTTTAATGATATAGACAGTGAAATATGGCATGGGTTTCAAAAATCAGTGTACTTTTCATTAAATTCCAAAAGATTCGAACTTGAAACAAAGTTATTTCAGCATTCATTTAAACTCAGTTTCATGGAATAGATTGGTTCACTAATTGAAATGGGTTTCAAAAATGGTATTTATAATCATTTCAGCTCAAACGTTTCAGAAAAACACCAAAAATTGAAAAATAAACACACAAAAATTTGAAAACACACAATTTTTATATATATATTTTTTTTGAAAAAAAAATCAAATGAAAATCCTATACTACAGAGGTTCCCTCCCCCACACTTAAATGATGCAGTGTACTCAATGAATTCACATTTATTTAACATGTGAGCCAATTTTAAAATCAATCACAACATCAAGAAAGTGTGAAGGAGAGGTACAACCTGATTTATTCAAAGTGCAACATTGAGTTAACCTCGTAAGTGTAGCACTTTGAAAACCTATAAATAAAATACCAAAAGTAAACATAAGATATTTATTAAAAGAAATGAAAATAGAAATAGAATGCGAATAGAAGGATAAATCGTGGTTTAATCCCCCAAGTGGGCCCTGGGTTTTGACTACCTCCAGAGGGGCAGTTGTGATTTGTTATCCCCAATCTGATGGTGGGTGAAGTTTCTTTCTCATGAACCAACAAAAAAATTTCTTTCCAGGATGAACTTCTTCCTTTTTCTTTAGGGTTTCATCGATAAAATGCACCAAGTCCACCCCCATTGTTATGAGATACAACATGCATGGTGGGGTTAGGACAATTAATGAGTCCTCCTCTTTCTTGGGTTCTTCATGAACAACAACTTCTTTATTCTTTAGTGGTTGCTGAAGGTATGCTACATCTGGGAAAAAAATCAAAGGGAATGTCAGAGTTTAATTCGATTTGAAAAAAATTAAAGCATGAAGAATAAATATCAAATTCTTCCCTTTCAAAGTAAGTATCTTGTGTCTCATTTTCCTCCAAAAAATTCACTTTGATCTTCTCATGTTCTCCCTCCATTAAATGTTCAACACGTTTGGGGAGCTCTAGATGTTCTTCCATGGATGACTCTTCTTTTTCATCATCTTCCTCCAAGGAAATACATGTGTTGGCTGAATTTGAATAATTAAAATAAGGGGAGTAAATACTCAATTTAGTTTCCACTAAATCAAAATATAATGATTTTATGAAAAGATTAACTCCCTGAGCCTATTTGGCCTCAATTTCTTCTTCAATGGGAGGTGCCTCTTGGAGTTGAATTTCCCTAGATAGAGGTAGGCAGCCAGAATCCTCTATCATCTATTCAAATTCAAATTCTTGGTTGGTTTCTTCCATCAATGTTTCTAAATATTCTACATTATGAGGAATAGTTGGATCAAGAAGTTCCTCACACTCATTCCAGAAGATATCCAGATCTTTTTGATCTCCCATATGTATATCAATTTCGTCATCAATCTCCTCCAAAATTGATTGAGCTGGGCTCAATAGATCTTCTTTTAATTTTATCAAGGACCTTATGGGTTGTTCAACTTGATGGATTTTCGGGGCTACTTCTTCTAGCAATTTTTCAGGTTCTAGTTCTTTTTCTAGCTCCATTTGTTGATCCTGGGATGCATGTACTTGTTCCGCAATCCACTGTATTGAGGTATCTAGGTTTTGAACTATTTGACTAATTCTTTCAAATTGGGATTCAATATACTTGTTAACTTCTTCTTCTTGGTTTTTTACTTTGATTATTTCTTGATAAAATTCCAGAAAATACTCATGAAGTTCAATTAATTCTCTTGCCAAACCCTCCAACACTGGGTATTCGAGGTTCTCTTTATGGTTTTCAGTGAGATCCTTGAATTCATTCTCTGTGATGATTTGGATTCGAGCTCCTCGAATTTATTTAGACAAGAAAGAAACTTTATACTCTATAGACCATGGTCATTCAATAATTGGTTCTTGAATTGGTGGGTAATTATTCCATGAATTAAGGAAATAATCATTTGAAAATAACATGGCAAAATATTTTTTTTTAAATTGAAAAAGTCAAATATTCACAATTAGTTTGTGGAACTACCCCCCAGCAACGGCGCCATGTTTGATGCACGCTTATAATAGGGCATGGAAAAACAATTATTTCCTAAGTTAAAATTTAGTAAAGTGGTTGAACTAGTATGTCTCCCAAAGAAGAGTGTACACAAAACGAGTTGTCAGTTTAAAACGAGGGTAAAAAAATGTTGTGTTTTTTAAATGAAATTTGAAATTAAAATGATTGAAAAAAACTATGATATTAAAAAGGGTGATCAGGTCGAGGATTGTTTTATAATTTTAATTCTATCCTTGTTCAATTTAATTCAAACCTCTTCTTCTTTGTTGATTAAAGTGAGTTTCCACAATCGATTTCTCTCACTTCCTTGGTGAAATTATTATTGTGAGAGAAAACCATACCAAGATATTGGTTTGGTCAACTCTCCTTCCATGTGTAAAATAGTTGTATTGAATATCCATAATTGAAATGGGAAATACCTGATCGGGTTTTGTTTATCCCAAACAATCAAGAACATTCACTACACCTTTTACACGTACTGACGATCGTCGAGTACTTCACCACTAATTCCTGGTTTATTCCATCGTATATAAACCAGAAATTAGTGGAGGGAGAAATTGATTATTTTACCAAGGAAAAAATAAATAACTGAATTAATATTCATGAAAGATCGAACTTGATAATAAAATCTGCTATAGGAAATTGAAAACAACTTTGAAGAAGAAATAAATTTATTCAATTGCGTCCAAGAACTCAAGAATTACAATGTAGAAAACCAACCCTTCCCCAATCACTCCAAAAGTTTACCCCACCAAGGTAAGGGTAATTGAGATGAATGGGGAAGAATAAGGCATAATAAAACTATGAAAAACAAAAGAAATAAAAAAAGCCTAAAATATATTCTTCATGGTGTCCCGGAAGGAATGGGATGGAGAATGGATGGTTTGAGAGGGTGGAGCTCTCCTCCTTTTATAGCCAGAATTTTCACCCCAGATGTTGACACGTTTTATCCCCATTAAATGACATCTTCACGCGTTCAGTCCTTCTTGAATGTTGTTAATAAGTCCCTTGAACGTGTCCCCTCAAAATCTCAGCGGATTTGGACTTGTATGCCATGAGTTATGGCTAATTTACTCTGAGCATTTATTCTATCCAGTCAGACTCTCCAAAACGAAATCTTCCGGATTAGTGTGTTTTAATGACCCCATAAATAGCCAATTAACTCAGTGCGTTATTCATAAAAGATGCTCCAAAATTAATTGCGCGTCTACCCACCAAAGTTCTCAATCTTTGGGCCCACCATGGATTATATATGGATCCCACACCAATACTAGGAAGAACTGAAAACAATTTTATTTCTCCGCCTTGTGAGCTTATTTTGAGCTTCCATATAGCCGATTCAGCTTTTAGTTCAAATATAGTAAATGAAGCCTTGGATGTTTAAAATCTAGAAAAGAAAAAAAAATTCAATTTGGATCAGTGTAGGTAATGTTATGGCCAAACTACATAAATAATTTAAAATTGTTAAAAATCCAAAATGGCCAATTTTTACTATTCAGCTCAAAATAACACCATTATCATAAAAATGAAACAATTCATCTTAGAGGAACACTTTTGTGGGTTTAAAACTATGATATTAAATATAAATTAATTTAAAATATTTGATCTATCAACCTTTACATTAATCATACTTTTAAAATCCCCTCTGAGCATATGAAATATTTTTCTTTTATAGCCACATTATAATCCCAATACCTTGTCCCACCCAACATATACATGGAATTAAAATGCTTATTTTATTTAAATTTAAGTGTGGGGTGAATGTATTTATTTTTTGGGTTCCCTTTTATTGATTTTCAACTTGTTATCATATTCTTGAGTGAAAGCATCCATTTTAGTTTGGGGGAGAGGTTGTTATTCAGTGAGTTTTGGGGTATGTACATTAATTAATGTAATTTTGTAAATATTATTGAAAAGTGTTCCAAAAAAAACTAAAAAAATGGTTGTGTCTTGTGTGGGTAAAAAATCACTCTTCTTCAACCTTTAATATTATTATAACTACTATAATTAGTGTTGTGATGAGGTCAATCATGGGTTGGGGGATGAGTGTGAGATCTGTTTCAAGTTCATCTTACAAAAAAATGAAAAAAAATAATAAAAAAAGAAAGAAGAAAAAGAACACATATGTGATTGGAAGAAGTCTTGTGTTTTGTAAATATTCTATCTTCTCATTCCATTCAAATTTTCTTCCATTTTGGTTTCTTGATTCAAACAATTTTTCCCTTGTAAATATGTGTTTCTATTTCCTTCCATGTTTTATATCATAAATTTTGTGCATTTATTATTCCGTGTTGGTGTTTTACCCTTATTTACACTATTTTAAATACTATATTCCTATCGTCTCATATCCATTGAAAACCCCCTTAAAATTATATCTTTATTCTTTTTAACTTTAGGATAGGGAATGGAAGCTGAGATATATCTCAAACTCTATGATTTTCACTTTTGGTTTGTGAACAAGTGAACCTCCAGAAATAAATTTTTATCATCTTGAGAAGAGTGAGTTTTTAGTGCCCATATTTTCCATTTCTAAATTTGAGTATGAATAAAGGGTTGTTCTTGGATAATTGTTTTTGTAAAAATTTGAGGTGGAATTCAATTAGGAAAAGTAAAATAGTCTAAACCTCACCTAATTGGGAAAAAAATTAAATATTTCTTGATAATTGAAAATTATTTTTTCATGGTTTTATATTATTTTTACATGAGGACATGTAGATGAATAAATGTGGGGGAGTTAATGTTATTAATATTTTCATAAATTTTGTGCATTGCTTTTTCCATGTCGGTGTTTTACTCCCTTTACTAATTTTATATGCTCCTATTAGTATATTAATTATAAATCTCATCCTAATTATCCATATTTCATGAGTTTTGTTGTTTATTTTTCTTCACATAATATAAAACATTTCATTAGAAGTTACATTTGGACAAATCGGCCATTTGGAGGGTTATATGGTCCACACAAGAAGACCCAAAGTATTTGTGAAGAAACTGGACCAGCCATGATAATTGAGTTACTGGTCGAAATCCTGAATCCCAAATTTTATAAAACCCCACCATATATTCATGATTATCCAAAGGAATAACGGATAAAAATTTTAAGGTCCACCTATTATAATAAGGTGTCCAACTAATTCTTTGAATTCCATCCCACCACTCTAGAAATGAATTGAAATCCTGAAAAAATTCATGACATTCCTCATGATATAATCATCAAATAAATTTGGTATTTTGCAGTTTTAAATCTATGATATTTCCGGAAAACATGTTAGAAGAAATTATTTTTATTTTAGGGAATCATACTATTTAAAACCCCATTCACATTTTTGACTATAAAAGGTTTGGATTGAAATGGATAGATTAAAATTGTTTAATCAAACAACCATAACATTGGATCCTTAAGTCCAATGTCAGCCCAAGATTCAGATTAGACATAAGAGATAAATTTATACAACTTGTAAGAATAAAATATCTTGATATTAGGCTATCAAATTTATTAAAATTATGATGAAAGTGGAGCGATAGTTTCGGAATGGAAACAGCCCACAACATTGGGCTATAAATACGTCCCCCTCCTCTGCATGCAAGAGGTTGGCATTTCAGAGAAAATAAGGATATTTTGGCACGACCATGGCTCTTAAAAAGACTTGGTAGGATCTTCTATACTCAGATTTCACTTTAAGAACCATTCCTCCTTTCTTCCTTTCATTTTATTTTGTGTTGTTCTTTGTTTGTAATCGTGTAAGTGTTTTTTTTGTAATTCTCTTTTAATTAAAGTTTATTTTTCATATTATGTTCTAATAATCTACCCTCTATTATTAAATATTAATGCTATTAAAATATTTGAAATCAATTTGATATATGTTCCTCTCTTTTTCTTTCTCATTCAATCGAATGTTTGTTTTTAATTCTCATCATTTTTCGTGTGTGTGTGTTCGACACACAACTCTTTTCTGATCACTTTATTTTTGTTCTATTTATAGTTAATCACCATAAAAACATATTAAAAATTTTCTAATCATTTAAATTACTATGTAAATATCTCATTGGTGTGAGTAATAATTTTGGGATGTTAAGTGATTGAGAGCTTTTTCTCGATGGATATTCATTAAATTAACATTGTGTATATTGGACTTAACATGTCATGGATTAATGCCAGTTTTTCTTAATGTGTGGTTTCCATGGATTATTGGAATCATAAATACACTACCATAATCAAGTAATGATTTAAATTAGAACCCTATGTTATGTCAAGGCTTGGATTAATGCCTTAACACTTAGAAATTTCAATCAACATCATCTTGTAAAGTGAGTGTTAATTTAATGCGATATAAAGAAAAGCTCAAGGATATCACAGGCTTAACACTCTAATAATGAACTCACTCCAATATTTGTCAAATTTTTAAATAATAAATAAATCAATAATTTCAATTAAGCACTGCAAACAAACCCCCCAATCAGAATACAATCAACTAAAAACAATCAACTATTAAAAAGTATCATCGCCAAGGATTCGACCTGAGTACTGCTATACACATTAGCAGAGCATCAGAACCTTGTATGGTTGATAGGTGAAAATTATCCTCACTTCCAGATACCATCCTCATTATATCAATAGATCGATTATGATTTTTTAAAATATATTGTTGTGAAACCCATTTCTTTTCCATGGTTAACCTTGTTTTAAAGAGATTGTCATAGAACCCATTTATTTTACATGGGTTAATCATATTTCATAGAGATTTACATGAAAAAAATTTATTTTACATGGGTTTATTAGGTTATAAAATAATAATGATTACTTATTTGATTTTTAGGGTGAAATTTCTATTTATTTTTTTATTTTTGTGGTTCATGAACAATACACCATAAACATGGGATGTCCATGATTGTTTTGGGAAATCCTATTCCAGATTATCATATAGTGGCCAAGATAGAGTTAGGTTATCCTGTTATAACTGACATGTGGTGGCCTTGATTGTTCCAAATAATATCATTACATCTTATGCATGGGGTGGCCTAGATAGTACCGGGTGAGGCCATTATAGTTTATATGATGGGTGTTCATAGATAGAACTCCAATGCATTGGGTAATGATTATATTTAAATTAGACCATATGGTTACTCCAATTAAATGTTTTTTTAATGAATTTTAACAATATTATGCTAAAAGTTATCAAAAAAAAATTAATTGATTTATATAGGTTTATAATGTTTTATTTGATCAATAATGATCTCGTATGACTCATGATTATTGATTCTGATGAATCATTTCCTATCTATGTTTTAATATTTTCGGATCCACAATTGACATGTATGTGTTATTTTATGATTTTCTTAGGAACTATGATTATTTTAGAATACCCTTATGAACTTCTTATGATCACTTATTAAATTCAATTACTATTACTTATGTCTACTGTTACTGAGAATTTGAGATGACCCAATTATGTTTCCTTTTCCCTAGGTTATAATGAATTAGATTGATTGAATTACTTCTATAATTTATATGACAAAGATGATGTTGATAACATAATTTTAAATAAGAAATAGTGGGTTAAATGGGATTAATTCTCATTTAATTTCGTTAATGTTGTTTTTGTAGGAGTTCATCCAAAATATCTAAAACTCTAAACCAAAAAGTAAATATGTATGTGTAGGGTCCTGAAAACATGGTACACCAAAATCAAATACTCCAAAAAATTTGATTAAGGAAAAAATCATGTTCGATTGAAAATTTGAAGAAGAATTTTGAAGAGACCAACTTTGGAAAAGATCCCAGAGTGTTCTCCGTAATGAGTTCCAGGAATGATTCATGGAAATAATCTAATTAAAACCATAGTATAAGGATGGGGATGTCAATGCCACCTTCACTGTGAATAGTGTCATTGGTGAAAATGAGATTGTGTTGTACACCGCTATAAAACACCCCAGCAAACCAAAATGGTTCGAGGGAGAGGAAATGACATAGGTGTCCCGTGAACCTGAAATTTCATTCACCGGATTGAGGTGGTGACTACAACTGCCTTGAACCATAGCCGCTATGAACATTGGCCCCACAAACCTTTGTTAATAGAGTCATCTATGGGCTAGATGATTTCCCCATGGGCTTTTTCAAAAAGTGTCATGTGCCCCATTGATCCAACTTCACTATAACCTTATAAAAGGAAGCTGAGAGGAGATTAGAAAAGCGATTGTATTTTTTTGGGGATCATGGATTTTACAAATGTAGGACATTGAAGACAAACAATCAATGAAGTATAAAATTGTGAATGGTTTCTTGTAGGTATAAACTCATAAAGTACTATTATAGGAAAGAAATATAATAATAATAATGAACTGGATACGAACCTAATTGGATTAATATGAACCATATACCCTTCACAAATGAGCATCCCAAAAAATGAAGGATAAATTATCCTTCTTTAATCCGGCTTACATCATAGTGCATTGCTACATAGATGAAAACCTGTATTGTAGAGCGGTTTTCTACGTGGATGGAATCCAGTGCCACATAGTACCACCCTATGTTGAAAAAACCTAAGGTCGCATACCACAATATATATGGACCACATCTAGGTTTATGTACCACTTCAGTACGTGAATAGACCCTCCACCCACATAGAAATATGCCATGTGGAGGGTGTCCCACCTACATGAGAAAATGGTACGCGGGATAGGGTACCTTTGGGATTTCAACCTACTAGTCCCGATCATGACCTTTTGTTTCCATCCCATCATTCATTACCCCTCAACAAGCCAGTCCAAAGGAATCAATCCAAATCCTCTTCCAAAGCCACCAAACCTAGATCGTAAAACCACCATGTGCATCAATGCTTCCTATTGAGTTTACATACCCATGGTAAGAGGAATCATGTAAGTAATCGCTAAAATGGTTAGGAACCCTGTAATGTCCATAAGTTTACATTCCCATGTTAACCTGTGGTCCAAACATGGGCTACTAATGTTAAACTCACCATTCTAGGTATCAAGGGTAATTACTGGATTTTCCATTCAATAAGGGATAGTTACAATCCAAAGGGATATTTACATCTTTTCCTTCTGATGAGAGGTGATGATTATACCCTTTCCCAGAACATATTTTAGGACACTCCTCATAAGGAATGTCCCTAACCATTTCATAGGATGTGGGGCTCTTGCTCCTCTTAGGCTCATCCAAATACACATCTTGGTAGATCATCAGGCATTGTTATTTTTTATATCAACACGGGAGAATAAATTTTCACATTCAAATCCCCTCTATCTCTCCTCCTTTTGGCTCTAGTACCATCCATCAAAAAATGATGTGTCACATGTGGTCATTAGATCCACTTCCTCCTCTTTTTTCTCACACCAAGAATGAATCATGTGTTTGTATAGGTTTGTGGTGATCATGAAGTCAGCATAACCAAAAAAACGAGTTTCCTCTACGGTATAATCCCCAACATAAAACGAACTCTGAAAACATTGATTCTTACTCTAACTATGATATGTATGACAACTATCTAAAGGCCTGAGATTAAATTGGAAGCTCCCATGTGCAAGACACAATCATATATCATCTCTAAGTGA
Organism: Viscum album; assembly: GCA_963277665.1. NCBI lineage: Eukaryota > Viridiplantae > Streptophyta > Magnoliopsida > Santalales > Viscaceae > Viscum > Viscum album. Next base: position 377,788,023 of record OY728130.1, on the reverse strand, counting down.
ACAACGAGAACTCTTATTCCTACTCTAACCAGGATACATAGGATGCAAATCTAAAGGCCCGATCTCAATTGTGAATCCTCTTAAGTGTAATACCCAACCAAGCCTCCAAATCATCTTGGGTCAAGATCCTTATCATGATTTAAAAAACATCCACATCCTCTTAGGTATAATCCCCAAACGCAATGAAATATGAGAACTTTGATTCATTCTCTAACCAGGATATTTCAGACTTTTATCTGAAGGCCCGAGTTCAAATGGGAATCTCTCATTCACAAGACCCAATCATATACCATCTCTCAATTAACTAAGAGAACATTGATTCCTGCTCTAATGAGGATACCTAGGATTCCTGTCTAATGTCCTGAGCTCATGCAGGTATCCTTCTATGTGTAATCCCCAACAAAACCTCAAAATCGTCATTAGTTGAGATCCTCCTCATGGTTCTAGAAACATAGGACTCCTCTTATGTATAATACCCAAACTCAGTGAACTATAAGAACTCTTATTCCTTCCCAAAATAGTATATGTAGAAATATTGTCTAAAGTACCAAGCTCAAAGGGGATACCTTCCAAAGGTTATTCCCTAACAATGCCCCTACAATCAAGTCCTCCTCTACGGTATAAGACGCAAATTAATCCTAATTATGATGAATTTGATTCCCAAATAACTGGTATATGTATGAAGCCTCCTTGAGGTCCAAACCCAACTCCCAAATCACCATAGTGTTCACCGGTCCATATCCCTTGTAGGTCCATATCCACCTAGGTGATCATGCCTCTTTTAAGAATCCTAGGCCATTTTGGAAAAAGTCCCCCATGAAATATTGACTAGGAATAATCTTCATAGATGTCCTAGCTGTATAACATTAAACTGCATGGATGGGTCCTCACCAGACGAACTTAATAGGTGATGTGTCTAGTTAAGTTGCACTGAACTACATGGTTTCTAACTCCTCTCACGAGGATACATTGGAATCTCATATTATCATATCAATATCTATACTGAAACAACATATGTCCCCTATAGACGATGATAAACTCTATAGCATCTCATCACATGGATTAAACTAGAATTGTCTCAATAATTCATGATCCATGTATATTCATGATTAATTTTTCAAGCTAGGGGTAACCTGCATACACATTCTTGGGAATGAACCAAGGATTCACTAACATATGAACATTACATAAATCTGTAAGAGATCTCCATGGAATAAAATAGTTCCCCCAAAAAGGGTGTGATGGGTCTGACCTCTCATCCTCTTGACCAATGGAGTCCTTAAGTTTCATTAGCCAAATAATCATCCAATGAGCGACTACCTTTGGAAGGAAATTCCATAAATCAGGGATAAAAGGGTTGTTGGGTGTTTAAGTCTCTGTGAATAAACATGTTTGAGAACATCCTAGGATATCATACTAGATGAGGTTCGATTTGACAAAACACTTAACCCCCTACAATCACCTACTAGGCCTTGTTAACTATGGAAAATCCTTTGAAAAATTAAAAGGGATACACTACCTAGTCCTGGTTCAACCATCTCACCCACCAAAAAGGGACATGGTTCACCTCAGTCTGAAACAAAAATTATGAACTTGATGTGAAACCCTTTATAATAACAAAAAATTGGTTCCTATTTTTCCAAATAAAATCTCTGGTATGATACGAATTGGGTCAAATAAAAAATGGTGAACGTGACGTGAATCCTTAACAAAGGAGGTAGGTCACCCCACCTTAATCCCCAATCACAATCAAGATGAAAGAGGGCCAATAAAAGTCATCAATTATCCATGAGATCAGTAGATGCTACTTTGAAGGGTTTTTGTTCTCTATATTTTTCATATCTGTTATAGGAATTATGCAGAGCTACCTTTAATCCAATGGTATCCGAACAATTTCCTCAAACACATGTCTCAGTGACCACACAAGAAATTGGGTCCCCGACAAGTAATAAGCCTCCTTCGCTAACCCAGCATCTTCAACACTGCATCTCAAAAGTGCTAATCAAAGATTACCATAAAAATGGCTTCTTCCATATGGAAGAGGCTGCAAAGTAGGCCCTCCAATAAATGAAATCTTCCCATCCATGGATGAAAAAACATCATAGGATAGCCCCACTGGCCACCGTAAATAGTTTTGAGAACCTATCCCCAAAATGTGAAAATGAATTCCTCCATTATCTTAGGGAGGAATATGGAGTCGACATCAATGGATTTAACCCAGTTGCATAGGAACGTCGTTGAAGGGCTCCTACCAGAGGATGCCACCACCGTCATTGTGCAATCCAATATCCTTATTCTAAAGAGGATCTCATGTTGATGTAAAATACTAAAGTCTAATAGACATAGGCCCTAATGCTACATGTTGAGGGTGGAGAACACATAGTTAGGAGAAGGTCATTACCATTATTACTAAGGAATAGATCTGTCATTAAAACATTGAATCATACCACAAGAAGAATTACAATTATGTATACTCTTCTAAATCCCTCCATGAAAATACAGAGGTGACATATGAGTGGAAAAATATTCCAACTCCCTCTTATGAATCCCACCATGGATATATGGTGGAAAAATATGATCCGACACAAATCCCTTCCAATGCTATACATTTCCGCTATGCAGAATGAGTGGAAAATTATAGGCAGATGTGAATCTCTTCCAATGCACAAGAATTATATCATCCAAATAGGGAAGCAACTAGTTGTAAGAAAGCCTAATTTTTTCTAACACCAACCAAGACTACCATCTAAATTGGGAGGTAAATTTTAGGTATTCATACAACTCTTCCAGTTCATATGAAGCCTGCTAGTGAAGTTAGGTGGCAATTAATAAGTAGATGCAACTTCTTTCTTACCACAATGAAGACCACCAATCAAATACAGTGGCAAGAAAATATAAAAAAAGTAAAATTCTTGTAGATGAATACCAATCCCATGAGACAAATACAACTACAAATGGGTAGATGAAAATTCATTCTCATAAATATAAATTCCAAAAATGAAATACAGTGGAAACTCATGAAATTAGTCAGCATACCCTGGATACAAGTCGAAGGCAGACTCATTCATCTTCCATACCATAGGAGAAATACCAGTACCCACTGGAAACATAGGGTGGATCATAGTTGGCACAAACTATTTCTCTGAAATCATAATGTAATTTTATACCTATTCAAACAAATATGTATCTCATCATATCCTGCAAATTATGGCAGATCAAATGTCAGTCATAGAAAATATACTTTAAACCTTTCATAATGTCATCATGTCTATAGAAAATGTGAGGCTTAGGGCCTACAATACCATCTCCATAGGTGGGGTGATTCATCCATAAAATAATATGGTTACTCCGGAGTAGACGTATATCCATAATCTAGTTTAGTATGGTCAACGACTATATTTTATGATACAAGGAAAATCGTATTAGGTACAAACACTTCTTTTAACTGGGGGGAATAGGTCTGATGTTGTGGCTGGTCTAGGGAAGGCATATATCCATTCCAAAACATATGATGTTCATCGTAATATCCATATGACATCATGGGAACCATTTAAATGGGGATTCGTATATAAGGGTTGTTATCAATAGTAGGTTTCCCGAGTATCCCACAAGAGAGCACCCAAAAATGAAAATTACCCAAGGAAACTGGAAAATGAAGAGCACATTCATGATTTTGTTGTACTGGAATCTAGAGTTCATGATTCCATAAAACATCTATAAATTGAGGCTCAAGATCTTATCGATTCATTACCAAATTATATATGTTTTAGTAGTAGTTGTGAAGTTCCTCCCCGAAATGTTTCTACGACTAAATCTAATGGTTATCCATAGAGTACCCATAGGGGTTTACTTCATGGGCCAAAAATGACTGATTGCAAAAGCTTATCTCCAGAGGCATATCCCGGTAGCCCTCCCCTTGACCATACGATTGAGCCGAATGAAGGTCCTCCCCTTGATGTCGTTTATCATAATGGTCCTCTCTAAGGTATACACTATAGATATTGTTCTCCCTATTGTCAGATGCCAATATATGATAGAATTCCTCACCATGATTGTAGTCATTGTGAATTCCCTCACCATACTGACAAAAGGTAATGAGAAGAACCTCTCCTCATTGAATTACATCTTGATGGTCCTCCCCAGAATTCACATTGTAGATATTCTCCCTGCATATAGACATGAATAAATAATGGTATCCCTCTCCATGATGGCAGTCTTTGCAATGGTCTACCCTTCAATGAAACCAAATAGAAAGAATGTCCTCTCCTAATCCTATCCGCCATGAAGGTCCATCCTAGGGTACACACAGTGTAAAATCTACCTATAGTCGGAAGTAAACATGTGAAGGCCTCCCCGTAGCCCAAATTTACCCCGGGAAGAAGGTCCTCCCCTACTGGTCCAAATATGAGAAAGACCTTATATTATAAGTCTCTTGAAAGGATATGTACAAATACCCTAGAATATATTTTAATAAAATGTTACATCGTTTCTCAAACAGGAGTTGGTATGGGGCCACGCTTGTCCTTTGGGCCACCCCCATGCCATTCCAACCTCAATAAAGACCCTATTAACCCCGGTTCTCAGGTTGAAATCATCACAATGCATCCATGTGGGGGGAAATACGTATATGAATCCCTAGTTGAAGAATAACCTAATATGCTTCTTGTGAGAAGAAAACTAGTTAGGTATGACATACTTGTTAGGTTCTTGCACACATCCACTTCTCAGTTCAGCATCCCAGAAGTGTTCATAGAGGAATTCATGCTTAAAAATCACCTAAATATATGGAAAAATCTCCACTATTTGTAAATTAAATTTCTTCCATATGATGGGTATGCAGCCCATGTCAGTCTATTGGGCGATCTTCATCGGCAAATTGACATAGAAGCCCTTTTTTATGCATGACAGCTGTGACCATAAAGGTAAAATATAATCCTAGAGTTGGAATGCCTCCACACACATCAAAAATTGTGTTTCCTCATTGGTGATGCCCGATATGATGTTAATATATAGGGGAGGGGATAACCCGGAACTCTACACTTCAACCCACATCCCGTCCAGAAGAACCCACTGGATATTGTACCCTACAATGTCATCATCTAAATAATATAGCCAAATGATGTACCTATTCAGGAAATGTTTCCTGCTTGACAAGAACCAGCCTTGAGTAAGTCTCAAAAGGGTCATGCCTGATGATATAAATCAATTTGGGAACTACCAAACTAGGTCATCGAGAACTTTCAGTATGCTTCTTTTCTAAGGGAATCCAACCACCGAGAATTGAGAATGTCCTCAAAAAAATTCACACGTAGATCTAGCACCATATCCATATCATTCCTGCATTGTAATTCAAGTGATCAAGAAGGGTGTGATAGCAGCAATAAATGTTGTGGTACGGGAGAATCCCCAGCCTGCAGGGATGGGGGAATTTTTACCTTAACCACCCACCCGACAAAAGTAAGTCTTTTTTCACCTGTAGATTGAAACAAATTGAGTGGTTAATAGTTATATCATGTCTTTTGGTTAATTCCCCCCAGAGTATTGGTGTACTTACTAGTCTCATTAAGGCTCCCTTCGAGTCTCTCTTTTCCAAGAATCCCAAAGAGGATCCCATAAAGGGAAGAAAAATTTGTCAAGAGACACAAGACACCCTTCTACCATTCAGCACCCAGTATAACACCATCAATGTGGTGTTAATTGGTGAACGCCATGAATGTCAATCCCATAGACCTAACTTAAGATAGTATAAATGAGGAGGATGCAAGAGAAGTTGGTTCCCATCCAGAAGTTGTCTACACCGACCATGAAGGTGTGCATACCCAGAACTAATAGGCCACTTTAAATTTGGGTTCTCCCTTAGCTAATCCAACATTTCATCCATTTTGAATCCATATCAAGGAGAACAATAATAATAAGGTATCATACAACCCACCCCATCCTCTCAATGTGAACGCTTCCCTTGCGCTTGAGGATAAATTCACTCAATAGGAGGAAGAAATTAAATAGAAAAGGACTAACCATGCTACGATTCTATGAGAAAGAAAATCTACTGGGTATGTTCCCCAGGTGGAGTGTCAACACACACTTCCATAAGATGTACCATTTCCCTAAGGTCTCGTCCTGATAGATAAAACAAGGCTAGAAAGCTCATTCAAGGGAGTACTGGGACCATTAGTCTACCTGAACCCAATCCTAGAAGGATATCAATAATTCCCACCATTAATGAATAAACAGGAATATATTCAGGTGAATCCACAATTGATTCCCCCATCTCTGTGTTCGCCACATATTCCAATAGCACCAGGTAATCAAATCCTCCCCATGCTACACCCGCTCATGCTCAGGTTCAACAGGACATGCATCAAGGGCTCATGAATATCATCAAGCCATTCATGAATCGATTATAATCCATGGAAGGGATGTGTGCTCTAATACATCTAGAATTGAAACCATACCCTTCCTGGATAAACAATGTTCCACCATTGACAAATTTCGGGAACCCCGTATTCCCAGGGTTTAATGGATCAGGAGACCTGGAAGAATATCTAATACAATATGAATCTTACTATAACCCTGTGATGGGAACCATGGAGAAACAAGAAGTTGTTATTCTCAGATGATCTGCGCAAACCATACAATGTTCATTCTTCTTGTGGTATACCATCTTGCCCAATAATTCTATAATAGTCTAGGAGGACCTCTGATGCCAGTTCCTGGTCCAATTCTGCTAAATGATTCCAAAAACTATAGTTAGTGACCTCATGAACTATAAATATAGATATAATGAGAGTGTTTCAGACTTCATTTCAAGATGGAAAGATTGAAATTATTCCTTGAACCAGACATACCCCAAAGATGAGATGTTTTTCCATGTGCATCGATAATCTATCTGATGAGCTATGAAAAACCCTCATCCCAGTTAAATATACTAGTGGGTTCTGGGAATTATCTTCCATAACTCAAATTATAATATATTCCTTATAAAAGGCGGGTCTCAAATATTTATTATCCCCATTAGATTCAGTAAAAAAGACCCTGAAAATGTGAAGTGACTTCTATTATGCTTAATCCACCCATTGTGCTAGCTCTAGCTCCACTGCCTGCACCAAATCATGTAGGCCCACCTAGACGTTAACAGCCACCCTCTCCTCGAAAAAATTAGTTAAGGGGGATAATTGAAATTAGATCATGTAACGAAGAAATAAAGTTTACTAATTTCAGGATGACCAAGTTTGTTGCTGCTTCATAGCGATCATGAATTGCAACTTTATCAAACTTATGGAGTCGAAGAGGGATGATGAAGTAGGAATTGATAAATAAATAGATTATTATACCTTCTATCAGATATTGGGAAAAAGTGTTAAAGTGTTATTTTTCTTCAAGGACCACCTTCAAATGATTATAGATTCTAGAAAAGACAAACTGGGAACACCACCAATGCAAGTGGCATATGTTTCAACCACTAATCCAGACAAATAGGGGGAATGGAAAAAGTTTATTAACAAAAAGATAAAAATCTAGATAGTTGGATGAATCATAAAAAAATAAACTGATCCCATGTTATCCTATAGGTAGACATGAAGAAAATGACTGTTCCTCTAATAGCTCCAGATGCAACATACCCAACATCCTTGGCCCCACAATCCTCCAAAGACTGACTCCCCAAAAAGGAGTCCAATCAGAAGGGAAGAAAGAAAGTGTTGGAAGATGAAATTTAACCAAATACAATGTTGGATTTGACACAGTCAGATTTCATGCCGCCTGATTTGAGAGTACGGGACTGCTCCACCAAATGGCATTACGGGAATCACCCCACCAAATGGTGCAACCAGAGGCAGATGATGTGGCTAATTCATCATCAGAAGAGGAGCTGATTTTTGGCTCTATCAATGTCATCCACTTAATGGATCCCTTCTCAAACGATGGATATGGTCGTCAACTAAGATATACCACACTTAATTGGGTATCCATAGGAAGAATCCACATAATCTAGGGATATTAAGGTATAATTAACCATGTAATAAATCAAATTTATGGCTACACCCCTTCTCAAACCATCAGTGTTGTAGAAATCCATGGAAGGACCCTCCAGTGAATCCAATTGGGTTAGGAAAATTCATTTACCCCCAAAATAAGAAACCATGGTCTAATATTTCTATAATATCTATCATAGGAATAATAGGAGACTAATTTCCCTCGGAATGTGAACAGACATGCCTAGCCCAATCCACAATGGAATGAATCGCCTTCAGTTCTGATCCCAAGGGTTGACCCATCATCATCAAATGATGAAGCCCCTAATGTTCCTATGAATGAGAATCCATGAATTGGGAAGTGATTCCATTTAGATATAAAATATGATATTATAATATAGATATCCTTGGTACCATTCTTGTTATCAATCATGGATGCACCGAATCTATCAGCAGATCTCAAGGAAGAACACATCGAAAATTTTCTATGTCCATAAGAGTTTCATACCAAAGTAGAAGCCATTGAAGTCTATTAGATAGAGACCAATCCAGTGGAATTACGTGCAATGATTTCCTTCACCGATCAAGAGAAAGGCACCATCATGTATGGTCACATCAAAACCTTATATGTGTAAGTCAAGATAAATGTTTTTGATATACGAAAAGTATTCATTAATAATGGATCTAAAGTTAAACTAATACCACTATAGACACTTCATCGACTGGGATGTAACGAGGATGATCTGACACCCTTCACCACAACCCTATTTGGCTATGATAAAGGTGAGAAAAATCCATCAGGTTAGATTAATCTTGAAACAACATTCAGTGAAATCAATATAGCTCACTAATAATTTCTGGTGTTCTGAAAAAATAGGGACTTCAAAACCCCACTAGGAATGACTTTGCTCTATCAACATGAAGTAATCCCCTTCTCTTACCATCTGTTCCTCAAATATATCAGTTATTGACAGAGTGGGATATTTCAGGTCGATAAAGCCACATTTGACCTCTACTAATCACACTATATCGAGGCAGGGTTCGTTGATCAAAAGGGGAAGTGACCTCCAATAGATGGTGTTGATTGTATTGCCACCCCAAATAGTTTATAAATGGTTCCCGCTAATCATCTCAAGCATCTTAAGGAAGAATATATACTTCACATCAATCATATTGAGTGAACAAGCCCAAATTTGGGTGCATACTAAGCAGTCCTCATGATTTCATTCATGGCCTCTTAGCCTAATAATGTTGAAAAGCTCACTAACTCCCACTATAATGGTGTGGGATCAGATAGAAATTCCCCCAAACCATCATAAAATTTCTAGAAAATCCTTTTCTATCCTATTGATATAGGATGAAGCGTTTCTTCACTAAATTAATATAAGGAAACTCTTTTACCCCTCACTACATATTCTCCATAGAATCCCCCACTGATGGTCGAGGGAGAAGATATGACTTCAAATCCCAGACACCAAACTTGAAATTCATCCCTAAACTATAGATAAATTGTTTCAAGAATTGATTCCCTATCAATAGACGAAGAGGATGATAATAGGGATACAGATAAGGAAGAAAAAGACCTACGAGATTCAAATCCAGCATTTGAGGAAGGTATCTCTACCACCATTGATGAACTTATGGAAATTAACATGGGTATAGAAAAAGACCTGTAACATACTCTAATAAGTGAAACCAATGCATCTAAAGAGAAATAGGTATATACCTCCTTCCTAAAGAAGAATTGAGATTTTCCCCTAGAATTATAAAGAAATTCAAAGCCTCAATCCAATGGTATCCACTCACCACTAGGGCCGAGAAGAATACCACCATGGTTACAATAAAGCTTCCTGAACGACAGACCCAGCCCATTCTATCAACATAGAGGCTAGAGTCATAAAGTTAATCAAATAAAAAATCATTAATAAAGTCCAATAATCCATATTTCTGGACAAAACTGTCCTCATCAAAAAGAAGAATGGATAGATCAGTGTCTACATTAACTTCAAGGTACTCAATTAAAATTTCCTAAAATATGACTTCCCAACCTCGATAGCAAAATTGTTGATCGATGCAACTTCCATATTAGGGAATCTATCTTTCATAGATGGTTATTTTTGATATAACCAAATCAAAATGGCCTAATAAGATGAATAATACACTAACATAAAGGATCCCTAGAGGGTTTTTATTAAAAAGTGAGGCCTTTATGTTTGAAAAATGATGGAACCACATATCAGCGCGCCATGAATTACATTTTCAAACCCTTATTGGGAATGTTCATCAAATGATATGTGGATGATCTGGTGGTTAATTGGAAACAAAACTCAGACCACTTGGCAGATCATGAAACCAACTTCAATAATCTACAATAACATAGTCTAAAATTGAACACCTTAAAGTGTGTGTTCGGTGTTACCTCAGAAAAATTCCTCAACTTCATCGTATTCCACCAAGGCATTGATGTCAACCCTGAGAAGATGAATTCCATACATGGAATGTCACCTCCTCACATCCTCACTGAGTTAAGAGGAATCCATGGAAACCTAGACTATATTTAGTGCTTCATATCTAACCTTGTAGGCAAGTTCTTTTCCTTCACCAGGTTGATAAAAAAGGGGTAGAATATCAATGGCCTGATGATTTTCTGGAAGCATTCATCAATATCAAGAGATATCTCTTAAGACAGTAAATTATAATGCTACCTATCAAAGGGATACCTCTCATTCTATATGTGACTATTATATAGTGATCCCTATGCGCCTTCCACACATAGAAGAATGATGTCGGTAGTGAGAACAGTCTCTATTATCTCAATCGAACCATGATTGATGCTGAGACTCATTTTTCATATATCGAGAAGTACTTCCTTGCATTAATATTTGTGGTATAGAATTTAATGAATTACTTGTATCACCATGAATTCTATTTTGTCTCACGTAGAAACCCACTCAAGTATATTCTCAGCCAACTAATGTTAACTGGACTCCTATCGCAGTTGGAAGTCATCCTATAACAATTCAGCATATGGTTCATAAGGAAGAAATACATCAAATTATATGCATTATCATATTTCCTGTATGATCATCCCTCACTAAAGGTAGCCTCATTATATGTTGAGAAACCTGATGAGGAAGTGTTCTCCATTCAAGAGAACTCCCAGATGTAGGAAATGCACTTTGATAGTGCCTCTAGAATCTTGATAGGAAAATGAATAGAAGACCCCATACTCAACAATGTGGGGCTTCGAGTCATATTATTATCACCCAAAAAATTATTTCTACCATATTCCTTCATACTGTCTGATGGACGCACAAACAATGAAATAGAATACCTGGCCATTATCGTAGGCTTGAAGCTACCACTCCATGTGCAAGCCAAACACTTGAAAATAAAAGATGATTCAGAATTGGTCATCAAGAAATTCAATGGTGACTATGCTCTGATGAAAGAGGAGATTATCCCTTTGATGAACCATGTCTGAGAACTGATGGATGAATTTCTATTAGAGTCAAAATTCACTTATGTCCCCTGATCGTAAAATGTGCAAGATGATACATTGGAAAATACAACCATGTCTCTAGAAGACCCGAATCAGAATGAAATAATCATCAGTACTTCACACTGATGGATGGTCTTACCATTCATTTAATCCAACATTGAATAAATCAGCGAAATATATCCCACCACTGAGTCATAAGTTCCTAAAACCTGCTTGATGACTCCCATTGCAGATTTCCTTCAAAGGGGTGAGCTCCCAACAGATAGGGCTAGAAGAGAACAGATCCAAATATGGGAAACCTACATCCTCCTATATGATGGATAAATCTAGCTAAAGGATCTCTACAAGAAAGGCCTCTTTGGGGTTCTTCTCAAGAACATTGATGGAGAAGATACTAGTGTCATCAAAAAAATTGTATGTCAGGACTTCCAAAGAACATCAATTAGTGTCTAAGATTTCATAGCAGAATAAAAGGCTTGGTACTATGGGACCACCAGGATTTAGGATTGAACCACATTCACAAATAACTTCTATTCCAACCAAGTTCATCTAAATTTCATCCACCCACCCCCAGAGTTACTTAACACAACTATGTACTCCTGGTGATTTTATATATGGTGAATGGATATAATGGGACCCTACCCTCATAATATGACCAGAAAATTCAAAAATATTCTCACTATAACCTGTTTATTTTCAAAATGGGAAGAATTTTTACCCCTAATGGAAATCAGGGCAAGAGTCATTTACTACTTTGTGAATTCCAACATCATCACCAAATTTGGTGTCCCTCATACAATACTAAAGGACAATGCACCAATTTCTTCTATAATGAATTGGAAAAGCTATATCAGGAATATATAATCAAGGCCAATCATTCATCCCACTACCATATAGTGGCGAACATGTAGATAGAGGCATTCAATAAGTCCCTTTCTAATATACTCTAAAAAATGGTAGACAAGGACAATAAATCATGCATGGATAATCTCTTCCATGCTCTGTTGGATTACCATACCAGGACCTACACCACCACCCACGAAATAAAATACTCATTAGTATACTTAATGGTGGTGGTTCTACACATTGATGTTAAACTACCATTTCATTTCATTTCTTTATGCAATCAAATATATGTGGATGAGCAGTCCCATACACAGTTTTAGAAGCAGGAGTTATTGGATGATAAAATATTTCACACCCTATACCATTTTAAAGACTACCATAACTAGATCACATGCGCCTATAATAAATAAGTTTTCCTTTTGTATTTACTTGAAGGCGATATGGTATTGGTACTCATAACTCCAATGATACTTAGAGAGAAACCTAAAAAATTGGGGCCAAAATGGTAAAGACCAAATGTCATACACAAAGTCAACTCTAATAGAGCATATGACTTAATTTCAATGGATGGACAACTCATCTCCCATCAATGAAAGGTTCCAAAATAAATAATTTCTGTAATTATAATGGAATCATCTTAGCTACACAGTGTTAAACTACATAGTACCACCTATGTCTATTCTAAAAGATGTTAAACAATACCAAAATCCTCCTAACTAAACAATGTTAAATTGCAAGGCCAAACCATTCTAATTGCACAATATTAAACTGTATGGCCAAATATTCCTAACTGCATGACATTGAACATCATGGAAAAATCATCTTAACTGCACCATGTTAAACTGCATTCCCAAATCATCCTAACCACTTGATGTTAAACTGTATAGAGTTCATTATATTCTGAATTGTGATTCATCGCACCTGAGTCAAATTCATGAAAGGGAAAGATAAAAAACTGATAAAAATGACCACTTTCTATGTATGGGTCAGACCGATGTAGGGAGTGTTTTTTAGAACTATGTGTGGCTTGATTCCAATAATTTAATGGGATATAAAGTGACACCCAGATTCTATATCCTGGTCGAGGCACCAGGATCAAAAAAATATTCTCCCCATCCTTGCATATGGCCTGAGCCTATGCAGGGATGACATTTTCCAAAACAACGTGTGGCTTTATTTCTACCCTCAATAGATACATAGTGATGCTCGGATCGTATATCCTTATCTAGCCACTATAGAAAAAATTCCCCTGCCTCAGATTATAGGACATAATTGCCTATGTAAATTCCGGAGTCCTAACTGCATGACGTAAAATTACATGGACAAATAAGTCCTAACCACACAAAATTAAATGGTATGTTATATTAAGAACATCGTACATATTGATTACTATTCATCAATGGGATACATAGATACACCTTGACCCTAAGTATTGTTCCCTCCATTACATGACACTATATTACTTTGTTATATCCTATGTTTCCATTTCACTACAAAAGATTTCTACATCTCTCCTTGTTTCCCACATAGAGTATAACTCATGTGATCTTAGGAATGGTGTTAAGGGTTTCCCTAATAAGTACCCACCATTAAAAATTACATAATATTGATTTAAATGAATAATTCACATTGAGGATCTAATCAGGTTTAGTGTTTTAGAGAATTAGGCCATAACTACTACATTACATCTCAAAAAATCACAAAGAAGAAACTTCTACTTAGTTTTCATTTTTCATCAAATAAATATTCTTGGAAAAAAGTTTCATCTCAATTCCATGTTTTAGATAGAATGATTTTTACTTGATCCCATCCTTGAACCTATTCATCTTTATGTCATATGAAAAAATTTCAAAACGTGGGATGACTAAAAAATTATCAGTAAGGGTTATAAAATAAGGAATGAAAACATTAGTATATAAAAACAGAATCCTTTTAATATACCTCACAGAATCATAATATTTATGAATTATACATATAAAACTTAAATCTTAATGTTAACTTGTGGCATCCATAACATACTTACATTGTAGCTTTCACAACTACGTAGGGAGTTACATTTTGAATACCCATCATAGTATATTCCATTAATCTCAAAGGAGAAACATTACATTTACCTCTATCACATTACACAGTGCATTGGAGAGCTATCTTGAGCTCAACCACCCTAGGTTTATCACAGAACCACCCATATACATATATCATTACCAAGAACTATAACATTTTAAAAACACATAAACCAAGCATAAAAGAAAAAATAACATTTCCACTTTTCAATCAAAATATATCATTTAAAGATATTGAAATAATCAATGCTTTCTCAAAACTAGTTTCAATACCAAAATACGTAAAAAAGGTTATATGGTGTTTATTTTCCTTAAAAAACACTACGACTTCTTATGGAAGCCAAATATCAAATAATACTTGTGACGTTGAAAAAGATCATTGTCACCTATTACATTAAAAAGAAACATTTCTTTTTGTTTTTTAGTTAAAACTCTTCATATAAAAAGACCCCCTTTGAATGAAATGTGAAGTAAAAGGGGTTTATACACCGTATAAAAAAAATTTGTGTATAAATCAAAATATTTTTCAATGAAATAAGATTGAGATGAACTCTCTTACCTCGTGTCCGACATGATCCATTATTTCATTAATCTTATAAATAATAAACTAATGATAATTTATACTTGAATTATAACCTTTCCAGGTTTATAATTCCATTTATATCACTTATTACCAAGTTATAAACATTATATAATCATTTATGTTAATAGTGGTTTTTTTGTTGATATTTGGTACATGAGTCAAAAATGAACATCTTATAATTAGAAGTTGTTCATGTGGTCAAAAATACATTATCTTCAGAATGATATGCATGATTTAGATATCATTTAAATCTTATATATCCAGTATATATATGTATTTATAATAGTACATAACATTGGAGTTAAGAAATGAAATGCACTGTTCATGGAGACGGTAATCCGTACATAAGCATGAATGCTACTTTCATTGCTATTTTTTATTTTAGTTGAATGAATACATAATGATACACATATATATATATATATATGTATTATATTTTCATTATAATATCATAAATTAATTTTATAACTCCATCCTTTATAAGTTCCACGTATGGTATGAATGAGTCATATCACTTTGAGGGGGTGGTAGTCTGTACTTCTTCAAATGAAATTATCGTATTTAGCCAGAATTGAAACAATAAAAGTATAATATAAATGAAAAATAATTAATTATAGATACAATATAAATATAATATATATCACATGTAAATAAAGTTCCATATTAATGTCCATCGTAAGTGGTGGTAGGAGAAGATTGATCAATCATCGTTTCGTGAGGAAGTAGTTCGCCGTCCACAGAAACAGTATATTTGTTTACCCATGGGATGGAGGTTTTTGTAAGTTCAGTTCAAATGATATTTATAAAAATAACCTTTTATATTTAGGATACTTTTTTTGTTATAAAATAATGTAACAAAAAGAGTTTAGGGGGTTGGAGAAGAAATATAAAATAATAGAACTTTAGGGAAGACGTTACCTTAAAATCGGGTAACACCCTTTGTTTTGAACCAAAATGATTTTTTATAGGGCCTTCTGCATATGGTAAGGATTATATGTGGAATATAGGGATGTATGGAGCTTAATTGGGTAGAGTTTGGTCAAGCCAATGGGCTAGAGAGGTGTGAGTAATGGGTTAGAGGTGATAGATTTTTATAAGGGGGAGGAGGGCTTTTTTGGAATGTTTGAAAATATTTTTTTTATATAATGCTTTTCTATTTCTAAAGGTCCAAAATCATAAAATTTGAATCTAAGATGAATCATTTTTCAAATAAAATCATCCAATAAAAATTGGACAGGTTTTGGATATTTTTTTATTTTTATAATCTTATTTATTTAAATCATTCATTAATGATGTAAACACTACGTCATTATTGTGTCATAAATAATTTTATTTATATTATCTATAAAAATTATAAAAAAAATACCATGAGTTATAAAATAATTTTATATTTCAGGATAATTTTTATATTTGAAGAGATAACTTATATAACTTAATATAAAATTTATTTTTCTAAAAGATATATGTTTATGTCATTTTTGTCTTTACTTTAAATTATTTAAAATAAAGCGTCATTATCACTCCCATGTGGCTCCATGGGGTCCCCAAAGCGACCCACGGATTTCCATGGTCGGGAATGTATCAAAAAATAAGATTAGGACACATTTTAGTGTAATTTAATATTATTATAATGATATTTTTTTACCCTTATTTACTAGATTTACCCTTTAACCAAGGTAAAAAAAATATTTACTAAGGTAAATATCCATAATGTCTAAAAAAAATTTATATGTAGTCATTTTGGACCACCTGATTCCAAATATGGAATCCAATTTTCCAAATTCAAAACACAGAAGTGGCAGAATCTAAATTAAAATTAATTCTCTTTGTGAAAACAATAAGCGTGTTTTTAAGAAATAATAACTATCAAAAGATTCACACATTTTTTGTCCCATTTCATTGTGATATTAATTCCAATTACCAAAATTGGATTAAATGGTAAAAATATAATCTAATTACACTTTAAAAACAATTAAAAAGATAGTATAACCATATAAATAAATTAGATTAAAAAGCAGTTTTGATTTAAAATGTAGTGTTTTTCACTATTGCACATGAGCCTCAGCCCATTTGGGGAGGACTCCTTGAGTGTATCCAAGAGACATAGGATCAAATCTAGGTGGAGGCTAATTTTCGTGTACTATAGCAGTACTATAGTAGGAACTGTAGCAGGCACTGTAGCAGGAACTGTGCAGAACTGTAGCATGTACTATAGCAGGCATTGTTTGGCACTGTAGCAGCCGAGAAATATTCCCCTGTTTGGGCCTTTTGGGCCACTGATCTGGTCCATGAGTCCTTTAATGCCTTCGAGCAACCCAAACCTTCAGGTCAGTAAGTCCTTCTGGCCACCTCAAGGCCTTCAGGCCACCTTAAGTGCAGAAGCAAACCAGACAACCTACAAGGAACAAGCTTCAGAAAGAGGACGAGCAAGGTGCTTTCACCATAGTAGAAGCTAAACAGATTGCAAGAATGAGAGGTTATGGAACCTGACATTAGGACAAGCCTGTGAATGCATGGGAAATCCTAGTCGATCAGCCATGCAAAGGTGGAGAGCTGATTTCACGATGAATTTGCTGGGGAAAAGAAGTTTCAAGTAGTGTGTCTGGGTTGCATGTAATGTTTGAATCCTATGGGCAATGAATTCCTCTAAGGCCTATGGGATATGTTATAGTTATTCATATGGGCCTTGTAAGGGTTCCACCTCACCCCTTGAAAGGTGGATTTTCAAAAATCAATAAAAAAATGATGGCCTTCGGGCCATTGGAGGCAGTATTTTTTATTATTCATTAAACAATGAACATTTGCAGAAAAATACCAAAATTTCATCCAAATAATATTTTTATTTTCTAATTCTAAAGAATAATTTTATTTTTTCAAATATAACATATAAAATAGACAAAAAATATATTTGAAAATGGTTTTGCATCAAAAGGTGTAAATTGACCTTTTAATGAATATTAGAGAGTTTATGATTAAAATTAGATTCATTCACATTTTAAGACTATAAATTTTTTGGATAAATGTAAAAACATTTAACTATCATGTATATTCATATTTTAGTTTGTTTTGTTCATTCCCACCAATACAACGACTAGGTGTTAACTACTATTTAAAATAATATTATATTATTATTTTTCAGTATGACTCTGCCTTGTGTGAAACTTGATATTTTGGAGAAACTTGTTGTTGCATATCAGGTATGTCATCGAACATAAAATCCCATTTAACGTAAAATTAATTTTTAATTCGCAAATATTAAAATAAATATGAATATTTCATATTATTTATTTACCTGGTTTGTTACATCCATCCCCCCTTTTGGGTATTTCTTCCTCTAAATTTTATTAACTTGTCAAATAAATGGGGGTATTTATCCATCATAGCATTTTCATATTCCCACGTTGCCCCTATAACCATATGACCTTTCCACTAAACCTTTACCAGATGAATTACCTTATTCTGCAACACTTTCTCTTTTTAGTCAAGAATCTGGACTGGTTTTTCTTCATAATAAGGATTCTCTTCCAACAAACCTACCTCTCAGCTCAAAACATGAAATGGATTCGGCATATACATTCTCAACATTAAAACAGGAAAAACATTGTGTACCTAGGATAAATACAGAGGTAAACACACTATGTATGCAACTAATCAAAATTTCTCTAGGATTCCATAAATTCTAATGAACCTCATACTCAATATTACGTTGTTAACAAAATACATCACACTTTTCCATGGAGAAGCTTTGAGAACGACATGACCACCTACCTTGAAAGAAAGATCCTTCCTTTAGTTATTCGTATAACAATTCTGCATACTCTGAGCTGTCCTCAAGTACATTTATATCAATTGAACCTTTTCTTCCATCTCATCTTCCCATTCTGGGCCCATCAACTTCCTTTTAGCTACATCATCCCAAAAATCAAGAGTTTGACAATACTACCCATATAATTCCTTAAATGGAGCCATCTATATACTGGAATGAAAACTGTTATTATAAAAAAAACAACCAAAGAAAGATATTGGTCCCAATATCCCTAGTAATCCATTTAGCAAGAACGTAGAATATCATCCGGTGTATGAATTGTTCGGTGTGACTTCCCATCTGATTGTGGATAATAATCAATAATAAAATTTAATTCAGTACCCAATGAATTCTAAAGGCCTTTCCAAAAGTTAAAAGTAATGGTTGGATCAAGATCAGAAACAATGTGGAGGGGAAATACATGCTACCTGACCATCTCTTTAACGTACAACCGAGAAAGTTGATCTAGAGATAATGTATATCGAATAAGAAGGAAATGAGAAGATTAATCAATTGATCAACAATAACCTAGATTTCATTATTACCTTGATATTTCCTTTGTAGTCCCAAAATGAAGTCTATGGATATATTTTCCCATTTCTACTCTAAATTGGTAAAGACTAAAGCACCCATTTTGGTAACTATCTCTCGACGTGAACCTACAGACAAGTCAAACACTTCATAGTAAAATCAACATTATCTATTTCCATTTCATCCCACCAATAATACTCATGATGATCTCTATACATCTTAGTACTGTCAGGATGAACTGAAAACAGAGAACTACGAGCTTCACATAATAAATAATTCTTCAACTACGAATCACAAGGAACACATAATTGATTCCCAAACCTCAAAAACCAATTATTATCAACGTTTAAATTAGGAAACTTACCATTCTGAACAAAAACAACCTCTTTTTACAACTCATTATCTTCATTTTGTGCTTGCCTAATTCTGTATGATAGAAATGATTTCATTGAAACCTAAAACAAAAAGATTAATTTCTTGCACCAAAAACTTCTATGCCAATGTTTATCAAATATTTAATTAAAGTACCTTGTTCCAAAATTAACAAGGTTAATGTAGCATTACATTTTATACTCAAATAATCAGCCACATTATTTGACATTCCTGGATGATAATGGATCATGAAATCATAAAACATGATTAATTCCAGCCATCTACTCGGTCTCATGTTTGATTATATCTGAGTGAATATATACATTAAACTTTTTTGATCAGTATATATTTCACACATTACAACATAAAAATTATTTATCCAAATTTTTAAATAAAAAACAATAGCTTCTAATTCCCAATAAGGTGTAGGGTAATTTAACTCATCAGGTTTCAACTGACATGAAGCATAAAAATTTACCTGATCATACTTCATTAGGATACAACCAATTCCTTTCAACGATGCATCACTGTAAATAAAAAACTCACCATTTTTTAAAGGTAGTGAAAAAATTGGAGCATTCACCAATTTTCATTTCAATTTAAGAAAACAATCATCACATTATTTTTTCCATATGAACTTAACACCTTTTCGAGTTTACTTACTCTTTGGACTAGATAACTATGCAAAATTCTCAACAAACGTCCACTAATATCCTGTTAAACCAAGAAAACTACTGATCACAGTTATATTTGTGGGTATTGAACATTATTCAACAACTTTTTTTCAGTAGGATAAACAGTTATTCCATTTTTTTAAACAATGTGTCCAAGGAGAGAAATTTGGTGTAACCAAAGCTCATACTTTCTGAATTTCCCAAATAGTTTCTTTTATTCTAGGGATTGAAAGACAAACCATAAATGACATGCATGTTCCTATTTAATTTTAGAATAAACCAAAATATCATCAATGAACACAACCACAAACATACTTAAGAACTCATATAAAATTATATTAATAAGATACATGAATATAACTGGTGAATTAGTTAACCCAAAAGGTATAACTACACATTCATAATGGCCATATCTAGTACGAAACACTATCTTCATAATGTCATCTTCCTTTACTTTCAACTGATGTTACCCCCACCGCAAATAAATCTTTGAAAAATATGATCTCCCTAGAGATGATCAAACAAATTATCGATATGAGGCAAAGTATACTTATTATCAAAAATAATGTTATTCAATGCTCTATAATAAATTAAAAGACTCATTTAACCATCATTATTTTTAACAAACAAGATATGAGAACCCCATGGTGATGTGATGGGTCGAATTAAACCTTTATCTATTAACTCTTTCAATTTCTTATTTAACTCTAAATTTTCAATTTGAGCCATTCGATAAGGGGGTTTTTAAATTGGCTTATCATCGGTCACTAAGTCAAAAGTAAATTCAACATCCTGATCATGTATAATACCTGGAAACTCATCTGAATAGTTACTTTGTTTTCCACAATATGTTCAAGGTAAAATTCATTTCAATATTTTACTAGTTTCTCAGCATATGAATATGTTATCCAAAGTAAGGGTTCATTCTTGCACAAAAAATAAAAATATTTCTGAAAAGAAACCTCTTTAGCTCGACATTTAATCTTATCAGGATAAACAGAAACCCAATCCATACCCAAAATAACATCAAACTCTACTAGAGGAAAAACAATAAGGTTTGAAGGTAGATTATTTCCACACATAAGGACAAGAAGGTTCTTATAATTTTTTTTGTCTCAACATTTCCCCTGGTGTTTTTACCATAAATTCAAGATTCATATCTTGAGATGGAATTCCCAATTTACTATAAAGCTTCTCAGAAATGAATGAATGTGTAGACCCTAAATGAAACAACCCATTGACATAATCAGAACAAACAAACCGTGTACCTGATACTACTTCATTTGATGGCCCAAAATCTATTGAAGTAGTTGAAAAGGACTTGGCCACCCCTTTATTCTTTTAGACTAGATTCTTTCCCTCAGTTGATTTCTTCATTGAACACACATTTGTATAATGAAACTTTTCATTACTATTAAATCATTTAACAGACTGTAAATCAGATTTTGTCTTACCTTTACCTTGATATTTTTCTTTGCAATTCCAAGCCTTATGCACCATTTTACTACATTAGTAGAACTTACCAAAATTCAAAAGACATTCCCCAACATGATTTCTACCACAATTTTCACAAACTATATTCTTAGATTTCTTACAATCAGACCTTTTTTAAGAGTTCTTCCCTTTTTTCTACCCCCTCAACCTCTTATTTTGTTATTTTTCAAAGAATACCTGATCATCGGAAAACTCTATTTCCACCTTCTCTGCACATCAAAAAAGTTTTTACTAACTTTTGAACTCACAAGAAGCTAATTCCCTTCGATACTTTGGATTTAATCCTGCGTAAAAACTATTGATTTTACTATCAATATCTCATATGAAATGTGTTTCATACCGTGCCTGTCAAGTGAATTTTTTTTCATATACAGCCAGTGAGTCATCCTATTGCCTCAAATCCAAGAATTTTTTTTCTATCCTAAGATGAACCACCTTATAAAAATATTTCCCAGGAAACATACCTTTGAATTCACCCCAATCAAGATCATAAATCACCTCACTATCCCTGATATTTTTGACCATCGACCACCACTGATCAGCTTCACCTTCAAAATGGTAAACAATGAGACTAACCTTTTGATGTTCTGAACACCCCATGACATCAAAAATATTATCTAGTTATTTAATCCACCCTTTCCCAATAATAGGGTCAGATGATCCTTAGAATGATGGTGGATGTTGCCTCATGAAATACTCTACTACTGTCATGTTCTTCTGTGGATGATATTGTGCATCGATACCACCACCATTTATATCCAAAGTCAATTGAGCCATCACTGCAAAAAACATTTCAGTTACGATTCCGACCATCTCAGGTTGCTGATTTAGATGGTTTCTTCCTCCTGATGTCACCCCATCATAGCTTCCCTGTTTCCTCTACAAAAACCCATTTCGAACATAGAAATATCTTCGGCGAAGCAACATGGTAATCTGTAAATTCTATATTATTTTAATATTACCATAAATTAATTTATGGATATTAATTTAACAATACCCTATCTCCTAAGGTTATATAAACCAACCTCTAATACAAAATATAAGTATCAAGTCTTAAAACATTACATATTATTAAGTTAAATAAATAATTGTCATTGAGGATCTTTTCAGGTTTATAGTTTTCTAGACTTAGTCCATAACTATTACAATGCATCTAAAAAAACAAAGTAGACACTTCTACACAGTTTCCTTTTTTTTCATAAAACAAAAACGCATGAAAAAGATTTATGTCTAGTTCCATGTATTAGACAGCATGACTTTTCCTTGATCCTATCTTTGAACCTATTCATATTTAATTCATGTGAAAAACATTTCAAAATTTGGGATGAGCATAAAAAGCTCAGTAAGGGTTGCAAAATAAAGAATGAAATCATTATTCTCTGAAAACATAAGATTATTAATTTACATCATGAAATAATAATATTTATGAATTACACATAGAAAACATAAATCATAATGGTAACTTGTGGCATCCAAAACATACTTACATTGTAGCTTTCATAGCTACGTATAGAGTTACATTTGGAATACCCATCACAGTATATTCCCTAAATCTCCTAGGAAAAAAATCACTTTTACCTCTGTCATGTTACCCAATGCATTAGAGAGATATCTCAGGCTCACCGGCCCTAGGTTTATCATAGAACCACCCGTATACGTATACCATGTCCAAGATCCATAACATTTTAATAACATATTAAACAAGCATAAAAGACAAATAACATTTTTACATTTCAATCACAATATATCATTTAAAGATATTGAAATTATCAATGATTTCTCAAAATTATTTTCAATGCCAAAATACATAAAAAATGGTATATGATGTTTATTTTCCTTAAAAACACTATGGGTTGGTAAAGGAAGTGAAATATCAAATAATACTTGATGCGGTGGAAAAGGCTATTTTCACCGCTTATGTTAAAATGAAACATTCCTATTTTTTTAGTTAAAATGATTTATATAAAAAAATTCTATTTGATTGAAATTAAATTCAAAGGGTTTTATACACCGTATAAAATAAAGTTGTGTATAAGTCAAAATATGCTTCAATGAATGGAGATTGAGATGAAGTCCCTTACCACATATCAGACTAGACACGTTCGTTATTTAATCTTTTGAATAATAAACTAAAGACATTTTTTTATTTTTTAAAAACCTTATTAAGTTCTATTATTCCTTATATATCACTTATTGACTCATTATAAACATTATATAATCATCTTAGTTAATAATGGTCGTTTTGTTGATATTTGGTACATGAGTCCAAAATGAACTTCTTATAATTACAAGTTGTTCATGTGGTCAAAAGTATATTATCTCCAGATTTTTATATACGATTTATAAATCATATATATCATATATATCCAGTATATATATGTATTTATAAAAATACATAATATTTGGAGGTAAAAAATGAAATGCACTGTTCAGGGGGACAGAAAGCCGTACGTATGAATGAATGCTACTTTCATTTCTATTTTGTATTTTAATGGAATGAATACATAATTATACATATGTATATTATAATTACAATATAATATGATATATACTTTAATTAACTCCATCCTTTATACGTTCCACGTATGGTATGAACGAGTCATATTACTTTGACAGGGCGATAGTCCGCACTTCCTTAAATGAAATATCGTATTTACCCATTATGGAAACCATAAATGTATGATATAAATATAAAATACAGAAGTATAGAGACAATATAGATATAATATATATCAAATTTAAATATATTTCCATCTTAATTTTCCACCATAAGAGGTGGTAGGAGAAGACTGAACAATCATCATTTCATGTGGCAGTAGTTTTCCGTCCACAGAAACAATATGTTCTTTACCCGTTAAATAGAGGTGTGTGTAAGTGTACTTCAAATAAATCTCATAATGAAAACCTATTATATTGATTATATTTTTGTTTTTATAAAATAAAGTAATAAAAACATTTTAGGGTGTTTGAGTAGTAAAATAAAATAAGAGAAGTTTAGGGAAGAAATTGCCTTAAAATCGGGTTACTCTCTTTGGTTTGAACCAAAAGGATTTCATGAAGTGCCTTATGCATAAGGTAAGGATTTTAGGTAGAAGAAAGGGATTTAAGGAGATTAATTGGGCAGTGGTTGGATGATCCAATGGGATTGAGAGCTGTGAGTAATGGGTTAGAGGTGATGGCTTTCTGTAAGGGGGAGGAGGGGATCTTTTGAAAAGTTTGAAAATATTATTTTATTATATAAATATTTTCTATTTCTAATTGTCAAAAATTAATTTAACTCAAAGATAAGATGAATCGTGTTAAAAATAAAATCATCAAATATAAATTGGACCAATTTTGGATATTGTTCTAATTTTTATAATCTTATTTATTTAAATCTTTCATTAATGAGATAAACATTGCATCATTATTGTGTCCAAAATATTTTTATTTATTTGATGTCTAAAAATTATAAAAAAAATACCATGATGTATTAAATCGTTTTATCAATTATAATAATATTTATAGTCAATGATATATCTAATATTACCCATATAAAAATTGTTTTACTAAAAGATATATGTTTATATCATTTTTGTCTTTACTTTAAATTAATTAAAATAAAGTGTCATTATCACTCCCATGTGGATCAATGGGGTCCCAAAATCGACCCAAGGATGCCCATTGTTGGAATTGATCAACCAATAAGATTAGGACACATTTTATGGTAATTTAATATTATTATATTTATATTTATTACCCTTATTTACCGAATTTATCTGTTAATAATGAAAAATAAAATATTTATTGATGTAAATATTCATAATATCTTAAAATAAAAGTTATTTATTTAAAAAAATTGGACCTCATAATTCCAAATATGGGATACATTTTTAAAAATTAAAATTACAAAATTGGTATAAATTAATTTAAAATTAATTTCCATTGTCAAAACAAAAAGTGTGCTTCTACAAAATAATAACCATCAAATGATTGACAATTGTTTATATCTAATTTCAATGTGAAATTACTTCCAATGACCAAAATTGAATTAAATGGTAAAAATATAATCTAATTAATCTTTAAAAACAATTAATAAGATAATATAACCATATAAATAAATTATATGGTTAGGTAGTTTTGAATTAAAATGCAATATTTTTCACTATTCATTAAAAATGAACATTATTAGAAAAATAACAAAATTTCATCCAAAGTAAATTTTAATGTCCCGGTTATAATGAAAATATTTATTTTGTCAAATATAACGTATTAAAGTGGAGAAATATATTTTAAAAGGGTTCACCATCAAATGGCTGTAAATCGACATTTTAATGAATATTAGAGTGTTTATGATTATAATTAGATTCCTTCACATTTTAAGCATATAACTTTTGTTGGATAAATGTAAAATCATTTAACAAACATGTATATTCATATTATAGTTAGTTCTATTTATTCCCACCAATACAACAAAAAGTAGTTAACTACCATTTAAAATAATATTATATTATTATTTATCTGTGTGACTCAACCTTGTGTGCGACATGTGATTTCAGAGAAACCCATTGTTGCGTATCGAGTATGCCATCGAACATAGAATCCCATTTAAATTAAAATTAATTTTTAATTCCCAAATATGAAAATAAATATTAAAATTTCATATTCTTTATTTACCTAGGATTTTACATTCCCCGTGAAGAAAAATCATACAGGAGTATGATAATCCCATCATCTTGAAATATTTTTATAAAATCCGTCCTCTATGTGCATGATTCTGATCGGTATAGGGAAAATTAGAACTACATACAGTTTGATTCTTTAACTCACTGGATATGTTGTGATTCCAAGATGCTACATCCTCACCAAGCCACTATCTAATGTCAACAATGACCCTTTCCTTACATATGGGTTATCCTTGCGTAGAGGAATCCATGCAAAGTCTTAACCACATAATATTGAACTATAAGGTACCTCAAAAACTATGTATGGACTTATTATTATCCTCACATGATACATAGAGACATCATGACCATAAGTCCTGGTCCAACCACTACAAGATAAAAATCCCCCCTCTCTATGCATTGCTCATATTGGCATGAAGAATTTTCAAGAACAAAGTGTGACACTATTCCTTCCCTCGTATGATATAAAGGGATACACAGATCCTTCATCCTGATCTAGCTACCATTAAAAAACTACTCATTTCCTTTTCATGGGTCAGAACATCATAGGGAACTTGTTTTTAATACTACGTGGACTTTGATTCCCTAATAACTAGGATACATAGCAAGTCTCCCTGAGGTTCAAGCCAGACACATCACCCACCTCATCATTTTCATGTCGGTTCACTCACATCCTTACAATATGACATTTAACAACTTGGGATACTATAAATATGTGTTGATTTATTCCTACCAATTCATGATACATAGTGATGCTATGATTTATATACTGGTCCAGCTTCCATGGAAAAGATTCATACCCTGCATATAGGCTAGACATGCCCAAGGAAATTCTTGAGTCCTAACTGCATGCTATTAAACTAAATGTACAAAGAAGTATTAACCACACAACATTAAACTATATGGTATCTGAAAAACTATGTTTGTCTTGATTTTTTACCTGAATAGATACGTAGTGACACCTGGGTAATATCAGGTCAAACTTTGTGGGAACAAAAGTTCAACTATATAGTGTATAAAAATGTAAATCTATGTACAATATCATTAACCTTGATTCTCGAAACACGAATTAGTCAAAATATCATACCCCTTTAAATAAGAGTCATATCTATGTTGAGGAATTTGTACATCATAACTTATCACAGTCAGAATACTTCTCACATACCCTAATACCCACCTTTTTCATCTATCAAACTCTATGCCCTTGGAAATCTATGATCACCGAAATCAGCCAATGCTATCGTAAATAGAAGGCTAGTGTCCTATAGACACAATTGTTTGACTATGCACACAATGAATCAGTTGATCTCTATATGTTTCCTACAAAAATGGCCTATCATCAGAAGGAAATTTTCTCCAAGGGAGAGGCTTTTCCTATTTTTTGAATTCCCATTGCTCTCTGAGCCTAACCTCATCCCTCTTGATTTGAGGGCTCAAGGAATCATGGTTTACACATTCTTCCCCCGCTCACATTTGGGGTGTACCAAGGATATCATAGCCTAATTAGACCATATTTATGCATGATTCATTTGATATTTCTTCCCTCCAGCAAGATGATAAACTCTGTTATCAACATCATTTCCATATGACCTAAAACTGTATGGACTGACAACAACTAGCTCATTCTTGTTGATTCACCAATGTCCTCAGTACATGATGTTAAACATCATGGCCCAAGAATGCTTTTTTTTATACATCTATTCCTAGATGGTTGAGTAAAACCCTTTCCACCACTTGTTTTTCACAATGAGTATATATCATGTGGGGTTAGGAACCTTGGGAGGGGATTCCCCCACAAAACTAGGGAAAACCAATCCATTGGTCTTGTTTGCATGACTTTAAATGGCTTGTTAATGTTTTCCATTCCATATGAGAAAAACAAGTACTAACCATGTGACATTAAACTACATGGTACCCCAAAATGAGGGAATGATTCCCCAATCCCTACACGCAGACCAGACCTATATAGGGAGCCTGATTTCATGAAACCCAGATCTTCGAAATTGGACCCCGCTATAGAAAGGGAATCAAAATGTCTTACCCCTCATGTGAGATAAATATGTGTTGGAGAGTTCCCAACTGTGTAGTTGATCAGGTTCGGAACATTTCTAACATTTCCAAACACAAATCATTCGCCTATAAAACTACATTCATCTAGAGATTTTGGATCCTCATATAATTATAAGGCCATCATAAATGGAAGACCAATGTTATGCGGACACCATTGTTTGACTATGTACATATTTCCCTGGAGACTCTCCATATGTTGTCCAAAAAAATGGCCACTCAACCAAATAATAATTCATCCTCATAATATTATTTTCTTTTTTTTGTACACTTTATAACTTCCAAGCCTTGTATCAAATCTCTTGATCTGATATCCCTTGATACAGTATCGTATAATTTATTTCCTATCCACATCTTGGAAATGTTGGAACACCTCAGCCAAATCATCTTCCAGTTAATCTGAGATTATACATGAATATCATAATTAAATGACATTAAAAATGATAATCAAGGTTCATTCTTGGGTCCTGACATTCCATGGAATGCCTTAACCCATGTTCAGGTGCATGAAATGTGTTCACACTGGAATGTCAAACATGAATCCCACCTCGTTGGTGACCCCATGTACAAGACAAAGACACATCATTCATATGTGTGAACCAAATACACATAAGGATAAACCTTGAAATAACTACATATTTCTTGATTTCTGCCATCACAGGACACATAGTTTCATACAAATCTCATATTTTGTGTCTAGGCATGCAACAAAATAGTCCCATCCCTACCTCCACATGGGTCATACCTATGTAAAGAAATTACTAACATGGATAGGATAAAATTTCCTCCACTAATTCCCGACATTATTGGTAATGTTCAACATAAAATGACCCATTTTCATGATCAGACACCTCTCTTCACATTTTATACTCAATGTATAGAATGGTATGAATCCCCATAACTATCCATGGCCATAGAAAATGGATGGATAGTGTCCTGCGGACACCAATGTTATAATATGAACACAATTACCTAATGGATCTTAAAATGTTGTTCCCAATAATTTCCTATCAACCAATGAAAATTTCACACTTATGAGAGACGTTTCTTATCACTGTAAGCCCCTATGAAATTTACATATCACATCATTCCCTAGATTTAGAACCCCCTGGATTACATTTTACATTTTTCTTCATTCCTCATGTTTGAAGGTGATAGAACATTTCTGGTCAGACCATCATTTAAAAGGAAAAATTTTACCCCCTGTGGTTAGAGTAAAAAATAATTTAAACCATAAGTATCAAATTCATCATTTGTACAATTATAAACTACACCAGTTACTAGCCCTCATTTTCACAAGTCAAATTCATGTGGGAGTGGTTTCTAGACCAGGAACAGTGTAAATGCGCCCATAATTTCAGGAACTTTTCCTTAAAAATTCAACCCACTATGGTATTAAAAAATGAAACAAACACAAATTTCCATAAAATTTCATGTCCATCATAAATGAGAGGTCAGTGTCATAAGGACCCCTTTGTTTAACTATACACACAATTCCCCGATAACTCTGCATAAATGGACCACAAAAACGGGATGTTAACTAAAGGAATTTTAGTATTTAAGAGAGGATCCCCTAATTCTATACGCCCAATAGCCTCTATTCCCCATATCATGTTCCATGTACAATAACAACATAAGTCGTGGTTAATAAAAATTAAATAATCAATGTCTGAAAGATGTTGTACATTCTTGGTTAACATGTCTTAAATTGGGGACCTTTCCCTGAAAATCATAGTCCAAATTGTTTGACCTAAGACAACAGTCTTGGTTAAAGACATTAGACCTAAAACATTAGTAATGACAGTTTGTTTTATAGGAATTTAAATTGTCCATTAAGAAGACATCAATCACCAGGATGAAAACCCTCAAAGGGAATCTTGGAAAAAAATCAAGTGCCAACACATTAAATCTATGACATTTACAGTGAAGGGAAAATTATTGAGCAACCAAAAAAACTCAAGAGACACAAATCTTGTTAGGTTTAAAACTCATTAAGAGTGGCCTAAGAAAAAGATAGGTTATTCCTACTAAGCCCACAACAAATGGGTATTAGGAACTAATAGGGAAATAATAGAAAATCTGCAAAGATTATTTGGTTTACCATGTAACCTTAGAAAGAGAGAAACTATGCTCAAAAAGCACCTAAACTCAGTTAATAAATTATATCATGAGTTGATTACTTTATTTGTTCCAAATTTGGATCCAAATTAACTTCAATTTAAAATTACTATTTAACATATAGTTCCTCACGACTGATTGAAACTATACGAAAGACTGAAGGAGAATCCATGGGGCACAAAAGTTTTCATTTTATTATATGTAGATAAGGAGGACATCTACAACCAAGATCCTCTCTATTATATAAAAGTAAAATAATGGAATAAGGAAATATAAAAACATTACAATGAAGCATGCCTAGATATTTTCAATAGATAAATGATTTTTTGGCATGGACCATCAAGAGATTTCTTTAAACTAGTCCTCTGTGTAGCTTCAACTTCAACCAATAGATCCACTTACTTCAGTATAGCACCAAGATCTTATCTTTTTTATTTAACAGATTGAAAGATGGAACTTTTTTTTCTAGTTTCACCTTTATCATGGCCACACGAGCTTTGTAACCCCATAACAAATTCATTTGGGAAATAAATTAGTTGTGAGAATCTGTATCCTTAGTAATTAAGTGATGCATCTCTTCAATAAGATCTTAAAAAGTATTTGTCTGATGGTGATAACAATTGAACTGAGCAGGGTTGTCTTCAGGATTGGATAAAACCTCTCTGAATATTAAAATATAGTGTGTATTATGGGGGAAATTTTGGTAGTCGAAGCCACTGAAAACCATTTCATTAAATACCTACCTAAGGGTCTCTTCTTCATCAAAAAACACTAGAAGATGTGTTTTAGCAACAATATCCCAGTTTTGTAGCCACGCCAACCTATGCACATTTCAATGTATCATGATAGTATTTGAACCCTGACTAAGTTATTTTTCCATAATAGGTATGTAGTCAAGAAAATGGATCCACGATAGATGGATCCACCCTTGGTTGGGTTACGCAAGTGAGGAATCCTTCCCGAACTGTTGGCGGTTCAGTACCTAGAACCATGTTTAGGTAAATTGTTGCGAATTTAGAGGTATTCAATGAAATTCCACTCATACCAACTTCAGTAGGACCACATAACATATCAAATGAAGGTACGAGGTCTGAATCACTATCCAAAAATATAGTCTAAACAGACGATGCCCCCTCTAAGAGAATATGATGAAAAATGAAACACCTTATTATAATATAAATGGATAGATATGGCATAGCTGAAACAGGTAAAATGAGACTGAAATTAGTTAAAGGTCTTTTAACCCATCGTACTGTCCTGGATAGTATATCAATAGGATATCAAATTACCCACTATTGGATATACTCCAATGATAAGTATGTAGAGGCCGCTATGGGAGGCATAAAAACTTACATGCCAGAGTCCTCTGATATCATCATCAACCCTGGTTGATGAAGGATTTTCGAGTGATATTCCCTATTAAACAGGGTAACCGAATGGAATGCAACCTTCTGTAGACATTTTAACTTTCTGGAAAGACGATAGGGCACACATGGTCCATATATGGTGGTCTTATCTATAAGAGCAGTAGAAATACCATCCCAAAGTGTGATGAGGTATGCACATACCTCTAAATAACCCCTCCCATCATATGATATTATTACATAAGGTACAAGGTATGGTTAAAATGTAAAATTAGAAAAATCACTCAACAAATCAACAACATTGTGAACACTAAAGAACTTGGGACAGACAGTGACAATGATAAGTAAAACCAAACAAATGTTTGAATAAGGAACTACTATAGTGTGCTGATATTAATAGCAAGGAAAATGATCTTCTATAGAACCATACAAAAATTGAAATGGACCATTAAGATTATGCGGAGGCCTCCCTTACTATATCTTCCCCAATAGATCATCGATTCGGGAGGGGTAGGGAAGGAGATGATGGTAATTTTTCCCTCTGCCAATTTGGCCACCATCATCAGAGAATAAGATCTAACATCGGTGTATACATCGTTAGAGGGGAAGATCCATCCACTCAAGAAAATTAGCACAAAAACCCTCAAATATATTCTTGGGTGATATGCCTGACCGAATCCTGCATCCCTACGTGGTGTATAGACCCTTCCCCAGAGTAGCATAGTAGGATCTAGAAATTTCTTGACACTGTTGAGTTGGATGAGTTCAGTTGTAGTGGAATTTAGGCTTCTGACCGCTTTCCTGCAAGAACAATCCAATCCAATATTCAAATGAAATAAATGAGCATGAATGAAAAGGATGTTTAAGAAGTCCCTCTCCTAGTACTAGTAATTCTACCACTATTGGATATACTAGTTTAGCATTCTCCCATGTATTGGTCATGATAATAAATTCATTTTACATTTCACTGAGAATAGGAAGTCCCCCTATCTAATAGAATTCCCATAAATTGATCCCCACATAAATATGGAACAAGTGAAAGGTGTCAGTTCTTGAACACCAGTGGCTGAACAGATCAAGAAATATTGCAACAAGTGAATAAATGGAAAATTGGGAGACCCAAACTGCTTGATGTATACTAACACCTTCCAACTGATTAGGGATATCTGGGTAGTGTTGGTCCACCTAGAAGGCCTTGGCCGACTAATTAGAAAATATCCCTCTAGATTGTAGATCCCATTTAGAGATCCACACTCCATTGGGGTTAATTCTTGACAAGTTAACAATAGTCATATAATCCTAAAAAATTAATTCAAAAGATGCAGTGTGGTGGCATTAAGTGT
This sequence comes from Viscum album, assembly GCA_963277665.1. Classification (NCBI taxonomy): domain Eukaryota; kingdom Viridiplantae; phylum Streptophyta; class Magnoliopsida; order Santalales; family Viscaceae; genus Viscum; species Viscum album. The sequence continues at coordinate 377,754,624 of OY728130.1, read as the reverse complement.
TCTGCATCCACATAGAGATATTCAGAACAAATATGCTATCTTGGATTGAGGTATTCGTGATCTCCCCCATGGAAAGAATATTCATCTTGTCATACTCTGGATACATCTCAATCATAATAGTGAAGCTACTCTAGTTAATTGGTAGTAAAGAAGCTTCATTTTAGAGTCTAAAGTTTTAAAGTGGAAATTGAAAAGATAGTGGATGATCCATAATCTCTAGTGATATTAGATCTCTAAGGATACCCTCTTCAGGAATGATATTAGAAGGAAGGTTGTCTTCAGTGTTCTTAACTATGGCTTCCCTCCTCCTAGTTGCTTCTTTTGAGATATGTGGAAGATACATCCTATTTTGTGAAAAAAAGACCATACAAAAGGTTAGTCCAATACAATAATTGTGAGAAAGACCAAAAATTGGAAAATTACTAAAGAAGTATTAATAACAAATAAGTACACATAATAAAACCTATAAATGGTTCACGAAAGGCATTCCCCCCGAAACGAAATTCCTCAGAACCTACGAGGCACTGGACGGTGGGGAATTGGGAAATGAGCCAAATAGTCTGCGGAGAAGAAGAACCATGTATACCCCTAGCTACGTGGAAGTCTGAGCTCATAGTTTATAAACATAATGTTAATTTCATGGGTTAAAAATTATGTTCGCAAATAGAGATGACCCGCAAACGGCACTCGCTATATGGAATATCAAACTCACATTTCATAGAATCAAAGTTTTATTTGCTGATTTAAATATTAGTTTGCTGATGAGAGAGAACATGTAGGGTTTTTATTTCATAGAATGCAAATCATTTTTCATGGTCAAAAGAGTTGGCCAAGGGGTGGTACACGTAAGACGTGTGGCCTTGAAGAAAATTGAGAGTGTAGAGTTTGCTGAAAATTTGGAAAAAGGAAAATGACCTAGGCATATTTATAGGTGTGGTCCCCCACTAGGGCCACCTTTCTACCACAATATAGTTCAGTTCGGTACCAATTTATATATTGAAATAGCCTCCTCTTCATCCCAATCATAACCCATTCCAATGGGGGATTTGTTTGGGTTCTGAAAACATTGAAAAGGGAAATAAAATACTCCCTCAAATTTGATAAAGGAAAAAAATGCATATTCGATTGAAAATTTGAAGAAGAATTTTGAAGAGTCCAAATTTGGAAATGGGCCCAGATTGGTCCACGTACTGAGTTCTAGGAATGATTTGTGAAAAGAATTGACTGAGAACCATAGTACACAGATGGGGATTTTAGTGCCTAATCCACCGCGAACGATGTCATTATTGAAAATGATATGGAGTGGTACACCACTGTGAACCACCCACACAAAACAAAATAGTATGTGGGTGAGAAGAATCTGAAGGCATACTGTAAACAAGACAATCCATTTGCAGGATTGAGGTTGTGACTACAGCTTCCACAAACCACAACCACTATAAACCTCAACCCAGCCCACCTTAGTTGACTGACTCATCCACGGGTGGGTTGATTTCCCAGTGAGATTATAAAAAACATTTTGTGCAACAACTATATTTTGGTAACCTAGAACTCTATAAAAGGACATTGATGGGAGATAAGAAAATAGATCAGCTTTTTTGGGGGATCTTGGTTTATATAGACAGATTCCTTTGAAGTCAAATGATAATGAAGTGCGAAACCATGAATGGTTTCTAGTAGGTATAAATTTGACACATACCATGAATGGAAGGAAGATTATTAATAATAATGAACTGGTGGAGAACCTAATCGGTGAACTGAAAACCATATATCCTTCGCTGATGAACTTCATGTGAACCACGAGATAAATTACCCTTCCTCAATTCGGCGAACCGCATAGTTCATTTCTACATAGATAAAACCCCACAACGTGTAGCACTCCGCAATTTAGATGGAATGTAGCGATGTGTAGCACCAAACTATGAAAACGGAACTTGAGGCCATGTAATAATAGGGCACGTGGACCACATCCAGGTCCTCATACCACCTCAGTATGCAACCTTCCCCTGCACATTCATAAAAATACACCATGCAGAGTATACCCCACCCCACATGAACAAATGGTACACTCAATAGGGAACCTTTGGTCTTTCCACCTTTTGGTCCTTATCATACCCTACCTTTCAATCCCATCCTCTATAACCGCTCTTCATGGTAGTACAATGGCATCAGGCTAATGCCTCTTCCAAATCCATCAGACCGGAATATTAAAACCACCAGGTGCATTGGCGTACCCTGTTGATTTTACATACCCATGGTAAGAGGATTCATGTAGGTAATACACACAGTGGTGCAAAACCCTTTAATATAGATAAATTTACATCCCCATGGTAACCCTAGATCCAATAATGGGATACTAATTCGAACCTACATGTTCTAGGGATCAAGGGTAATCAATGGCTTTTCCATTCAATGAGTCACATTGATGTGTCAAAGGGATCATTCCAACTTTTCCTTTTTATAAAGGGAGATTCTTTTACCATTTCCAATGACTCATTTAAGGGAACTAATCCCGAGTTAAGTCCCTAACTTATCTATGGGAGGTGGTGCTCTTGATATGCTTAGGATCAACCCAAGACACATCTAGATAGATCATCAGACGTGGATATCTAGGATATTAACACGAGACAATAAATTGTCACATTCAAGGCCCCCACCCTCTCTCTCCATTTGATTTACAGTACCATCCATTAGTATATAATGTGGGAAGTGTAATATCTAGATCATCTGCCTCGTCTTGTTTCTCACACCGGCCATGAATCACATGGTCTTAGTGGTTGTTGGTGATCATGACGTCCTCATAAGAAAAAAAATCAGGGACTCCTCTATGGTATAAGAACCAATATAAAATAAACTATGATAACTATGATTCATTCTCTAACCAGGATATGTAGGCCTCCTATCTGATGGCCCAAGATGAAATGTGAAACTCCCATTTTCAAGTCACAATCATATAACATCTTTTAATGAACTACGATTACTCTCATTCCTCCTCTAATTAGGGTATGTTGGAAACCTATCTGATGGCCCGATCTCCAGTGGGAATCCTCAAAGGTGTATGCCCCAACAAAACCTCCAATGTAGCATGATTATGGATCCTCCTCATGGTTCCAGAAACATGGGACTGCTTTTATTTATAATACACAATGTAAATGAAATACAAGAACTCTGATTCCTTCTCTAACCTGGATAGTTAGGATTCATATTTGAAGGCACGAGCTCAAATGGGAAGCTCCCATGTGCAAGCCCCAATAATATACCATCTCTTAGTGAACTATGGGAACTATAATTCCTGCACTAACTAGGATACGTAGGAATCCTTTCAAAATGACCAAAATCAAGTGGGAATCCTCCTAGGTTTAATCCCTAACCAAACCTTCAAATCATCATGAGTCTAGATCCTCCTCATGGTTTATGAAATGTGCTGCATCTCTTAGGTAGAGCCCCAATCTCAATGAACTACAAGAACCTTAATTCCTTCTCTATCAAGTATACATGGGATGCATGTCTGAAAACCCAAGATGAATGTGGATCCTTTTCAAAAGATAAGCCCCAATAACCCCCCCTCCCCACAAACAGGTCATCCTCTACAGTATAAGCCACAAATTAAACAGAACTATGAGGGATTCGATTCCAATAAAACATGGACATATTTGAAGCCTCTCTAATGTCCAAACATGAAACCCAAATCACTATAGTGTACATTGGGCCATAACCATGGTAGTTCCATATCCACCTAGAAGACAATGCCTTTTTTGAGCATCTTGGGATACTTCGGCATAAGTCCCACATGAAATCACGATTAGGAATATTCTACCTAGACATCCTATCCTCATGATGTTAAACTATATGGATGGTTCCGAATCACACAACCATAAAAGGTGATGTGTTCAATTAAGTGGAACCAAACTACGTGGGTCATAATTTCTCTTATGAGGATACCTAGGAAGCCCATCGTTTTGTTTTTATCCTGAAATAAAAACACCTTCTGTCCCCCCTAGATGACGATAAAATCTTGATCAACTCATCACATGGCTTAAACTAGTTTTGTCTCAAAAATTCCATCTCCATGTATATCCATGATTGATTTTGCAACCAAGGTGTAATATAAGGACACATTATTGGGAATTAACCAAGGATTAAAAAACATATGAACATTACTCAAATCAATAAGTGAGTCCCTAAGTATACAATAGTTCCCCCCAAAAGGGTGTGATGAGCTCGACCTCCCATCCCCTCAACCAATGGAGTCCTTAAGTGTCGTTTACAAATCATAATCCAATGAGCAACTTATTTTGGATTTATTTCCATGAATAATTGATAAAAGGGTTATTTTGTGTTTTTGGTTTAGTGAAGAAACCCATTGGAGACCATCTAAGGACATCTTACTCACTGTGGGTTGATTGAAAAAGACACTTAAACCCCCTGAAATTTTCCACAAGGGCCAGTAAACTATGGAACCTCCTTTGCGACATAAAGAAATTATATACTTCTTAGTCCCATTGTGACTATATTGACCACCATAAAGGTTCATTCCAAACCTCATGCCGAAGAAAAAATGGTTAACTCAGCGTGAAAACCATAATAATAACTTATAATTGGTTACTATCTATTGGGCCATTTTGTTTACCTTGGTAGGATGGGAATCGTGTCGAAACATTGTGTATGTGAGCCAATATTTCATTTTCATGATGTATATTTAGATTGGAGAAAATTGGGTAACCTTATTTATTAAAGAAGGTGAAAATATAAAGTTTATAAATATAGACCCGTATCTAAGAGTGCAGGTTCTATGAAATTATATTTTATATCAGAGTAGGGTTTAGATAAAATTAAACATTAGTATTCTTTCATTTGAGGCTATATTACGAGTTATGGATATTTTAATAGGACTATAATTTTATGTATGATCATATGTTCAATGTCTTAGACACTACATTGAGGTTTTAAGCAATGAGATCTTAATGTGATTAATGAAATTTTTGGAGATTCATTTAATTTGAGGATTTTGTAACCCTTGGATCAACATGAAGTGTTATTAGGGATGTTTTTTTTTCAGGATTAAAGAAAAAAGGGGGAAAATCATATACTTAGTGACAACACGTCGTATACAGTTATGTGATGGGGATTGAACCTATGGCCAATGGAAGATATGGGTTTCATTCCTAACATTGTCCTACATGATGTCTTGGTAATAGTAAAAAGTATATAGGTAATGATTTAGTTTATTTTAAAAACATATTGTATTTTATTTGATGAATAACAGATGATTTGTCTTGGAATAATATATGATCAAATCCTTGCAATCCATGTGTTTCAAATATAGTTGGTAAATGTTTAAATAATATTAAGGATTTTTATTTATGGAGTGATTAGGTTTGAAAATTCTGTATTACTAGTGAATTTTAATTATTAGTATATCATGTGATGTTTTATTAATTTTGAGAATTATTTGACCATGTGATAAATTTTTTGGCTTTGGATAATTTTTTAATGATAAGAGGAATATATTGTTATCCATTTTATGGTTATGTGGTATTTGAGTTTTTATTTTACCAATTTATGAATACTTAATAAACATAATTTAGAGAAAAATATGGGACTTTAGTGTAATTTTATTTATTTATGAAATTTTACTAAGCATGTAAGTTTATTTCTATATTATATTAATCTAAATGGTAAGAAAAATAATTAACCCTATTAAATAATCTATAAAAAACAATTTTCCTAGTAAATTTAATTTTGAGGAACCAATGGAATTTTTGATCATCACATATTTTTGGTTTTAAGGCCCTTAACATCCCATTGATTACTCACTTGTCTGTGATCAATGGACTCAATCGCTCCCTATAATTATTTATACTTTTAATCATTTCTAACCTTTGTATCTATTTGGAAACATATTTATGTATTATTCAAAATGACCTTAATATATAAATTCCACTCTTATTAAGAGGATATATTATTAATTCCTTTTACAATGTAGATTAAAAAATATTTTCAATGTTCAACCATTGATTGTTGAGGTATAGTTCAAATTACCAGGATGCAATTTATTAAAGGGGGTGTAACATCCCATGTTTTTGAAATAATAAAATTATATTATATATCATAAAGGTAATTAAATTCTACGTTTATCTTATGAAACATGCAGAAATTAATTTCTTCAATATATTTCTTTACACGCAACAACCCGTTTATCTTGTGTTACATGAAACCCAAGGATTTTTATAGCATATTCAACACACAACAACAACACTAAACTACACAAAATATATATTACCATTATAACCAATCCATTTCAAAAATAAGTATGAAAAATATTAACTAAATTATAATAATATTGCTTACACATGAATATATAATTAATTATTTGGTGAAAAATTAATTATAAATGAAGATAAAATCCATCTGAAAACAAAAGGGAATCTTATTCTAAAAAACTACTTTAGTGTGCACAAATGACATCTATACAAATAAAATAGAAAAAAATCACTCATATTTTATAATATTAATGAAATTTATATATAATATGTCCAATCTAATTTTATACATTAATCCTATGTGTTTTCTAGACATGATAAATCCATTTTGTTTTCTTAAAACTTTATAAAAAACAATTTTGTTTCCTTTTTATGGTGCACTTACTTTAAAAATATTTTTTAAAAATTTTAAAAAATATATTTGAAAAAATAAAATTTAATTTTTTAATTATTATAAATAAATTTACTTTGGTTTAAATTTTAGGATTTTTAAAAAAATATTGATTTTTTCTATATATAGAATAATTCATATTTTTGTAAAAATTCATTTCTTTTCAATAAATTTTTTAATTTTAAAGTAAAAATATTATTATAATATGTTTTAAAGTATCATACGTTTTATAAAATACAATTAATTAATTTTAATCAACATTATATTTTTTAGTGTATGTTTGTTTTTGGGTTTACAAACGGGTTTTTCAAAAAACTATTTTAAAATGCATGATGTTTCTCCTTTTTAATTTATTAAAATAATACCAAATGGGTAATATTTTAAAAGAAGTTTTTATAATATATATAATAAAATATAAATTTATATTCAAAAAATTATTATTATTATTCATTGAGTAGATTCGTCTTTTTCAAAAAAAAATACTATTATTAAAAACTCTTTTTCTCACTTTCTATGCGTGGTTAATATTAAACTAAAATTGTCCTAATATATGCATTTAATTTAGAAAAATGGCTTAAGTATTTAGGATAATTATTATTATTATTTATAATAAGACCAGATTAATTTTTGACCAAATTCATTTTGTTAAAATAATTGAAATTGATTACTATAATTAGGGTAAAATGAAGTTTACCCGAACCTCGTAGACCATGGAGAAACTCTGTGAACCCATAAATATATTATAAAAATATAGTAAAATTATAAAAGGATATGTTAGTTTTGGAGTAATAGTGATAAAAACACCAACATCACAAAATATAGAAAACAAAACTAATCCTCAGCCACCTCTCCCAAGAAGCACAACTTAGCACCGTGGATGCCTACCCTTTCGCCATTGTTTTGAGATCTGCCACGTGCCCGCCGCAACTGAATCAATCGACTGATCAGTATATGCATTGATCTTATCATAAATCAGATCCACATGAATACAATGAGCATAAAAATCATCATTAGAAACAATTAACCCTTCTTTTAGAGCTCCCTCAGAAGAGTGTTTCCCTGCACATGCCACCTAATTGGAGATAGAATCTTAAGTCGTAATCTGTTTTCTTTTCCTCTCATTGTTATCCCTCTAACGAACATCAAGGTGTATTGAATTTATAGATTCCAACATAATAATAAAAATTGTTCTTAAAATCACTATCATTAGGTGAACCCTCATGCAAAGGGCCTATAAAAGGCAATGTTGTATCATAAATAAGGGCATGAACGGACAACACATGCTCCTAAGAAGAGGCCCTCCTAGAGAAATCAGTAGATTAAGTGGTAGGAACAGACTCTGTATGACCTTGAGAAGTATCATCGAGCTTCACACCGACATAATAACTATGAACCGGTGCAACAATAGCTGCCAATATATCCAAATGATCCATGGGACCATCACTATCATCTGCCATGACAGCTAAACCAACAGAGGAGATATTTCCAGAAAGAGCCTTCATAGAACTATGACCATGATCCAATTTCCATTTATATAAATATTGATCCACCATCTATAAATCAGGATCATTTTCAGTATCTCTATCAAGGTGATCTGGACAAGAATCACCCCATTTGGAATTTAAAAGGGGGTTTACTTAGTGGTTAATCTTTATGCATAAGGGTCCAAAGGACCTAGAAACTTCCATATCACCCATTGGATGACACTATTTAGAGATTATAACATAAATTATAATTTTTTTTATTTTATCAACATGATATGAAAAAACCATTGGTGGAATTCACTATTTCAAAAATTTAAATTTTTTTCACACACCCCACTTATAAAAGGATTCTACCTCTCCTCCTCTATTCAAACCTCTCAAGCCATTTCACTCAGCCAAGAAATTCACAAAAAATTACCTTATTTTATCCTTTTATCATTGAAACCTTAATTTTCTAATAAATTAAACCATGGATGTCTTTTGGTGGAAACCAAAAGGAGTTACTCGAAGAAGATGTAACGTTCATCAACATTCATTTTTTGTTATATTTATTCATCCACCCTTTAAATTATTCTTAAACCATATTTATTAAATATAATAGGCAAATATAATTTTATGTTTCTATGTTAATTTTATTACCTAAAAATATACACACATCTGTCAAATGGATTATGAAATCATCATTCGTTTGTACTACAAACCACCGCCTCATGAAATAAAATATTTTTTTCATTTCCACCTCTAATGGTTGGGAGTAATGATAGACATAATATTTATGTAGTAAATTTATGATATTTATAAAATAATTATACCTCTAAAGATATTATATTATATTCACCCTTTTCATTTCATACAATAGGGGATAGGATTACGTCGTGCGTGTGTATGGCGGACTACCACCTCACAAAGTGATGTGATGTGTTTTTCACTAACCTGTTACATGAAAGGTAGTATGTGTAATTATAATGAATATATATGATATAAATAGAGTAATTATTTTATTAATTTCATAATTATATTTAGTTACATATAATATATAAATTTCTTCTTACCATTTAAAAAACTAAAAACAGTGATAACATTGTTCATGGAGGTGTAGACTACAGCCACCTCGAAGCGATGTGATTATTATTTTATCAACAATACATCATAATAAGTATATATATACAATTATATATAATTAAATAATATTTTACTTATGATATAATAATTATTATTTAATGATAAAATATTACACACCATCTTTCCATAAAAATCAATGAAAATTTTAAACATTACTCATGCGTACGTAAGATTTTTCGTCTCCATGATTGTAAAGTTAGTTATTTTTTTATGACCATATTCCATGATTAGTATTAAAAGATTAATTTATGTATAAATATGATTATTATTTAATTATTCATAATTGTATATGTTTAAATAATGACCCCTATGACTATAGTTGAACAACCAAATTTGTTATTGACACATAAACTGAATATTCTCCAAACATCTGACTTATAGTTAAGTTATTAAGTAATTGTATATAAAATGTTAATAGGTGAAAGAAAAGTAATAATAAACATGAATAATTTTCTAAATAAATTATCTAACTTACATCAGTTTATTATTCTGAAAGATAAATACACATGTGATGAATCAGACTTGGGGTAAGGGTTTTTCTAATCTAACTATTATTTCTGTGACATACATGCCATATTCACCACTAATTTTTCCATGTGGTTTATATAATTATAATTAATTTAATTTATTATTCTTACCGTTAAATTTATGGTCATTTAATATTCGATTTTAGGATCATTCTTTCATAGGGTTTACAGTTTCAAAGTTACCAAAATAGTAATGGATTTTTGAAACATTTTCCTTTCATTGACACTTTTTCCATGTTATGAAACTATATTTTTTATGTGGTGTATATAAACCTCGTTTTAAATGTAATATAATTCATTTATTTATTCTCATGATATTTTTATTTTCAGTTAAATTCATTCATGTGGCATACATTTCAATGTTTCCAATGTGGTAAATATTTTATGTTTCAATCTCATCATTTATTGAGATTGTTTATGATAATGTTTCCAATGATAAAGTATTATGTTCCGTCAATAATAAGTTCATGAATTTTATTTTACTCTGGTTATTCATGATAATTTAAAGTAATATTACTATTTTCCATTCTTTGGTACTCAAAAATATTTTCAAAATATTTTTAAGAAAACCCAACTCCATTTTTCTCTTTAGTCATAAATATATTTTCTTCCAAACACATGCTTTCAAAAACTATTTCAGAAGATATTTCTAGCCTATTCAAAAGTATTTATTAAAAGAATTTTATTAAAATAATTCAATGGAATCTTTATGTCATTTTCAAAAAATTCCAATTTCCCTTTTTCCCAAAATATGAAATGAACCTTCTTGTCATATTCTAAATAAGGAACTTTCTATCCATTTTATATTGAAAATGGAATGTTAACTTATAAGAGATATTTGTATAATAGAACAAGACTTTTACACATATAATGACATTGTTTTAAGAATAATTTACCCAAAATTACAAGTCAAGGATTGTAATGTCTAGTTTATTTGGAATATTAAGTACATAATTAATACAAATAAAACAAAAATAAATGAATATTTTATTTAATCTCCATATTAAGAACCTAACATTCATTGAGCTCTTACATATTCATAAGATTACATATATAATACATGAACAGAGGGATGTGCAAAAAATAATATTTAGGTAAATAAACAAATGAATAAATCAAAGGACATGGGTTAGAAGGCATAACACGACAACATAAAAGGAATGGAACGTGAATAAACACAAGGAAGAATAACATATAGAACATGGAATCATGTAATCAAAGAATCAAAGAAATTTGGAAGTAATATACAACCTGAAATAATCATGAATAAAGGGTAAAATCCAAGACCATTTCACATGGAGGACCATGAGTCAAGGCTAACCACCAAGTCCATTGCACATTGAGGAGAAGAGTCAAGGATAACAACCAAGACCATTTCACATGGAGGTGCATGAGTCAAGGCTAAAAACTAAGACCATTTCACATGACATATCAAGATACTAAATTTTAAACAAGCCATTGCAGAAATATTTGGGCGCACACATCAAAAAAGGCTCATGCATATGTGTGCCATAAGTAAATTCAATCATAAACATAAGGGTTAAAAATATAAAGAAATGAGTATCATAATCATGTCATAAAGCAATGGGTGTATCATAAAGGATTCCATGAAATAATTTATAAAAATAAAATATGGACATTAGTAAGGTAAAATAGGAGTAAAAATGATATTTTATATCAAAATGAATTCAGAAAAACAAAAAAGTAGTGTTTTAGAACCTATAGAAATGAGCCACTTTAGTGCGGTTTAAGGGAAAAATCTAATGATAAATTAAATCAGAAATGAAATAATGTTTTGGTATAAAACCAAAAATGAACCATGTTAGTTTTTAATGATAAAAATATTAATTTAATAAAAATAATTGGGACATAAAATATATTATATATTGATCTTGAAAATGGTTAAGGAATTTGGAATTTCCCATTAATCGGGATTACTTATCAGGAGGTATTAAGAATGAAAATTTATAAAACATGTATTTCCCCACAAAATAAAGACACATTTTCAATAGGTACATATTTTTGGAATGTAAAAAAAGAACATATTAGAATTAAATAATAATTATTATGAATTAAATTTGGTTAAAGTGAGAGAGAGTGTGTGTGTAACTCGAAGAAGAAATAGAGGTTCAGAATGAATCCATTACTATATGTATGAAATTGTTCTTAACAAGATATTAATGTCAAATATAATGAAATTAAATTAATTAATTATTTAATAAATAACCAATTTAGCATAAATTTCATTTATTATAATTTTATTACATTTATTTATGAACTTTTTGATATGTTATAAGATTGAATTTCATCATTTGGGAGTGTTTGTTTTTTTCTTTTTCCTGATCTGTTCACTAGTATATATGTATGGAAAATCATGTACGGTGAGAATAGTTGTAAATAATTTAAATTATATATTATTTATGAACATAAATAATAAATTGTGATCTTATATATCATTGGTTTTTCAGATTTTAGGATGATTCATTAGATAAAACAATAATGACACCCATTTAGATTATTTTGGTGTTTTTTGATCAACATGAACTAGTTTTGTTTTATTAATTAGTAATATATATATTCTGGTTCTTGAAAATTAAATATGATATAATATGTATATTATAATCTTTTTTAACTATAAAATGGTTTTATAACCAACCTTGTAGGTGGTAATAGAAATTGAAAATTCATCATCCTTGAATGCAATAAATTAACACATCACAGGAGATGTTTTATTTTTTTGAAAAAAAAGGGAGGGGAAGAGAAATGATGATGTATTGTTACATTAAATAAATAAAATTATACTATATAAAATATACTAGATTTTTAATGTCACTTGTATAAGGGTAGGTTAGATAAGTAAAAGGGAATTAAATGAAAAGAGAATAATTGAAAACAAAAGGGAATTTTACCTCTTGAATTCCATCTCCTTGAGAGCCTCGTTAGTGGAATTGGGCTTGGTATTTTGTTGAGAAAAAAAGATCATGTAAGTGGGAAGTGAATTAGTAATATTATTGGTCCGAATTTGGACTGAATCAAGTATTTAGTTGGGTGAGGATAAGAGGTGGTGAAGGGTGATATTTATAGTGGAGGAGATCTGTGTTTTTTATTTTATTCATTGGTTTATTATTGTGGATCAAGACTATTAATTCCATTGATTTTTGTGACTAAATAAAGTAACTAGTACATTTTATTTTCAACCAGTGGTTCTTAAATCATATATACATAAACCCTGACTCAATAATTCATCTATTTATCTTATACCGTAAATTATTGTATTTCATTATTCACCAAAAAATTCAACTAATTTAGAAAAAAACCAAATAATTCACCCGAACCATATTTATATGTATAGAATTAAAAATATTCTAAATTTTATGAAACTAATATTCTAAATATGAGTAATTTAATTTATAATTAAAATCATCATTTACAAGAAAAATACAGATTTTATAACAGTTTGATAAATTAATTTACATCTCATAAAATTTTATTATAATCATAAGACAAAAACATATCAATTTTTTAATCAATTTTTTGAAAATTAATTTTCTTTTAAATCATTATATTAATTATTAAATTGTAAATACACATTTATGTTTTAGAAAAATAACAATACTTGATTTATTATCTTTAAAACATTTGTTTACTTATTCAGTTATATAAATATATCATATTTTCCTTAATAAGATGCGTAAATTCTATTTATTCTTTTATAGGTGAGGTTATTATTCTATTAGTCTGGTTAATATTCTTAAGGGTTATATTAATATTACAAAGTCAATGTTATAATTCCATTTGTTTAGGTTCCTTAATTTATATAAATACCTCTTATTTCATCAACTGCAATTTTATAACCTTTTTATTGTGTTTTCTAAGTGTTTTTATGTGATTTATAGTATATGATATAATTATACTAAGGTAAATTTACATAGATAGAGTTATTGTTCATCACATTCTTCCACCATTATGATATTTTTCCCTCAAAATTTCATTTCACAAATGAAGGGGATAATGGGTGAGGGTACATCTATTTCACTACTTCTCCCGATTACCATGTTTACTCTTCATACATTTTTATTTTTGATATATCTTTGATATGTTGAGTGTTAGTTTTTCATAGAAATTTATCTCTACAGTCCTAGGTCTCCATTTCCATTTCTCATAAGAGATATAATTTTACAACTATACCACCTTGGAATTCAGTACATTCGATGGATATATAAAGAATTTAACATTATGTATCAAAATATTTACATGAATTAATTTTTATGATATTGATTTAGGACCATAGAGATGATGTGCATGAATCACTATTGATTCTATTCTGGGATTCAAACACCATTTCTCCTAGAATAAGATCATACTACTTTGATGTTGTGACATATGGTGATTATGGAAGATCATATTCATGAGTTATTTGAGTGGGACCCCTGAAGACAAAATAATATTAATATAATTAATTCAGGACAATAATAGTAATCTAGTATAATAATATCCATCCAGTCGAAAGGATTAAGAGGTGTGAGATGATATGTGTTGTCATACTAATCAAGGAATAATTTTCCCTATCATGAATTCACTTTCATAATATATTTAACGAATATTTGTAGTATTTTTTGGTGAAAATTTTCCCCATCCTATTGTATTCACTATTTTAATATAGTGAATATCTATGTCATGAAATATGACCAAAACATATAAATGATTGGATACCACACTGGGACCAAGCATTGTAAAATTCCCACATGATGTTTTATCCTATTTAGATACTATATTTATTTTTTGTTGGGTACGGATATTAAATTAAGAAATCCATATATCTTAACCATGAAAAATAATCAAATCTCAATAGAAAATCATTAGGAGAGAAAGTGAAATATGGTAAAATATGTTAACACTGATTAACTCTCCTCTCAGGGTTCCAATAAGATCCACTAGGGACTTTAATATCATATAATTATTTTTTATATTTGTAATGGGGGAGGGGATATCATGTTAGTTGATTAGAATGCATGGGAATACATTCAAGGTGGGTTGTTCATGGATTACAAGGGGAATAGAATGAGTAATGATATTCACATATATATATATAACATTATATTTAAAAATAAATATATAAAATATTTTATGGGGTAATTTCTAGGAAACATACATCCCCTTAAAATATATATATATTGATTTTTTTAAAGTGTTTTTAAAGAATCATAGGGTGAACCACTTTTAATACATGAATGAAAGCATGCTTATTCACATATATTATTTTCGTATTATTCATTCAAAAATATTCAATTCCTATTTTATACATGTGATTAATTAATTTTAATATTTTTTTCAAATAGATCATTATAAAAATATTATAAAATAATCTTGATATCATTTGAAATAATTTTTTGGATTTTTAAATAGTTGAATGCTGAATTTGATAAAAAATTAGACCATGTAATTTGTTTGATTACCATTTTTATTATTTTTATGGTAATATAATAATGATATCAATTATATTATTTGGATCTAATTAGAAAATGATATTTCTAAAATACTATTATGGATATGGGTGTGTACATGGGAATTTTGACACGTTTTTTTAAAACTATAACACACATCGGGCCTCTAGTTGGATCCAAAAGAATGCTTATTAATATGATAATTATTTTCAATCAATAAAATAGATTGAAAAAATGTTTTCTTGAAATTTCATTCAAAAATGTATAGATATTATCCTTTAATGAGTTCATTATGATGTAAACATCAATACGTTTTATGAGTTGAGAATTGGTCATTACAAACTCTTGACATGGATGAAGTGTTTCGATAAAAATATTTATGTCAAATAGATAAATGTAATGTGAAAATTGAAAATATTTTATTGTTATTTACCCATATTAACTACTATTGTTGTCTAGTGTGAACCAACCCTGATTTATGTTAGATGGAGTTATTTAATGATTTTTCATGCACTGTCATGAAATAATTAACTTTTGAATGACCTGGGTTGGTGTAGTATTACTATTTCCAGAACCCAAATCGGTTCCTTGAGGATGGGGGATGAATTTGTTTATAAAAACACTTCACTTTTCAAATGAATGGTGTTACCATTTTTTAAGGAACAACTATCACACACCATTATAAATATAAATAGAATGTAAAACACTAAACCCCATTATTACACAATATTTTCTTGGTTATCCCAAATGAGATACATCTAAAGATAAAACATGGATTAGAGTTGATTGGACCAAGTTTGTTGGGGTAGTTGTTTCAAAGGGGTTTTAAGGATTTTTTTATTTTGTTTTATTTATGATAAGTAAATTTAAATTGTTATTTATGGTGATTAGATTAAAGTGTATTAGACATTGATGATCTAACACAGATTTCTTGATAAATTATATCAATTGAAATTTTTGGTTCTGTGAAATGTTTTCTAAGTTTTGTTTTCATACTTATCTTTATACAATGGATATTTTTGAATGGACCATGAAGATGTACCAAAGTTATAATGACAAAATATATCATTAACAAAAAAATTTGATGAGTCTATTTTGATCAGAATGTTATAAAAATCAGGAATTAGTCATGATACAAATAATAGTTTGTAGTTTAAAAGTGAAATGAAAATTTACAGTGTTTTCATGAAGTTGAAATTTTCTAGATGTAGATCATTAAATCATAAGGCATCAGATGAAAAATTTATTTAAATACTATAATTTTTAATTTTTTAAGAGATATTATTTTCAAAAACGATGATAGGACAATCCATATGATTGGTTGATCATCGATCGAAACAATTTCCCAGATGAACCAATCCATCAGACAAGTTTAATTGATTAGTCCATCAGCTGAGTTTTTGGAACTGATAAAGAATCAATTGAATACTACCATCAGAGGTAGAATATTGGATTGGAAGAAATTTATATTATGAACTATAGTTTTCTACTATGAATGAAATTATTTTTTGACACTGATCAATCAAAATACTTAATTACACTAATCAATTAGAAGATTTATTAACAATTATCAATCAAAGGATATTTTGAAAATGATAAAATAATAATTGATGTAGAAACCAATCCATTGTAAATAATATAGACATTGATCTAATGGTAAATATGAATGATACCTATTTATTGGATGAGATTCTTGTCATTGAAAAATCATCAAATGATGGGTTTTATTGGACACAGTTTAATCGGTCTGAGGAATAATTTAATAGATAAATAATGTGATAAAGAAAGAGAGAAATATAAATTTTTACATGGACTATTTGTAACATCCCTAAATGATAAAGGGTTAAATGACCAAATGATATGAATCATGTCAACAAGGTGCACCTTCCTTTTCGGGAGCCTACCTGATTAGAACTCCACAGTTATGCGTGCTAGGCCTCGAGTAGTGATCAGGATGTGTGACCTTCTGGGATGTTTCCCAGGGTGTGTGAGTGAGGACAAAGCACACTAGAAAGGACAAGTGTTGGCATGTGGGGACTGTCATTTGTCAGATGACCCGTTCTGGCATGTGGGTGGACCCTGGGGTGGGCCCCACATCTCTGCGGGGCAACAGGGGGTACTTGGTAGGCCAGGACCTGAAGGCTATGCTAAGGCGGAGTGTATGTGCTATCAACAGGACACGATTGTCACATTTTGTATCAGAGGTGGTACCCAGCCTTAAGTGTGGTGCACTGTCTGGGTTGAGATGTAAGTCCCACAACGAGGGCATTTTGCTCTAAAGTAGGGGTGATTGTAACATCCCCAAATGATAAAGGGTTAAATGACTAAATGATATGATCATGTCAACAAGGTGAACATTCTTTTTTGGGAGCCTTCCTGATTAGAACTCCACAGTTAAGTGTGCTTGTCCTGAAGTAGTGATCAGGATGGGTGAACTTCTGGAAAGTTTCTCAGGGTGTGTGTGAGTGAGGACAAAGCACACAGGAAAGGACAAGTGTTGGCCTATGGGGACTGTCATTAGTCAGATGACCCGTTCAGGCATGTGGGTGGACCCTGGGGTGGGCCCCACATGTTTGCGGGGCAACTGGGGGTACCTGGTAGGCCAGGACCCAACAGCTATGTTAAAGAGGGGTGTTTGTGTTGTCACTGGGACCTGGTTGTCACACTATTAATGTTGCAATGTTTTAAATTATTTATAATCTCCCATTATATTTTATCAAAAAATATTCATTTGTTGCATTCGACAGAGAAGTCCTTTGTATTATATGTATGTAATTAGAATCAGAATGAAAAATCGAGAATCAAATTGAAATGTTCTGGTCTATCATTTTTTGGAATAAACACTTATAAGGTTCTTATTCATGTGAGGTTGAGAATTAATATTTTAATTATAATTCATGATGACTCTAAAAGATTTTATAAGTGTTGAAATTTTTTTAGAAGTGGGCAGATAAAGTTGAAATGAATATGGAATTTAGAGTTCTAAAGAACTTTTGTGTGGGAAAACAATTCTAAGTTCCCACCTTTTTGAATTTCTGTGAACCTATATAATGTGTTCCAAGTATAATGTACATTGAATTTTTTTTAAATGAGGAAGGAAGAGTGATGGAATTTTGGATTTGAACTAGTTTCTAGATAGAGATTTTGAAGAAAGGATTATGGATATAATTTGTATGGTAATGTTACAAAATAGAAGAATAATTGACCAGATAAGTGGTGGATATGATTCATCATATCATACCGAACAATTGAACTGGTATTTTCTGAAAGATAAATAATTAAAATTAAGGTTTATATTTTTCACTGAGAAAACCATTTAGAATTTTTTCTCTGTTTTTTGAATTAGGTAGAGTAATATGTGAGATTAATCAGACATAGTTCTATAAGAATTCCATAAAGGTTTATCCTACATTCTATAGTATAAGAAAATAAATATTTATTTTTGAATAATATAAATAGTGATTATTTTTTAAGCAGCACAATTATTATTTTTGGATCTTCTTGGGGAAGGGTTCGAAACATGTTGAAAAATAATATTTACATCACTTATTCTAAAACAATCACATTCATTTTTTTACTGATCATAGTTTTATAAAAGCGTAAGGGTATTTCCTACATTTTGTATCCACAATAATTCGACTGTTTTAGTGGATTTTATGGTATTATATTATTTGTAAACTATTCCAAGTTCTATATATTCTTATTGGGAATCAATCCTTGTAAATAATTTCCACTCTATGGATGTGTTTGATTTTTTTCCCGAAATATTATTTATCTTTAATAGGAGGTGAAGGTTTTTAAGAATGTTTACATAAAGTGATAATGATATAACATATTCACACCCTCCCATTATCATTAATTACACTAATAATACTTGTGAATTTTTAGTTTGTAAGTGAGAAAGGTTCCCTAAATTTCAAAATTTTTGATGTTTGAAGAGAATTTGTTATGGATACTTTGAATTGTGAGAATAGTAAAGGTATATCGCTTTTTGATGGGTAAAAAATTCATATCTAGAAGGACGGAAATTTTTCAATATCTTATATATCATGGTTATGATGTTCTAGAAGATACTATATATATATATTTTCTCCTCATGCTGATAATATTCATCTTATAGTTGTTGATAAGAAAGAATTTTAGAATAATGGAAGAGATAAAAATCCATTACACCCATCCCTATATGAATGTGAATTTTTTATATTTAAGGGAGTTATAACTACCAATGGTATTTAGGATAAGTTAAAAAAATATATGAAGTAAATACGGATATAAAGAATAGTGATTTAAAAATAGAGAGGATGAAGTATTAAATCTTAAAGAGGGGTTTCAATTAATCCATTGGAAACATATTTACAAGGGTGAATTATAACACCTCAAGCTTCTACGGTACGCTTCTCTTTGAATAATGCGATAGTGTGTGTTGTAAGCAACATCGAGTTCTAACACACCACAACCAATCAAACTAACGGTTATGAATAGTAATACCTAATTTTTGAAATTTTATAAATTTTATCTCTCAAAATGGACTTAATTTTTGGATTTGGAATATCTAATTTATCCTAGGGTGAAATTTTGGAACTTTTCAGATAACATTTATATATTGATGAATAGTGAAAATTATAAAATTTTAATTAAAAAAAATTTCAATCGAAATAATTTATATTGATAAATTATTAATTTTAGTGAATTTAAAGTATATTTATAATATATTTTTACCATTTAATATAATGTTGGTCATTTTACATAATTTTACAATTAAACCGGACATAAAAAAGTGTCAATCTTTTGATAGTTATTATCTCTTAAAAACACGCTTTTTGTTTTAACAACGGGAATTAATTTTAAATTAATTTCTGCCAATTCTGTGTTTTGAATTTGGAAAAATGGATTCCATATTTTTAATCAGGATTTTAATATTGTGTAAATAGGTAACTTTTATTTTTAGACATTTTGAATAATTATTTCGGTAAATATTTTATTTACCATGGTTAAGGGTAAATCCGATAAATAAGGGTTAAAAAAATATTATATTAATAACAAATTACCCTAAAACGTGTCCTAACCTTATTGGTTGATACATGTCCGGCCATTGGCATCTTTGGATCGATTTTGGGACCCCATGGAGCCACTTGTATGTGATAATGACACTTTATATTAATTAAGTTAAAATAAATACAAAAATGACATAAGCATATATCTTTTAGAAAAATAATTTTTACATAGGGTTATATATGTTGGAATTTCGACTATAAATATTAATTAGAAAGCTAAAAAGCCTTCCTACATAATTATAGTTTATTTATAATTTTTAGACATTAAATAATTTATTTTATTTATGACACAATGATGATGCAGTAATTACCTAATTAATGAAAATTAGAATAATTGATATTATAAATACCCAAATAAATATAATTTGAGACTTTTTATGAATTAAACTAATTTCTAGGTTAATATTACATGTTAGGATTGATTTAAGTAACGTTTTTCGAAGTAATAATTCTGTTATGAGTTTTACAAAAATCAATTATTGAATAGTGTCAAAATTGACATAAAAGAGTTTTTAAAACAAATATTATATAATTAATTGATATTAAATTCCTAAAAATCTAATGTTCGTCAAAGAGAATTATATCATGATAGGTGTATCATTAATGGACCAATTGGGGGTTTCTTGGATGTATATAGTAAGTTTATTAACCATATCATATAAAAATACAAAGAGATATTGTAAAAGTGAAACTAATTAACTAAGAGTTAATAATTAAAGATAAGGTTAATATAGTAACCCAAACCTATCTAAATTCTATTGGTTGAGTGCTTTTCGACCCATCCCCACCTAAAAATTTAAATAATCTACTTTGGAGCCATTATAAACCGAATAAGAATTTATTATAAAATAATATTTCTAGTTTTTCCAAAGGTGCACCTCACCCCTCTTATAAAAGGGAACTCTCCCTTCTCATTAACTCACACCTTCAAAGCCATTTGGTCTGGCCAAACTCTGCCAAAATACTCTCTAATATTCCATCACTTCATCCTAGAGGCCTTCCATTAGTCTGAAATCCATCTTAAGGAGCCCTTTTGATCAAATCAAAAGGAAGAACCCGAAGAAGAGGTAATAATTTCACCACCCTTTTTCAAGTTCCTTTATTCTTCCACTTCTTCTTTCATTGTTATTACCATTATAAAATAATAACTCCTGTATATTATATATAATTTGATGTTATTATAAACATTTTACAACCATATTTCAGTATTCTATCCATACTTTGAATAACATGTCACCATACGTGCGTATGTACGGCTTACCGTCTCCACGTCGTGGTGTAATTGTTATTCAGTAAATTATTATTTGGATGGGTATAATAATGATGTGTAATTCATGTAAATAATAAATATAACATGATAATGATTATGTATATATGTTATACCATCCAATTATATATTATTTTATTATCAAAAGAATGATATTGTTGCTCGTGCGTACGTACGGACTACCGTCTCCACGAATGCGATGAGATTCATTCTCCATCGTATCCACTCTAGTCTAAATCTCATTTGATGATTAATAATAATATCTAAGGACTTGATATCATTATGTATATGAATAATATACAACCAATCCATGACAAACATGTCTTACGTAACAAAACATATAAAAGAAAACGAGTAAGTTAACACCCGAAAAAATGATAATACTAAGATATTATTAACAAATCAATGTTAAAAGATCATATATGACATCATATTGATGAATATGATTCTTTTAAAATTTAATAACAATTATTTCACCATTATACAGGAAGTTAACCTACCCCCAACCAAGGAAAAGTACAAGGTAAGGGTTTATTTCGCAATCTCTTCATTATCTGAGATTGTTTATACGTAATAATCTTCTGGGAATTATTTATCATACACATCCATGTTTCTTAAAAATGTATTTCAGTACATTTTTACTATTTACTAGTATATGGGTTAAATTAATTTATACCTTTTTTTGACTTTTTATAAGAGGTTTATAAAGGAATCTTTCCATCGTTTTCCAAACAAGGGGTTTTTAACCTTTTCGACCAAATCAAGGTAAGAATGTTTTTTTAACTTATACGGTGGGTGCGGCTATTTTCCATCGAAGCTTCCCTCACAATATTATAAGAATATTTTCGAAGAAAATGTTTTATTTTATAAATATATGACTCTTAAATGATTTCAAAATAGAAATATATATTTCTCTAAAAAGAGTTTTCATTTCATCTATGTCAACATCCTTTGATGGAATTTACACTTATTTGAAGTTGATTTATTATTATACTAAACTTCTATATTGTATTGAAGGTTTTGTGATATGTTTGACTGTGGATGTTTTATTTTTTATACCATTCATGGTTTATGGATGAAGTATTTACATTTCGTATGCTAGTTTTAATACGAATGTTTATGTTATGTTTAAACCTTTTCATATGGGAATGCATTAGACTTAATATGTGGTGGTTGGAGCCCGCTATAGCTCCTAGATGCATCGGTAGGTCTCATGAGACAAACTAGTGTCTTGGAACAAGGCCTTGAAAAAATCTTATTTGTAGTCTTGGCACGAGGCCTTGGATATGTGGTTATGATAGTCTGGCATTATGCATTCCATCATTATGAAAGTGGTTATTGATATTGCATGTGATTATTCGATTAGTAGAATATCCATGTGAATAAGTAAATGGAATTATTTCATTTTATTTTTTCCATACTATGTTGAAGTTCAAGTTTAAAAGGATTTTGTTTTAGTTATACATTGCCTTAAATGTTTATTCTTATTTATGAAATTTTCCGCTATATTGTTATCCTTACTGGGCATTTGAGCTCACCCCTTTCAATGTTTTATTTTTCCGAGGATGTGAACAAGTAATTTATGAATGACTGGCAGGGATAGTATGTGGGGATATGAGTGTGGACTATGAAGAAAATATGTTTTTGTAGTTTTCATTTTTATGATGTAATGTAAGACTTATGAATATATCTAGTGTTTCCAAGGATACTAAACTAATCGGTCTTTCGAGATTTGATCTTTCTTTTGATCATGACAATGTTATGTAATAATGGACCAACTCTGGGTAACTGGGGTCGGGGCGTTACAGTTGGTATTAGAGAAAGTTTAGTACAAACCTTGGAAGCTATATTTAGATAAACTCTGATTAGAGAACATATATTTAAGATGGACTCTGAGGATTAGTATAGAAGAACTTCCTAGAATTTTGGTATTGTAGAGATTTTGTGAGTTTTCCGAGAAATACATCCCTGTCTGGATACAAGCAGGTAGAGGCAGCTCTATCACAGATGTACCTAGGGGTAAACCCCGAAAACACCGCTTTGAGCTAGACTCGAACGGGAACTGGTGCACGACAACGAGCCTTGCTGCACTCATGGTTACAAAACTCCCGGGGTATATTCTTATGATAACTCATATTTTCTTTACAAATCATTTTGAAGGGTTTATGAGTATATACTTCCTCAAAGAAAACATTTTTCTTATTATGGATTATATCTATAAATAGTTCAATTTATGTTAAGTGTTTTATAAGTATGGGATTATGTAATTTGATTCATAAACTAATCTAGTTTATGCCATTTCATAGAAATGGCGCCTAGTGGAAGAAATGGAAACTGTATCAATGCACGCACTCCATGTAGGTATTTCCCTCCTGCTCAAGATAATTATAGTGGAGCTGGTGATGAAACTGGTACCGATCAGCTAATCACCATACTGGGACAACTCACTCAGGTTATTAATAATAACCTTACCCATATGGGGCACCCTGATCCGCAACATGGAGGATCAATGTTAGATCTCTTCATGAGGCTACAACCACCAATGTTCAATGGGAGTATAAATCCCTTAGTAGCTGAGCAATGGATAAATTCCCAAGAGAAAATATTTCAGGCTTTGGGGAGTAGTGGAAGGGAAAAAGTTATCATGGAAGTTTACCACCTCATTGGAGATGCTGATCAAGGGTGGTCATTGATTCAAAACACGAAGGAAGATGATGAAGTATCAAATATGTAATGGAGGGAGTTCAAAGATCTGTTTTTAGAAAAATACTTTCCTCGTGACCATCGAGCAGATATGGAAAGGCAATTTCTGAATCTGAGACAAAAGGAGGATGAGAATGTCGCAAAGTATGAGGATAACTTTACAAGGTTAGCAAGGTATGCTGGAGATTATATACGTAACCCCAGAAGTAATATTGATCATTTCCTTGATGGGTTAAAACCATTTCTCCATCGAGAATTAGTCTCACAATCCTTTTCATCTTATGAAGACATTGTCTCATGTGCTATCAAGACTGAAAAAGAATTCTCTATGTTTTATGACTTTAAAGTAAAGAAAGAGAAGAAGAGATCTACTGATCAATCTGGGAATGGAAATAAGGGGAAGAAGGGAAAGGTTGAATATCCATTCTGTGGTAAATATGGGAAGAAACACCCCGGTACTTGCTTAAAGGGAATGTGTGTCTGTTACAAGTGTGGTGAAAAAGTCCACCAATCTCGTGATTGAAAAGGGAAGAAGGAAGCTACCAATGTTCAGTGCTACAATTGTAGGGAGATGGGAAATTATGCAAATGAATGTCCGAAGCGTCAAGGGAACTTACCTCAGAAAAGGCCAAGGGATCAAGGCCAAGCTTATGCTATCACTACTACTAAGGTAGAATCTCCGAAAGACGTGGTGGAAGGTAATTTAATGGTTTCCTCAAGTTTAGAAAATGCATTAGTTGATTATGGATAATCTCATTGTTTCATATCTTCCCAGTTTTCTATGAAAATTAGATATTTACAATTTTATTTAACAAGGGAGTTTTCAGTTAAAACTCCTAGGGGAAGTATCATTGCAACAATGTTTTGTGAATCAGTCCCCATTAGATCACATAAATTTTCTTTATCTGCTGATCTCATTGTCAAACCTATGATTGAGTTTGATATAATCCTCGGTATGGATTGGATTTCAGACTATGATGTGAATATTTATTGTAAGAAGAATAAGGTTACGATTTTTGATGATGATGATAAGGAACTATTTATCATTAGAGCAGAATCGTCACCAATTAATTCTTTTCTAGATCCACCCCTAGTAGCTCAACTAAATTTAATTATTGGGGAGGAAGAGAATGAAATGGTTGTGGGTAATGAAAGGAATGTTCAAATAGATGATGTACCTATTATGAAATAATATGTAGATGTATTTCCGGAAGATTTACCTGGACATCCTCCAGAACGAGAAGTTGAGTTTTCCATTGATTTAATGCCTGGATCAAGGCCTATATCGAAGACCCCTTATATAATGGCCACTGTGGAATTAGTCGAACTAAAGAAACAACTAGAAGAATTGAGTAATAAGGGATTTATTCTCCCTAGTGTTTCTCCATGGGGAGCCCCTATTCTTTTTGTTAAAAATAAAGATGGATCTATGAGGATATTTATTGACTACAGGGAGATCAATGCTATAACAATAAAGAACAAGTATCCCCTACCTCGCATTGATGATTTATTTGACCAACTACATGGAGCTCAATACTTTTCAAAGATTGACCTTCGATCTGGATACCATCAGTTGTGTGTGAAGAAGGAAGACATTCCAAAGACAGCATTTCGAACCAGATACCGGCATTACGAGTTTATAGTAATTCCTTTTGGATTGACTAATGCACCCTCTGTATTCATGGATCTAATGAATAGATTTTTCAAGGAATATCTCGATGAATTTGTGGTGGTATTTATTGATTATATCTTGGTATAATCCAAAAGCTACGAAGATCATGAAAGTCACTTGCGCATTATCCTGAGACTCTGAGAAGACATGAATTATATGGGAAGTTTAGAAAGTGTGAATTCTAGCTTCAGGAGATTTCTTTTCTTGGCCATATTGTCTCTAAAGATGGAATCTCTGTTGATCCTTCTAAGAAAAAGGAAATCCAATAATGGCCAGAACCTATGAGTATAACAGAGGTACATAGTTTTATTGGTTTAGCAGGTTATTATCGACGTTTCATCCAGAATTTTTCCCGATTGGCTAACCCATTAACGAAGATCACACGTAAATGAGTTAAAATTTGTTGTACAAAAGAGTGTGAAGAATGTTTCGAAGAACTAAAGATAATATTATTCAATGCTCCTATATTGACTCTACCATCGAGGAATGATGGGTTCGTTATTTATAGTGATGCATCGAAGAAAGAACTTGGTTGTGTCC
Organism: Viscum album; assembly: GCA_963277665.1. Lineage (NCBI taxonomy): Eukaryota > Viridiplantae > Streptophyta > Magnoliopsida > Santalales > Viscaceae > Viscum > Viscum album. The sequence goes on along the minus strand of OY728130.1, from coordinate 377,728,157 downwards.
TTTTGCAGAATGATAGGGTTATTTCCTATGTATCACGACAGTTGAAAAATCATGAACAAAACTATCCTACACATGATCTCAAGTTAGCAGTTGTGATCTTTACTTTGAAGATATGGAGGCACTGCCTCTATGGGGAAAAATGTGAGATTTATACTGATCAAAAGAGTTTGAAGTATATTTTCTCATAAAAAAAACTCAACATGAGGCAAAAGAGATGTCTTGAATTACTCAAGGATTATGATTATACGATACACTACCACCCGGGGAAAGCAAACAAGGTGACAGATGCTTTGAGCATAATAGATCATGGAGTTTTGAACAATATGAGAATTGAAAGGTATCGAATTTTCATTGATCTAGTGAAGATTGACATGGGAATAACCAGGGAAGGTGAAACATCAATGCTTTTTCAAATGGTTGCCAAACCATCTTTACTAGAAATGATTAAGAGTGCTCAGAATGATGATGAATAATTTCAAAAGAAGTTTAAATCTATGAATGATGGGAGATTGAGAGACTTTGTGTATGAAGAAGGAATTTTGAAATTCGGGAAGAGACTTTGTGTTCCCGATATACCTGATCTAAAGAGAGAATTGTTGGATGATTCTCATAGTTCCAATTTCACTTACACCCTGGGAGCACAAAAATGTATAGAGATTTGAAGTAACATTTTTGGTGGGACAACATGAAGAGGGAAATTTCTGATTTTGTGTCAATATGTATGGTTTGTCAACAAGTGAAAGATGGAAGCAAACAGCCTGGAGGAGTCATGCAACCTCTTCCCATACCAGAGTGGAAATGGGCCAATATTATGATGGAATTTGTCATGGGGATACCAAAGAATCCTAGAAGGAACGATGCAATATGGGTTATTGTTGGTCATCTTACCATGTCAGCACATTTTCCTGCTATAAGAGAAGATCTACCACTGGAACGTCTAGCAAGACTATATATTAATGAAGTTGTGAGACTTCATAGAATACCCCTATCAATTGTTTCTGATCGTGATCCCCGTTTTACTTCAAGATTCTAGAAGATTCATCAGAAATCCCTAGATACAGAACTTCATTTGAGCACTGCCTACCACCCTCAGACAGACGGACAATCATAACGGACTATTCAGACCTTAGAAGACATGTTGAGATCTTGCTCACTTGACTTTCAGGGTATGTGGGATTAATATTTACCTTTGGTAGAATTTTCCTATAACAATAGCTTCCATTCGATTATTTAGATGGCACCATATGAAGCATTATATGGAAAGAGATATCGCACTCCAACCAGTTGGGATGACGTTGGTGAAAGAAAACTTGTAGGTCCACAACAGGTGGAGTAAACGATGGAAAAGGTGAAGGTAATCCAAAATCACATCAAAGCAGCTCAAAATAGGCAAAAGAGCTATGTCTATAATCGAAGGAAGGATTTAGAATTTCAAGTCGGTGATCATGTTTTCCTGAAGGTATCTCCATGGAAGGGAGTCATAAGTTTTGGTAAGAAAGGTAAATTGAGTCCCAGGTACATCGGACCTTTCGAAATTCTAGAACGAATTGGGGCTGTAGCTTACCGATTAGCAATGCCGCCAAGTCTCTCCAAAGTTCATGATGTGTTCCACGTATCTCTGTTGAGGATATACATACCTGACCCAACGCATGTACTCACCTATGAAGAATTGGAACTGAAACCCGATCTATCTTATTGTGAAGAGCCCGTCAGGATTCTTGATACAAGCGAACATGTACTGAGAAACCGGACGACTCGTCTGGTAAAAGTCTTGTGGAGAAACCATAAGATGGAAGGGGCAACGTGGGAACCTGAGAAAATTATGATGAAGAACCGCCCGATTCTTTTCATGCGGTAGTATTCTATAAATTTCGAGGACGAAATTATTTGAAGGAGGGGAGAATGTGACACCCCAAGCATCTACGGTATGCTTCTCATTGAATAATGTGATAGCGTGTGTTGTACGCAACAGCGAGTTCTAACACACCACAACCAATCAAACTAGCCGTTATGAATAGTAATACCTACTTTTTAAAATTTTATAAATTTTATCTCTCAAAATGGACTTCATTTTTGGATTCGTAGAATCGAATTTAGACTAGGGTGAGATTTTGGAACTTTTCGGATAACATTTATATTTTGATGAATAGTGAAAATTACTAAATTTTAATTAAAAACAACCTTTTCAATCGAAATAATTTATATTGATAAATTATGAATTTGAGTGGTTTCAAAGTATAATTAGAATATATTTTTACCATTTAATACAATGTTGGTCATTGTACATAATTTTACAATTAAACCGGACATAAACAAGTGTCAATCTTTTGATAGTTATTATCTCTTAAAAACACGCTTTTTGTTTTAACAACGGGAATTAATTTTAAATTAATTTCTGCCACTTTAGTGTTTTGAATTTGGAAAAATGGATTCCATATTTGGAATCAGTATTTTCATATTGTGTAAATAGGTAACTTTTATTTTTAGACATTTTGAATAATTACATTGGTAAATATTTTATTTACCATGGTTAAGGGTAAATCCGGTAAATAAGGGTTAAAAAAATATTATAATAATAAAAAATTACCCTAAAACGTATCCTTACCTTATTGGTTGATACCTGTCCGACCATGGGCATCTTTGGGTCGATTTTTGGACCCCATGGAGCCACTTGTAAGTGATAATGACACTTTATATTAATAAAGTTAAAATAAATACAAAAATGACAAAAGCATATATCGTTTTGGAAAACAATTTTTACATAGGGTTATATATGTTGGATTTTCAACTATAAATATTCATTAGAAATCTAAAACGATTTCCTACATAATGATATTTTATTTATAATTTTTAGACTTTAAATAATTTAATTTATTTATGATACAATGATGATGCAATAAATACCTAATTAATGAAAAATTATAATAATTTATATTATAAATACCCAAATAAATATAATTTTAGACTTTTAATGAATTAAACTAATTTTCTAGTTTAATATGACATGTTAGGATTTATTTAGTTTACGTTTTTCGAAGTAATCATTCTGTTAAGAGTTTTACAAAAATCAATTATTGAATAGTGTCAAAATTGACATAAAAGAGTTTTTAAAACAAATATTTTATTATTAATTGATATTAAATTCCTACAAATTTATGTTTCGTCAAAGAGACTTATATCATGATAGGTGTATCATTAATGGACCAATTGGGGGTCTCTTGGATGTATATAGTATGTTTTTTTAACCATATAATATAAAATTACAAAGAGACATTGTAAAAGTGAAACTAATTAACTAAGAGTTAATACTTAAAGATAAGGTTAATATAGTAAACCAAACCTGTCTAAATTCTATTGGTTGAGTGGTTTTTGACACATCCCCACATTAAACATTAAATAATCCACTTTTGAGCCATTAGAAACTGAATATGAATTTATTATAAAATAATATTTCTAGCTTTTCCAAAGGTGCCCCTCCCCCCTCTGATAAAAGGGCACTCACCCTTCTCATTAACTCATACCTTCAAAGCCTTTTGGTTCGGCCAACCTCTGCCTAAATACTCTATAAACTTCCCTCACTTAATCCTAGAGTCCTTCCTTTAGTCAGAAATCCAACTTAAAGAGCCCTTTTGATCAAATCAAAAGGAAGAACCCGAAGAAGAGGTAATGATTTCATCACCCTTTTTCATGTTCCTTTCTTCTTCCACTTCTTCTTTATTTGTTATTACCATTATAAAATTATAAATACAGTATATTATATATACATTGATGTTATTATAAACATTTTACAACCATCTTTCAGTATTCTATCGATCCTTTGAATAACATGTCACCATACGTGCCTACGTACGGCTTACCGTCTCCACGTCGTGGTGTAATTGTTATTCAGTAAATTATTATTTGGATGGGAATAATAATTATGTGTAATTCATGTAAATAATAAATATAACATGATAATGATTTTTTATATATGATATACCATCCAATTATATATTATTTTAATATCAAAAGAATGATATTTTCGCTCGTGCGTACGTACGGACTACCGTCTCCACGAACGTGATGAGATTCATTCTCCATCATATCCACTCAAATATAAATCTCATTTGATGATTAATAATAGTATCTAAGGACTTGATATCATTATGGATATGAATAATATACAACCTATCCATGACAAACATGTCTTATGTAACAAAACATATAAAAGAAAACGAGTAAGTTAACACCCGAAACAATGATAATACTAAGATATTATTAACAAATCAATGTTAAAAGATAATATATGATATCATATTGATTTATATTATTTTTTTATAATTTAATAAAAATTATTTCACCATTATACAGGAGGTTAACCTACCCCCAACCAAGGAAAAGTAAAAGGTAAGGGTTTATTTCGCAATCTCTTCATTATCTGAGGTTGTTTATACGTAATAATCTACTGAGAGTTCTTTATAATCCAAATCCATGTTTCTTAAAAAAGTATTTCAAAAAAAAATTACTATTTACTAGAATATGGTTTAAAGTCATTTATACCCTTGTTTTAAATTTATAAGAGGTTTATAAAGGAATCTTTCCATCGTTTTCCAAACAAGGGGCTTTTTAACCTTTTTGACAAAATTAAGGTAAGAATGTTTTTTTAACATGTACGATAGGTGCAGATATTTTCCGTCGAAGATTCCCTTACAAGCTTATAAGAATATTTTCAAAGAAAATGTTTTATTTTATAAATATATGACTCTTAAATGATTTCAAAATAGAAATAGATATTTCTCAAAAAAGAGTTTTGATTTCATCTATGTCAACATCCTTTGACGGAATTTACACTTATTTGAAGTTGATTTATTATGATACAAAACTTCTATATTGTATTGATGTTTTTGTGATATGTTTGACTGTGGATGTGTTATTTTTATACCATTAATGGTTTATGGATGAAGTATTTACATTTTATATGCTAGTTTTAATACGAATGTTTATGTTTTGTTTAAACCTTTTCATATGGGAATGCATTGGACTTAATATGTGATGGGTGGAGCCCGCTATAGCTCCTCGATGCATCGGTAGATCTCATGAGACAAAATAGTTTCTTAGCACAAGGCCTTGACAAAATATTATTTGTAGTCTTGGCATGAGGCCTTGGCTATGTGGTTATGATAGTCTGGCATTATGCATTCCATCATTATGAAAGTTGTAACGACCCGAAATTTTTTTAAATAAATTTTGTTTCTTAATTTTATGTGTTATTGTTATACTCAACAAAAATGTTTCATTTGGTAACATGAGTATAATTAAAATGAGACTGTTGGGTTTTGACTGTTATTTCACCATTGGTCAATATGACCACTGGAAACTAAACATTTTTGACTATTGTCTCTAAATACAAGAAATCTTGGTTAATTAATATAGAAAGAAGATTTGATGGCCTCACCTAGTAGTCTTGGACCGATCGAAGCCCATATAACAGAGCTTGGGAAGAAGGTAGCACCACTGGGCTTTGCTCTGGATCAAATCCAAGCCGAACTTCATCATGTGAAGCTGGAACGGAATCGCCTTCGTGAGAAGTTCAAACTGATAGAAATTACTACTCGGGCAATGTTGACTGAGCCGCCCCAAGCTTCTATCACCCTAGCACACCTTACTCTTAGGTCCTATGCTGGTATTATAAGGGGTTATGTAACGAGACCGTAACTACCTTGTGTAATCCTTGTTTTAAATAAAAATTGGTATTTCTTCTTATGATGAAGTTTATGAATTTTGAAATGACCGGATAAATATAGTATGCATATTTTTGATGAATTTTAGAAAAAGGATATTTTAAATATGTTTATGTAAACCCTAAATAATTAAAAATGTGTAATGATTTTCAAAAAAATGGTCTTCTGCAATTATGTTCAGTACTAAATTTAGAGTCTAATAAGATCAACTTGATTTTTGATGAATAGTAAATTATGATTAGTGATTTTATGATTAGGATTAGTAATATGACCAAATGGATTAGTAATCTCACTTAAAGAAAGTTTTAAAATAATCTAGGCACCTTGATTAAGTAATGTGATTCAATAAAATAGTTAAATAACGGTTTCATTAATTATTATTCAAGTATTAGTTTTTTCGGGTGAATAGTGTTTTTTAATTAAAAATTTAATTAAAAATAATTAGAAATTTATTTTTATAAAAATGACTTTATTTTTGAACTCAGAGCATCGATATTATGTTATGGTAATTTTTGGGGTTTTTTCTGAAAAAATGAATTTTCGATGAATAGTGTTTTTATTTAAAAATTAAATTAAAAATATTTAGAAAATTATTTTTATAAAATGGATTTCATTTTTGAAATCAGAGCATTGATATTTGGTTAATGTGAAATTTTGGGATTTTTCTGAGAAAGTTGAATTTTCAGTGAATAGTAGAAATACAGTTTTAGGGTTTCGGTATGTTTAATGACATCATAACGATGTCATGATGATTTCATGAGATCTTTTGAGGGTTGGACGGCCCAGGGTGATGAATTATTGTTTTGGGGGCCCCATGTGGCCTAACTCCATGATAAATGACAAGGGAGAGCACATGGGTTTGAGAAAAGCACATGTGAGGTGTCCCTTGGCCATTAATGCCTTGTCCCCTTACTTTCCCTATAAATACCAAGCCCTCCTCTCATCCATTCGACTCCCAACTCATTCCCAACAAATTTCTGGTCTCATTACGTCCCAAGGAGTCCTCCCAAGGTGCCCCCAAGCCCTCAAGGTCCCAACCATTGAGGTTTAAGAGTTACATTTTAAGGTAATGGATCTGACCCCTCTCTTTCTTTTCAAGTAATCTCTTTTATGTAATTTCTTTTATACTCCATGTTCTTATGTTGGAGGATGTTCTTTTATATTCATCCTACTGCTTATTTCATGTTCATATGATGAGAGACCCCCCCTTGCTCTCATCAATTCGTTTTAAGAATTTTTAAGTGGCGCCGTTAGGCTGCCGAATTTTTAAGGGATTCTTTCACCTTCCTCGTTTTCAAGTTCTATTTTCATTCAAGTCTTTCATGTTCCTTTTTATTATGTTGGGGTATGATCTCTAAATTATCATACTGATCTTTTATGATCATATGATGAGAGACCCCATTTGATCGCTTCAATTCAGTATTTTGAAGTTTTAAGTGGCGTCGTTAGGCTGCCGAATTTTTAAGTGGTTCTTCACCCTTCTCGTTTTGAAGTTCTACTTTCATGTCAATTATTTCAAGTTCCTTTTTGTTATATTGGGGTATGATATCTATATATATCATACTGGACACTTATGTTCATATGACGAGAGACCCCATTTGATCTCTTCAATTCAGTATTTTGATGTTTTAAGTGGCGCCGTTAGGCTGCCGAATTTTTAAGTGGTTCTTCACCCTTCTCGTTTTGAAGTTCTACTTTCATGTCAATTCTTTCAAGTTCCTTTTTGTTATGTTGGGGAATTATCTCTATATCTATCATACTTATCTCTTATGATCATATGATGAGGGACCCTATTTGATCTTGTCAAATCATTTTCTTTTGAAGTTAAGTGACGCCGTAAGGCTGCCGAATTTTCATAAGAGAAATCTATTTTTGTTTCTTCCATGTTTTTCATTTCAAATGGTATGTCCCTAAAATTTCATTACCATGTCCATATGTCCTTCTTATTCTTTCACCCTACTGTTTTATGGATCATTTATGAGAGGGTGACCCATGTCCCCTCTCATTTCAATGTTTTCTAAAACCCCGAAACATAGCCGTTATGCTGCAGAATTTTCCCCTCAAAATGCCTCTCTCTTTTCTCAAAAATTATTTTCTGTTATAAAGTGAATACTCAAAGCTCTTATTTCTACAAGGGTATTCACATATATATCAAAATCTTCCATTTTAAATTCTGGGATTTACATACATGAGACCCGCTTTCCCTTTCCGTGGGTTTAAAGTGACGTAAAGATCATGTCTTTAAAGCAGTTTTTAAAACGTTATGATTATGAAATGAAACCCATTTATTTTATGCTATGTGGGTTATTTATGAAATGTTTGATGATGATATATGTGGCTCACATGATAATAAAGGAAAATTTAAGGGTGCGCCCTGATAGCGCTCCAATACATTGGGTAATGATGTAACCACTAGAGATTACAATTTTCACGATACCTTGGTGAATAACCTTGGTAATTTTCAAATGACACCTTGGGGATGGACCTTGGTGATATGTTCATGATTGTATATGTTAAATGATGTAGCCACATCTTCAAGTTATGAAAAATGATATTTTTATTATGAAATGCCTCATGATTTCTTTCTCATGCCTTAAAGTTCTTTTCATGTCCTTATTGAAGTATATCAAGTTTACATGTAAAATGTTCCTCTTGTTTCCCTTACTGGGCCTTATGCTCACCCTTTATTTTGATGTATGTCCCCAGGTTATGAGATGCAGTAATGAACCTAGAATGAACTTAAGGATACGCCTTTCAAGTGTTTAAGAAGAATGTTTTATATTTTTTTCATGTATTATGTTCCTCGTTTCCAAGACACTAGACCTTAAAGATCCTCAGTTTTGTGTAATGTAATGAAAGTTTATGTTATAAAAGGCGGGATGCTATAGTTGGTATAAAAGGATGGTTTAGTTATTTGTGGAAATTAGGATATGAAAACTCTAGGAGGAACCCTATAGAAAAGTTTAATATAGGAAATGTTCCTGGTATTTTGGTGAGTATTGAGTAAGGGGTTGCCAAGCAAATACATCCCTGTCTGGATACGAGCAGGTAGAGGTGGCTCTGGAACAGATGTACATAGGGGTAAAACCCGAAAACACCGCTTTGAGCTAGACTCGAACGGGAACTGGTACACGATAACGGGCCTTGCTGCACTCTTGGTTACGACACTCCCGGGGGATATGCTTTGGTTAATTCATAAGCTTGGTATGAACCATTGTTAAAGGAACAAAGGTAAAATAAAATAAAGGTTCACATAAGAATATATGATCATTCATAACCTAGATGGGAACCTAGGAGATCACAAGTTAGGGTATACCTTCCATATACAAGTTATCCTTATATGCTTTCAGTTCCTTTTCATGATTATTAGCTAAGTACTTAAGCCCCTAATTATGCTTTCTCTTCTTAGTAAATGGTGGGAAATGGAAGAACATGTTCCGACAACCAATGTGATAGGAAATGAGACGATTTTCGTATTAATATGACAGGGATGATTAGGGGATTAAAATATGATTATTATTTTGGAAGACGTTCATTATTTTGGGAACCATATTTGATCGAGGTAAATAGATTACTACGGTATTTTCATTGAGGAGTAAGGTTGACTTATATTTTGAAGAATCGATGAATTTAAGGTGAACTTATAGTAATTTAGGTTACTTATGGGAATGACTAACCTATCTTGGGTAAAATATGTTTAGGTTAGCTACTTTTTTTATAAGATGATAGGAGTGGTTGATGTTGTCTGGAGATGAACAATGAAGTTGTTTTGGAAGACTATGTTATCAAATCCTTCTTGTATTTGGATTTCAATCTTAGTTTGGTTTGTTTTGAGGAATTTTAAGGACCGTTATTTATGGAATGGTCTATGATGAACTTTGGGTAGTACCATGGAACTTTGATGATTTAAAAGTATTTTCCATTCCTATGGGATTCTTTCTTTTTGAAGAGTTGTTTTACCTTAAACTTTCTGTTTTTGGGATAATGTTTAAAGATAGAAGAAAGAGATAGTTAATCTTTTGTAGATTATGCGATTCTATAGAAGATGATTCTTGTGCTTTTATGATACCAAGTGTTTTTGAATTCTCATCATTTGGAGAAAAGATTAGTGTTGGTAGGGACTTGTTAAAGGATGAAAATCTACTTGAAGGTAGGTATATTTTCTTATGTTTTTGTTCTATGTAGTAAATGAAATCCTCAAAATTATGAAAAGAAACGTAAAACAAAAATGTTGTTGGTTTACGTTTCCTACTAGGTAATCAAAGACCGTTTACACGCATCATAAGTTTGGGATTTTCTCATGGTTAACTTTCTCCTAATCATGTTCTCTATCACTCTCCCTTAGAACTTGACCCTTTGTTTTTTCCTCCATGTCCATGTTTTCCTACATGGAAGCCTAGTGTGGGTTAACTCGGGTGACCTTTGTACTTCCCTTTCTTTATTTTAAAGTAATAGTTTTACTGACTCCTTTTCCGATGTGGGACTTTCAATGAAATTTCAAAACCCAATTTTAAAATTGCGAGGACGCAATTTCTTAAGGGGGGAAGATTGTAACGACCCGAAATATTTTTAAATAAATTTTGTTTCTTAATTTTATGTGTTATTGTTATACTCAACAAAAATGTTTCATTTGGTAACATGAGTATAATTAAAATGAGACTGTTGGGTTTTGACTGTCATTTGACCATTGGTCAATATGACCACTGGAAACTAAACATTTTTGACTATTGTCTCTAAATACAAGCAATCTTGGTTAATTAATATAGAAAGAAGATTTGATGGCCTCACCTAGTAGTCTTGGACCGATCGAAGCCCATCTAACAGAGCTTGGGAAGGAGGTAGCACCACTGGGCTTTGCTCTGGATCAAATCCAAGCTGAACTTCATCATGTGAAGCTGGAACGGAATCGCCTTCGTGAGAAGTTCAAACTGATAGAAATTACTACTCGTGCAATGTTGACTGAGCCGCCCCAAGCTTCTATCACCCTAGCACACCTTACTCTTAGGTCCTATGCTGGTATTATAAGGGGTTATGTAACGAGACCGTAACTACCTTGTGTAATCCTTGTTTTAAATAAAAATTGGTATTTCTTCTTATGATGAAGTTTATGAATTTTGAAATGACCGGATAAATATAGTATGCATATTTTTGATGAATTTTAGAAAAAGGATATTTTAAATATGTTTATGTAAACCCTAAATAATTAAAAATGTGTAATGATTTTCAAAAAATGGTCTTCTGCAATTATGTTCAGTACTAAATTTAGAGTCTAATAAGATCAACTTGAATTTTGATGAATAGTAAATTATGAATAGTGCTTTTATGATTAGGATTAGTAATATGACCAAATGGATTAGTAATCTCACTTAAAGAAAGTGTTAAAATAATCTAGGCACCTGGATTAAGTAATGTGATTCAATAAAATAGTTAAATAACGGTTTCATTAATTATTATTCAAGTATTAGTTTTTTCGGGTGAATAGTGTTTTTTAATTAAAAATTTAATTAATAATAATTAGAAAATTATTTTTATAAAAATGGCTTTATTTTTGAACTGAGAGCATCGATATTATGTTATGGTAATTTTTGGGGTTTTTTCTGAAAAAATGAATTTTCGATGAATAGTGTTTTTATTTAAAAATTAAATTAAAAATATTTAGAAAATTATTTCTATAAAATGGATTTCATTTTTGAAATCAGAGCATTGATATTTGGTTAATGTGAAATTTTGGGATTTTTCTGAGAAAGTTGAATTTTCAGTGAATAGTAAAAATACAGTTTTAGGGTTTCGGTATGTTTAATGACATCATAACGGTGTCATGATGATGTCATGAGATCTTTTGAGGGTTGGATGGCCCAGGGTGATGAATTATTGTTTTGGGGTCCCCATGTGGCCTAACTCCATGATAAATGACAAGGGAGAGCACATGGGTTTGAGAAAAGCACATGTGAGGTGTCCCTTGGCCATTAATGCCTTGTCCCCTCACTTTCCCTATAAATACCAAGCCCTCCTCTCATCCATTCGACTCCCAACTCATTCCCAACGAATTTCTGGTCTCATTACCTCCCAAGGAGTCCTCCCAAGGTTCCCCCAAGCCCTCAAGGTCCCAACCTTTGAGGCTTAAGAGTTACATTTTAAGGTAAGGGATCCGACCCCTCTCTTTCTTTTCAAGTAATCTCTTTTATGTCATTTCTTTTATACTCCATGTTCTTATGTTGGAGGATGTTCTTTTATATTAATCCTACTGCTTATTTCATGTTCATATGATGATAGACCCCCCCCTTGCTCTCATCAATTCGTTTTAAGAATTTTTAAGTGGCGCCGTTAGGCTGCCGAATTTTTAAGGGATTCTTTCACCTTCATCGTTTTCAAGTTCTATTTTCATTCAAGTCTTTCATGTTCCTTTTTATTATGTTGGGGTATGATCTCTAAATTATCATACTGATCTTTTATGATCATATGATGATAGACCCCATTTTATCGCTTCAATTCAGTATTTTGAAGTTTTAAGTGGCGCCGTTAGGCTGCCGAATTTTTAAGTGGTTCTTCACCCTTCTCGTTTTGAAGTTCTACTTTCATGTCAATTATTTCAAGTTCCTTTTTGTTATATTGGGGTATGATCTATATATATATCATACTGGACTCTTATGTTCATATGACGAGAGACCCCATTTGATCTCTTCAATTCAGTATTTTGATGTTTTAAGTGGCGTCGTTAGGCTGCCGAATTTTTAAGTGGTTCTTCACCCTTCTCGTTTTGAAGTTCTACTTTCATGTCAATTATTTCAAGTTCCTTTTTGTTATGTTGTGGAATTATCTCTATATCTATCATACTGATCTCTTATGATCATATGATGAGGGACCCTATTTGATCTTGTCAAATCATTTTCTTTTGAAGTTAAGTGACGCCGTAAGGCTGCCGAATTTTCATAAGAGAAATCTATTTTTTTTCTTCCATGTTTTTCATTTCAAATGGTATGTCCCTAAACTTTCATTACCATGTCCATATGTCCTTCTTATTCTTTCACCCTACTTTTTTATGGATCATTTATGAGAGGGTGACCCATGTCCCCTCTCATTTCAATGTTTTCTAAAACCCCGAAACATAGCCGTTATGCTGCAGAATTTTCCCCTCAAAATGCCTCTCTCTTTTCTCAAAAATTATTTTATGTTATAAAGTGAATACTCAAAGCTCTTATTTCTAAAAGTTTATTCACATATATATCAAAATGTTCCATTTTAAATTCGGGGATTTACATACATGAGACCCGCTTTCCCTTTCCGTGGGTTTAAAGTGACGTAAAGATCATGTCTTTAAAGCAGTTTTTAAAACGTTATGATTATGAAATGAAACCCATTTATTTTATGCTATGTGGGTTATTTATGAAATGTTTGATGATGATATATGTGGCTCACATTATAATAAAGGCAAATTTAAGGGTGCGCCCTGATAGCGCTCCAATGCATTGGGTAATGATGTAACCACTAGAGATTACAATTTTCACGATACCTTGGTGAATAACCTTGGTAATTTTCAAATGACACCTTGGGGATGGACCATGGTGATATGTTCATGATTGTCTATGTTAAATGATGTAGCCACATCTTCAAGTTATGAAAAATGATATTTTTATTATGAAATGCCTCATGATTTCTTTCTCATGCCTTAAAGTTCTTTTCATGTCCTTATTGAAGTATATCAAGTTTACATGTAAAATGTTCCTCTTGTTTCCCTTACTGGGCCTTCTGCTCACCCTTTCTTTTGATGTATGTCCCCAGGTTATGAGATGCAGTAATGAACCTAGAATGAACTTAAGGAGACGCCTTTCAAGTGTTTAAGAAGAATGTTTTATATTGTTTTCATGTATTATGTTCCTCGTTTCCAAGACACTAGACCTTAAAGATCCTCAGTTTTGTGTAATGTAATGAAAGGTTATGTTATAAAAGGCGGGATGCTATAAAAGTGGTTATTGATATTGCATGTGATTATTCGATTAGTAGAATATCCATTTGAATAAGTAAATGGAATTATTTCTTTTTATTTTTTCCATACTATGTTTAAGTTCAAGTTTAAAAGGATTTTGTTTTAGTTATACATTGCCTTAAATGTTTATTCTTATTTATGAAAGTTTCCACTATATTGTTATCCTTAATGGGCATTTGAGCTCACCCCTTTCAATGTCTTATTTTTCCCAGGATGTGAAGAAGTAATTTATGAATGACCTGTAGGGATAGTATGTGGGGAAATGAGTGTGGACTATGAAGAAAACATGTTGTTGTAGTTTTCATTTTTATGATGTAATGTAAGACTTATGAATATATCTAGTGTTACCAAGGCTACTAAACTAATAGGTCTTTCGATATTTGATCTTTCTTGTGATCATGCCAATGTTATGTAATAATGCACCAACTCTGGGTAACTAGGGTCAGGGCGTTACATGAATGATATTGAAAAAACCATTATATGTCTTGGTGAGAAGCTATAAGATTTAACAATTTTTTAAAATATCTTATGAATTCTTACTGAGAAGTTTGATGCCAATGTTTCATATTTGGAAGATAGATATCCATAAAATATATTATCTAATGACTAACATTTTACTCTCATTACATATGAAATGAGAAGTGAGAAATTGATGACAAGTAATGATAAATATGATCGAGATATCTCCTTCAATGATGAAATGAATGGAAAATCTAATAAAATTTTAGAATATAAAGATGTTGGTGACTCTAACACCAAAGATGAAGTTAGTACAATTTTAAGTAATTATTGTCATTATTTTCATACAATTTAAAAAGGGGTACATGAAATTACAAAGGTAAGATACCACTAAAATGATTGGGATATAAATCTATTGGCCATTTCACTATAATTTACCTAAAATAAAGGATAAATAATATAGTGATGAAGATAAAAAAAATTCAATAATATATTTCAAGAAATATATTTACCAATATAAATCTTATTCTAAAAGAAAGGATAATAAGTTCTCCAAATCCAAAAGGTTATATATATTTTATAGTGAAGAAGAATAAAATTATAATGAAGTTAAAATTGAAAAATTCACTGATATTGCTGCAGAAAACACATTTATTGAAAATATAAGTGATTAAGAGTTTGTTGGTTATAAAATAAATAGTTATGAATAAGATAATAAGATATAATTTTTTTGAAAGAGAGTTGAACTAATTTCACATAAGGATTTTATGATTTGAAAAAGATATGAAGACATGGTAAAGGAAAGTTATACATCAAACAATAAAAAATCATTTCTTGATGAGAAATAAATGTTTCTAGAAGAGAATAATAAAATAAAAAATTCTCTTGAAAAATAAAAGAATCTAAACTAATATCTGGATTTAAAGATAATAGGTAAGGTTAATGAAGTATAACTTGTTCAAAAAAAGTTCTCTAAAAGTGTGTAGGGAGTTATGAGTATCAAAAAATAATTTTTCTAATATTGCTGAATGTTTTGAATTTTTCTTAACATGAGAAATATTAATAAAATTTATAATGAATAGTTTAAAAGACAAATTTAAGTGATTATAAGATATAGAAAGATGAGAAAAATGTGTATGTTTAATAAACTATTTTTTTTAAAATTCATACCTTTCAACAATTTCATTTTCAATATAAAGTGTTTCAACTACTCATGATTCTTTTGAAAATGGATATAAGTCCAATTTAATGAATAAGACTTCAAAATATACTAGAACGTATGGGGGTAAAAATTTCCTAACGTGGAAAGTAAAATTATTAAAGAAAAACAACTTTGAAACTACAGTTAGTATGAAAGATACTAAAGAAAATATTCATTATATGGATACTAATAGAATTGTGTGGATTTGGGAATATACCAAATATGTTTCGGATCAATAAAAACACTTTTATAATTACAATATTAAATGAAATCAATGTTTAAGGGGGAGTCAATCCACTTAAATAAGGGACCCTGAGAAAGTTATCACAAAATTTGAAAATATATTCCAACCATTGGAAGCTGTTTTTGAAATATATGAATTGATTAAAAAATCTTTAAAATGATGTTATTTTTTTTAATGGCCCAAAAACAACTTTATAAAATTTCACAAATGATGTATGTTAAGAAACATAAAAGAAAATAAAAATACATTTTTGTAGAAATAGATCGAAAATATACAAAAGGATAATGAACCTAGATTTTGGATATGTTGTTCTCTTCACATATGATAGGATACTAGAATCATTTTATTATGAATGAATTTAAATAAGTAATAGAGACAATTGGAAATGATGAATCACCTATAATCAAAGTCATTATATCTATTATTATTCTGGAAGGAAAACTAAAATCCAAAGAGGGATTATTTGTGGATTGGATGAAACACAACTTGTTTTGTGTCTCACAAATTTGTAAGAAATGTAATGATTTTTTGGAATTTATTGGTTTTTAGTGAAAAGGGTTGAAGATTAAAAAGTTGTTATAATATGTTAGTGCATGTAGGGAAACTTTTTTCATGTTGGTGACATTAAAAATTCATGATACCTACGAACGATTAAAGAAAATAAATTTTGGCATAAAATAGTGGGACATATGTTTCAGAGGAATATGATAATGTTTACAAAGTGAGAAAATATCTATGATATTCTAGATTTGAAAATAATAAAGGATTAGTTTTTTTTCATTTTTAGAAAGGAAAAATTTCAAACATAGTTCATGAGAAATGTGAAATTCATTAATCTCATACCATAGAGTTGATTCATTATGATATATTTAATCCAATGAGAAAATAAGAAACATTCAGAGATAAGTAATTTATTTATATAATTTATGATTTTACTTGTATTACATGTATTGTGTATTTTAAAGCATAAATTAGAAGCAATAAAATTGATTAAGTGATTCTAGAGATGAGTAAAAATGGAGTGTGGATATTCTATGAAGAATTTTTTAACTGATAATGGGGGTGAATAAAAAATCAATAGTTAAAAAACAATGGTGAAAAACATGGTATTCTTTATGAGTTCAGTTCACCTTACAGAGCTCAATAATATGGTGTTACTAAACGAAATAATTTAATTTTGGTGGAGAAGAGACATAAAATATTGATCGAATGTGAAATTTCTCACTATTCCAGGGGGAAGTTGATGAGTAAATTATTTTACATTTTGAATTCGTGTTTCTATATACCAATTTATGATATGAACCTTTCTAAAATATTATATAATTAGAAATTAACATTGAAACAATTACGGGTTTTTGCGAGACCATGCATCATAAAAATAAATGGTGGAAATCCCGGAAGATTTGATCATGGGGGAGTAGGTGGAATGTTTCTTAGATATACCCATAATGATAGAAGATATAAATTTTTCATCTAATAAACATGGATTTTTGTTGATTCTTATGATGTGAAAGTTTTAAAAATATTTAACATGATGTTTCACAAACACATGTATGTAAGGAAGATGAAGAAGTTGAAATAGTAGTTGTTAAGAAACATGAATAGAATTAAAAAAAATTAATTGCATGAAAGTAGAAGAGTTAGGATAAACAATTTATAATTATGAGAAATAACTTCACTCATCTCATCCTAGGATGAGGAAACATGTAGAAGTACAAAACATCATTGGCGATAATAAAATTAAAATAATAAGAACATCATGGTTTTTTTAAAATAATTAATCATATTTAAATGTTTATAAAAAATAATTTAATGGATATTTTGAGCATCAGGAGTGACATCATTCTGTGAATAAATATTTGGATCAGGTTGAGAAGAATTATACTAAGTAACTTGTACCCAAACTAGATTTTAAAAATATCGTTAGTACAAAGTGGGTGTTCTAAATCAATTTGAATAAATATATTGTTGTTATTTGAAACAAATCACAATTGAATTGAAAATGTTACTCATAAAATGATGTTATTTATTTTGAATAAACATTTTCTTCCATGGCATGATCGAAAAAAATCCAAATCTATTTTTAAATTATTTCACATTGAGGTTTCAAATTATTTCAGATGGATGTTGAATAATCTTTTCTCAATGGAGAAAATTATGAAGATTTTTATTTTAAAAAAATATGATGCATTATATTTACAAAATAATAATTTTATTTATGAAAATTGAAGTGTTATTTTTAATTGTTAAACAAATCTCTGAGTTCTTGGTATTCGAAATCAGATTCTTGCATATGGAAGTTGAACATTAAGTATTGAAGTGTTGAAAAAAAATATATACATAAAATAAAATTAGGATACATATATGATTTTAATTGTTTTTATGAATGATATTATATTTTTTAAAATGAAGAAATAACTTGTGAAAAGGGTTTTTTAACAGGTAAATAATTCTTTTGAAATATCCACTATTGGTCAATTGAAATACTTTCTTGACATAAAGTCTTATGAAATTGGAAATATATCTTTATATCTCAATAAACGTTTTTTAAGAAACATCATATGAAATTTGTAATGGATAATTAAAAACATTTTTACTCACCAATTTTTGTGGAAACAAATTTTTCTAAATATAGAGAAGGAAATAATGTGAATTCAAAAGAATATCAAAAGCTGATTGGAAGTTTGTTATATCTGACTACTTTAAGATCATATATTTTAATGTTGGGTTTTATTAGAAAAATTACAAAGTGACACAAAATAATATAATCTGTTATAAGGAAAAAATACTAATATATATAAGGCATATCAAATTTTTGTATCAAATATAACAACTTTGGAATAATTTATTTGATTGGGTATACATATAATGATTGGGTATGAGGTATGGATGATAAAATATATACATTTGTAGAGTTTTATTTATAGGGTAATGTTGTTTTATTATTCTTACTAAAAAGAAAAATTATACAACACTTATTATGGATAAAGTTGAATATGGTGCCGCCACACAACCAACAACACAACATTTGTGGATGGACACTCAGATGGAATATTTTCTAGTTGAATTAATATTTCCTCCCCTATTGGGTTATGATAATAAAATAAAAATAAATCTAACTATAAAACTAGTGAAACATTCTCATTCAATGTATATTGATATCAAATATCACTTCATTAAAGAGAATGTGGTTAAGAATAAAATCTTGTTTTAATGTGTTCCTATAATGAAACAAGTTGCTGGCATATTCACAGAACCTTCAAAAGTATTGTTTTTATAAAATGAGGATGAACACGTGAATCAAATCTATTTATCTCCAAGGTTGAGTTATATGTTTATGTATTATCTCTCATATTTTATTTTCATAGTTTTTTCAAGGGGGTGGGAAATGATGTTTCTTAAATCACTCATTTTGGCATATAATTATTGATATTTGATCCATATTTTGGGTGTACAACATTTTAGTGATTTTTCAATCTTGGATGAGAACAAAATCAATAGGGGGGATTATTGGGGCCATGTGGGAAAGAGGAGTTATTAGAAAAGAGTTTATTGCAAGTTTTGTAATTTTTTTCTTTATATAAACTCTCAACAATTTTTTACTTCTGGTAATCAGATGAAGTAATGTTAGAACCATGTTATTGGGAATATAGTTCTTCAGAACGTCCATCAATTTATTTTTTTGTTCTGAATATTTTTTTCTGAGTTTACTTGTCTTAGAAAATATCTTTCCTGAATGTATATTTTATAATGGGATAAGAAGACGTACCAGAGTCACAATGTAATAATAGATATTCAACATACAAAATTTGGTGGAACTATATTGATCTCAACGATCTTAAAAACATGAAGAATAAATTATATAACCATATTTTTATAGAATAAAAGTGAATTGTTAATTTATGTTGTTTCCATGAAGTCTATGTTTTCAAGACAGAAACTATCAGATCATGATGCACCCAATGTAGATTTTGTTTTAAGACTATAATTTTAAATTTTCTATAAGTCGAAGATTTGAGAATGTTCATATCATTCGATCTATCCAGTTGGACAATCAATCAGTTGAACCAATTCATTCGATGAACCCATCCATTAGACTTGTTGATGTAACCAATCCATCATACAATTATTTTTAACCAATATGGAATCCTCTACAGAGTTCCATTAAAGGTATAACATCAAACAACCCAAATAATATTAGATTGACCAGATTTTTTAACTATAAATCATAAGTGTTGTTGACACTGAGGAATAAAAATATTTCTTGACACCTATTAATCAAAATATTTTTTAACACCAAATGATCAAAATAGTTGTAGAAACTCATCAATCAGAACGGATTATTATACAACTCAAATCAAATGAGAGGTACACATTGATCCATTATATGTGATACAAACAACAATCTATCAGGAACATTTAATGATAATAATTTGTCATATTATCTATTTCAAACTGATAAGTCATCAGATGATGAGATTCATTGGAATCAATTTCATTGGTCTAAGGAGTAGTTGGATAGTTGAATAATGTGAATCAAAAGGTGATACATATTGAATTTTCTACTAGACTATTATTGTTGTATTTTTTTGAATCCTTTATAAGTTGTAATGACATTTTTTCAAAAAAAATTAGTTAGAGAATTGGAGTGAGAAGTCCTTTTATTTATTTATTTCTAATTAGAACCCAAAAAGAAAAAAATAATCAGATTTTGATATTCTAGAATACCCTTTTTTGGACTAAACACTTTAATGTTCTCATTAAAATGAGGATGAAAGTAAATAATTTATAGAGAATGTATGAATATTCGATAAGATTCAGGAAGTGTTGAGAATATTTGAGAAGTGGTCAAATGGAGTGAAAATATTCATGATGTTCTGAAATATAAAATTTCATTGAGTGGGAAAACAATTTAAGAGATCTTACTTTTATGTTTCAGGAAAACAAATATAATTTGGTCTAAGTGAAATGTATGCCAACATTTTTCACTTCCAAGAAATCAGAGAACTAAAGTTTTTATTTCAAACTTGTTTCAGAATAGATATTCCAAAATAAGGATTCTAGATAAAATTTCTAGAGTAATGTTTTAAGATTGAAAAATAAGTGATCAGGGAAGTCAAGGAAAAGATTCATCAAATCAGACCAAACTACCATACTAACATTTTCTGAAAGATAATGATGAAAATATTAGGGTTCTATTTTTCTATAGTAAAAATAGACAATCTTATTTCCAAACAAACAAATTAGATAATGGAATTAGAAAGATCAATCAAAATTATTTTTGTACAACTCCCCATAATTTTATTCATAACTATTGTGAGATAGGATAGAAAATAATTATTTATGTGTAATTACCAAAATGATTGTTATTGATGTATCATAGTGATAATGTTTGGAACCTACTTTTAAAGTTTTATAAACCTTTTTCAAAATCTTCTTTATATCTTATATACTAGAAGAATCACGTGTATTATTTAATTGATCATTGTGTTAAAAAAGTGTAGTGGTATTTCCAACTTATAGTATCAACACAAAATGATATTTTTCTAGGGTATTGTGCGTAATTGGATTGTTTCCAAACCATGCCACTGACCGGATGTTTTTATTGAGAAGTGGACCTGGTAAATAGTTTTCTTTTGATGTATTTGTTTGAAATTTTGTTTTTAGAAAAATTGTTTCACTTTTATAAGAGGTTAAGGTAGTTATGAAATTTTACATAAAAAGATAGAGATATAATATATTCTCCCCATACCCCTATCAGTGATTACATTGGTCTTCCATGGGCCTTTTATAAAGGTTCAGTTTACCACTATCCACAAATTTTTTGTGATTAAAAGTTTTAGGAAAAGGAACTCCAAACCATGTTTCAATTCTATTAAATGTTTTGGACTTTCATAATACTTTATAAAGAGTTAGTATATCTTTCTATAATGATGAACTAAATGGGGAAGATAATTATGAATTTAATCTCATTCTAGAATAAAATAAAAAAACATTTAAATAACACCAATACTGCATATGTGTTTTTTTTCAGCAGAACAACTAGATGATCTATAATTTTTTATTAATCACCTATTAAATTCCAGTATAATGATGAAAACTTCATTCATTGTAGTAACTTACTATCTATCAAATATCTTAATAAAAAATTCATATTTTCACCATATTTTTCTCTATGTATTAAATATATTCATCTTAATATATTTCTAAAAAATATGAGAATAATAATATCACTTTTTGAATCAGTAAATATTTTCCATTACCCATCATCCAAAAAAAATTACCAAATTAAATCATTCAAAATAAAATCCAATATCTCCATTGAATCTTAAATAAGTTATAATTTTTGATAATTTAGACTCATTCTTCATTTGAAGATTAATAAAAATAAATAAGCAATATTTGGAGTAATTATAGTGAATTCAACAAAAATACACTTCAATAAATTCTTTCTCTAGATAACTCATATATGATCAGTGAATTATTTTAATCAATCATACATATAACCAGTTATCACATACACAATCAATAAAAAACCTAGGGCAATCATATATATTTATTTAAACATGAACCCAATAAAATTCAAAAATATTATTGTTTAAATAAATATCACATGACCTATGGAATAATTATCACAATCAAACATTGTCAGTTGTAATTCCAGTGATATTATACATGAAAAGGTAAATTTTTAGTTTAATTTCATGATAATCATATAAAATTGTAAATTCACTCATATAGATTTATCTCATTCATTATTATACTTTTAGTGTTCAATTTGAATACGATGTTGTTCTAGATTCCAATAAAATACTCTTGAGTTATTAAGAAACATCTAAAATGTCTATAGTGTAAAATCATAATCTAAAAAATACCTTCAATCATCCAAGGACAAATTATTAAAATGAAAACAATAAAAGAATAATCCAATGTTAACTGGTTCCATAAATCCCCAATTTATATTTTTTTTGGTAACATTCATTACCCAAAAAAACATTCTATTTAGTTTTTGAAAACACTTCAACCATGTTATTAAATGTTTTTATCCTATACTATTTTAGACTAAAGAGTATGTTATTGTTATGTTTATATCATCAATACATATCTTATTTAAAATGATAAAACTTCTATAAATTTAATACTACTATAAAATTAATTCTCCCACAAATTCACATGTTTAAATTCAAAATTATTCTCTTTACCTATATAAACGTCATGAAATTTTTTTAGCACCCCATGTTTCTAGTAAGTAACCCTCTATTTAAGAATTTATATATATATATAAAGTGTTTGAATATAGTTTTGGAGGGTTTGAAAGAATTTGGTAGTGTGTTTAGTGATTTCTTGAGGTTTATAGTTTGAGAATAGTTGGTAGATACTCTTTAGAACATCCAGTAAATTGTGAAAAGCGGGAAAGTGGGTTCTTCATAGGCGCACGGTTAAGCGCTTGGTTTGGAAAAACTATGTGGCCACCCATGAGTAATCATGGAAAGTGGAGTAGAGTAAAAACACAATTGGGGCCTAGTTTGTATAAATTTCTTATAAAACTGTGTGAGCGGTTTTTGAGCTATCAGCTAGCGCACAGTTTTCACATGGATTTCCAAACCATGCACATAAATCCCACATCGCTAAAAATTTGATCAAAAAATTATGGATCTGATATATATTTTCCTCTAAACCTCTTTTATTCATTAATTTGACTCTAACACTTTTTATCTCTTCTTGAAGGATGTGGAGACCATTACCCTTGACTGAAATGAAATTAATTGGTGTTTCTTGGTGCGTTGAAGCCAGAATTCCATGGAAAGTCTC
The DNA here is from genome assembly GCA_963277665.1 of Viscum album. Classification (NCBI taxonomy): domain Eukaryota; kingdom Viridiplantae; phylum Streptophyta; class Magnoliopsida; order Santalales; family Viscaceae; genus Viscum; species Viscum album. The sequence goes on along the minus strand of OY728130.1, from coordinate 377,704,737 downwards.
TGTTCATGGTGGGTTTTTTTACATATCTTCTTCTTCCCTATCTTAGATTCATATATATAATCCTTTGGGGATAGATATTTGTTTTTTTATACCAATAATGATGATATTTAGCTATATTAATCTTATGGGATGAGATCTAAGTTGGGTTTTCCGAGTTTCAACATGGTTTTGCTGAATAATTCGCATCGTTCATTATTTATGCCATTATTTTTGAGGTAGGTGGATTCAATATTGAATACTATTATAAGAACATGAAGGATTACTTTCAATTTGTTTAAATTTAATTATATTTATTGTGAAATTGATATGAAAATAATGGTACAACAACTCTTTATTGATGGTTTGTGGATTTGTAAAAATTGGTTGTCATGAATTGGGATTTTTATATGGATTCTAAAATGATGATTTTAAAATATTAATATTATTTGATTATTGGAAATAGTATAATGGTGGCGTTTTTAATAAAATAATTTTTTTGTTAAAATAACTTGAAATGGATTATTTGTAATTATTTTTAGAATAATGGTTGGTTAATGTCAATGAAATTTAGGATGGATAAGGGTATTAAGTTTCCCCCATCAAAATTCAGAAGGATAAGGGTATGGAATTTACCCTATAAAAATGTTTTAGCATGTGATGATATGGTAAACTTATTACTCACAAATCATGTGTATAGTGAGGTTCATTGTTTCATGCATAGTTATATGTGTTGATATGTGGGATGTAATAGATTATGAAAAAATGGGATTTTAGAATTGGTTTTAATGATTTGTTTGGTTTCAATCCTTGAAAACTGTTTTAGATAAAAAAAACTATTTTGGTGTAAAACATATTGGCTTTGAGATAATATGTTAAGAAAATTATATAGTTTTATATAAATTGTTTTATATAAATGTGGTAATAAGATCTATCCTAGTGGTGTGAGTAGGGAATTCATTTGGGTAAAACAAACTCTGTTTCATTACTCAACCCTAGCATGGTCAGTTTGGTGGGTTTTAAGATTTCATTAATCATGACACATTTAAATTAAAAGTATCGCATTTCATCAGAGATACATCATGATACATTGGGTTGTATTGTGGAGTCGGAGCTTGGATCATGTCTGTATAAGTGGAGTTGGTGTCATGGTGTATTTGATTTTCTTGGGATTTTCTACCCTCTTTTGATTCTGATATTGGTTTTAGTTTCTATATTTTACACATCTATATTATGTTATTGTTTTGAATAATTTGGAGTTATACATAATATTTTCATGAATCATTTAGTGGTTATTTGGTATTTTTATAGCTATTTAGGTTGTTTTATTATCAAAGAAAAAATAATTCCCCAACTGTTTATGAATCCTTGGAATTTATTGTCAGTCTTTATTGTCTTAGGAATGTCACCTATGGACAAGTATAAATTTTTCCTCATCTCAATCCAATGTAAAGGGGAAGGATGTTAAAGATGGTATCAGTATTTCTCGATCAAAATATCTTTTTGGGACAAGTGGTAACATGTTTTTAAATCCTTGTAAATCAGTTGTGCTGGTATTGGAGTTGAAAATTCAATATGTTATAATCATTTAGTTGGGATTCTAGCAAGTAGTAAAATTGCTAGAATGTGAAATTTGGACCATAAAAAGGAATAAATAACCAATTTATTTCGAACATCAAGTTACAAGGGAGTTGGGTAAATAAGTGTTTTAGATATACTTATAGGAGTTATAATCTCATTGTCATGGGTTTATCCAATGATAAAATCATGAAATGTATTTATATATTTGACTTCCAAATAGGAGTGTATATTTCATGTTGAGTAATGATTTATCCTTTATTTCAAAAAGTATGATTTTTGAAAATTATTGAAAAGTATTATCAAATGTTGGATTTTGGTAAAAGCATGATAGTGTTATTTTGAAAATTGTTTGATTTTCAAAATCATAGTGGAATTTTCAAAAACAGGTTGGAAATGTAATGTTTGGAATTCTGGGAAAGCCTTGTTGTAATAGTTGTGTTATGGTAAATTTTAAATTATTAAGGCTTTAGTTGATAGAGGGTGATACTTTTGGTGTTTTCATTTTTTAATATAAAAAGGGAACCAGTAAGCATCGTATAAACCAAAGAGGCAGTTACAAATATTGTTTCACTTAAGCCACATGTGAACCAATAGGTGGTTCAAAGTATTTTCAAGGATTTTTAGGTTGTGTATAGAGGTAATCAAAGGGATGAACAAAGGTATGTTTATCATTCCACTCAGTTCTAGAAGCATAACCCACCCAAATTTTGGGTTGCTTTGGAACCATAGAAGTATGCTAGAGGATCTTGAATTCAAATTGAGGGATTTAGTTGTTATTGATAAATTATACCAACTCATTGCAAGGGAGTATTTTGATCATTTTTTCAATAAAAAAATCAATCCCCATTCATTCAAGATTGGAAGAATGGAATAATTTTTTAGCTTGAAGTAGGATAACCCCTTAGTGATAGTGTATATAGCTAAATTTAAGAAATATTTCCACTTTTGAACTAATGTTTCTACAGGCGAATTCTTGAAAGAATGCATTTTTTAATTAGGGATGAGGTAAGAGAATCAAACAAGGATTATCAAGATTTTTATAATGTATTATACAAAGATGGTCAATCAAGTGATAGTGGCATGAAGGGATATATCTAGAGCTATGAGTGGATTAATTATATTGATACCTATGGGAAATGGTGGTAACTATAATTATGGGAAGATGCAGAAGAGGGAGAATTATTTCCCAGGTAGTGGAATGTATCAGAATTAGGCAACAATATCAGTAAATTTTCATCAGAATCCCAAGAGAATGCTTGGATGTTTTCAATATGGATCCTTTGATCTCGTGATTCTAGATTGACAACATCACCTTGATAATGCCACAATTACAACCAGATGGTGCATATTTAGCGCTATTATCACAGTTCTCCAAGGTTTGATGTTTAGGACACATCTCATATTTCGTAGACATGAGACACGAGAACAAGAATTCCTATTATCAATAGAACTTAGCTGGCCATAGTGATTTGAGGAATATCATGATTCATAAAAAAGGGAAATCTTAATAGGGAAATAATGACCAATGTGTAGTGAGTAAGAAGTTATATGAAGCTGAGAAAGTACTTGTGGATGATCAATCAGGACCATCAATGATGAGAGGTGTTATTATTTTTAATTATACCCTTATCCAAGCTATGTTTGGTATTATTATATACCATTCATTAATTGTTTTGTGCACTATTTATTTTTTAGGGCTTCACGTTATGTTGATGCCTTATATATTGAAACTTAAAACTCCTCTTTCTTAAAGAGAATGTTGAGGCATTATTTGTAGAGAATCTTATTTAACTATTGATAGAGCTCAGTTGATAAAGGATTTATTTGTTCTAGATAAGGATTTCTATGAAATAATATTGGGTATGAATTATTTGATAAATTTTAAGGATCACATGGATTGTTATAGGTGAAAGATTATTTTTACAAATGATGATGGCATCAAGCTTTTGTTTAGAGTAGACAAGAATGTAAAGGCAGATGAAACAAGATTCTAGGTATAATAATTTGAAATGATCTCATACTAGTTAGATGCATTTTCCATGGAATCCATGAAATAGATTGAGAATAAATATTTTATAATGGTTTCAAATCAGTTCCCCAATGTTTTTCCTAATTATTTCTCAATGTTTCCACCCAAAAGTGAAGTAGATTTTCGAATTGATCTCCCCATGGAGACATGTCATATTTATGTTATGTCTTATCCGATGACACCAATATAATTAATGTGATTGAAAGTGTAGTTGGTAAAGATTGATGAAAAGGGTCCATTCAGACTAAAACGTCTCTATGGGAAACACAATTCTTATTTTTTCAAAAGGGGGATGGAACAATTCGGTTGTGTGTAGATTACCATAAGATTAACCATGTTATGATATAGAATATTTATCCACATCTATGAATTGATGGTCTATTTGATCAATTAACTGTATCACAGTGGTTTTTTAAAGTTTAATTTCGATCAAGATGTCCACAATTGTGGTATTGGAAGGAGAATAGCTTTTAGGAGTAGACATGGCCATTAATAATATATAGTTATTCATTTTGGTCTTACAAATGCATAAACTATCTTCATAGAATTTTTTATTCAGATATATAAAAGGTATCTGGTTTCATTTGTGGTGGTGTTTGTGTGTGGAATATTTTTTTATTCAAGGACAAGTGCTGAGCATGAGAAATAGTTGGTGATAATGTTTGGTATCATGTACAATCAACTTATGTATTCTAAATTATCAAAGTGTGATTTTTGGATAAAATATGTACATTTACTTGGACATGTAATTTCTAAAAAAATATATAGATCTAGAAAATAAATAGGTTGTAATATTTTAGAAACCTCTAAATAATGTCTTTGAAATTCATAGTTTCCTTGGTCTAGCTCATTATTATCAATGTTTTATTCTTTATTATTCATTAGTAGAATCCACTATGATGGATTTGAAAAGAAAAAATGTACCATTTCAATGGAATGATGAATGTTAGAATTCTTTTGAAAAGATTAAGGTATACATTTCATATGAACCGATCATGATATTTCGAGAATAGGTGCAAGGGTACATGGTGTATTGCGATGCTTCAGGATTTGGTTTGGGATTTTCTCTCATCCATGGAGATAAATTTTTTTCATGTGCCTCATGAAATTTAATGTTTCATGAGCATAACTACCCAACACATGATTTAGAGTTAGCTACCATAACCGATTATTTAAATACATGTGTTCATTACCTCCTTGGTGATAAATTTATAATTATTACAAATCATAAGAGTATCAAAAACATTTTCTCATAAATGGATTTTTTTCTAATATAAATAATATGGATAGAGTGTCTCTAAATTTTATACTTTGACATGATGTATATATATGGTAAATTCAATTTGGTGGGATATAAATTAAGTATAAATTTATATAATCAATTTGAAAAGGAGGCTTTAGATTTTTGGTAGTTGAGGTGTGTCATAACAGACGTGCAGAAAGATTGTGAAGATAGAGGTAGTGTTGTAATATTATTTCTAGTTTATTTTGTTATTGAATTTGTTAGAACAGTTAAAGAGGTATAGATGTTTGATTCAAAACGTGTTTAGATATGTTCAAAAATCAATGTTGGGGAGACTATGAAGGGATGGGGGATGGATGGGAGTTCATTTTTATGGTTTTCAAATAAAATGGAGGTACCTATGGATTGTTAGGAAAAAATTCATCATACTTACTACCTTTTGAGATGTATTGTTCATCAAGGAATACATAATATGTATAAGTTACTGAATGAATTGTTTTAGTGGGTTTGAATGTGATGAAAAGTCACTGAGTTTGACTCAATATTCTATAACTTGACAGCATGTTAAAGTAGAGCATCAATGACCCGTAGGTATTTTATTGTATTTAACTATTCCTTTTTGAAAATGAGATTATATAGATATATTGTTTTTGATTAGTATCACAAGAGTGGTTTGGAAAAATGATTCCATAAGGGAGATAGTGGATCAACGCACAATTTTAACCCATTTCATCCCTATTTGGGAATCTCATGTAGTAGAGGATTTGTCTAAAATCTTTATCTGAGAAGTGATAGAGGCATGGGAAACTAGTTTCGATAGTATCACAGATATATTGAAGGTTTAAATATCATTTCTAGAAATACTTATAGAAATCCATCATGCCTCAAGTGACTATGAGTATGGTGTATCATCCTCATGTGGATGGAAAATCATACATGGTGGAAAAAAAATCGTAAGTCATGTTGCAAGATTGTTTAATGGATTTGGGTGGATCATGGGAGGAGAATGTATAGTCATTAGATTTCTTCTATATTAACAGTTATCATGTCTCGATACATATGACTAATTTTGAATAATTGTATGGGATCCCTTATCATTCTCCACTTTGGTAGGTAGAAACAGGTGAGATTTCATTGGTTGGGTCGATCCCAATCTAAGAGAAAATAGAGAATATTCAATTGAATAGGAAAATAATAAAGATGGCATAGAATCATCCTAAATCATATGTGGATCATCATCGAAGGTCATTGTCATTTGAGGTGAGTGATCATGTGTTCTTTACTATCTCTCTAAGGATTGGGCATTTTCATTGTGGAAAACGTTTCAAGTTATCTCCTCAATAAAAAATACCATTTTAGATATATGAATGTGTTGGTGAGGTGAAATATAGGTTTTCTTTTTCACGATGGTTCAATGAAGTGTATAATGTGTTTCATGTATCTCTGTTGAAAATGTAACAGCAAAATCTTGACCATGTTATTCGATGGAATCATGTATACCTATAGGTGAATACTTCATTGCTTCATATCCTGGTATAGATTGATGGTAGGGAAGATAAAATCTTGAATTAGAAAATCATCGGTCTAGTGCATGTTTTGTGGAAACATGGTCAGATTTAGGAAAATACATAGAAATGGGAGGAAGAAATGGTCAACAAAGGCCTGAACTCTTATAGTAAAATGCTTTTTTTTAATTTTTGGTGATGGAAAATCCAATGGTGTGGAAAATTTAGAAAAAATGTTTCAAGTATGTAACCCATTATTTATGTATTTTTATGCTTGTAAAGTGTCTGTTTGATGTTTGGGAAGGTTTGGCGGACTTTTGGAATGATTTTGTGGCTTTTCTAGAGGATACCTATTTGAGAATGGTTAATATAAACCATGAAAAGCCTCTAGAAAATTTAAAAAGTACAGTAGTAGGATCTAGGTAGGCGCATGGTTAGGCGCATGGTTTTGTCAAACAATGTGTCCACCCACGAGTAACAATAAAAGTGGAATAGAAGGAAAAAACATAGTTGGTGAATGTCTTATCTAACCATGTGATCCAATTATGAAAGGGGGTGAATTTTTTCTCTAACCTTGTGATCTATTTATAAAAGGGGTGACTTGAGGTAGTGGTTGGTGCAAGATTTGTTCACGGTTTTCCTAACCGTATTCCTAAATCATTCTTTGTTAAAAGTTAGACTATAAAATTATGGATCTGATTAAAAATTTTCATTAAACCTATCATTATTCCCCTAAGTGAATCCTAACGTGTTATTCTCTCCTCCAAAAGGCTGTATATACCATTCCCCTTGATCTATAAGCAATCCGTTAGAGTGTCTTGGTGTGTTGAAGCCCAAATTCATTGGTAAGTCTATGTTCAGGGTGGGTTTTCTTATATCTCCTCTTCTTCCCTCCCAAAGATTCATATATCTAATCCATTTAGGATAGAACTATTTTACTTTATTCCAATCAGGATGAGATTTTGTGTATTGATATTAGGGAATGAGATCTAAGGTAAATTTTTTGGGTTCCAATCCTATTTTGTTGAATAATTCGTGTCATTCATCATTTTTTATATTGTTTCTGTGGTATGTGGATTCACTCTCTACTCCACATATTATAAATTTGAGACTTAGTTTCAAATTTTATGAATTTCTTGAAATTGATTTTAAAATTGATATTCAAAACAAGGATGAAACCCTCTTTATTTATGGTTTGAGGATTGGTGAAAATTAGTTATTGTATATTGTTCTTTGTTTATGGATTTTAAAATAATGATTTTAAGTTTCAATTTTTTTAAATTCATAGAAATCATTTTATAGTGATGTTTTCAAAAAAAAATGTTTTTTATAAATGGTTCGAAATGGTTTATTTGGCATTGCTTTTTGGCACAATGTTTGGTGTGTGTTAATGTGCATTCAAGATGGATAAGTGTAAGAAGTTCCCCCCATCAATAGTGGGGTGGATAAGGGTATGAACATTCCCCCATCAAAAATTTTCACCATGTTATGGATTAGTGAAAGGATGAATCACCCCTCGTGATTATTAGGAGTTTTATGGTTGCATTCATGATTGTATGTGGGGAATGGTATGGATTATTCAAAAATTAGATTTTAGAAATAGTTTTAAAGAGTTTTTTGGTTTCATTCCTTGAAAACTATTTTAGTTAGAAAATTTTATTAGTGTGAAGTTTAATGGATTTAAGATAAACTGTTAAAATATTTTATACTGCTTTGTGTAATTTTTTTATATTAATGTTATAACATGTTCGATCCTAGTGGCATGAGTTGGTAAGTCATTTGGGGAAAACCTACTGAGTTTTATTACTCAGCCTCTACAAGGGAACGTTGGTTCATTTTTAGATTTTAGCTATTGAGACATAGGTAAAAAAGAAATATATAATTTATTAATGATGCATCATGATACATTGAGATTTATTATGGGGTTGGATCTTGGAGCATGTTGGGATAATTGTAGTTGGTGTATTAGTGTCTGTGAGCTTTTTTGGTTTTCTGTTCCTCATATTAATCTGATATTGGTTCTGGATTATGCTTTGTACTCTAGTATGGTCTGTTGTTGGTTTGGTTATTTTGTAGTTATATACATTATGTTAATGTATCATTTAGTGGTAGTATTATGTTTTCATACCTCGTTTGGTTGTTTTAGTTTCAATGAGAAAATATTCACCCAATAGTTTATGAATTCCTTGGCATTTATTTCCAGCCTTTGGTATTTTAGGAATTTCACCCAAGTCCAAGTATAAATCATTCTTTATCTCAAGCCAATGTGGAGGTATGGGATGTTAAAAAATTATTATTTAACATATACCCCCATTGAAATTAAAATCCAAAGGGAATTCTAATTTTTTTTTCTAGGGTTTAGTATTCAAAGATATAGTATCTCCATTATTATTTATAAGATCACTTAATTCAATTTTTTTTTGGAAAAAAATGTATAATTGACTTAGAAGACAATTATAATTTCAATTCCTAACTAATTTCATAATGATACACCACCACTTTACATATTTTTTTTGAAATTATCTTCTATGTAGCCTTATGGAAACCATAGAATTTATATTATCATTTGGAGTTATAAACCCCATGTATTATATCTCCTCCTTAATATAAAATCTCAAAAAAAAACCTTTTATAAACAAATGGGAAGATGTTTTTCTTCCAAATATCATCAATCTGACAGAGATGGTTGACACTATTGTTTAACTTATACTCCTCAAATTATGTTCCATCAAGTTGTTCTGTAAATATAATAACCACAAGATCATTTGTTTGAATATTATTAACTTTGTAAACTCTTTCTTGAACCTTCTATTTAATTAATTAATAATATATTTCAATATATTTAGTTCTTCAATGCAAAAATATATTTTTATTATGATCAATATCACTCGTATTGCAAGGATCATAAGAAATGGATCCCACCACTCAAGAAAACGCGCCTCACGCGCCAGCCTTTTTTCTAATTGATCCGACCATTGTCTCCTAGGTGCCCCGCCCTTCGTCGACGACTCCGGCCATGACCACCTACGATACTGGCTCCCCCTTCCGTTCTGAAGGTCTGCTTCTCCAGCGAGGGCCTCCCGGTCTAGGCTCTAAGGCATGGTGCTCAGATCTGTCCTTCAAGGATGCCCTCAGTGGCCACTCCTAGAAGGCCTGCTTCCCGGACGTCCGCCCTTTCTCCTCCTAGAAGTTCGCCAGGGTAAGGAAAGCCCCCACGCAACTGTGTGGGTAAGCCTACCTGGCCTCCCGTTTCCCTTCCATAATAAAACATTCCTGAAGGCTACGATGAGTCCGGGCATGTGCACCTACCTCTGTCTAAAGTAAATGTAGTCCAAGGAATCCTCCTCTCCCCTTCCGTCAGCGATCACGGCACATGAGGCTCAAAATGGTCCTTCTTCTTCTTTGTAATGATACCCCTTATCATATGGTACTCCGGCGGCAGAGGGGAGCAGGTTAAATCTGACTACATGGCCTTGGAGTCCAAGAGAAATAAGGTCCCGATGGGTGTCGTCCTGGAAAACAAGCAGAACCCTTCTAACTTAAACGACTTCACTCGGAAACAAAAAATGCAAGCTTCCATGCATGAAAATCCAACCAATACCCAAATTTGGATCTTCTGGACCATGGTGGAATCAGTCGACCTGATACAGGCGGGTGATCAGTACATCATGACAGAAGTCTAAAACAGAATCATTTCCATCCTGTTATCCTTTGTGTGTGGCAGCTGCGATGCACAAATAAGAGAACAACTTTGCTTAGATCTCAGTGGGTTCGACCCAAGGGATATGCCATGGGTTATAGGTGGGGACTTCAATATCATCAGAGAGCCGGTGGAGAGGAAAGGAAGAGGAGAATTTCCCATGAAAGCCAGCATGGACTTCGACCAATTCATGGCGGGAAAAAGGCTTTTGGATATGGGTTACTCAGGTGATCGCTTTACCTGGTGTAACAACCAACAAGGGAGTCGAAGATGCTGTAGTCGTATCGACCGCTGCCTGGCCAATATTCATTCCTTCACTATGTTTCTCAACACCAAGGTCACCCACCTAGTCCGTGGTATTTCAGATCACTCTAAATTACTACGCCCCATGTCTCCTTCATAGGCTACCTCTGTTTCATTCATGTTCGACACCCAATGGACTAGGGAGCCTGGATATTAACAGTTGGTTACAGATGTCTGGGAAGAACCACCTCAAGGTCATACATGGACGGCCCTTCAGAGCAAGCTAAGGCGTCTCAAGCTAGGTCTTCAAGAATGGGCCAAGGCCCTCCCCCGGATCATCAGGATATGGATGTACTCAATCGAAGCATTGACCGGATGGAATCCAGCCTGGAGGTGGCGTTGGATGATCAAGTATTCAGAGTTCTCTCAGGGAAGGAAAATAGATTGGCGGAGCTAGTCCTCTCCCAAGAGTGTAAGGCCAGGTAAGGATCAAGAATAAAATGGCTAATCGAGGAGGAAAAAAACACTCAATACTTCCATGCACGCATAAAAGAGAAGCGACATCCATTCAAACCCAACTTTTCTATGGAAGATGGATCATTTACGGATGATAGAGAGATCATCGAGGGTATGGAACTTTATTTTGTTTAAAAACATTCTTGCTGATCCGAACTAGAACATGCTTAATGGATATCCGCAAGGGGGAGAAGAGTTTTGCCGGAGGATTCCCAATCTCGTTTCGACACATGAAATTGAACTGATGGAAGGGGTCCTACAGGTGGAGGAGGTCTATGCAGCCACGATGAATTTGAACCCCGAGAGCACGCCGAGCCCAGACTGCTTCCCTGGATGGTTCTACAGGATCTCCTGGGAGGTGGTCATGCAGGATATTATCGCAGCAGTTCAGGACTTCTTTCACGGAGGAAGCTTACCACAGGATGCGTGTGCGACAACTCTAGTCCTTATTCCGAAGATTAAAGACCCCTCCTCCCTCCTTCATTACAGACCCTTAAGTATGTGTATCTTCCCTTATAAGATTCTGTCCAGTACCATTAATGCAAGGATGTCTTTGCTCCTACCACGCTTGATATCCGTCGAGCAACACGGCTTTGTGAAAGGACACTCCATTCAAGGGGTGATAGCACTGTCGATGGAAACGATGAGAGATCTCAATAACAAGGTCCGAGGTTCCAATATAGCTATAAAACTAGACATGAATAAGGCTTTTGACAATGTTGAATGGGGGTTCATTAACAGGGTGCTAGTGAGAATGGTCTTCTCCTCCTGGGCTTGAGATATCCTCTTCATGTGCTACAACTCCCCCAGGATGTCAGTGTCCTTCATGGGGAAACCCCAGGGATTCTTCAAAACAACTAGAGGGTTGGGGCAAGGGGATCCCATCTCCTCGAGCATTTTCATTCTCATATAGGATACTCTTAGTCCGATGATCAAAAATGGAATATCCAATGGTGACATTCTCCCCTACCGAAGGAGCTCGAACCTCACATCCATTTCTCATCTAATGTTCAATAACGACACCCTTATTTTCACAAATGCGAGCAAGAGATCAACATTGGGAATCACTAGGGTACTGGAAGAGTACTGCCACTGGAGTGGACAGGTTGTGAAAAAGGAGAAAAGCAGATTCTATATATCGAACATATGTTCTCCTAACAGGGTTGAGGATCTGTGTCAGAGGCTGGGCATGCAGCGGGGAACATTTCCAGTGGATTATCTTGGCACACCCATATCCCCAGGAAGAATGCACATATGAGACATCGACCATGTGGTAAGTAGGATCATGACCCGAGTTCTCAACTGGAAGAACCACTTTGTTTTTTTCGAGGGCAGGATAGCCTTAATGAATAGCATCTTCTCAGCCATGACGATCCATGCTATGGCCTGCACGAATGTTCAGAAGGGTGTTATCAAGTCCATTGATAATATTCTAGCAGGATTTATCTGGGATGATTCTACGGAAGGAAAAGGATGCTAGGGATTCATGGGAAAACATGGAAAAAACGATCCCTGATAGGGGGATTAACGTTAAGAGTTTAGTCATCACAATCGACTACATGCATGCAAAACTTTCATGGGAAGCTTTGGAAGTAGGCACCCTGTATGGGAAGGTGATGTTTGGTATTAGCGGCGGTAATGTGGTGGCTACCCCTGCACACGCCTCTCCCATCTGGTCCAAGATCAACAATATCAGACCTACACTCCTCCGGAACTCGCAATGGATTGTAAGGGAGGGGAACATTTTGTTCTGGTACAACAATTGGGCAGTCAAAGAGATCAACTATCCAGGGTGCCCAGATCCTAACATCTCCTTTAAGGAGGCGAGTCTCTACCATTATTTCATCGAGGCGGCACTGGACAACAATCAATAAGAGATTTTTTCTTCAATCATCATAAATTCAGACCAGGATAGATGTGTCTTCACACCCTCCAAATCGGGGAAGTTAACCTCCAATGATTATTGTAGGATGTTCAGTACGCAGGATCAACGGGACAGATGGAATGAAATGGTCTGGTGCACTAAGATTCCCATGAAATACAACTTTCTTATTTGGAGGATCATGAACAAGGTGATACCTTTGGATGAAAATGTGAAAAGAATGGGCATCATCCTGCCATCCAGATGCCAATGTTGTAAGGAGGGAAGGGAGGGAAATATGAGTCATATCTTCTTTGAAGGGGAGTGGGCTCATGAGGCGTGGAGTGCATTTGGCGGGCTCACATATTATTCTTCTCAGGAGCTGTATGATACTCTTTTCATGGATCGGTGGTTTAGGGGAGCATATGACAAAGTCATGGAAAGAATAGCAATAACTGTGATTCTCAGCGCTGGGTGCTGGTGTCTATGGCAGGCTTGAAACATGGCATGATATGAGGGGATTACTTCAATAGGGCGGGCCATCATTGTGAGTAAAAAGTGTCTGTTGGTTGACATGGTGTCACTGATTGACAACTAGAAGGAGGCACTTTCTCTCCACATGCTTCAGGCTCTCCCACCATCCAACATTCCCATTTGGGGACACTGGGTGCGATAGTCTCCCTCAAGAATCGACCTCAAGCTCAATATAGACAGATCCTAAATCTCAGGGGACATGAGAGGTGGAGGGGTTCCCCATGATCACAGGGGAAGTGTTTGGCTAGCCTTCACTGCTCATTACGGCAGTGACACATCCATGCTGGCAGAGGCAAAAGTTGTTCTCACATGGATCCACCTCCGTGCTCAGCAAAACATTCCCCTCTCCCAAGTGGAAACAGACTCAATGACCATTCATGAGTCCCTTCACAGGAGAGGCTATTTTCCATGGTCAATCTCCTATATCATCTGAAGTTGCAAGGGCCTCCTCAACAATCATGAATTGGTTACCCAACACCGGGCGCGAGGGGAACAAAGTAGCGGATTACCTCACATCTTTAGCTACACAAGGCTCAAATGTATCTTGTTTCTCCAATATTACTCGCTTTAAGCCTGAGGGGGTGAATTTAATCTGAGGGGACTCCCTTGGACTACATTACTTTAGGCCCCCTAACCCACTTTCTTTGTTATTTGTACTTTGTACTCTGTACTTTGTACATTGTACCGTGTACTTTGTACTTTGTGTTTTCTTTTGAATAAAAATGATAATATTGATGATGAATATCACTCGTATTTCCTTATATAATAACATTTGGTGACTCAATATTCTCTCCATGATCCTATATGTACTATTTTTTCTAGAAGAACCATTTTTAACCTATATTTTTAGAGGTATATTAATTTTATACAAAACTAATTAATAATGTTTTTAAAACAATTATTTGATAAATAATGAAAATTTCTCTATTACAAAGAATCCTCTCAATATTGAATTTGTCTCTATGACATATTAAACCAAATAAAAAAAATTATTCTCCATTAAATCATGTTTATATCATGTTGTACTCCGCAAAGCATAATTATTTTCTCCTTTATCATATCCAAATATTTTTATTATATCCATGAGGTATTCTTATATAGGATTACTATAAAATCATACTTCCAATCTTGTTTTTAAAACTATATCTTGTATTCTAAAAGTAAGATATGGAAAATGTCCAATAATTTCCCTATAAAGTGTTGAATCCATATTTTTTCTAATATCACTTATTATAATTTTAATAGTTTCCATGAAATTTGTTGATAATTTATTGCTCTCCTATATGATTATTTTTCAGGATTTCATAAAAATATATTTATTGTGAGATAAAGAAATACCCACTCTATTGATTCACTTATATCCATAATAATTATGAAAGTTATCCAATCATTGAAATATTGAATTCTTATTTTATAAAAGCTTGAAACCATTCACAAGATTTAACATTTCTTACAGTAAATATTAAATCATTTAAATATTGTAATATGATACATTATTCTTCACATGTAATTCTAATATAATGATTGTGATCCATACCATATATTTTAAATTCCATCTTCTTAAATTGGACATCATTTATGGTATATTGTGTTGTAGTTTTTATTTTATCCCGTATAATGCCACATTCGAGTATAATACCTTGTTCACATCATCATTATTTGAAATCCATCATGTTTATTAATATGTACTTTTTATTCCATAACAATATTTGTTAAAGATATCATGAATCACATTGATTGATTTTATATCATAATTGAACTATAATTTCTAAAAACCATCTAATTACCTCATACCTTGATACATCAACACATGTCTCTTCAACATCAATACCTTCTACACAATAATATACTTTTAAATATAGTTTATATTTATTTCTCACCACTTTTATTTACATATAAATTTTTTAAATAACTATTTGGATAGAATTAAATTATTCACAGCTAGTATATTTATATGTTTCCATGTGTTATTATTTTGAATTTACTCAAGTTCTTTATTCATGTATTTTGCAAAAAATTCCTTTTTTACATCCTCTTTAAATGAACTAGACTTTATATGAGACAATAGATCATTTATCTCTATATTTTTCAACCTTATAGTTAGTATAGGAACTATTTTTCATCAAAAATGTTTGTTTCGTCTAATTCATTCATTTATATCTGTTTCAAACATATATATATATTTTATCTTCTTTATATACACACCCATCACTACACTAAAACATATTTTCTTGATTAGTGTTAAAAATTTATTCAACGTCAGTTGGATAATCACATTCATAGGATACTTCTTATTTAGTTTTTCATGATATATTTTAATATGTATGTTCAATATTATTTACACCACCACTTTAAAAAATTATTTCAGAAAATGTTTAAAAAAAATCAATACATTTTATTTAAACAATCCTATAAATATCACTTCATTTGTAGCGAAACCAAACTAAACATGTGTTATTTCTATATTTCAATTAAATAAATTCCGTCTATATTCCATAAAGAGTTTAAAGTTAATATTATTTCCATGACATTATTAATAATTTGCATTCTACTTTATAATAAAATAAAAGAAATATATTTTAAATGAACAATGTATTTGGTATAAACCCCTTCTAAAAGTGTCAAAATAGAAAACATCAAATCAAAAAAGTTCTTTTTATTATATTCAAAATCATATCATTCCTCCGAAACACTCCATATTGTTATTAAATCCTCATAGAATGCACTTCATGTATTATTCCATATTTTCATGATAATTTTGTGCCATAGTTAAATCAAATTTAGTACCTTTGTTAGACAACAATTTAATACTAGTTTTCCAAAACTAATTTTCATAATTCCTCCAATAATTCTTACTAAATATCAATACATCTTTCTATAAATTCTACAAACACTCATTCAATCCTATTATCACTATTAATAAAATGGATAAAAATATTTTTCAACTTATTTTTTGTATGACAAAGAGATATAGATATATATATATACATGATCAATAATACTTCCATCTTTTTCATATTTTCCTTTGTAAAGATTTCACATAATATTTCTATTCATTCAAACACATTATGTATTATCTATTTAATACCTTAATATTGGTCATAAACTTTAATTTTTAACAATTAATGTGTATATATGTGTTTCATATGAGTATGACCCAATCATATATGTTATAACCCACTCTCCATATTAACAGCTGGTAAGAAAGTGTTTTATTTTCCACAAACATGATAAATTTGGGGAGTTCTATTTACTAGAATCATTGACCCTTTAAAATTTCATTTAATTGAGGATCCCTTCATTTTAATCAAAACATTCGTCCTTGATATAAAAATTATGATAGTACATAAAAGATTATGTACTAACCCATTAGCAAAAAAATCATCAAAAAAATAACATTTCTCTTGTATTTATTGTTTTTAAATTTATTTATCATTAGATCATTTTCGTTCCCAAATCGAATATTACTATTGAGTCCCTTCATTATATTTATCAAAAACACCAAATTTCCAGTCATATGGTATAAACATCCACCTTCATAAATTTAAGTGCTTTTATATTTTTTATATATTTTTTGCAACATATTCTAAGTTATATTTGACCACTTTATTTTTTGAATCCATTTTAATCATGTTATTTGTTCATTATATTCCCAACAATTACATTAATTTCCATAAATTTTTCAAAATTTCTATTATATTGTTCTATATCCGAGTGTTTATTTTTCAATGAGATTATTTCAATGAATTAATTTTATTTTATTATAGGATAATTTCCTAAAACATAATTAATTTTTTTATCTAATTATAAAATTCATTATAACAACATTTAATATAGTCAAATAAATATTCCTTAACAGATATTTTTATTCGATAAGAATAATAACCATTAGATATATTTTTTAAAGATCCTATAATAACACCTATAAAATAACTTCTTTATTTATTACTAAATTTTATTATGTTACTAAGAACATAGATATGTGAAGTAAAATTTTTAATATAGTGTAATAGTTAATATCATGTCATATTCCAACCTTACATGCACCATGGAAAAGTTTAATACACTATGTCATGGTGGTTCTATATAATATTATTATGGTGTATGATGATAATCCGTTTAAAAAACTTACTCTACACCGACTATCATAGTTGTTTACAAACATTTCACATTATAATAAGGAGGTGTTTTGAATGCATGTCTTGAATATTTAAACAATAAAAATTTATCAAAAGGATTCAACTAAAATATTAAAAAATATGAAACATTTGAGAATTTTCCAAAATTATCAGTCAATATACCCAAATTTTTTTATGTTTATTATATGAATATATATGTTGATTGATACTTAAAAATGGTGTTTGAAATGGTTATAACTCTTCATGTCTAATATTATAAAGCTCTTGATCTCCCCTCTTTAAAAAAAGTTTTTGGAAATCATTGTTAAAGGGTTTGATCCTTCTTGAGTTAAATTATATTTATAAAATTCATTGATACTATAAGTTGGAGGAACACATTTATTTAATCAATGATATATATCAAAATCAAGTGTATAAGATCAAATTGATTGTCATTATGTACCACTATCATTACAATTTCATTAATATATTTCTTTGAATCCAATATTTATGGAATAATATATGATTTTATGTTTTGTTTTATAGCTTTCAATCTATTTCTGGATAACATTTATCCCATCAAAAACATAATTGTGGTATCAAAGCCGCCTCTATTATGATTAGATCATATTATTATATGATAAATAATACCAAAAAAATTGAGTTTCCATAAACCAAAAAATAGCCTAGTGGAAAAAACCCATTTATTTTCTTCAAATTGAAGGGCTATAATATAATAGTAATAAAAAAATATTTTTTTGTATTATTAATGTTATATGATCACATTTCTGAGAATGTGAAATTTCTTTTCTAACAGATGTAATAAATTCATATAAAATAGAGAATCACAATCAAATTCACTAAAATGTGGTCAAAATATTATTTAATATGGATATGGGAACCATGATGACATTCCATGCCATGGTGAATGTCAACATTCCATTTTTGGGATAATATTATGAACCTAAAATGACATGATCCCCATAGAAACAAGGTGAAATGTATAAAAAAATACCCTCATTAAATATAAAATTGATTCCAAAATTTTCTTGGTATATGGTGTGTCCTTATATCAATTTTTTTTGGATTTTTGAAACTTTTCATGGAGATTTACTTTATAAGAGTTGTATTCGAGGATCACCAAACCATAGTGAAAGCTATTTTGAATGTAATTTTAATTAATATATATATTTTTCAAAATTTTAAAAATCATAATGAGCCCATTCCATGGGATCATACCAAATCCAATAATCTGTTTTAACAAACAAAAATAAAATGTTTCAGAAAAGTTTATTTAGGTTTAATTTAAATTTACATGGTTGAATAATTTATAATGATTTTATAAATTATAAAATAAGGTAAAATACAATAGGGACTATATTTATTTATTATATATTCATAAATACAAATATAAAATGTATACATGAAATCAGTTTTTGTAAATTATTTAAACAATTCTAAAAGGATTTTGGTATGATATTATAATTGGATTAAATTAAAAAAAATATGAGATATTAAACTATAATGATTTTTTACATAAAATTTTTATTTGATAATAAAAGGGTTCTTAAAATAAATATTACATTTTAGAAAATGAATGTGTTTATATTAAACACATGTAAATGATAAGATGAAAATTTCACATTGGATAAAACATAATTATTCAACTTTAATGATGAAAAATGATATGTTCTCTATAATTTATATATAAATTGTTCACAAATTAATTTCTCAAGTCACAGTTTATGAGTTGTTAATATATTTATTTTATTCCCAAAATTGAAATTAATAAATAAAAATGTTATATTATGAAGTGTAATGTATTAATTCTTCTAATGTTCCATGTTTCTTATATATCATCATATATTTACTTAAGGAGGTATATGTTTGGTATGATATTTTATTTGGGTTTCATCCGTAATAGAATTATCTTTTTCAAGAGTTATGATCTTAAATTAATGAGTTAATTATAGATTATTATATTAGGTGTCATAATTATAATGGAATTAAAATCCGTTATAAGTATTTAATGATGTGTAAAGATAAATTGGGTTAGACAACAGTGTTTTACCATAATTTACCAAGTATGTTAAATAAGTTTCTAGTAGTATAGCAGGGGTTTTTCAAATCCATAAAGACCTAAAAAGTAACCCAATGATACTTTATTGTCCTACAAAAAGATTTTGGTACCAAGTGGAAAACTATGAGGATAATTTTAATTATATTAGTAACAATTAGATAATTAGGTGAACTTTATTTATGAGAATGGTTTGATCTTGTGTTATTTTTATTCGTAGATAAGATAAATTTATTTTAAAATTAATTTAATTTATTAAAATGAAGATAGATTTATTCAACAAAATCAAACAACACTAAAACATTGATGGATTAATAGCTACACAACCAAATCAATTATACATTAATAGAATCATTTTCATGAAAATTCCAAGGTAAAGGGTCATATTACTAGTTGAAATGTTTGGCCTCAAAATAAAATGAATACAAAGAAGAAAAAATGTATTGTATAAAAATAAAAACTAAATGAAATGAATTAAAATTTATATAAAATTTATTAATATCCAATATAAACCTTTGAAAATACCTTTCACCAACCTATATGAGTCTTATCCTTTCCTTGATGTAATGATATCAATGAGAGATGGTTGTAAACTCACAAGTGAGATATTGATTACGTAAAAATAACAAAATTACCAAAAATACACTATCGAGTGAAGGACTTATCTATTTTCATTTTGAATATATTAAAACCTAGATAAAAAAGTATCTAATTTTCATTAAAAATATAATAAAATATGATAATAAATAAATAAATTTTATTAAGAAATTGAAGCCAATCCATTTCTCTAGGAATGTGAATGATCTTGCCCACTTTTTATATGATGATGACATCATCTTTTTTCCTTCAAGGCGATAAAAGAAACATTCTTAACCTCAAAACATCACTTTCAATCTATAATGTTGATTTTGGTCAAACCATTATTTGGAACAAATCATGCAACTTCTTTGGGAGGAACTTTCCTCCCAGCAGAAAATGTAACATTATCAGTGACTTAGGTCTAAAATAAGGTACCCTCCATTTCACATATCTTGGTGTTCCCAAAATTTGGGGTAGACCCAAGACTTTCCACTTTGCGACTATAGTTGACCAAGTTATAAACCATATCTCTTCTTTGGTAAAGACAATTTATCACTAGGAAAGGTAGGAATTACCTTGTAAAATCCAATATTGTATCCAAGATGGTTTACTATATGATGGTATATAAATGGGTTGTTTGTTTTATAAAAAATAAAAAATAAACGCCGCCATAAATAATTTCAACTGGACTGGTAGCATTCTTGAAAGAAATCTTGTGATTGTCCCCTAGTCAACTTTTTGTAAGCCCTTGAGAAAGGTGTTATTGGCATTAAAAATATAATGCTCTTTAATTAATAACTTCAAGCTAGACTCACATGGAACCTTTCTTACAATACTTTTGAGGATATTACCTTCCTCAAAAATAGGATCCTTGAAAAACATAAGATGCGAATTCTAATTTCATTAACTCATCCATATGGCCATCCATAAAACAATATTTCTTCAATATCATGAATAATTCTAGATAGATGGCCTATAGAGACTCCTCTATGAAATTCTACTTGGATAGAAGGACTGCCATGCCCTTAATTTCTATGATATCTCCCAAAAAACCCCTAAGATTTCCAACTTCTCTATTAGAGAAATTATAAACTCTAATTTCAATCACCTCCATTATACTATTCTGAATTTTATTGAAAACTACCCTTTCACTCACACTAATGATTTCGTAGTTCGGAAACCTGATAACAATGGTATTCTTAAGTCAACCCATTTCTACAATCATTATTTCTGTAACTCTGAAAATGATTACATTTGGATAAAACAATTTAACAAGACTTGGATAAATCCTTCAATATTCAATCTCATCTATCGACTTTCGCAAAATAGAGTTCCCACAAAGATTTTCTTTCAGTCTTTTGGAATCTATCTCTTCTCTAAGTGAAAAAATTGTAATAAACACTGAGAAGATTCTAACCACATCTTTTTTTCTTATGTTACCGCTTCTTCTCTTTGGAACTATATTCTTGACATTTTTTACTACAGATGGTTTATTATTGACTCTGTCAATACTCAACTAATGAAATGTGTAAATATGTAAGGCTCTTAGAAAATCAAGAATATTTTCCTAACTATAGTTTTTGAGCTCTACCATGTGATCCTCTATGATCAAAATGATATTATTCATAAAAATTACTCACTAAATGAATATGAAGGTAAGATGAAAATCTTTATTGTCATACATGAAGCTGATTTCATACAAAATGTACATTGCCTCAACACTATGCATGACTTTGGAATCTTGTGATGTCTTTGGATTAATGGAAATTTCAATCAACCTCGTCATACTCTGAAGGTATACTAGGTAGATCATATTTTTGGATGGATTAAAATTAATATTGATGGCGCTTCCAAAGGAAATCTGGGCCCTGTGATATGTAGTGTTATCTTCAGGAATCACCTAGTCCAGATCAATTGATGTTTCATGGGTATTTATGGAATTTACACCTCCATTGAAGTTGAGTTGATGAGCTTAATCCATGCTATTTACCTCTCTAAGATCTTTGGTTGGAACAACCATTGGATTAAAAGTGACTTGACAACCATTGTGAAATGATTTGGAATGGAATAACACATATCTCGTGGCCAATTAGCACTCTTTGGATGGAATCCACCCATTCTCTTATCGATCTCAACTATATTATCACACATGTTTATTGAGAAGAAAAAACAGTTGTAGATGGCATGACCAACATGGATGTAAATCAAGACATCACATGGTTTGAAGACCTCCCAACTGATCTTATTTCCTTACATGATTTTTTTATTATGATCATTTATTTTAGAATCATGTAAAAACTATTTTTATAATAATTTTTATTTTTTATTATTTGGCCAAGGAATCATATTTTAAAAAAATATATTAAGAATCAGTGGAGATTTGAACAACTTACATGAGAGAAAACACACATGAAAATTTAAAATGACAACCTAAAATTATATTTGAAAAAAATGTTCTTCCATTTACACCACCACCACTACCATAAATATGAATTTTTTTAACCCTTTAAATACCACAAATATATACTAGTCTTTCCAATTTATTTGGGAAGCTATAGGGTGGTGGAATCCATATGGTAGTATAATTTTTCACCCATGACCTAAAATAGATGTAAGCTACTATACCTTCACATGAAGTTCCTATGAGAACTTATAGATTGAAAATTTTGGGTATTCCATAGAGGTAAAAATTTTAGCTCATGTTTCCCTCAAATACATTGTGAAATGTTATCAAAATTGGATTTTTGGTCTTAGAGTTATGATTGAAACAACTGGATTTCATTTTATGACATAGAATCTATCATAGAATTTAAGCTTCAATATATTATTCATAGATCAATTAATAAATATCATAATTAGATCTATATATAGTTTAAAAATATATCCCCAAGGGTATCTTATATCCTTTATAGAAATATCAACTTCAATGAAATTTTATCGTGACCGCTACATGAAGATCAATGGACTATTATGCAGTTAACTTCACCAAGAGTATACTGAATATAAGCAAAATATTATTATATTCCCCAAATAATCTTCTAGTAACCTAGAAAGAAAAACTATTTATCAAAACATTGGTAACAATATCTTATAATGTTAAAATAAAATTACAAAGATGGTTTGTATTATAATGTATTTAAAAATGTGCTAGGTAATAGTTCAATTTATCCATGAATTAAAAACATTATTTCAAATGATGTTTAACTTTTATAATGGATTAATACTTATTTTTATTAACAATGATCTTCATGAATATAATTTTATAGAGACTTAATTTTATCTACTTTCTATGTATAATCATTTCTCTAGGGCCTCATGTATAATACTTTATTTTGAAATGTGCATGTTGGTTACTTGTCAATCCATGTTTAATATTTTGTTGGTTTTTATTTTATATAATTATAAGTCATTATATTGAATGGATACATGTAATTTATATAATTGATGTATTTCATTGTGTTTAAAAATAATAATATTTTAATTTTTGTTAATAAAATAAGATAATAGTTGTATAAAAAAGAAACAAATCAATATTGTTTGATCAAATTCATTTGGAAAAAGAAATATTCCAAATATAAATAATTCAAACCCTTCATACATTCAATTGAAAAAAAGAGTAATTTTCTGAGATTAAATTACTTTTAAAATAAATATTCCTTCCAAATAAAACACTGGTTAAGATTTCAATCAATTAGTATGGGTGACCCAAACTGCTAATTGCCCATGGATTATCTTGTGTATGGTAAGAAAGTAATGGGAGAAGTTAATAATTCCATTCCTCATTTTAACTTTATTCATTGGGATATAAGTAGTTGGGAACACATAATTGTTAGGAACCATAAGAATTTATTTGAGTGAATCCATATGATATATTTAGAATGGATTTTCCCACTCAACTATCCTAAAGTTATATATAAAATTATTGAAATGAATTCCAAACATAGAATGTATGATGAGATTAGATTAGATGTGTCATAATGAAACATTGATCTTATACCACTAATTGATATTATGTGTTTTAAAGGGGTTATAATTTTAGTGGTAGACCATTTAATATAATACCTTATTACAAAAATGAAAATCATAATATCAAATAAAATATTAATTTTCAGATATTTAGGCATCATCATCATCGTGAAATATTTATTTAAGATCAATATATGAAATCACTATATTAATATTAATAAATTCTATTATTGGTCTTAAATCATAAAAATTTATATCATGCAATATTAAAAGTCTTTGTCTTAGAGTATCACCTTCTTAGGAAATGATATATTCATTCTTTTCAATAAGTAAATATAGATGATTATGAGTATCATAGATGTATTTACATAATATTTCAAAGGAATTAGATATGAAATAACCAAATAATATTTATTAAATTTAAATTTACTCAATATGATTGAGTATGACAAGGATATGGAGAGACTGAAGGTTTATATTGAAGCTTGTTATGCATTAGGAATTC
The DNA here is from genome assembly GCA_963277665.1 of Viscum album. Taxonomy (NCBI): domain Eukaryota; kingdom Viridiplantae; phylum Streptophyta; class Magnoliopsida; order Santalales; family Viscaceae; genus Viscum; species Viscum album. Next base: position 377,680,304 of record OY728130.1, on the reverse strand, counting down.
TATCAGTAATCACTATTTTAAATTTTCTAGAAAAGTGAATGAGTTCAATAATAGCTTACCTTGTTATCTCAATCTATTTAAAAGATATGATCAAGTAAATTGATGCGAACGTGTTGGTACCCTATTTTTTACATGGGTGAGTAAATGGTTAAAAAAGAGGAAATATTGGACAATCAACAAGCTAGTTAAGGTTAATGAATCATAAAATAGATTTTATAAAAAAAAGTGTTTTTATGTGATGTATTTTTATGGGAAAACTCAAAGGATTTTATAATATTCAGGTCAATAAAATGTTAGGTATCATTGTTAAATAAATAAAATCTTTTATTTTGATTGATATATGATACAAAAATCTATAATTTACAATTTTCATAAATATAAATGAGTTCAAAATCAAGGTATAAATTGATGGTGCTTTTATATTTCATTATATTATATTAGATATGAATGATATTATGAATATATAAAAATAAAGGTAATGTTTATATATAAGAATAATTTGAATAAAGATTGAATATCTATACTTATATTTATATATGTATATCTGTATCATTTCTCATATGTTATTATATATGTTATTTGTTAAAACAATTATGAATAAATTAGATTACATGCAAGGTTTATGGTTTATAAAACTCGATGACGTGTTTTAGAATGAGAATAGTGGAAAATGGATTTTATCCAAGATAAAATGGTTTATAAAATATATTTCATTAAAATATGATGCATTTTATCCCACCATGTAAGAGTGTTATATTTTAATGAATGAAGTATTCCTTTAAGAATAATTATTTAAATACATATAATACCATATATGATATGAATTCAATGTGTTATTTATTGAATTTTCCCACCGATGGAATTATATTTTAATTCATGTAAAATTTTAGTTTCAGTTTTATAACATGACACTCTAAATGTTAATATAGTTTTTAAGAGAAAAGAGGGAGTATGTTTGGATTATATAAGTTCAAATTATAAAAAATAAAAATATTAAACCATTTTTATTAAAATCATATCCATGTATTTATCCTAACATGCATTATGTTTTATTATTAAATATAATATGAATGAGTAATATTTTAATTAACATAATAATGTGAACATAATTTTATGTCATAAAAGATTTTATTGAATCTTGGTAAATAAATTTATTTATTTAATGAGTTAAATTAGTTATATAATAAACCTAGTGGCCTGATTGATGGAATATTTACAATAGTGTTGATGTTGACAAAAAGAGTTCTATGTAGACAATATAATTTATTATCCATGTAAAATTTTATTTTTGAACTCAAGAAGATTGAACACATTGGTTAAATAGTTAAACTTTCAAAAAATTATTCTGAAGTATCACAATTATTCAAAAAAAAATATTTATTTATCTTACTCACAAAAATTATTAAGTGTGACAGTTTATTAGTTATGCACATAAACGTGTAGTAAGATTTTCATAGATATGTAATGTGTGTGAAGAAAAAACTAAAAATGAAATAAAAATAAGGACTCATCAGGAGTATATTATAGGGGAAATGGTTAAACATGAAATTACTTATGATATTAGTATTATTATTAATTATGTTTAGGGAAATAAAAAAATTCAAGTTATATAAAATCAATGTCTAATTTATCATTGTATCTAGTTTACAGTATATATTTATTGAAGTGAAATAAATATTAGAATCTCAATGTATGAATTTATGTTACGCTAAACCAATGTTATTTATGGAGAATTGTAAACCGTATTAAAATTTTACTCTTACATACTGTGAGATTTCATATAGAGATGAAAAATATTCCCATGTGGCACAAAATGAAATTTGTGTACTGGGTGACCTATTAAGTATACCACATAGAGTTTGTTTCACTAGTTTATAGTATTTTAGGGGTGAATGTTTCATATTTAATATGATTAATTGAGGTTCAAAATATACATAACAAGAAAACCATTATAATTAAATACCTTTAATATGAAATCATTGAGGCTTAACAAATCTGGTCGTTTTTTGGGTATGTTTTTTATCATGTTTCTAACAAGGCATAACTTTAATGATATTTCTTCTCTTATATGACATGTATGACATATAGTCCCTTGATTGAGATATACAGAGGAATTAAATGGAAATATATATATATATATATAATACATATGATATTCACATATATATTATGGGGGAATGTGAGGTGATCATTAATATTAAAGAATGACATGTGATATTTTCATTTACATATACAGTATACACTAAGAGAATAAAGAATGTATCATTATTCTATATAATATATTCATAATTTGGGTCTAATAAAAATTTTGTGTCTTCTCAATGTGATTATATGAATATAAATACTTGTATATGATACAACCAATGGACATATGTATGGATATGCATGTGTTTGATAAAGATCATTCTGAATCACATTATATGCTGTGTAGCATTAACACATTATTTAAAGACAATTTTTCACTAATTTATGAATTAGAGGATTCATAATTATTTTAAAATATACCAATTATCAAGAGGTAAAACTTTTTAATATAAAAAATAGAATTGTGTTTATAAAACATTGATATTGACCCTAGAAGAAATATTTTGGATGTCTGGAAGAATTTCAAGATTGATTTTAATTTTTTTACATATGATGTATCTTGTGTTAAAAATGAATGATATATTTTATAGAATAAATATTGTAATATTTATCAAGTGTTTTTGGAGATGATTTCACATGTTATTACAAATGATGTGACATAAGGTGAAAAGTATTTCATGTCTATGAGGATTATAGTACATGTGATTTACTAAAAGATATGTGCACAAAAATTTCAAGAAAATAGTTTCGATTAATACCAATCCATGGACCATAATCATGTTCAACAAATCATATTGTAAGAATAAAACACCACATTGGTTAGGACGATAAAAATTGCATTATTCAATAATATTTGGATTGACCAGTATCTTCTACACCAACTATCATTATCATTTTCAAAAACCATATAATAATGATTTTGAGGATTTTTTATTAAATAACATGAATTCTTAAACATTAAACAACCATCATGAGGATTGTAGATAATAGTTACCAAATGTTAAATGTTCAAATGTTTTTTGAAATGATCATTTATTATGTGTAAAATATATTTGGTTCTATAGATGAAAATATATGTTGGTTGATCCCCATTAGTGGTGTGTGAATTATTATAACACCTCATAAATGATATTATAAATATATTAGTCTCATTTACCAATATATAATTTTCTAAAAAACCATGGTTTGAAGAGAGATATTTTTCCTAGATTATGAGATTAAAGTGATCCATGGATATCCTAAAAGGGAGTTACCATTTGGTTAATCCCTAGTGATCCACATCAGACTTGTGTCAATGATCTTAGATCTTTTGTTGAATGTTTTTCCATTAACCATCATTTTTTCAATCAATTATTTAATAAAATATGTATTAAATATTATATGGTTTTATGTTTTTCTTTATGGTTTTTACACATTATTTAGAAAATATATATTCTCTATAAATCCAAAAATTAGAAAACCATCAAATAAATATTATTTTCTCTCAATATCCTTAGAAAATATTCAAGATTTTTTTTGTAATTAAATGAAATTTATTATGAGAAGTATTTAACTTTTATCATACTCATTTATTTTAAATGAGTGATTTTTAGGTAATTGTGAATGTATTTTAACAACTATCCTATAAATACCTGTCTATATTTATCGACAAAAGTAGTTTTTTTCCTCAAATAATTTATTCATTATTTTTTTAAACATTTTAATTCATAAACAAACAACCACATTTTTAAACATCTTAGTTCTACTAACAATTACTTTAGAATCAAATATATTTTTCATAGAAAAATATTATCCTTGGTGATATTTAATATTTTTATTTTACTCCTTTATACAAGTACTATGATCCACTATGATCTTAGGCTATTCTACCAGGTCCATATTGAAACTAATCATTTATTATTTATTTTCTTGGGAAATTTATTTTTATAAAACAACATTTTCTATCATGAAAAACTTTTCAACATGTTTATCAACATTTTCAATTAATTATTTAAATAAATTAATGTTTTTTTCATATTTTTCTACCTCTGAGAATCTAATTATTCAAGTGTAGCTTCAAGGTCACCCTTTAGACGAATAAAACCATCTTGTCATAATACTTTTTCATCAACTGAATCATAACTTCCATATCATATAATTTAAATTTACTTCCCCCTTATACATAGGGATTGAACTTCATATTTTATTTCTATAAAAACTTATCCTAAAAAATATATTTTTTCTTTTAATTTTTAAAATTTAATTCTTATTTATGTCTCACTAAATCTACTTGAACATTATTTTGATATATCAACCTCTACCCATTATCCCTCAAACCATATTATATACATAGAAAAAAAATGTCCAAAATTACAAATTTTGATGTGACAAAATCGTAACATATCATCAAATCCTCATTTAACTTTTTCATTATATCAGATATTAATTATATGTATTCATCTCTAAAATCATCCTCCTAAATTTCATTGTTTAACTTTCAATATTCTATAACAAAAAATTATTTTGTTGGATTGATTTAGAAAAATAACCTTTTTACTCAACTCAAATATCATAAAGCACTGGGTATATTTCACAATCATCCGGAGATAATTTATTTATGCCTATTTCTTCATTTTTAATGTTATTTTAATAATAAATTGGTATAATATTTGATAAAAATGTTTTAAACTATTAATATCAATATTTTTATACAAATTACTCTAATAGATCCACCCATATCAAATATTCTATTAATAAAATTACCTATATGCACATTTCTATTCATTCAAAAATATTCAAACATATTTCCAAAAAAATAAACATCTAATTATTTCACTTTTATATCTAACAAAATTACTTTTGTCGATTTATAACCAATGACATTCATATAGATTATATTTGAATGTTCTCTAGCCAAATCATTTCAATATTTTGTATCTTAATACAAAATATCCTATCCAATTTAAATAATTATTTTTAGTTTAAATATTAATTTAAATACAATTGATACTTTCTAAATGAACATCAATATCAATAGTCATAAAATATCACTTCATCAAATTTTTTCATATTTGATATTTTTTCTTATCAAAAATTGAAATAACTTTTAAATTTATTATATTTTACAGAATATAAAAAATAATAATTTTACTTAGTGACACTAATGTAAAAAATTATGGATCCTATACCACTTACTAGCTCCACAACCATGTAAGATACATTGGGGGTGAATCAGGGTATTAAAATAAATCATTCATTCAAAAAAATCTTCTTCCCTTGCTATAATGAACGCCAATCAGATTCAATTCTAGTAAAAACAAATATTTAATCACCAAACAAAAGAAGTGCGCCAAAAATTATTTGGTTTACCAAACTGAGATACATCTAAGGATATTAAACTCAATAGATTGATGGTGTTGCAATAAAAAATAACTTTTTATCAATTGAAATGTTAAGAAAGGGAACTCTAAGACTAGGTTCACTACCTTTAAAAGTTCTGGTCTCACACACTTGTTCTTATAGGTCTACAATTCCCTCCTATTTTCATACACAATATTAGAAGGTTTCTTTATTTTAAATCCATTTACAAAATGAGCCCCATTATTCATCAATAACCAACATTTAACATTCAAAACATTAAATAAAACATTTTTCATTATGATCCTATTAATCTCTCTTGAAATTTTCATGTTAAATTTCCCTCTCTCACTCTCTTCTTCTATGGTTAAATAATATATTCCCAAAACTATCTTTCTAAAAAATATAAAGAAAATAATATCTTACAATGAATATGTCCAAATATTCTATTCTATATATTTTTAGAAAATTAACATATTCAATAATTAAAAATATATAATAATCTCCCCATTTAATATAAAGTACTTTTTAGGTAAAGATAATTTTAAGTCTATATATGTATAATTAATTTGAATATAAATAAAAGTTTTGTTTGGAATATTTTTAATAATTTTTCTCATTATTTCAAATGCATGCTTTCATAAATTTTTAAAAAAATTAACTTTTAATAAATTATTTATTCATTCTGGTCAATATTTTACAACACACATTATTATTTAAATGAAAAAAATGAAATATCAAATACCTCATACAAAGCTAGTTAAAAAATCAACCCAATATTATTTTTCATGTTAGGGATTGAGATCAATATTATATGGAATTTAGAATCTCTAATTCGATCTTACATCAATATTTTAAATTCTAGTGTATTCATATGAGGCCATTAAGATGATCAATTAAATTTTTTTTCAAAATGAACCATGAAAAATCAACCATGTATCATTATATTCTTCATATATAAAGTTTCAAAAATATATTTCAATTTATTCTAAATCCATACATTTTTATATTTATCCATGTATAATTAATAAATATCAAAACTTATTCAAGGAGTAATATTCTATTAAAAACACTTCATTCATCCAAACACCAATGTTAAAAATAAACCTAATACTTTATTATTCTATTGTAAAATCATTATTATAGTTATCATGTTGATAAATAGTTTTTATAATAGGGTAAGAACGTGTTATATAATATATATAATTAGCATGACGATAATGAGTTGACATACTTATCGTTGTAATGTATAATTTCATGATACCTAACAGTTCATTCCTAAAGATAGTTATGAAGATGAGAAGATAAATTTTTTTCTTAATTATATTTTTTTAGGTATGATGTCATGGGAATGTATTTATTTGGTTAATTTTCATGAATGGGTTAGTGTGAATTATTGATGTATTATTATTATTTCATTTATAGTTTTATAGTAGAAAACCACCGAGAGATTTTCTTAGTTGTATATTAAAACATTACAATGGGTATTTTGTTTTATGGTTTGGTACCCTGGTATACATTTATATTGAAGTAAATTACATGTTAGATTCATTATTTTGTGGAATGAGTCCCTTACATTGGGAATGAGATCCCCTTTAGAAATATCTATATAAATTTTAACCTAATTGGTTCTTATTCTTGATGGGGCGTAGAATTCCAATAATAGGTGTTATTTACTCAACTAAATTACTCTTACCCTAAGAGGTTTGGGTCTTCCAACAAGGATGAAATCTTAGATTGTTTGTTATTTTGATTCAAGATTATTTATTATTTCTCAAAGATTAGGGTGTGGTCTGTTTTATGGTCTAGTTTTTTATTATGTATCATATTTTTTTGGGGTGTATATGATGATAAATAGATGAATAGATTATTATTGTTATTTATTGTTTCATGTTTCTTGTGGTCGCTTATCTGGATTTGAAAATGATGATGAAAATATAACATAGAATCATGATTAGAGTTATGTGAAAGTGATGTCTGTAGTTTTTTATCATAAATGTTTTTTCATAAATAGTTTGTTGTGTAATTAGTGAAATATTATTATTATTTTAGAAATAACACTACAATGGAACACTTCTTGGAGATTCACCATGGTGGTACCCTGAAAACATTATAGGGTTTGGATTGGCTATGAGTTAGGACTCATGTAAAAATAGGGGTAATGTTCTTGTCTGATAAATCATATTCATGAAAGGGATCTATTTCTTTGTATTAGGCAGTAGGTTACGTACACCCCAATTTACACTATCATTGATAGTTCGTGGGTCACCCATATAATATATTGGATTAGGTATACCCTTGATTGGTTTTATCATCTTGATGGGATGTGGGTTCCCCATTTTTGGGGTCTGCTACTCCCCTAATAGATTATAATTGTATCCATGGTATGGGTCCCAAACCATTGTTTAATGCCTAAAATGCATGATATTTTGTTTCATGATGATTTATTATTTCAAATGGATAAGGTTGTGGTCAGGTTTGGGGTTTTATGTTGATGTGTGTATATTTTAGAGACTTCTTATTAGGTGATATATATTTTTAGTGAACATAGGAATGAGATATTCAAATAAACAAAGGATAATAATTGTAACCCACATACATTTAGAATGAACTATATTAATATAGATTGTCTTATGAGATCCGAATAATGATATACCACTACTATAACAACACCAATTTAACATTGGATATTTTTTAATTTTGACATATCTTTAAATGATATGTGAATATAACAAATGTTTAAGTATTGTTTTTATTTTAGTTCTAAAAAGTAAAAATGGAATAATTAATTTAACAATAGTTACTATAAAATAAAATGATAAAAGTTCAACTCAATTAAAATTAGAAAGATTTTTAACTTCATTTTTCATAATATATATAATTATAATCCTTTTTTGACATTAGTTTTTAAAATAATGAACATTGATTTTTTTTTAAATTTATTACAATACAATACTCGATTCCCTATATGTATAAGTATAGCAGTACTTGTAGTTGAAAACCAAAACTAGTATTATATAAAAATAATGAGAAACATTACTACACCACTATTTACTAAAAAAATACATCAACATACTTTCATATAAATATATAAAAATTAATCACTCTTACAAAATTATATTAAATTAATCAATCAATTTTTGGTTATGTCAATTTCCAAAAATTATGATGTAACATGAAAAATATACAAAAATAATAAATATTATAAAACTAATAATATATATTTTTTAAATGTAATAGTTTTAATGGAACTAACCTTGTGAAAATTTAATGTTTTTATTGTCATGATAATCTAAAAAATGAATCACTAAAAATAATAACTATATATAAATATTAGTCCATAATGATGAATCTATGCATACAAACCACCATTTTCAAATAAGAAACAACATATATATAATATGTATTAACTAATTTAAATGTTCTAAACCTGAGTTGATGCAAAATAAATTCCATTTGGATTATTTATCAATAAGTAAATCTTGTTAAAATAATTCAATTACCTACTATATTTATATATATTATTTATGAAATCATATTCAATATGAAATAATAATATTAAATAACTAAAATAATATAATAAAACATACAAAATCACTAAATATTCAAAAAATTATTGAACTTTTCCAAGTAAATTATATCTAATATATTCTAAATTCATGTTGGATGAATATCCACAATATCCGATGTACACTAAAAATTTTAAATAATAAAATAAATGAAATAATAATGAACAATAGTTTCAATTTTTCAAGTCTTCTTTAGAGTCATTGAAAGGAAGGAACAAAAAATGAATATCTATATTTTTTAATATTTGAGTTTAATATTTAATTCTAGTATTCATCGTTAGGTATTGTATAACTATTTAAATATATTTTAGAGTCATGAAACTATAAATCGATGATCTATCATTTTTTTATAAATGTGTGCACCGATATATAATTATAGAAGTTATAAATTAAATGACTATATTAATCCTTTACATAGTGGAAAGACAATTGGAATTGAATTTATAGCTTCACACTCTAGATCAAACTATAAATAATAACCAACCCGGTTCCCCACACGACATTAAGCACAGCTCCTCGAATTCCATTGGCTACCGAAAATCATCAGGGTTGTAAAGAGGTATAGTGGGGAGGAAATTCTTCCCCAATCAGAGTGAAAAATCCAAAATAAGTAACCTAAAATATTAAAAAATATTAAATTATCAGGGTATTCAAAAAAAGAAACATCCCAAAATAGTATTATGTGGTTAAATAAATACATATATATATAGAAAATTATGATCACATGATATGATGATCACATACACAAAATAAACTAAAGAGATAACTTTTATATCTCTAATGTATCTGTGATCCATTCCACACTCAAAACTCTTAATTCTATCCAATATTTCCCACACAACTATAAAATCTTGGGCTACAACCCATCCTATGCTTGAAAATAGTTTAATGATTATCAGGTTCCCATGTTCCATGGCCACCCAATCAAGGTGTGAGAAAAAAAATCTATAGGTATCCACTAATGAAATCCTGTATAATCCCATATATTTCTTCATATGTTCTTCTATCATGATCAGAAAAAATGAACTACCAAAAAACACATTCTTCATCCTGACATCAAGAGGTCTCTAACCATGTCGTATGGAATTTTCCAACTCATGTAATAAATAAAAACAATAAATGATCCTTTGGATAGTAACTCAAACTAAAAATTCATATTTCTTCTAGGTATAGGGTTTCTTTAAAAACATCTAGTTAACCTTGCCACCCATCAACATATGAGATAGAAATATAGGGTATCCCCAACCGTATACTTGTGAGTTTAGTAACCCATACAAATACAATCTAATATACATTATTTAAATAAATGATATATATATAATGCTATATCAACTCTATATCAAAACAACCCAACTATAGGTCTGACTCCAAATCCATGGCATCCATAACTGTGTCCTCATGACTCAAGGGACCCATCCCATGAAAATCCAAACATTTGAGCTCAAATTCCATGAAATAGGAAACAATATACTAGATTCAAATCTTTTTCATCTAAATGGTATGTTTGAATCCAAATAAATGGTATCCATAATCATCTAATAAAATCCAATTCTATAACATCCCCACTAATCATACCACACACGTCACATATATATGAATATTTATCTAAGGGAATATCCCACAATTATCGCATATCAACACCACCCCTAGGGTGTTTCCCAAGTAAATTATAAATAAAAGGAATGTTAGGTTTGGTCGAACACATAAACTTGTCATCACCATCCACAGCCCACCACACCCACACAGGATCAGTATTCAATTGGGGTACCTATCACTCCCATGCCAGACAAGTCAAAACCCATCTATCTATGGAAAACATACTCAACAATGACATAGTCACTACAAGAACTCAGAGGCCCCATGTGTAACCCTCACTAGTGTAATTATTATGATAGAGTTCCAGGAAAATCTCTATGTACAAGATCACTCTACATTGTTCTTCTCACCCAAGCCATCTTTAAACTATATATGGTTAACCCAAATAGGTCAAACTTATAATAGGGGAAGGGTCACTCATCGAAATTCTATTCAATGATATTAATGGCTCTGTAGTTCCAAAATTACTCATAACAATAATGAGTAGGACCATTCATCTCATGTTATCCCATGCCTCCTATTGCAGTTTTCTAATGAATCATTTGGATTTGCCACTAGGAAAAACTCAACCAACTCACATACCTCATGAGAGCCAGTTTTCATTGGGTATCACTATAAGGAATCAACTATCATTGAATTTGGAAAACCATCTAATGATCATGGGCCGATAGGTTATTGGAACATTGTGCATCTTAAATTTTTATTTTCCTAATAGGGAAGCTCATTTTATATTAAGTAACAAATCATTATTTTTTCCATGGTCAGCCCATTTATTGAATAAAAACCAGCCCATGGATTATAAAAAATATTTATAAATCAAAACAGAAGATTATGGAGGACCACCAAGCCTAGTATGTACCCATTTTCGTTTTAATGTTTCAGTCTAGAAGCTCCACCGAGACTCACTAAGACACATTGAGGGTTGTCCAAGTTCAAGTAACAGTTTTTGATCCTAAAAAGGCCAATAATCACTCCAAAACTCATATTTTAATTTATTATATAATTCATAATTAATTAATAAACTTAATTTAATAATTTATGAACAAATAAAAGCCCACATGAGTTCTTTGATGGAACCATACTGAAAAATTAATCCAACTCCAGAGCCACCAGCTAGATGGTGTGCTGGTACCAGCTTGTAGGTGGTTGCATACTCCATCCTGGCTTGCTCAATGTAACACCTTGAAATTAATGAGAAATATTCTTTTTAATTTTTTTGATGTCTTCTGTTGTACGCTACACCATGATTTTCTAGCACTATAAGAAACACCGTATTATCTTGTAGTATACACAACACTATTCTTGTCTTGTGTTGCATGCAAGAGCGACCTTCCTCAATATCGTGTGTTGTACACAATACCGAGTTTCACTAAACAACGATATATTGTTATAATATTATTATGAACTAGCATTTAGGAATAGTATTAACCACATATTTAATTTTATAATATTATCATTTATCTTACACATATTCTACAACATGGTATGAGAACCAAATTAATTTTTGGGATAAATGAAGTATTTTTATAAAAATGCAGTTTTGTCGCCTTTTGATGGCGCACCCATTTTAAATATAATTTTTAACAAGTTTATATGTTAAATTTAAAAAATTAAACTTCTTATTTTGAATCAGGATATAGAAATTTATGTTGAATAAATTTTTGACATTATTCTGATAACCTTCATATTTTGATGAATAGTAAAAATAAGATAAATTTTAATTGAAAACAAATTTTTTCATCAAGATAATTTATATGGTTAAATTATAATATTTTATGGTTTTAAAGTATAAATACAATATATTTTTACAATTTAATATAATTTATTTCATTATCATTAATTTTACATTGAATTCATAGGTAAAAACATTTCAATCTTTTGCAATATTTTAAATTAAAACCCATTTTTTGACAGTGGGATTAATTTTAAATTAATTACTACATATCCTATGTTTTTAATTTGATAAAATAGATTCCATATTTTTTATTAGTAGGTCCAAATTATGTTAACAAACTACTTTTATTTTTTGCCATTATGAATAGTAACTACATTAAATTTTATTTACCATAGTTAGAGGTAAATCATGTAATTAAGGGTAAAAATAATTTTATAAAATTACCCTAAAACATATATTAATATAATTGGATGATTATATTTAGTTATAAAATATACTTGTTTTGATATTTTATCTTTTGAACCCCACATGGATGAGATTAAGGCATTTAATTTATTTTATTTTAAAGAATGTGAATTATGTCTACTCAAACTTTAATTATTAAATTATTTATAATATAAGGTTAAATGGAATATAAATTGGATTATAAATACTAATTTTAAATCTAAAATTATTTTATTTATCATGGTAATTTATTTTTAATTTTTAAGAAATATATAATTACCTTAATAGCTTATACATTAATGATGTGGAAATTATTTTTTACTAAAAAATCAATAATATAGTTTTTATTCAAACAATAATACCCATAAAAAGGCCCAAAATCCTGACCAAAACTTATTCTTAAATTATATCTACACCATAATAATCCAAGTTTATACTTTTGTACCACTTGGATACTTATAAAATAGATTATGACATTTATATTATTTTATTTTAAATGATGTCAAAGTAGTCACCTTCATAAATTAATAAAGATAAGATTTTAAAGGTTGGTTGTTTTTCAAGATAAATTTTACTAAAAGTGTTCCTATAAAATCTATTTGATTTATCTTAATCATAGTTTTTTATTTTAAATTTTTATGCAACAAATAAGTATAATAAATATTTATACAAAAATGATGTAGTAATTATTTTATTAAGAAAAATATAAAATAAATGGTTTTAAAAATAATAAAATAAATATTATATGAACTAATTAATGTGATCCAATAATTTTATAGATAAATATGACATATTAGGAATCTATCGGTTCGAACATATCTTCTATGAGGATTTTATTTAAATTCAAATAATTGAATAGTGTCAAAATTGGCACTATTGGTATTTAATAAAAACAATATATTATTAAATTGTTTAAAAATCACAAATATATTTAAAAATAACAAATTAAAAATAATATGGTATAAAATTTCATAATGTATCTAATTATGCACAATTCACAACACATAATTATGTATTTATAATAATTTAAAATTTAAAATATTATTACCACAAATAAAATCAAATAGATTAAATAAAGATAAATCAAAATGATAATTTTTAAAATAAATTCCAAAAATGTATAAATTTTATTTTTTGATGATATTACCACCCTATCTAATCTCATATTATATATTGAGTCATTTTTTATGTTTTTAAGTGGGGTTTTATTTTATAAAAATAATATTTTTGAGAGTTTCATAAAGTGATCCTCTACTCTCTTATAAAAGGGCACCTCCTCCCTCTCCTCTTCACATGATTTTGATCTTTCAAACTCGGCAAAACCCAGACCATTTATCTTATAAACTTCCCTAGAGACATTCTAGAGGTCCTGTAATTCTTCGAATACCAACCTTAATTCCCTAAGAGGAGGTTTAAAAGAGGCGCGTCGAAGAAGAGGTAATATCCTTTATTGATTCTTTCAAAATTATTTCTTCTTCTACTTCCTATGTATGATTTTTTTCGTTATTATGTAATACCTATAGTATCACTTGTATACTTATATGTTATTATGTATATGAAACAACCATATCCCATCTTCTACCCATCTTATTAAAAATGAAATCACCACGCCTACGTATGTACGTCCTACCATCTTTACGTCATGGTGTAATATGATTTTCATAACCAACCTACTTGGATGGGTGTAATAATGGAATAAATAACAATATATGATTATTATAACATGATACTAAATATGAGATATTATATCATCCACTCCAATTGCATTCAATAAATATGGGAATGATATCATCGCTCGTGCATACATACGGATTATCATCTCCATGACTCGATGAGATTCATTCTCCCTGTTAACCATCCAAGAATGATTATAATGTATATATAATGAATAATAATATTACATAATAATACTACTATATTTATTTATTTATATATATATATCATCTGCTTACTTCTATTCAAGTGAATAAGAAAAGGAAAACACCGTTTATGCGTACGTACGACCTACCATCTCCAAGAATGGTGTATTTCATTTCATATATCTATCTATTATATATATATAATGAATATATATATATGATATATAAATAAATTTTTACATTATTGAATTATGTAAATCATGATATACATAATAATATCATTAACAACAAGTCCAAACACGTATGATAAATGAAATGACTGTTACCCAAAACGTTGCTTCAACATGGAATTGACAAATGAATGGGTAATATAAAGTAATAAGTGAATCCTATATGATATCATAAATATAAATATTATTCTCTAATAATTCAATGAAATTATTTAAATCATTGTATAGGAGGTTCATACACATAAAGAAGAAATCAGACCTAAGGTAAGAGATTATTTCATCTCACTTTATCTCTATGAGACATATGCCTTAATCACCATATACTTATTTTGTTTCCTGTTTATGATTCCAATGAATGTTTGATTATTTTTAATATGAAGGATATGATATTACATATGCATGTAATTTTCTTTATTTTATGACACATATGATTCCACCAATTATAAATGGTAAGGAATAATTCTGTAATCTCGTTTTTACTTGAGATTGCTTATACATAAGTATTTACTGGGGTTGTAATTATCATCCATGTCCATGTTTTCTATTTTTTTTTTCTTAATATGTTTACTATTATTTCATGTGTGTATAAAGTCAATTTTACCCTTTTTGGACTTTTACCACATTGTATAGAAGGAATATTTCTTTTGTTTACCATAAAAGGTACTTTATGAATTTTATGACAAAAGTAAGAGGAAAATGTCATTTTAACTTATACACCATTAATGGATATTTACGGTTTCATAAGGCCTTATTTCCTTGAAGATTACTCTACAATATTTCATGATTATTTTCAATAAAATTATTTTCATTTAAAATTTCATGTCAGTTTGAGAAAAAAAATTATTTTGATAAAGAAAGGATATTTTCCTCAAGAATTCATTTCAAGTGATTTACCAAAACTATTATCCATCTAAGATGAAATTCTTTAATATAGATATGTTTCATGTATAATGTCCCTATTATTTGCCTGGTTTTATTTTGTTTATGATGAAATTATATCCATTGTTTTATATGGATTATGTTATGATGGGAGGATGTATATGAAACCCATTTTATTCATTGGGTTATGATGAATGATTTATGTTTATTTTATGGAACAAAAAATAATGATTTCATTATGAGATGGGTATGACCTATATCTCCCTCCAATGAATTGGGTAATGATTTCTATATCATGAGATATACATGGATGTAATGGAATGTTAATCTGGCTCAGTGATACGGGACTGGAAGGAGGAGTGAACTCGGTTCAGTAATGGACATTGGCCGCTATAATGATCTTTTCAATGAGACATGACTAATATGAAATGATTTTATATGAATATTTGTGTAGGAATCAAAGTTTAATGTCATGATTTATGATTATTGGGAGTACATTACAGTTCTATGATTTATCCCATGTCATGATATTATGACCTCCTATACAGGATAAGATGTTCAATAGTTATGATCTTAAGAATATGATATGACTGACATTTCATTTGTTTACCCTTACTGAGCATTTGAGCTCACCCATTCTATTTTTTCTTTTACCCAGGACATAAATAAAGGTTTTAGGTTAGAAAACAAAATTGTAAGATCTTTACGAGATTTTTTGAAGATCTTTCACCATGATTAGAAGATTATGTTCCGAGCTTCCAAAGACACTAAACTGTTATGGTCCTTGGGTGTCTATTTTTGTTATGTATTATGTATTCTATAAAAGTAATATAGTAACAATTTACATCAATCTTGGGTCTGTTATAGTTGGTATCTGAGGGATGGTTTAGTTAACATTTGGAAAATAGGATGTGAAAACTTTAGTGAGATCTCTAGAGATATATCTAAGGTATGTTTAGGGATGTACGTAAGGTTAAGTATAAAGTATAGGTTAAAATCCTAGAATTATGATAACCATCAGGAATAACCTAGGATTAAGCCTGAGATTTCATAGATTGAACGTAATACCTCTTGATTATGTTGTTTTCCTAGTATGATTTTTGCCTCTCAGACTATTATTTTTGGATTTTAGATAATGGATGGAACCCGAAGGAACCATGATAATGATCAATGCACTGGGAAATGCAATGATTTTCCTCCTGAAAAACCAAATGTTATGGGAAATAGAGTGAAAAATATTATTTCTACACTTACAAAAGCTATGAATCCTTCTGGACTTCCACATGAGCATAGAAGGGAATAATATTCTATTGAGTCCTTCACGAGGCAACACCCACCTTCTTTTAGTGGGTCTTCTGATCCACTTGTTTCTAAACAATGTATCAGTACCCTTAAAAAGATATTTACCATACTTCGCTGTTCAGAACATGGAAAAGTAATTTTTGTTGTTTACAGATTAGAAGGTGAAGTAGACCAGTGGTGGACTCTAATTAAGAATAAAAGGCCCCTATATGAAATTGAATCCATGGAATGAGACGAGTTCATGAACTTGTTTTTTAATTATTACTTCGCTCGTATTCTTTGAACAAATATGGGGAAAGAGTTCCTTTAGCTTAAGAAAAAGGATGATGAATATATTAGCATATACAAGGTGAATTTTACAATTCTTTTAAGTTATGAATCTGTCATTATCATACAACTTGGAAGTAAAGATGATCGATTCTTCAGTGGCATAAAACCAACTTTTAGAAAGACATTAGCTATAAGAGACTTCATTATTTTTGAAGAGAATGTGCATTGTGCTATTATAAAGGTATAACTATAAGTTGGTGTTACATATCCATCTCAAGGTTTTGACAAGAAACGAAAGATTGAGTTCAAGGAAAAATCTCAAAACAATGGTGAAAAATAGACAGATGTTTCATTATGATCAATGTGAGGAAAGAAGCATAGTGGATATTGTATTAAAGGGACTAGAAAATGTTTTAAGTGTGGAAAAGAATGTCATTGAGTATCCAAGTGTCAATGTAATGGGAATATGTTAGCTAATGATTTGATTAGAGAAATGAATACAGAGAACGCACCTCCAACACTTCAATGCTACAAGTTCAAGTTAAATGGGAATTGTGCTAACCAATGCCCTAATCCAAGGGTTAATGATGATCGACATCAACAAACTCATAAGGCAAAGGACAACAGGAAGTCACATGTGATCACTATTGGCGATGTTGAATATGACAATGAAGTGGTGGAATGATTAATTTTTTATGTAACAGGATTCCAAAATAGTGTTATGGAATATCATTTATAGTATCGTGGAATATTGGAATATCTATGTATTGGTTTATTGCGGTTTTCAATAATTATATGGTACCGGTAACCATGAGAAGTGATTGAAATATTTTTGGAATGCAGATGATATTCACATAATCAATGTATAAGGAGAAAATAATATGTTGGATATTACTAATGACCTCAGGACTGATATAAGGACAAAGTGATATCATGGTTTGAGTATATAGAAATTTTGGGATTTTGGTATGTGGAAAGAGTTAACTTTTGACAAGCATTCATGTTTTCACTAAGGTTCTATGGTAACTCATGTTTCAAGAATACTTAGTTAAGGTATTCAAATGTTTTAAATTTGACCAAAAAGATATATCTTATGATATATGGGGGAAAAATGATGGTATTCACATGCTTGTTATATTAGCTTTCTATAAATCATTTTCTTTATACTGTGAGTTTGGACAAAATTATTTTGGATAAGCCTAAAGGTTGGAATATAATAATTTGGACACCAGATAGTATTTTTTATGGATAGAACATTTTTTTGATATTATTTCAGTAATGTTATAATGGAGTAGTTTTAGAGAAAGGACAACCCACTGGACGAGTGACAACTCGTCGCGTCGGACAAGGCTGCGAGAATCGAACCCACAACCAAAGTGCTACAGGCCTTTATCGCCTACCATAGGCATACATGACATGCCTGGTTAGTAGAAACTAGTTTTTTTATTAATCAGTATGATAGATCATGTATACTTTTATTTTTGGAATCATACACAGTTAATCTCACTATATATAGAGTTATGTATATTTAATAATTTGTGCTAACCTTTTTCTGATAAAGACAGATTGAGTGACTAATCATTCTATCAAATGATCTTTAAACACTACAAGAATGAAAAATTAATCTTCATTTTATTAAATAAGAGATTAAGTGGAATTTTTTCATGGAATGACCAATGATGATATTACACTGAAATCAAGTAAGTATTTCTCTTTATGTAAAAATTCATCAACTTTAGGGAAATGATCTTGAAAACTAATAACGTTGTCCTAGTACCCTCATATCCGATGAATCAGATGGTAACGTAGATCAGCAAAAAATTACTTCTTTTTGATTTTTGGATTTTTCATAGCCATGTTCTCCACCACTCTCCATCAGAACATGATGGTTATATTTCTCATCCATATCCATGTTTTCATCTATGTTCTCCTACATGGAAGCACAAAGATGAGTTAATTTGGGTAACTATTATATTTTTTACATTAATTTTTAAAATTATGTTTTAGTATTCTTTTTTATGATGTGGTTTTCTAGGAAAGAAACATTCAAGTATTAAACCATTTATAACCCCGAAGAATTTCGAGGGCGAAATTCATTTTAAGGGGGGTAGAATGTAACACCTAGAAATTTTATGAAAAATATTCTTTTTAATTTCATTGATGTATTCTGTTTTATTCTAAACAAAGATTATTTTGTGCTATACGCAACACTGTATTAGCTTGTACTATACACAACACTATTCTTGGCTTGTGTTGCACGCAAGAGCGACCTTCTTCAATAGCGTGTGTTGTACGCAATACCGAGTTTCACTAAACAACGATATATTGTTTTAATATTATTATGAACTAGCCATTATGAATATTTTTAAACACATTTTTAATTTTATAACATTACCATTCATCTTAGACAAATTCTATAACATGATATGAGAACAAAATTATTTTTTCGGATAACAGAAGTATTTTTGAAAAAATGCAGTTTTGCCGCCTTTTGATGGTGCACCCACTTTAAATCTAATTTTTGACAAGTATATAGAATCAATTTGGAAAATTATAATTCTTCTTTGGAATCATGATATAAAAATTTACGTTGAATAAATTTTGGACATTGTTCTGAAAACCATTATACTTTGATGAATAGTAATAATACGCTAAATTTAAATTAAAAACAAATTTTCCCCGAGATAATTTGTATGATTAAATTATAATATTAAATGGTTTAAAAGAATAAATAGAATACTTTTTTACCATTTAATAAAATTTATGTCATTATCATTAATTTTATATTGAATAATATGTAAAAACATTTAAATATTTTGCAATGTTTTAAATAAAAACCCATTTTTTCGACAACATGATCAATTTTAGATTAATTACTGTATCTTCTTGGTTTTGAATTTGGAAAAAAGGATTCCATATTTGGAACCAGTAGTTCCAAATTATGTTAATAGGCTAATTTTATTTTTAGCAATTATGAATAGTAACAACGGTAAATTTTATTTACCAAAGTTAAAGGTAAACCAGGTAATTAAGAGTAAAAATAATATTACAAAATTACCCTAACACTTGTATTAATATAATGGGATGATTATATTTCATCCTAAAATATACTTTTGTTGAATGTTTATCTATTGGAATCCACTTGGATGAGATTAAGACCTTTAATTTATCTTATTTAATGAAAAGTGAAATATGTCATACTCAAACATTAATAATTAAATATTATTTGTATAAGGTTAAATGGAATATAAATTGGACTATAAATAATCATTTAAAATCTAATTTGTTTTTATTTTTCATGGAAATTTATTTGTAATTTTTAAGACATATATAATTACCTTAATAGCATATACATTAATGATGCATAAATTATTTATTTAGTGAAAAATAAATAATATAGTTTTTATTAAAATAATAATACCCATGTAAAAGCCCAAACACTTCAACAAAACATATTTGTCGACTATATATACACCATAAGCATCCATGTGTCTACTTCAGGATCATTTACAACCTTATAAAACAGATTTTTACAATTATATTATTTTATTTTAAATAATGTCAAAGTTGTCAGCTTCATAATTTAATAAAGATAACATTTTACAAGCTGGTTGTTTTAGAAGTTAAATTGAACTAAAAGTGTTATTATGAGTGATATTAGATTTATCTTGACCATAGTATTTTATTTTCAATTTTTATGCAACAAATAAGTATAATAAATAATTATACAAAAATGTTGTAGTAATTATTTTATTATGAAAATATCAAATAAATGGCTTTAAAAACATTAAAATAAATATTATATGAAATAATTAATGTTCTCCAAGAATTTTATAGATAAATAAGACATGTTATTAATCTATTGGTTTGAACATGTCTTCGATGTGTATTTTATTTAAATTCAAATAAATTCATAGTGTCAAAATTGACACTATTGGTATTTTATAAAAATAACATATTATT
Source organism: Viscum album (assembly GCA_963277665.1). NCBI lineage: Eukaryota > Viridiplantae > Streptophyta > Magnoliopsida > Santalales > Viscaceae > Viscum > Viscum album. The sequence continues at coordinate 377,659,096 of OY728130.1, read as the reverse complement.
AAATTGTTTAAAAATCACAAAAATATTTAAAAATTACATATTGAAAATTATATGGTCCAAAATGTCATAATTTATCTAATTATAGACAATTAATAACATATAATTACGTATTTATAACCATTAAATATTTAGATTATTATTTCCAAAAATAAAATCCAATAGATTAAATAATAATACATCAAAATGATAAGGTTTAAAATAAATTCCAAACAAGTATAAATTTTATTGGTTGATAAGATTACCACCCTATCTCATCCCATCTTAAAAGTTGAGTCATTTCGGAGGTTTTTAAGTGGGTTTATTTTATTGTAAATTAATATTTTTGAGAGTTTCTTAAAGTGATCGTCTCCTCTCTCATAAAAGGGAACCTCCTACCTCACCTTTTCACACCATTTTGTGCTTTCAAACTCGGGAAAACCCTACCCATTTCATTAATAAACTTCCCTAGATACATTCTAGAGGTCTTGGAATTCATTAAATACCAACCGTAGTTCCATAAGAAGAGGTTTAGAAGAGGCACATCAAAGAAGAGGGAATATCCTTCACCAATTCTTTCAAACTTATTTCTTCTTCTACCCCCTCTATGTGAGTTGTTTCATTATTAGGTAATAACTCCAGTATCACTTGTATACTAGTATGTTATTATGAATATGAAATATCCATATCCCATCTTCTATCCATCCTTTGATAAATGAAATCACCACGCATGTGTACGTACGACTTACCATCTCCACGTCGTGGGGTAATATTTTTTTCGCCTCCCTACTCCGTGAGGTGCTTAGGTTTCTTCCCGGTAGCCTCTTTCATGCTCTGACCTCGCATTCCTTCTCCCCTCTCTAGGCCGGATTTGGATCAAGGGATACTATGAGATTTTGGGCAAGCGATTTGATGGACGTTGGATTCCCAGGTGCTACCGGAGTCGGCTCTTCTTGCTTGGGATCTATCCCAGTTTCTTCCTTTTATTGTTGGGATTTATTTATAGGGTTTCTTCCCAGGGATTCTTCCTAGGGGTTCTACCTTGGCCATCTCACCGTGCTATGACCTAGCATTCCACCACTCCTCTTCAGGTCAGATTTGGAGTGATGGATACACATGGGTTTTGGGCCGCGAGGTTCGACAGTCGCGGAGTTCCCCAAGTCGGCCTTCGTTTGTTTTCCTTTTTTAGGGTTTAATTCCGAGTTATTTGTTAATTCAGTTTAATTTAGGGCTACTACCACAGTTTGGGTTATCTTTTTGTGTTCTCCCTTGACGGTGGTTCGTGATCTATTGTGGTGGTTTCATTATCTGGTGTTGATCGTTGGTAGCGTAAAGATGAGACACTGGTAGCATCTGTTTGACGGTGGTATCTGTTGATGTCTTGAGGTGAAAAATTCAGTGTTGTTTGTGATGTTGTGAAGTCGGTGACATGATGGTGCCGAGTTAATTTGGTGTTGAAGACAGTGGGGCGACAATATATGGGTTTTACTTCTTGGTTGATTTGCTGGTGTTTTATGTTCTCGTGGTACTGTTATAGGATGGCGGTTCCTCTGGACGACGGCCGACGGAGTTCATGATGACAGTGCTTAGAGAGGGGCTTATAGTGAAGGGACGATGCATTAGGTGATGAGATGATGGTGGTGGATATGTGGATACGACTTGACAGGCCTTACCTCGGTCCATGAAGTGGATCTCACGGCCTTCGAGGTGACGATTTGGTTGGATTTGAGGACCACTTTATTTTGAATTTCTGGATCTTGTTTGGTTTAAATTTTGAATTTTTAATCTGAAAATTTGAATTTTGTAATCCTTGTATATGGTTACCACAACCATAAAGTGGATTTCAGAAAATTTAAAAAAGATATTTGACAAGGAAGAATGATTATAAAGTATATATAATGAATAATAATATGAAATAATAATACTACTGGATTTATGTATATATATATATATCATCTACATACTTCCATTCAAGTCAATAAGGAAAGGATAACAACATTCATGCATATGTACGACATACCGTCTCCATGAATGGTGTATTTTATTTCATTTATCTATCTAATGTATATATATATATTGAATATATATATGATATATAAATCATGTTTTGCATTCTTTAAGTATGTAAATCATGATATACGTAATAATATCTATAAGGACATGTCCAAACACGTATGATAAATGAAACGATTATTACCCAAAATGTTGCTTCAACATGGAATTGAAAAATGAATAGGTAATATAATGCCGTAATTCAATCGTATATGATAACATAAAAAATGACTATGATTTTTGAATAAGTCAATGACATTATTTAAATCAATGTATGGGATGTTCAGCACATAAGGAAGAAATCAGACCTAATGTAAGGGATCATTTCATCTCACTTTTATTTCTATGAGACAGATGCCTTAATCACAATCTATTTCTTTTGTATGGTGTTTATGCTTCCCCTGAATTGTTTATGATTTTTATTATGAAGTATATTATATTTACATATGCATGTAATTTTCTTTATTTTATGACACGTATGATTCCACCAATAATAAATGGTAAGGGATAATTTTGCAATCTCATTTTTACTTGAGATTGCTTATACGTAAGTATTTATGGGGGTTATAATTATCATCATTGTCCATGTTTCCTAAAAATGTTTTCATGAAATGTTTAATATTATTCCATGTATGTTTAAAGTCATTTTTACCATTTGTTTAATTTTACCTCATTGTATGGAAAGGATCTTTCAATTTTTTACCATAAAAGGTACATTTTGACTTTTCCTGCAAAAGTATGAGGATAATCTTTTCTTAACTTATACAACATGAACGCATTTTTACAGTTTCATAATGTCTTATTTCCATGAAGATTCCTATACAAGATTTCATGAATATTTTCAATAAAATGAATTTCTTTTAATATTGCATGACATTTTGAGAAGGGAAATGATTTTAAAGAAGAAAAGTTATTTTCCTGAAGAATTGTTTTCAAGTGTTTTATCAAAACTAATTTCCATCTAAGATGAAATTATTTAATATGGATATGTTTCATGTATAATGTCTCTATTTTTTACATGGTTTTATTTTCTTTATGATGAAATTTTGTCCATTATTTAATATGGATTATGTTTCGATGGGATGATGTATATGGAACCCATTTTATTCATTGGGTTATAATGAATGATTTATGTTTATTTTGTAGCACATGATAGAATGATTTCATTATGAGATGGGTGGGACTTTTATCTCCCTCTAATGCATTTTGTAAGGATTTGTATCTCATGAGATAGACATGCCTAGGATGGAATGTTAATCTGGTTCAGTGACATAGGACTGGAACAAGGAGTGAACTCGGTTTAGTAATGGACATTGTCTGTTACGATTGTCATAGCAATGAACTGTGACTAATGTGAAATGATTTTCAATGATTATGTGTGTATTCCACAATGTTTCATGTATTATTTTTTTATTATTGGGAGTACATTGTAGTTCTATGATTTTTCCCATGACATTATATTATAACCTCTTATGCGGGATAATATTTTCAAACGTTATGATCTTAAGAATATGATATAATTGAAATTTCATTTGTTTACCCTTACTGAGAATTTGAGCTCACACTTTCTATGTTTTCTTTTCCCCAAGACATAAATAAATATTTTAGGTAAGATAACAAAAGGGGGAGATATTTATGGGAGATGTTGAAGATATTTCACCATGATTAGAAGATTATGTTCCGAGTTTCCAAAGACACTAAACTATTACAGTCCTTGGGTGTCTATTTCTGTTATGTATTAAATATTTTGATATAGTAATGTAATATCTATGTACATCAAGCATGGGTATTTTATTCTCAGCATCCATATTGTTATCTCTCAATCAACTGAACCACCATTAAACCTCAATTAATTTTCAAAAATACCCATTTCGAGGGGTTCTATTCATAAAAAAACATACCTGAAGCTAGGTTAATATTTTGGTCCATCCAATAAATTGGAAACTCAAAATTCATTTGATGTCCCAAAATTTCCATTCCATATTCCATTACAATCTCTCCACACTAACACTTCTCATCCATGTGACATGTTGGTGGAAAATAAACTATATAACTACTTTACCTAAATTGTAGTTTTAACACAAATAGATGCATTCTATTTTTAAAAGGATGATGTGTAGTGAAATAAAAATATCTAAATGATATTCAACATTTATATAACTAAATTACATATTAATAAATGACGTTATATAAAATTAATGAACTCCTTAATTTTTTAAATCATTATAAGTCATATCATATCAAATTTAACCCACTATTATGTATCATAACAATTGATATTATTCCCATTATACATTGATTTTATGATTATTATATACATAGTGTTAGAATAAATCCATTTGACATTGACAAAATAAGAAACATCATCAACCAGTATTATCAAACCCTATGAACACCATTTATTAGAGAATCTAAGGGATATGTGATCAATTGGTTTTAACTTCAATCAATAACAATATAATATTCCATAACATATGCATGATAAAAATAATATATAGTATAATTTCATGTTTATCGAGATCACGACCCGAACCATGCTTGTTGAACCACCGTATGAAAAAATAACCATCACACACTTTACCCTTAGTTCATTCACTGGTGTAATAAGGGGATATGTTTCTAAAACCTAATAGTATGAATTGTTATATTTTATTTTAAATAAAAAAATGACTATATTAATTATTATTATTTATAAATTATTAAATAATGAGTATGAAAGATATTAGATTTAATTACGACAAAACCTGAATTGTATTTTTTTAATATATATTTTTAATGAAGACACTTCTTTTATGGGATTCAATAATTTTATTAATAATTTTTTTATTAAAATAATATTATTAAAGAATATTATTTAAATAAAATATATAATATAATCGTATGAAGTTGGATGATATATTTATAATCATTTGAAAATTGTTACTGTAAAAAAACCTTGTATTTTCCAATAAATGGTTATTTCATAGATAAATAAATAAATTATCATATTTATAGATATATAAATTACTAATAATATTTTAATTGAAATAATCACATTCAAATTATTTAATGGTGAATTATTCCTATTTTTCAATCCAACGAAATTTTTAGTAAAAAAATGGTACAAATAAATTGGGAGTATTATGAAATAATAATTATTATACAATTGTGTTATATATTACATAAAATGTATCCATGACCAAATTTCTATTTTCTGATTAATTGTTTTATTTGATTAAATTCATAAATCCTTAATGAATCCTACAAAAAATATTTTATATTTTACGGTATTAATGTACATTATTTATAATAATTACTTACTTTGACATCACTAGTGGAATTATTTTAATCTATTAAGTTATTATTCATATAAAATAATTAATTCCAACGCACTTGGGTAGAAAACATGGATAAAAACCATGGGATTGTTTTTGGTTAGAATTAATATATTATATTTTTTCCAAAACATATGTTTCGAAATTAATAAAGAAATTCCCTATTTTTCGATATAAACCCACCCAACCTTCAATTCATCTCCACTCAAAACCCCCAAAACATGAATTTAGTCTTATCTCTTCTCTCTATATCACTACCAATGTACCCAAACACTTCTTCATAATCACCTACTAATATTTTAGAATCAATCTATCAAGGTAATGGATCTTATCCTTCTCCACTTTATTTAAGAACATTATTTCAATAATTCCATTTTATTTCCAACTATTCAACTGATAATATTTTTTATTCATCCCTATTACAATACACATGATGACCATGTTATGAGTGAACACTTTAACACTCATTTAACCCATATATGAATCATCTCATTCCCATGCTATCCTACAGAAATTATTTCATGATTTTCCATTAAAAGATTTTATATTTTGAATACCCATCCCCACATACACTCAAGGATATTCACCCATATATATCGATAATTAATATATTAGGGACTCCAATTTTTGTAACAAACACTCCTTAATCATGTGACTAAAAATTACTAAAGCCATCCTTATATTGTTTGATCTTTGTGGAAAACTTATGATTGTACTTGCTATGAATGTTATGGGTGGGACCAAAATTGTTTATCCCTCCAACGTATTGTTCAATGTTTCTATATTAAGTGATTACATGAATGGTGCATGAGAGGTTATCCTAAGAACACGTTTTTATTCTATCATGGTTGTGGCACCCCAATCCTAGTAAGTCTAGAGTTTGCTCTTTCTAGCATTACATTAGTATAATATACAAGTAAAATCATCCTGAATGACCATTTAGTTTAGTATTCTGGATAAACAAGATACATACATGAGTGTTACATTACATTTAGAATACCAAACCTACGATATAATTTTTTTTCTTTTATTTTTCGAGAATAAATTTGTTATTTCTATTCTATCCCTGTATATTCATCATAGTACACTTAACAGAATATTGAGAAAAAGAAAAATTATAAGGGTTCACTCAAAAATTAGTAAGATTATAATACAGAGGGCGTAATAATTTATCAATGATCATAATCAATATGGAAATGTGGTAACTAAAAACACATTCCATATAATCCATAATATGAGAATGAAGTGCATAAAAATATGGAAAGGTAAATAACGAGAAACACATACAATTAAAATAACTGGATACAATATAATCTATATGGTAAGGTAAATAATTGAAAATGAATTCCATTTATTAAATAAACTGAGTGTTAAATTCATTCATAGATTCTTATATAGTACAAATCTCAGAATTAATAATAACTGAATATGAATGAAGGAAATGCTTAATTATTTGATACCATGTTTTATAGGTACATGATACCTTAACAGTTTAGACCATTCACAATATAGATTAAAATATGCTGGGTAAGAACCCCACAATGTCTAGACAATAGACTCGTCCAATTAGACCACCAATACATTTTTAGAGATCATTAACTAGACCCACATGTGTCTTAACTATCCCAATCATTCCTCATATATCGAACAACAGATTTAATTTTGGAAAAATATTCATTATCAAATACGTATATTGAGTAAAAGATACATGATTACCAATATTTCAGCAGTTAATAAAATTACTATCAATGTGAAAACTATATTTATTAATTTTATAGGGTTTATTAAATAATTATATCAATGATAAATATTGTGTTTATTTTGTGGAAATATAATTTTTAGTGGTCATTGGATAGTAAATAACTCAATGGGAAGTTAATAACAACAAAAATGATTAAAGGTAGTGAATTTCAATATTATACTTAATCAAAATAATCTTAATCCATACATAGGGAGGGTATTTATGGTATCAACATGACAAATAATCATTTGAGAAAGAAAAAGGCTTGTTATTTTTGATGAATATACATCTAATAAAAATATCACCAAAAAATATTTAAGAAATTATAATTATAAATTTGAAAAAAAACTGAAAAATATTTTTATTTAAAATTACCATTCAAAATATTTTCATTAAAAATAACTTCATAATATTTTAAAATAATCATCATAGAAATAACGGTGGGAAATTATCTAAAGGGAAAAAATAATATTCCATTTTCATTGAAAAATGGTTAGAAAAATGCATTATTTTAGAAGAGAAAGAATATTCCGTTGAAATAATTTTGTTAAAATATTTAATTGGTAAAAATACCTTTTAATAAAAAAAATAATATTTCAATAAAAACATTTTTGAAATCATTTTTAGGAAATATGGTTTGTAAGAAAATGGATTTCTGGTAGAAGAGAAAAATGATGTCTGATTTTATTAAAAAAAATTATCACTAATAGTTAGTACCAGAGAGTGGAAATATGGTACTATGAATTGAAAAATATCATTTATAAAACATTTTAGAAAATATATTAAATGGTTTATTAATTTTTTTTCAGACTATCTTTTAATGGAAATTCATGAATAAACAATCTCAATTAGTATGTTATTTTGAAATAAAAAACTAAGAATATATTAATATTTAAGTGAGAATTAATCAGTGAATCAATTATTTGTATCAAATGTATGTACAAATAAAAAAATGTTTAAATACAAAAATGTACAAAAAAAGTAATTATACTCATAATCATACAATATTGTAAATAATGATGTATAACTTTAACCAAATAAACAGAAATTTATTTAAAAAATTATTTACCACTTCGAAACATTTAAGTCAAATCACATTCATTGAAATAAATCAAATATAAACATAAAATTCAATAAATAATGATTATTTTGTTATATTACATGTCAAAGGTTTAGTATATAAACTGTACAAAAGAAACTAGAAGCATGACAATACAATATGCATCTAAAACATGTGATTAAGATGAAATCCCTTACATTAAGAATTACTTTGTGTTTTAATTGATTTAACCTCATGTATCGTTCGTTTTAACATGTTAATAACTTATAACAAAACCATATTAATATTTATGATTCATATATGATTCTTTTATAATGATTTATTACAAATTCATTAATAATATTTCATAATTTTTATTATTTTCGGTAATCACTTGACTTGTTTTTCAAGTGAATTTTTATTTATTATTTTTTTCCTATTAATTAGATCATGATTTATTAATCTCAAAAATTTAAACCATGGTTTAAATATAATATAAATTCATTATTTATCTATTTATTGTAATCCAACATAATTACTGATAAGGAATGGAATGTATAATTCCTAGAGAAGGTAGGTTGTACGTGCACATGAACATTGTTTCCATTTTGCTATTGTATTGAAAGAAAGAAAAATAAATCATATATATTTTTATTAATATAAATTTGTGATTTTTTTAAATCTATATGATGTTTTTTATTAAAACTATCTTTAATACATTTTATTTTAGCTATGATCTAGTCACATCGCTTTGCAAGGTGGTAGTCTATCCTATACAAGGACGATGTTATCGTATTCGAAAAAAATTGAAATCATATTTGTTATATAATACATCAAAAAGAATAATTACAATATTAATATATTATATATCATATATACACTTTAAATCCATAATTATATGATACCTTTAAAGGTTGTAATGGAAGAATGAATGTCATCAATTCGCAAGGCAGTAGTCTGTTGTACACATGTACGATTACTGTGTATCCTATTTTATGGAAGTGTGTAGAGATTTAGATCATATAGGTAACATAAAATAATCAAAATATTGAGGATATTGCTGTTATTAAATATTCATTCCATAATACAAATTTTTAGTGGTTGATAATGAAATAAAAAAAAATTCTCATTTCAAGAACGTTAACACTTCTTCAGGTAATTCCTTTAGATTTTCCCCAAAGGAATTGCATGGATGAATTTTAGACTAAATGGAGGTTAATAATATTATTATTGGGGTTTTAGGATTTTTTTTCATGTTTTGGATGATTAAATTTTATTTAAATGTGTAAATATGTGAGGGGGTTGGTGCCATATTAAAATGAGGTGGAATTCTAGTAAATAAAAAAATGAAAAAAACTATTGGGAGGTCATTCTTACTTCACGAGACTCCAATAATGAGTAATTGTTTATAAATTAGGGTATATAGGGTATATATGTCTATTAAATGGGTTTTGGACAAATTTATAGTTCATTTTTCCTCATAATATTAAATTTTAACAACTAAGTAAACTTATTTCCACCTTAACCATTGTAACTTATTTTAATTGGATTCACTAAATTATTTGGAAAAAAACTAATTTGAAAATAACAAACATTGTAAATTTTCCCGACTACATATAGTTAATTCATTTCCCCAAATTCAAATCACAATTTTTTTTAATTTAATTTAAAATTAATCTCATAGAGGGAATGAAAAGTGGGTTATTAATTTGAAAATGTTCTAATGTTTACCATTTTTTTATACCGAAATTCAATATAAAAATGATAAAAATGACCTAAATTGGAAAACTATATCTATTACTGATATTATTTAATATTAAAACATATTAAAAATAAAATTTATCAATATAAATTCAATAGATAGTAATTTGGTTTCCAATAAAATACAGTATTTTTCACTATTCATCGAAAAAAACTTTTCAGAAAAATAAAAAAAACATATCATGATAATTTTGAAATTAAAATTTTAAAAATTCAATGTATTTTTTCATATAAAATTTATAAATGTTTCAAAATGTATTTTTATAACAAGTTCATCATTAAATGGAATCAAAATAACTTTTAGAAAAATACAACTTTTTATATATATAGTTAGATTTTTTCTTATATTATAAGTATCAAATCTATTGGATGAATGTAAAATGTATTTTATTTAATATAAATATATTTTTTTTCTAATTATCCAATGATAGTAATTAATTTAATATATTAAAATAAAACACCTTTATCACATAAGAAATTTTTTATTTAACAATTTCCTTCATATTAAATGGGTGTTTATATACATTTATAATTAATTATTAACCAATAATTTCAACAATATATTTCATAAGTATTTTATAACTATTTATGACCACCAATTTAATAGTTATGAGAAAATTTTCTCTTTAAATAATAATCATAAAATTAATCAGTAAAAATCAGTCTTGTGTGTGACAGAAGCTATCAAGGAATGTCATTGATGTGTGTAATGCTAACTAAATCAGTGTTGTGTATATTCCACTCAATATCATAGATTTAAAATATATTATATTTTTTAATGTCTTAAGATTCTATATTAATTTCTACTATTGTTTTCTTATGTCATACATGCTATCGAATATTGTATTATTATTTTAAAATATTGGGGTGTTATAGTCTCCCCACCCTAAATAAATTATCCCCTCATAATTTAAAATCAATAATGGTAATAAATAGTTTGATATTTAGAAAGTCTTTTTTTAATCCCAAAACATGATATGTTTTGATTTATAATCCCATTTAAAAGAAAAGATGGTAATTAAAAAATCATATGGAATAAAACAAAACTAGGTTTCCATGTAAGAAATATTAGTGGGAGGTGAAGATATGTACACAAAGGAAAATCATAAATTATTACAGTGAGTGATTGAGGTAATTGGTCACAAAAAAATAAATTATAAATGGAAATTTGAGGTTATCAAATCCATAAATTTAATAGGTATGAAAATTCCATTTATATTATCATAAACAATGAAAATTGGATATCATTTTTATTTCAATATTATTTTCGTAAGGTCGGGGAATTCATTTTTGACTAAGAATAAAAGGATATATATTTACAAGTTAAGAGTATATTTAATAAAATAAATTTAATAATTTTGTCTTATTCAATCAAATTCAATTTTTATTCCAATAAATAAATATCCAAAAATGAGTATTTGTGCCTAAAATACTAAATTTTAATTTCAATGGATCGTAAGATCCCTAAAAGATTGAAAATTAATTTCTTATAAATATATTCCAAAACCAATATTGTCAATACATTAATATCTAAACCTAAAATTTAATACTATTGGTTCATCATTAATATTTATTTTTCAATTTTTTTAAATAAAAATAATGAAATATTCACCACTACATGGGGTAGGCTAGTGCTAACTGTGAAACCATTATCGTCCTTCAGTCATGGGTTCAATCCCAATGGCCTTTACGGATATGATGGGTTATCACCCATCATAAATGTTTTCCTTTTTAGAAATTACATTAATATAATTCCAATAATGTCTCCAAACGTATGACATACATCCTTGAACTAAAATTAATAATTAAATGATCTTTTTATTATGGTTTTCATTATATCATATTTTATAAAAACATTTTAATAATCCTTTTTGTATATCAGGCTAATGTTTATCAATACCATTAAAATTATTTATATAATATGTAAATTTATTATTCCCCAAATAAATTTTCCACTAAAACATATACTGAAATAATGGTTTTATTTCTATAAATTTCATCTAAAATAACTTTAATCATGGTAGACTCTAATTACATAAAACCTAAAAAAGTTATTTAAGTCTCTAAACATGTATTAAATATTAAACACATACAATCATTATACAATCTTAATAAAGATGTATTACAAAGAAATACCACACAACCTATACCATACCAATACATTAATATGTTCCTCTATACTTATCCTAAAATTATATCATACTGTTGTGTTTTCTAATATAAGTTTTCGAACATCTAGTTCTCAATGTTTCTAAAAAACATACTCTGATACCAACTGTTGAGAACTAATACCAGTAAGTTTGGATGTAGTTCCCGATACCATTTCATTGAAATATGATACAAGGAAACACATCATGAAGGACTGATCCGTGTAGTAGTATTGGTCAACTAGATATATACATGAGTCTTACATTACATGTGGAATACAAAAATTACAACAACATTTTCCCTTTTCCTTCACTAGAATTGAATTATTCCATCGAGAATAGACTTGTATATTATTCATAGTACACTTCATGGAATCATGTGGAAAGGAAAAAATAACAGCAAGCTCAAATTCTCAATAATGGTAAAATACAATGGAAGAAATAATAAATCAATGAGCACAATCAATATGGAAAGGTTATAATTATACAAACATAGCATATAATAAATAAATGTAGAATTAATTTTATAAAAATATATGGAAAGGTAAATAAATATAAACACATTTCATTCAAATAATAAGATAAGGAATAATCAATATGTAATTGTAAATATGGTAAAATGAATTTATTTTAGTTAATAAAATATGAATGAAATGAATACATATATTTTTTCATAGTGGCACTATCATGGATAATAATAATATTATTTTATAAAATCAATTCATAATTATTAGATGTTAGGTTTCCATGTTACATGATACCTTTACTGGAAAGACCTTTCATAAGATTGTTTAAAGAATTCTATGTGAAAACCCCACTAAAGTTATCCAACATAATCATCTCTTGATACTATCAATGCATCGAGGGACTATCATTGACCTGGAACCACCCAGGTCGTACCTATTCAAATAATTTGACTTATATCAAATAATATATCTAATTCATGAATAATGTTAATTATCAAATATCTGCACTGAGAGAAAGTAATGAATATATCAATATTTACCCTATTAATAAAATAATTGTGGAAGTAAAAAACATATTTAAAAATGGTATAAGGTTTAGGATATAATCATATACATGCAAAATATTATGGATATTTAGTTTAAATTTAATGTTTCATGGTCAATAGAAAGTGAATAACTCAAGGTAATGTTAATGACTACAAAAATAATTCAAGGTAGTGAATTAAAATACAATCCTTGGTAAAAATAGTCATAATACATCTAGAGGAATAATACAGATGGTATCAATACATTTTATGACCATTAGAGTAAGTGTAACATCCATTTACCTTGATCAAGTAATTTTCCACCTTTTTTAAGTTCAAATTTGGTTAAAAATCATTTTATGTGATTTTTCTCGGTTTACTAAAGATTACAAAATAGGTACACACCATGTACTAGAAGTACACACCATGTACATGGTGGTGGTTTTAGGTCATGATTAGGGATGTCACACCGTGAGCTGGTACATACCTTGTACCTGAGTTACATGCCGTGTAGGGGTTAAATAGTGGGTTTTCAAGCCTAGGTGATGGATTTTTTCAGTGTACTTATCTAGTGTGGCCTATACATCATGACCCTTGGGTACACGCTATGGCATGGCCCGCACCCAGCCTTAAGTAATGCATTTTTCGGTGTTTCTCAGTCTTTTTGTTTCCAGGAATCAGAGATCTCAACCTAGAGAATTTATGGTGAATTTTTAAAAGACTCACCTTTTTTGGGATCGAACCAAATGGCTTGGGATGTTTCTTCTTCTTGTGGTAAGATTACTGGGTAACAGTTCTCCCTCTTTCTTTAAGTTTCTCTCCTTCTCTACTCGTTTTTCATTCATGGATAATATAGGTATTGATGGATCTATTTCTTGTGGTGTTGGATCTTTTAACGAGGTAAAGTTTTATGGACACTTTCACATTCATTTACATTGACAGTTTCCATTGTGAGTGCCTTTCTTTGAGATATAAGTAAGTGGTTTTGTCCCATTTTTCCAAATTGAATACCATTTTAATTCTTGATTTTTTTCAATTATTGATTTAAATTCAAACTATCAACCTTGATTTCAATTACGTTGATAAAACCCAATTCAATTGAAATGGGATAATTAAAATGGTTTTGGAACAGAAACATGGAAACCCCCCATTTCTATTAAACTGGAGTGGGTTTATGGAAATTATCTAATTTAAATTATTGAATTTAAGTTGTGGACTTCATGGAAATGATTCCAATTAAATTTTTTAATTTGATTTTGAATCTTAATTGTGAAAAGGATGTAATGTTTTTTAAATGGATTTAAAACTCATGAAATTGGAATGAATGATTTGATGAAAACCCAGTGATTTTTTCTTGGTAAAAAGGAATGTTTTTTAATAAAACATGTTTTTGTTTTAAATGGAAAGAAATTCGAAATTTTTAAATGGAATAATGAGATTTATTGTATTTTAAGTAGTATTAAAATAGTTCACCCATCATATAATAATGCATAAAATCCTTAGATAGATAGTGAATTATTTGGATACACTCTACGCTACAACAATGTTCTAAAACATACTTGCGGTGGGTCACGTCTCTAATGGGTTGGTGTCGAGTCTCTATTTTCCAATGTCATTGGTACATGTGTATACACATTTTGTTGTGTTCACTTAGAGAGTGAAGAATGCTATATCTAGTTAATACTATATTACATTTTGGTAGATAACCATTTTTCTCTCTAGTTTATTTATAATTAAGATATAAATGTATGCCAACGTGTAAAACTTCTTTACATGCCTACGAAATTTATATAAACTATTATATATAAATGTTTTACATAAGGCATTATTTCAGAAATATTAAATATCTTGTAAAGTAAATGAAGAGCTTTGAATGTGTTTTCCTTCATTTGGAAAATGTATAGCATGTTTGTTTCAAATATTCTTTTGAATTTACATACCAATTTATATTCAATATTGAAATATTATCATTCAATAATATATATTTTTCATCTATTATGGAATATTTGGTGGTATACTACTAGGATTAGGCTCACACCCTACATTTTTCTTTGGTTGTTTTATACTTTATTCTTCCAGGATCATGAAAAGGGAAGTAATCACTTGGAGGTGGATAAATCTATTTAGATTTAGACCTAGTGAGTTGTGTACTTAAGGACCATGGGGTTGTTTTCCAATTTAGTACTTTGGGTTTTAGTACTTTGGCTTTTATACCTCTTTGTATTATTGTACTTTTAATCCCAGTGGATGTTTCCTTTTGATATGCATACTGTCTTTTATCTTTGGATTCTGTATTCTTGTGGAAAAATCATTCCCACTTGTATGTTGTATGATGAGAGGTGCTAGTCACCGGCCCCTATGGATCGAGAACGCCCTTCGAGATATGTCATGGTGGGTTCAATTATCAGGATACCAGGGTACCGGAGCTGGTACATGAAAAATTGGTATCAAAGGAGGTTGTCAAAATCTTTTTTTCTTGAAGTCATTATATGTTTTTGAAATCTGTTCAGAACTAAGGAGGTAGTTGCAATTGAGGTCCAGACCATCTCTCCCTGCAATGAACAATAATTAAATAGGGGTGGTTAGGTAATGGCATCTTGTGGATTAGTTCTAGTGTTTTCCCTATTGATATTTGGAGAGATAGAAATCCAAATCTTTTTCCTCTTCTATTGACAAAAATTTCTCATTATAGTTAGTTTGTGTGTAAATGACATGTCTTTGTTTATCTATTGATGTTGGGTAGCATCATACATCCGAGAATTCAAGAAAATTAGATACAATAAAAGGCTACTATTGAACCTCAGTAAGAAAATCCAATTGTTGATTCGAATTAGGATTAGGTGATTGTGCGAATTGTCAAAGCTCTAGGATAGGCATTACCTTCTGTTCTCGCTCAGGCTCTAGCTATGGATCCCTAGGGGGATGTTCTTTGGAAACATTATCAAGTGTCCCTTCACTGTAATCCACTAGTCTTAAAAAGCTCCCCAAATCCTCAACACACAATGGAATTGTTGTGCAATGTAGAACGTCTGTTTGAGTTCTGGGAGATTTTGGAAGTGATCAGGGTGAAGTGTGAAACCTTCATGTTAGAGGGACCAAGTTGGAGATGGTGGGAGACAATGGTGACAGTAGGAAAGAATTTGGGATTATAGTAGAAGGAATTCAAGTTTCTTTTCACAAATTAGATCTATCTACATTCAATGGTGTTGGATAAGGCTGTAGAGTTTTTTAATCTTTAGCAGGCTGAAAAAACTATGACATATTATTCAAATCACTTTTCTGAGATGGTGTAGTTTACTCTTCAGATTCTATCAAATGAGATAATAAAGGGTAAATGGGTTTATCTTTGACTTATATTAGATATAAATTCTCATGTATTCTTGTTAAAGCATACCTCTTATATTGAAGTTCAATATAGGGCGATGATGGTTGAGATGGACTTGGTTAGTAAGTCAGGGCTGACAGGAGTTCCTTTTTCACCTTGTGGTAGCATTGGTTTCTGTAAAAAAATGGAAGCGTGATAATCCTTATGTAAGTACATGATGGAAGAGCCATTACATAGCTCCTAAAACTCTAGGAGGAAGTTATTTTACTTGATTTCAGTGTGGAATGAAAGGATATTTTTGGAGGGTCTTCACTAAGTCAACAATGAACTATTGCTCCTACAGACGTTCATGATACTTACATAGGTTCTACCATCACATCTCTACTCCACATAGTGGGACAAGATCAGTATCTCCTCTTAACACTATGTGGAAATCAAATTATTCACATTAAAAAGGGTTCCAGTCATAAGCATCTGGAATGAATCTTCTTCACGCAGTGGAAGAGTCTCCATAGGAAGCAAAACGGGTCCAACGACTGTGAGTGGTACCCTTACCATCGATTTTTTATTAGTGACTTCTCCTTTTATTAATGGTTCATATCACTATATTATTTAATCCCTTATTTTACACTTCTTAATATTTCAATAGAGCCACTGTCTTGTGCAATGGATATTACTACAGCCCTTGATACAAAGGGAGAGCATGGTCACTGTAGTCATACATGTGTCTTCTCTCCAATAGAAGTCCAGCTAGCTTAGAGTTTTTTGATTCTTGGTATGAAATATCTTAAAATTATATTTGGGAAGTATTGGATCATTATCAATAAAGACCAAATTTATTTTTATCTTTGACGGGTCTACATTAATACACCCAGTGGCATGCCTCTTATTTTTTAAGTAGAATTGGGCCCAAGGTCATTTAGAGCTAGACATTGTTATACAGAGTTTGAAAAGGTGATATCAGTGTTTTCTTTTGACCTAGAGTGAGATTCAATGGCTGGTGATCTTCCTCTTGTTTTTAAAAGTATTTCTAACGTGTTACCTTCATATTTCTCTTGTCTATCACCAATGAGAGAGGTTGATTTTTCTATTGACATAATTCTAGGTACTCGTTCATTCTATATCCCCTTTTACTGCATGGATATAACTAAATTGAAATAGTTGAAGTATCAGTAGGATGAAATTCTTGAAAAAGGCTTTATTCGTCCAAGTGTGTCACCTTGGGAAGCACTAGTTCACTTTTCTAATAAAGATAATGGATCCCTTTGCTTGTGTGTTGATTATATAAACATCAATCAAGATATATTAAAGAAAAAATACCCATTACCATGGATTGATGACCTGTTTGATTAGAAAAAAAAGGGAAAAGTGGTTTTCAAAGATTGACCTTCAATATGGTAACCATCAGTTGAGGATAAAATAATCTGACATCCATAAGACTTCCTTTTAAAGTATGTATGAGCACTTTGAGTACCTCATTTTTCCCTTCAACCTGAAAAATACTCCTATAGTTTTCACAGATTTACTGAACATGATTTTCCACAAGTATCTAGATACTTTTGTGGTAGTCCTGATGGATGAAATTCATGTTTTCTCTATTTTTGAGGAGGATCATTTGGAACATCTAAGAATAGTTGTAAATCTTCTATGAAATCACTAATTTCAAGACAAGCATTCAAAGAGTGACTTCTGGTTTCATGAAGATAATTTCATGGGACACATGGTGTTGGAACAGGGTGTATCATTTGAACCTGACAAGGCGAAGGGTTTTATAACATTGGAGGAACCAAAAAATATCATGAAGATACAGAGATTCGTGGGCTTAGCTAGATATTATCGTAGGTTCGTGAAAGATTTATTGAAGTTGGCTTCACCGATGACTGTTCTGACTTGGAAGGGGGTGAATTTTGGTTGGGAAGAGAAACTTCAGAGGTCGTTTGTTGAGATAAATTTCTTGTTGACCACTATGATGGTGTTACACTTTCAGAAGGTGGGAAGGGATATGTAGTCTTTTGTGATGCATCAAGTTCTGGATTATGCTATGATCTTATGCAGGGTGATCATATAGTTTCATGTGGATATTTTCATCTTATTCTACTTGAGAATAATTATCATACCTATGATCTAGAACAGGTAGCAGTTTTTTATGTGCTTAAAAGTTGGCAGCACTAAATTTTTGGAAAATGGTTTACGGTGTATTAAGACAACAAAAAACTAAATTGTATATTCTCTCAAAACAATTTGAATCTTTAGTAGAGTAATTGGTTAGTGTTAATATAGTCTTTCAACTTTGACATCGCTTATACCCCGAGGAAATGGACATTCATTTCTGATTATTTGAGGAGGAAACTTCTGATCCATGTACTAAAAGAAACATTAGTAGAGTGTAATTTGATGGTATTTTTTCATAATTGCATATTGGATTTCCAGAGGAAGGGGCGTATGTTTCTTCATCTATTGTTCACTAGATGTCTACACTTCTCTAGATGAATCTTCAAGATCAAAATCTTAATGATGAGTTTTATAGAATTAGAAAATACCTTTATGGTGGATAGATAGTTTCACTTTAGTCATTCTCCAAAGTGGGTATTATTTACTAACGAAACTGCTTAGTTGTGTTGTTATCAGCAAGGAAGGATGTGGTGGGAGATTTCTATAAATCTCAGTGGTATGTTCATCTATGAACCCAAAAAATGTTCTATGGCATGAGATAGAAATTTTGGTGGGCAGGTATGGGACGATACATTTTTGAGTTTTTCTCTCATTGTGATACATGCAAATAGGTGAAATACATGGGCTAAAAACCATTAAGTATACTTCAGACACTTTTTGTTCCTACTTGTAAGTTGGATTAGATCCATACAGACATTGTGGTTCGGTTGCCTCGTACCTAGAGAAAGACAAATTTCATATTGGTTATGATCGACGGGCTATCCAAGTAAGCTCACTTTATATGAATTCGTGATACAACCCATGTTGAGGAGTTGGGTGACCTCTATGTGAAAGAGATTTTTTTTCTTGCATAGAGTTCCATCTGTTATAGTTCTTGATAGGGATCCTCGGTTCACTTCTTGCTTTTGGAGAGGCCTTCAAGAGGAACTGGGGTCTCAGGTTCATTTGAGCATGACCTACCATCTACAGTAAGTTGGCTAGATAGAATGAGATATATATATTCTTGAGGACATTATTCACACTTATGTCCTCGAATTCCATGCTGCTTCAGATGATCACTTGGGGCTGGATGAGTTCTCTTATAATATGAAATACTGGTCCATGATTATAATGGCACCTTTTGAGGCCTTATATGGTTTTCCTTGTAAATCCCCATTGTGTTGCTCGGAGGTCAGTGAATGTTCTTTGGTTGGACCAAGCATGGTGCATGAGATGAAAATGAAGATTCATATTATACTTCAGATTATGTTGACAACACAGAGTAAATATATGTCTTATGTGTATTGACATTGTAGACCTTTGGAGTTTGTAGTTAGTGACTAGGTGCTCTAAAATTTTTCACCCTGGATGGGTCATCGACGACTTGGGAGGCAAGGAAAGGTTTCATCCCACATTGAAGGACCTCTCAAGGTAGTTTAGGAGGTGGGGAACGTTGTGTACCGCTAGGCACTTCCACCACAGCTGATGTTGATACATAACATGTTCCTCGTATCATAGATAAGAATGTATCTATTTGATTCGTATCAAATTTTTAGCAAGAGTGATCTTGATATCGAAGATAAATTATCATTGACTGAGCTACCAGTCATGAATGTTGAAATCCAAGACCAACATGATTTTCGTAAGGATGATACCATTGGTTCGTGTAATATTGAAAAATGGCTCTAATAATCACGAGGCGTGGGAACATAGGAACTCATGAGAGAGTAGTGGCATCATCATTTTTCCATGGAAGCCTCTTCATAGGATTTTTGGGGGATGAAGATTTTTATAGTGGGGTGGTTGTAACATATTGTTACCTTGATTAGGTAATTTTCCACCTTTCCTATGTTCCTATATAGTTAGAAAACATTTTATGTTATTTTTTAGGGTTTACTAGACTACAGAACATGTGCACATCTTGTTCCTGAAGTACACGTCATGTACATGGTGCAGGATTTAGGTCATGAATGTGGAGGTCATACCATGAGGGGGTACATTCCATGTTCCTGAGGTACACATCATTTAGGGGGTTAAATAGTTGTTTTTAAACCTGAGGCGATGGGTGTTTCGACATAATTATCAAGAATGGGCTACACATCGTGACCCTTGGGTACACATCGTGACTCAGCCCGCACCCAACCTTAAGTAATGTGTTTGGAAATTTATCTTGGTCCTTTTTTTCATTATTTATGGATCCCAACCTAGAGATGTTTTGGTGCATTTTTGAGAGACTCAACTCCTTCTGAATCAAACCAAATGTCTTTGGATCTTCATTTTTCATGTGGTGCAATCCTGGGTAAGGGTTCTCCCACGTTCTTCATGTTTCTATCATTATATACTCTTGGTTTCCAATGGATCATCTTGGGATTCATTGATCCATGTCTTATGGTGTTGGATATTGCAATAAGGTACAGTTTCAAGGGCTCTATCAGCTTCATTCTCATTGACGAGTTTCATTGCGAGTGTTGTTCTATTGGAAAGAGGTATGTGGTTCCATATTATTTTATCATAATTATTACCATCATATTTATTTATTTATTTTAATTACTGATTTAAATTAAAATTACCAACAGTGATTTCAATTGCTTTGATAAAAAAAATTAAATTGAATTGGTATAATTTAAATTTTTTTCCACTCAAACTTGGAAAACCCTAATTCCTTTGAATTGGGTTGGGTTTATGGAAATTGTATAATTCAAATTATTTAATTTAAATTGTGGACATTATGGAAATGTTTTCAATGAAAATTTTTAATTTAATTGTGAAAATGAATTTTAAAAAGGATGTAATTGGTTTTGAATGTATTTTAAACACATGAAAATTTCTTAAATGATTTAACAGAATCCTAGTGGTTTAATCTTTTGAAAAAACATGTTTTTGAATAAAACTAGTTTTGGTTTTAAATGGAAATAAATTGGGATTTTGGAAATGGAAGAATGGGATTGATCATATATTAGGGAGTCTTAAAATAGTTCCCCCATCATGTAAGTTTGCATAGTATCCTTAGCTAGTTAGTTAGTTATTTAGTTATAGTCTACGCTTTGAAAATATTCTAAAACATATATGTGGTGGTTCACATCTTCCATGGGTTGGTAATGAGCCTCCTCGTTCCAGTGTTATATAGACGTGTGTATACAAATTTTTCTGACTTCAGTTAGAGAGTGTGGAATCCTATAGTTGGTTAATAGTATCATACCTTTTGGTAGATGACCATATTTCATGATTTTTTTTATATTTTAGATACAATTGTATGATAATGTTGTAAAAATATTTTACATGCCTACTGAATTTATATTAGCTATTTTATATAAAAATTTTACTTAGTACATTATATCATAAGTACTCTATCTCTCATAAACTGAATCCTATTCTTGGAAAGTATTTTTCATCATTTAGAAAATGTATAAAATGTTTTTTTATTATGATTTTGAATTTTTCAACCAGTTTATATTGAAAACTAAAATATTTTATTTGGATAATCTATAATATTCATATGTTATGGAATATTTGGTAGTATCCTACTAGTATTATGCTCACACCATACTTTTTTTTTCAGGTGATTGTACTGTGCCAGCCGAGTTGGTTAAGCTGGGTTACAGGTCTCATGCTTCGAGTTGAGGCAATCCAGAGACAAGAATGATTTGGTTCCAAAGGTCATGCTTTGTCTTTTCCAAGTTGAATCAAGCAGTTTGACTGCACAAAGGTTTGGCTTTTTAGGTGAGTTCCGTGCATCCGTAGCAGCAGGGGTCAGACCCAGATTAGAGATGAGATAGAATCACCCCCAACCCCCTTCTTTGTCCTTCCTTCGAGTAGGTCCGCTCACTAGAAAGTTAGGTCAACAGAAAAGTTCCATCCTGCCGTAGAACAGCTGAAAAGCGAACTGAATGCTTTCTTAGCAGCTACTTGGCTAAACAGGACTCCCTTCTATCCTTCCTTCAAGCTGCCCCGCTGAAAGAATATATATAGTAGAGTAGATACTACAAGAGTGAACGCAACCGGTTTGAGAAAGAGGTTGTCTTCGAAGTCGGTGGAGGTTCCCTTACCGAGAAGTTGAGACCAAGCCCTGAAAGGGAGTAGGAACCCTGATGGGGGTTTCCATTTAGTTCACTTACAGACACTATTTTGAGGAAAGAAAGGTATGGACAAGGAAATCGACGATCATTCAATCATACATTGAATCAATGGAAATTGAAACTCGGAATAGTAGTTCGTTGAGAAAGAAAATTCACCTAACTCAGGCCCGAAAAAGGCCTGATCCTAGGAAAGCCGTCCTAGAAGTGTCAAGAAGGCCCTTTCTTTTGAACCATGAATTCGGGATGAAGATAGTCAATTTGGAAATCTCATCTGAGACTTCAAGCCTCCGTCCTAGAAGAGAGATATTGACCATCAGGATTTGAGTCTTCCGTAGTGCAATGAAAGCCTTCTTTGTTCTATCCACCTTGCTTTGATTCAGTCGTAGGATAGTAGGATATTTGATCCGAGGCTTCATTATCCTTCATAGATTTATCCTACGCAAGGCATGTAGTTCAATAGAGTAGTCTAGTTAGATTTTCCTGCCTAAAAGCACAAATAATGGCATTGAATTCATAACATAAATAGAGGCATTCCTTTTCTATGGGATTGGGAATCCTTCCCCCGAATATTGAGAATTGTTCCCGAGAATCATTTCGAAAGAGCCTCTATCGGTGTTGGCCTTCCAATGCTAATGGATGTAGGAGATGTCTGATGTGAGAAGTCGGACGCCATCCCTCAGTCATCCTGAGATGATCGTTTAGGAGAGTTGAATCTAAAGAATTATCTCTTTTTCTTGCGTAGTAACATTATCATGAATAATATGTTGACCAGCGCATTAGAAAGGGTGCCTATAGTTTCATGGTTTGAAAGCGGCTAAAAGAACTCCTTTTAAGGGTCATTTTAGTCATCTATGGTCGTCTATCAATGGAGAATAGCGTTGCGGCTTACCTGTTTGCAAAGTCAGTGTTGAGATGAAAGCGTTCATCAGGAATTCTGTTCACTGTGCTTTTTTTTGAAAAGAAGTGTGGGGTGTGCCTCCAACAACAGTATGGAGGTGTGCCTCAAAAACATGATCTACTTCGTATGATGGTCTCACTGACTCGTTCAGGCCTACCCCAGATCATTCCTCCTTTTCATAGATGGATAATATTAAGGAAGTATGGTTGGGCGGATCGCTGGGGAAGGTGGTATCCTACTAGGATTATGCTCACACCATACTTTTTCCTTCAGGTGATTGTATACTTTCTTCTTTTAGGATCGAGAAAAGGGAAGGGATCTATTGGGGGAGGATCCAATTATTGATCTTTGGACATTGTGAGTTGTGTCCTTGGGTACCTTGGTACATTTTTCTTATTTAGTATTTTTGGTTCTATTGCGTTTTATTTTATGCCTCATTGTATTCTAGCACTTTTAATCCCGGTTCTGTTTTCCTCTTGTTATACATACCGTCTTTTATATTTTTCTTCCTTATTCTTGTTGAAGAATCATTCCCACTTGTATGTTGTGTGATTCCTAGTGCTAGTTTCCAATCCATGGGGATCAGGAATACCATTTAGTATAAGTCAGGTCCAGCTCAGTTATTGAGTTACCAGGGTACTGGGGACAGTTCGTTATAGTAATAATACTGGTTGTAGTTGTTGATGAATAAAAATAAAATAAAAGGATCTTGAAAAATTATGAAAGAAAATATATTTTCAATTAAAATACATTTTAAAAAATAATTTTTATTTAAAATTAATTTAATGAAATTTAATTTAAAAAGATATTAATAAAAAAATTAATTAATCTTTAAGGAAATTACAGTAGGTAATTCTTTACAAAGAAAATAAACATTCATTTTATTTTTTATAAATGATATGAAAGTGAGTTGTTCGGAAAGTCACATGAAGATTATTTTGACAGAGTTTTCTAAAAATAAAAATTGGTATAATACCCTTTAATTAAACATTTTTAAACGGTTAATGAAATCATTTTTGAAAAATAAATTTGAAAACCAGGTTTGTATGAAAACAGATTTCCAACTCAACAGAGAAGAAAATATGGATTTTATTTAAAAATCTCAATAATTATAAGTGACAAGCGTAAAAATATGGTGATATCAATTAAATTAGATCAATAATATCCATATGATTAAAAAATTAAATGGTTTGTTAAAAAATATTATATTATTTCCTTTAAGGGAAATTCATGAATAAAAAATCTTGATTAGAATGAAATTTTAAAACAAACAATTAAAGAGGTCATAAGGTTGATGTGAGAATTAATCAATGAATTGATTATGTGTATTAAATAAAAATAAACATAAAACAAATGTAAATACAGCAATAAATAGTAAAAATTCATTATACACATAATCATAGAATATCATAATAAATGAAGTTGATGTTTAACCCAATGAATGAAAATTGAGTAATGAAATTATATACCCATGGTAACTTGTACTTAAAATCCACATATTTGATATAATTTTAATTAAAACCTAAAATACAGTTATAATGAATTAATCATGACATTTAATGTTAAATATTCAATATATTCATCATAAAAAGGAGACTATGTGTATAATAATACAATATAACTCAATGAATTGAGATTGAGATGAAATCCCTTACATTACACTTTTCTTTTTTTAGTACTTGTTTTAACATAATATATAGTGATTTTAACAATTTATTAACTTGTATATAAAACTTATTTAAAATTATGATATCATATATGACAATTTTATTCAATTTTACCGCTTTTCCTTAATAATATTTCATTATTTTCATCATTGTAGTTGATAACATTCTTTGTTTTTAATGTGTTTGTTTGACTTGTTATTTTTTTGTTCCTGTGACTAAAAAAATTATTTAATAATTTCAATAATTTAAACCTTGATGTAAATATAACATATATTAATTATGTATTTTTTTTATTAATCCATAAAAAATTTTGATTAGAATTGGAATGCACCATTCGTGGAGACGGTATGACGCACGTACGCATGAACGTTGTTTCCATTTTATTGTTGTATTGAAATAAAGACATGTAAATTATATATATTTATATTATTATTCTATTTTCATTCATGTTTCACATATATCACACGTTTTTATTAAAACTATCCATAATATATTCCACGTAAATCCTAAATGAATCACATCTCTTCACAACCCGGATGTCTATCGTACACACGAATGACATTATTGTATTTCCAAAAAATGGAAGGCTTAAATTTATGTGTTATTTAATAATTAAATAAGAACAAAGATATTATGAATAATTTATATATCATATATAAATAGTAAATCTATCATTATCCCTAACCATTAAATGTGGTAATGGATGAACGAACGACATCAGTTCGTGAGGTTGTAGTTTATTGTACACACGAAAAATGATTACATATCCCATTTTATGGAAGTGTGTGATGTTTTAGGTAGTAAAAGTTTTGTTAAAAAGTCTCATAATTTTTCGGATACTTGTTTTATTATATAATAATGGTATAATAATAATTTAATGGGGAGGTGAATGAAATAAAATAAAAGTGATCATTGAAGAACGTTACCTCTTCTCCAAGAAACACCTTTTGGTTTTCAAAAAAGGACTTCTTTAGTTTAATTTATGAAAAAGTTTATTCTAATAGGATTAAGAGATTTATTTTTATAATTTATTTTTCTAGGTTTTGGATGATAAACATTTGCGTCCAGCGCAACGTGGTCAAAGCTGTGCGGCCTCGCTTGGGTCGCCACGCGGCCCCTCCTGGTTCACCGCACGCCTTGGCAATGTTTAATTAATGAAATAAATTGAATTAATTTTTTTTAATAATAATAATCATAATAATGTCATTTGAGATTATAATAATAATAATTATTATTATTATTATTTATCTTTTAGTTTATTCCAATTATTATTGTTATTATTATTATTATTATTATTATTAATACTTTAATTTTGTTTTTAATATTGAATCAAAACATTATTATCTTTTCATTATTAATATTTTAAGTATGTTATTAATATTATTTTTTATTAACATTATGATAGGTTCTGTTTTTTAGGGTTTTAATCCATTTCCCCCTATTTTTTTTTCCTTTTGTTTTATTTTTATTTTTATTCCATCTCTCCCTCACTTTCTCTCATCCCATCGGACCCCAACCCCAAACCCTGACTCTCCTTTGCGCCGCACGTGCAGGATACCCCTCCTGTGCGCTGAAGGTCGGCCATCACTCTGGTGTTTCCCCAAAGCCGATGCGCCTCTCCTTCCCTCTGTCTCCCATGTCCGGCGCCCGCCTTACCCTCCTGGCCAGTCCCGTCCGGCCGCACCCCATCCCCCTCCCTATTGCGCTGACACCTCCTTACCGGTGAGCTACTCATGCCGCGCTGCCCTCCTGCCTCCTGCTCAGAAACGCGCCACTTTGGCCAGCTCCATCCGGCATCGCACCACCCCACTGCCTTCTCCGTCCGGCGAAGCACCAGACCAGTGCCCCTGCTCTGTTTGGCAATGCTCCTCAATGCCGACCTCCTTACCATCTGCCACCGCCCTCGCCGGCCTCCCACTCCGGCGGACCCCCCCACCTCTTGTCCTGACCAGCTTCTAAATTGTCGAAGCCCTAACTACAACCTCCTTTAAACTCCGGTTATTCCCCCATAACCCCGTTGCAAGTGAGTTCTACTCTGATTAACCATTCCTTTCTTTTTGTAGAGTTGTGGGTAAGGGTTTCATGTGGTTTGGGGACCAATTTGTGCTGGTTTCGGTTCGATTTTGATGTGTCTATAGTTGTCTTGTTTTTTTTAGGGTTCTTTTTGGATTTTTTGTGGTGCGATTGATGAGCAATTGGAGTCACACACCAAATTTTTGTGAAGTCGGCTACACCGAGGTAGGTGGTTCCGCTCATAATTATTGCTTGATGAATTTATTTGTGTGTTTAATTAATTCAGATTATTATTTATTTAGTTTGTAGGGTGCGAAGTGGTCATATTTTATTCTCTGGAAATCTCATATGCATTGATTTGTTATTAATGTGTTCTTGTGATGTTAATGTGATTTTTTTGGAAACCCATTTCAAGATGGGTTAGTGTTTATAAATTGTTAATTTATTAATTAAATTACATTGGCGGTACAAATCTCATTTCGATAATATTGCATCGTGTGTTTGGTTCTAAAGTGTCTGTTTAAATAAAAACCAAATTTACCGTTAGTGAAAACGTTATTGCATCATTTGTTATCACTTGTGTTAAACTACTCAAATGATCTATTTTTAATTGGTGTAAGTGGTGTGGATTGAACTCTTGACGTGGTGTAGTGTGTGTTTTGTTATGAAAGAAGGTTTGGTTGGTTTTGTGTGTAAATTCATGATCTTCTCTTCAAAATTTTGTTTATTAAAAATAATAAATGTTTTATTAAATAGTTATTAAGGATGCAAGTTGTTTTAATTAGTTGTGTAAGAAATGCAGATTGAGTTTTGGAACATTTTAGTGTGCGTATTATTTCAAATGGCTTTTTGCGTGCGAATGGTGGTTTTTAGTGTGTGTGATGTCATGCTAGGTTGAGTATATGATTATGACATGTGTCATGAAATTTAAATTACTTGAGCACAAACGGGAAGCCTGGGTACTAGGTGGGAGGACTAGACTAGCGTGTTAGTGATACGGGAGTGGCCTCGACCCAGTGTCACTTAGCAGGATTGACACTTACAACACTAACTAAACATTGGATAATGACTGGAGACCACTACGGTAGGAGGTGTTTTTCTATCAGTGGATCGTGCATGGGAATGTATGATATGGTTCACCGAGACGTGAGGTTCTAGGGTCCCACTTCTCTCTAGTATCTTTAGGGTCTCTCCCAGATATTGTGCTCTTCCTTTGCTTTCTGATCACCGTTGGCACACGGTGTGACTTTGGGGTTACCAAGAAAAGTGTATGTGCATGTGTACGTGTGTGCGTGCGTCTGTGTGTGTCCATGCGTGTGTGGGTGTGCGTGCGTGCGTGTAAGTTAATTTAAGTTGTTTTCCTTTTAGAGAAGTTTCCCTCTAAAAAAACATTTTCATTAAAATTCTATAAACACTTATTTATTTTTATTCTATTAAATTTCAAATGTATTTGCCTTTTAATAAATTTGTGTGGAACATTTTCTCGGTGGCATCCTACTGGGCTTTTAGCTCACACCCTACATACACCCTTGGGTGTATGTAGATTCTGTTTCTTCTGCATTCCAGGTTGTGACATCGTGCTCATCGATGGTGGTTCAGGTTGCAGTTGGTTTTCTCTTGCAGAAGGGTGTTGATGTGGCCTCTCTTTTTCCTGGAGGTTTGAGTCAGAGCTTTAGTTCATGATTTCATCTTTTCTTTTTAGATATTGGTTTGAGTTGTAGACTTTAAACCAGTTTATAGTTTAAAGGAGTGTTTGGTTGTCTACTTTCAGTTTCAGTTTTTTTATCTTGTTAGTTGATTTTCTGTATTTTATTTCAGGTAAAACCATTCCCACTTGTTAATCTTGATATCCAGGAACTTGTGCTAGCCCGTGGAGTTTGGGAACGCCCTTCGGGTCTTACCGTGGACCGGGTCGGTCACCGGGTCGGATGGCGACCCAGCCTGGTTTGTGA
The DNA here is from genome assembly GCA_963277665.1 of Viscum album. Taxonomy (NCBI): domain Eukaryota; kingdom Viridiplantae; phylum Streptophyta; class Magnoliopsida; order Santalales; family Viscaceae; genus Viscum; species Viscum album. Next base: position 377,629,993 of record OY728130.1, on the reverse strand, counting down.
CAAAATGGTATCAGAGGGAAACGTTTTCTCTCTTGGGTCATTTTATTTTGGGATAGAGTCATGGTAGACTTGAGTTAAAGTTGTCGGGACTTGACGTCCTGGCTATGAGTAAGGTGCCTGGCCAGCACAACTCGTGGCTGGACTCAAGTTACCAAAGTATGTTGGGGTTTGTCTGAGTTTTTGGTCCTCGCGGTTAATCGTGTCTAAGGGAAATGAAAAGGGAGTAAGGTCTGTGGTCTTAGTGAGCTCGCAGGGTCTGGCAAGCCTTGTGGAGCCGGGGACACTATCCTAAAATACTCTCCATGGCCAATGGCATGATTGGCGTATGGCCGCCTACCATATGCTCCAATCACCCACTGGCACTAGTTTCTTCTGGCATTGTTTCTCGTCTCATTGTTTTGGATTCGTGGAAAATTTGGTTTTTAAGTAAAAATGTTTTGGTCTTGAATTGTTTTTTCAAATGAAGCGCTTTAAAAATGAAATGGGGTATGAGGTTTGGAAAGTGTGGGTTGGATGTTTTAGTTTTGAAAAATGGAAAGGTTTGGTTTTGATCCTTGGCGCTCTCATGGGCAACCACATGCAAGAGTGTATATGAAAAGAGAAATGGTTAACGGAACGAGCGGATGAGTACCTGGATGTACATGAGGTGGGTGCTGGTGTGGCACGAGAACATGCATGTGCGAGTCTCATGGGATGCCATTGGTGTTTGTACAACCCACTGGGTTTGCTTATTTTCAAAATGTTTTGGTTAAATGAAAACTTGGAGTATTACAATAACTGGTGATTGTGTGGTGTGTCCTTGTAATTTTGAAAGGTTGGATGTGATACATTTTGAGAAGAGAATCCTTTTTGACTGATTTTTGTCTTGAGTTTGAATTCTTGTTGGTCAGTTGGTGTGAAAGCGTGTGGTTGATGGTCTCTTTTGAAGAATACATCAGGGAGCCCTTGCAGTGGTTCCCCTGCACGTTTGGTGTTCGTTGTGGTATGCCTTGACCATTGGACCAGTTTGGTTGGGTCCATGAGTTTCTTTCATGACTAGTGTATGCCCCCCCATAAAGCGTTAACATGCGATTGAAGTGTAGCCACGGTCAATTCGCCGTTGGCCAGCCCTACAGCTGATCAGAGGAATCTCTTCTTGAATTCTAGAATTGTACCCACCTCTCCTTTTCACAACTAATTGGATCCTCTCGCAGTGGGATGATATATGCGAGGGGAGTTGAAGGGAGTTTTGGTATTTTGAGTGTCTGGTTCGTCGGGTATGATGTTTGATACTGTCGTGTTTGAAGGTTCCCCCTGGAAACGACGAAAGTAATTCCAGTGGGGAAGGGTGAAGGCGGTTCAAATTTATCATTGTTGACTAGTGTCTTGAAGGGATTTTTAGTACTTTCATTGGCTGCAAGGGTCATGATTGGTGACGTCTTATAGAGTGAGTTATCTTTGATAGTCAAGGGTGAGGTTTGACCTCAATAATTTGAAAATTGTTTTTCGAAATGGTCAAGGAGGTTCCAGTGGGGAAGGGTGGAAGCAGCCTAGAGTGATTGGTACGGGCCACTATTCTAAATGACCTTTGGTCCTTCGTTGGATTTGTTTAAGAAAAGGTCTACGTTAGGCCACTAGTGTGGCAGACCCAGTCACCTGGGGATGCTATGACCAATTGTAGGAATCACGTGTTGTTTAAGACTTAGTTTGAAGTCCCTCTTCGTATAATTTTTCTCTCAACAGCAATAGTCATGTTCAAATGACGATTTGTGGTATCGTATTCTCATACAGTGTGACAAAGGGTGATGCGCATGCACCATTTCAGCTCTTGTGTTGGTAAATGTTCCGTGTATGATCAGTTGGATGTCGTAATGTGTTGTGTTTTATGGTGTTGTTTCAGTTGTAGTGTGGTTGCGTGTGACACCAAAAGGAGGAGCTCCGCTCGGGAGTCATCCAAACCTGACTGCGAGGTAGGAGATGCTTCAAACATCTAGGCTCCAGCCATAGGCCTCGGAGTGAAGTCGGCGTGTGTTCAGGAACCCCGAGAGTATATGGGACCCCGACATTGTTCTGTCATCGGTGTTGAAAGTCAAAGCAGTTTAAATCATTTCCTACAATTTCTCCATTCCAAATGAACTGCTTGGGAGTGTAAGGATTTCGTGACTATGCGGAGGCATGTTCGCCTCGATGCCCTGAAGTCTTGGGGGTAGCATCCCATCGGATGTAATCACTTTTAGTGGTCCTTGAGAGTTTTCTGGGGAAATCAGTCCCAAAATTGTATAATTCTCATCCAGGAATGTGGAAATGCTGGTTTGTCTATAGTCATGATTTTGACGCCGCGGTAGTCGGGCCCCACCCTCGCCGCCCCTTGTGGTGGGGTTTTTGGTCACCATCGAGAATTTTTCAATGTTTTAGATCCTCTGTTAGTTCTGGTGGCGGTGAGACCCATGATGAGTCTCGCACAAAGGTCTCTAGAATAAATCTGTGTTGGACTTTCCTTAATGGTGGGGAGTCCACCCGGACCACCCCATGTTGGGTTTCTAGACTCATATTGGGTGTTGATAGGTCCATAATAGTGGGGAGACCCACATTGGGTCTCACATGAATGTCTCTAGAATGAATCAGTTCTGGACATTTATTTAATGGCAGGGAGTCTGCTCGAACCTCCCCGTGTCGGTTTTCCAGTCTCATCTCGAGCGTCAATGAGTTCCTAATGGTGGAGAGCCCCTCGGGCCTCCCCATGTTGATCTTTTGCTTCCGTTTTTTTATTTTTCTTGGTGATAAGTGATAAAAGTTTTCCTGGGATGTGGTTTGACCTTGTTTGTTTATTTTAACCAAATGGTGTGGTTTTCGTTTGATGGTGCTTGAGGAATTTCGGCTTGTGAAGTTGGTTTCCGTGGGTGCGAGAGTTCCCTTAATTGATCAGTCAATTGGAGGCGTTCTAGCTCTTCAGGGTGGGCGACACATATCAGAAAGTCTTTATGCGAGTTTCTCGATGTTGTCTTTGAGTCACCTTTTTCTGAGCATGATTTGTTTGCCTCTTTTCGCTTGTTTTCATAGGGATCCTCTTGAGCCTCAAGGGGGTGTCGTTTCCTACTTTGGGTCTCAGCCTTAGTTGTGGCTTTCCAGGGATAGAAAGTTTTATTGTAGGGATAATTGTCACACACGTTCTTTTTTATATTATTTATTTTATTGCATTATTGGACATCAGATAGTTCGGTTCGAGGCCCGACTTAAATTTTTTCTAGTTCTTTGTGTTTTGGTCTTGTTTGCATCCAGCGCAACACGGTCAAAGCTGCGCGGCCTCACTTGGGTCGTCGAGTGGCCCCGCCCGATTCACTGCACGCCTTGCCGATGTTTAATTAAAGAAATAAATTGAATTAACAATTGTTTTAATAATAATCATCATAATAATGTCATTTGAGATTATTATAATTATAATTATTATTTCTATTTTAGTTTATTCCAATTATTATTGTTATTATTATTATTATTACTTTAATTTAATTTTTAATATTGAATTACAACATTATTATCTTTTTATTATTAATATTTTAAGTATGTTATTATTATTATTTTTTTATTAACATTATGTTAGGTTATGTTTTTTAGGGTTTTAATCCATTTCCCCCTATTTTTTTTCTTTTCTTTTATTTTTATTTTTATTCCATCTCTCCCTCACTTTATCTCTTCCCGTCGCGCCCCAACCCCAAACCCTAACTCTCCTTTGCGCCGCACTTGCGGGCTCCCCCTCCTGCGCACTGAAGGCCGACCATCTCTCTGGCGTTTCCCCAATGCCGGTGCGCCTCTCCTTCCCTCCGTCTCCCATGTCCGGCGCCCACCTTACCCTCCTGGACAGTCCCGTCCGACCGCACCCCATCCCCCTCCCGGTTGCGCTGCCACCTCCTTCCCAGTGAGCTTCTCACGCCACGCCGTCCTCCTGCCTCCTCCTCAGAAACGCACCGATCCGGCCTGATCAATCCGGCAACGCACCACCCCGCTGCCTTCTCCATCCGGTGAAGCACCAGACCATTGCCCTTGCTCCATTTGGCGATGCTCCTCACCACCAGCCTCCTTACCAGCAAGCGCTTCCCTCTCCGAACTCCCACTCCGGCGAACACCCACAGCTCTTGTCTCGACCAGCTTCTAAATTGTCGAAGCCCTAACCGCAGACTCCTTTAAACTCCGGTTATTCCCCCATAACCATTTTGCAAGTGAGTTCTACTCTGATTAACTGTTCCTTTATTTTGGTAGAGTTGTGGGTAAGGGTTTCATGTGGTTTGGGGACCAATTTGTGATGGTCTTGATTGGATTTTTATGTGTTTGTTGTTGTCTTGTTTTTGTTAGGGTTCTTTTTGGATTTTTTGTGGTGCGATTGATGAGCAATTGGAGTCATGCACCAAATTTTTGTGAAGTCGGCTACACCAAGGTAGGTGGTTCCGCTCATAATTATTTCTTGATGAATTTATTTGTGTGTTTAATTAATTCATCATATTATTTAGTTAGTTTGCAGGGTGCGAAGTGGTCTTATTTTATTCTCTGGAAATATCATATGCATTGATTTGTTATTAATTTGTTCTTGTGATGTTAGTGTGATTTTTTTTGGAAACCCATGTCATGCTGGTTTAGTGTTTATAAATTGTTAATTTTTTAATTAAATGAAATTGGTGGTACAAATCTTGTTTCGATAATATTGCGTCGTGTGTTTGGTTCTAAAGTGGATTTTTAAATAAAAACCAAATTTAACATTAGTGAAAATGTTATTGCATCGTTTGTTAGCACTTGTGTTAAACTACTCAAACAGTCTCTTTTTAATTGGTGTAAGTGGTGTGGATTGAACTCTTGATGTGGTGTTGTGTGCATTTTGTTACGAAAGAAGGTTTGGATGGTTTTTTGTGTAAATTAATGCTCTAATCTTCAAAAATTTGTTTATTAAAAATCATAAATGTTTTATTAAATAGTTATTAATGATGCAAGTTGTTTTAATTGGTTGTGTAAGAAATGCATATTGTGTTTTGGAACATTTTAGTGTGCGTATTATTTCAAATGGCTTTTTGTGTACGAATGGTGGTTTTTAGTGTGTGTGATGTCATGCTTGGTTGTGTGTATGATTATGACATGTGGGATGAACTTTGAATTACTTGAGCACAAATGAGAAGCCTGGGTACTAGGTGGGCGGACTAGACTAGCGTGCTAGTGATATGGGAGTGGCCTCAGCCCAGTTTCACTTAGTGGGATTGACGCTTACAACACTAACTAAACATTGGATGATGACTGGAGACCATTATGGTAGGAGGTGTTTCCCTGCCGGTGGCTTGTGCACGGGAATGTATAATATGGTTCACTGAGATGTGAGGTTCTAGGGTCCCACTTCTCTCTAGTATCTTTAGGGTCTCTCTTAGGTATTGTGCTCTTCCTTTGCTTTCTGCTCACCGTCGGCACACGGTGTGACGTTGGGGTTACCAAGAAAAGTGTGTGTGCATGTGTACGTGTGTGCATGCGTATGTGTGTGTGCGTGCGTGTGTGGGTGTGCATGCGTGCGTGTAAGTTAATTTAAGTTGTTTTCCTTTTAGAGAGGTTTCCCCTAAAAACCCTTTTTCATTAAAATTCTTTAAACACTTATTTATTTTTATTCTATTAAATTGAAAATGTATTTGTCTTTTAATAATTTTGCGTAGAACCTTTTCTCGGTGACATCCTACTAGGATTTTAGCTCACACCCTACATACACCCTTGGGTGTATGTAGATTCTGTTTATTCTGCATTCCAGGTTGTGACTTCGTGCTCAGAGATGGTGGTTCAGGTTGCAGTTGGTTTTCTCTTAATAGAAGAGTGTTAATGTGGCCTCTCTTTTGTCGGGAGGTTTGAGTTAGAGCTTTAGTTCCCGCTTTTGTCATTTCTTTTTAGATATTGGTTTGAGTTGTAGACTTTAAACTGGTTTATAGTTTAAAGGCGTGTTTCGTTGTCTACTTCCAGTTTTGGTTTTTTTATCTTGTTAGTTGTTTTTTCTTTTATTTCGGGTAAAATCGTTCCCACTTGTTAATCTTGATACCCGAGCACTTGTGCCAGCCTGTGGGGATTGGGAACGCCCTTCGGGTATTGTCGCGGACCGGGTTGGGCACTGGGTTGGATGGCGACCCGGCCTGGTTCGTGATAGTGGGTGAGAGCCTTTTTATAGTGGAGGAAGAGTGGCCTTCTTTTAAAAACTGAAGGGAAAACACTATTGGGAGGTCGAAATTACCTAATTTGACTCCAATAATAATAAAACTTATAAAACATATGACATATAGTCTATATGTAGTCTAATAAATGGTTTTTGGACACGTTTCTGGGTTGTTTGGACCCTTAAGAATAAATTTTGATCCATAAAATAAACTCATTTTTACCTTAGTCACTGTAATTAATTTTATTTGTTTTCACTAATAGTTTTGGTAAAAAAACTAAGTTGAAGTTAATATATTTTATAAATTTTTTCTATTCCCTGTATTGAATACATTTTTCTAAATTAAAATCATTGAAGTGGTGTAAATTAATTTAAAATTAATCTTGCAGACGAAATGTGGAATCAAGTTTTAAAAGTACAAATGTTCAAAATATTTCATCATTTTTATATCTAAATTAAATAATAAATTAATTCCAATGACCTAGATTATATTTATGGATTTATAATAGATAAAATTTTAAATTAAAACCAATTCAGATATATATTTTTACATTATAAATTTTTAATATGAAAATACAGTATTCAATTAAGTCCAATATTTTTCAATATTCATTACAAAATAAAACATCTCAAAAAATATAGAAAATAAATACTAAAATAATTTTCACACTAATATTTCAAAAACAATTTTTATTTATTCATATAAAATTTATAAAATTTTCCAAATTTATTTTTAAAACTAGTGTGCAATTAAAAGGCGGCAAAATGGACTTTGGAAAAATACATCTTTTTATGCATTAAATTAGATTTATTATTATTTTATGCCAATAAAATCTATTATATGAATTTGAAAAATATTTGATTAAATACATTATATATAGATTTAATAAATATCATCCACTAATAGTAATTAATTTAATTTATTAATATAAAACACCATTGGTTAAATAAAGTTGTTATTTATAAACACATTTCCATTTAATTCAATTGGTTTTTATATTAATTTATAATTAATTAGTAACCAATGAATTCAAACATATATATCTTAAGTCATTTAATATAATTTATAAGTTAGTTAATCCCATATCACCCATTAATCATATTTTTTGCATGTAATGAAACATAACTTAGTGTTTCATGAATTAAAAGCTATATCATAGATTTAAAATAGTAAATATATTTGTAAAGTCCATATATACATTATTACCTTCTACTCTTATTATTTCGTGTTCTACACACTATCGAATATGATATTCATATTTTAATATTTATGGGTGTTACGCTTTTAGTTATACTCGACTCATTCATATGATTTCATGTTTTATGTTATTTCCAAATTTCTATATTTACATTATATTATCATGTAATATCATGCATCATTGTTTAAGATTATGATTCTAAACCCACATATATTATGTAAAAATTACTCTTTTATCACATATAATTATTTACCATATATTATTCATTATATTTCCCTATCTTGGTTTTATATATCATCCATTTCTTATGTACATCCCTAGGGTATACCATATACATTTTGAATATCTAATGAATATAATGGAATGTTTCAACGTTTTTAAATAAAGATATTTTATGCATTTTTCATGTTAATGGTCAATATACCTAATTTCCAAAATACACTAGGCCTAAATAACTTATAGGATTGTATTATGTTTGCCATTATGTAATAAATCATCAATTGAGTTGTAAAAATACAGGATATAATTATTAGTATCAGAGGAAATTATAGTTATTTATTTGGATTATGATTATAAAACACTAGTGAAATCCATTATGATAAGTCTAAAAAAAGGAATACATACCAATTTTTTGTAAAATACAATTTAATTGTTTTCGTGAAAATACATCATTTTTTGAATAATAAATTCGATTTTTTTTCAAATAGTTGTACCTAGGGGTAATAACCATGAAAAGCAAGAATTGATCAAGACTAAACCATCAACTGGGGAACAACCATGGTCCATACTACACACCAAGGTTGATACTCTTAGGGGATATGATTTGGTAAAATAAAAATAACTTTATTAACCATTATTAAGGGAATAAAAATCTACATCATATTTCATATTAGAAAATAGATCATTGGAAATATATATTGAAACATACAAATTCATAGGTTAAGAATGTATTCCATTTATGATATATACCTTTATTTTTCATGGTTTTCTCATTTATTTCTAGTTATTGACTGAAAGTATAAGGAATAGTGTCAATAAACAATGGGAGGGGAAATTTCATGACTGCCCAAATGAGATACCCAACATGATGACATCAGGAATTATAAATATTTTTGAAATATTTTCTCAACTGACTAATGTTTTGAATAAAAACCCAAATCTGGAGATATGGATAAATCCATCTATGAAATAACACATTGAAATTGAGACCATTATGAGACAAAGGCCTATAAGTTTTAATGGATATCAAAATCCCTTAATCATAGAGAAATTGATGAAATACATTGAAAATATTTTCTCAATCCATCAATGATCTAATAAAGGGAATGTGTATGATATTTATTATATGAAGGGATAATATAATCAATGGTGGATGGTAAAATATATGATTCTTGAGGAGTAGATCAAAGTGATGGAGTTGATTGAATTAATGAATGTGTTTTTTTAAAATATTTTCCTCTAATTATCAAAAAAATAGAGAGGTATTTTCACATCCTTAAGAAAAAGGATGATGAATATATCCAACTGTGTGAGGAAAACATCATAATACTTTCCTGATATGCCTCCATATTTTTCATCTCCCCTGAAACAAAATTTATCTACCTATTTAGGGGCCAAAATAAAAATTTATTAAAAGCATTGGTTATTCAGAAAATTGAAAACTATGTGGAAATATTATGATGTTACCTAATAGTTGAAATGGAGATAAATGATTCTCAAGTTTCAAAAGGGACCCGAGAGAAGAAGCATAAAATAAATTTTAAATCTTATAGTGTGATGAAAAAAAATCATGGTAGTAAAAAATCACATCGTCAGACATGTCAAAGGTGGAAAATGAATATTCATAGAAATTTCATGAAGGTGTAATGTAATTCCATTAGGTGGAGGAAGGAGGGGAACCTAGCTATATATTTCTAACTAAAGAATCCCACTAACATGATGAAAGAAAGGAATTAGATAGTCAATGCTCAGAATATTGTCTATTGATATAACTATATGAAATAAATATACTATGCGAACAAATGCACTATGACAAGGGTTTTTGTGATAATTGATGATAATATACATCATTTCCTAAATAATAAGTGCAAGCTAAGCTATCACTACTACTCTGGTGTATCCCAATAACGAAGTGAGGACATGTACTCTAGTTATTCATGCAAGGATAGTGAAAGTATTATTTTATTCTAGTATTACAAATTCTTTCACATCACACATGTTTAGAAAAACTTTTCAAACACCAACTCAAATCTTAGAAATAGAGATATCAGTGATGATGAAAAATTATTCAATTATTGTATCTCAAGAATATAACTCATACCATACATAAATTTGTGGGATTAAATTTCTAGATATCATTGGGATACCCCCTTTAGTGTAATTTGAAACTATTATGGGTATGGATTGGATTCCTTGTATAGATCAAACAAAAATCTCTAAGATAAGTAAATAACCCATTGTATCAAAAATGTCTGTTTAATTATACACAAGTGCAAAGAGGTGGAAATATATCCTTTGGTATCATCATCTCAATCATGGATATTATTTCCCTATGAGAAAGTGAATCATTCCATAATTATTCATAGAATGGAAAAAATAAACTTTGAAAATGTGCACATTACGATGGAAAATGATGAGAATTTTATTGATGAATTATCTAGGCGCCCTCTTAACTATGTGGTTTAGTTCTTAATCAAGAATACACCTATATATTTTCCAATATACACGAGCCCATATTGATTGATCATTATTGATCTTGAATATTTTATTATGAAACTATATAAAAATTTAGAAAAAAAGTATTTATATACACAAGTGCTTCACCATGGGATGATGTAATCCTCTTCATCAAGAAAAAGTACTGGTCAATACACATTTTTATTTATTATTAAGTGATCAAAAAGATCATGTTAAGTAATAAGTATCATCTTCCATGGATGGATGACTTGTTTGATCAGCTGTGTGAATCGTTGTAATTTTATAAGGTGGATCATCGGTCATGATATTATCATGTAATGGTGAAGAAGGGGGATATCCCCAAGACTTATTTTAGTACAAGTTATGATCACTAAAAGTTCATAGAGATTCCATTTAGACTAACTAATTCTATATAAATATTCATAGACATAATGAATATATTATATAGATATTACCTCAACATATTGTTGGTGGTATTAATAAATGATATTCATATCTACTCCAAAAGTAATAAGAAGCATGATAATCATTCTACAATTGTACTAAAGAACTTGTGGAATGAAAAGTTATATTAAAAATATAGTAAATTTGATTTTTGGCCATAAAATGTATAATTATAAAAGAATGTTATCACCAAAAAGGTTATCTTGGTGGATCCTTTAAAAAAATATAATGGATAGATATCTCAAACAAAAAAATAAAATGAAATTCTAGATATTTCGTATATAATATTGGTACTAGAATAGATTTGTGAGAAAATTATAATGATTGTCAATATCACTAACGAAGATTACTTGTATCGGAGTCATGTTTTTCTAGATTGATAAATGTAAGAAGAGAATTAAATAGATAAACAATAGGATAATCACTATAACTGTTCTTACATTTCCAACTAGTTAAGATGAATTATTTTTCTACAGTGATTTGTACAAAATGGTCTTGGGTTGTGTACTTATTCCAAAAGACAAATTGATAGCCTATACCTCCCACGAATTTTGGATCCATGATAAAAACAACATGACACAATATCTAGAATTAGTAGTAGTGATATTAATGTTGGTGATTTAAATACATTATCTCTATTGGGTGAAGTGTGATATATATATATAGATCATTAAAGTCTCAATTATATATTCACAGAAAAGGAGGTCAATATAAAACAATAAAAGTGGTTATATAAGATCAAAGATTATGATTTTTCAATCCATTTTTATAAAGGATTATACTGACCTATCCCTGAAAAATATTACAAGGGATCTAAATATAATTAACATGCAGAGGATGGTCATAGAAATAATAAAAGGTTCATCATCTTACCTTCCGTAAATAACTACTCAACTATATTTTCTTGAAAGGATTAAGGGGGCACAGAAAGGTGATAAGTATCTATACAATAATGTTTCGAGTATTCTAGATGTTATCATTTATGAAGATGAAGTTATATGATTTTTAACATGAATATGTGTCCCATAAAAACTAAAAATAAAGCTGTAACTTTTGGATGAATCATATAGATCATCATTCACTATTCATCACAAAATCACTATGATCTAAAGATATTTGAAAAAAATTATTATGTCATAACATGGATATGGAGATTATAATTTTTTTATCATGATTATTCGTATGATATCAAGTCATGAATGAATGAAAAAAGAATTTCGGTATGACGAAATTATTTTCCATAGGAGTATAGAAATTGGAAAACATAATCATTTACTTAATCATTGGACTACCCATGACACCTAAATTTAATAATACCCCATCTAGGTCGAAGTTGATCACACTACCAATGAATCACATTTCAATTCTATCAAGGATGATTTCTCGCTCAAAAAACTCACCATGATATACATTAGTTTTGTGTTATGACAACACGGAGTTCCACTATCTATTGTATAAGATATTTATCCATGGTTTACCTAGATGATTATGATAAGACATTAACAAGCATTGGATATAGAGTTTTTCTTAATAACATATTATCACCATCAAATATATGTTTAGTCCGAAAGTACTATTTAACCACTGGAGGATAGGATGTGATCATATTCAATATATTCTCATATATGACGGGATCAACACCTCCCCCATGTGGAGTTCTTACATTAAAATATTTTTAATTAAATTATTAAAATGTTACATTTTTGGATCTCTGTGGAAAGAGGTTTTGAACTTGGACATGTTGGAATGAAGTTAGAGAGTGGAAGCTGATGGAACCTAATCTTATCCAAGAGATTAAAGAGATGGTGCAAACAATTCATTTTCCTATGAAATACTCATAAATAAAATAGAAAATATATATAAAAAATAGTTTATGAGACTCGGAGTTTGAGGATAGAGATAAATAGTTACTTCATATATCACCATAGAATAATTCTATGATGTTTGGAAAGAATAGAAATATTAGTCCAAGATACATGATCCCCTTTAATGTCATTGATATCATCGAAGCATTGACATATCGACTAGCATTCCCTCATAACTTACCACAAGTATAGGATGTGTTCACTCTATCCCTATCAAGGAAGTACATTTGAGACTCTTCACATGTGTATAATATAGAGTTGGTAACATTGGATAATGATCTTTCATTCGAGGAGTATCTTATGATGTTATTAGATTGATGATATATGTTTCTCCAAATAAAATTACAAATCAACTAGTCAATGTGTTATGGTGGAACCACAAGTTTGAGGAAACACATTGGAACTAGAAGAGGTGATGAAACAAATACCCTCATCATTTTTAGTGTATGAAATAACAATTTCAAGGGTGAAATTTATATTTGGGGAATAATGTAACAAAAAGAACATTTATAAATGAATTTCCATTTTTAAATGAGTTAATGAATTATTTTAAAATTGATTTGTTGAAAAAATATTAACTTTATTAATTTCTATACGACTATAAGTTATATACTTTCACATTTAAAAAACATTTACATCCCACAACTATAGATATTATATCCACTATATAGTGATTTTATTATTAGCTTACATCATTGGGATACGATAAATCTATTTGACAAAGAAAATTAAAGATATGGCCTTGACCGTTGAGATTGTAGTATATAAATAATATCTAATAGAGTTTATGATGGAGATTACATTCCTGAAATTTTCTCCTAGATATAACCAAGATAAGAATCAATAACTAAATCATGAGAGAAACATTTTTTGATATGTTCAAGATCATTGAGATCACATCCCAAATCATTTTCCTTGAAACCCTGCATGAAAATATCACCTTTGCACAACTTACCATTACGAAATTTACTAATTTAACAAAGTGTAACGTGTATAGACCCTAACTATATGAATTTTTACATTTTTATTTTAGTTAAATAATGATAATTATTTTATTCATTTTTATTACTTTATAAATGATTCAATAATTATTTTGATAAAAAATAGTTTTAAAGACAACCAAGATCAAATTGTAGTTTTCATAAATATATAGTTTCAATAAAGACACTCATTCTAATGAATTCAAGAATTTGTTAAATAAATTTTTTTTGATTAAAATTTATTATTAGTTAATATTTAATTATTTAGATAATTATAATATAATTTTATGATGTCAAATGTAATTTTAAAAGGGGCATAATACAATTATTGTCCAACAACTGATAGTTTTTTAATAAATGGGGTTTTTTATGTAAATATATAAATTCTCATATATTGATATTTTTTTAATTAAAATAAGTATTATTTTTGAAATAATCTTGTAAAAATTATCTAATGATTAATTTTTCATAATTTTCAAAGACAATCAAATTTTTATGTAAAAATTAAATAAGATATAAATATGTGATGCCTATTATGACATCAGAATGACCAAAATGCTATATAATATATGTTATAAAATTTATACATGACCTAGTTTATATTTCCCCTCAAAAATATTATTTTTAGATGTTAATAGATTTATTTCATAAGGCCTTAATGAATCTTCCAAACCCTATGTTATATGTTAAGGTTTTAAAATCAATTCTTTCTAAACATGAGTCACTTCTATGTCACCAAGGGAATTATTTTAATGTGTCGGGTATATGAAATTATAAAATATACAAATAAACTCCCCTATAGAATAATCTAGGGGAAAAACCAAGGTATCGTTCGTGGCTTGTATTAATATAGTTTATAGAGTCCAAAACGGAAGTTTAGAAATTAATATTGAATTACCCTCTCTTTTTCAATATAAAACCACCCATCCTCCTATTCATCTTCACTAATAACCTTTTGATCATGAATTTAATTTTTAATTACCTGTATATAGTCCTACCAAGGTGCCAACAATCTCTTAAGAAAATATTACCAAGCATGTTTACACGCCCTCCCTGGGTAAGGGATTCTTTCATTGTCATATTTATTCATGAACCTTATTTACATTATGCCTTTTTTATTTCCAATTGTTCATATAATAATATTTTTCTAAACATCACACATTCATAACTTATTATTTAAATGTTATTAAAATCACATTTCACTCTCAGGTAACCCTTACGCGAATCTTCATTTTACCCTATTATACTACTAAAATTATTCTTTGATTTTTTGTGCCAATCTTTTATACTGGGAATACCCACCACCATTTACAGTCAATATAATTCACTTATAAATAACAATATATTAATTATTTTGGAATCCCATGTATTTAATTTACAGTCCTTAATCATGGGATTAAAACTGAGGAAAGGCATCCTTATGTATAATGTTTTATGTGGAATAGTAATGCATGTCCATGTTATGAATGTTATGGGTGGGCCCAAAAATATATAGCCCCCCAATGAATTGAATAATGTTTTTATATTTAAATATACAATTTATAGTGCATGTATGGTTTTCTTAATCTTATAAGAACACTATATTATTATTTATTGGATGTTAACATTGACTTATGCTTATGATGACATGTTTTATGTTGTTTCCAAATTCATATATTTCCCTTATGTTACAATGTTATATCATACATTATTATTCAAGAATAATATTCTCACCCCTCTTATATTACCTTGAATTGACACTTGGATCACATGTACTATTTTATCATATACTATAATTTGGTTTTCCTTTTATGTATTTCATATCTCACCCCTTTCTTATGTATGTCCCTAGCATATCCCATAACTTTTTATAATAACTATGAAACATAAGGGCATGTTTTTGAGTTTTTAAATAAGGATTATATACCCTTGTTTGAAGTTAATATTATGTGTACCTAATTTCCCAAACACATTGGACCTCACAATCCAATTGGATTTATTATATGTACTCTTATTCAATAAATGATGAATTACGTTATAATAAAATATTAGTTTTTAAAAAATTCACCTCTAGAGAACCACGTGAACATATGAAACATAAAAACCAAGGGCCAATTCAATAACTAAACTCATCCCTGAAAACATGGATATTGATTACCTGATATTTTCCAACATCAGAAATATATATTTCGTCACCCTATTGATGATCTAAATTATGGTTCTCCCCACCATATAATTTTTCACATGACAACCAATTTCATTTCTACAACACATCCTGCATTAGAATTTACCACAAAAGTAATGAACTCACATTACTAAGAATTATTTTTCATATCATTATAAATTAATACACCTGATGAGAGTCGATAATGTTTCTTAATCTTCAGATACCATTCATATTTCTGAATCACAATCCCATTTGGACATGAATCCACCATCCAAGAATTAATCTTGGATATCCATTCACGTCATTGAAAATCCCATAAAATTGATAGTATAAAATTATTAAAACCAAAACAACTCATATAATGTGGTTTCTATATCACCACATCATTTTACACATAAAATTTCCAACCAGAATTCCTATGGATGACCTACCTCAAATTCCTAGCTAATTTATCATTATGTTACTTGAAGCAAATGATCTTGATGCCACAACCCCTAGAAGAACACCATGATAATTCTTACATTATATTCTATGTCCATAACAACCCTATAATGAAACTGAATGATTGAAACTCCCCCATACACATTCAACAGTTTAATCTTCCATTCCATGAACACATAAGTACCACAAACTCGATCACCCTAGAAACTTATAAATTTATTTGAATATAGATACAAACAATTATACTATATATGGAATCAAATTAAAATATACATCCATCATTCTCTCAAGAATTCAGATTAATTTTAATCCCATTACATATCAACAAAATAATGGTATATTAGTCATATTATAATTGGTTTCATTTACCCATGGTACATGAATATAAGGTTAGCAATACCCGTGTCTAACAAAATTCAACACACAATAAGGGAACCCGTAATATAACTTTCCAAAGCATAATTCTCAACCCTAAAAACTAACACCCCATCGACAGATGAATGTGATGAGTGATCATGGTTAAAACTGCTCATACATGAAAACCATTAAAAAATACCCTATTCATCACCTGTTCTTGGCCCAAAACAATATCATCCCCAAAACCTAATGAAATTAGATATTAATGATAGTCTCCACCCTCAATCAGACATTGGTTCCACATAAAACAATTTCATCTCTAGATGTTTGTCACTCCTCCAGATCCATGTTCATCTACTATAAAACCCCGACACCTCATCTGGGATCATTATGGATCATTTGTTCCACAATACTCAGTAAAATATTGTGTTCACCCTATTCTATTATATGAAATTTCTTGTTTCATCACAACACATGGGAATCCATTCCTACATCATTTCATCAAAACCATCGATTCTAAACTCACACACGGTCAGTCACCATTTCATAATTCAATGTGTACACTATATAACCAGAACATACCCATTTATATAATCATAAAAAAAATGTGCATATGCTCTAATAATATCCAATCATAGAAAAACACAACCCACATTTTCACAACAATACCAAAAAATCAATTTTAGTGGGGGAAGCCACCTAAATGGTACTTTCTTTCGAATATAGCCTCGATACCAAAGTACTCAAGTTGTTTTCAATGTAATATCCAATAATATACCTAACTAGAAAATATAAATTATAGAACCACACTTGAAACAATCTTCAAGAAATGACTTACCCATGATTTCTATATTTAAGGTACACACATGTTAATGTGCTAACCGCCCTCAAAATATTCACTTGATCATTGAAGCCCTCAAGTAAAAATGATGTTGAGTCATATTAAATGGGTTATTAAGTGATCCATCATATTAGAAATGTTATGTATCATTATGGTTCATAAGTAATTGGAATAGTACTCACTGAACCCATATAAAAATCCCATAATAATCCAAGTTCCATACAACCCACTCATGGGTCTCAAATATGTAGATGCCGACATCTGAAGCATAAACCATCAACCCACTAATCATTGATCATCATTAAGTGTTCACCTATAACCCTTATCCCTCAATGATCATGACCAGATGGTCAATTTTCTATAATTACATTTAATTCTATATGGGAAACTCAATATAGGTTGTTAATCATATTTTAAATAACACATACCCAAATAATAACCATCTTATATGGGTTTCCCCAAATGAAACTCTTTACAACTGACCTAATAGGTTCACTATACATATTATCCAAATGGGATTCATCATCATACTTATCAATGTGAATTTGTACATAGAATCTATATGACCTACCATTATAAGGATATATAAATATATAATTCATTACAACTGAGAATAACTCTACCATGTACTTATTAAAGAAATTACTATCTGAGTGGTTGTTTATATTTCAAAAATTCAATCCTCATAACCCTTGAAATCACTCACTAGGATAATCTTACTTGTCATGTGAATATATATGTGAATATAATGATGTGTGAGATATTGTTCACCACTACATGATAAGTGTCAAATCCAAAACAAATAACTTTCTAATGGGCCCAGATAAAAATACATAATAAGTCATAAATCATAAATTTAAAACTACATGTGTGTCACAATAGGTGAAATTCATATAATCTATTACATCACATAACATTAATAGTAATACCAATCCTTGGAAACATGAACTTCATACAAGTGATTGTATTCAGGACACACTGACCTGGTATACATCACATACTCTGGCACATTATGATATATGTTGGCTTCCAAATCCAAAATTGTAATATAAATAAAAATATATCTAAAACAACTTTTTAATTTCCTAACCATAATCACTAAATTAATAGTAAGAAGACTGGTTTTTCATATAACCTTTTGTGGGCCTCATCGAACTGTAGAGGAGTCTGACTAGTATCCATTGTATAATGAGTTATAGTTGCTAGTCTATAGCCCTTGTGTCAGAGTGAAAATCATAAATAAGTAACATATTATCATCCAGACAAATAAATAATTAGAGTAATTAGATAATTAAACATACAGAAATAAATAAATAGGGTTAAGAATAAATATTCATATAGTTACCATTGATCACCCACTGGGTAGATCATACAAATAGGGTGAACAATAGAAATAAAATACAAGGCTACTCTATATCACTAAGACATACTCCATTATAAATTCCTAACACTAGATGAGATGTTCCACTTGACCACGAAATATCAAGACTTGGTTGGAATTATTCCTACAGCAAGTGTAATGCTTCATGGATACCCATGTTCCATGGGAACAATAGTAGGGTGAGAGTATAAAACTTAGTAAGGTGCCCCAAATGTGGTCATATAATAGCCATCATATTATGTGATATGTTCATGTGGAATTATAAAAATGGATAAAATTCCAAAAAATATAAATAAACCAATAATGGATGCTCAGTCCAGATGCTGGAATATTTCTAATCATATCGTGGGTAGAATACCAACCCATAAACAAGTTACCAATCAATGTTGTTACTTTTTTTCATGGACCAAATCTACCAAACCTACTTTGGCTAGTTCTTGGGTGTATCTAGTAACATTTTTCCTCCTTTCTAACCAAGTGTAATTTAGGATCCAAATCACTGGGTTTCACAACCATATCCTCGAGACTATGGGAACCCATCCCACAATAGTGAAACTTATAAGCTCCAAGGCCATGGAAACTATGATGATATAATGTCTCAAAATCTATTAAATCCCAACCATATATCCTTCCCCAAATAATTTGTTTCCATATCTATAACATTACCAATCTAGGGACCCATGAAATTATAGTCTAGACATCCGAGCACCAAATCCATGATAGCTCCAATAGTATAAATGATCTAAATATATTGTTGCTTAACAATATGTCTGGATGTAAATCCATGGTAGCCATAAACATGTACCTAGGTCCAATTCCCTATAAGCTTGATAGATA
Source organism: Viscum album (assembly GCA_963277665.1). NCBI lineage: Eukaryota > Viridiplantae > Streptophyta > Magnoliopsida > Santalales > Viscaceae > Viscum > Viscum album. The sequence continues at coordinate 377,610,663 of OY728130.1, read as the reverse complement.
ATTATAGAATCCAAAATTATGGGAGTTTCCTTAGGCAAGGGAATATGAAACAAGTATCTTATAAAGAAACATCCCCGAGTTAATGTTTCATGTAAAAAATATAAGGAAGTATATGGTTGGTGGAATTACTAAACCCATTATCATTATCCAATTCTGACCTCACTTGGTCAAGGTCAATCTTCCATCAAGGTACCAACTATGGTATCCTAGATCAACACATAAATTGAGGAAACCTACTAGGTTCCTCAACATCATTTCAATTAACATGGGTCATATCCTATCTCTCATATGATTTCATGATCCTTATCAAGGTCACAGTCACAAAAATACCATCATATGAATCATGTGTAAGTGTTAATTGTGTCATTTTTTGGAGGTAGATCATGGAAAATATCAATTTCTATGATCACTGAATTTTAGTCTACTCACCCAACCCATCAATAAACATCCCAAGGTTTACCCACCTAGGAAAAAAAATATAAGTGGGGAATGATTGCTCACCCATGTTATATTTGATGATCCCAACAACACTAAGGTTATATAAGGGCCCCCCTCATGTCACCCTACATTAATACATCTAAAGTGACCCCACACCACTTTTTAGAGGTGTATAAGGACTCATATGGAATGGACATTATACCATACTCAATAATATCTGGTACCTCATGAGGTCTAGTTTCCATTCACAATCACATCAAATCTTTGTCTATCAATGGAGGAGGCAATCTAGCTAATGCTTAAGGGTGGATTTGGCTATGGAACATTGTATATCAAATTGAAATCATTTTACAAATAGTGGAAATAATTTCACATTCAATAATAAATCAACATATTTTTCAATGTTATTTCATTTTTTGGAATGAAAACATTTCCATGCGTCAAAATAAACATGAAAAAATTCATTTGGTGATTACAAAGCATAACATATCATAGTATGATACCATTTTCCTTTTAATAGATCAATCCTGTAGCTATTCCTAGGATTTTTTTAGACCCAATAATTCTTGTCCAATCTCAACCAATGAACACCAATCTATATGGGGGTCTAGCACATGAAAAAACCTATATAATTAATTATAAGATTTTATAATTAATTAATTAATTTAATTTAATAAAGTACCACAAGTCTAAAGAACACTAGACGAACTCATCACTTTGGAACTATAACTAAGCACATGTAGATGTTCTATAGTGGATCCCCAATATCAGCCTGGGCTAATGTCATAAATTTCATAACCAGATACATAATTAATTCAATCAATTTTTTAAAAAACTATGAATTTTATATACAATGACAAAACCTCCATAAACACTCGAAGTGAATGAATACATATGAGGTGTCAAGATTCCATATTCCTAGGTATAATAGAAGCCCCTTCAATATTGGCTGATTCCACCTTGTTTTAGGGGAATCGAAATTGATCCCAATTTAGAGATAAGAGAAAACAATATTGGGATGGAGAGAAGAATAATGAATTCCTTTGAGTTTGAAGACCTTACATGTATCTATGTTGAAACCATATTATAACATCTACATTTATGGGACATGAAGAGTATATGAAAGGGGATATACTCGTGATCCTATGATAGAAACCAAGTAGATGAAGGGGTCTTAGGCCCCTATAAGATTGAGTGGGGGTAAGAGTAAATTTTATACCTTTTAACACAATTGGCTAGCTAGTGACACCGAAAGAGTCACCTCAACTACTAATAGTTCAACCAACTAAATATTTTTTTTGTACTAGAAATTAGGTGGATAGAGACTATGGTCAAACTAGCCCAACATCCCTGTGGTTCTCTCTGAAAACAACTGACCACTATTCAACCTACATTAAATTTTACCAATATCCCCATTAAGGGGGTATAACCTTTAAAAACAAAGTACAAGTCCAAGTTCCATATCCATCCCAACCTGTAAATTGAATTATCAAAATTCCATTTGATTTTAGGACCCTATACAACCCACTGACATTAATAAAATTTACTTAAATGGATAATAATAACCAAAATTACTGAGATATAATCACCCATAAAAACATTTCAGATTTATTTTATAAATATTCCTAACATATATTATCTAAAAAATATAACATCTCACATTGGGGACTCATTAAAATTATCCTATAAAAAATATTTTACTGGTAAATTTTCTAGCCCTAGAGAAAAATAAATAGTATCTGAATGTACTAGTTCCTAGAAAATTCATTTGTTGAAAAAATAAATTATATTTATTTTTATCCAATATAAGGTAAATATAAGAAAAAAATAAAGTGACATTAAATTAAAAGTAAATAATAGTTGTAAAAGTAACTCATGACACATATGTCAACTGATCAATATACCTAGTAGAACTGAGTAAAAATGACACGGGCTCTATCCAACAATGTCTACCTCCTCAATAGGCATTGAAAATAGAGTAGCCAGACCAATATTATCATGTTATATTACCTACCATTTATTTAACTACATAATATTATCTTATACACATCTCTAATATTAGGTATAATTCTAGGTACCATAATTTTTAAATGGGGATCCCTAACTTGAAACTCACAGTACATAACCAATTTTGAATGAAGAGGTAGAGGATCAAGATATGATTTTTTTCTATCCCCATATATTTTAAAGAATATACTATAGTAAAGATTTATTCCATTCAATTATTGAATGATTAATCCCTTTATTTTTATCCTTACTACAATCTATTTCATCTGTGTATTCTACCTCCCTCGACTTTTTACTATGATTTTAAAAAATACTAACACATTTAAAATATCGACTTGAATATATTGACTCGTATTACATTATTGAGGTAACTATAATAATTTTTTCCAACACTTAGTGATAATGGTCCTCTATATCACTTACTCCTTTAGAATTTAGAAAATAATACCTGTAAATATTTTTATTAGTGTGATGAAAGAAAAAATTTATTATACTTAAAAATTAATTATTTTCATTAAATCATGTATCTTTCAATTTTTCAATGTTTCTATAATAAATATATACTTTTTTTTATTCTCACCCATTTTTATTTTTCCTAGAGAGTGTGGGATATAGGTGACCAAACTAAACCTCTTGGGATCTGCTTATAGATTTATCTTTTATTTCCTCAAACTTCATTTCAATCATTTTATTCTTCAAAATGGATATCCTCCACATAAAAAAGTATATAAATATATATATTTTTACTAGATATCATAGTGGTGTCTTCTATATTTCTATTATATTTGTATAAATTCATAATTCATTATGAAATTATCATTTAATATTATAATCTTTTATATAAAAAACAAATATCATACTGAAAAAATATTCTCAATCTAGTTGGTGAAAAACTTATTCCATGTATGGAATTTAAAAATACATATATAAGGCATCAATTTTTATTCTATTTCTTCAGAAAAAAATACAATATGTAGTAAATATTGAATTATAATCTATCCATTTTATTTTTAAAAATAAATCAACCACTGTATAACTATTTTTCCTTGGGAAAATGGAATGACATATGTAATTGAATATATAAAATGCTGATCATATGAAATATATAAGATTTAGTCATGGATGTGAACATAAAATATGGTATATCATATTATGTAATATAAAAAAATAATTGGATATGATATTCACGTAACGAATATCATATGCTCTGATATTTCTATATTGTATACATTATTGAGAAGTATCTGGTTACCAATATTGTATAGAATGACATTAAATATTATAGAGACCCCAAACTTGAGGTACATGGAAATTAAATTACTTTTATGGAATACTTAATACATAACAAAAACAGACACCAAAGGACCATAATAGTTTAGTGTCTTTGGAAACTCGGAATATAATCTTCTAATCATGGTGAAATATCTTCAACATCTCCCATAAATATATTCCTTTTTTTCTTACCTAAAACCTTTATTTATATCCTGGGGAAAAGAAAACATATAAATGGTTATCCTGAATTCTCAGTAAGGGTATTCATGGAGAAAATAAAACAAACCATATATATTTTTTCTTCAAAACATGACCATAATATTTAAACATCAAAATCTTGAGCAATGACATAAAACATAGCAGTAAGTGAGGCGTAGATCATAATGAAGCATTAATCATGATAAAATAGCATGGTAATAAAACATGTAATTTTGGAAAACCATTAAGCATATTATATGATTTCCATAGTAGCCAAGGCATTGCTTCCAAGACCATCTTAGTGGACAAAGTCCCTTTCTGAATCGAGTTCACTCTCGTTCCAGTCATGTATCACTGAAATGGATTAACTTACCATTTCAGACATGTATATCTCATGAGATATAAGTCTTTACCCAATTCATTGTAGGGAGATATAGGTCTCACCCATATCATAATAAAATCATTCTTACTTGTTCCACAACATAAACATAGATCATTCATCATAACCTAAAGAATATAAATGGGTTTCATAAAAATCATCCCATCATAACATAATTCATATAAAACAAATGGATATCATTTCATCATAAGAAAACTGAAAACACGTAAATAATATCGACATTATACTCGAAACATACACATATAGAAAAAATGTCATCTTAGATGGAAAATGGTTTTGATAAAACACTTGAAATGAATTCTTGGGGAAAATATCCTTTCTTCTTCAAAATCATTTTATTGTCAAAAAATTCCATGCAATTTTAAAAGAAAAGTATTTTATTTAAATAGTCATGAAATACTGTAGAGAAAGCTTCATGAAAATAAGGTGTTATAAAACCGTAAAAATCTGTTCATGCCGTATAAGTTAAAAAACATTCTTCTTGTACTTTTTCCAGAAAAGTCAAAAAGTACCTCATATGGTAAGCAAAAGAAATATTCCTTACATAACATGTATTAAAAGTCAAAAAATGGGTAAAATGAACTTTAAACATACATGTAATTTTTTTTAGACAATATGGACATTGATGATAAATATAACCCTAGTAAATACTTACGAATAAACAATCTCGGATAAAAATGGGATTGGAAAAGTTATCCCTTACAAAGATCTATTAGTAAATAAAATAGATCACTTATGTGTATTCACTATAAGGTCACATAAATAAAGTATAAATTCATGATATGATATAAAAATTCATTTCTCACATAATCAAAGAACGACATAAACAAGAAAGAGAAGATCACCCCAAAGAATGGAAATTAGGTTAAGAAGTTCCCTTACCTCGTGTCCGACTTGACTCGATCATTCTTTAATCTCCTGAATAATAAACCAAAGGTAATTTATAGTTGCTTAAGAACCTTTTTCAAGTTTATTATTCCTTTTATATCACTTATTACCATGTTATAAACATTATGTAACCATTTATTTTAATAATGTTTTTTTGCCGATATTTGGTACTTGAGTCAAAAATGGACTTCTTATAATTACATGTTGTTCATTTCGTCAAAGGTTAATTATATATAGAATTATATTTATGATTTATATATCATATATATCATATATATCCATCATATAAATTTATTTATAATAGTACATAACAATTGGAGGTAAGAAATGAAATGTGTCATTCATGGAGACGGTAAGCCGTACGTACGCATGAACTCTACATTCATTTCTATTTCTTATTTTAATGTAATTAAAACATAATGATACATATTTATATTATAATTAAAGTATAATATCATATATATTATCATTAACTCCATCCTTTATACATCCCACATAAGGCATTAACGAATCACATCACTTTGAGGGGGCGGTAGTCCGCACTTCCTCAAATGTGATTATCATATTTACCCACGATGGAAACCATAAAGGTTTGATATAATTGGGAAGTAAAGAATCATAATGAAATCATAAACATAATATATGTCATATATAAATATAGTTCAATCATAATGGCCACCATGAGAGGAAGTAGGAGAAAATCAAACAATAATCGTTTCGTGAGGCGTTAGTTTGCCATCCACAAAAACATTATGTTCTTAATCCATTAGATGAAGGTGTGTGTAAGTGTAGTTATAATACTTCTCATAAAAACCTCCTAGTATATTTAGGATACTGGTGTTGTTACAAAATAAATGATTAAAAAGCGTTTAGGGGTTGGAGAAGTAGAACAAAAGAAAACAATTTAAGAGAAACAGTTACCTTTAATTTGGGTAACTTCATTTGGTTTGAACCAAAATGACTTCTTGAAGTGCCTTTTTCCGAAGGTAAGGCTTCTATGGGGTGGAGAGGTATGTAGGGAGCTTATTTTGGCAGAGCCTTGACAAGCCAAATGGCTTGATATGTCTGAGGAATTGGATAAAAATGGTCTCCTTTTATAAGGGGGAGGAGGGGCTCTTTTGGAAAGTGTGAAAATATTATTTTATTATAAACTTATTGTAATGTCCCGGATTTTTACATGTATTATTTTAATATTATATGGGAATTAATTCAATACCAGGATCTGAGACGGCGTGCAGTTCCGAGGCCCAGTGATCCTGGAACAAATGTTTGAATTTAGTTTAATAATTAAATTACACGCGTGTGCAGTTTTGTTGAAAAAGTGTAATAACTCCCGAACGGGTTCTCAGATTAGAAATCTAAGGGCACCGTTGAGTTCAAAATAGAGATTTTACCTAAGGCGATGCCTAACATCGGCCGGCGCAGGTTGGTGGTGAAATATGGTTTTTGGACGCAACAGTAATAAAATATTTAATTAAAATATTTTATTTAAACCCTATTACGTCAAATATCTCTTATCTTTTAAATAGAGATTACGCAGGGGATCAGGGTTACAATCCCCATAACCCTTATTTTCCCCTGGAGGCTCTAGGAAAGCTCTGGAGGAAACCCCCAATGTGGTGGCGACATTATTGACGGATTTCATCGGTGATGACGACGCGACGCCCGGATCTTCTCCAACAAACGCCGGGATCTAGGTAGGATGTCGTTCCGATTTTATTCTTCCCCATTTTTTATTTCTACGATGAACGCGGACTAATCCATGAACAGATTAGCCCATGGATCCATCGTTCTTGCAGGATGGTCCTTTGTAGGGATTTTGGGGATTTGATTCTTGTTATTGTTTGGTTTTGTTCAACCTTCTAATGGTGACAGACGAAGATCGACACGAACATGGATCGAGGTTCATCCCTCTCGATTTGTGTGTGTCTCTTCCCCAAATGTATCTCCTTCTTCGTGAGTGTTCTTCACGTTCTTCTCTGGACGAGAAAGAATGGATTGTTGCGCACCCGTTGTGCGATGCAATGGTCCCAAATTGAAGATCTAGCACGGGCCCGAACCTACGGAGGTGCGGCTACGGTGTCGACGGACGGATCGAAGCAGATTGGAAGAAATAGTTCTTCGAACGATTTCCGCACGGGTGACCAGAATCGGATTTTGGAGCCGATTGAAGGCCCGAAACCCATGGTTTCGTCATCACAATGATGAGGCGATCCAGCATCTTGAGTTTCACGGCAAACAGACGGCTGAATCAAATTCCGAAGGAACAGCCAAGGAGCGCCGAGGAAGGCGACGTTTCGGGAAAAATCCTGACTACACGCCATGTAGTATTGGCTACACGACGTGTGTTCATCGGCGAATGACCTGGCATTTACTCTGGGAGTACACGGGCACGGGAAGGGTACACGGCCAAGGACACGCCGTGTATACCCCTCCCCGGCCAAACCCGACCAGATAAACGGGATACTCCGTGTATTGGTACACGGGCAAGTGACACAGATATGGGAAGAGATCATGTACAGGAACATGGCCAAGGTACACGGAGTGAGCCTAGTTTCTCGAACATGACGTGTGATTTTTCTTCTACATGCCGTGTAGTTGTTTTTCAATCCGACAAGCTGAAGGACATGGGCCGTTTACACGGGTAGTACACGGTGTCAAGGTGCACGACGTGTACTTTACTACATGCCGTGTATTTTGGTTTGGCACGGCTTGAACGAAGGACACCGTCCGTTTACATGGGTAGTACCTGGGGTCAAGGAACACGACCTGTAACCATACTACACGTTATGTATCCTTTTCTTCATGGCTTGGGCTACTAGTCTTTCGTGACTTGGACTAGCCTTCTTAGGGACCGTACCCTTGGACATTCTCCCGAAGGTTTCCGGTATCATTTCTTAATATATAATAGTATGATCCCTTCAGTAGGACTCCCTAAATAGAGTTTTTGGAATCCCCTCTATGAGACTTAGAGCTGGATGCTCTATTCATTCCTGATACCCTAGGTAGAGTTCTTGGTATCGACGTGACCTACCTTACCCGGGCGCCGATCCTCTGCCTAACGGATTAGCTCAGACTGAGTTGTCAGAATCACCCCATGACTTGGCTGTGATCCTCATCTGAGCATCCTATTCCCAAGGTACTTGTGGAGTGTGTTCTCCCAGAACGATTACTTCTTCTCTCTCTCTCCAAACCTAGGAGTGTGTTCTCCCGATGGTATGCTTAGTGGAATCTTCGAGCTAGATCCTAGTGGCGGTATCGCGAAGGTCATTTGTGTATGAGTATATCTGGATATTCTTGTTATATGTTCCGTATACATATACTGTGTAGAGATGACTGTACCTTTCCTTGTGGTATTTCCCTTATTTGTATTTTCCTTTGTGGTTTTCGGGGTGTCCTATTGGGTATTGTTATACTCACCCCTGCATGGCCTTTTCCCGCACGTGTCGTGTCTTGTGCATAAGAGAGAGCCTTTGATAGGATTCTATGCGGACCTGGACCAGACGGTGTTTAGTGAGATCATAAAGGCCGAGGTGTGTTCCTTCGGCGACAGGTTGCAGTCCCAGTACCTTTCTCTATTGGTTGGACTTTGTTACAGACTTTCCTTTGGTGGGATTGTAATTTTGGACTAGGGTTTTACTTTACTGAACTTTACTTTCCTGTCGTACTCTATGGTTGTGTTTTAGTGTATGAATGCGTCTTTTCCATCTTTTATAGTTTTTACTTTTCAGCTTTGTGGGATTAGAGATGTGTGTGCATGTGTACAGGTTTATAAGAAATGCCTCCCATGTTAGTAGCATGCCTACTCGGTGCTAGTCACCAGCCCTTGGCCTATTGGAGGTGGGCTTGGGGAGTAGCAGCTCGGGCCCCACCGGGACGGGTCGTGATAGAGTGGTATCAGATGTGGTCATTTCTACCTTAGGAACAAGAGTCTGTGAGTTGGTTTGGGGCAATAGTGTTAAGTGTTTCGAGTTCGGCTCTTAGGCCAGGGACCCCAGTATTGGTGCGGCGACAAGCGTATCCATACACCAGGGCTCGGATAACTTTCTTTTCGACTCAGAACATGAAAACACTAGTTGCATGGGGGGAATATAATGGTACATGCATCATATAGGAATGGGTTGTGGTTTCCATGTCCTTTTTAAGTCATATCCCTAGATATACTCACTGACTGTGATACATCATGTTTCTTAAACAGGATGCCTCCGCGACGCGCACATGCTAGGATCTAGAAGCCTGATTACGAGGATGAACCCCTCAGTGATAAAGCTTCGATACATGGAACAGATCCCCCAGTTCTGCCACTAGGTGGCATGCTAGTTATCCCGCCACCTATGGGGCAGTGTTTAGCGCCTTCTGTACCAATGTAAGAGGAGCGCAAGCTGAGCACACTCCCCTAGTTTCAGAGATAGAGACTCCTTAGGTTTTGAGGTGATCCTGACCCTAAGGCAGCAGAGGACTGCCTTGAGGTAGTGGCCAGAGTCTTCCATTTGGTCAAGACACTAGCAGACCAGACGGTGATCCTGGCAGCGAGCCTTCTGCAGGGCTCGGCAGAGCGATGGTGGAGTTTGGTCAACCAAACTCACGACAAGGCGACTCTTTCATGGTCGGAGTTTGAGCATCTCTTCAGAGAGGAGTTTTCACTGGTTACCCTAAGAGCAGTACGCATACAAATGATTCTTTAGCTCCAGCAGGGAACCATGTCGGTGGCCGTCTATTGTTCTAGGTTTACCGACCTCTCGCGGTACTCGATTGATATGGTCAGAGATCAGTACTTCAGAACTCGGACTTTTGAGCGGGGTTTGCACAGAGATATCCAAGCTATCATCATCCCTATGATCATTCCTACTTATGATGGGGTGCTCGAGCAGGATTTAGTGGTCAAGAGATTCCTGGAAGAGCAGGGACAGCCGAAAATTGTTAGTAGTGGGCGACCTAGAGCAGAGACCTCACCGATAGGGAGTCGACATCAGGGACCCAGGCGTGGGAGACGTTTCTAGAGGAGATCCCAGGATAGGGGATCGTCCGTACATGGTTCACAGGGCGCATCCCTCCAGCCTCGAGAGAGGCGATGTCACTCATGTGATGGCAGGGTACATCTCTCTCGAGATTTTCCAACCCACCGTACTACTGACACGAGAGCAGTGGTTGTACCACCGAGGAAGAGGAAACGTGTGGAGCAGGCAGATCCGCGAGGCGGCGGACGTGGCAGAGGAGTTGGGAGAGCAGCTGGAGGTGGTCGGCATTTCGACCCTTTACCACCACCACCCCCACGAGGTCCGCCCTAGGCTCAGGGAGCTGGTGGACAGAGGCAGGGAAAACTGCAGGCGGTAAAGGCTTATGACCCAGGTACTCCTGGAATGATTAGAGGTACTATCTGTGTCTTTTCTACTTTGGCTACCGTATTGATAGACACATGTGCTAGTCATTCCATTCTAGCTTCTTATCTTTTTCATGACCTTGAGATTCCAATTGAGCCGTTGACTCGATCCTTACGCTTAGAAACACCGATAGGAAAATATTCACAGATCACACACCTTTGCAGGTAGTGTGACCTGACCCTTGGAGGCGAGATTTTCGGTTGGAACCTTTTGGTGGTAGCGTTGAGGCCTTACGATGTCATTCTTGGTATGGATTGGCTATCCACAGTTCATGCCCAGATCTATTGTTTTAGGAGAAGGGTGCGGTGTGTCAACATTGATGGGATGAGGTTCTCTTTTTTTGGTGAAAGAGAGACCCAGGCAGCGTAGGATGGACTCGTGCATAGGAGGGCACAACCGATTTCACATCAGTTGGCTAGCCTAGCCCTTGGCGTGGTAGATGTTACGAGTTTCCAGATTCCAGCAGTGGTGGTTGAGTATGAGGGCGTCTTTCCGGAGGATGTCCCCGAGCTACCTCCCCATCAAGAGATAGATTTCTTCATTGAGTTGCAACCCAGGATGACCCCGATATCAGAATCGGCTTATCAGATGGCTCTTGTAGAGATTCATGAGGTGAGGATGCAGTTGGACGACTTGCAGAAGAAGGGCTTTGTGAGACACAACATTTCACCCTGGGCAGCCCCACTGTTGTTTTCCAAGAAAGAGGACGGGAGCTTGAGGCTGTGTGTGGATTAACTGTGCTTAAATCAGGTGACCGTGAAGAACCGGTATCCACTATCGAGGATCGATGTCCTCTTTGACCAGTTGAGAGTGGCACGATGGTTCTCGAAGGTTGATCTATGATCAGGCTATCACCAGTTGCGAGTACGAGAGGAGGATATACCGAAGACACCTTTCAGGTGTCGCTACGGCCACTATGAGTACTTGGTGATGCCCTTCGGCGTGAAGAACTCTCCGGTAGTGTTCATGGGACTCATGAACCAGATCTTTCAGCCCTATATAGACCGTTTTGTAGTGGTCTTCATCAATGATATCCTTGTGTACTCTACGTCTGAATAGGAGCACGCGAGACACCTAAGGATGGTTCTGGACACACTCCGAGAGCACCCGTTGTATGGGAAACTCTTGAAGTGTCAGTTATTTCTATAGGAGGTCCACTTTCTGGGGCACGTTATCTCAGTTGATGGTGTAGCAGTGGACCCAGCAAAGGTGGAGGCAGTTCTAGCGTGGGTGCCACCCTGGAGCATGAATGAGGTGCATAGTTTCCTTGGGTTGGAAGGCTACTATCAGAGATTCATCCATGATTTCTCTAGGATTGCAGCACCCATGATATCTTTGACCCGAAAGGGACATCCTTTCATGTGGACTGAGAGATCCCATCAGGCTTTCCAGCAGTTGATAAAGAGTCCGATGAGTGCCCCGATCATGAGATTACCGGAGGAGGGTGTTGAGTACGTAGTTTTCTGCGACGCATCAGGAACTGAGCTTAGTTGTGTCCTGATGCAGAGGCAAGTAGTGACTGTGTATGGCTTGTGTCAGTTGAGGCCACATGAGCAGAACAACGCGACCCATGATATTGAGTTGGCAGCGGTAGTCTTCGTATTGAAGATGTGGCGGCACTACCTGATGGGAGAATGGTTTACCATCTACACTGATCACAAGAGTCTCAAATATATCTTTTCTCAGAAGGATCTGAATTTGAGATAGAGGCGATGGCTTGAGTTCCTCGAGGATTACAACATTGAGATCGTTTATACTCCTGGGAAGGGGAACATGGTGGCAGATGCTCTGAGTAGGAAATCCAGCTCGAAGTGTCTGGATGAGGCGACAAGGCAGTTGGCCTCTTTGTAGTAGTCCTTCGTGGATGGAGATGAGGGAGCTTGCCTTCACTCTATGGTTGTTACCCCTCAAATCTTACAACGAGTCAAGGAAGCACATCACAAGGATGCTAGCTGTGAGACTCTACGTGCTCATATATCCATATGTGATGCTGCTGATGGATATTCAGAAGGTGGGGAGCACATTGTCCTTTTCAGAGGGCGCATGGTAGTACCAGTGACGTTACAGGAGGAGGTTCTGAGGGAGTTTCATACATCCCCTTTGGCAGTACATCCAGGCGTGGAAAAGATGTATCAGGACCTCCGATGTCAGTTCTGGTGGCCAGGAATGAAGAAGAGTGTGACCATGTTTTTTCTCAGCGCCTTACTTGCCAGCAAGTAAAGGGAGAGCACCAGGTTCCAACAGGTTTTTCTTAGCCCCTTGAGGTGCCTGAGTGGATGTGGGATGGAATATCCATGGAATTCATGATGGGTTTACCGCGTACGTCCAGGGGACACGATGCCATCTGGGTGATCATTGATCGACTCACCAAGTCGGCCCACTTCCTAACCATACAGGACCAGAGTTCAGTAGAGAGCTTGGGACGCCTCTACGTGCAGGAGATAGTTCGACTTCATGGAGTACCATCCACGATCGTCTCAGATCGTGATTCTCATTTCACATCCCGATTGTGGAAGGGATTTCGGGATGCTTTTGGGACCCAGTTACGCTTGAGAACAACGTTTCATCCCTAGACTGATGGTCGGACAGAGCGGACCATCTAGGTCATGAAGTATATTCTACGAGCTTGCATACTTGACTTCAGTCGTAGCTGGTAGGATCACCTACCACTTGTGGAATTTTATTATAACAACAGTTATCATTCCACTATTGGTATGGCACCATTCGGGGCTCTATACGGGAGAACTTGCAGGCCGCCACTTTGCTGGACTAACCCGGGAGAGTCAGTACTCATGGACCCAGAGATGGTGAGAGCTACTACAGAGAAGGTGCAGGTCATCCAGGAGTGGATGAAGACTGCACAAAGTCGGAAAAAGTCTTATGCCGACTAGAGACGAAGGACCATGTGTTCCTTCTGGTCTCACCTCGACGGGGATTGCAGAGATTTGGCTGAGGTGGAAAGCTATCTCTGAGGATCGTTGGCCCTTTTCAGATTATGAGTAGAGTTGGCGAGGTGGCATATTGCTTGGATCTACCTCCTCAGATGGATCGGGTACACAACGTCTTCCATGTGTTGCAGCTACAGAGGTACGTGCATGATCCATCGCACGTCATCGACTGGGGCGAGCTGGACATCGATGATGGAGTGACCTTTGCTGAGTACCCAGTAGAGATCGAGGATCGGCATGAGAAGATCCTTCGTGGACGAGCTATTCCCTTGGTGCGTGTCTGATGGTAGCACGAGAATCTCCCGGAGAGCACGTGGGAGCAGGAGGCTCAGATTCGCGTGCAATACCCACATCTTTTTGTGTAGCCCTTGTTTTGGCTTTTCAGGGACGTAAAACCCTAAGGTGGGTGTGATGTAATGTCCCAGATTTTTCCATGTATTAATTTAATAACATATGGGAATTAATCCGAGACTAGGATCTGAGACGACATACAGTTCCAAGGCCCAGTGAGACCAGAACAAATGTTTGAATTTAGTTTAATAATTAAATTACCCGCGTGTGCGGTTTTCCTGAAAAAGTGGAATAAATCCTGAACGGTTGCTTGGATCAGAAATCTAAGTGCACCGTTGCGTTCAGAATAGTGATTTTACCTAAGGTGAGGCCTAACATCGGCCGGTGCAGGTCGGTGGTGAAATCTGGTTTTTGGACGAAATAGTAATAAAATATTTTATTAAAATATTTTATTTAAACACTATTACGTCAAATATCTCTTATCTTTTAAATTGAGATTACATAGGGGATCAGGGTTACAATCCCCATAACCCTGATTTTCCCCTTGAGGCTCTAGGAAAGCTCTGGAGGAAACCCCCAACACGGTGGCGACATTCTTGACGGATATCATCGGCGATGACGACGTGGCGACCAGATCTTCACAAATGAACAATGGGATCCTGGAAAGATGTTGTTGTGATTTTATTCTTCCCCATTTTTTGATTTCTACAACGAAGGCAGTCTAATCCATGAACAGATTAGCTTGCAGATCGATCGTTCTTGCGGGATGGGATTTTTTAGGGATTTTTTGGATTTGATTCTTGTCATTGTTTGGTTTCGTTCAACCTTCTAACGGTGACAGACCAGTATCTACACGAACATCGATCAAGGTTCGTCCCTCTCTATTTGTGTGTGTCTCTTCCCCAATTTTATCGCGTTCTTTGTGAGTGTTATTCACATTCTCCACTAGAAGAGGAACAACAGATCATTACACACTCGTTGTTCAATGCAACGGTCCCAAATTGAAGATCTAGCACCAGCACAACCCTACGGAGGTGCGGCTACGGTGGCGACGGACAGATGAAAGCGGATTGGATGAAATCATTCTTCGAAAGATTTCCACACGGGTGACCAGAATCGAATTTTAGAGCTGATTGAAGGCCCAAAACCCATGGTTTCGGCATCACGATGATGAGGAGATCCAACATCTAGAGTTTCGCGGAAAACAGACGGCTGAATCGAAGTCTGGAGGATCATCCAAGGCGCGCGGAGGAAGACGACATTTCTGGAAAAATCCCGACTACACGCCGTGTAGTATGGGATACACGGTGTGTGTTCGTCGGCGAATGACCTGGCGTGTACTCCGAGAGTACACGGGCACGAGAAGGGTACACGGCCAAGGACAAGCCATGTACGCCCCTCCCCGGCCAAACCCAACCAGATAAATGGGATACCCTGTGTACTAGTACAAGGGCAGGAGACAGAGACACGGGCAGAGACCGTGTACGGACATATGGCCAGCATACACGGAGTGAGCCCAGGTGCTCGAACACGGCATGTGATTTTTCTTCTACATGCTGTGTAGGTTTTTTTCTATCTGACAAGCCGAAGGACACGGTCCGTTTACACGGGAAGTACCCGGTGTCAAGGAACACGACGTGTACTTTACTACATGTTGTGTAGTTTGGTTTTCCATGGCTTGAACGAAGGACACGGGCCGTTTAAACGGGTAGTATCCGGGGTCAAGGAACATGGCGTGTAACCATACTACATGCCGTGTAACCTTTTCTTCATGGCTTGGTCCACTTGTGTTCCGTGCCTTGGACTAGCCTTCTTAGGGACCGTACCCTTGGCCTTTCTCCTGAAGGTTTCCAGTATCATTTCCTAATATACAGGAGTATGATCCCTTCAGCAGGACTCCCTGGATAGAGTTGTTGGAATCCCATCTATGAGACTTATAGCCAGATCCTTTATTCATTCCTGATACCCTAGGTAGAGTTCTTAATATCGACGTGACCTACCTTACCCGGGCGCCGATCCTCTACCTAGCGGATTAGCTCATACTGAGTTGTCGGAATCACCCCATGACATGGTTGTGATCCTCATCTGAGCATCCTATTCCTAATGTACTTGTGGAGTGTGTTCTCCTAGAATGAGTACTTCATCTTTCTCTCTCTCTCCAAACCTAGGAGTGTGTTCTCCCAATGGTATGCTTAGTGGAATCATCGAGCTAGATCCTAGTGGCAGTATCTCGAAGGTCATTTGTGTATGAGTATATCTGGATATTATAGTTATATGTTCTGTAGACATATATTGTGTAGAGCTGATTGTACCTTTATTTGTGGTATTTTCCTTGTTTTTATTTTCATTTGTGGTTTTCGGGGTGTCCTACTAGGTATTGTTATACTCACCCCTGAATGGGCTTTGCCCACAAGTGTCATGTCTTATGCAGACGAGCAAGCCATTGACAGGATTCTAGGCGGACCAGGACTAGATGGTGTTCAGTGAGATTATAAAGGCTGAGGTGTGTTCCTTTGGTGACAGGTTGCAGTGCCAGTACATTTCTCTATAGGTTGGACTTTGTTAGAGACTTTCTTTTGGTGGGCTTGTACTTTTGGCCTAGGGTTTTACTTTAATGTACTTTACTTCCCTGTCGTACTCTGTAGTTGGGTTTTAGTGAATGCATGTGTCTTTTCCATATTTAGTAGTATTTACTTTTTAGATTTGTGGGCTTAGATATGTGTGTGCATGTGTACAAGTTTATAGGCAATTCCTCCCATGTTAGTAGCATGCCTACTCGGTGCTAGTCACCAGCCCCTGGCCTAAAGGAGGCGGGATTGGGGTGTTGTGGCTCGGGACCCACCGGGACGGGTCATGACACTTGTATTCGGTTAAAAAAGGTCCATAAATCATTAAAGATGAAGATAAGATGACTCAAGGTCAAAATAAAATCATCCAATCATAATTTTACATGTTTTGGGTAATATTTTAATCATTATAATCTTATTTATTTAAATCATTTATTAATGAGGTAAATAATGAATCATTATTGTGTCATGAATAATTTAATTTATTTGATGTCTAAAAATTATAAAACAAAATACAACCACGTAGGAAATCTTTTTAGATTTACAATGAATATTTATAGTCGAAATGATAATTTATAGAACCCCTTATAAAAATTAATTACTAAAACATTTTTGTTAATGTCAATTTGCCTTTACAATAAATTAATTAATCCAAATTGAAGTTATCACTACCAAGTGACTCAATGGGGTCCCAAAATCGACCCAAGGATGACCATGGTCGTAAAGGACTCAACAAATAAAGTTTGTACAAGTGTCAAGGTAATTTTGAATTATTATAATATTCTTTTAACCGTGAATTACCCTATTTACCTTTAACCGCGATAAATAAAAGTCAAAAGTTACTATTGACCAAAAATTATTTTCATCTTATTGAACCACATTTTACTTCTTTATAACAACCATGTATATCAGATTTTTGAAATTCAATTCACATAAGTGGTAAAATTTTATTTAAATGAAAGAGTCAGTTTTTTTAACTACCACTAAGTGGTTTCACCATTCATCAAAAATTGTTGTTTTTCAGAAAAATACCAAAAATTAAACTTAAGCTATATTTGATATTCTGAATTCAAACAATGTTGTCTATTTTTCCAAATTAAAAACATAGAAGTAGCATTAATTATTTTTCAAATTAATTCCCGTTATCAAAACAAATAGCGTGTTTTTAAGAAACAATAACTATCTAAGGATCGACACTTGTTTATGTCCAATTTCAAAGTGAAATTAATTCCAATGGCCAACATTGGATTAAATGGTAAAAATATATTCTAATTAAACTTTAAAACCAACTAAAAAGATAATATATCCATAAAAATTATTGCGATGAAAAAAGTTGTTTTTTATTAAAATAAACCATGTTTTTACTATTCATTAAAATATAAAAGTTACCAGAATAGTATGAAAAATTTATCCAAAGTAAATTTTTATATCCTAATTCCAAATAAGAATTTTATTTTGTCAAATTGAACTTATAAACTTGCCAAAAACCACATTTAATGAGGGTACGCCATCAGAAGGCGGAAAAATATTATTTTTTGAAAAATACTAATTTTACCCAAAAAATTTATTTTGTTCTCATACCATGTTCTAGAAAATGTGTAAGTTGAATAATAATTTTATAAAATTGAAAATTTAGTTAATACTATTCATAACGGCTAGTTCATACTAATATTATAACAATATATTATTGTTTAGAGAATCCTGGTATTGCCTACTACACACACAATCGAGGAAGGTCGCGATTGCGTGTGATGCAATCCAAGTCAGGGATGTGTGTAGTGGAAGCTCCTTTTGGTGTTGCGTATAACATAATAAAAACTTCTTTCATTTATACATTAAAAAAAATCTATACTTAATGTTGCGTAGAATAATTTCCACAAAACGAACTTCAAATTGTGTGTAACACAAGCCATGAATAGTGTTACGTATACTGCAAGATAATATAGTGTTGTGTATAATACAAGATAATCTTAGTGTATTTTACAATATAAGATATCAAAGAAATTAAAAAGAATATATCTCATAAAATCTCAGGGTGTTATATTCTACCCCCTTAAAATGAATTTCACCCTCGAAATTTGTCGGGGTTATAAATGGTTTATTACTTGAGAGTTTCATTCATAGAAACCCACATCGTAAAAAGGAATACCAAAACTTAATTTTAAAAAATAAATCACGAAACATAATGGTTACCCAAATTAACTCATCACTGGGTTTCCACACAGGAGAACATAGATGAAAATATGGATATAGAAGATAAATCTGACCATCAAGTTCTGATGGAGAGTGGTAGAGGACATGGCTATGAAAAATACAACAATCACAAAGCCATAAATTTGTGACAATTTAAGGTACCATCTATTTCATTGGGTATGAGGGTACTAGGACAACATTTTTAGTTTTGAAGATCATTTCCCCAATTAAAAGAAATACTTACTTGATTTTGGTAAAATCTCACCGTTGTTCGTGCCTTGAACAATTTCCACTTCATCTCTTAAAGAAATGAAGTTGAATTTTTCATTAGTGAAGTGTTAGCAGATCATGCGATAGAATGATAGGACATTCCATCTGTTTCTATCACAAAACCTTTAGCACAATTTATTAAATATACATAAATCTATATATGATGAGATTAATCTTATATGGTTGCTAAAATGGACTAATGCTTCATCTATCATAGCGCTTAATAAAATAAAAATAGTTGCTACTAACGAGGGACTTCATGTAGGCTAGTGATAGGCGATAAAGGCATGTCGCACTTCGGTTGTGGGTTCGATTCCCACATCCTTGTCTGACACGATGGGTTGTCACCCGTCCTACGGGTTGTCCTTTTTCTAAAACTACATTATTATAATATTCCATCAATAATATCGAAAAATTTCTAGCCTTGAACAATACTAACTTATGTCCAACATAATCCATTCCAATATTTAGGCTCATCCAAAATACTTATGTCAAAGCTCATAGTATAACGAAAAAAATTACTAGAGATGTCATCTACCGAGCATATGAATACCATCATTTATCCCCCATATATCATAAGCTATATCTTGTTGGTCACATTCCAAACATTTGAATACCTTAATCATGTATTCTCTTGAAAAATGAATACCCATTGAACCTTAGTGAAAAATTGAATGCTGTCAAAAGTTAACTCTTTCCACATACCAAAATCCCAGAATTTCAATATACTCAAACCATGATATAATTTTGTCCTTATATCAGTCATGAGTGGATATCATGTTCTTTCAAAAAAAAATTCAATCAATTTTCATGGTTACCAGTACCATATAATTAGTGAAAACCAATACATAGATATTCCAAAATTCCACGATACCATAAATGAGATTCCATGATGCTATATTGAAATCCCATTATATAAACACTTAATCATTACACAACACCATTTTCATACTCAACATCACAAATAGTGATCGCATGTGACTTCACTTTATCCTTTCCCTTAAGAGGTTTCTCACGTTGATCATCATTAACCCTTGGATTAGGGCATTGTTTAGCATAATTCCCCATTTTCTTGCACTTGAAGCATTGAAGTGTTGGTGGTGAGTTCTATGCAGTCTTTTATTTATTCACATCATTAGCAACCCTTTTTCCATTACTTCGACACTCAGCTTCTCGATGACCTTCTTTTCCACACTTACAACATTTTCTAGTCCCTTTAAGACAATCTCCACCATGCTTCATTCCACACTTTGAGCATAAATAAACATTCATCTTCTTATCACCATTATTATGATATTTCTCCTTGAACTCCATCTTTTGTTTCTTGTTAAAACCATGAGATGGATATGTAACACCAACTTCTATTTCTACCTTGATAGAACAACACACAATTTCTTTATAGATACTGATTTCTTTTATAGCTAATGCCCTTCGAAGACTTGGTTTTAAGCCACTGATGAAATGATCAACTTTACTTTCAGGTTGGATGATAAAGCCAGATGCATACCTTACAAGCCTTGAAAAATTCACTTCGTATATACCAAAAAATTCATCATCCTTGGGCTTAAGCTCAAGGAAATCATTTTCCATCATTTTTCAAGTAATACGAGGGAAGTATTTATTGAAAGATATGTTCTTGAACTCATCCCATTCCATAGATTCAATTTCATCTCGGGGCCTCATATTCTTAATTTGAGTCCACCATTGATCTGCTTCACCTTCTAAATGGTAAATAGCCTGAATTAATTTTTATGTTCCGAACAGTGAAGTATGGAAAATATATTTTCAAAGGTACTGATCCATTTTTCAGCAACAAGTGGATCAGAAGACCCACTGAAAGAAAGTGGACGTTGCCTCACGAAGGACTCAATAGAATATTGTTCCCTTCACTACTCATTTGGAAGTCCAGAATGATTCATAGCTTGTGTAAGTATAACAGTAAGATTTTTTACTCCATCCCCTATAACATTGGTTTGTTTAAGAATACAATCATTGCATTTTCCATTACATTTATCAACACGGTTCCTTTGAGTTCCAGCCATCATCTAAACCCCAAAAAGAATAGTGTGAGAGGAAAAAATCATGCTAGGGAAAAAACATAATAAAGAGGGAGTACCTTCAATATATAACATCTTAGGGTTAATTCTTAGATTGTTACCATAATTCTAGGACTATAACCTATACTTATACTTAACCTTACAGACATCCCTAGACATACCTTCAAAATATCTCTAGGGATCTCACTAATGGTTTCACATCCTAGTTTCCAAAGGTTTACTAAGAATTTCCTCTGATACCAACTGTAGAGACCCCAAACATGATGTACATGGACATTAAATTAATTTTTCGGAATAGTTAATACATAACAAAAATAGAAACCAAAGGACCGTAATAGTTTAGTGTCTTTGGAAACTTGAAATATATTCTTCTAATCTTGGTGAACGATCTCCAACATCTCCCATTAAGATATTTGTTTTTTTTCTTACCTAAAACCTTTCTTTATATCCTGGGGAAAAGAAAACATATAAATGGTGAGCTCGAATGCTTAGTAAGTTTAATGATGGAGAAAATAAAACAAACCATATACATTTGAACCTCAAAACATGAACATAATATTTAAACATCAAAATCTTGAGCAATGACATAAAACATGGTAGTACGTAAGGCATAGATCATAATGAAACATTAATCATGATAAAATAGCATGGGAATAAAACATGTAATTCTGGAAAACCATTAATCATATGATATGATTTCCATAGTAGCCAAGGCATTGCTTCCAAGACCATCTTAGTGGACAAAGTCCCTTTCTGAATCGAGTTCACTCCTCATTCTAGTCATGTATCACTGAACTGGATTAACTTACTGTTCAGGCCAGGTCTATATTCTGAGATATAAATATTTACCCAATTCATTGGAGGGAGATATAGGTCCCACCCATCTCATAATGAAATCATTCTTACTTGTGCCACAATATAAACCTAGATCATTCATCATAACCCAAAGAATAAAAGTGGGTTTCATAAACACCATCCCATCATAACAGAATCCATATAAAACAAATGGATATCATTTCATCATAATAATATTGAAACCATGTAAATAATATCGATATTATAGTTGAAACATAAACATATTAAATAATGTCATCTTAGATGGAAAATGGTTTTGATAAAATACTTGAAATTAATTCTTGTGGAAAATATCCTTTCTTATTCAAAATCATTTTTTTTCACAAAATTCCATGAAATTTTAAAAGAAAAGTATTTTGTTTAAAGTATTCATGAAATCTTGTAGAGTTATCTTTATGAAAGTAATCCTTTATAAAATCGTAAAAATCCGTTCATGCCGTATAATTTAAAAAAACATTCTTCTCGTACTTTTGTCAGAAAAGTCAAAAAGTACCTCGTATGGTAAAAAAATGAATGATTCCTTACATACCATGTAGTAAAAGTAAAAAATGGGTAAAAAGGACTTTAAACATATATGAAAAAAAATTTATGCAATAGGGACATGGATGATAAATATAACCCTAGTAAATACTTACGAATAAACAATCTCGGATAAAAACGAGATTGAGAAAGTTATCCATTACAAAGATCTTTTTGTAAATAAAATCGACCACTTATGTGTATTCACTATAAGGTAACATAAAGAAATTATAAATTCATGATAAGATATAAAAATTTATTTCTCACATAATCAAATAATGACTTAAACAAGAAATAGAAGATCAACCAAAAGAATGGAAATTGGGTTAAGAAGTTCCCTTACCTCGTGTCCGACTTGACTCGATCATTCTTTAATCTCCTGAATAATAAACCAAAGTTAATTTATACTTTCTTAAGAAAATTTTTCAAGTTTATTATTACTTTTATATCACTTATTACCATGTTATAAACATTATGTAACCATTTAAGTTAATAACGTTCGTTTTATCGATATTTAGTACTTGAGTCAAAAATGGACTTCTTATAATTACATGTTGTTCATGTGGTCAAAAATTCATTATATCCAGAATGATATTCATGATTTATATATCATATGTATCATATATATCCAGAATATACATGTATTTATAATAGTACATAACAAATGGAGGTAAGAAATGAAATGCGCTGTTCATGGAGATGGTAAGCCGTACTTACGCATGAATGCTAATTTCATTTATATTAATTATTTTAATGTAATTAAAACATAATTATACATAGGTATATTATAATTCCATTATAATATCATATATAATATCATTAAATCCATCCTTTATACATACCACATAAGGCATTAACGAATCACATCACTTTGAGGAGGCGTTAGTCCGCACTTCCTCAAATTAGATTATCGTATTTACCCACTATGGAAATCATTAAGGCTTGATATAATTAGGAATTAATGAAGCATAAGTAAATCATAAACATAATATATATCATATATAAATACATTTCCATCATAATGTCCACCATGATAGGTGGTAGGATAAAATCGAACAATCATCGTTTCGTGGGGTGTTAGTTTTCCATCCACAGAAACATTATATTCTTCATCCATTAGATGGAGGTGTGTGGAAGTTTAGTTAGAATCCTTCTCATAACAACATACTATTATATTGAGTATACTTGTGTTGTTACAAAATAAATGATTAAAAAGATATTAGGGGTTGGAGAAGCATAACAAAAGAAAACAATTTAAGAGAAACCGTTACCTTTAATTTGGGTAACTTCCTTTGGTTTGAACAAAACGGACTTCTTGAAGTGCCTTCTTTCTAAGGTAAGGCCTCTAGGGGGAGGTGAGGGATGTAGGGAACTTAATGGGACAGAGTATGGATGAGAAAAAGGTCTTGAGAGGTGCGAGGAATTGGATATAAATGGTCTCCTTTTATAAAGGGGAGGGGGGGGGGGGGGCTCTTTTGGAAAGTGTGAAAATATTATTTTTTTATAAACTTATCCTCGGTTTTAAAAGGTCAAAAAATCATTATAGATGAATATAAGATGACTCATTGTCGCAATAAAATCATCCAATCAGAATTGAACATTTTTTGGAAAATATTTTAATAATTATAATCTTATTTATTTAAATCATTTATTAATGAGGTAAATATTGCATCAATATTGTGTCATGAATAATTTAATTTATTTTATGTCTAAAAATTATAAAAAAAATCCACCATGTAGGAAATATTATTATCTTACCATTGAATATTTATAGACGAAAAGATAATTTTTATAACCCCTTATAAAAATTAATTACTAAAACAGTTTGGTTAATGTCAATTTTGTCTTTACATTAAATTAATTAATCAAAATTGTCATTATCACTACCAAGTGGATCAATGGGATCCAAAAAATCTACCCAAGGATGCCCATGGTCGTAAATGACTAAAACAATAGGGTTTGGGAAAGTGTTATGGTAATTTGGAATTATTATAATATTCTTTTAACCTTGAATTATCCTATTTACCTTTAACCGCGGTAAATAAAAGTCAAAAGTTACTATTCACCAAAAATTATTTTCATATTATTGAAACACATTTTACTTATTGATAACAACCATGTACGTCGGATTTTTTAAATTAAATTCACAGAAGTGGTAAGATTTTATTTTAATGAAAGAGTCAGTTTTTTTAACTACCACTAAGTGGTTTCAATATTCATCAAAAAATGATGTTTTCAGAAAAATACCAAAAATTCAGCATCAGCTATATTTGATATTCCGAATTCAAAAATGATGACTATTTTTCCAAATTCAAAAGATAGAAGTTCCATTTATTAATTTTAAAATTATTTCCCATTATCAAAACAAATAGCGTTTTTTTAAGAAACAATAACTATCAAAAGATCGACACTAGTTTATGTCCAGTTTCAAAGTGAATTTGTTTCCAATGACCAACATTGGATTAGATGGTAAAAATATATTCTAATTACACTTTAAAACCAATAAAAAAAATATTATAACCATATAAATTATTTCAATATAAAAAGATGTTTTTAATTAAAATATAGCGTGTTTTTACTATTCATTAAAATATGAAAGTTATCAGAATAATATGAAAAATATATACAAAGTAAATTTTTATATCCTGATTCCAAATAATAATTATATTATGTTAAATTGAACTTATAAACATGTAAAAAACTAGATATAATGTGGGTGCGCCATCAAAAGGCGGCAAAACTGTATTTTTCGAAAAATACTTATTTTACCCAAAAAAATTATTTTGTTCTCATACAATGTTCTAGAAAATTTGTAAGATGAATAATAATTTTATAAAATTCAAAATTTAGTTAATAATATTCATAATGGCTAGTTCCAAATAATATTATAACAATATATTGTTGTTTAAAAAATCCCAGTATTGCGTACTACAGACGCTATCGAGGAAGGTCGTGATTGCCTGTGATGCAAGCCAAGTCAGGGATGCGTGTAGTGGATGCTCCTTTTGGTGTTGAAGATAACATAATAAAAACTTATTTCATTTATAAAATAAACAAAATCAATACTTAATGTTGCGTATAATACTTCCGACAAAACATACTTGAAATTGTGTGTAACACAAGCCAAGAATAATGTTTTCTAAGCTGCAAGCTAATACAGTGTTGCATATAGTACAAGTTAATCTTGATGTAGTGTACAATAGAAGACATAAGTGAAATTAAAAAGAATATATCTCATAAAATCTCGGGGTCTTACAAATATGGTATGATTTCCATGTGCATACAACCCACCCCCACATGGTTCTTCATCAATAATAAATCATGATAGTATATACTATGTATTTCACATTCATTAAAGGAGTTTAATGAATAAATCATGAAGTAACTTATGTTTTCTTTAAGATATCAAACAATATGGGTGATATCTCATACATTAATCATTTAATGAAGAATGTACAAGATGAAAATAACCTATGGCTTAGTATAGTTAGTTACATGCAAGCTAGATGAAGATCTCTTCTTCCCAATGTGTCGGTCATCACACAGTAAAGGTATTAGATCTCTATAAATGTATGAGAATCATCATGATAAAGTAAAGTATCTAAAGGACAATGCACTACCTCTGATTTTGGATGAATTAATTTTTAGATCACATTTTCTTGATCAAGCATACAATGAAGAGTAAAAGTTGGATTACTCAGTACTTTTGAAATTTTCATGTTCTTTATATTCTAATAATATTTTACCTAATGAATATAGATCATGTAAACCATTGTTTTTTCCATTAAAAATAATCAGTATATGGTCCCTTAAATCCATCAACGATATTTAATATTTTATATTTATGGAATCAACGTGTTTTTATAATTTTTTTGAATTAAATTATTCTCATATAGAATTTTGGCCATGTCATAATATACTATATGATGTCTGTGTTTAGTTTTGTAAATTTATATCATGTGATAGACACATATCATAAGGCTTGAAAAATAGAATCATGTTTTTTTATATATCATATGTTATGATATATGATATCATAAATTGTGATAGATACAGGTTTTTCAGGAAAACAGGGATCATAAAAAAATTATATATCATAACTTGATAAAAAATGATATCAACTTTATTATAGAGCCAAAAATATTTATCAATTCAAATATAATGTATTATTAGATTTATATTAATTAATATTAAGGGTTAATGTGGTATCTTTTGGTATGGTTTATGAAATCCCTTCGGTGAAAAATATTATCCATGGATTAATAAGGAATGTACTGTTTACTGTGATACCCAAAATATCGATCGAGGTACCACTCTTTTTCTTTTCATACAGATCTCTGATGCTCGAGTTTTCATGTCATGATATTGGTGTGGATATTGATTTCCACCAGTGGACTCTAGTAGATTTCTTCCAGATGGATCATTCCTCTCTAGAAGAGTTTCGTTTATTCTTCAACTCATGGGGTTTATGCTATTTGGAACAAGTGTATGTTCTTCATCAAAATTATTATTTATTTCATGCCTTCCTCCATGCAACCTTTCATGAAATATTGGAATATTTTTTCACATGTTATTATTAGGCATTGATTTCCCCTTTTAGGTGATCAAAAAATGGTAATTCTGCTCGGGATTATCCCTAGGTGGTGGTGTGTCATGAACTTATTGATATTCCTCTCAATTTACTCAACCTATATATCCTCCAAAGAATTGGATGTGCTCTCGGATCATTTTTATGTTATGATGATCTCTCGGTCTCCTTAATGGATTCTTATTTTCATGTATCTTTATTGAGCTGTATCTATCAAAACCCCTTCCTCCTCAAATTTTTCTCAGTGATGGCAGCTTCACTTCTTGGTGGCAACATATCTTTTTCTTTACTCAATCTCACTTCTTCTCAAAAATTCTTTTCCATGGAAATTATCTTCTAGTCTGTAGAAGGTATCTCTGTAGTCTCTATGTATTCCCCAAAATATTCATCCAATTATTCATATCCATTGGATCATGTGTCTTGTTTGAAGGGTTCCTTGGCCTCGGAGGACTCAGAGGCTTCAGTTAAAGGGTTTGGTATAGAGTGTTCCTCGATCACAAAAGGTTTATAAAATCTAGCTCTTGTTTGTAGGTAAATTCCATAATTGTCTTCTTATCTGGGGGTGATACCTACCCTCCCATGGTTGTCTGTTCTTGATATATCTTCCCCTATGGTTAAAGTATATATGTTCATGGACCAAGTGGTATTCAGTCTGTTATTTACCTTGGAGGTCTCCAAGGATATCTTTCCACCTTTTTCCACTACGGATTCAGGTTCTACAATTTGTGAAGTAAAATTCATGGTTTCTCCCTATCTAGAAGGACATATTATCATGGATCTAGAAAGATCAGACAACTACCCCTACCACTTTACAGTGAATTTGATTTTCTTTTCAATATTCAATATTATTCAGTGGTATTTGTGGCTCATCCATCATACATTTTCTAAGGTATCTATCATTCCTATGGGGTTTGTACACATTCTTAATCAAGACGAAGGATGGCTAGATTCCATTCCTAGTTCAATCCCGCCCTATTTTTTAGTACCACTACAAGGAATCTCGTTATCTAACAATCTCAATTTTAATATATAATTTTCATAGCATTAGCACATTAGTGAAAACATATTTCCATACAAATCAATGCTATTAGAATAATATATCATGCATATATGTCCTAAAACACAAGAAATACCATTCCATGAACATGGATTTTGTTCACCGGTTGAGTGTTCATTACTAACTAGATCGTGAACCTCTTAACCATCACATTTGGATTTTTAGAAGAGTAGTATAATAGTTGAGTTGGTTGGTTTCACAAATAATTATATACACCATAAGATCAGATCTAGATCATTTTATTTTGTTTTCTCTTTTTTTATGTCATTTTTTAAGTACATGCTAGATAATGGTCATGGAATTAACTTGGTTCCTTCAATTTGGGATATTCTTTGTGGATCTCAGGAGGTTATTTTAATGTTATCATATATGTCTTTTAGAAATAATGATATGTGTAACAGCCCGAGATTTTATGAAAAATATTCTTTTTAATTTTATTAATGTCTTGTGTTGTACGCTACACCAAAAGGAGCTTGCACAACACGCATCCTTGAATTGCCTTGCATTACAAGCAATCACAAACTTCCTCGATAGCCTGTGTAGTACGCCATACTGAGTTTCACGAAACAACGATATGCTATTAAAATATTATTAAAAACTAGCTGTTATGAATAGTAATAACCACTTTTTAAATTTTAGAAATTTTAGCTCTCAAAATGGACTTCATTTTTGGATTCGGAGTATCGAATTTAGCCTAAGGTGAAATTTTGGTGATTTTCGGATAACTTTCATATTTTGATGAATAGTGAAAATTACTAAATTTTAGTTAAAAACAACTTTTTCAGTCGAAATAATTAATAGTGATAAATTATTAATTTGAGTGGTTTTAAAGTATATTTAGAATATATTTTTACAATTTAATACAATGTTGGTCATTAGATGTAATTTCACATTTAAATTAGACATAATCAAGTGTCAATCTTTTGATAGATATTGTTTCTTAAAAATACGCTATTTGTTTTAACAGCGGGATTTAATTATAAAATTAATTAATGAAACTTCTATGTTATGAATTTGGTAAAATAGACTTCATTTTTGAATTCGGAATATGAAATATAGCTTAGGATGAAATTTTGGCATTGTTCTGAAAAACATCAATTTTTGATGAATAGTGAAACTACTAAGTGGTAGTTAAAAAATTGAATTTTTCATAAAACTTAATTTTACCGCCTCTGTGAATGGAATTTCAAAAATCCGACAGACACGGTTTATATCAGTAAGTAAAATGTGGTTCAATGAGATAAAAATAATTTTTTGGTGAATAGTAACTTTTTACTATTTTTACCGCAGTTAATAGTAAATAGGGTAACTAAGGGTAAATATGATATTAATATTACCCTAACACATGTCCTAATTCTATTGGACAAATGTAATTCGACCAAAAACAAACTTAGGAATAAAATATGACCATTTAGGCCCACTTGGATTAGATTAGGACATTTATTATTAATTTATTTAAAAAGGGTTAAAATAGTTAAAATCAAAGTTTAATAAGTAAATAATTTTTAATATGGGGTTATACATAAGATAAATTCGACTATAAATATTCATTAGAAAGCTAAAACGATTTCCTAGATGATGGTATTTTATTTTTAATTTTTAAACATTAAATAATTTAATTTATTTATGACACAATGATGATGAATTAATTATCTTATTAATGAAATATTGACATAATTGATGTTATAAACACCAAAATAAATGTAATTTAAGACTTTTTATGAATTCCACTAATTTTATAGGTTACTATGATATATTAATGTTGATTTAATCAACTTGTTTCGAACATATAATTCTGTTATTACTTTCACAAAAATCATATATCAAATAGTGTCAAAATTGACACAAAATAGTTTTTAAATCAAATATTATATTATTAACTGTTATTGTATTCCTAAAAATCTAAGGTTCGGCCAAATGACTTAGATAAGGATATATATATTAATAATAAACAATTTGGGGTTCTTTTGGCATGTTATAGTAAGTGTATTAACCATATAGTGAAAGAAAACAAAAAGACACGGTAAAAGTTAAATTATTTAACTTAGAGATAAATCTAATTGATAAGGTTAAAATAATACCCTAAACTTGTCTAAATCCTATTGGTTGATAGGATTTCGACCCATCCCCACCTTATCTTCGAAATAAGACCTTTTGGAGCCATTATAAACCGATTTTGACTTTAATATAAAATAATATTTTGAGATATTCCTAAGGTGCCCCTCTCCTCCCTTATAAAAGGGCACCTCCTCCCCCTCCTCCACACACCAATTTGAGCACTCAAGCTCGGCCAACCCCTGCCATTTTCTCCTCTCCACTTCCCTAGAATAATCCTAGAGGTCCTGGTTTTCTTCAAAGACCAATCTTAGTTCCCTAAGTGGAGGATTCAAAGAGGCGTTCCAAAGAAGAGGTAATATCCGTTACCGATCTTTTCAATTTCTTTCTTCTTCAACTTATTCTTCTTTAGTTGTTTCATGATAAAGTAATAACATAACTATCACTCATATACTGATATGTTATTATAATTATGAAACAACCCTATTTCACCATCTATCCATCCTACGGAAAAAGAAATCACCGCGCGTGCGTACGTACGGAATACTGTCTCCACGCCGTGGTGTAATCTATTTTCCACCATCACTTTACATGGATGGGTATAATGGTGTAATGAGTAACTATTTATGATTATTATAAAGTAATATTGATACTGAAATAATATATATATACTCCAATACAGTTCCACAATCATAGGAACGATATCATCACTCGTGCGTACGTACGGAATACCGTCTCCACGATGTGATGCGACTCGTTCTACATGATCATCATTACATAGTAATTATATAAATGAATTGAATGAATAAATATGATATATGTTACACTAATACCATTCTGGATATAAGGTATCTATAACCTTAAAATAAGAATAAGAATGTATTCGGCAAAACACGCATAAGAACAAAAGGCAATAAAGACCCGAGTAACAAGTAACAATGAAATATTACTAACAAGAAGCTAAGAATATGACCATATATGATATCATATCAATATGTATGATTCTGGAATAAGTCAATAACATTATTTAAACCATTATACAGGAGCTTCGGACACATACAAAGCTAATCGGACCTAAGGTAAGGGAAATATCACAATCTCATTTTTATCCGAGATTGTTTATACTTTAGTATTTACTAGGGTTTATTTTGTCATCCACATCCTTGTTTCCTGAATATGTAATATTATTTACATCCACCTACAGTTGTTTAAATCAAATTTTACCCTTCGGTGAGTTTTTAGTAAAGAATATGAAAGGAATCGTTTGTCGTTTTTTCATACGAGGTACTTTTTGACTTTTCTGACAAAAGTACAAAGAATGTTTTTTTTACTTATACGGCATGAATGGATTTTTAAAACATTATTTCTAAGAAGAATACTTTACAAGTTTTCAAGTTTATTTTTAATCAACTTCTTTTATTTTAATTTTTTATGACATGTTAATAAAGAAAAAAATGTTTTTGATGAAGAAAGGATATTTTCCTCAAGAATGGAGTTCAAGTGTTTTATCAAAATTATTTTCCATCTAAGATAATAAAGGGTTCTGTTTTTATCCCTATTATGAAATTGATTTGATCATGTTGTGATGGAATTATTTTTATGAATTCCTTTATCTTATATGAATTGATTTATGATGTCATGTTGTTTAAGAATCCGATTTTATTACATGGGTTACGCTATGATGTATGGTTTATGATTATGTGGCACACATAAGAAAGGATTCATTATAAGATGGGTGGGACCTATATCTCCCTCCAATGCATTGGGTAATGATTTTATATCTCATGAGATAGACAGGGCTGGAACGGTAGGTTATAACGGTTCAGTGAAACAGGACTGAAATGAGGGTTACTCGATTCAGAAATGGACTTTGTCCACTAAGATAGTCTTGGCAATGAGTCTTGACTAACAAGAAATTATTCTCTATGATTATGTGTGAATTCCACAATGTTTCATGTTTTAAGTTATGATTATTGTGATTACATTTCACTGCCATGATTTACCCTATGTTATGAAATTATGATCTCTTTTGCAGGTTAAGATTTCCAAAAGTTATGTGCTTATGTATATGATGTGATTGAAATTTCTTTTGTTTACCCTTACTGAGCATTTGAGCTCACCCTTTTATGTTTTCTTTTCCCCAAGATATAAAGAAAGGTTTTAGGTAAAAAAAAAGGAAGATCTTTATGGGAGATTTTGAAGATCTTTCACCACGATTAGAAGATTATATTCCGAGTTTCCAAAGACACTAAACTTTTACGATCCTTGTGTGTGTGTTTTTTGTTATGTACTAAGTATTCCGCAAATGTAATGTAATGTCCATGTACATCAAGCTTCGGGTCTCTACAGTTGGTATCAGAGGAAAGGTATAGTCAACCTTTGGAAACTAGGATGTGAAAGCCTTAGTAAGAACCCTAAGGATAAGTCTAAGCATAGAACACAATCTTAGAAATGGCCATGAATAACCTAGGATAAGACCATAAGCATGAAAATTTTATTCTTGAATTATGTGGTTTCCTATTATAATTAGTGTTGCTCACACTATTCTTCTTGGTTTTAGTCAATGGCTAGAACCCGAAGGAACCGTGTTAATGCGGAATGCGATGGGAAATGCAATGATTGTCCCCCTGAGCAACCAAACGATATGGGAGCTGGAATGCAAAATCTTGTAGCCATGCTCACACAAATTTCTCAAGCTATGAATCATGCAGGATTTCCAAACAAACAAAGGAGGGAGCAACATTCTGTTGAATCCTTCATGAGGCAGCGCCCACCTTCTTTCAGCGGGTCTACTGATCCATTAGTTGCTGAACAATGGATTAGTACTACTGAAAATATATTTTCAGTTCTTCAATGTCCTGAGCATGATAAATTCATCTTAGCAGTGTATCGTTTGGAAGGTGATGCTGATCAATGGTGGAATCTTATTAAGAATACGAGGCAAAGGGATGAAATTCAGTCCATGGAATGGGACGAGTTCAAGAACTTATTTTTCAGTAAGTACTTCCCCCGTATTCTTCGAACAAAGATGGAGAAGGATTTTCTTGAACTAAAGCAAAAGGATGATGAATCTGTTGGTATATACGAAGCGAATTTTACAAGACTTGCAAGGTATGCATCTAGCATTATCATCCAACCTGAAAGTAAAGTTGATCGATTTTTTAGTGGCTTAAAACCAAGTCTTCGAAGGGCATTAGCTATAAGAGACTTCAGTAGCTATGCTGAAATTGTGCGTTGTGCTATTAAGGTAGAAATGGAAGTTGGTTTTACATATCCATCTCATGGTTTTGACAAGAAATGAAAGATGGAGTTCATGGAGAAATCTCAGAATAATGGTGAAAAGAAGATGAATGTTTCCTTATGCACAAAGTGTGGAAAGAAGCATGGTGGATATTGTCTTAAAGGGACTAGAAAATGTTTTAAGTGTGGAAAATAAGGTCATCGAGCAGCTGAGTGTCGAAGTAATGTAAAAAGGGTTTCTAATGATGTGAATAAAGCAAACACTGCAGAGAATGCACCACCAACACTTCAATGCTTCAAGTGCAAGGAAATGGGGCATTATGCTAATAAATGCCCTAATCCAAGGGTTAGTGATGATCAACATGAGCAACCACTGAAGGCAAAGGACAAAGGGAAGTCACATGCGATCACTATTGGCAATGTTGAATATGACAACGATGTGGTGGAATGATTAAGTGTTTATGTAATGGGATTCCAAAATAATGTTGTATCATTGAGTATTGCAATATTTATTGATGTGGTATTCAAAGTGATTGAGATATTTTGGAAATAAGATGATATGCGAGAAAATGAAATGTTTAATAGTATTCATGAGCTCATGATTGATATATGGACTAAGTGATATCATGGTTTGAGTATATAGAATTTTGAGGATTTTGGTATGTGGAAAGTGTTAACTTTAAACTTCATTCATGTTTTCACTAAGGTATTCAAGAGAATACATGATTAAGGACTTTGAATGTTTGGAATGTGACCAACAAAACATATCTTATGATATATGGGGATCAACGATGGTATTAAATCTCTGGTAATCGTTTCCACTATGTTATGAGAGTGGACTGAAGTATTATGGATAAGCCTAAATATTGAAATGGATTATGTTGGACATAAGTGAGTATTGTTTAAGGATATAAGTTTTTTTTATTTTTTTTTGATATTATTGATGGGATGTTATAGTAATGTAGTTTTAGAAAAAGGACAACCTGCAGGACGGGCGACAACCCATCGCTTCGGACAAGGCTGTGGGAATCGAACCCACAACCGAAGTGCGACTGGCCTTTATCGCCTACCACTGGCCTACAGGAAGTCAATGTTTAGTAGAAACTAGTTCTATTATATTAAGCAGTATGATATATGAAGTATAAGTCCATTTTAGGAACCATATGTGATTAATATCACTATAGATCGACTTATGTATATAATTTTTGTTAACCTTTTGTTTGAGACAGATGGAATGACCCGTCATTCTATCACATGATCTGCTAACACTTCACGAATAACAAATTCAACTTCATTTATTTAAGAGATGAAGTGGAAATTGTTCAAGGCATGAACAACAGTGATATTGTACCAAAATAAAGAAAGTATTTATTCTAATTCAAATTTTCAACTTTAGGGAAATGATCTTGAAAACCAAAAATGTTGTCCTAGTGATCTTATACCTGATTAATCAGATGGTACCTTAGATCGTCACAAATTTATGGATTTGTGAATACTAGATTTTCCATAGCCATGTTCTCTACCACTCTCCATCAGAACATGATCGTTAGATTTCTCTTCCATATTTATATTTTCACCTATGTGGAAACCCAGTGATTAGTTTATTTGGGTAATCGTTACATTTCATACTTTAGTTTTTAAAGCCAAGTTTTGGTATTCCTTTTTACGATGTGGGTTTCTATTAAAGAAACTTTCGAATAGTAAACCATTTATAACCCCGACGAATTTCGAGGGCGAAATTCATTTTAAGGGGGGTAGAATGTAACAGCCCGAGATTTTATGAAAAATATTCTTTTTAATTTTATTAATGTCTTGTGTTGTACGCTACACCAAAAGGAGCTTGCACAACACGCATCCTTGACTTGCCTTTCATTACACGCAATCACAAACTTCCTCGATAGCCTGTGTAGTACGCCATACTGAGTTTCACGAAACAACGACATGCTATTAAAATATTATTAAAAACTAGCTGTTATGAATAGTAATAACCACTTTTTAAATTTTAGAAATTTTAGCTCTCAAAATGGACTTCATTTTTGGATTCGGAGTATCGAATTTAGCCTAAGGTGAAATTTTGGTGATTTTCGGATAACTTTCATATTTTGATGAATAGTGAAAATTACTAAATTTTAGTTAAAAACAACTTTTTCAGTCGAAATAATTAATAGTGATAAATTATTAATTTGAGTGGTTTTAAAGTATATTTAGAATATATTTTTACAATTTAATACAATGTTGGTCATTAGATGTAATTTCACATTTAAACCAGACATAATCAAGTGTCAATCTTTTGATAGATATTGTTTCTTAAAAACAAGCTATTTGTTTTAACAGCGGGATTTAATTATAAAATTAATTAATGAAACATCTATGTTATGAATTTGGTAAAATAGACTTCATTTTTGAATTCGGAATATGAAATATAGCTTAGGATGAAATTTTGGCATTGTTCTGAAAAACATCAATTTTTGATGAATAGTGAAACTACTAAGTGGTAGTTAAAAAATTGAATTTTTCATAAAACTTAATTTTACCGCCTCTGTGAATGGAATTTCAAAAATCCGACAGACACGGTTGATATCAGTAAGTAAAATGTGGTTCAGTGAGATAAAAATAATTTTTTGGTGAATAGTAACTTTTTGCTATTTTTACCGCAGTTAATAGTAAATAGGGTAACTAAGGGTAAATATGATATTAATATTACCCTAACACATGTCCTAACTCTATTGGACAAGTGTAATTCGACCAAAAACAAACTTAGGAATAAAATATGACCATTTAGGCCAACTTGGATTAGATTAGGACATTTATTATTAATTTATTTAAAGAAGGGTTAAAATAGTTAAAATCAAAGTTTAATAAGTAAATAATTTTTAATATGGGGTTATACATAAGATAAATTCGACTATAAATATTCATTAGTAAGCTAAAAAGATTTCCTAGATGATGGTATTTTATTTTTAATTTTTAAACATTAAATAATTTAATTTATTTATGACACAATGATGATGAATTAATTATCTTATTAATGAAATATTGACATAATTGATGTTATAAACACCAAAATAAATGTAATTTAAGACTTTTTATGAATTCCACTAATTTTATAGGTTACTATGATATATTAATGTTTATTTAATCAACTTGTTTCGAACATATAATTCTGTTATGACTTTCACAAAAATCATATATCAAATAGTGTCAAAATTGACACAAAATAGTTTTTAAATCAAATATTATATTATTAATTGTTATTGTATTCCTAAAAATCTAAGGTTCGGCCAAATGACTTAGATAAGGATATATATATTAATAATAAACAATTTGGGGTTCTTTTGGCATGTTATAGTAAGTGTATTAACCATATAGTGAAAGAATACAAAAAGACACGGTAAAAGTTAAATTATTTAACTTAGAGATAAATCTAATTGATAAGGTTAAAATAATACCCTAAACTTGTCTAAATCCTATTGGTTGATAGGATTTCGACCCATCCCCACCTTAGCTTCGAAATAAGACCTTTTGGAGCCATTATAAACCGATTCTGACTTTAATATAAAATAATATTTTGAGATATTCCTAAGGTGCCCCTCTCCTCCCTTATAAAAGGGCACCTCCTCCCCCTCCTCCACACACCAATTTGAGCACTCAAGCTCGGCCAACCCCTGCCATTTTCTCCTCTCCACTTCCCTAGAATAATCCTAGAGGTCCTGTTCTTCTTCAAAGACCAATCTTAGTTCCCTAAGTGGAGGATTCAAAGAGGCGTTTCAAAGAAGAGGTAATATCCGTTACCGATCTTTTCAATTTCTTTCTTCTTCAACTTATTCTTATTTAGTTGTTTCATGATAAAGTAATAACATCAGTATCACTCATATACTGATATGTTATTATAAGTATGAAACAACCCTATTTCACCATCTATCCATCCTACGGAAAAAGAAATCACCGCGCGTGCGTACGTACAGAATACTGTCTCCACGCCGTGGTGTAATCTATTTTCCACCATCACTTTACAAGGATGGGTATAATGGTGTAATGAGTAACTATTTATGATTATTATAAAGTAATATTGATACTGAAATAATATATATATAGTCCAATACAGTTCCATGATCATAGGAACGATATCATCACTCGTGCGTACGTACGGAATACCGTCTCCACGATGTGATGCGACTCGTTCTACATGATCATCATTACATAGTAATTATATAAATGAATTGAATGAATAAATATGATATATGTTACACTAATACCATTCTGGATATAAGGTATCTGTAACCTTAAAATAAGAATAAGAATGTATTCGGCAAAACACGCATAAGAACAAAAGGCAATAAAGACCCGAGTAACAAGTAACAATGAAATATTACTAACAAGAAGCTAAGAATATGACCATATATGATATCATATCAATATGTATGATTCTGGAATAAGTCAATAACATTATTTAAACCATTATACAGGAGCTTCGGACACATACAAAGCTAATCGGACCTAAGGTAAGGGAAATATCACAATCTCATTTTTATCCGAGATTGTTTAGACTTTAGTATTTACTGGGGTTTATTTTATCATCCACATCCTTGTTTCCTGAATATGTAATATTATTTCCATCCACCTACAGTTGTTTAAATCAAATTTTACCCTTCGGTGAGTTTTTAGTAAAGAATATGAAAGGAATCTTTTGTCGTTTTTTCATACGAGGTACTTTTTGACTTTTCTGACAAAAGTAAAAAGAATGTTTTTTTTACTTATACGGCATGAATGGATTTTTAAAACATTATTTCTAAGAAGAATACTTTACAAGTTTTCAAGTTTATTTTTAATCAACTTCTTTTATTTTAATTTTTTATGACATGTTAATAAAGAAAAAAATGTTTTTGATGAAGAAAGGATATTTTCCTCAAGAATGGAGTTCAAGTGTTTTATCAAAATTATTTTCCATCTAAGATAATAAAGGTTTCTGTTTTTATCCCTATTATTAAATTTATTTGATCATGTTGTGATGGAATTATTTTTATGAATTCCTTTATCTTATATGAATTGATTTATGATGTCATGTTGTTTTAGAATCCCATTTTATTACATGGGTTACGCTATGATGTATGGTTTATGATTATGTGGCACACATAAGAAAGGATTCATTATAAGATGGATGGGACCTATATCTCCGTCCAATGCATTGGGTAAAGATTTTATATCTCATGAGATAGACAGGGCTGGAACGGTAGGTTATAACGGTTCAGTGAAACAGGACTGAAACGAGGGTTACTCGATTCAGAAAGGGAATTTGTCCACTAAGATAGTCTTGGAAATGAGTCTTGACTAACAAGAAATGATTCTCTATGATTATGTGTGAATTCCACAATGTTTCATGTTTTACGTTATGATTATTGTGATTACATTTCACTGCCATGATTTACCCTATGTTATGAAATTATGATCTCTTTTGCAGGTTAAGATTTCCAAAAGTTATGTGCTTATGTATATGATGTGATTGAAATTTCTTTTGTTTACCCTTACTGAGCATTTGAGCTCACCCTTTTATGTTTTCTTTTCCCCAAGATATAAAGAATTGTTTTAGGTAAAAAAAAGGAAGATCTTTATGGGAGATTTTGAAGATCTTTCACCACGATTAGAAGATTATATTCCGAGTTTCCAAAGACACTAAACTTTTACGATCCTTGTGTGTGTGTTTTTTGTTATGTACTAAGTATTCCGCAAATTTAATGTAATGTCCATGTACGTCAAGCATAGGGTCTCTATAATATGTATTCTCCATGAATGATTATTAAGATTTTTATTTCTTTTTTTCTCATGTTGGACTTGTGGAGATGTGCTTCATCGGTGACCATTTAACATGCTGGAACAACCATAAGAGTAACTGGCTGATGTGGTGTTTCCTGGACAGATGATTTTATATTATGCATGTTATATCCATGTTTTTTAATGCTTACAACTACCACCTTGTTCGATATTTATTTTATAATTACCATCCACATATTAATTTGGATAATGGGGGTGGTAGGTGAGGATCTTATTTTTCCCCAATCATTGGCCATTTGATCTGAGTTTCATTTCATAGTTGTGGGCCTATTTGAATCAATACATTCATGGAAGGCCATGGGTTCTCCTCGACAATAATCTTAGGTTCTTAAAAAGGGATCCACAACCATAGAATAATAAAAATTCTTCCCGTTAGATTACATTGGATGCTCTCCCGGCAGATATTTGACTTCACAGGTCTCAACTCGAGGATGGATGGGATGAAATGATCTTTTAATCTATTTTTCTAAAAAAACACTCAGGGATGTTATTAGAACATGAGAGGGAGGAACTACTTCATTCTAGGGAAATGTGGACCAAAGAGGGAGTCCCAATAAAACATACATTCATGCTTGAATAAAGGAATAAAGACACACCATCGGCCCAAATATCCATATAGAGGATGGATCATACACAAATGATCAACATGGATGAGTCTTTTTAAAATAAATTCCTTTTTATGTCAACACTTTCATGAAGAGATGTTACCTAAGTGATAAAGCATAAAAATTTTATTTTATTCCTTGAGAGGTGACCAATCTCAAAAACATAAAGCTAGAAGGTATTACCCAACAGAATGAAATATAGGAGGATTTAAAGTGCCTTATTCCAGAGAGTTCCCCAGCCCCAGATGGATTCTTGGGATCCTTCTACATAGCCATGTGGTAACTGGTTAAGCATGATCTTGTTGAGGTGATACACAATTATTTTTATTGGTGGAACTCTTCCTTTGGTGGAAAGAACCACAATAATAGTTCTTATTCCCAAGGTAAAGAACCCCACCCCCTCTTAGTAATTTTTACCCCATTGGTATGTGTAACTTCACATACAATGTTTTTTAAAGCATTCTCAAAAAAAGGATTGATGTCTATCTTGCCAGTAGGATTTATGAAAAGAAATAGGGGTTCATCCAAGGACACTCCATTCAGGGTGCCATTGGAATAACATGAAATATAATGGGTGATATTAATTAAATGTTTCTCAGAACCAAGATCATCATCAATTTTGATATGGAAAATGATTATGATAGGCTCAAATGGGATTTCATTCTCAATGTTATTAGATACCAGAGATTCTCTATTTGGGTCTATGATACCCTCTTCAGATGCTATAGATATACTTGGATCACCATTTTATTCCTAGGAAAGAAGTATGGTTTTTTTAAGATAGTCAGTGGACTTAGATAAGGGGACGTGATATCCCCCATTTTCATTATTATGCTATATAATTTCAACAGAAAAAATATGATTCAAAGTGTTCACAATAGTGATATTCATCCATTCCAGATATGGGGAAATTACAAAGGTGTCTCACATCGCATGTTCATGGATGATATGGTCATCATCATGAATTTAATTAAAAGATTCATATAAGTATTTATTAATACTATGAATAATTTTTATAAACAGAATAGCCACGTTATCAACTAGGATAAGATAATTTTATACCGTAGAACAAATTGTTCAATGAGGAAATCTAATCATGTTAAATACTTTCTGGATATTCATAAGAAGGCCTTTACCATGGAATATTTGGGTTCTTTTATCTCACTTGGAAGGATTCATGTCCATTATTTGAAGGGCATATTTGATAATATTTATAATCGCATTAACAACTAGAAGAACTAGTTCCTCTCTTTTGGTGGTAGGATTACTATAGTTAATTGCATTCTAACTTATATTATTATGCATGATATATCAATTTGTAGTGTACCCCTAGAAATTATCAGGGACATTGAAAAATTAATTTTTTCCATTATTTTGGACACCTATTCTTTTGGTAGATGATATTTGGGTTCATGGTTGAGGCTGGCCAAGACCTGGGAAGAAGGAAGCAATATCCCAAGAGATGTTTCTAGAATAATGTATTGTATGCAATCTGAACTAGCATGGGAGGACATTGAAAGGAGAAATATCTATAAAAATTCATCAAGAATCTGTACAAGTATTATTTTAGTTATCATAGGGTTATGGTATTTTGATTTTGGAACTCAATTCATGGACACATTTCAATTCACTGGAACAATTCCCATTAGATCATTGAACAAAGGGAAATTTGTTTTTAGAGCCATAACTAGATTGGAGATTTACTTAGTTTTATGGGATATCTGATACTGGATATCTCATTCCAGAAATCAAGTAACAACCCAACGTCTATCCATTCTATTATGAATAAAAATTATTTTCTTAATT
The DNA here is from genome assembly GCA_963277665.1 of Viscum album. Classification (NCBI taxonomy): domain Eukaryota; kingdom Viridiplantae; phylum Streptophyta; class Magnoliopsida; order Santalales; family Viscaceae; genus Viscum; species Viscum album. The sequence goes on along the minus strand of OY728130.1, from coordinate 377,569,199 downwards.
TCCTTATTATTCACTAAAAAAATTATCGTGACTTCTTGTGTTCTTAATGGATATTTCTTAGGAACCTTCTCTATGAAGACATATCATCAGCTCCTTCATGCTAATGTGGTGCATGTTGTGTGGGGATGTATACTTTTGTGAAAAGATATCCATCCTAAATAAAAAATTCTGTTTTTTTGGAGACAAATCCATTAACTCCTCACTGATGAGGAGGTTAAATCCAAGGTTATTAGGTTAGCTTCTAGGTTCACCTTGTGAAATAATCCCTCTGAGGAGACCACCACCCACCTCTTCTTTAAAGAAGATTGGGATACTAATATCTAACATGTGTTTGATGATTTTAATTTTTTTGAGCCCCATGATATAAGAAGTGAATTTTTTATTAACCTCTATTTCAAGGGCATAACAAGAAACAACCCTGCATAAAAGGATCAAGTGAATATCTTGGAAAAAGGTAGTTGGTGTTTATGGGAAGCAAGGAACAAAGCCTGCTGTGAGAGTATTATTCGATAATGGTGATCCTTGGTGAACCAAACTAAATGTTTGGTGGTTGATATGGATCATTATGTTTAGTAGTCAGGTATCAATCCTTATCTTAGGTATATCATTCATTTTTATGACCCCTATCCTTCTAGGAATCATGTGTCTACATAGGGTCACTAGATCTACTAGATCCCCTCTACAAGAAGCATCAAACTAAATTTTAATGGGTAATGTTGCTAAGGGATTATGAATGGAGGTGGTATTATTTAGGATCATGGTGGATCATTTATTATCACCTTTAGTGAATCCTATGGGACCATTGACTCTCTCATTTTATAAAACAATTCCATGAATTATGGGATAGAAATGCATAGAAGAGAAAACATTGATCTATCTTTGGTGGAAACAGACTTTGAAATAATTCTGAACTCTCAACAAGATAAGACCAGTGTTTTTTAACATATTTATTTCTGTATCAATTATATAAAGTCATTGATTTTCCAAAATACTACCTTACTTCACACATGGCATGAATAAAACCAGACCGCTGATTTCTTCCATCAAGAGTAAACCATGATAAGTCATGTATATGTTAAACTTGTCCTAGATCTATTCCTCTTATATGCATAGATATTATTCGGGTTGATGAACTTAAAATACACCATTTTATCCCCATGACATTTTCATATTTTTTCTTTTATTATGAATAATTATAAATGTTTATTTTGGTTTAGAATATATTTTTAAAGTGTTTATATAACATGAATATTGTGTTTTCTAAATTTTTATATTTAATTTATTCTATAGAATACTTACATACATTAAATTTTGTTTAAAATATTAAAATATGTATATTTCATTAACCGTGACCTCACATTATCATTAGAGTTATAATATTGAAAATTATTATTGAATATATATTTTTATACCACGTTTAGGAGTAATTATAAATTATATTCTCTCTCGACAAATGTCTCCCCTGTTAGAGGGACATGAGATTGGACTACCCACTTACCTATATTATTATGACATATTTCTTTTAATGAGGGGTTTCCTAACTCTCACCAAGGGCTCAATCAAGCGGAGTTTTTCATTCTCATATAAATCTAATACTTTATTTGAAGAGTTCATGTACCTTATGAATGATATAGTTTTAGACACTTATGGATGTGTATTTATTCAACTTTTTTAGGTGTGTAACTAAAACTTATGTGTTTTATAAAAAATTTTATGTTAATTTTTTTTGAAAACATTAATTAAGTCATTGGAATAATTAATCCAAAACAATTTCATTATATAAATATATACACAAATTATTAAGACATGAGATAAAAAATATTTTATGAGATGAAATGAGAATGATATACATGTGATATATATTAAATGGTTGATACTTTTGAAAAAAAACCTTATAATTATTTCTGTGAGATTTTATTCAATGAAGTACTTTTCAAGACCAAAATCATTAATTTTGGTTGACTATAACCACAATGTTCACATGGATTATTTTTCATAATAAATTAATGTTTCAAGTTGATCCTAACCATTAGTTTCCTTATTCAGGGAATTTTTATTTCAGTTATTCACAGATGGGATACCATAAATCTTTGAATACTAGAAATGTATAGTTGTGTGAATCTATAATTGATAATGATAAGGATTGATCCACTTAGAATCCCTTGAAACATCTTAGATATGATTGATATGTGGTTTTATATTAGATTTAGTCAGTGATTATCTACATGGTACTTGATGTAAGTCCTAATAAGGTTTATATATTTCTAACCTAAATGGATATTATTAATAAGGTCATCATGTTTAGGGGGATGAATTTCATGAACAGTCCTTGATGAAAATATGTAATTCTTGATACGAAATAGAGAAAGAGTTATTGTATTATAATTCTAATATTCTGATCTATCATTACCGAGTGTCTAATCCGAGAATTACTAAATTTTTATTTTTTTCCCATTATATTTAGAAATATTATTTCTATATATTTTTTGGAAAATATATTATTTTCTTTCATTATTAAGAATTTTTTTTGATCTATATGTAAGTGTGAAATGTGTTATGAAATATTTTATATGACAAAGAGTTTATAATTTCTAGATATCAGTAATACTATATATAACATTCAAAATAATAAGTTATGAATTTATTCTAGTCTGAACTACCTTTTTTATTTCCTCATTGGACATATAAACAAGAAACACATCCAAACACTTTATAGATATGTATAATTGACATCATTCAATAAGAAATATTTTGAAAATTACAAATCTGATTTATTAGAAAAAATAAGGAAACTGAATATTGGTAAAAAAATTGAAGGGTTTGTGGAATAATCATTATTATACATAGAATTTTATGTGGACTAATGAGTATACTAACAAGTTCTCATTTTAGGTACTTCATTAATTTTACTAGTGATTTTATTCAGTATGGTTATGTGTTATTGATAAGATATGAGTATAAAAAAATTGAAAAGTTAAATTATTTTCATGATTAAGTATATTTTGGGCTGGGAAAACTATTATTTTTCTCAAATTGTATCCATATGGTGAGTAATTTATCTAGAAAATCATTGAGAATATAAAAGACATTCTAATTTTCTATAACTCACTCATACAAAAAAACCATAATGGAATTATGTGTCTAATAAGAGGAATCATACATTGTTATACATGGTTTGATTGATGATGTGAAAGTTTGATGTTGACATTTTTTATGGACATATAGTCTTGAGACTACTATATTTTTAAATAACATTGTTTCATTTTAAGATTTAATAAAGATACCATATGAGATATGTCATGGGAAATGTCCAAATATTTATTTTATGAGGAAGGTTTTTGAGGAATATTCAAGACATTTGGATTATAATAGAATAAACCCTAAATTAAACAATGGATTATTTATTATTTATCCCAAAGTGACTATGATATATAACTTTTATAATAATATTAAACATAATTCTATTGTGGCCTAATTTTATGATTTCCATAATAGTGAAACGTATGTTTGGAAGTGAGTGAGAGAAAGGTTAGGTATTATGAAGTTTAAAAAATGAAATTGTTACAAATATGGAAGTTGATCCAGTCCTACAAAGATCTATAGTAATAAATGAATCAAGTTATAAAATAACCTCAATGATGAAGAAAGATTCATAAAAAATTCATACAATATAGATTTTTCATAACAAAATGGCGATGTGTTAGTTCCAATATAGGATAAAAATATCCTCTATATTGACACCATTTTGTGTTTTAATTCTATGAAATAGTTTAAAGTTGTGGAATATGTAATGGAATCCATTTACAATGACTATGTTTGAAACTTATTTGACGCACTTAAATGGGTAAGAACCATTGGGTTAATGTGTTATTTATATGAGAAAGACCATATTGATGTCATATTTTTTACCTATAAATAATTTATGGTTGAAAAATGTTACAAAAAAATCATGGTATTGAATATCAGAAAACATTTTTACCTATAGTGATGATAAACTCCATTATAATATTTCTATCCATATCATATCACTTATATTATCAGATATATCAAATTTATTTAAAATATTATTTCCTTAATATGAATTTAATAAAGTATATGTATATGATATAACCTAATTGTTAAGATGTTTTAAAAGATTCTTAAAAGGTATGTCTGTTATAATGATCCTTTTATGGTATCAAGAAAAATTTTATAGTTAGAATATTTGGTTTGATAATAAAATAAAATATTTTAGTTGGATATTTAATGTGGATGATTGTAGTGTATATAATTGGATTAGTGGTTCTATTATAGTGTTTCTTATATTATATGTGGATGACGTACTAAAAATCAAAGTTAATATCCTGACACTATATTCTATGATGATGTGGTTGGGTAAATTCTTCTCTATGAATGACATTGTTGGAGAAACCAATATAATTTGTATGAAAATGTAAATAGATATATTAAAAAGGATTGATGATCTTATTCAGGATAGATACATAGGTAATGTTCTAAATAGGTCGATCATAGAAAACTAATATATGTGGTCTTTACTTATTCTACATGGAAGAAATCATAGGATGATTTTGGATCCTCAGAAATAGTTTATAAGCATGGAAAAAATTCCTAATGTGTATTCCAAGTTCTACACTCAACCTAATGTTGTGTATTCTACTACCATTTTGATTAGGTAACAACATAATCTTGGTGAGAGTCATTGGAGTGTTGTGGATAACATCAATGTTTTCTTGATACGTAATAAGAATATTTTCTTCATCTCTAGAGAATAAAATATGATTTATATAAAGTGTAAAAAATTTTACTAACTTTATGGATATTACTTGAAATATCAATATGGTTTCTTTTTTATCCTTAACAGCAGAGCTATCAGTATAAAAATTTCAATATAGTACATGATGGTATAGTAGAAAATAAATTATAAGTACACCACACCATCAAACTCTATAAAAGAAGCTTTTTAGATCTAGAAGCTCATTTCTAAACTAGATTTGTTCCCTAGAATAAAAGGAACATTTGTGGATCACTGTGAAGATGATATATCCATAACTTATTCCTTGTTTTTTTTCACCTTGAAGGGATAAAAAAATCCATTTATAATACCATCTCAAATAATAGATCATTTATAGTGGAAATGTAATGATTTTTTGGGTTGTTGTAGAGGAAATTATAGAATAGTATCTATCAAAACCATTAACAAATAATAATTATGAGGGTCTTGTTAAGTATATTGGTATATTATACTTAAGATATATATTTTATGGTTTCAAAAATATATCTTACTTTTATAAAAAAAGTTATCTCCATTTATCAATCAATCAAATTTATTGTAATATATATTAAATGAATAGTGTAATGATAATATTCCATCAAAGTACAACTTTAATCTATCAATAATCAACAATAGTCATGGATTATTATGGGTTGTTATGATATAATAATATTATCTTGAGTATTGTACATGGAAGATAATAAGTAAAAACATAATATTTAATATGAATCACTTTGTATATCTCATTTCATGTCATAAAGTCATTGATATACTTATCAAAGTATACCTTTTACAACTCCTTTTTATATGAGTTTTGATATATACATTTCATAAGAACCATCGTACTTTTATTCCATTATCATGTAACCCATTGTGGATTAGAAAATCATGGGGTTGTAAGCTATGTTATAGATCATGTCATCTGTTGAAGCACAACCAATATGAGATTTTCCATTTGAATGATGAGAAGTGACATATGGCCCTTGATTTAAAAAGATTTAGGACATGAATGATAATTCATAGTTGAGTAACAAATGATATGTTTAATTAAATTTATGTTGGACATATGATGTGAACTACTACTAAATGAATGGAATGGGATATATTCATTGACCATGTGAGAATTCTGCAAAGAATCATGCATGTGTGATATAGAATTTACTAAAATGGATATGTTCAATGTCTATTGGTAACTCGATGTCATATGAGATAGAATTATACTGGTAGACATATGATATACAAAATACATCTTATAGTGGACATGTTCATATGATATTTGAGATTGTTTTGTGGATATTTCACCAGAACCATTAGTAGCTTGATTATCACAAATTCTTTTCAAGGGACCTCTATTTTCATACATATGTTGAATTGGGAGTTTATATGTTTTTCAATGATACCAATGACTATAGGGTCACATAGTTAGGGAAAAGAATTATGTTTTTATTATAGTTTTTTTTATGAAATGAAGATTGTTTAATAAACTATATCCAAAAGAGTATTATATGTATTCACAAAGAGTAATGTATTTTATAATCTCATTTTAGATTTTAAGTAGAAGTTATAGGTTTTCAAAATGTATACATTTATAGTGGTATATAATATTCAGCAATATACCCATTTCACTATCTCTGATATTCATGTAATGGATATTAATTTCTATGATATATTTATATCATATAGATTCACATGATGCATGTATTTTCCTCTATTTAATAGTATGATAGGGAATGCAATATGATTTCTTCATGCCTTAAATTCTCTTCCAACATGATTCTTCATTAGTTATGAATCATTGGATAATTTATTTCTCGATCACACCTTCATTAAATGAGTTTAATGGATGAAAAACAATAGGAAGTACCATATGGTTGTAATGGGATGAAACCTATTAAAGTTGATATCACTAATTCTATTCATTTAAATAAGATAACTGGGGATAAATATATAAGGGGATGGTATCCCTCCTATTTGGTACCTATAGTTTCCTAAAAATAATGATGAATCTATATTCTATCTAAATCCATGTTAATCAAACTATAAAGGTTCTATAACCCCTACATAATATAAGAGTCCTCATGATACTATTATGTATCTAAGTGCTGATGTACTACTTAAATTGTATGAATCATTAAATTAATTCTTATGTGATATATAAAATCCTACAAAGTAGTGTAAAATATGGATTGATAAACACTGTGGGCATGATTATGTTCTTTATTTCTGTGGATGTTGATTCTATTGAATATAGATCTCGAAATACATGGGGTTTTCAACTATAAATGATCACACTATGATATCCCAAATCCAATCATTAATACCTTTGGAAAAACATTATTCATTTGAGAGAATTTAACATCATGCAGTCCAATAAATGATCATTTTTAATCCAGTCAAAAGTTCTCCAGAATGGATATAGTATGATAATTTTACTTCGGCTTGACATGGATATCAAACACCTAGAATACATCAAATTCCAGACCAATAGATTATTGATATCTTGAATTCAATTAGTAAAATCTAATCTATCCCATGAAAAATTGAATGTTTTTGTAAACATGTTACACCACTTCTAATAACATTGGGTATCATATTCTTTAGAGATTAAGATGAATCTTCAATAGTAGATTCACTGATAGTGCTTTGAATAATTTAAAAAATACTTTGTTTTCTTTCAATAGATTATTTTATTATTATTTTATATATTTATATGATGATATTTACACATATCTTGGTAGATCTTCCTCTTCCTTCATTTCCATTTTTTAGATTGATGAAATCTAATTTATTAGAATAATATGTGCCAATATTTAATTAGAATGAAATTATTTTTTGAACTAACAATTTGATTTTTTATAATATAATGAAAATTATATACATATATGTATGTATTTTCTAAAATAATATAGCTGAAGAAACTTTTATAACAAAAAATGATGAATAAAAAAAATATTATGGGAAGAACTATAATTTTTGGGAACTTCTACCAAAAAATGTTCTCTTAAATATTATTAATTTAAAAATTAATAATAAAAATAAAAAATATTAATTTCTATAGATTTAAATATATTTTTAAAAACATATATAATGGTTTTACAAATTTATTTTTCAAAAAAATATAAAAAATATACATTTACACAAATTATATTGTTGGGTAACTGTGTATTTTCCGATATCTCGTGTACATGATCATTTTGTTTAGAATGATCCACATCTACATCAAACCCATTATTATCCTTAGGTAATCATGTAATAGATGAACACTCCTCACATAAGTCTATTACATCAACAACTTCGACATCACCCAAATGACCATTTCCGTTGAAAATTGACCAAAAAAGGTCATTGATTATGTCAATAACATAAAATATCTATTTATCATGTATCTCTAGGATAAATTGTTCCTATTTGAAACTAACTATTTTAAAATAAATAAGTCTAAATTTGTAATCATATTATTTCACACCACAATTAGTAATATCTAAAGTTACACATAAACATCTGTACATGAAATTTAATTCATTATATTTCCCATATGTCCTAAATTATTATAATGTATATAATAATTGAAATTATTTGGATTTTATACTTTTCACTTGAGAAATGCATTGCATTAGTGATGAACATTTCTCTATTATTTTTAATTCTTCTCTTATTATCTTGATTTTTTTATAAAATGTGTAATAATTAATAACAAAACTATACAATGTGTTCATACTAACACAACCACCCAGATAACCATTTTGGGGTTTTTATGAAAATTAATTAGTGCTACCTTTATCATTAAACCATGGAAAAAATATATTATTATATTCATCCATCAATCACATTTAATATTCATAAATCACAAAATCGTGTGAAATTAAGTTAAATTTTAAGTTACAGGTCCCCTTACCATCACTATTGACTTCTATATTCCATGATATATGTAGAACAACCTATTCACCATCATTAAAGTATTTAGTACAAATCCCAAACACCTCCTTTGATATATATTAGTAAATAGTATATTCCTCTAGTTGACAGATATTTTAAACATATACCTTAAATATTTTCATATATTATTCAAAATTATGAATCCAATGAAAATTTATTGGACTATATAACCTAATATTTCACACCAAGTTAATCAACAAAGGAAAAGTTATATAAAAAAGGTGGTTTACATCAAATTTATAGTTTAATAGGTATGTGTACACATTCATTCTCTAGTGAGTTTAGAAAATTTTGTTCTACAACATTTATATGAATATAATTGACAAAGTACCACAACATAATGATAGTAATTTAAATATGCATTAATAATATTCCACATGGTGAAACTAGTTGTAAGTTTTTATAAATTCATGATTTTCTTGATATTTCATTTCTATTATCATCAGGTATTTTAGTGAGACAAAAATTTATAGATTTTAAGAGGAAACAAATTGAACATTAATACCACACACATATTGACATTTATTTATATTTACTACCTTGTATATCATGTGACAAGCCAGAGGAAACTATTCTCCTATATTCCTTTTATAGTGGGGGAATCATTAAATTTGTTCCACTAAATATTAACTGTTATATTATTTTAAATCCATATTTATTGTCTCTTTTTCTTTCTAGATAACTTATGATCAAATTTAAACACATATTGTTTTCAACATGTATAGAATAAATGTTTTGTTTTACCACATAAAATATCCAATAAGGTAGATCAAATTGATAGAATATTTCTTCAGTGTATTTTTTTATGACCTAAACATTGTATCATTCCAAATATGACATAAGTCATTTATATCTTGTTGAATGTAACATCCATATGATCACTATGTGACCTCAGCTGTGCATTCCCATATGATGGATGCTTCCAAACAGCAATGATGGACTAAGGTATTACAAAAGAGAGACTATACTCTCATATCAGAGTAAACACAATAAAAATAAATAACCAATCATAAACTGTAAAAAATAAATAAGGTATATAGAATAAATTAAACTGATAATGTTATATAATATGAATTGTGGAAGCATATAGTCATAAACCACATGATCTTTATGGAATACATCAGTCGATCACCCTATGATTAGTTCAAACATAGAAAATAAATGAATGAAAAAATTGATATAAGGATTTACTACCATCTGTGATCACTTCAATATCAAGAACTATAGTCATACCTGAGCTATCATGCTCGATCATGAAATAGTGTGCTCTTTCCTACCTGAGAATGCGATTAGTGTTTTATTCTCAATTACCTAAGTATAATGGCTTCCTGAGAAGGGTGTGAGTATAAATTATTACGGCACCACAAATATGGTGTTGTGCATAAAATATAAAGTAGTGTATATGTATGCAATATTATTATAGTATATAAATAAATATATTGTGGATGTGTAAATAAAATAGTCATTATCCATAATATGGTTCAAATATGAAACATGAGTTCAACTATACATACTTTAGCATATGATGAATATCATTATTCAAAATAAGATCTAAGGATAATATCAATAGAATCCTATAACATTATTCATGAATCCATATCCACGGTGAATTTCCATTGAATAAAATAATAAAAAAAATTATGATTCCATGGGGATTTCCTAAATAAATATACATCAATAGTAATCATATAGAATCCAAAGGGATTAAAAAAGGAATCATATATCAAGACATCAATTTAAATAATATTATATTTCCAAAGTCATTCTATATCAAGATGCATCATTTATACCCAAGAAGATATCCTATGTAATTTTATATTAAAAAAATCAAGTTGTTTATAAGGGGTTTTCCAGGGAACTCTAAACAGATATTCATAACAACCAAATCATAGTATATCTACTAGCTATTTCATATATCAATGGGATTATCATCCAAAAAAATATGTAACAACCCATGAATTTATTATATCCATAGAAATGTATTTATAAATACCCATGTATATTGTGTCCCTTATGAAATACCATTCAAAACAACTCATATAAGTATTTACCATCCAAATAAACCTTTCACCAATAATCAATTTCAACCACTCATGTATGAAACATATCATCATCACTAAGTGCATATTTTCCCCACAAATAAAATTGTATATGAAGTGACACACAAAATCTTGATTACCCTTTACTAGATTCACCTTTTCTTGGGACATCATACACTACAAAAAAATGGTTTATACCAACTAAAATTTATCAACAAATAATATAACTGTTGGTAAAGATGACCATTTCCAACATGTATTTTGTTTTATTGGTATTAATTTTACGTACCAACACCTGTTTTTATCAACAAACATATCTGATGATATAGACTGTTCAATACCAACAAATTTTTTACCAATAATTAAATATATTAAATTATCATACCAATACCAACATTTTTTACTAACACTTGAATCTACTATTAATAATAAATATTACAAATAAATATTCTTTCCATCAATAATTACTATATTTTATATACATTTTTTTTGATGAAATATGTTATTAGTGTTTAATATTAATTATTAAAAAATATTTGAAGATGAAAATAATGAAGAAAAAGAAGGTAATTAAGATCCCTCCCCAAATATCACATCACATGTGCTTCCCCTCTTCCCGTTTTTTCATCCCTGCCATCCCACATTAGCGATTTTTTTCTGCACTCATACACTCATTCCATATTTATCTCCCAAGAATGCACCAACTCCGACACCCTCCTTGATTATTTGACATCGCATACAATCTTCACCTACAGATGGATGATTTATTTTTCCTCTTTCAAATATTTTGTTGGGTGTTGGGTGGTTCCTGAACATAAGCCTATTTCTTACCCAATCGTTTGATGATTTAGCCTCTTATTGGGTATGTGTTTCTACTATTCATGATTTATGAACATGAAATTTTGGGTATCTAGTGTTTGAATTGATTAGTATTTAGGGTTTCATAAAAATTATAATTAAATTACTTCTCTCTATCTATATAGATTTCATAATTCTAAATCCATACTTCTCTAGAACCTCTCTAATTAATCAAGCCATCCCCCCCAAACTTGGTACACATGAATTTACATCAAATACATTTCCAATTTAATCAAATATTTTAGAAACATAGTACTAGAACAGATCATGTCAGTAGTGAAATCATTGAATTCATATCACACAATGCTTTATATAATTTTACCTCAGGTTGTCCGGTATTTGTTTTTTGGTTGATGCTCAGTTTCATTTATACTATCCAAATAGTGATAAAAATTTAGTTTAATGGTTATATAATTTGATATTTTGCATTATTTCATGATTTATTACACCATTTTTATTTCTATTTCCATATCCAAAATTTATAATGGTTAGTATCATTAATATGCAATATTTTTAGGTTACGTAGTTATGATTTCTGAGGTTTTATCTATGCAGTGTATTCATTTAATAACTTATGTAAATATGAAATAAACTCTTGGAAAGAACCATTGAATGGTATATTTCTCATTGATTTTGTTTCAATTGAAGAAAAAACCTTTTAAAATATTATATAAATACTATTTATTTTCATTTATAATTTGTAAATGTTCATGTTCATTTTAGGAATGGTCAATAATTTCATACTTGTTAATGTGTAGAGTGACATGCTATTTTTTCTATGGATGGATCATTTTTTCCAAATTTAATTTCATATTTGTGGAAAGTGGAATTAATAGTAAGAAATATTGGAGAAAATATAGTTGAATATATATATATATATATATTATATAGATAAATCATATCACTAAATAGTTTTTTAGTTTCAGTATTTTGAATGTTTTTTTGCAACACCTATAATATATAATAAGAAATTTTAAAAGTCAATAAATGTTTGTTATATTAAAGTTTTATTGTCACACACAAATTCTTGAACAAAACCACTAATGTGACAAGATAATTGAAAAAGAAATCTAGAAACAGAAATCTAGAATGAATAACATAAATTTCATGGAAGTTGCATTAAAATGTAAACAAGATATATACTAGTTATTGAAGTTCAAACCAAACAAACTATCCCACCTAATATTTCATGGACATGAATTCATGTATAACATTAAAAAAACTAATGGGTACATCATCATTTGTTCTTTCTAGAACCTCCACCCATGACTGATTTAGTGTCCTTTCACATATTCTCAAGACAACAAGTTCTTCAACAATTGCATTCAAATACCATGATTTGATGATCATTATGATAAAAATTAATACCAATAATCCCATCTTAGCTCTTCCAATGCATAATCTTTTCTAGTGTTGAAGAATGCTTCATGATAATATTGATGATTAAGAGTCTAAAATACAACCAAAACATCATTTAGGTTTCCATCAACTGAATTTTAGTTCACAAGTATCTTAATATTATCATATTATTTTACATCCACACAATTCACCTCGACATCATTATTTAGAACCCTCATATTCATCTAATACGACAAATAATGGTGAATTTCATGTCTTCAAAGATAATTTTTCTTATAAAACTAATTTTTGGTTAAAATTTCCTCAATATAATCATTACAAAATATACTTGGGGGTAATTAATCAAGTGTATAGACATGAAAACATTTTAATTTCATCAGATTAAATTTAACACATATATATGAAACTCTATTTTTACATTTCAACATATATCCACACTTTCTCCAGCACTAATTGATAAATTTTATCATCAGATTTCCCTTGAAAGGTACAAGACCTTTTTTATCGCATTATCTTCATCTAAATGGTTTCTATAAAAACATTCCTTAATAGAGTTGATTTGCGTCATTTGAACAATGTATAAAAACCAATTTAATTGGTTTTATGGTCTATTAGCCTATCAAGATGGATATTCTTACAATTAAAGTAGTGATACATCTGATGCATTTGACTCATGTAAATGAAATCACCTAGAAATTCATCGATTAATAATGAATTTTATGTATAATCCAATTATATTTTTTCACGTGAATTTTCCCATGGAATTTTTAATGAAAACAATCACCATGATTTATGGACCACAATCATGCTCACCATTCTCAAAAAATTAGAAAAGAAAATAAGGATTTTTTAGATTGTATTTTGTGGGATGTTAATGAATTTAAGATATAAAATAGAACCAATATTCATCCACTAATGATAATTCTTTTTTGAGATCCTTTGATATGTCACTGATATATTGAAAATGAAAGGATCTTTTCATGATTATTTCTGAGAAGAATCCAAACTAGTTGAACTTGACAGTGAATTAGTCTTCACTTCCATCAACTTTGGATGCATATTAGAATCACTGAAGTCTTGATGTTTTTTATTGTTTTAATGTGATGATCCATCAAATAAGATTAATTTTAACATTATATAAACAATAAATAAATCTTGAGTTGTACAGTGTAGATTGAATTTTTGGATTCGGCTCTTCAAAACACAATCTACTGGAGGTGGGCTTGGAACCGCACATACAACTAAATCTACCTTTCTAGTTTTAAATATATTATATTCCTTGTGATAAAAATTTAATATGTAAGTGTTTGATAATAATCCACCTTAATAAGTTCCCAATTATGTTCATAAAATTTGAAATGGTCTTTTAAGACCATATTTGAAGCAATATACTGAATACCTAAGTTTCTCATTTCACTAAATGGTTTGTTACATATTGAGTTAGGTTTTATTCTCAATTAAAAGTATCATTACTAGAATACATAATTTGATACTAGATATTTTTAATTTTTTTACTTATATTCCCAAGAAAATTATTGCATCAAAACTTGTTAAACCATCGGCTATCCTATCAAGGACTCTGATTTGATGCGTAGATAATAAATTATTTCTTTTTTAACTGGATGATGATATATGTATCTATTATAACATATTTCTTAACTTAGGTCAAGTGTATAGATATTTGTTTTTAGGAATTTCATCAAAAGAGATAGGCATCAGAATCTAACATTGACTTACATGTCACCTGAAATGTCAGTGAGAATAAAATAGGCTAGGATGAGGGATCCCATTTATTAAAAAGTAGAAACAAAAAGATAAAGGAAGAAAAGGGGTTAGACATTGCAACCTTGCCCACTTTCAAATCAAAAAACCACAAGACATCATAAATAGAAACAACACATGTCATAATCATGTTCATTACTAGTTTCATAATCATGGTACCAGTTGGAATAATATCTCAAGGAGATGAACATATTAGACTATTCTTTCCTCCCTTGTTCGTGTGGTATAGGAGTCTATAGGGTTCTTATAGTGGGTTTTAACATTGAGTAGTCCTTCCTTGGTCTGAACCTTTTCTGTGGAACATATGAGAGACCCTCATCATCCATCATCCTTCCATTAGATGATGCATCCCTGTATAGAGTACTCTCTCTTGACATTTCCATCCACTCCACCTTCATCTAGATCAGATAAATCTCTACAATTATTAATAACACCATAGGAATTCATTGCATCCTGGATAAATTTCTGATAGTCAATACCTTGTTGCATTTGTGCATGGTAATGCTGAAAATCCTCATGATTCTCAGCATTGACCTACCCAATCATGTCATGTAGAAACCCATTATGAGGGGATATAGCCTCCCCAACATGTAAGTAAGCATCAACCTTCCCTTTGAGATCTGCATTCAATCCCTCCTCCTGATCACGATAATTTCCTTGTGGTCCATCCAGATCATGACTTTTGGAATCAGAAGCAGCTGGAAGAGGCTTATCATGTAACTGCAACAAAGATTTACTAGGTGAAGAGATAGTCCCACAATGTCTAGAAGGACTACCCTTCCCATGTTTCAAATTAGAAAAGGCAGCAACATTGTTTTGAAAATGTGGACCAAAAACATCTGCCAGCCTTTGTAGTGACTGATAAATATAAAATGGTTCACTACCATTCTCAGTCTTCTCATTTCCTCAAAGGGTTGCAATGGTATGGACCTGGACCACTATCATCTAATACTTGGATCATTCTTGATGATTAAAAGGAAAAATCTATCATTACTCCTGAGCATACTGAAAATTCTGAACAAATTCAACATTCTTCTCTCCGATTATAGCATCAGAAACTAGGCCCTTTCCTCACTCCTTCCCAAACACAGGCCCCTATTAAACATGATCCAAACCCTAACCACTATCCACCGCACCTGAAGTACCATTACCTCAAACCATCAATTTATCATTAGTTGCAGCTCCATGGCCCTATGAACCGTTAACATTACTCTGCTCCTGTCCTATTCAAGCCATAACCAAACAATTATTTCAATGCAAGTTTTTCTTCCTCAACTTCCTTTTACAAAACCTTTCAGCATCACCCTTAAAATAACAAAATTAGAAAAACATATTCTTAAAACAGTATTATTTAACATGACTAATTAAGATACAATTCACACAGTTAACATGAAACCTTTTGTATGTAATTTAAAATGTAAATGAGAAATTTAAACAAAATACCATGGGTTTTGTTGTGGTCAGTGGTTATAAAATCATATTTTTATTTTTTTAAGATGTATTTTTATTTCCAAATCATTAGTTGTTTGACAATATAATTTTTTTACAGTCATATTCTCTTCTGTTATTCGATTCCTCAAGGCGATTCAGTTTCACAGAAATTATGGATGAGTTGGACTTCCACAATGATGTTATGGTCATATTATTACATTACCTATTATGTGCCAAGTATATATAGCTAGGACACAAAAAATTATATGATTTATCCTCATGGTCACATTGAATTCAATTCAATGTGACCAATAAGATGAGAGGATAAATGCGTAGGTTTGGAATTAATGTTTTATTTATTAACCCTCTTTACAATGTGTTGGGTGATGATAATAATGAAAGAAGAATGCTCATTAATTGTATTTTAACATGAAGACTCATATGTCTCTTTTGGATGAGAAGAAAAAATTTATTAAAAATATTGACATGAAAGTGCAATATTCCATTTAATCAATAATAATATGTATCATGATGATCCAGGATTTATTGGTTCATCAATAATTGGCCATGGAGTGTATGGAGAAGTTGATTACTGCATGTTTAAGGTAACATATTGATTCTTAATTAGCATTTTAGTGGTCAAACTAACATTTGTATTCCTATTATTTCATTCTCATGCAATTTCTTGAACTATTTTGCGAATTGTGAACGAACAGCTTGATTTAGTTAGTGATGGACTGTGCGGAACAGTTGATGCATGCATGTTTAAGGTAATATATTGAGGCCCAATTTGTTTTTAGGGAGCAAACTGACCACTTTATTCCCATCATCTCATTATCATAATATGTCTTAAAATGGGAATAGAGTGGTTTTTATTACTTTGATTTTAGAGTTGTTATTTTTTATTCTAATTTTTATTGATTTGTGTTCAGTTGATGGTGGTTGTATCAATGTAGCTATAATGCATTGCTTCCAAATATATTATACCACTCAACTCTCCATCCTCTACCATCAAATCATTTTTTATTCATAAGGAATTAGTTATCTATTTAAGGATGTTATCTTGTATATAAACTAATTATGAATTAAATAAGTGGTTGGCTCTGAGTTAGTCCTTTCCTACCAGACTCTTATATTAAAAGATGGTTGTTTTTTTCCTTCTGTTATTTATTTTTGTGTTTTTTTATTGTAGTTTGTGTTCGGTATGTCTCATATCATTCTTTAGTGATCTTCAGGGCATGTTTTGAATGTTGGTTCATGGTAGATATTTCAATTTTATGATCTTTAATGTAGTGGTTCTGTTAAAGAGGTTGCTGTCTCTTTTTTGGGTTGATCTGACCTACGACTATGTTAGGCCAAGACCGTTCCTCTTATGATGTTGTTTTGTGTTACTTGTTCTTGTTTTTATATTATTTTCCTACTATTTGTTACAGATTATCAACTTGAGGATGCATATAGTGGTGATTTTTTAGTTTCATATTCTTGGACGTAGACTATACCTCTATGATGGGAGAGGAATATTCTGGAGAAGTATCCTTCAAACAGGTGGCCTTATGCTACTGAAGGCCAACCCTGTTTTGGTCTGATGGATGTTCAAGGTTTCCATTGGTTGTAATACTTTTGGAAACTTGGATTTGGCCATTACATCTTTTGTGTTGTTTGGTTTCTTGTGATGATGGGGCTGTTGATTTGGTCTGTTTTCGGGGGAAGATTTTGTGGCGATGGAGAAGTTGTGATAGTCTATTGATAGTTCCTTTGGGTGGGGATGGCTGTGTTTGTCTGGTTCATGTGATTTTGTAAACATAGTAGTCATGATTTTTATTTATCCTTATTTTGATCTTCCCAAGGTGACTCAATATTCTTGTTATTTTTATATCATGTTTTTAAATGATGTCTGAAAATGGTTATACAAATAAACCATTAGTTTTTTGAGTTTCTCATAAGATAATTTTGTAATTATTATATAATAATATATAATTAAGTATGTATTGATTGTACTAAATCTCATTATTAATATTTTTAATATTTTTCTATGATAGAACAATGTGAAAATTATATTCGGTATGATAATTAATACAAGTGTATTATATATAATAAATTAGTAAATATAATATAAAATTTAGCTATAAATACTGAAATGCATAAACATAATATCTTTTTTAAAATATAAATTATAAAAATATATTAATTATTGGTATTTGTTATGAAAATTGATAATATTACCAACAGATAAATTAGTCATAGAAATTTGTTACTAAACATTTTGACAAACATATATATTATTTGTTGGTATTATTATAATTTTAACAAAACTATTTTATCTGTCGCAATAACAATTAGTGAAATAGTTTTTACCAAATTTTTAGTGACATGTCAATTTTTTTTGGAAAAACGTTTTACCAACAGATAATGCAATTTCACCAACCGATATACCCTAGTTGGAAAACGATAATTATTTTTTAGTTATAACACAAGGCAACACATTGAGTTTCTTAAGGTGTCATTAAAACACCGAATCTTGACATTGGATCTTCTATCTATTTCCTACCTCTTTGGCTACACATGTTACTCAAAGGGTATAACAACCCTTTGAATCATTATATTCTACTTATAGCCCCACTTACCTCATATAAAATGTCATAGTTGGAGAATTCATAACACTCATATATGATTTTGAAGTCTTTATAGGTAGCTCCTCACACACTCAACCTATATATATATAAATACATATATATATATATATAGAAACCTAGGTATACCTAGGTATAACCACACATTTGATCACATTATAGAGGGGGAACAAATCTTCTCCCCACTCACTTATCAACTAGCCCAAGGGATATCTGGAATCTTAAGTTTCCATAAAGGCCTACTCAAATGAAAGATCTCAGTCCATCATATCCCACAAAAAAGTTCAACAAGGAACTTATACTAAGGGAAATTACATTTACATAATCCATTAATTACCAAATAGGGTCAGTATTTCTTAGGTATTAAATTATTAATCAATTCCATTCCAATCGACAACTGAGGTATAAATCCAATGAAGAAGGGTCAGTTAGGGACAATTTCACATTTTTCTGTCCATATGAATTTTACATTATTAATACAATTTCATTAATCAAAATGATTAATCATCCATATTGGAAAGAACACATACTGAATATATATAAATAAAATTCATTTACCTAAAGACTATGTTCAATGGACCACCAACCTCATTCGCATAGGTATTCCCTTTAATTACAACCCTACCACTCTAACCCGAAACCATCCAAGAATAACAGTAAATCCAAAGAACCTATATCAAGATACAACACACTATAAGTATTTATTAAAATTTATAATTAATTATATGAATAAAATTTTCTATTTTTTTAAATTTAATATTAATTTAACTATATGAAATGGATAAAAACTCACTAAGATGTATCAGGTCACAAAAACCATGAGGAATGTCGTTTGATTTACTCTTGAAAATCAACCATATATAGGACATGAAAAAGGAATATCATACAACATTTAATTATTTCCAAATTTGATATAATTTTTTCCAAAAACCTTGAAAATTTAATAGAAATAAATTATTCCAATGGAACAACCTGAAATGATGTGGATACAACCAATTGGTTTTCCTTCTATCAATGTTGTTCTAAAGAATTATCTTATACGGATGAATCTACCAAAATATGGTGGAATATTCAATGATTCCATTACAAATTCACTATAATATGATGGAGAATTTATAAAAAGAAGAAAATATGAATAATAATGGAATCATACCTCAAAATACTGAAGCATTTCACCCAAAACACCGAAAATTTAGTGGGAAACATATTGAGAAAAGGAGGATAATACCACCTAGTATGTGTGGTAGATGGAGAGGAACTGAAAGGAAAGATATATAAAATCAAAATGGATTTTTTTTATAATTTATACATTTCATTAATATCTCCCAAACCACAACGATTTTAATACCATGAGCTATCTATGATGTTGGGATAGTTACAAGGCATAGTAGTCACAATGTTTGGCCCCATGTTCTTCCAAACTGTGAAAAAATATATAGAATCCTTTGAATCTGAATTGTTGATATATCATGATTTCTCGTCATTATTATACTAATACTGTTGGAAAACATAACCTACATAGTTTACCCTTATGGGTTTTCTTAACCCTGAGAAAACAATGCATTCTTGTAAAATCCATTCATAAATTTCAATTTTCACTCGATTATCATAAGACTCACTTAATAACCAAAAAAAATATCACTGGTATTAACCCACATCTAAAAAGATCTCATTAGTGAACTATAAGTATTATAATTCTAATACAAATATCATCATTCAAAAAGACACATACTTTTAAATAAATAAAATTAAAATTATTACGAAAATTCCTAACATAAAAATGAATGAGATTTTAAAAACTCCCAACCATAGAATTTATGCCCCATAAAAAATCCAAAAATCTTTTAATATCACTCTAAACCAATTATAGTCAACAATTCATAACCAAAAAACACAAATCTAGAATGAAATACATGAATCTATTTCAATAATCTGAACATAAGGATATAAATGTCATTAAAATATTGGCCACTACTCGTCATCATCACCAAAACAACAAAGTAACCCTCAATGGAACCTATCTATTTCATGAAAATAAGGTTTCATTTATCAGTTGAACTCCATTATTTATTGATATACCACCATATTTCTCATATCATAAATGTACATTGTGAGCCACAATGCTTCCCACTAACAAAGACTACAAAAATGTATTATTAACTATCTATTGACTCGCTCAGTGATATTTCCACATCAAAAGCCCAATTATATAAAACATTAAAATTCAATCCTCCTATGACTGATTTTCCAAAAAAAACAAATAAGTCAAACCATCGATACACTATCTCGTTATCTGATCAGGATCCCCAAATCCTTGAAGTTATCACTAAATCAACTGAACACCCACACCGATGTCCAAACCAAAAATTATAGTGTAATTCCACAATTGGACCCTTGAACAACAAATATGGTCACCATGTTTTCACCCTAATCACTGAAACACCATTGATCCAACACACCCTCAATTCTCACTAATTCTATCCTAAGGCCAATTCTAATTCATACACTCTATGAAGTACCATATACAAATTATGTATCTATTGTCTATAAAGGAGCTATACAAAAATCGATACATGTAATCATTGGAATCTAGATTCCATATCAACCATCCAATGGCTGATCTTATCATACCAAAAACCTTTCTATAAAATTTTCATGTAATTTAACCTATTCTCTTCCTATCTATATATGTAATTATTTGATGTGGTAGTCTCACACACAATCAAGTGCAAGCCTAAAACCTCAATTGCTACATGAACCTAAATCTCTGAGAATAGTATACTCAAAATATAATAAACATACATTCAAAAAAGAGTCACAAATTATAATTTCTAATAGTGGGATCCCCACCACAGGGATTTTGTTATACCTTTTTCTCATGTAAAAAATCAATATGTTTAATTTTTATATTTTTACTAGTCCTCTTAAGTTACACTCACCCATCCAATGAACTCCTAACTAAGATAAAACTCATGAATAGCCATTCCCCTACACCCCAATACATGTTTTATGTAACCTCTAACAATATTGAGAAATTAATAATTCTCATCAAAACCATATAAAACTGATCCCACAAGTATTTAATTAGATTCATTGGCCCATCGGCCCACACATGAACATTCAATGTTCCACAACTAAGATGGAACTACATGTATCCAACATATAAGAAGATAATCACCCCCACCCCAATGATTATAATATGCTATAAAATCCTTTCACATAATGTGATTCAAACTCCCCTGATTTCAACATGTTCAACCCCATTAACACATTCTTATACCAGGAACCACAACCCACTATATGTCAACATCATCTAACCAAAAACACCATGGTTTTCTTTACCTACAAACCCAATTCATCCCACTGACATCATGTAAGACAACAAAATAATTATAAATCCTATGTTTTCCATAAAACTAGAGGTGTTAGAAAACATTATACCCTTAATAGATCCATCTATATTGGATCACGATGCACTTCCTCTTTAGGAACCAAGTAAAAAAATAACAATGTTATGTATTCAAAAAATACGTCCCTTGAAATACATCCTTAATATTAAAAATTCCTTCAAGTGATTTACATAAAAAACCTAATTAATATCCATTAATTTACCACATACCTAGCTTCCCCTTTCATGTATATATCTCATAAACTAAAAAAACAATTAGTTATTTACATCTCTAAGTGAACTCAAAAGATTTAGCAAACCCTCTATCGGGTTACGCTTGTATAACATATCCTAGCACAACTATAATAGACAACCCACCAATATATTGAGTTGTTATTCGAATTAGTAGGATCTCCCAACTATCTCATAGTATTATAGTTTAGTTAATGATAATTACAGTAATCAACTTGATGGGAAAAATGATAGAATTTATTTTTTGAATTTTATGCAACCAAAAACATAATTTGCCAAAACAATATCAAAATCGCCCAAATAGGTTCATCACTAAGGCACCAAATTCATGTAACAAACTAATATGTGTCATTATATATCCATTTTAGGATGCAATGTATAATTATGATAAAATATAATTCCTTCATAAAATCTCTAAGAACTATAATCATAAAAAATATGGTGTGGTTCAGGTGGGTAGAATGTCACCAAGAAAGTTATATTATAAAATAATGTGTGTTTCTTTAGAAATTTTAAACAATTGAACTATCTTAATTATTGATATAAGTCATACATTGGAGATATTTTTTCATGTGAGTCTTATGTTTCATGTATGATTCATGTAAAATGGTATCTTTTTAATTGGATGATATCCAAAAATCTGTAAATCATAAATCCAAAACCATAGTGCATGACACATAATTAAATCACGAAACTATAAAATTGAAAAAAATAACCACATTCCCATATCCTTGGTAACCTATAATTCCAATCAAAATGTATTTTTGACCCACTAGTCTCACATCAATCAAAAAAATAAAACATATTTATAATACCTCTCCACCATATCTAAAAAAATTAAGACAAAATAAGATTCAATTCCATGATACCACATTTTAATATCCCCTAGACTATGCATAACCTCAAGAGCTCCTCCCCACATGCCAGAGGCCGACGACTAGTAGTGAAGCTCTACAGTTTAAGCATGGAGACACTATACACATATAATTGATTAAATATAGTGAAAATAAATAACGAAAAACTATTTATAATAAATGAATAGAACATGTGGAAAAAATAAAACATGAATGAAAAAACATATGAAATTTGGAAACATATAGTCATACAAAAACATGGTCATACTAGAATACATCAATTGATTTTATACTGGGCCAATTATAATATAAAAATGAATTAAATAGAAAAAACAAACAAAAGATAATAGGATACACAATAATACATTAGGTTTACCTCATCACTATCTTTAATCCCATTAGAACTATCTTTCACAATCATACAACACTGATCCTCTTCCCTACATGAACCTGTGATTAATGAAGTCTTATTGGATTCCCAAGTTCCACGTATACTCGATTATGGTGTGAGGATAACTTAATCGAGAACCAACAAGGGGGTCTTATATATGACAAGTAACGTAGTATAATTTATTGATATACTATCAGAGTAAATAAATAAATAAATGGTGCATGAATAAATAAAATAACTGCGATAAATCCACATGTTCTAATAAGACATCATGGATTGGGTAAACCTTCTTCGATCAGTATGGAATGTCTCGAAACATAATAGGCCAAAATTTGGATCCATGTATAATATACATGGCATATAATAACCACATACATAATGCTTAATCTATGGTGAAGGGCCATATAACCACATAACAATAGTCATAAATTCGAATCAAATGTAATTTTCAAATAAATTGAATCACAATATACATCAAGCTGAATCAAATTGGATTTTTCAGGGAATTCTATATCAATAGAAATAAACATCAAACCCTAGGGATTTCCTGAGCAATTCTATGTCTATATGTATCACATGAAATGTAGTGGGATTTATTAGAGAAATCTAAATTGATAAGCATAATAAATAAATCATATGAAGTCTCTTAGTAATTATCTATATAATCAAGTTTATTAACAAAATCGTAGGTAACCACCTAATTATTCCATTTATCATTAAGAATTTAGTAATTAATAGTCAAGTGTTATGTTTCCCACTTATAATATCTCATAAAATAAAAATCATCAGTGTTTCCCTTCACCCCATTCCTATATTATATAATTAAGACCAGTCACTCAAATATATGACATAACCTCATTAATAAATCCATTATATTCTCACAAAACATATATGGGTTCAAAGGTAACATCCATAATCATATATATCAATTAAAAAATATACCCTCCCTAGGGGTAATATATATAGGGATAACATCCATAGACCCTGATGTGAACTATAATTTTAAACATTTATTTTATTTTATTCATTAAAAATACCCCACATTGTAGTTTAATAACTAGGTTTATAATTTTTTCTATAGAATTTATTACATTAGAACTTAATTGTAAATTCTATTTAAAATGTAGTGTTTATTGATGTGAACATACTTTGGAAATAAATTGTGGATCCATTCCTAAAGAAATTATATATTTTGAATTAGAAGGATGGGTATTAATACTACACAAAGCAAGAATATAATCTTTTGCAGGTTGATAAATTTGAAATTCTATGAATTTAGTTGAAATCCACAGTCACCATGCATACCAAAGGTACTAAATACTTGTTTCCCCAATATAAACCTACTATCATGTCGTAGGAATCGTGACTGCACCTTTAACCTATTATGACTACTACTTAGTGTAACCTACCCACCATACCTCACTATGGTCTCACTGTAGGAATAATTACCATGAGTTCCATCTGGTGAATTTGGGTTCAAAAATTCCAAAAATGAAAAAGCAACTTACCTCAATAAGAATATTTATTTACCTTACCACCATTCTAATGGTAGGAATACCTATCCTAACCCCTTTCTTTTAGGACATTATCGCACTTTAAGAACATCAACCATGACCCTCATGGTAGGAATCCTCACAGCATGATTTTACCACCTATTCTATCATTCCCTTATATTCTAAAGAGACTTTTGAGACCCCCATGAAACCAATTTCCCTTCAAATAATGATCCCTCCTATAAGATTCTTGAATAGTTCCTGAGATTCGGTATTAATCTATAATATTTCCTCCACCATTTAATCACCGCTTTCATGAGAACACAAAGGTCACAATAGACTCTTCCAACTACACCCTAATTTTCCACCCCTGGATATGAGCTAATGATGAAGTGAATATTATATACAATGATAAATATGAATGTACTTTAATAAAATTCAACCACTATACCTACTCAGTGTGAGATACATCTAAGTGCACTATGATCAAATCATACATATATGTACAGATTTTGGGGGAGCTGTGGAATTATACTCTATCACAAACTGTAAGGTTTCATGTTGGCATCAGTGCCTCCTAAAAAAGGATTGGGCCATCATCTATAGGATATGAAGGAAGAATCATCTATTTGAGTTCTTTTGAATATCTTATCACTTTTAAATAGATCCAATAGAGAGTGTCAGTTTCAAGAATGTGGAATGAAGTAAAACCCATTCCACATATAAGATTCATCACGATTAAAAAATAAATGGTTGGCCTTATCCGGACAATGATGGGAGAATATCAGTATAGATACTAGTGTAAATGACTTTTAAAAAGAATAATAATTCATCCCATTCACAAATTAAAATAATTAGGTCTATAATTTAAAGTCAAGGACCATTATACATTTTCCAATATTTTGAAACACTAGAAAAATACACCTATAAAAATAATATTTTACTATATCTTTAAAGTTTACTAATTCTTTTCGGAGTTTATCTCGTCCCTTCCTTGAGGACACCAGTCAACCAATGATCTAAAAGTTAACCTGCTCCCTGAAAACATTCCATAATTTAACGATTGATAAAATTCCCCACATATAAATAGAATTGTGATAGTTGAGAATTGTATAAAGTGTAGTACACACTCTAGAATAGATATCTAAATCCCTACTTACTAAAACTCTTGTTCTCTTTTCATTTTAATTTGTAATAATCTAGTGATGGAACAATAAACCCTCTATGGTTCAGCCTATGAGAATCCATTCACCTACCATATTGATTAATAATTATATTTCAATGTTAATTCTCTCTTCGATATAGAATTTAGTAGTTTTGATAGTATAGGTTTCTCCAGATTAGAATATAATTTCATATTTTTTTCTAAGAAATTCACACACAATCTATTTGGATTATTTCCACTGCATGTCATATTAAACAGTGGAGACAATTCATGGGTAAATGGAGACATCCAAATACCAAGATAGTCAAGGGAATAAAATTATATTCTCATTGTAATTATATTTCTAAACCAAAATTTCCTGATGCAAGTAATTTGATGGATAGAATTGATGAGGGGGAGATTAAAAACCATAGTAATAACGATTCAATAGGTGAAGGAGGGACTAATACAAGGATGGAATAATGCTTTTTTTAATGACTTCTAAAACAAATTATATTAAGAAAATATATCATTAACACTGAAAAAACAAAAAAATATTTAGAAACACACTAAACACTATTTTTTTAAGACAATCCATGTTCCATTTTTACAACATTTTTCTCAGGTTCGCATATTTTTTTCTTGATCTTCCTATGATAGTATCACATCAAACATGGAACCATTTTTAGGGATAAACAGTGTTTAAAAAAAATCAAAATACTATTTCAAAACACTAGATCCAATTATTCCAACATCATCGGTTTTGATCCATAGTTTTATATAACTTTGTCGGTAAGTCACACAACATTAAAGAGAACCGAAAAATGGAATGAGAGTTTATCACCATTATATTTGATGACTCTCCCACCTTAGGATAATCCTACTAAAAATATTCATTATAAATTTATTTGATTGGTTATAATTCAGCTCAAGTTAATAGTACATGAAGATAAATGGATAAAACACAATTTTATCATTAATAACCAAAAATTTCAATTAAATTATCCAGAAGTCTATGAAACCAAAAATAGAATTATTGTTATATTTCATAAGTTTCATGGGATATATGGTGAACACACAAATAAGAACTTAACATAATTTAATGATGTTTTCAATTGATTTAGAGTTAGAGGAGTCACTGAGGCTCAAATCAACTGGAAGGTTTTTTCATTGTAACCTGTATGAGAAACCAAAGAGTGGGTATTATATCTATAGCATAGAGATGTCATATCATGGGAGGAGATATAGAATATATTACTCTAGAAGTTATTTCATACTTCAATGAGTATAAAAATTTTAAAGGAAATTCATTGAATCACAAAATAAATAGAAGAAACTCCCTATGAATTCTTGGAGAGGTTCAAGATACTAAAAAAACTTCCAAAATCATCCATACGAAGGAAATCACATCTTGGTATTTTCATACCATGTATTGATGGATAATTAATAGAATTGACTTGATTCTTCTTCAAGAGGATAATTGACTGATAAGTCACCGGCTTATATAAGAGAACACATTAAATGGATCTCACAAAATTCCAAAAAATGTGGTATTAGAAGTTAAATGTGAAGTGAAAATGAGTTAATTGGATCCAAATCACCCATTTAAAAAATAAAATTGCATAATTAACTTATTTAGTAAGAAATTTAGGGTTGAACAATTATAATAATCATCAACCACCACACCCCTAAGGGCCTGAAAACTATTTCATTCTCAGGAACATTTTACTCATGGATTCCCTCAAGTTTAGGGGACTGAATGTTGTGATTTCATGATTCAAAGGAAATTCCATAACCAACCTAGCAGAAACTAGAGATTTAGATAATTCCTTAATTATAATATTTGAGCTTTAAGGTAGCAAACTAAAAGATCAAAACATTAATAGGTTTCTCAACAACCTTTTCTCCACCCTTCGTTTGAGAGATAAAATTTCCAACCATCTACAGAATATCATAATGTGAAACCACAAGAAATATACATGAATTAAATTTTAAGACAAGTAATAGAATATCAAAATAATCAACACTCTGTCCTCACCACTGATGGGTCATACTTAAATGAATTAAAAGGAAAATTCGGTTATCTCATGACCACCCAGAATAATATGATAAACCAAGGATCCTATAAGATTAGTCCTTAGAAAATTCTAAACCTTAAAATTAAATATCACTTCCATTACATTGATTAGTGTGAAATAACTAGAATAGACTAAAGGATTCCCCATGGAAAATGAAACTAAATGTAATTAACACCAAGAATATGCCTCAAAAAATAAACCAAAGGAGAATGTATATAAATCACAGACAAAGTAAAAAATAAAAATCATGGAGGATCTATAGAAACCCCCACCTCCTATTCTTGTAAGAATGAAATAACCAAGAAGAACCAAAGAGGAATCACTACGACCATAGATTTTATATTAAAAAAAACTAGAAATCAATATCAACTTCTTAGAAGCCAATTTCCAGATTCCTAGGTATGAAAAATTAATTAAAGACATATGAATCAGTATAATGATATTAAAATACAATGAATAGGTATAACTAGGTAATAATGTTTCATCTATTTTAACACCTAAAATTCCCCCAAAAATGTTAAGATCAAAGAAATTTTTATATTCCTTACATAATTGGTGAACTCACATTTTCCAATGCACTATGTGAATTGGTATCTTCCATTAATGAAATTCTTTAATGCATTTACACTTATTTAGATATGGGAGAACATAAAACCACTCATGTGGTCATATAACTTGGAAAAGGAGACATTTCCTATCTAGTAAGTGTTTTTGAGAATGTTATAGTAAGTTTATAAGGTTACCCATTCCCTCTTGAGTTGTACACTCCTAATAAGGAAGAAGGTAAAGATAAATATCGTTCTTAAATTATTATTGGAATAACCTTAAAAAATATTTCTAAAACGACCACAAATGTCAATAAACAGTGTCCTTACATTACATTTATTAATGATATAATAGAATTTATCATTTCAGATTAAATAATACCTCAACATGAATAATATTCAATTTTCTCTTAAAAATATTTTATGTTTACCCATTCCAATATGCAAGAAATTGATATGATTGATGATATATTTAGACTAAGAGAATATTTGTATGCACCCAAACTTTTGGATAAAATTGTTTTTGATAGTGATATCAATCTATAGAACATCTCATCTATTGATCAATTTGAAGAAATTTATGAAAATAATTTTCAAGTGACACTAAAATTTGTGACTAATAAATATTCCTTACATGTGTAGGTCACTAGCATGTAGAATATTGAGATTAAAAAATCTCCACACACCATTACTATGTTAGAGATAAAACTTCTACATCCAAATTTAGAATATTCTTTCTTTAATGAAAATATGAAACTTCTAGTGGTTAATTCTAACAATTTGTACTCTCTCCATAAAAAAATGCTACAAATCCTGAATAATAATGTTAAATATATATGATATAAATTGGTATATATTAATGGAGTAATAACTAGAATCTTCATGAACATATTGTTTTTTGGATGAAATATCCCTGATTTTTAGACAAACCTAGAGAATGCTCAACAAAACCCTCCTTGTGTTAGAAAAACGGAAGTTGACAGACTCTTAAAATATGAAATAATTTATCCATTATCAGACTCCGAATGGGTGATCCAAATTAAAATTTTTCTAATGAAAATTGATTACATAATTGTAAAAAATTATATTAATTACATGGCACCTACCATAATTCATAATATTTAGAGATTTTTTATCAACTATAAGAGATTAATCCATGTCACTAGAAAATAATATCCCATATACCCTTTATAGACCAAATTATAGAAAAAAATAGTTGTAAAAGACATTATTATTTCCATGATAGTTTTTCTAGATATTTTTTAGTACCCATAAAATCCTATGAATAATAGAATACCACTATCACATGCCCCTTCAGTACATTTTTCAACTGAAAGGTTCTTTTTGGTCTTAGAAATTCCCCAACTACAATTCAATGCTATATGGTATGTATCTTCTCAGACTATATTGAGAGTTTTTTATAGGTATTTCATGATGAATTCTCAATATATGGAACATTATTTCAATATTTTCTAGAGATATTGTAAAATATTTTACAAATATGTATTGAGAGACTACTCAGATTGAATTATGAAAAGAAAAATTCTATTTTAAGATATAAAAAGATAATTTCTTGGGAAATATATTTTCTAAATAATTAATTGAAGTGTATAGAGAAAACGTTGTTGTCATGTAAATATTTACTTTTCAAAACACTATTAGAAAAAATTAAATCATTATTGTGCCTTATTTTATTTTATAAAAGATTTATTAGGGACTTTAGAAAAATATATTTTCCCCTAACTAACTTACTCAAGAAAAAATACTAAGTTTTAATTTTGTGATTCATGTAGGAAAACATTTGTTAAATTGAAATAATGTTTAACCAATTCCCATTTCATATTCCCACCAATCTGGACTCACCTTGTTGAGATACTATGTGATGATTCCAATAGAAAAAAAATGAGTGGTGATCTCTCATATGATTTTAATGATTCTAGGAGTGATAATTTAAATTTCACAAAACCAAGAGAACTAAATAATCAACTACCCAATTATATTGAAGGATTGTTTATCTATTCTTATTGATTTTAAAAAAAATGTTCATATCTCTTAGTATGTATGGTAATATTTTATTCTAATCATGCGTGTTTAAGATATTTGATCATGAAAATGGATGAAAATCCTTGGATGATAATATGGTTGTTGTTGCTAGAAGAGATTGACCTTGAGATTAAGAAAAATAAGGGTTGTGAAAATATAGTGGTTGGAAACATGTGCAAGATTCCTCACTATGATGAGGTAGAACCTATTCAATAGTCTAGTTTGTATGATTCCTTACCTAGTGAGTAGTTGTAAAAACTAACACATGTAACTTAGTATACTAACATTGTGAAATTATTGGTCACATTAAAGGTACATTATTTCAACTCTAAGAACCAAAAAACTAAATTAAAATATAAATCCAAACACTATGTTTGGGAAGACTCTTATTTATGTAAAGTATGAAATGAAAAAATCATTAGAAGATTCATTCCCATGGAATAAATAAATTATTTCTGTTTTTGTCATACACTTATATCTTGATGCCATTTTGGACGTTAATGGAGAACTACTAAATTTTTTGAATACAATTTTTTCTTCTAATTACATCCTTAAAACTAATTATTATTTTTTAAAAAATTTCAAACATCTAGTTTACTGGTAGAATTTTAAAAAAAATTATAAATTACCTAAAAAAATTTATTTTGTGAGAATTATTCGATGTTTAGGGAATTGAATTGATGGGAGAATTTCCCATGCCATTTTAATTTTATTATATCTTCTTGGTGGTGGAATATGTTTCTAAATGGATTCAAGAAAAATCCACCCATGTAGATGACTCAAATAATGTAATTTTATTTCTTAAATAAATATATTTTATAGGTTTAGAATATATCGAGGTATAATTAGTGACCAAGGAACCAATTTTTATAAATAAAATCATGGAGGCCCTAATTATAATATATAGTGTTCACCATAAAACCACTATTACCTTCCACCCATTGATGAGTGGTCTGGTAGTGGTATCTAACAACGAAATCAAAAATGACATTAAAAAAGATAGTTCAACCAACCACATGGAATGGATTACGAAGGTGGAAGATACACTACATACATTCATAACTCCCTTAAATATTCCATTTGGTATGTTTCATTACAAAATTTTTTTCTGTTAAATATTTCGACATACATGTTGAGCAATTTCAGAAAGACTGTTGGTCTACAAAAAGAGTAAACCTAGTGTTTTAGATGGTTGAAGAAAAAGGAAACAAAAATTTAAAAAGATTAAGGAATTTAGGAGGGATAAATTTGATAACTCACTAATGTAAAAAGGAAAAACCAATCCACCCATGACAAGTTGATACAGAAAAGAGAATTTGAATTTGGAGACAAATTACTACCATTTTCTTCAAGGTATTTTTTTCCTAGTACTCTATTCCAAATGGACTGGACTATACAAATTAACTGATACTTTTCTTTTTGGGTCATTCTCAATTTATTGAAAAGAGTCAAAGAAACTATTCAATCTAAAATTCAAAAAACAAAAGAAGAAGTAGAATGGATTTTGGAAAGAACCTATTTAGGAGAAAATACTACTCCCTTATGCTAAAAAATAAGTGTTTTCATGTTGTGTAGTTCATGTTTTTTTCTAGATCTTAGTTTAATTTTTACCTATATATTTTAAAAAAATAAATACTAACATTCAAGATAAAAAATGTCATAACCATGAATAGGAACATAGAGAAGACCAAATTATTAAATAAATAAAAACCCTTTTCTTGAAAATAAATTATCATACATTAATTTTTTTTTAGTTTTTAGTTTATATTTTTTTTCTTTTTTCTTGAAAATCATTTCTAAACCACCTAGCTTAAAAATAAAATTCATGAGGTAAGTTAATTAATTAGTTCTAAAGTTTAAAACATTAATTTATTTCTTAGTTAGTTGACCATTTTATTATGGGATTATATTCTTAGCACTAGAAATTGGAGTGTCAACTAAATAATTTCTTGGTAATAAATTATATAAATTTATGACTCTATATGTTTTTGAACACAATTTGAATAAACCTAACTTCTGTGCAACAACAAACTTAGAGATCTAACTTGGTTGGGAAAAATAAAATTAAACGAATATAATTTTCAAAAATGAGTCATTTTTGGGGAAAGGAATAGGTAACCCATAGGAATTTTGTAAAATTAATTATAACACATTAATTTATATTTTTCAATAAATTGTAAAGTCAAACTATGGTTTAAGAAACTTGTAATAGAGGGATGAATAGAATTTAGTTTTGTTAAAATTTTAATTCCCCTTAAATCTAATTTGATCGATTCATGTCTTGAAAAATTAACTAAATTAAATCTGGGAAGTTATTTTATTTACATGTGAGTTAGGATAAATTGAACAATGTATGAATCTGTGTATTATCATTTCCCTGGATGATAAATTTAAATATAGGTAGAGCATCTTTCTTTCTTTTAATTTTTGAATAAATTGAATACTATAATAATATTTCATATTACTATAATAGTCTATGTGTGGGGGAGTGATGTGAAATATAATTTTAAATAATCAATTATTTTTTGCCATTAAAATTGCCCAAATTCCAGTTCAATTATGAGGTTAATAGTTTTTTTCTTGACTTATTTAAATTAAAACATAATTAGAAATCAGATTTAGAATATATTTTATATTGATGTGTACTTCATATTTTTATAAATTGTGGATCCATGATTAAAGAAATTATATATTTTTGAATTATTAAGGTTGAATTTAAGAATTTACTAAACAATAATATGAACTCTTTCATTTTGGGAGAATTCAATGGCCATGTGTAAACTTGACATCCAAGGTCATGATGCTTACTGTGGGTATTGACCATTTGTTGCCTCTATATGAACTGACTATCACATGGTTAACATGGTGGCTGTACATTCAACATACCATGAGCAATAATCACAGTATTTTTCCCACATTACCTCACCATGATCTCATAGTAGGCATACCTATTATGTGTTTTATTAGATAACAATGTGTTCAAAAACTCTCTAAAGTTAAAAATAGTTCACCGCATGAAAAAAAATTCATTTAGTGTGACATAATTCTCATGGTTGGAATTCTTATGATGATCCAGTCCATTTTGCCACCAAATCATGGTGAGAAAAATGACTGTGACCCTCACTATAAGTATTCTTGCAATATGATTTTCCATTACCCTACCATGACCCTATCTTTTAAGGATACTTATAAAAACCACACGCCACCACATTCCCTACAAAGAAATAAACCTATTGTTTGATGCTTGAATGAGATCATGAGATTGGCTCTTGCACTAAAAGATTTACTCCTCCATTAAACTTCCAACTTTACAAGTGCACACATGTCACTATCAACATTTCTTACACCACCTTATACTTACACCCTTATATCTAAGAAGATGACAAAGTGAAGCGATTCTAATAGGAGAATCAATATAGTAATACACTATAATTTTAGCACTTTACTGACTTAAGGTGACACCCATCTGAGAATTAAATGAGAAAATCCTCCCATCCTATTCAACTTCCTAGGGAGATCATACATTTTACTATATAACAAAGGATAATGCTTCTTGTTGATACCAAATCTATGCAACAAAGGACTAGACTCCAACCTATAATAAATGAAGGAATATGCATCGAGTTGAGTTCTTGTGAATCTACAATAATTTTTAAATATATCCACTACCATGTTACTTTTTAGAACATCATGTAACAATGCAAAAACATTCCATATAGAAGCTACAATTTCACTAACAAAGCAATGGTTGGCCTTCACCGACCAATGTTGGGAGAAACGAAGTTCATATATTTCTAGAAATGACATCTCTTGTGTATTATAATTCTTTCTATACTCTATTTAAAATAATCAGGCATACAGTTTAAATACTATAACCCTTTTACTTTCAAAAAATAGCGAAGCAATGCATGAGTCCCCCTTTAAAAATTATATTGGGATGGATCATGGAACAGTACTACTTCTTTAAAGAGTTTATCCAGACCCTTCCTTTTTTACATGTCTCACCAATCAATCTAAAAGTTAACCTTCTCCCAAAGTGAATTATATAATTCAATTAATGAGTAGTTACCCCACACATAAATAGAATTTTGGATGCCAAACACTATATAAAAGGATAAGATGAACTATAATAGAGATCTTAATCAGCATAGGTTGCAACTCTTGTTTACTTTTTATTTTATTTTATAATACACTAGTGATGGAACATTAAGCCATCTATGGTTTATCAAAGCAGAATGCATTCACCTTTATTTTTAATGAATTATAATCACTCAACGATAATTATATATAATATGTATAATTTAATTAATTTTTAGTAGAGGTTTCATCTAGTTATCTTTTAATTTCTTCTATATGTTTCGTAAATTCCACACACAACCCATTTAGATAAATTCCACTGCATGTGATAACTGATAGTCTAGGTAATTCATTGGTAAATGGAGATTTCCAAATAATATTCTATGAAATTAATGGAAATATAGTGATCATTGTAATTATTTATCTGATCTAAAATTTCCTAAAGGAATAAATTATTTTGATACAATTTATAATTTTGAGATTAGAAACCAAATGAATAGTGATTCACTTGGTGAATAAAGGATGAATTCAAGACTAGAACACTTCTTCCATTATTGATTTCTAAAACAAAAAATATTGACAAAATATATCTTTAAAAAGTTAACCTATAAAAAATATTTAATCATACACATAACACTACCTTCTATATTGAAAATCTAGGTTCCATTTTTACTATAATTTTCTTGGGATCAAATATTGTTTTACTGAGCGCCCCATGACCAGCTCTCATCATCCCCCAAGGTCTCTTAAAAACATAAACAACCAATATGGGATCTTAAATCAAATTAATATCAATAAATATATTCCCCTAAATCATAGAAAAAATATTCCTTCGATATCACCACAACTATGTTATAAACTCACTCACCTCATAGGAAAAGAATACTACGGAAAAAAACAACAGTCATCTAATTTTACTAGGTCCACCATGTCTTGTCCTAAAATTCTCAACGTATATTTTTTTACAAACTCTATCATGTTATATCGACCTGAGTGGTAACATACATGAAAGGGAAAAAACAATCACCATACTCTCATCTAAACTATCCAAAGGGATAACAAGATTCTGAAGGTTCTGTAATGGTGTACATTGTCCAAATATCAAAATCCATCACATCTCGATACATAGAGGACACCAAAGAAGATATACTAAATTCCTATACACTATCAAAATCCATTTACACCCAAATATGGTCCATGATCCTCATATAGTACCTTTATAATCAAGGCCATGTCCATCCGTGGATGAGTAAGCATGCTAGTGTACAAGGGTCCATTGAGTCCCTTCGAACATTATTTAGTCCTTAGGAATTTTATTTATTAAAATAAATAAATAAATTAAAATGGTAATTTTCTTATAGTGAAGAGACCAAATATAACATAAATTTAAATAAAACTCATTTAATATATAGGGTATACTGAAAGGGCTACCTAACTCATTTAGAGAGTTGTTTCCTTTAACAACAACCCAACTACTCTCTTCAGAGCTTATCCATGACTCACATCAAATCATGAGAACCTATCTGAAGACACAATGTCTAATTGTTTATTATTAAATATTATGATTAATTATTAAAATTAGTTTTAACAATTTAATTTATATTTTTAAATCTTTTGTAAAAAAGGAATAATTCTTAAAAACCCATTCAGCGACAGATGCTCACCAAAACCATGAACAATTAGGTGAAATAAACATTCAAAAAACACCTAAACCTTTGGAAAGTTACTAAACATTGGAAAATATATTCAATACCTAATATAATTTAATTTATCCCAAAAATAGTAGAATATTTACAATGAAAAAAACATTTAATGGTACCATAGGAAATTTCATACATAAATCTGCTCGGTACATTATCTATCTATGTCATGCTGAATCCTCATCATATCAAGATGAAACCTCCACAATCATATTGAATCATTAATGAAATCATAAACTAAATCAACCAAATTATAATGGGGATAATGATTAGAAATAATGGATTTATATTTATAATAACATACCTTAAAATGGTACATAATCACACCAAAAACACCCCAAATCAAGGTGAGAACAAAAGAAGAAGAGGGGACCTATTGTTTCATGTTCAGGATGAATATGATGAAGAAAGGAATGATGTAAAACCATGAGGGTGAAGTTTTTATATTAAATATATTATTAATTAAATCTAGAATTCCAATTTGTTTTTTTTTTCATATTTTATTAAAGCATTCGATTGGAACCGTTTCAAGAAATCACCATCCCATCATTTGGACACCATATTTTCTATAAAAAAAAATCAAAGTCTAAAACCCTATGAACTTCAATTGATATATTTATATGTTTTCTATTAAAACATGTTCTATCTATGATCTATTCCCTAATTCAAATGAAACCCCCATATATTACGCACTTGGTTTCTCCTAAGCATACACAAACCATAAAATAAGTTAAACCCCATCCTATAATTTATATCTTTCTTTAAAAGATCCCAAGAATCACCCATGAACCCAATACTATACCTATACCATGATAAATAGACAAATCATTTCTTTATGTTCTCTAACTCTTAAAATTACAATAAAAAAATTATCATTCAAAATGGATCTATTTTAAAATTATAAAATGTTAATTCCCACATGTGATCATAACATGAGAATACCTAACATTTTATATTATAATAGTACATAGATGAAAAAATCTGTGGTGGAAGATTATACACTGATTATACAATTAAATGTATTTTTAAATATTTTCTAAGGGTGATACATACACAAAAATATATGATGACCCATGTAAACTCTTATTATTATACTCTATAGTTGAGTATATGAATCCCATTGTTCAAAAATTAAACAAGAATATTTTCAATTAACACTATATCTAAATATGTTTACATATAAAAGAAATTCAATTGTTGGGGACATTAGAATATAAAATAAAAGAAATAATTTTATTTTCCTATATCACACAATTTAACACTATTCTTTTAGATAAATTTCAAATAATTAATATATATTAACATATAAACATCAATATCATTACCATGATTCTTTTTCCATGGAATATTTAAGATCATCATGACAAATATTTCTTTCATGCATATATTGGTGTAAAAATAATAGCCCAAGAACATTGTTTCTTATTATTTTATCTATTGATTGATTTCTGTTATCATTTCATTATTCGGGGTTGATATCCTATGAAATTTTGGAAAATGGGAAACTAGGACTAGTTTCATGATTTTTATATGGTCAATGTTAAATTTATAATATTCAAATATATTTATGGTACCCTTGTGTATGGGGTCATGTGTTAGGAATAATTAGGTGTAACCATTTTAGTAACCATTATGATTGGGTTTTCATTATATAGAACAATTTATGAATGGTTTGTAGTAAGTCTTTTGGGTTTTAGTAGTAATTGTGAATGTTACTTTTGTTTATCTGGGAGTTTTAATTAGTGAGTTTCACAAATCTTGTGCATGGATTAGATAATTGTAATTGGAAAAAATGTGAGGGTTTGAAACTTGATTCTAGTGGAGGTTACATTGTTAGTGCATGGGTTGCTAAACCATGTGGCTAAACAATGAGATTTCCTTGATTATTAAAATTTCTTATTTACCCTTTTACTAAAGCTAAAATTCAAAACATGACCATCCCATATTTTACCACTTCAGTCACAAGGTCCAATATTCATCTCCATATTTCCATCCAACATTCCAATTTAGCTTTTACATGGTAATTCATCTATTTTCTAGAAGATTCTTTGAAGTAATGTTTTCTAAACTATTACCCCTCTTCTTATTCTCCTATTTTTTGATTTTTCATTCTCTATAATAGTCATAGAAGACAATAGATATGTGTTCCTTGAATTTAAAATGGGTTTTCTTGGTTTAAGGATCCATTTCATATTCAAAATGATTCCCTTTCCTTATTATGGAATATAATCATTATGGGTTTTGGTTTAAATGATTTGAGGCAGATGAATCCATGCATACATATTTAAACATGAAACCATGATTAAAATACAATTTTAATTTCATGAATTTAAGGAATTAAATATTTTAAAATATTTACGTGTTTATTTCCTTTTCAAGGGATTACATTCTCCCATAAATCCAACATTACTATGGGGGTTTTAGGTTTCACTATGTTTATAAAATTTAACTCATTTCTCAATTGAAGATTAGTATTTTATGAACTGATTTTGGGTATCTTTCTAAAAAATTTTGATATTAAATTTGGTGATTTTATTCTCAAATGATTTTTATTGATGAAAATTTATTTCATTTAAATAAATTTTTACAAACTATAAGAGTTTTTGTATGCATTTATAAAGGAATTTTTGTTATATTTGTTATGTGAGATAATTTTATGATGATTTTGAGATTTCAGTTTCTAATAAAACATATCAATTTTGATTCACTATGGGATTTTTATGTGACCATTAATTTATGTGTTCTCTAAATATTTTTTAATGTTTCATTGGTATTTTGTCATGAATTATAATTTATGTTAGTAATTAAAATTATGTTGTTATTATATAGTGAAATTTATAATTGTGGGTAAATATGATTGTTATGGTAGGTTTTATACTTAAATTATTAATTATAAATTATTTGATTTATTTATTAATCTTATTTTATAACTTTCTTGTTAAATTTTAATTTTTGTATTGCAGGTTAATTTTTGTTTTCCTGAAACTAAATAATCACTTATGTGATTTTACTGTTAATATATAAATTAATCCAAAAAATTTATTTTTTAATCTCGTATTTTTAATTATATTCATTAATATTAATTTTAATATATTTTTTAATGTTTACTAGTTATATTATTTATTTAATTAGTTAAATAGGCATATATTTTTTATAAAATCATTTTAATTTTTAATATCTAATTTTATTAGTTTTATAATTATAGATTAACAGTGTATGCTTTATCTATATAGTCATCATTGTTTTTGAATTTTTTAATTTTAAATTATTCAATGTTGAGAAAATTTTAATTTAACTTAATTATTTTCTTAGTTATAGAAGTAAAAATTTGGAAATTATTCAAAAATTCATGGAGTGACTATTCGTTTTCCACCAATGCAAGTGAAAAAAGACATGGGTGAAAATTTTAATAATGCATCAAATACAACATAAACAACCAAAAGTGAAAATAAAATTTTTGAGGGAAATATAACCTTCCAGGAAGGGTATCAACCACATGTGCGGACCATGATCAAGATTAATAGGAAATCAACCATGTGCTATATGGGATCATTCATTTAATAAAATGAATCAATAACATGGGTAATCTCAATTAACCATGGAAATAGATGTTAGGAATCAATGAATGACATAAATAGAGAAAAATGATGAGTTAGAGTTGACCTTATTGAAATATTTTTAGTGAAATGTGTTTGTTCTCAATATATGGAAATATTTACTAGTTGGAGGGGAATCATATTTTTTTTAAAATTAATCAATTGAAAATGATTATAAAAGTGTTAAACAGTCTAAGTTATGGATTTAATGATAAAATAAATAACACAAGATGCTTTTTACCGTATTTTAGATCACCATGATTCTAATATACTCTTAAATATTTTCTACTCAGTGAGGATACCAGTATTTACATGGTCCTAACAATTGATAAGGTGTAAGAACACAATTAAAATTACAAACCTTTTTCACACCTGGTAGTATTACCTTTGCGTTTTGAAGGTGTCATAGAATACCTAACATTTTCTAGGTGTTAAAACCTAACCTTCCTTTTACATGGGAGGAATGATGCAATAGAAAAATTTATTATGGGAAAATATTAATCTGAATCTAGAGTACATGAATTCTAAATAAGTAATACAATGATGAAAAATGATAAAGAACATATAATAGATGATGATAAGATAATCATGAATGTTGGTGTAGCTAAATAAATTTGACTATTTCAGTAGTGGGTGATGAAAAAAATGAATTCTATCATGATCATAAAAATGGAACTATAGTCATATTGGAGAAATAGTATTTCAAAAAACTCATATGAATGTTTTATTTTTCTGTATTTGTAATTGGGTTTATCATAGTTGTCAATCTAATTAGAAAAATTCATTTATCTAGTTTTTTTTATTTCTCATTACAAGTATTAGATGTGTTTCATTAACTCCAAATATATTCTTAATTTGGAACTTTTGTCTAATAGAAAAATCCTAGAATGAAACATTAGAAAAAATAATATCTTTTAGAATAAAACTATTACCATAATTTGAATTATCTCATTAATACATAAAACTCTTAACAGTCTTTTAGTATTGTATAAAATATCAATGAAGTACTTAGAGAGATATAATTAACATTAGTGATAATTATTTAAATGATGAAAATAATTAACACAATTTATATAGTCTTATATATATTTGATAGTTCCAAATATTCATAAAAAACAATATTAAATAAAATATATGAAACTTATTATTTCATTGAAATTTTTTCCTATGGAATAAAACATAAAGGTTATAATTTTTAATCATTATAAAAAGAAATATAGAAGTTAAAAAACATTTAATAATCATAGATTAAAACATTTTAGAATTTTTTTTCTAAAATATAGTATTTTAAAACACATCCTATTTTTACAAAATAAGAAATTTATTGATGTAATTGTGTGCCTCACAACCAAAATATTGATCGTGCGACTGTATACAATAATTATTATTACTATTTCTGCATGGTTTTTATGTTGAATGTTCTACTATTTTGATAATGAAGTCACAAAATAAAATATATATTGTCAAATATATAAAAAAAGATATTTTGGGTAAATTTAAAAATACCTCATGTCGTAGGTTTTATATTTCAACATAGTTAGTTGGTGTTGAACCTCAAGGAATGTTTCCTAAGTGGTAACCAAATATAATTCATAGTAGTTATACTTCACTCATTGTTTTCTTATTTACAATGCACAATAGATTTCATTTATTTCATAGAAAGAATATCTTCCAACACTCTTAGTAAGGATAATATCCCTGATATAATTAAATATCTTCAAAATCACTACTTCTTGGAAACTTCACAAAATCCATATGGTATGTTCCAATGATACTACATGGTATGTGGAAATCCTCTCCATGGTATGTGTATGGATACACTCATAATGGGTTTGAGTATTGGTTCATGATAGATATATAGTATACAAGGAGTATGTACTGTGTTAAAATGAGACAAGAAGCCTCTAACTAGTGCACTATTCAACAACCCAAGCATGACGAGCATGGTATCAATGAAATATGATTAAAAGGGAATGATGTTGTTGTTTTACTGTCATAATGTTTTTGTCTCTTGCTATTGAGGAATACATAGGTGTCAAGTGATGTTAAAATTAGATTTATTAATCTAGTTTAAAAGAGTTCACACGTGGAGTGATGTTGATATATAGCGGTGTCATTAAGGTCCTGATCACATAGAGATATTTTGCGCACATTGAGCGGGTGTAGTTGGATTTGATGAGAAGTGTTGTATCACTGGGGTGAGTCAAGATGAAAATCAATGACGGTACAACATTAATGAAGGAGATGAACTGTGCGACATGATGTTAAAGGTATTGACGTTGTCTTAAGACATTGGTATCATCAAAGAACAAGGATGGACAAACAAAGAAGATCCACGCATTGAGACATGGAACCAATGAATAAATGTTTCATTATACTGATGAACACTAGATATGTAGAAAAATAGTTCAAACCCTTGTAGAAAAATATTTCAAACCATTTAATCTTATTCGAAATTTGCAGATACATACTATTTAAAAACTCATATATAACCTACATAACATTATTAATGAATTTTACAATCAAGGGTAAACATCCCCCCCCACTTCAACTGATTATTTTTTAATTGTTGATAATAAAACCCATTTTATAATTGAAATATACACAAATAATCATAATAAATGAAACTAAATTTTTAGAATACGTGAATTACAACATGTTTACTAAATAAACAATAAATGAACAGAAGTTATGGTTTATTCCTAAAATATAGAAATTAAAATATCATCATAAGAGATATTATACTTTATTCCTATCATCATACCGGTTTAAGAAACATTAGTGAAAATTCAAGTTGTCCAAGTACCTTATGTTTGGTTCCTATAAAACATATTAAGTTGATTATTATTTTAGCACAAGAGCTATTTTAGCTTCAACTAGATTAGTAATAAATATCCTAGGAAACCATACATATTTTAGATGTTTATTATATAGTAATATAAAATATATATTATTTGATATTAATGTCATGGTGTGATCAATTTATTGATTCAGTCTTAAAGAACATTCATTTGAATAATTTTGATTGAAATAACTTCTAATGCATGTTTCATTTGATACATTTCCTTTACTAATTTTAATGAAATAAGTTCTGTACATATTATGAATTTATCTATTATATACAAATCCATTTTTACAATATTATTATTTTTCAAATCCTTTATATTATCAAATTTTTATTTTCAATGAAAAAAAACCCGTAGGATTTCTTTAAATTTAGTTATTTCCCAT
Source organism: Viscum album (assembly GCA_963277665.1). Taxonomy (NCBI): domain Eukaryota; kingdom Viridiplantae; phylum Streptophyta; class Magnoliopsida; order Santalales; family Viscaceae; genus Viscum; species Viscum album. The sequence goes on along the minus strand of OY728130.1, from coordinate 377,525,601 downwards.
TTTGGATTTTTATTCTCTCTTTGAATAACATCCAATCCATCACATGTTTTCATAGTTGAATGTGATCCTATAATATTTAGTTTCTTATTTTCATGTTTAAGTCTCTTATATTTGTTTTCAATTTTTCATAAATCATTTCACAATAATTTTAATTTCTATCATGATATTCAAAGTTTTTTATATGAAATCATTTATTCATTCATTATAATCTTTCAAATTGATCAATTAAAAATCTATAACATTTTTCTCTTCTTTAATTTTTCTTTATTTTCTCCTTTTAGTTATCTATACATCTCAAACATTTTAAATATATCATAATGAAAATTTTCATTTACTGTAGTTAATTATTTATCTTCATTTTCAATATCAGACTCAAAACAAGAACTATAATCAGAAATATTGTTTACATAATTCTTTGTTGTTTCCTTTAATAAAATATTAAATGATTATATTTAATTCTGAGAACCTTGACTACTTGTGTCTAACATATCTGTATAGCTTCATCCAATATGATATGCTTATTGTAGTTTTTTCTTGTATGGATTATCTTTTCATTCTAGTTTAAATTTTCGATAGGTTAATTTTATATATACCTTTTATTCAACACTCAAAAAATATTAATTAAAAAACATTATATTAATTAAACTTACCCCCATTTCTTCCCATTATATCATCCTATTGATTAGCACTTCTAAGATGATTCTTATATCTTCTCTTTCCTTTCTGGTGCTTGTAGACTCCTTTAGTGAAATTATCAATAGTATCCTTCTCACATAGCTAAAACTCAGAATCAGGGGAATTAGAACAAGTATTTATATTATATTTTAATTCAATAACATTCCTTTTATCATGAAAATTAGAATTTTCATTCTTCATGTATGGATCTTCTTGAAGAAGTGTTCTTATTAAATTATCCACAGAAATATTAGAACAATCCTTAATAACATCAATTGAAGAGTTCATTATGTTCCATATATTTTGTAGAGATAAATTAATATTCCTATAATAGTTTCATTATTCATTTCCTCATTTAGTGAAACAATTATATTCATAATGTTTTTGAATGTGATGTACGTCTTAGTGAACCTCTCTTAGTAATTCAATATGACTTCATGAGGATCATCTATATGAATACCTGGCATGGTTATTTGTAAATTGACTGTTCCTTGATGAGTGAATTTTAATGTTATGCATACTCCAAATGGATTTCTACATGAATAAATATTGATATATAATTTTTATTATTCAAAAATATATGTAATTCATAACATTGTAATTTAGAACAAATTTGGATGCATCATTACTAGTTAGCATTTATAAATATTCTCTAACCACTTTATAAATGTTTGACATAATACCCTATAAATCAAGATGTATATTCTTTAATAATAATTTAATCTAATCCATCCATTAAATGAGGTCGAATTAACTAATGTGCAGTGATCTGATGGGATTAAAAATTTCAAATTTCTAACATTCTAAAATAGTGAATTGGATGTTCTTCTTATACTATTAAATGTAGGATAATATTAAGTTCAAAAGGATAATTAAATAGTTAAAAACTAATACTTAAAATAAACCACCCTCTTATACCAATTGGTAGTAAATAGTATACGGGAATGTTGACAAGAGATGGGGTGAATAGTCCATTTAAATATTATTCAATCGACTGTGATTATCATAGTGTTAAACAGTGATAGTTATGTAGTGGAATAAAAAATAAATAACACTTTATATTTTTCAATAGTATTAGGATAAAAAAGATCCAAATATACTCTCCAATATCAACTACTTGGTGACAAGGGTGATATTTATTGGTTCCTCTATTTTGATATGGAGTGGGAACCCAATTAAAAAATGTACCTTTTTCCCAACTAGTAGTATAACGAATATATTTTGAAGGAGTAATGACCAACAATAATTTTGTCTAGAAGTAACATTCCTATATTCTTTTTAGATGGGAGTAATAATACAATGCATATATTTCAAATAGGAAAATAATAATATGAATTTAAAATAAAAACATTAATAAGAATAAGTACGGTGATGAAAACAAAAATAAATTAGAACAATAAATGAGAAGATAGTTTGTAATGTAGATATAAATCCATAAATTCAATAACTTCAATTCTGGATGATGTAAATAATGAATTAATTTTCCATAAATATAATGGAATAATATTTTTAGTTTATAAATAATACATCTTTTAAGATCATATGAAATTTATATTTTTCTATCTCTGTAATTGTGTTAATCTCAATTTTAAATCCTTATTGTACAAGATTTTATAAAGTTTATTAGTTCATATTGAAATGTTTTTATGTGCATCATTAACCCCAAATATCTTCTGATTTGGGAAGACACATATAGAAGACTAATCATAGAATGAAACATCATAAAAATAACTTCTCTTATAATAATACTATTGCATTAATTTTAATTATCATTCCCTAACATAAGAGACATAATACTCATTTATTTATATGTGAAAAACATTTCACATGGAAAAAAGATCTTTAAAGTTATCAATAATTATCCATATGAATAAAATAATAATAAAAATGATAGTTCTTGTATTGATTTTTCAGTTCAAAATATTCATAAAATTGTGTATGAAATAACAGATATGAAACTTATTTTTTCTATTAAATTTTTTGTATACTCAAGTATACAACATGATGGTAATTATATAAAAGTATTTTATAATGAAAAACAAAAGTTAAAACACATTTAATAAAACCTCATTAAATCATTCTATTAAAGTAACAGTAAAAAAGTATTCTGATAGAAGTATGTTTTTTAGAAAAATAATAAATGAAATGAAGTGAATGTGTTCCTTTTGTGTTTATTCATTATGATTATCATGAATATAGGGTTTGTATGATAACAATGATACTATTTAGATCATGTGGTCATGAAATAATATATATCCATTCTGTATATAATATAAAATTATATGTGGTAAATTTAAAATACCTCAAGCAGTACGTTTTTCAGTTCCACATGGTATGTTGGTGTTGAACCACACTATGGGAAAACAATGTGGTAACAATTCATAATTCATGTAAGGTGTAATTAACCCTAGGTAATATTATTTTCAATTCACATTTGGTTTCCTTCATTTCAAGGTATGTTTTTTCAACTCATATAGTGAGGAAAATATCCATGGTAGCTTTCAATGTATTCAAGGTCACTACATAATGGTAACTTCATAAAATAAAAATGGTAATTTTTTGTCATCCAATACTGTAGGTAGAAATTATATCCATGGTATGTTTTTAAATAACCATAATGTAGGTTTGGGTATAGGTTTTTAGAACGTATAGAGCATAGAGGGAGTATATACTATTTTTGGAGGAGATTTGAAGCCCGGAGCTAGTGCATTGTCGAACTACCTGAGCGGGTCGAGCATGGTATCAAGACACATTGTGTGATAAGTCATGATGTGGTTTTTTAACTATCACAGTTTTTTATCCTTTCACTGTTGAAGAAGATGAAGGAGTTGAGGGATACTAAAAGGAGATTGTTAAAATTAGTTTGGCAGAGTGCAAGTACCGAATGATGTTGATGTAGAGTAGTGTCATCGAGGTTCTTCTCATGTGGAGATTGTATGATTGAAATGTGGTTATACATCCATAGTAGTTGAGGATTCTAAACATGGAAGTAAAATAGATGATGAATAGTAAAAAATATATATTGATTTATTGGAATTAGTAGGTAAAATAATTAATTATAATAAAAAATATATATTCTAAAATATATATTCTATATTAAAAATATATAATTATATAAATATATATATATATATATATATATTTGAAGACTTATATATATATAAGAGATAATCACAATAAAATATAATAGATGTTAATTAAATATAATAATACTAATTGAGCACGTAAACAATTGTCTCAATTTGTAATTTTAAATATTCACAACCTAATATTATAATATTTCCAATATTGACATAGTTAATAATATTATAATAAAATTATATATATATATAATTATTTTGAAAAAAAATTAAAATAAGTGATTATAATTTATCAAAACCATAAAACAATTAAGCACATAAAATCTCAGTGAAAAAAATTATGATTCCAGATGAAATTTAGGGGATAATGTAGATATTAGAAGGAAATTATTGACCATGTTTTTGAATAAAGAATTACGATCTATCTTAACTATTAATTGTTTGTAAGAGAATCCACCATAATTTTGAAAGTGAGGAAGTATAACTACACTTATTGAACTCCTATGTAGATTATGTAGAAGTTGTGCTAACTAATTGTCTAGAAAAGAAAATTCAATAATAACTAAAGATGATCTTTTTTAGACCTAGAAATGAGTTTGAAAAGATTTTTAATGCTGAAATTGATTGAAAATAATTATTATTTTTAGGATGAATGAAATCTTGATACAAACATAAAAAGGCCAATGATGTTTTAATCTTGTGGTTGAACACATAGAGTAAAAATCTATAAACAAAGAATATATAAAATATTAAATTGATTTTAGGGAATGGAAATGTGGTTTCCTCAATAGAAATAGAAGGAACGTGATTCTAACCTTTGATGATATACAACTCATATTACCCTTCACCTTTGCAAGAAAGTCGAGCTGGAATTTATATTCTCATTCTAGATAATATATCCATGTCAATGTTAAAGTCATAAAACACTATGGAAGATATTGTTTTGGAGTTCAATTTAATTGTTGAATAGTAGAATCATCCCACATCTATTATTGTGGAACCTTGGTTTAATCGGGAATCTTTGAATAGATGAAAAATCTATGTGGAAAGCTATATGAATTGTCCTTGCGTGACTTAATCTCTTTATAATAATGATTAACCAAATAATATTTCTATATGTGTTTTCAATAATATTTTCATGAATGAAAAAATCATTTTAATCTAATTATTTTTAATTATGAATTCTCTGTATTTATTTTTTTTCTCTATTCTAGTTTTGATTTTTAAATTGTTTAATTATCTCATTATTTCTAAAATCATTGTTTCCTTCATCAATTGTTTATGTAAATATAACATATATATATATATATATTCCATCACTGTTTAGTTATTTTTTAATTTTAAAAATTCTATATGTACAAGATCACGACACCACTTCCCAATCATCCAAAAGAAAATCACTCCAAAACATAAGGATCCATGTAGATTTGAAATTCATTTCTCATGAGAATATAGTGACCAATACAATTGTCTTTGTTTTCCTAGTGCTATTATAATCCTACTCCCATTCACAATGTTCCAACTACTAATATTGGGTTAATTGATAATGAAAAATATTTTTCTTTAGTTGTATAACTATTATTTCACAAATCTCATAAGAATATTTCATGATTTTATATTTGTTTTTAGTATGTATTTTATTCCAGATGAGTGTCTTATGTGGGAAATGGAATGTGACAAAGAGGTCCCCACAATTTTGAGTAGACCATTTTTGAGTACTAGAGGACCTATTATAGATGTTATTAAAGGAAAGTTATTTATTATTTTAGGTGAGTAATAATAAGTGTTTAAAATTTAGAAAAATATCAAATAACTAACATTTTTTTAAAAACTATTCAAGAGGTAAGATTTTAAAATTAAAAAATACACTTTCTCATCAAGAAACAATTGAGGAACTAAATGTGGGTGAATAAATTATTTTAGAAGATAAAAATGAAATTTCAAGCATTATTGAGTATACTCTTAATAAAAATATGGATATAATTACATATTTGGAATGAAATTATCCTTCTACTATGATGTTTCAGGTTTAGTATGAATTTGTTATGTCTCCTCCTAAAAAGTGTTAAGGAGAACATGAGTCCAATATCCATTCTACAAAATTTTTTGAACAATTTTAAATAGTTTAAGAAGAGATATTAAATAAATTTGTGATTTTTAATTGATAAATATATTGAAATATGGTATAAAAACTCACGAGAGTAAGTAGTCCACAACAGATAGTAATAAAAAAAATAAACACATGGTTTATAAATTCAATATTTGTATAGTTTTTAAACTCATTTTAAGAAACATATTGATGAATTTAGACCTCATAGGCACATATTTAGTCTATTAAATGAACAATAACCTACTCTAGATCTTAAACCACTACAATCCAAATTATTATAGTCATTTGTAGATGAAAACTCAATACTTTATGTTATCATTTATAATGCACCTAATAAAAATCAATATAAAAACATGCCTGATTCTATAAACAAAATTCAATATTGTAATAGTCTATTGCATATGAGTCATCAAAGGGATTATCCCTTTATAAGGGATGAATGTGATTCTTATGGAACCAGACTACAAAATGAGATTTGAGGGTCAAATGAGACAAAACCCAAACATGAAATAGGTATTCAGAGAAGAGGTATTTAAGATTCTAAGTACATATGTTATCTATAAATTATATAGATTTATTTTTTTATTATATTACTATTATTTCCCTTCATGATATGGTATTTTATTGTTACAAATGAAAATAACTAACAAATTAATTTTAAGAAATATTGGAAATATAGTTTTTATATAAATTAGATAACTATGATTTCTACAACTAGATAAGATCCTTTTCTTATTACATTTTTATATTACATTTTTTATATTTTTATCTGGAATGACTTACTTTTTTTACTATAAGTTTATTATTGTGACAAAATGAACCATTATCCCCAAAAGACTATGAAAAACCCACCTTCACATGCCAATTTAGATCATTTTTCTACTAACAAATACCCTGTAGCTTGTGTGGTAACTCGACAAAATTTCAAATATCCATAATGGATATATTTTTAGAAATGACAGACATGACAATTTTGGTGTATTTGGATGATTTTCCATCAGTAGGAGTACTTTTTATATTTTTTTGAAACATGCAGTTAGTTTTAAGGAGGTTCCAAGAAACATATCTTCTTATTGATTTGGAACAATATTTTTTTATGGTCACCAAATATATTTTATTGGTCACAAGGTATCAATGAGATTCAATAGGGATGATAATTCTAATATTGAGGTTTTCAAAAATTTCATACTCCAAAAAATGTCAATAGTATTAGGATATTTTTATAGAAATCCAATTTTTATAGAAGGTTGATTAATAATTTTCCAAAAATTAACAATGGATTTTTCACTATTGGTCAATGAGGAACAATTATTTTCTAATGATTATTATTTGTAATATTTTGATTTTCATAAGGAAAAAATGACTTCATCACCCATAAGCATTGTACTTGATTGAATATTTTTAATTAATTTTTTTCATGATAGTAGTGATGGGGATATTGGACCTATTTTTTCTTAATGGAATGATAATAGAATATAAGTGGTCCATAATGCTAGAAGACTTTTAGATGTTGAAAAATAAAACTACACCACTATTAAGAAAGAGTTTTTGTCTATTTTTTTTATAAAAGTTTAGGAAGTACCTTTTGTTTTTAAAAGTCATATTATTTACTAACAACACTATAATTAAGTATCTAATATCAATTAAATAGGAAAAATATTGACTAAACATGGGGATACTTTTCTTATAGAAGATTTGTTTAGAGATTATATAAAAATAGTGAACTGAAAATTTGGTTGTAGTCCAAAAATCTATGTTGTCTCGAAATCAGTGTGTAGATCCTTGGGAGGGAAAATATTAATTTCTTGATGAAAAATTACTCACTTTCACAGTTAAACAATCTACATTTTATGTATATTTTTCTAGTTTTACAAAATTCAGTTTGATGACTAAATATTTCTCACATAATAAGAGATTTCTTTTTCTCCAATCTTACGTACAATATATGGGATCATCCTCACACATTATGTGATGTTCTAATGGAATTCAATGCAGGTTTGTTATAGAAGAAAAGATATTTTCTATTTTGGAGTGTTTTCACACCTCACCTTGGGGAGGAAATAATATAATTGATAGAACAACAATAAATATTTTTCAAGAATTATCTTATTAGTATAATTTTTTAATGAATCTAGAAGTTTAGTTTTGGGATTTAATTTGTTTTAATGGTTAGGAAATATTGGAAAGATGTTGGATATTCCTCAGATATTTATTTTAGATATATGGATTTATTATGTTAATGGAGTAGACATTATGGTAAAATTTAGATCATAATATTGGAATGAGTACATTTTGGTGGTTATTGGTTTAGTAACCAAAAATATTGATGACGTGGATTTACTTAACAATCAGCCCCACCATGTGATTAAATTAATTAAAAATATCATTATTCTAATATGTTGGGTTCCAAAAAATTTCATCACTGATAATGGAACCCATTTATTAATTTTAAATTCAAATATTTAATAGATAAGTATAGATTTACCAATAAAAATAATGTTTCATACAATCCACAATGTAGTGGATAAGTATAAATTTCAAATAAAGAGTTTAAACAGATTTAATAGAGATTTGTATCAAACTATATGAAGGGTTAGTCCTAAAAAATGAACATTATGGGCATGCTCAATATCTTTCAAAACTCGAATTTCAATATCTTCATACTGGTTTTAATTTTTAAAATGTTTTCAATTACCTATAGAGTTTCAAAAAAAGTTGTTATGGGATATAAATGCATTGAAAAATGATATTAAGACTAATAGAGAGAGAAGATTACTTAAGTTGGTTGATTTGGTTCAAATTAAGAGAAAATCCTATGAACTTACTATAATTAATAAGGAAATGGATAGGGGTTTTCATGAAATTTTCTTACAAAATAGATAATTTATGGTTGGTTAGAAGTTATTACTATTCAATTCTATACATAAGTTCTTTATATAAATATTGAAATTCACGTGGTCGAGACCATTCACTTTTCATAGAGTTCTTAAAATAGTGTTGTTGAAATATTTATAGAATATAATAAACCAATTCTTGTAAATGGTAAAAGTATCAATCAATATTATTAAGGGTATCTAAAGGGATTGGCTTCCATGTTTATGCTTGATTTTTTTTTCAATTAATATCTGAAGACTTTAAATTCTTTACTTTATGGGACTAGAGCCATGGTCTTTCTTCTATGTTTACTTTTTTTAGATTAATTATCTACTGTGATGTTTTCTTTAATCACTATTTCTAACTTGATTTAATTATTAGTTTTATAACCTTTTTAATGAATGTTTTTATTTAGAGGTTAATGTAATATAAGGTTTCCAAAATCATTTTCATTTAAAAGATAAGCTACGTGTTAGAGAATCACTAGATAAAACAACCCAAAATTTTACTTATTCTTTTAGCTTGTTTTTTGTTTATTTATATAAATATAATTCTTAAATATTTAACTTTTATGTTATAAAAGTTATAAAATTTAAGTATTTCATTCATTTCTATTACAAAAAATATTTTTTTGGTTATACTCAAATGTGAAATCTTTTTGAATCAGGGATGTTTGTTTAAATATCCTCAAATTATATTATTATATTCCTAATCGTATCTTAATGATTAGTATCTAAAAAGTGAGATTAATTTTTTTAATCTACATAAATTATGAAATTAAGAGTGTGGATTATTACTTGAGATGTTTCTATTTAAGGCCTATACTTTTACATGTTCAGGTGTTATTTTTTCATAAATATTTTCTATTTAAAATATTCTTCAACTAATTATAGAAACCACTTTTATCACCCTATATAATATATCTTGTCTTTGAAATAATAGATATGTATTCTATTAACTTTATTTTAAGTGATTTCTCTTTACTAAAAATATAGAGTATATACTTCTTAACTATGTTTCCAAAAAACTGTTTTGAAAATTGTGGGAAATATATAGTTGAACTATATTATGAACATTGGTTATAAAATTCAACTATTTAATTACTAATATTTTTTAACCAAAATATTTAAATATTTCCTTCATAATGGAATTAATCTTTTGGGGAAAATTAGGGTCTTTTTATGGGGAGATTTTGTTATTTAATTACCATAACATTGATTTAATGTTAACTCATCAAATATCCCTTAAAATTTTCAATTTATATTTTCTTAGTTTTAAATCTCATATTAAGTGGATTAATATCTTTATTATGTTTTATATCTATATTCCAAAATTAAGTATTTTTAATTATGTTCCTTTCCCATGTATTTAATTAGGATCATCTGTTTTTCCCTTCCTTAATTATGTTTTCAATTTTTAGAATATGATCTAGATTCATCATTGGTGTTAAGCCATTTATCTTGGTTTTAATAATTTAATCTATGAAGTTAAATGAGTTATGAAATGAAAATAATATTGTAGGTTGAGCCGAATTTCATTTAAATATTATTGTATTTTTTTCTTTAAGGTGTTGTATGAGTTATTTATGATTCTTGTAATTATAAAAACATATCATCTAAAGAGGGTGACCAATTAATACGTGTTTCTATTTAATTAGAGGTTACGAAAATTTTAGAAGTCTCCATTAAATGCAGTGTCATGATTTTTTAAAACAATTCAAAATAATTAATACCATTAATTTTTTGTAAAAAAACCAACATTTTACCAAAAACATTTTTTTAAAAAAGATAAAATCTCTTTCCCTACTTGAGAGAGTCTATGGGAATAAATATTTTTAGAAAACAAATTTCAGTGGAAAGTCATCTTATAAACATGAAAAAATATGTCTTCCACTGTATTTTTAAAAGTGATTTCTTGAGGGAAAAAATGTTTAATTGTGGTGGTATTTAACATGTTCTTATTTTTTTTCTTTTACCACATCATTTTTAGGTATTATTTTTGTATTTTTTTCTTAAATTAGACTTTAACTGATTAATTATAAATAATTGGTTAGTCTGTAGTGATTTTAGTAATTATTTATCATTATAATCATTATTATTATAAATATTATCATGTTTAAATTATCCTTTGACAATTTTTTGGTTGATTTATTTATTATTTATTTATTTTTTATTTAAAAAATTAATTCTCGATATTATAGTTAATTTTTTTGTTTTCTAATTTAAATAATATTTTTTTACTGTATTTTTAATATATTAATTTTTGTTTCCAACTCCCAATATTATTATTTTTAAATAACTTTATTGCTCAATATTTACAATCACCTTCTTTATATTTTGAAAAAGTCAATGTGATATTAATGTTGTGTAAAATAGATTGAATTGTCCTGGTTAGTGGAAATATTTTTCTTTATGTAATTATTGATGAAAAAGGGGATTCTTAAATGAAGGCAGTTAAATTATGATGTTGTGGACTAATTGTTTCTAATTTATATATTTGATTCATTTAATATGTTGAATTCTATGCTCCAAATTGTTTAATGGGAAACCATGCATAACTAGGTGGGAAATATAGGTATGAGTATTGTACTATATGATATACCACAATATATAGTGGATATTGGTTATAAATATGACATACACATGAGGATTTTTCTGTCGGTCAGGAAATATAGGGTATACCCAAGTTGTTGGTAGTAACATCACATCAGGTTTTAAATAGAGAGATCTTATATTTTTGTAACGAACAAGCCTGGGATGAATTGAAAAATTACCAAATCAATCACACCATAAATCCTCAAGAATATATAATCAAATAAAATATATACCAACCAATACTTTTAATACATAAATAATATATCCAAATAGATGAATATTCATTATATAAAGTAATGATCCTCTATTGAATTGTATAGGTCTTGTATGTTTGGAAACTACTAAACATAAATATCTTCTTCAAAATTGTTCTATATAATATCCTACATAGTTATTCAAGAAAATAAACCTTCTTAGAAATATCATACATAATATCATTTTTCATTTCATGGGAAGGTAAACACAAGAAAAGGTGAGCTTTAAATCATAGTAACATAAAATAATAGAGATATAAATGATAATATAAGCATACTATGAGGAAAAGGGTATTTGGACAATAATGTTATATTATAAAACCATACATTCCATATAATTGATCAATATTGTGAGTCGTGAAATAAATCTTGGTAGTTTTTACGATATAAATCCTCACATAAACAAAGTACATGATCCATAAGAGAAAAATATATACATAAGATATCTAATTATGCCATATGTTTACGCATAATAAATTATAGTAGTAAATGCAAAATTCTCATACTAGCATAGGGAATTGGGTTCACTATATAAACCATCATAGTATTCAAGGTCCACTACCAAGAATATCATATGGGACAAGGTCCCCTACTGAACTGGGTTCACTCCGAATTCTAGTCATCTTAATCACATGCAACATCAATAATTACTCTATGCATTGGTGGTGATATAGGTCCTAACCATAAAAAAATGAGAATAATATATATTCATTCCACAAGATCATAAGGAATTACTTAGTTTAGAACCCATTAAATGAAATGGGTTTCATTAAATTTTCATCATAGCATAAATCATAGAAAAGAAATGGGTTTAATAAAAAAAATTATCATAAAAATAAACTATAAAGAGAAATCATAATGATGGTATTATTAGGTCATATATCTATTAATGAATAAGTGAAATCAAGTGGTACATTATTTTATGAATAGGAATAAAACTAAAATATCATTAAAACATTCATGAGGAAAATAACATTTCTATTTTCAAATGACTCTTCTACAAAACTATGAAATTAGAATCTTAACCATTTTCATTGAAAAAAGCTTCTAAATGTGTAATAGAATCTTCAATTATAAGATAATTAATTAAGGCTTTAAAATTCATTCTTTCTATATAACTTAAAAAAATACTTCCATATTATTCATAGAAAGACCACAAAGTACCATATTTGGAATATGAGAAAAATATTCGTTTCAAACCATTTTGTATAAAGTCAAACATGGGTAAAAAGTATGTTATAAATAATTGGATAATAGTAAAAAATGTATTTAATATATTTTTAGAAGATATGGATATTGAATAAAAATATTTTTTGGCTGAAGTGAAAAAATAATCAACATTCCTTTGAAACATATTTCAGGTTTGTTGAGTAAATATGATGAGAAAAATGAATGGAAAACAATTATTTTAAATAAATAACCATAGGATAATAAAATTAATAAGTTTAATGATATTTAAATTAAAATATTCAACCATTATGGGAATAATCATAATGAATCTTGATAAATAATGTCATTGTGACATAAAACTATTACCTCTAGTTCACTATTATTCAAATGTTCTTTGAACTCCAATATAATAAATTCATATTTATTATAATTATATTCCATAGTCAATTTCATACTTATAATATCATATATGATCTGTTTATAAAATTTCAAAACCCCTTTATCATTAATTCTTTATTAAATTCAACATTTCTAAGTGTTAACTATTTCGTTTATCTTGAGTAGTCCAGTTCATTAGATCCTATCCCTTTACATTTTTCATTGTTTGACCATCTCAAAAATATTAATTATTATACCAATAACATATATATTCATTATATTCATATTTATATTAATCTATAAAAATTATAGAAAAAAAATGGATTACAACATTCATGGAATTGGTAGGTCGTACAAACACATGAACATTATCTTCATTTTTAATGGATAGAACTAAAAAAAGTTAAATATTAATTTACCATAAAAATATAATAAATATATAATAAATATCAAATATATTAATTTAATTTAAGACCAGTACAATCCATGTAAAATATAAATGAAAAACTAATCATATCGCTTTGTAGAGGTAGTAATTCACACATACGCACAAGTGACGTTATTGTTTACCAAGGGATTGGATGAGTTGACAGTAGAAAAGATATTATAATTATAGAAGTATAATGGTGACATAGATATCATATATATATATATATATATTAAACCCATAATAATACCCATCCATAAAATATGGTGATGAAAAATGTATTGTATCGCTATGTTGAGTGTGTAAGATGTACATATACATTGATGATACATTCACTTATCATTTGATGTGAAAGATGGTATATAATGGTGTTTTTAAAACGATAATAAAATTTTGTAATATTTATGATATTTAAGTTATTAATTAATTATGAATAACATATATTTATTGGTGGTAATGAAGTTTCTAAAAGAAAGTGACATGTTTAGGTTATTGCCTATTTTTGGAAATGACTTTATTGGGTATACTCTAAATAAATCTAGGGTTGGTATTTTGGGATTAAAATAATATAGATAATGTGACTAGGGAATTTTAAAAGATAAAATGTTAGAGTTTGGTTCATTTAGAAGGATAATATTGGTGCATATAAGTGTGGGAGGATGTGTGGTTTTATAATTTTGGTGAGGGGAACTGTTAGAATTTCTCAAAATATTACATTATAATAAGTTTATTCTCAAGAAAAATACCTCCATATTTACATGAATTATATTATAAGATATTACAGTTTTGTATCAACCAATATAATTTTTAATATTTTTGGAATCATTTTAAACATTATCATTTTGATTAACTCGTAGTTAACCAATATCAATATTAACTATGTTAACCTCTTGTTCAATATTAAATACTATAATTTTTACTTATAAAGTAAATATTGGCCCATAAATTTCTAAATTATAAAATATTACACTATATGATACAAAAATGTTCTTATTTTATTTTTTTATGATTTTTAAATAATTTAATAAAATATTGTTTTGATGAAATTCCATTATTCTTGGTTTTTTTGTTATTCATTTAATTTGAAAAAAATGCATAAATATAAATATGGAATTCTAATATAATATTATAATACAAAAAATAATATGTCATTTAAAACTATAATGTTATGTTAACTCTATAAAATAGTCAAATTATTTTAAATTTTATATATTTAATATCAATTATTTTATTTTCCACCTGATTGAATTAATATTGTTTTGACATTCTGTATGCTTTTATGATCATTATATATTACATAAAAATTAGATATAAATTAATAACATAAATATAATATGATTATTTAAAATAATAACTAGTATTATTCATTTATAACCAGTTTTTATCTCTATTTGAACACATAAAGGATATCTAAAACTAAGAGAGTGAAATTTTATATCTTTCTTTGATTTAAATCAAATACATGTTATAATCTTGATGAAGTTTCCATCAACATATTCAATTTAGAGACTCAGGTGATATATATTGAACTATGTTCATCTAATATGACTTAATATGAAAAAATAATGGCCTTATTACTTATTGTTCACCAATCTTAACCCGATTTACTATTTACTAAGGCGATAAATTTGACCACTGATATTTTTCATATTGAACAAAAATAAAAATATTCATATTTACCAAATTTTAACAATATAATTATATATATGTTATTAAATTAATCTAATTAAACACCTTTAAATTGAATAAATATGTTTTAATTTTGGTTTAAAAAATGCGACAAACACTATTTTTAGAAGAAATTACATTTTCAAGAATACTCCTATATTTATAATTTTCAATGAATAGAAAAATAATGTATGAATGATTAAAATCACTGATAAAGTAATTAATATAAAATTTTATTATGTTATTTCACTAATAGTGATTTATTTCATTTATTAATAGAAATAAATTGCATGCATAAAAGTAATTTTTGAAGAAAAAGCATCACTTTTATTTTCTAATTATTATTTTTAATTATAATACCTTGATAAATAGTGAATTAAATTTATAAATGTTTAGAACATATATATTTAATAATATAGTTATTACTCTTCATATATTCAAATCCAATAGTTTTGAGATAAATGACACATAAATTATAAAAATGTTACACTGTTTGTTTAACCTGATTGTTGAATGTAATGCAAGATATTAAATAAATGAAATTATTTATAGAAATTTTTTGTAAAACAATATTAGGATGTTACATTATATCCTCTTAAAATTAATTTCTAACTCAACATTAATCACCATGATACAAAAAAATGATGATTCTTCTAGCTCATCGCTTGATCAGGTCCAAACATAGCTTCCATAAATTAGTTATTTTTCCATAGAACATTGGTAAGGTGAGTGGTTTTGTTCCATATTACTTTATATCTATGATATAAAATCACTAATAGTTATTCTTTATAATAAATATCTTATTCCATAGGTATAAATCTATTTTCATTACTTCTTAAATATTATGTGTGTATTGTTTAGGAGAGATACATAGAACACAGCATGAGCCTAAGAAAGATTCAGTGAAAGCACCAATCAATAAACTACAATACTAATCCGATACGGAATATAAAAAATACCGATATACTAAAGGATTATAATTATATTATTTAAAAATCCCATAAACCTATTCTCGGATGATATTTATAGGAAAAAATTTTCATCAACTTCAAACTCTAGTTCTTTTTAACGATTTCCATAATTTCTTTTTCATCAACTATGAGATTCTATTACATGATGTTGAATGGATGTAAACATATCAACCATTTCCCTAGAAATATCAGGTCTTGATAGCATTAGACCTCCAACTTGTTTTTAGAAAGATGGATTATATTAATTATTACCATAGAGGGCTTTAAAAAGAGCCATCTTAATATTGAAGTGAACTCTATTACTGTATGAAAATCCCACAAAATGTAGGTTTTCATTCCAACCACTATTGTAATCCATAGATCAAGCTCTCAAAATGTATTCTATAGTATAAATTTTACTCCAAGATTAACCATATGTATGAGGATGATAAGTATCACTGAAACATTATTCTATATACAAAGCATGAAGATGAATTATTCAATTAATTGAGGTAGACTTTTGATCCCAATTAGATAAAATTGATAGTGGTGAACCCTAAAATTTTAAACCATTTTTATTATATAACTATTCATGTTTATATAGTGATAAAGATTATCTAATATTGCTGAATTATGCTGACTTTGTAATGAAATCGATAAAAACCCATATAATATCATTCTCTTTATATGATTTGGATTTTCTGGTGACAAAATCCACAGTGATGTTATCCCATTTCAATTTTGGAATGGGTAATGGTTTTAACATACCGTTATATTTTTTTCTCTTAGTCATAAGTTAATATAATCCCATGCATACAAAAACATAATATTTAATAAGTCCCCTTATTCCATGTCATTAGAAATACTATTTCAAATATCTATACATATTCATACTTCTGGGTTAAATATATAATAAAGAACTCAAAGTCGCATCCATTCTCTTCTTTAAATCTGGTACCAAGAGGACACATACATGGTTCCTAATAATTATTAATCCATTACAATAAATGTTTAACCTAGTAAAATTTATCACCTTCTCTTATTGTTCTATATATTTATTCAATGTATATTTAATCTTCTCTTGATTAAATGGTTGAACACTCATTTGATCTAGATAATATTCCACTCTTTATATTAATATTTATTTATCTATCCTTTGAAAAACAATAAATAGTAGATCTTTTTTTATCTATATCATCGATTATCTAGATTGTACCTTTGGAATTATAATATCTTCCACCTTATTCACTTTCTCATGGTGGTAATGTATTGATTGGTCACAATTATTAATTAGCTCCAACCACCTTATTGAGTTTATGTTCAACTCTTTTTTGCATAAAAAATAGTTTTAACATTTCTTATTTGTATATATTTCACACCTTTATCATAATATATAATTCCTCTAAAAAAACAGTGGAAAATATACTATAGATTACTGCAAATCATGAGTTTGGTATTTTTTTATGGACCATTATTTTTTATGAGGCAAAACCTATATCCAAATCATTATACACGTAGAAGAATCCCAATATATTCTTTGATTCATAACTATATATTTTAAACCCTTATCCATTTTATGGTAGTGTAATCATATTTTCATGAACTATCCTTCTCTTCAGTTCCTTAACAAATTCACCACATTCAAAATTCCAAAGGAACATTTATCCATTTCGAGATAACATAGTGAGTGGATTTTATATCAATGAAAAATTATCCATAAAATTTCCAATAATATCCTTTCAAACTAAGAAAACTATATCTCTTAGTCAAAGTGTCTGTTTTTGTCCAATGTTGAAAAAAATCAATCATTGAGGGTTCAACTAAGAAACCCTCACTTGAGATTATATAACCTAAGAGTGAAATATTCTGAATCCAAAATTCACACAAGGTGAATTTTAAATGAATATGATCCTTACATAGGGTATTTTACTAAGTTATCAAATGGTCTTTATAGTATTCTTTTCTATTTTAATTAATAACATAATTTATTAATACTACCAAAAATCGATCAGGGTAATATCTAAATCCTTAATTAATTAAATCCATGAAATAGAAAGGGAATTATTAAGACCAAATGGAATAAATATAAATTTATAGGTTTAATGCCTTTTATAGAAGGATGTCCTTGGTATATCCTCATTATTAACCCAAAATTGATGATATCAAGAATTATGATCAATATTTGAAAATTATTGGCATCCATTGAGTTGAAAAAAAATACAATAATACTTGGTAGAGGAAACATGTTCATGATTGGGATATTGTTATGTTTTCAATAATTAATATAGAGTCATGTTGGTCAATATGTATTCATAACAAATAGAAAAATTGTACCATAATATGATGCACATGGCTGAATGAATCCTTTTCCAATATCCCCTTATAGTTTTTTCTTCAGTTATAGTAACTAAATTAATTCTATTGTATATTATGTCTTGAAAATAGGTGTATAACTATGTATGATCAGCTCTATTAAAAATTAAACAACATGATTTAGTATAAGACTATGAAACTCTCCCAAAAAGACCTCAATAAAGTCCAACACAATAATCATATATTGGATATTGGGATTATCCCCAAAAAGTTTAGGTAATATACCCTTTTGAATAAGAATCATCACCCATATAATGAATATAATTCCAATTCTATGTTCATTTTTTCATTATAGTGATAGATAATTATAGGTTGGTTTAGAACATAATACATAACGTTCCTTCCCAAATAATTACTATGGAAATTATCTAAATAAATACCATCCATTCAAAAAATAATATTGTATTCATATAGAGGAAGAATAAAAGAATTTGTCAAAAATACATACCGAAAATCTTCAACTCGTGAAAAATAATAGATTTAGGATACAATCATCATACCATTAAGGGTTTTCACTAATAACCCAAAATCTAATTTTTGAGGTGGTACTATTATTCCATTTTAATAGTCTTTAGATATCTAATAATGGTTATATCTAGAATCAAATATGAAATTATCAGTTTTTGATTGGATGGTAGGTCCACTTTTCAAAACGTTATTATAATGCCCCTCATTAGAAATAGTGATAACATGGGACATCCCTTTATCTCCAGTCTTAAAATTTTCTTGTTGTACATCACCATCATTAACCTTTATATTTGAGAAAATGTTATACTAATTCCCATAATCTTTGAATTTAAAACATTAGAGTGTGGGTGAGTAAGTTAATCGATCATTCTCACTATTCACATCATTATCTAACTTTTTCCCATCAACATTGAATTTTTTCAGGATGAACTTCCTTCCCAAACCTTAAACATTAACCAATTCCCTTAATAAAATTTACCCCATTTTTCTCTTCTTCACATTGAGTATAAAGGATGGATCTTCATTTTATCTCTTTGGGTTTTTGAACTACCATTGAATTCCATTATTAATTTCTTATCAAAACCATGAGATTTAAGGTTAAATGATATCTCATTCTCCACATTTGGATAATACAGATCAATTAAATTGTATATATTTAAGTCCCTTATGGATAACACTCTTGATTGATATTTTAAGCCACTGAATAATCGATCAACCTTATAATGTTGTTGATTGCATAGAGTTATGTAACTGGATAAGAATAGTGTCATGCTACTGATGGATGTTGGATATGTATGATTTAGATTTCCAAAGTTGAGCGGCTAAATGATGAATAGAGTAATATGTTGTGTTTCTTCCATGGATCTTTAGGATTCAAAACACATAAATAAAAGTGATGATGAAGAGTAGTAAAAATTATATATATATATATGTATGTATATATGTATTTAAATAAGTTGGTAAAACAAATAATTATAATGAAAATATATTTTCTTAAATATATATTATATATGAAAAATATATAATTATATATATACGTAAATATATATTTGAATGTTTATATATATATATATTCGATAATCACACAAAATATAACATATATTAATTTCAAAAATAATAATTAAACACCTGCACAATTAGTGTATTTCATTAAATTAATTTTTCAAAATGTAATATTATAATATTTCAAATATTAACACAAGTAATAATATTAATATAAAATAATATACATATTGAATTATTTTCATAAAATAATTTAAAATAATGGAATAACATTTCTCAAAAAAATAAAAAAAATAAGCATATAAAATTTCAGTGTAAAAAAATACAGATTAAGACTGAATCTAAAGGGAGAGCATAGATTGAATAGGGTAATACTTAACCATGTTGCTGAAGAATGATTTATTATTTATTTAACTATTAAAATTTTTTAGGACCATACAATATAAGGATAATAGTTTGAATGCAGAGATCCAAATGTTGAACTCTAAAATTGATTATGAAGAAGTGATTCTAAAGAATAGTTGAGAACATATCATTCAACAATGACTGAAGATTATCTGTTTTAGACCAGGAAATGGTTTTGACTAGATTTATGAAGTTGAAATTTATCAAAAATATGTTTTCAAGAAGTAGTAAATCCAGATTTTAATATGTGAAGGTGGATGATGTTTCACGTTTGAGGAAGACTAGAAAAACTAAACATCTATTGACAAGTAATCGATTTAATATAAAATAAATATCATAGAATGAAGATGGGATTTCATCATTACAAATATAAAGAACACAATTCCAATATTGTATGACTGAAAATTAAGATTACCTTTCACCATTGTAATGAAGTCTAGTTGAAATTTATATTTTGAGTTGAGACAATATAGGCTTGTCAATGTTGAAGGGAAAATCCACTATTGATGGTGTTGTTTTTGGGTTCAATTTTCTGGTTAAATTGCTAAAATCAACCCACATTTATTCTTATTGAACCATGGAGTAATAGAAAAACTATAAAGGAATGACTAAGCTATTTTAAATGATTTTTTAAGACAAACATGGTCTAGATGACATCATTATTTGACGGGCAAAAGCAAATCCACAAGCTAGGATGACCAAAACTTGATGATCCGTATATGGATCATGATATGGTGAAATTGATTAGAAGGGTTAGCCAAGAGATTTCAAAAACCAAAATTCTCTTGTACATGAATTCAAATGTCTCGAGTTTAGTTCATTGATTAAATCTACTTCTGGGAAATTCAATTTATTCCATTTTAAAAACTAAATAATTTTGGCTTTAGTCAGTAGTAGGAACCTCAAAATTTGGAATATTGCCACATGGTGAGTAAAAATACCAAGGAACAAACAACTTTTTGGAAATACATCAGTTATTATCCCTAAAAATATAGCATAATTTTTTTTTAAAAAACAATTTTGAATAGATTCATACATACTTTTTGAGAAAATTTTGGATCATAGAATTTCAGACTAGAGATTGCAGACAAGGGAGAGGAATAGAGAATGGTCGACATCACTCATTCATGATTACATTCACAGGGGAGATTTATTATTTATATTTCCTATTCATTTCATTCATATAACTTCTAATCACAAATTATTTCTTTTGATAAACATTAATTGAAACTATTTTGTGGCTAAAATTTATTCTTTTGAATTAAAGTGTGTGTTTAACTTTTTTATATCTTCAGGAAATTTTTCTTAAAAAATTTATTGTTCCCCAAGAATTGTATTTTCAAAATATCAGAACCTTTTTTGAGAATGATTTTAATTGAATGTCTTCAGATTTATTTAAGATAAGATGATTCTTTTATGTGAAAAACTATTAGAACCATCCTTTTGTGACTTAATCTCATAGTGAATGAGATTGACCAAATAAAAATTTCATATGTGTTTTCAATAAAATCTATATGAAATAATAAATTATTTAAATAAAATAAGATATAATTCCACTTTCTCTATCTTGATTTTTTTCTCTATTCATTTTTGGACTTCAATGGATAATAAATTTGCTACGTGGATGCAGGCACTGAATATGAAGAGAGGTCGGTATCCACAGGGCAAGGGTGCGTGAATACCCTATCAAAACATGAGTACACACTCTAAAAATCGGTATACTATTTTACTTTTCTTTTTTCTAATGTTCTTTAAGGTACTATTTTGTAACCTATGTTGTAGAATTTATATTATTTTAATAAAGTGGACACTGTGCCTCAACCTTTTTTTAAAAAAAATTGTCTCATAATGTTTAAAATCTTCGTTCCCTTCATATTTGTTTTCTATGAATATAGAACAATAAAAAATCATCTATCACTGTTTAGTGCTTTTTTATTTTAAAATTTCAAGATTTACATAATATTGATTTCTATTCAGTATCCTTCAAAATAAAATCCCTATAAAACATGAGGATCCATAGAGATATAAATTTTTTTTTTCATAGAGAATAGTGGACAACACAACCGTATTTTTAACCTGGTTCTATTATAAACCTACTCTCATTCACACTATTTAAACTATTAAAATTAGGTGACTTGCAACCAAAAAATGTTATCTAATAGTTGGATAACTATTAATTCACACATCACTTAGGACGATTTGATGATATGATGGTTTTTTTTGAGGTAAGTTTTAGTAAGTGGACATTTTTATGTTGGACATGGAATGCGACAAGGACGTTACCATATTTTTTGTTAATCATTTCTTGGATACTGTAGGAGATTTTATAGATTTGTCTAAGGGTCAGTTAATCTTTATGTTTGGTGAGTAACAATATTTTTTTAATATTTTGAAAAATATCAATGAACCAACATTTGGTGAACATTATTCTACGGTAGGGAATTTAGAGGCCAAAAATGCACTTGCCGATCATGAAAAATTGGAGAAACTATCTTTGGGTGAATAATTTTATTTATAAGATGAAGATGTTATTTATAATATTATTGAGTATACTGAAATTGAGAATATGAATAATATTTCATATTTGGGAGGTAATTATCTCTTTCATGTGGTTTTTGGGGTTTAGGATGAATTTTTCTCTCCCGTTATATGTAATGTTTAAGAGAATATACTGCCTATTTCTATTTTATAACCAATTTTGAACAATTTTATAGTGTTTAGGGATATGTTTTAAACCAATTCGGTAATTTTTCATTAATAAATATATTGAAACAAGGTCTTAAAACTCAAGAGTAATATTACCATTTTTAATGTAATAAATAAAATAAAAAATATTGTTTATAAATTATAAATTTGTATAGTTATTAAACTTATTTTGATAAATTTATTTAATGGTTTGGACCTACTATGCCCATATTTCTTTTATCCAGTGAACAAAAACCTTATCTTAAACTTAAACCACTTCTTACACACGTAAAATAGTAAATTTTAAATGTAAAATCATTACTATATGTTATTATTTCTATTGAACCTATTTAAACTAAAGAGGAACCCATTTTCAGCATTATAAAAAGGGTTATGTTGTAATAGGTTGATAAATACTAGTCATAAAAGGGATTGAACCTTCATATTAGATGAATGTGATTCCTATAGAACCAGACCACTCACTAAGAGTTGGAGGTCAAATGAGACTGAACACAAAAATTAAAGAGATTGTGAGAGAAGAGTTAATAAGGCTACTAAATACTATTATTATCTTTTCAATCCTAAATAGTTATTTGGCTTGCCATGTAAAAGTGTTTACCATCAAGATATGGGTTTTTATTTTATAAATGATAATAATGAACAAATTTATTTTAGTAAATCTTTAAAATATAGATATATTTTAAATTACACAAAGATGAATTTTATGGCAAGAATATATAATTTTATAATAAATATTTAGACCAAATTCCTAAGAGGTATTTTGGGAATGAGTTCTTTTGTTTACAAGAAGGTTATTCTTGTAAAAACCATATCTCTATATCCCTAGAAGACCATGAAAACACCACATTAGCATGCCCATTGGGATCATTTTACTAATGGAATATAAACTTTAGATTATATGGTTTATCAACCGCATTTTAAAGGTGCATAATTAAAATAATTTTCAAAATGGCATAGATGATTATTGAGGTGTTTATTGATGATTTTCCATTTTTTGGAGTAATTTTTATAATTTTTTTGAAAAATTGTAATTACTTTTGGAGAGGTTCCACAAAACCCATCTTATTATTAATTGGAAAAATTGTTTATTTATGCTTAAAAAAAGTTTTTTATTGTTCACAAGGGTTCTAGGAGAGGAATTGAGTTTGATAATTCTAAAATTAAGGTCATCCAAAATTATTGTTCTCTATAAAATTTCAATGTTATTGGGAGATTTTTAGGGCTTGAAATTATTATAGAATGATTATTAATTATTACCCATATAATAATAATGCCCTTTTTTCACTGTTGGTTAAACATGAACCATTATTTTTAATGATTTTTCTTTGTAGTATTTAAATTTTTATATGTAAAAAATCACCTCATCACCCATTATCATTATAAGTTATTGGAAATATCTAATTAATGTTATGAGTGATGTATATGATGTGTCAATTGGAGTTATTTTAGTCAAAATGAAGGGTAATAGATTAAAAAAATTGGTTTATTATGATAGTGTACTTGTATATGATACTCAATGGAACTTCACCACTATAAAGAAAGAGTTTTTGATTTTTTTTGTAGAGAATGTTTGGTTGTATATTTTTTTTCAACGTTGCAGTCTTTAATGAAATAATTTCCTTGAATTATTTGCTGTCAATGGAAGAGGAAAAAAAATGAATAATTATTGGTAAACATTTTTTATAAGAGATTTAATTATAGATTTGAGATAAACAGGGAACTCCATATTTCTAATTTGTCTACAAATCAGTGTGTAGATCATTGGGAGAGTAATTAGACCTTTCTAGATGATAAATTACTCACTTTTAAAGTTAAAACTATCTACATGGTATTTAGGTTTTTTCAATTCTATAGAATTAGGTGTCATTCCAAAAGAATTCTCAAATAATCAAAGATGTTTTTATCTATAAACTTAAGTAAAATCTATGGGATAATAATTTAATCATTATGAGATGTTATAATGGAATTATAAATATGGTTTCTTAGAAGAAGATATGTTTTCTAATCTATATTATTGTCACTCATCCCCTTGGGGAGGACATTATAGAAGAGAGAGAATAACCCAAAAAATCCTAAAATATTTATTTTATTGGTTTAAATGGTTTAATGAATATATGTGTCTAGTTATTTTATTGTATTTTTATAAATGTAAGGAAATATTGGTAGAGAGTGGGAGATTATTTAGGTTTTTATTTTATAAGAAGATATTTTCTATATTTGATGATTGGAAATAATGGGACAATTCCTATAAAAACACGTGAATGAGCACATTTTGGAATCAATTGATTATGTATCAAAAATGGTGTTCTCATTGTCTTTACATAACAATAAATATAATTGTGTGTTTCAATTCATTAAAAATAACATCATTTCCGGACATTGAGATCTAAAAGATTTCCTCACTGATAATGGAACCCATTTTAAGTATTTAGAATACAAATCAATAATAAAGAATTATGATTCTACCCATATAAATGGGATTTCATACAATCCAATTCTAGCAGATAAGTACGAATATAAAATAACAAGATTAAATAGATTTAATATAAAAAATTCTCTAACTACAGTAACGATTGTTCGTAAAAAATAGATAAAACATTATGTTCTTATGGAATCTATTTCAAAACCATAATTGTCAAATATTTATACTAGTTTCATTTGAAAAATATTTTAAAATATCTATAAACCTCAATACAAGTCATTCTAGGTTGTGAAGGATTTGAACATCAATTTTAAAATAGGTAGAAAAAGAAAACTCCTTGATTTGATTGATTTGGTTGAAATTAAGAGAGATTCCCTTGAAAATTCTATGATTTTAAAAGAATTGGATAACTTTTTCATGACTCCTTCATTGAAAATATATGATTTTATGTTGGGTATAAGTTATTTCTATTCAATTATAGTATTTATAACATTATATAAAAATTTTAAATTCAAGTGGTCTAAACCATTTACTATTACTAAAGTGTTCAAAAATGGGTTTTGTTGAAATTATTAAACAAGGGAATGGAACAATTATGCTAAATATTCAAAGGATCAATCAATATTTTAATTTGTATCCAATGGAATTTTATTCCATGTTTGTGATAGAAAATTTATGTTTAAATTAATAACTAAAGACTTTAAATTGAGTTCTTTATGGGAGTAGACCCATTTTATTTCTGAAGTGTTTAATTTTTTTATGTTAATAATAAATCACTATTGTGATATTTTTTTAAAACAAATTTGTATTTGATTTAATTATTGGCTTCATGCTATTTTTAATTAATAATAAGGTTTATGGTTCAAAATAATATTATAGTTACAATAAAATTTCATGTCAAAGAGAACCTACATGCTAGAGATTCAAGAGATAAAGAATCCCAAAATTTTACCAAGGTTTTACCTATATTTTTTTATTTTTCGAAATATAATGATTATATATTTAAATTTTCGGTAATAATAGTTATAAAATAATAGGATTAAACTCAATGATATTATGGAAGATATATTTTGTGTTGTACTCAAAACAAAAGTCTTTTTAAAACAAGGGAATTTTGTTTAAATTTCATAATATTCAATTGTAATTGTATATGTAGTTTATCAATGATTAGTAGATAAAAAGTTAGAATAATTTTTTTAAAATGTATATAAAGTATGAAATTAAGAAAGGGGTATGATTCCATGAGATATTTTTGTTTAAGTGTTTCTACTTTTACTTGTTTGGGTGTTATGTTTCCCTGATTATATTCTATTGAAAATAATTTTCCACCAATTCTGTTAACCATTTATACCACTCTGTATAATATTTATTATTTTTGGAAATAATAATTAAATATTATATTAATATTAATTGAAATGAAATTTATTATTTTCTGATTAAAAATATATGGCATTCTTAAATATGTTTCAACAAGAATATTTTAAAATTTTTTAAAAACATATAGTTGAAATATATTATAACACTTGGAGATAAAATTTTAGTGTTGGATTGAAAATATTTTTGAACCTAGAAGCCTAATGAAATACTTCATCTTGGGATTTAACATTTGGGAGAAATTTGGGTTTTATATATTGGGATGAGTGTCTTATTTAATGTTATTAACTTTTATTTAATTCTAAATCATCAAATATACATTAGATTTTTAAATTTTGAGTTTTTTAGGATTTTAATTTCTTTATTCAGTGGATTAAAATACTTTTAATGTGTTATACCTATATTTACACATTAATGGGGTTGAATTATTTTTATTTCCACTAGTTTTAATTCGGTTCAAAAATTTCCTACTTTGTTGATTATATTTCTATTGATGATCAAATTTTAAGAGTAAGATTTAAAATCATCACTAGTTTTGAAACTTTTCGTATGGTATTAATTATTTAATATATTCCCATAAATTATTTATGTAATGAGAGTCCTAATATATGTTGGGATATATTTCATTTCATTATTTTAGTCTTTTATTCTTCAATATTTTGACTGAGTTATTTAGTTTTCTTGTAATTATTAAAATGTATCATCCAAAGATAGTGACCATTTAATAATACTATTAATTATGTTTTTCTATTAAGATGAATGTTAAGAGAAGTTTAGAAGTATTTGTTAAATTCAATGCGATGATTTATAAAATTTTATCAAAATAATCAATATCAATCATTTTTTTAAATCTAAAGCCAACATTATACCAAACATCTTTTTTAAGAAGACGAAATCTCTTTTCCAGGTTGAGAGAGTTGATAGGGATATATATATTTTTGAAAACTAATTTTTAGTGGAATTTCATTTTTCAACATGAAAATATATTTCTTCATTTTAATTTGTAAAAGTGATTACATGAAGAAACAAATTGTTTAATTATGGGAGGATTTATTATGGACTTAATGTTTTGTGTTTTACCACATCATTTTTTAAATTTCTTTGTGTTTAGGCTTAAATTATAAATTAATTGATTAATTATAATTTAATGTTTGATCTATATTGAGGTTAGTAATTTTTTAATTATTATTATTATTATAATTTTTACTTTTAAAATTTCTTTTGATTGTTTTTTCATTTATTTATTATTTTTATTTTTAAATTTTCTTTTAAAACCTTAATTCTGTGTATTATTGGTTAATTTTTATGTTGTCTAAATTAAAAAATATTTTTTTTATTCCAATATTAATATATTAATTATTGTTCCCATGTCCCAATATTATTATTTTTATACTATTTTCTTGGTGAACATTTACCCTCCCTTCTTTCTATTTTGAAAAGGTTAAAGTGAAATTAATGTTATTAATAATGGATGGAATTGTCCTAGATACTGGAAATATGAATCTTTATGTAATTTTTAATGAAATAGAGTAGAATTGAATGAATGGTGTTCAAAGGTGATGGAGTGGTATGATTTTTATAATTACATATATTCTTTAAGCCATATGTATAATTCTCATTTCCATTTTGTTTAATAAATAACCATGGATAACTAGGTGGGAAATATTGATATGAGTACTATACTATATATTATTCTCCTTTAGCTAGTGGATATTTATTTTAACTATGATATAATTAATGGGGTTTTCCTATCGATACAGATAGATAGGTTATACCCGAATGTTTTTTAGGAACCTCAAATCAGTTTCCAATTTGAGAGATCTTATATTTGTGTAATGAAAAAGCTTGGGTTTGCTTGAAAGATCATTTAATATATATGAACCTAAATCCTTAAGATAGACACCCCAAATTCTAGATATATAAAACTATACTTTTAATATGTAGATATTATATCTAAATAAATGAATATTCATTACATACTATAATGATATTTTCCAGATCCATATAGGTCATTTATCATTGGAAACATTAAAACATAAATAGCAGGTCAATAATATTTCTACATTATACCGCACATATATTTTCAAATCTATCACCCTTATTATAAATATCAAATATAATATACTTATTCAATACTTGTAAAGGTAAACATAAGAATGGGTGAGATCCAAATCATATTAAGTTCAAACAAGGGATATATAAAAGATCACATAAGAATACTACGAGAAAAAAAGTATGATAACAATAAGATTACATTAGAAAACATACATTTCTTATTATATATCAAAATTTTAATTTATGGCATAAATATTGGTAGTTTTTAAGATTTTAATCATCATAGAATCAAAATATATGATCAATGAAATCAAAATATATGAATAAGAAACAGAATTATCCCACGCACACAAGAATTGAAAATAATTCACAATGTAGTCAGGGATAAATTACATGAATACATAGGGGGTTGGTTTCATCCTAAAATCAATATAGTCATTAAGGTTCACTATCAGGATTATCATAGTCAACAAAATCCCTTTCAAAAATCTGTTCAATCCCTATTCTAGTCTTGTTTATCACACGATAAATTAATCATAAGTCAATTCATTGGAGGGAGAAATTGGTTTCACACATAAAAAATGAAAATCATACAAATTTGTGCCATAAGATCATAAATAATTCATCATATGAGAACCTATTAAAGAAAATGGGTTTAATAAACATTTCATCAGATCATAACAAATATAAAGGGGAACATGAGCCTCAGTCCAGTTGGTGATGTATCTTTAAGTGCATCCAAAATACCCGAGTTCAATACCAGGTTGAGAAATATTTCCGGGGTACTGTACCAGGACCATAGAAGGCACTGTAGCAAGCACTATAGCAGTACTGTAGAAGAACTATACACTATGCGGGTGTTGTAGCAGAACTGTACACCGTATAGGTACTGTAGCAGAACTGTACACTGTGCGGGGAGTGCACCAGGCACTATAATAGTTACTGTAGCAGGTACTGTTCGGTACTGTAGTAGCTGGAACTGTTCACCTTGGGCTACCGGTTTGGGCTTGGAGTCCTTAAGGCTTTAGGGCCACCCATTCCTTCGGGTCAGTAGGTCTTTCGGTCCACCTCTAAGGCTTTCGGGCTACCTCAAGGCCTACGGGCCACATGCAGTTTCCCTAGACACACTACAAAAAAAGTGCACCCCCAGAAGAGGATTTAGAGCAGGTGCACTAACAACAGCAGAACGAAAATGGATTTTTCAGAATGAGAGGGTTTGGCCATGTCATCTGGAACAACCTATGCTTTCAAGGGAAGACTAGACAGGCGGTCATGTGAAGGTGGAGAGCTACTTTCATGATGCAGATGCTGGGGAGGGGAAGTTCCTTATAGATAGTCTGGTTGAATTCCCTAAGACGTTTGGGTCCTGTAATCTCTTAATCCTATAGTCTATATAATATCTGATCCTACGGTCCTTTTAAGGGTTCCCCCCCATCCCTTGAATGTGGGGTTATAAAAAATCAATAAAAATGAAGTCCTTCGGGCCATTCATGCTAACAAATAGAAAATAAATAGGTTTCATAAAAATTTCATTATTTCATCATATAATAAATCATGGAAAATAAATGGGTTTCATAAACATATTTTCAAAATAAAGAGAAACCATATATAGGAAGGGTAAATATAGAATTATTGGATCAAATTTGTGGTAAATCAAAAGTGAAATCAATGGTTGTTGTCTTTGATGAATGTGAATAAAATTAAAATATCATTAAAACATTATTGAGGACAATAATCATTACATTTTTAAATAAATCCAAAAAAATATGTGTAACTATAAAGGAAGAAATTATATTTTAATAAATCCTTTAAAAATTGAAATGTAACTTCAAATAAAATATAATTCATAAAGGTGGGAAAATTATTTCATATTGTACAAGGTAGAAAAACATTCCTTCAATATTTTTTTAGAAATGTCCAAAGTTACTCGTTTATAATATGAAAAAAAATTCATTTCAAACCATTTTTTATAAATTAAAACATGGGTAAAAAATTTAAAATATCAATAACTAATAGTAAAAAAATTCATTAAAATATTTTCTAAAAAATATTGATATGGAAGTCAAAAAATTTTCAAGCAAAGAGAAATTAATGTCAACATTCCTAAAAACATATTTCTTGTTTATTTAGTAAATAAGATAAGGATAATTCAATGGAAAAGATTTATTCTAAATAAAAAACAATAGGATAATAAATTTATTATGTTTATTGGGAGTTGTAACAATATTTTCTGTCACTAGAGGCATAGTCAAAACAAATCTCGATAAATAATGAGAGTGAGACTTAAAACCATTACCATAAGTTCACCTTGATTCAAAATATCTTTAACCTCCAGTATAATTAATTTTAATTTATTATAAATATAATATATGGTATTTTTAATGCATATAATATTATATATGATCTGTTTATAACAATTTAACATCCCTTTTATCAATAACGCTTTATTAAAAACATCATTTCCTGGAGTTAATTATTTCATTCATAATGAGTATTTCAGTTCATTATTTCTAGTAAATTTAAATTTAACATGGTTTATTATATCAAAAATATTAATTATGTTATAAATGACATATAGATTAATTATGTACCTATTTTGTGTCATATATAAAAGTTATAGATATAAAAATGAATTACAATGTTCATAGAAATGGTAGACCGTACACCCAAATGAAAACTATTTTAATTTTTTGACAGATGGTATTAAAGAATGGTAAATATTAATTCACCCTAAAAAGACAATTATTTTATCATAATTATTTAATATATTAATTTAATTCATACTCATTGTATTATATGAAAATTATAAATGAAAAAGTAATAAAATTCATTTGTGAAGGTGATAGCCACGTATGCACGAGGGATGTTATCATTTCCCAATGGATTGGATGGTGAGAAGGTAGACAATATATTATCATTAAATAATTGTAATTTTTTCATAAATAAAAAATATATTTAAATTAAACCCATAATAATAACCATCAATAAAATATGGGTATGAAAAATTTATCATATCGCTATGTAAAGATGTTAATTCGTACGTACACACTTGCAGTACATTCACTTATCACTTTATGAGAAGGTGTGTATATAATGGTGTTTTAAAAACCATAATAAAATTTTAGAATATTTATTATATTTAAGTAATTATTTTATGATTAATAACATATATTTATATGTGTTAAATATTTGTAGAAAATAAAGTGATTAGTTAAAGAGATTCCCTCTTCTTTGAAATGACTCTTTTAGATCTCCTCTAAAGGGATATGGGATCGGTATTTCGTGATTATATGAACATTGAGCGTGTAACTAGGTAATTTAATAAGATAAATTTCTATATTTTGGTTCATCTATAAGGCTCAATTGGGTTATATAAGTGATATAGGAGGTGCGCATTTAAATTTGAAGTTTGGGGAACTTTTGGAATTTCTCAAAATATTAAATTTAAATTAATTTAGTTTCATGAAAAATTCTTCCAATTGGATAGGTATTGAAATATAATATAGAATGAATTTTTAATCTTATCAAACAATAATATTTAAATTTTGTTTGAATCATTTTAATCATTATCATTTTGATTAAACCTTAGTTAACCAATTCCAATTTTAACAACGATAACAACTTTCTCATTATCAATTATTGTAATTTTTTACATATAAGGAAAAAATTGTCACATGAATATATAACTTATAAAATATTTGACAATATCATATCCACTTTTAATTATTTAATGTTTTTAATATTTTAAAATAATGTAATAAAATATAATTTAAATGATATATAATTATTGTCAATTTTTTTCTATTCATTTAATTTGAAATAAAATTCATCCTGATAAATATTGAATTCAAATATAATCTTTAAAAACAATAATAATATGTCATTTAAACATATAATACTCATTTTACACTATAATGTAATCTAATTATTTGACTTTATATTTTTATTATCATGTATTTTATTTTATCCTTTATTGAATAAAAACTGTTTTGGTGTTGTTTAATCGTTTAAGGTAATTATATAATAACTAATAATTAGAAATAAATTAATAACATAAATTTGATTTAATTATGTAAAAATTTATTATTAATATTAATTTATGACAAGTGTTTCTCCCTATGTGAACACAAAAAGGATATCTAAAATTAATAGAGTGACATTTTTAACTATCATTGATTTAAGTAATTTATATGTTATCATCATGGAAAAGTAACCATTAAAAAACAAAATTAAAATACTACGTTGAAAAGGGATGAATTATGTAAATCTAAATATAATTAAGATAAAAATATTATTCCCTTATCAATTATTTTTAACCATGATTTAGGTGATAAATTTACCACAGTTTCTATTCATATTGAAAAAAATAAAGGGGTATTATTTACCAAATTTCAACCTCAAAATTCTAAATATAAAATTAAATTAATCTTTTAAAATAAATATAAGTGGATTAAATTTTTATTTAATATAGGTGTTTAAAATTCAACAAACAATAATTTTTGTGGGGAAATGCCTTTTCATGAATAAAAATATAATTATTCTTTCCCAATGATTAGAAAAATAAATTTTTAATGTTTAAAACATTTTATTTATAAAATAATATATAAATTATTATAAATAACTTCATTAATAGTGGATAATTTTATTTATTAAAAAAAATTAACCCATGAAACCCATTTTTCATAAGAAATAAATATCAATTTACTTTCAAATGATTTTTATTTAATTTTAATAATTTGATAAATAATGAATTAATTTTATAAATGCTTAGACCATATATTTTATATAATTTAGTAATTAATATTAATATATTAAAATCTAATATCTAGGTGATAACAGACCCATAATATTCTAATAATGTTACGTTTTTCATTTAAACTCAGTGGTGTGTGTAACACGTGCTATCAAATAAAATAAATTATTTATAGATAAGTTTCTCATAAATATATTGGGGTGTCAAATTGTTCCCTTAAAATGAATTTCTCACTCAAAATTAGTCAATATGATATAACCAAATGAGGACATTTCTACCACATGACATGCTTAGGTCCTCATGTAGCTTCTTCAAAATAGGAGTTTCACCACAAAACATTGACAAGGTGAGTGGTCTTTATTCATTGCACTTTCACTCTATGAACCAGAATCAAGACCATTTGTTTCTCATAATAAATAACTTACTCCAAAGGTATAATCCCTATTTTCATCATATTTGATGGATCCAGTATGTATTTTCTCAGGAGAGTTGTTTGGGGCACATCATGAACTTGAGAGAGATTCAGTGGACTCGTTGATCGATAAGCTACAGTCCTAATTTAATCATGAATTTAAAAAAGAATTATATAGATATATAGGGATTAGCATTATATTATTCTCTAATCTAACCACACACTTCCATGGATATATTTAAATTAATACCTTTTCACCAACCTCAAACTCTAGATCATTGGGATGATTTTTAGCATAACGTTTTCATCGATTCGGAGGAGTTCTTACATGTTGTTGAATAAATTAAAAAATCATTTAAATTTTCTAAGAAAGATCTAGTCTCAATATGATTCTATCTAGAACTTAATTATTTCATGCTAGAGTTCTTTACTTCTTACTAAATAAGGACTTATCAAATTTTGGTGTACAATGCATTATTGTAAGAAAATCATCATAATAGAAGGTGTTGATCACAACCACCTTTTATATCCATAGATAAAGATCTCAACATGTCTTCTAGAGTTTTAATGGTCCTCTAAGATATAAAATATGTAAGATGATGATAAGTATCACTTTAAATTAACTCTAAAAAATCTTGTTTAATAATTCTCTAAAATATAGAGGTAAAATTTAGATCCCGATTAGATACAATTGATACTTGTGCACAATAAAATCATAAAAATTCCTTATTATATTGCTATGTATATTAATGGAGATGGAAATACTATATGATAGTGATTAAGTGTGATAAATGTTTTATGAAATCAAAAAAACCCATTAAACCGTATCCCATTTAGATTTAATGGGGATTTCGATAACAAAATCCTTAGTGATATTATCCCATGTCCAATCTACTGTGGGTAATGGTTGTAACATGCCCTTAGACAACTTTCTATTTGCATTAACTTTATAGAATAATGAGAATATAGAAAAATACTCTGTAATAACTCGCTTTTTTATACATTAATAGAAATACATTTTCAAATCTTTATAGATTTTTTTACTTCTAGGATAAATGGATAATAAATAACTATGAGATTTATCCATCGGTTCTTTCTTAAAATCTGGTTCCAAGGGGACACAAACACAGTTCCTAATCATTATTATTCCATCCGAATATAATTTGAACCCCTGACCATTTCTCACCTTCTTTTTATCTCTATATCTTTCTTATATGCCGTTTTAATCTTCACTCGATTAAATGGTTTAACACTCGTTTGTTCTAGATATGATTTCCCCGTTTCGATTAATATTTCAATATCTACACATTGAAAATTCATAAATACAGGATATTTTTTGATTCTCATCATATATAATCTTGAATGATCCTTTCTAATTAGATCATTTCTCACCTTTTTCACATTCCCATGATGATAATGTATTGAGTAGTCACAATCATTAATAAGATTTATCCACTTCATTTGGCTCATGTTCTTCTAGTTTTTGAGAGAAAAAACAATTTTCACATTAGAGATCAATATATATTTCACACCATTATCCATATATATAATTCGTCCAAAACAATAGTGGAAAAATTATCATAGCATAATTCAATTCATTAGTTGGGTATTTTTTCTCATGGACCTTCAATTTTTGTGAATCATAAGTTATGATCACATCATTCTGCATGAGGACTCATCCCACTTCCTTATTTAGAGAATCATTATAAATTTTAAAACCTTCTACATTATAAGTAAGTTTAAATATATGTTCACTAACTATCTTTCTCTATAGTTCCATAAACCATTCATCACATTGATTAATCCAAAGGAACTTCACTCAATTCCAAGAGAACATGGTGAGTGGATTTGATAGGTAGGAAAAATCCCCTAAATGTTAAAATGATATCCATACAAACTAAGAAAAATTTAGATATTAGTCACATTTTTTAATTTGGTAAAATGTTGAATAACTTCTATTTTGAAGGGTAAAATAATGTACCCTCACATAAGATTATATTACAAACTAATGAAACATTCTGATTCCCAAATTCAAACATGATAAATTTTAAATTAAGATTATACTTCCTTAGGTTCTTCAATGCATTTATCTAATGATCTTAATAATTATCATTTTGGTTTTAATAAATAATAATATCATGTATATATAATACCAAAAAATGATCAAGGTAATATATGAATATGAATTTAATTAAATCCATGAAATATTATGGGCATTTTTAAGGCCAAATGGAATCACTATAAATTCATAGTATCTGTACCATTTATATAGGGATATCTGGGTTATAACCTCTTTCATGACCCTAAATTGATGATATCAATAATGAAAATCAATCTTGTAAAATTATATAACTCTACATAGTTGATCAAATAATAAAATAGTATGATGTAGATGATACGTTTTCATGATAGTGACCTTGTAAAGTTCTCAATAATTAATGTAGAGTCACATTGATTAATATTTATACTTAAAAAAAGTATACGTGAACCCTGATTTGAGGTACTTGACTGAATAAATCCATATTATTGATTATCGTTTTGTGGAATCCTCAATTATTTCAACTAAATAAGGACTATTTTAGATGGAGTATTTAAAATAGGTGTAGCTCTATATATGAGTTCTATGCAAAACACAAAATCAATGTTTTGTGGAAGACTAGAAAATTGTCCCTTAAATACCTCAATAAACTTCCACACAACTGGAATATCTGTGATATTGATTTCATTACCAAACATATTAGATAAATTCCCTTTTCAAAATGAAATCATGACCTATATTATGATTCTAATTCTCATTTAAAGTTAATTTTTTCATCACAATGATAGTTAATAATATGCAAGATCAACATATCATATATAACATCCCTACACCAATAATTATTTTGATATTTATATAAATAAATCCAATCTGTGTCCAAAATAACCTTATTTTTTTACTAGAGGAGGAGTGATACTATTTTGGAAAAACAATTCCCTCAAACTTCAACGAATGAGGATTTATAGACTTAATATGTGATCATCATACAATTAGGCATTTTTACTACTATCTCAACATCTAATTTTCGATGTGGAAATGTAATACCATTAGAAAAGTCTTTTTATATAGAAGAGTGGTTATATCTAGAATAAAATATGAAATTATCAATTTTATTCTGGATGTTAGGTACACCTTTCACAATGTCGTTATCATACCCCACGTCAGAAATAGTGATCCCATGTGACTTCCCTTTATAACTTGTCTTAAGAGGTTTTTTATTTCAATAATCATCATTATACATTAGATTTTCTAAATGGTTACAATAATTCAAATACTCCTTGAATTTAAAAAAATGGAGTGTGGGTGGGGATGTTTTTGTATATTTCAATATATTCGAATCATTATCCATCTTTATTCTGTTAAAATGGAATTTTTTTCTTCGATGAACATATTTCTCAAACACAAAACATTTACTAGTTCCCATAAATAGATTCCAACAATGTTTCCCTCAACACATTAATCATAAAAGAAGGATCATCATCTTATTTATATTGTTTCTTGAATTGCCTTTAAATTCCATTTTTCCTTTATAATTATAACCATGATATTAATGATAAATCCAATATCCATCTTGACCTTGAAAGCACATCAAAAATGTTTTGTATATCTATTATAATCGATTATGGATAACGCTACTAAAATAATTGGTTTTACCCCACTTAATAATCAATAAAACATATATTCGAGTTGGATGACCATACTAGATGAGTTCCTTAGATGTATTGGGATATTTTCCTCATAAATTCGAATATGTTTTTTATCCTTCTTCTTTATCTCAAATAATTTTTTATCTATTTTAATGAAATGAATATGAAGAGAGTGGTCTTTGAAAAATAATATTTTAAAAATATATCACTCCATAAATTCAATCTCATATAGTTCTTTTATGATCTTAATAATATTCTACCACTAATCTCCTTAACCATACAAAGGATATATATGTTGAATAACATTGTTAGGTTCTGAGAACTGAAGATTGGAAAATGTATTTTCGATGGTATTGATCCATCAATCATTGAAAAGTTTATAAATGGACCATATAAAATAACATGGATGATTCCCCATGAAATAATCAATAAAAACTTATTCCTTAATATTCTATATTGTAAGCTCAATGTGATTCAAAACATGAAAATTTTGAGCGAGAATAGAAATTTGATTCTAAATTATTGCTCCCATAACATTTTGTTTCTCGTGAGGAAAATAATTTCACTTTCTATCATATTAAACATTAAAATGATTCCATTATGTTCTATTTATTGACTAAAACCAAAAATCAGACCATGAGAAATAATAATCATGGTGGGAAACAAAAAAAATCACGAATAATGATATATAGGATGTCAAAATCATGGCACAATCTTTTGTGAAACCTTAGGATTAACCTAGATCATTCATGATTATTACCAAAACACTAGGACTGTATTCTATACTTCTACTTATCACTAGGTTTCTTAATTTTGTTTTCTCTTCCTAATTTCCAAAGGTTAACTAAATATTTCTCTAATTGAAACTATATAAAACCATTATTTTCATACATTGATATTTCAGATAAATATATAAATATTATTTACATAACCTAACGATACATGCCAGAGTCATATAGGTTTACTATATTTGGAATCATGGAATGATAAACAACTAGTTTATAATAGTTTTATATATTCTCCCACATAGATATTCATAACTATCTCCCCTTTCAGACATATCATATATAAAAACATTCTGTATAACTTAGTAAAGGATATATAATAAAGGTAGATCTTTGATGCTATGTTAGGGTAGATAATGAGAAATTAATGATCATGTAATCATAACATAATAAAAAGGGTATAAAAACCCTATATTGAAAATTTAAAACTATACACTGCATATCATAGATCAAAATTTTGATTCATTCAATAAATTATAAAATTTTATAACATATAACTCATAAAGGTATTAAATAACATGAGCAATGATGGAATAATATTTTCATAATACATATTATTTTTTCATATACATAAGCATAGAAAATAATTTCCTTAGTATTCAAGGATAAATTCCAAGACTATCATAGTGGACTGGGTTATCTCCCCAAACCATTTTAGTAGTAAAGGTTCCCTATTAAATATATCATAAGGGAAAAAGTACCTTACTAAACTACGATAACTCACTATTCTAGTCCTGTTTATCTTATGAGACGTCAATTTAACTCAATTCATTATAGGGAGGTAATTTCTACCAATCACATAATTAAAATCATACATATGTGTTCCATAATAAAATAATGTATTCATCATCTATAAAAACAAGAAAAGAAATGGGTTTCAAAAATATTTCTTCATATCATAACCCATATAAATAATATTTATTTCATTACCATTTGATCATATCATCATAGCATAATCCATGGAAAATAAATGGGTTAAAAAAAATATTTTCATGATAAACATAAATCATTCAGATAAAGAATAAGGATGGTATCATTGGATCATGTCCCCATTAAATAAAAAAATTAAATAAAGGGTTTTTTCTTTGAGAGTTAGAAATACCATTAAAATACCATTAGAACATTCTTGAGGTTAATACCTTATCCTTTTTGAAATAACTTATTTCAAAAAATTATAAATTAGAAAGGAGAACATTTTCATTAAAAATAAACTTGTGAAACATTAATTTAAGCAATAACAAAAATATTAGTCATGAATGTGGGAAAACCCATTCAATTTGTATAAGTTAAAAAACATTCCTGCCATACTTTTGCCGTAAAAGTTAGAAACTGCCTCATTTGGAAACATAAAAATTTATTCCTTTCAATAAATTTTGTAAAAAGTCAAAAATGTGTAAAAATATATTTAGGAAATCATTGGATAATAGTAAAAAAACATCTTCATAACGTTTTTAGAAAATATTTATATGAAATAGAATGTTTTTTGATTAAAGGGACAAATGAAGTTAACTTTACTTAATAATATATTTTCAATTTCTTGAGTACTTAATAAGAGGAAAAAAGTAATTAAAAACGTATTTTAACACAATAACCCGAGAAGAATAAAATTAATAATTTTCTTAATATATATAATAGAAAGTTTCTTTATTGGAGGCATAGTCAAAATCAATCTTGATAAATAAGGGGATGGGGACATAAAACCATTACCTCATGTTTTCCTTAATCTGAATGTAATAAACACATATGTATAATAAATATAAATTTATTATAATTCTATAATAGAGTCTTGTTAATACTTATAACATCATATATGATCCCTTTATAACATTTAGACACCCCATCTTATCAATAATTTTTTTTAAAAATCATTATTTTTAAGAGTTAACTATATTTTTTTTCATGAGTATTTTAGTTCAATAGTTCAGGTCCTTATAAATTCATCTTATTTAAATAATCTCACAAATATCAGTTATGATAAAAATATAATTTATATTCCTTATATATATATTTTGATTCATCCAAAAGTTTTTTAGATATAAAAATGAATTACACCATTTACAGAGATGATTGATTGTACATACACATGAACACAGATTTCATTTTTTGAAGGATGGATGTAAGAAATGTAAATTTGAATTAATTTTTTAAAGATTATTATTATATATTATTTTTCATAAATATTAATAAAATCCGTCATTATTATCATCCATTAAAAATATAAATTAAAGGAATTACATCACTTCTTGGAGGGGATTGTCCACACGTACACAAAAGAGACCTTATCATTTCTTAAAGCATAATATGGTAAAAAGGTATACATGATACTATCCTAAAAAAAGTATAATTTTATAAGAAAAATCATATATAATTATTAGATCCACCATAATACCAATACATGAAATATGGTGATGAAAAATGAATTGTATCACTATGTGGAGACAACAAGTAATAAACACACACAAGCGATACATTAACATCACATCTGATGTGATAAAGGGATTATAATGGTGTTTTCATAATCATAATAAAATTTCACATTAATTAGGAATCTGAAGTTATTAGTTTTTTATAAATACAATTATTTAGAGAAGGTAAAGAGGAGTATAAGAGAATGTGATTGGTTTTGGAGATTACCTCTTCATTGGAACGACCCTTTTAGGTTACCTCTAAATGGATCTAGATTTAGTATTTTAGGAACCCTAAGACATGTTAAATTTGTATAAGGAATATTATAAGCTAAATGGTAAGATTTTTACCAATATATAATGCTCAATGTGGTGTAATAAGTAGAAGAGGTTCCCTTTTACAATTAAGGTGAGGGGTACTGTAGTAATTTCTCAAAAGATTAAATTATAAAAAAATTATACCCAAGCCATATGCCTTAAAATTTCAATGTATTAGAATATGATTTAGGATATGATTTTATTCACATCAACTGATATAATTCAAAAAAAATTGGTTTCATTTTAATCCTTATCATTTTGATTGACCATTAGTTATGAAATTTTATTTTTAACTACAACAACAACATCCTTTTCAATATTAAATAGGGTAATTTTTATATAGGGTCAAATTATCCCATAAATGGAAATTTTATGTTATTTTAGACTATATCATATCCAAATTTACAAATATATATATATATATTATTTTCAAATAATTTTATAAAATAATATTTTTATAAAATTTCATTATTGTTAATTTTGAAAATATTAATTTCAATTGACTTAAAATACTTAAATAAAAAATTATAATACATATATAATATTCAAAAACAATAATAATATGTCCTTTAAACCAATAAAATTCATTGAAAACTATAAATTACTCACATAATATCACTTTTAATAATTTTTATATCATTTATTTTGTTTTTTCATTAATTGAATAAATTGTGTTTTGGTTTTGTGTAAGCATTTAAGGTAATTATGTAATGTGTAAAATTATAAATAAATCACCATTATAAATATAATTTCACTTTGGAAAAATTATTATTACTATTCAATCATAACAAGTTGGTTTTTCTATATAAACAGATAAAGGATATTTAAAATGAAGAGAGTGACATTTTGTACCATTTTTTGATATTGATAATATATAAGTCATTTTCATGGAAATGTATCCATTAAAAATAAATTTGAATAAAAAGGTTATGAGAGTATAATTACCTTATTCCAATGATAATTCTTTAAAAAAATGATGATTGTATCTCTA
The DNA here is from genome assembly GCA_963277665.1 of Viscum album. Taxonomy (NCBI): domain Eukaryota; kingdom Viridiplantae; phylum Streptophyta; class Magnoliopsida; order Santalales; family Viscaceae; genus Viscum; species Viscum album. The sequence continues at coordinate 377,483,268 of OY728130.1, read as the reverse complement.
ATTTGTAAAATATATTAAGTAGATTTACCCTTTAATGAGGTGATAAATGTTACCATACATTTAATCTAATTCAGTACCTAAAAATTTCATAAATTATTTTTTATGTAAGTTCAAAAAAAAGACAATGACTACTAATATGGAAAAATTGATTTTTAATCTTAAAACTGGATTTCTTGTAATCCTATGACTAGAAAAATATTTATTAAATGTTTAAAACATTTTACAAATTAAATAGTATATAAAATATAATGAAACTATTCAGAAATAGTTATAAATTTAATTTATTAATATAAATACATTGGGAACATAAAAATTCATAAAAACCTAGTTTTATTTTCAAATAATTTTTCTTTTTAATTATATTTATTTTATAACTAAATAATTCATTTGATAAATGTTTACATAAAATATTTTTCATTATTTAGTTTTTACTATTGATACATGCTAATTAAATGACTATAAAAGAATATACACATAATATTTTAATAATGTTACGAGATACATTTAAACTAGGTGTTGTAGGTTACTCAAGCTATCGAATAAATAAAATTATTTAAGGAGAAGTATTTCATAAAAATATCAAGGTGATAAAACATAGTTCTTATACTAGTATTAAGGGTCTAAAATATAATGTCTGTAGACTATAACCTTTGGTCATAGGAAAATAATAGTAGAAATAAACATAAAATATATGGTATAAACACTAGAGTCTACATAATAAAAAAATATAATAGAAACATGAACTAATAAAATTAATGTGGAAAAAATTCATAAATACTCACATGAATTAGAAAATAGAAAACCTCTGGTTTCACATTGGGTCGACCGCATATACAAAAATTTACAAAAAGAAGATATATACTATAGGTTATACACCCAACATCAAGCCAAACCACATAACAATACTTCATGACACTCGAGCTGTGCCAACCCAATCCTAAGTCTCCACACATGCTTCTCATCTCAATCAAGAGAAATTGGGCCTTATCCCCATAAAATATTCACCTTGTACTCCAATATGTAAGAATAAATTAGCTTATTATGAACTTAATGGTTCATATACAGGGGTGAGAAATAAATCTCCATAGGACACCCCCTATATTGAAATTATAATATACTATGATAACATGTGCATGCATACATGGTACTCCCAGTCAAACCAAAAAATAAAAATGACTAGTATATAAGAACAACTACAAACAAACAAGGGGAAAACCAAACTAAGAAAACAACCAACCATGATTTCTATCCTAACACCAAGGTAAAACTACCCCCATTATGGACCTCAATAATAGATTTTTCGGCTCATGAAAACAAACAATAACTATAATGTACTCCAGGTTTACATATAATCTCTATCATGTCTCAATTAAACATGCAAAATTCTTAGACCTTAGGGCGTAAACATTGGAATACACAAGGAAAATCACATCTAATATACTCTAGGACTCAAATAGAATGAATTGAACAGGGGATAGAATCACCCCTATACACGTTTGATAAATCCTCCTATATCTAAATTTATGTTGAACAAAATTGGGCTATGATTACATGGAACTTACAAATACACATCCCTATGGGATCAATTCACATGCGTATGATGAATACTCTTTTATACGGGCTATATACAGAAGGTTGATATCACAAAAACATCCATGAAAAATAAATCCACACCCTAGATAGGGTGTATTATCAAATAGGGTTAGTCCACTCATCCAGACTATCCATAATATCCATAATCCCATCAAATGACATCTATCCAATAGAGGATAGAACCATATCAACAATCAGCTGAAATTCATGGTCTATGATATCCAAAGGGTCTCCTCATCAAACAAAAGTCCTAATAATAAACAACTTTAAATGTGAGGAACAATGACCATCCAAACATGGGATGATCCAACATCAATCCCAGAATTAAAATAGATAAACTAGGAGTGTTGAACCACTGTCAACCATCATAACATGGGTCCTCTATTGGAACCCTAAATCTCGACATACAACAAACAATCACAACATGATCTCAATGACCCACCTTAGTTCCAAAAAATCCTCATGATCCCAACGTCCCTAGGATGCCAACCCAATGGTGACTCCCTACAAGGAACCTCCCTACTACACCCATGATCCTATACCATGAACATCTATAGATGCACAACATTATAAAAGGCCACAATAAGATCCAAACACCCTACGATAGGTTCCCCTAGCTCATCCAAGAAATACAAAATGATGTGTGTAGAAATATCACAAATTTCTCTCAATGGCCTCCAACTGATCCTTGATCAATAATGAACCCAATCAGAAGCAAAGATCCATGAATTACAACTAGGGAATTTACAATTCTCCTCATGACCCCCTCAGAAGAGAGTCCCTCAACACGGACTCATTGGCACAAAACAAGCCATTCTACAAAGGAATTCTAATTTAATCTCTTAACAACCTACTAAACACTCGATCAGTAATAATCCCACCAGCTATGTAATGACCCAAAAATTTCAAGAAAATTTTTTTCTTAAAACATTGGAATTTTATGAGTCTTTGGCTTTTGACGGAACCTGATTTCATGGCCCGGTGTGCCTAAAATCAATTTCTGAAGTTTATCTTGGGTGTTCAGTGAACGAACGAGCGGGGTTTTATATCTTTTGAACCGGTTATCGGATATGGAATCAGAGGGCACCGATGAACTCGCAACGCCAGTAATTGGTTATGGGGACCTTTACTGTGGTTTCATTTTCATGAGAGGAGAAGTTATATTTTGTGGATTAAATAAGAAGTGAATAAAAATTGTGGAACAATTTGTATTTTATATCTCAGGTGGTTATATCCTTCATGGGGGAGTTGGGGTGGGACCCACAAGCTCCTAACTACCCATGTGAGGATAATTGTGAGGTGGGGCCCACAAGACCCCCAACCCTTCACATTCCATAACTCTTTAAACCCTTTGAACTCCCACGTTAATTACATGGAAACTCCCTTTTAAATTTTGTAACCTTTTCACTTCCCCACTTAAACTCTTGCCAACACACACCTTAATTAATTAATTGAAACTCTTCATTAATTAATTAAGTGTTTGAAATTTGTATTTTGAAAGGCATGTCATGTTCAATTAAAATATGGGATGGACTTATTTTATTTTGGATGGCTTGTTGTGTGGGGATTTGGGGAGAGAACTCTTGTGAAGAAGAAAGGGGATTCCTACTTTGTTGAAGAAAGACAACTCACCGACGAAGAACATCAACTCGGCAAGCTCAGTTCTTCATCTTCTTCTATCTCCACGGCAAGGGAGGAGACATCAACATGGGAACTCGCTAGCGACGACGCATCTTCTATTCTTCTCTGCATGAAAAAAGAGGAGACAACACTTTCTCAAGTGCACACCGATGACGATGGTAACAACACCATCAACCACGACGCTTTTCAACCACAAACCTTTTCCTAGGTAGGGTGATTTGATTCAATTTTATTGAAAATAAAATTGTCGTTGTGTTTCGTGAACGTTTTGAATTCTTGGCTATGTGTTACCGCCTAATGCGGAGGCCGCGGGCCAAACAAACACGGCCCGACGACCCTCCACTGGATCTTATTCTTTTGGAATTGGCAACCGGAGGTGGAGGAAGCATGGCACCAGTGCGTCGTGCCGGGAACATTTTGAAGGAAGCCGACACTGTTGCGCCAGCTATGCGAGAAGAACCGCATCCCGCATCACGGGCCGCTTCGGTGGACGAACCGGCCAGCCCGTCGGCCAGCCTGGTGGAGGCGAACCGCGGAGCCAGGAGGGTGCCACGCTAAAGAACCGGCCGCCCCGTCGGCTGGCCGGGAATAGCTGGACCGTGGCACCAAGAGGGTGCCGCGTTGGAAGACCGGCTGCCCGCCCATGTGGGGCGCGTGCGCAAAAGGCCGGCCGGTCTAGCTGACCGGTTTGGGGACGGGCGGCGCTGCTTGGCACCGCCGGTGCGGACAACCAGGGGGGACGCCCCTGGAACCCGCTCATCCTTCGGCCGAGACGCGCTGATCCGGGCCGAGCCGGGCCGCGCCAGGCCAGGACGGGCCGTGCCCCACCGGGCCGGGCCATGCCGGGACAGGCCGGGCCGTGCCCCGCGGGGCCAGGCCGGGCCCTGCCCCGCTGTGCCGGTCCGCGCCACTTTGGGCTGGGCCGCGCCCCTTCAGGAAGAGTCGTGTTTTCCTTCGGACCGGTCTGTCACCCCTACTGGGTCGAACCCGTCAAACTGGGTTAACCCGACCCGTCGGCCCACTGGGCTAAACGGGTCTGGCCTGTTAATCACTGAAAGAGGAATAACATAATGACCGTGCGTCCGATCGATGCGCCGTCTGCAGTACTAGGACCCTTTCTTTGAGAGAGGTCTTTTACGATACACTAAGTGAGTTTTGGATTTCTATGGATTTTTTCCGGGTTAGAAACAAGTGTATTTCTTACCGAGCCCTTGGAACGGAAAAGCCATTATCTCTCAGATCGGGCGTCTGATTGACGCGCCGTCTATCACGTTGAGTTCCTATTGATGAGATGTAACTTTGGGATGCATAAACTCTGGACTTTGTGATAGTTTATGTATCAACCCTCTTGGATCATGGAGCGGACCCTCCCGGAATCGAGTGTGTTGTGTGCGGAAACCCATTTGTTGGTTGCGACTGCGATGACGATTATGACTGTACTTGGATCCTACGTGGGTTCAGTAGCGGGGACGACTGAACATGGATCCACCATGGGTTTGATAGCGGTGACGACTGTACTTGGATCCTATGTGGGTTCGGCAATGATGGTTACTATACTTGGATCTTACCTGGGTTCGGCAATGACGACTTCTGTACTTGGATCCTACGTGGGTTCGTCAGAGGAGATGATTCAGAGGAAAAATTTAATCATCTCCACCCCTCTTCGTGATTAGTATACCTGTGTGAGATGAGTCTTGATTTTCAATCATTATCATTGGTATGACTAACCTCTTTCCTGTGTGGACTGGTTATGCTTGGGCTCGGAAGTTGGAGCCGTACTGAGATTGATGACATAGGTATATATGTATGGGCATATACCTATGTAGATTTGGTTGATACTTCATGTTTGTATCTTTCTTTTTTGTTTAACCTTTGTGGATTCTAGGAGACCTTCGTAGGTCTTGGGGTCCCTATTTAGTATCGTTATACTCACCCCTGCACAGGCATTGCCCATACTACGTTGTGTTGGTTGTAGACGACGGACAACACTGATCGTAGTCGAGGCTCATGGAGCTGGACGGTATCCGGAGGTGGACCACCTGGCGGGACGTACACGGAGTAGACGGACGGACCTGAGGTACCAATGAGACTATCAATACCCACCCTTCATGTGGGATTCCCGGAGGATGACTTGGTGGTTGTTTCTTTACTTTTCACCTGTTGTACTTTCTTTCTCATTGGGGTTTGTATGCTGGCCCATTTACATTCCAGCACATACTTTTGTACTCAGTTTACGTTGTGTTTACTCCAGCTTGCATACTCTGTTGTGTTTGTTTACTTATATAAAGGAAATTACTTCTATTTTAACGGGAATTACTCCTTTGGTGCTAGTCGCTAGCCCCTGGCCTACGGAAGGCGGGCTTGGGGTAGTCATGGCACGGGCCCCGAGGATGGGTCATGACAAATTGGTATCAGAGGAGTCGGTTCTACTATGGAACTCAAGACTCTGATAATTTATTATCTGTGAACCAATACAGTTAAGAGTATGGAGTGTGGTTTTCAGTCCATGGAGTCCAGTGTTGGTGCATCGGCCGACATATCCATACACTAGGACCCTGAATTCTGATTTCCGACTTAGTGCTCAAAAACACTGATTTCATATGTGTATCAAAAGTTTTTTTGTGATTGATTTGTGTCAGCTCACCAGGTATAATGTTTGACCGTGGTGCACCTATTTATTTTCAGGATGTCCCCATGAAGGCAGCCATCTAGGGTTCCGAACTACGTGCGAGATGGCAGCCCACTAAGCGACGAGGCCTCGGTGCAGGGCCCCATTACAGTAGAGGAACCAGCGGTACCTCTACTCGCTGGGACACCGATACCACTCGCCCCAGCAGCGGAGAGTGCACGCCCCCTAAGTGCACTGCATGAGTTTCAACCAGAGAGGCCGCCTAGGATCCGTAGAGAGACACACCCTCAGGCAGCTGAGGATTGGCTGGTGGCTATCGTCTGAGTCTTCGGATTGGTAGGGACACCATCTGATCTTATGGTGATCCTTGCAGTGAGTCTCCAGCACGCATTAGTAGGTAGATGACGGAGCATGATGCTCCAGGTCTACGATGAGGCATCACTACTTTGGATGGACTTCGAGAGCCTCTTCCGCTATGAGTTCATTCCATCCACCCTCCGTGCAGTGCGCATCAAGTAGTTACTACAGTTGCGGCATGGCATCATGACAGTAGCCCAGTACTCGGTGAGATTTACCGACCTCTTGCGCTACTCCACAGACATGGTATGAGACCCATTCTTCTGGGCCCGGACCTTCGAGTATGGACTGAGGCATGATATCAGGGCTTCGATGATCTCCCTCAGTAATCCGACGCAGACATGAGTACCGGAGCAAACCCTTGTTGTGGAGATCTTTCTTGCTGATCCTACGCTAGCAGCGAGGCCTACCGCAGGGCGACACATAGAGGAGTATTCTACAGCCGGCAGCAGATAGATGTCGCAGAGGTCCAAGCGGATCAGCCCATCAGGTGGGAGATCTCAGGATACTGGTTCAGATGTGCAGGGAACACGCAGCAGAGTCCGTCATACAAGAGGCAGGCAGTGTTATGCATGCGGCGGGCAGGGCCACATGGCTCGTGACTGCCCGACCCGCCATGAAGATGAGCAACAGACAGTGGAGGGACCTCCAAGGTAGAGGCGTAGGTTCGACCGTGGTGGTTCATAGGGAGCAAGTGAACGAGGCAGAGGAGCTGGCCGAGCAGCGGGTGGTGGATGATGCTTCGAGGATCTACCACCACCACCACCACCAGGAGGACCACCCCGACCACAGGGAGCTGGTTGAAAGGGGCAGGCTCAGCTTCCGGAAGTCGAGGCCTACGACCACAACACAGTTGAGATGATTCGAGGTACTATCTTTGTCTACTCCACCATTTCTGCAGTTCTTATAGACACAGGAGCGGGTCATTATTTTATTGCTGATGCCCCTGTTTGGAGCTCGGAGATTCAAACAAAGCTGTTGGCTCGATCCTTATGGTTAGAGACTCATACGGGAGCAGAATCGATGATTACTCACTGGTGCCAGCAGTGTGAGCTTACTCTAGGAGGTGAGAGCTTCAGCTGGGATCTTCTTGTAGAGGCGTTGTGGCCTTACGACGTCATCTTGGGTATGGATTGGTTATCTACAGTCCATGCCCAGATCAACTGTATTAGGTTCAAGTGTGGTGTGTCCGCATAGATGGGATCAGTTTCACCTTCATCGGTGAGAAGGGAGCCTTTGTAGCATAGGATAGAAATACATAGAGGATAGGGAAACCGATCACACATCAGTTGTCTATTCTCATCATAGGATCAATTGATGTATGGAGTTTGAGTTTTCTTGTTGTTGTGGATCAGTATGCGGACGTTTTTCCTAATGACATTCTAGGACTACCTCATCGTAGAGAGGTAGATTTATACATTGACCTATACCCTGGTATAACACCGATATCTACTCCAGCATATCGAATGACACCCGCCGAGCTTCGTGAGCTGTGGGTGAAGCTGGAGGACTTGCAGGGAATGGGATTCATCCGACACAGTGTCTCACCCTGGGCTTCTCCAATTTTATATACCAAGAAGTCAGATTGGAGCTTACGACTGTGTGTCAACTACCGTCCCCTAAATCAGGTGACCATAATGAACAAGTATCCACTCCCAAGGATTTAAGACCTCTTTGATCAGCTCAAGGGAGCACGATGGTTCTCGAAGATAGACCTCAGGCAGGCTATCATCAGCTCAGAGTTCGAGATGAGGACGTGTAGAAGATGGCCTTCAGGTGTCATTATGGCCACTACGAGTTCTTGGTTATTCCCTTCGAAGTAACCAACGCACCAGCAGTGTTCAAGAGTCTCATGAAAAGGATCTTATAGCCTTTCCTCGATTGTTTTGTCGTAGTCTTCATCGATGACATATTGATCTACTCGACTACTGAGGAGGAGCACGCCTACCACATTTGGGTTGTACTGGATACACTCCGAGAGCACTAGATTTATGGTAAGCTCTCGAAGTGACCGTTCTGGATTTGTGATGTTCACTTCTTGGGGAATTTCATCTCGGAGGCGGGAGTTGCGGTGGATCCTGCGAAGATCGAGGCAGTACTTGCTTGGGAGCCACCCAAGAGCGTGACGGAGGTGCGGAGTTTCCTAGGTCTGGCTGGGTACTATTGGAGATTTGTGCCAGACTTCTCCAGAGTTGCAGCACCGATTTCAAGTTTTATGAAGAAGGGGAAACCCTTTGTGTGGTCAGATAGATGCCATCAGAGCTTCGAGGAGCTGAGATAGAGATTGACCAGGGCACCCATCTTGAGGCTACCCAAGGAGGGCATAGGGTACGTAGTTTACTGTGACGCATCAGGGACCAGACTTGGGTGTGTCCTGATGTAGGATCGAGTGGTGATCGCTTATGGTTCACGGATGTTGAGGCAACACGAGCAGAACTACACTACCCATGACCTGGAGTTAGCAGCATTGGTCTTCGCCTTGAAGATGTGGCTGCACTATCTGATGGGCGAGCGCTTTACAGTCTACTCTGACCACCAGAGTCTCAGGTACGTTTTCTCGCAGAAGGACCTGAACCTGAGAAAGCGGCGATGGCTCGAGATCCTTCTGGACTATGACATTGATATAGTCTATACTCCTAGGAAGGGGAACGTAGTAGTTGATTCTCTCAGCCTGAGATCGGTCATTCAGATACTTGGAGAGGCGACACAGAAGTTAGCCACTTTGCAGATATCCTTCGTGGATAGAGATGGGGAAGCCTTTCTACAGTCACTCCTCCACTAATTCAGCGGGTCAGAGAGGCACAACGTGGGAACATTGACTATGAGATGCGAAATGCTCAGATTTCCAGAGGGTAGGCACCTGATAGATTTTCTGAAGGAGGGGAGCACATCATCCTCTTCAGGGGATGCACTATGGTACCAATTACACTGCAAGAGGAAGTGTTGAGAGAGTCTCACACTTCCCCTCTAGTGGTATATCCTAGAGTGGCAAAGATGTACCAGGACCTTAAACGACAACACTGGTGGCCGGATATAAAGAAGGTTGTGGCAGATTTCGTTTCATGATGCCTCACTTTCTAGCAAGTGAAGGCCAAGCACCGGGTACCAGGAGGCTTGGTACAACCGTTAGATGTTCCGGAGTAGAAGTGGGACGGAATAACAATGGATTTTATGACAGTGCTTCCATGTACATCTAGAGGACACAACTCTATCTGGGTGATCGTAGACCGGCTCACCAAGTCATCCCACTTACTTCCGATCTGAGAGCAGGGATCAGTAGAGAGCTTGGGACGTCTCTACGTTCATGAGATCATACGGCTTCATGGTGTTCCATCGTCTATCATCTCTGATCAAGATGCTCTCTTTACTTCCCAGCTTTAGAAGCGGTTGCAGGAGGCATTTGGGACGCAGCTACGCATGAGAAATGCCTTTCATCCTCAGAAAGATGGCCAGATGGAGAGGACCATTCAGACTCTTGAGGACATACTTTGTGCTTGTGTCCTTGACTTTGGTCGCAGATGGGAGGATCACCTACCCTTGGTGGAGGTTGCGTACAACAACAGCTACCACTCCACCATCGGTATGGCACCATACGAGGCACTGTACGACCGACCTTTCAGATCACCTCTGTGCTAGACTGACCCTGGGGAGTCAGCACTTGTATGACCAAAGATAGTTCATGCAATGAAGGAGAAGGTACAGATCATCCAAGAGAGGATGAGGACTAAAGAGAGTAGAAAAAAGTCATATGCTGATAGGAGGCGGAGACCACTGGAGTTCGAGGATGGAGACTACATTTTCTTACGGGTCTCACCTCGACGTGGATTGAAGAGATTTTGTCGGGGTGGCAAGTTATCTTCGCCCTTCATCGGACCATTATAGGACCTTAGCAGGGTAGGTGAGGAGGCTTACCGCCTGGAACTTCCACTTTAGTTACACCAGGTGAACGACGTCTTCCACGTATCACGGCTGAGGAGATACGTTCACAAACCAACACATATCATCGACCACTGGGAGCTGGACATCGATGATGAGGCTACATTCACTGATGTCCCAGTGGAGATCGAGGATTGATAGGAGCGGGTCCTACGAGGATGGTCGATTCCTCTGGTGTGAATTCGTTGCCAGCACGAGAACCTCTAGGAGAGAACATGGGGGTGGGAGGCTCAGATGCGTGCTCAGTACCCTCATTTGTTTCCCTAGTATATGATATAGATTTACGGGGACGTAAATCCCTAGGGTGGGAGTAATGGAACAACCCTAAAATTTCCTGGAAATGTTTTTCTTAAATACATTGGAATTTTATGAGTCTGTTTCTTTTCACAGAACCTGATTCCGAGGCCCGGTGTGCCTGGAATCAATTTCTGATGTTTATCTCGGGTACGTTTAGTGAACGAACGAGCGGGTATTTAAATCTTTTGAGCAGGTTATCAGAATTGGAGTCCAAGGGCACCGATGAACTCACAACGCTGGTAATTTCTTAAGGGGACCTTTACCGCGGTTTCCTTTGCACAATAGGAGAAGTTAAATTTTGTGGATTAAATAAGAAGTGAATAAAAAATGTGGAACAATTTTTATTTTATATCTAAGGTGGTTATATCATACATTGGGGAGTTTGGGTGGGACCCACAAAATCCTAACTACCCATGTGAGGATAATTTTGAGGTGGGGCCCACATGAGCCCCAACCCTTCACATTCCATAACTTCATAACCCCTTTTAACTCCCATGTTAATTACATGGAAACTCCATTTTAAATTTTTTAACCTTTTCACTTCCCCACTTAAACTCTTGCCAACACACACCTTAATTAATTAATTGAAACTCTTCATTAATTAATTAAGTGTTTGATTTTTTTTTGAAATACATGGCATGTTCAATTAAAATAAGGGGTGGCCTTATTTTATTTTCGATGGATTGTTGTGTGGGGATTTGGTGAGAGAAATCTTGTGAAGAAGAAAGGGGATTCCTACTTTGTTGAAGAATGCTAACTCACTGATGAAGAACATCATCTCGGTGACCTCGGTTCTTCATCATCTTCTTTCTCCGCAGTAAGGGAGGAGACACCAATGTGGGAACTCGCTAGCGATGGCACGTCTTCTATTCTTCTCTCCGTGACAAAAGAGGAGATGCCACTTTCTCCGGTACACACCGACGACGACGGTAATGGCATTGTCAACCACGACGCCTGTCAACCATGAACCTTTTTCGAGGTAGGGTGATTTGATTCAATTTTATTGAAAATACATTTTTTGTTGTGTTTCATGAACCTCGTGCATTCTTGGCTATGTGTTATCACCTAACGCGGAGGGCGCGGGCTGAACGAACACAGCCCGACGACCCTCCGATTGAACTTATTATTTTGGAGTTGGCAACCAGAGGTGGAGGAAGCATGGCGCCGACGCGCCGTGCCGGGAACATGGAGAAGGAAGCTGGCGCCATCGCGCCGGCTATGCGGGAGGAACCGTGGCCCCCATCATGGGCTGCTTCGGCGGAAGAACCGGCCGGCCCGTCGACCAGCCGAGCAGAGGCAAACTGCGGAGCCAGGAGGGCGCCGCGCTGAGGAACCGGTCGGCTGGTCGGAACTAGACCGCGTCTCCAAGAGGGCGCTGCGCTAGAAGACCGGCGGCCCGCCCATGCGTGCCGCATGCGTAGAAGGCTGCCCGGTCTAGCTAGCTAGATCGGGGAAGGGCGGTGCCACTTGGCACCGCTGGTACTGACAACCAGCCCCCCTGGAACCCGCTCGGCCTTTGGTCGAGCCGTGCGGGGACGGGCCGAGCCGGGCCGCGCCAGGTCGGGCCAAGCCGCACCCCACCGGGCCGAGCCGCACCCCTTCAGACAGAGTTGTGTATTCCTTTAGACCGGTCAGACACCCCTACTAGGTCGGACCCGTCAAACTAGGTTAACCCGACCCGTCGGCCCACTGGGCTAAACGGTTCGGGCCTGTTAATCACTTAAACAAGAATAACTTAAAGATCGTGCGTCCGATCGATGCACCATCTGTGGCACTAGGACCCTATTGACGAGAAAGTTCTTTTACGATACTCTAAGTGAGATTTGGATGACTCTGGATATTGGCTGGGTTAGAAATGAGCGTATTTCTAACAGGGCCCCTAGAACGGAAAAGCCATTATCTCTCATATCGGGCTTCCGATTGACGCGATGTCTGTCGCATTTAGTTCCTATTGACGAGAAAGAAGTTTGGGATACATCAACTATGGACTTTGTGATAGTTGATGTATCGACCCTCTTTGCTCGTGGAGCGGACCCTCCCAGAATTGAGTGTGCTATGTGCGGAAACCCTAGAGATGGCTGCGACTGCGATGACGATGACGACTGTACATGGATCCTACATGTGTTCGGCAGCGAGGATGGTTGTACATGGATCCTACGTGGGTTCGGCAGTGATGATGACTGTACATGGATCCTACGTGGGTGCGGCAATGATGGTTACTGTACTTGGATCCTATTTGGGTTCGGCAGCGACGACTTTTTTACATGGATCCAACGTGGGTTTGGCAGAGGGGATGATTCAGATTCTACATCTAATCATCTCCACCCCTCTTCGTGAGTAGTATACATGTGTGAGATGAGTCTTCATTTTCAGTAATTATCATTGGTATGATTGAATTCTTTTCTATTTGGACTAGTTGTGCTTGGGCTCAGAAGATGGATGTGTACGGAGATCGGTGACTTAGGTATATGTATGGGCATATACCTATGTAGAGTTGGTTGATACTTAGTGTTTTTAATTTTCCTTTATGGTTTAACCTTTGTGAATTCTGGGAGACCTTCAGGGGTCTTGGGGTCCCTATTGAGTATCGTTATACTCACCCCTGCACGGGCATTGCCCGAGCTACATTGTGTTGGTTGTAGACAATGGACAGCACTGATCGTGGTTGAGGCTCATGGAGCTGGACGGTATACGGAGGTGGACCACCTGGCGGGACGTACATGGAGCGGACGGACGGACCCGAGGTTCCAACGAGACTATATGTACCCACCCTTCAGGTGGTATTCCCAGAGGATGACTCGATGGTTGCTGAATTACTTTTCAGCTATTGTACTTTGTTTCTCAGTTGTACTGTACTTTCAGTTGGGTTTGTATACTGGCGCATTTACTTTCCAGCACTTACTTTTTTACTCAGTCTACTTTGTGTTTACACCAGCTTGCATACTCTGTTGTGTTTGTTTACTTATATAAAGGAAATGCCTTCCCTTTTAATGGGAATTACGCCTTTGGGGATAGTCGCCAGCCCCTGGCCTATGGAAGGTGGCCTTGGGGTAGTCACGGCACGGGCCCCGAGGACGGTTCGTGACAAGGTAATTCTCAATAATCCCTCAAACTCATATCAGTTTTTCAATGCTATATGACCACACACTTCATCCCAAAACATAAACCCTTATGAAAGGCTACAATAACTCTTCCCTCCTTAAACATAAGAGTTAAACCTCATCTTATCTAACTTTGGGGAACTAGTCCTGACATATAGTGAAAAAACCTGATCTACTTAAAGATACTAAACAATACCATATTTCAAAATATATCCAAATACACTCAGACATATCATTACGGAGTACATTAGTTAGGAAAATTATCAGGCTCACAACCCTCACCCATGCCTCACATCTTACAACCAAACTCCCATGAGGATTCATAATATAAAACTCAATGATGGCCTCCTAAAAATGTTTTTCCAAACAAATTACCATCAAAATTAAATCAAAATGATTAAAGGATTTTCCCATCATGTTCTACATGGAAAAATTCCTAGAATGTATTATGTTGAAGTCCAATTTAGACTACATGGTGACCAACTCATAGAATAGTTCAAGGGTGGAAAAATTACACAACATTTACTTGGGTTATAAGGCATTATAACCCAATGGTCCTACCTAACATAGTACCTTATAAATATAGCGTGTACTATTGTAAACTATTATGTCAACCCCATAAACAGTGTGTAACACCACATTGGTACCAACCCGTGAAGCTCGATACCTTATCCACATGTACACCACTAGAATAAACATCATGCACTAACTGTGCATGGTGTGTACCCAAAATGGGCCCCAATTTGGGTTCCTAGCCATGTACCTCCACATGGGTTCCAACCAAGCATAGTACATTACCACTATCCATGTGCATTGTATAGGTTCTGCCTATGTACCCTTCATGACCATGTGCCCCCAACACAACCCTTTTTTAAGTATAAGGAATGTACCCACATTACAGGGTGTATAGTCCGAAAAATAATATTACCTAAACCAGAAGAACATGAAACATGTGTTTTATGAACCACAAACCATGTACATGGGTATTCCAAAATTGAAACCCCTCTAAATGACCCAAAACACCAAATTTCATCCCCAAATCCTGAAATAGACCTACACAGGGTCCCCAAAATCCCAACAAGTCTTTATATTCATAAAAACTATGATATAAAAATTTATGTAAAAAATATAAATGGTCATACCTCATGGGTGGCACCACCAACACTTAACCTCTAATTGTCCATACAATGCTTCCACACCATGCTCTAGGCCATAGATGAACCCTCGATATCACCTCCTCACACTCCCTCTCCATCATATTCCCACTCCACTATATGTAAAAGACCCAAAAGTGGATTACACCATGGGAATATGTGTTAATCTCTCGAAGAATAGAAAAGAAAAAGACAAAAAAGAAATAATTAATGAAAAAGAGAACAAAAAGAAAAGGTGTATGAGCCAATCCATGTCACCTTATGCATGTTTATGTCTCTTCTTGGAAATATTATCCATTCTATAATCATCCATATATATGTAATTTTTATCTGATTATCCATTTAAATGTCATGACTGAAATAAATTCCAAACTAAATAAATATTTAATTATTTAAATATTAAATATTATATGAAAATTAAAATGGATTGAATTTCCACAAACATCCTACCCTATGGTAGACATCCTTTTTTGAGAGCAATGATGTATTCATACATATTATTTAAGATCATATTATTAGGTAATTTACTATTTTTTCCTAATACCTATTAGGAATAAAAGGTTCAAATTTAACATTATTTTCACAACCTGTGATGACCCATGGAATCACAAACTCCTCCCCCCCAATACTTCTCACCCTTGAGAATAATTAGTTGAATGCTAGAAACATTGATCTCGCCTAGGAACTAGTGCAACCAATGTTATCTCAACCATCCATTGATGGTTCTTACATCATCGACAACTCTCTCCCAACACGAGATATGTTATACCATAAATGATCTGATTCTTCCCACAACACGATTACATTTATTATTTTCCTACTATGAAAATATAAAACCACCCAGGACATGAAACATCCATCACTGAATTCATTTGATAGATATTATAAAACCACTCACACATGTGATTCCTCACAAAAACCTGCAACCTCCATGTCCAAAGAAACAACTTAATTGAGGTTCATGGACACCAGTATCCTATAGTTCACTCTACACTGCTAGGATTTCCTTAAAATAATCTCAACATAAAAATAATACTCACCATCACATGGGCTAGATCCAAAAGTAACTAGGCTAAAATGTCTATAACGAATGACCATTCTTTTTACATAGGACAGTTCCAAAATACCAGAGCACTTTCAGAACTCTAATTCAAAATCATGGAATCTCCCTCACACCATGAATAACCAAATGACCACCCTCCACTAAAGTGTTTATCTATGGACACAAGCATCCAATATACACTTCCACTATGACTCCCAATGCATAACCAAAAATAAGCACGGCTAGGGTCCAAAAAACAAACCCTCTCATATCATTCATGAGATAGGAAGAACTCTGGTGTTCTAAATTTCAAACATCAAGAATCCACTTTCCTAACCACTCCATGATTTTAACAACCCTCAACATCCTCACCAAAAACGAAAAACTATTCCCACCCAATCCATTAGTGATAGTATGGGCATGGGCCCTATAACATGACCCATTAAATAACATGCAGAAATAATAAATATTTTATAAGAAACTCAAACCTAATTCATCATGGATCCATCGCCTCAGGGAAACTATTCCCTAAACAAAACATCCATTAAGAATCCTTTCCCTCATTGAGTCACTAACATGGAACTCAGATCCCTCACTAAATCATAATGGTTTCAATAAATCCATTAACAAATAAACTACGTATCCACCACCATAGAAATTTATTCATAAATATCCTCATGGACATCAGTAAAAATAAAATATAAAAATTGTTCTATATTATGTATAATTCTACCAAGTTCTTATATGATAAAATGTTGTGTGAGATGTTTCTGACAATTTAAACAATTAAACCTCTATCATTAGTAATACACCACATAGAATAAAAATGGTATTTCAATCCTATATTCCAATAATGATGAATGATCACTAGCCTATTGAACATGGGATAATAGTCAAAAACTAGAATAAAGAATAAATTTACAATCTCATGTCCATCGCACATGGTGAAATAAAGAAACTATAAAAATGGTGACCATGAATAGTAATCTCATACCCTCATTATCTAGGACTTGCTATTGTAAAAGGTGTTTACAAAAAACCAATCTAATATCCATCACAAGTTCTATCACATTACTTGACCACCAATCTACAAACTCTTATAAATCATAAAACCATAATTCTCTAATACCACTTTTTAACAATATATCCTCAGTTGAACTAACATGTCACCTGATATGTCTCTCCATAATGCCTCAAGAACGCTTCCTCAAATTCTAGTGGATGCCTAATTGATGTGGTGGAATAAAATATATATTGGGGATACAATACACACTAGTCAATGAAAAAGAAAATTAAAAAAAGACAAAAAATATACAACGGGGTAAAAATTATAGTATAAAGAATAAACCACTAAAAAAGAATGATATAATAAATAGAATGTGAAATAAGATCATATAGTCTCATAGGATTATAAAATAGATAATAGATTGTCACCAACTGGGCTAACAAAAAATATAAATAAACTAACTAAAAATAAATACATCATGATAAACTACCAAAACCGAGCTCAACTACATACCTTGTATCCATTATGATTGAGCTTCAAAAGCTCGATCCTGATACTCCACAGGAGAGGCTCTAGTTGATCATTCTACACTAAGACTCATCCCCATCCCCTACAAAACCTATAATTGAACATGAATGGATACATCTATTCTCCATGCACACTGAGGTTCATGTACATGTGGTGAGAAATAAATCTTAGTAGGCCACCCCCAATGGAGAACATATAATATATTATCATACATGTGTATGGACATGTGATGTGCCCATTTGAGATAAATAATACTAAAATATAACATATAATAACAATTTCATATAAATAATATAACACAAATAATAAAATAGCTAAATATGGGTTCTATTTAGTAAACTTAGGTAAAACTACACACAATGTGACCCCCTATAGAATATTTAAAGAATATAGTTAACAAAACCACTTAAGAATTCGCACTATATCTAGATATACATTGTATCTCCAAGATGTATATATGTAACATTTTAATTATGGGCCATAATTCATAACCATATACATCCTTATGAAATATTTATCATCCAGGATCTATGACTCAAGTAGCATAATCCAAACTTGTGATATAATGTACCCTAAACTCATTTGAGAAACTATCATCACCCAAAAGACATGTAGAAAAATTAGGTTTTTGATAACATGTTCATGAAATACTCAAAACCATATGATCTTCATCTACATAGACTTGAATTATGCACTACCTTGTGTTCTCCATACACAAGGTCAGGTGTGAAAATTAATCCACCCTTATCCATGGTGAATAATCCACTATGGGTGGTGCACTCATCTATATTTTTCCATTATCTCTCTAATACAGTACAATGAAAACCATAATACAGATGAGGGAACTATATCAACAATTTTAGAAAACACATAATCCATGATATCCTTAGTGGGTCCAACTAAATCCAATGTCTATAGTTGAAATTGGATAAAAAATCATGACTAAAGGACAATGGAATGTGGGATGATCCAACCATAAACCCACCATCCAAACAACTAGACTATAAGCATCAATACACACTCATATAACAGTACATAGATCCTCTATTAGCACCCAAAATCTCAACATTCATCAAATAGAAATCATGGGATATGAATGGTCCACCACAGGGCCAAACCAATCTATGGGATATAATGGTCCCCATGGTCAAAAAATTATGGTGGTTCCCTTCCAAGGATACCCTTGATACACTCAATATCATGGTTCATGCTTGTACAATGATACACTACTAGTCGAATGGCCATAGAAAGAGAATGACACCATATAATGGGTTCCTATAAAACATTAAAAGAAAGGGACATGCCCATTGTAGAAACATATAAATGACCCTTAAAATCTTCCAACTAATCATCGGTCAACAATGTGGCCAAGAAGTATCCAAAAAAACTAGCACCCCAACTAGGTCATTCATAACCGTCCTCAGGACCACCTCAAAAATATGACCTTCTAGATGGGATCCTCGGTACAAGACAAACCATGAAACAAGGTCATTATCAACCACTGACCATGATAACCCACTGATTTTTTTGATCTGTAATATCCCCACTATGGAATCCTCCGGAGTTCGTTAGTCACATATTTACCTCACAAAATTGGTTTTCCTTAATAACTGTCCCATTACGTCAACCTATCCTAAAGTCATCAACAAGTCATGTCCCCTAAAACTCAAGGGATAACCCTAAACAAATCCAACATCACACATGTAATCCTAATATATAGGGATTAACCAAGATATCATCAGCGATATTACATGATCACTTCTTCCACAATCCACCCAATAAACCTAAAATAGATCACTCTATCACACTTGATATAGGATGGACATCGAGCTCACAACCCTCACCTGGGCCTCAGAACTCACAACCCAACCCCCCAGAGGATTCTAAAACCAAACCTCACAGAAATACTCTTGTGTATTATCACCCATCCAAACACTATCTAGATGACCTTCAAATTCCGATTGTATTTCTTCATCATGGTCTATATGAAAAAATAATCTGAATAGTCTATTACCATGTTCAACACTGACTCCATGGAAAAAATTATAAATAAATTTTAAGGGTGGAAATTGATTATCACATGTACGTGGGGTATAGGGCATGTAACCCCAAAGGTTGTCCCTTATCATGTGCCTCATGAAACGTTTCACGTACAGTTCCAAAGTACATGGCGTGTCATCCGAGTACACGGTGTGTAACCCCACATGGGTACTTTTTTATGCACCTCAACCCCAGATAACCATGTACACCAATAAGCTACACTAAATGTATCACCCATACATGGTTTTTACCCTTCATGATGTACCTAGTCATGTACCTATCCATGAACCCCCACATGGGGTCTGACCCAGCATAGTACGCAACCGTAGACCATGTGCTTCGCATGGGTTTGGGCTGTGTACAATGCATGACCATGTTCCCCTAGCCCACCTCATGTCACAACTATATAGTGTGTACCCTCAGTAGAGAGTGTTTTATCTCAAAAACACATATTCCCTAAATATAAAAAACACACAACATGTTTTCTCAAAACCATATTTGGTGTATTCATGTTCTTTTTACTGGTAACCCCTTAAAATGGCCCGAAATGATCAACTTCTCACCAAAAGCCATAGGTATACCAATATTGGGTCGAAAAAATCTCAACAATGCTTTTTAAAATAAAAATAACTTAGATATAGATATTTATGTTAAAAACATAAAATGGTCCTACCGCTTGATGAAAATTGAGGATTCTTTCTGTTGAATATACCACATATTGTAGCCACAATCTGATCCCAGTAATGGCCAAATCCATGAAAATGGATCCTCCATCTCCTTCTCCTCTTCTAGAAAAAGTCCCCAAAGTGAGGACCCTATGATTCTAATGTAAATCCACGATAGAAGATGAAAGAAAAAATAAAATAAAATGAAAGATAGAAAGAGAAAAAGAAAAAGAAAAGAAAATGTGCATCATCCCACCCCGATGCCCAACACAAGGTTAGGTATTACCTAAAAACTCCCATATTCTAAATTGAACAATGGTGACCGAGTTTCAATATAACACTCCATTTAAAACATATGACCAAATGAACAAACATAAATAAATTAATATATTATTAATTAAATATTAAATATTTTATGAAAATTAAAATGAATTTAATTTCCAACAAACTAATGTCCTAGGGTAAACACCCTTTTTCAAGGCCAATTGAGAGGTCATAAAATTTATCTGAGCTCTTATTAGAGGATTATGTACCATTTTTACCTCGAACACTACTGAGAACAAAAAGGTTCAACATTCCCCAATATTTCCCAAACTATGATGATGTAAGGCATAAGAATTTGTGTTTCCCTATATTATATCTTGAACTAGTAGGATTTCTAATGATTTCTAAAATTTTATTATTTCATTGAAAACTAATATATATATATATATATATCATATTTATATCATATTTTTGTTTTTATAATGATCACATTTTCTTTTTTTATCATATAGGTTTTTATTATAAAATTATTATATTCACCATATTTTTTTATTATTTAAGATGAATAGTTTTTCAATGACTAAGGTATTTCATCAATTTTTAAAAAAATGGGCATTTATTAAATAGTGTATTAGAAAAATTTCATTTTATTAAATGACTTTCTTTTCTAGAAAATATGACAATATTGTTTTAAAATGAAATGTATAATCATTGTGATTTGGATAAAATGTTTTTAAATAATGGGTACTTGTTAATTTTTTAACACCATAGTATTATTTCAAACTATAATAAAATCTATTTTCTTTAATGTTTATGTATGATGAGTGGGGAGGATATCAACTATGATTTTTTTTAGGAATATATCATTATGAGTATCGTATATGATTCCTTGGATGTGGAAGTAGTTTTGTATTAATTTTTTGATATGATGTAGGTGGTAAGTGAAGACGAATCAATTGGAACATGAAGATAGGTGGTTGTGGTTCTTATTTTAATCGTGGAATATTTTTCCCTCATGTATATCCACTTGAATTGAATTTTTATAATTAGTTTTTGTTTCTTTTTTGAGTAATAATTGATGTTTATCTTGGATATTATTCAGAATTATTACATGTAATTATATGTTTAATTTATGGTAGATGATTTATGTGACAGTTTTATTTCATGATTGTATTTGTTTATTTTGAAAAGAATTTATATCATGTGAAAAATCCACCGACATACAAAATTGTCATTCCATATTTCAGGGTTCTATTTCACTTTTAATATTCTTATTTCATTGGTTTAAATCACTACCAATTGTGTATTATTTGATTCTTATGATCTTATTTATATATCATGAAAATTGGGAATGTTCTTAGATCCAATCCCTGATCCCACTCAGGTACATTGATTAGTTTTATAATAAATTTTAATGATGCATCATTAGAATGAGGGTCATCTAATAAAATAAATTATCCAGAGTCATCGATATACCACACACAAATCATATAATCCTTTTATCAAATAAATGAATCCTTCCATGATATGGGAGTACTTTCATGTATTATGTCTATAATTACTATAATTATCTAGGTAAAATATACAATCAAAAAACTATAACTGATTTAATGATCCATTAATAGTATCTCCATCTCAATTTCATATTAATTTTACATACATGGATTAATATTTAAGGGAAGAATATGAATATTAGAGGGATAAACTAAGTAGCACCACAATCCACAACTAGGCCTGGTCTCTGTAGTCATACCAGATGACTGATTATGGTACTATAGAGAACTATCCACAACTACATTTCTTGAGTTATGACCAAAGAGATCCTTCAGAACCCCACTATGAGAATAAATTTTATTATAAACCATATATTTATTAGGATAAAAGAAAATTCCTTCATTTCATCCAATATTATCTTATATATCAAATATATGAAACAATAGATTTGTTAATCATGTTACTAACTTGATATTATTATCCCTGGAGACTTGGTCATATGAATTGTTCTAAATCCACCTTAGAAAACAAATTATTTCATTGTAAATCCATCCAGTCCAAACTAAATTCAAACATATACATGGAATCATGAACAAATAAAAAATGAATGTTTGGTTGAATTAAATAACACTCACAAATTATGGTGCCAAGGTGAGCTATATTCCCCACTCAATAAACGTAGAACAATATATCCAAACAACTATCCACCAATCCCACAGAATCAAATAACCACAAAAATCAACCCCCACAACTCACCGTAACATATCAAGTGATGAAAATCGAGAAAAATCACAATAAAGAAGATAAAGACATAAAAACCATTGCAATGTGTAACACAGTAGAAGGATCGATAAACCCAATACCTGAGATACAGTGAAACATTATATCGTGAGTGTTATCCATGAACCACCTATGTTTTTGGTCCATTATAAAATCATTATTAGAATAGTGTTACAATACTTAAATTTCATGTGACCTGGATGACTAACCAAAAGCACCTCACCTAGTAATATATCAGAGTTATCTAATAACCACATTGATCATAACCTGCCACAATTCTCTATATCCAAAAATGTTTCATGTTTTGCAATCATATGTGTCTTGATTTTCTACCTGGGATGGAATTTTCTATATGTTATCATAAATATGTAGGAATGATATTTAATAGAAACTACGGAATAGAGGACATGCCCATAAACTAGGGGGTCACTGACTCCCCCCAATGGAGATAGTAATATATTTTTCACTATCAAACTAGGAATATTCAACCATTATGAGGAGATATACTGAGGTGTTTAGAAGACCGAGAGGCCAACACAATGCATGAAATTAAACAAGATTTACCCACCAAGGCACATGAAAACATAAGAATGATTTGGTTAACCACTAAATAATTCCCTATACGATAAATAGTGACATCAAATCATGAAAACATCTCATGGGATGAAGTTCCAATAAACAAGATACATTGAATTTTCTCCACCACTATAGATAATCATCAAGGGATGAATGATAGCATCCAAAAGGACCATGTCCCCAACATAGATGAGAGTCACTAGAATCCACAATGTATATCATTATTATTTCAGGACATTCCCTTAAACACACTTTTCTATATTGGGTGATCCATTTTCTCAAACATTCATCATTGCTAGACCATTAGCAGTGTCATGTTTTTGAAAAGTGTATATGGATCCCAATAGTCTAAACACACATGTTACCATCAAACCTATCATGATTTTTAAAATAATATATATGGAAAACAACTCTTAAGGAGTTATTCAATGTTACCCGTTAGAAGATTCATTTGTTGTAGAGGAAAATAAGATCTGTGGATTTCAACCCTCTACGTGAAGGGCATCTTACACGATCCCTAGTATCTATCTTGTGCAAATCATTTCCTTAATCAGTAGACATGAAAACCATCGTAATTATTGAACAAAAATAATATGTTTTTCAAATCATCTTTCATAAATTTCATTGAAATTTAAACAGCCTATCTCACAATAAAATCCTTGATTCAACACCAAATCACCCCCCATATATGGAATTTTTTACCTGTTCTTGTTAGTCCATTGGTGCTTACATATGATATATACTTAATGATGTCGGATCGGCATAAAACTTGGGGGGGGGTTGATGAATCCTCCCCCTAAAAAACATTTCTACATTCTCAACCATCCGACCATGAATCATCATA
Source organism: Viscum album (assembly GCA_963277665.1). Classification (NCBI taxonomy): domain Eukaryota; kingdom Viridiplantae; phylum Streptophyta; class Magnoliopsida; order Santalales; family Viscaceae; genus Viscum; species Viscum album. Next base: position 377,459,321 of record OY728130.1, on the reverse strand, counting down.
TTTCACAATGAGACATACTAAGGGCTGGAAATGACCCATAGGACAAAAAACAAATAAAATTGAACATGAGTTATCTAAGAATCCACATAGAAACTAAATAATGAGTATGATGACCACTAGAAAATTATATTAATCCTTATGGGTTCCCTAAACTCATGGAAGCCACCAGTAGTATAGAGCATCAATTAACGATCTATCCCAATTTCCTCCTTCTCCATAAAAATTAATGAAGTGTTGTAGTATCTATCAAGATCATCCTCCCCTCGATAATGATATTCCATCATATTCTCCATAAATTTCATTTCCTTTTTGGAATAATTCCTTCCATTTCCTTATCAATGTTGGGGGAATAAAATCACTATAACATGGAAATCCATTTTCCCCAATATCCATCCTAGCTAAACCACTTGAAATCGAGGATATTTCTGTAGAACAATATCCATGAATATGAGGATTGTTCATATAGTTATCATATTTTTATTGGAATTTTATGTTATGTGGTATTAGACACCCTCAATTTCTCAATCAAACCACACTACACTCATGCTATTCCTCCCCCTATAACCCTCATCCCCTAACACTACTACCCCACCTCACATTAACCTCCTAATAAAAATTAGAAACTATAACTCTCCATGATCCTCATCCTTCATTGTGACCACCCCACCTTGTTATTATAAATCATCTTAACCTACCACCACAACACCTATAGTAACACACCTCTAAGGGGAAAACCCCACCTCCCCATGATCCTTCTCCTCTAATGTGTCTTTGATATGTCGACCCAACCTCCTAAGATCCTCCTCCTTCATCGCAGCCACCACCAATCCTTCCCTTCTAACGTGACCACTCAACATCTCCAATTTCTCACTAGAGCGAAGACCTACCCCCCCAATTATCCTCCTCATATGATGTCTCACTATCCCCATCCATCTAATTATATTGAAATACTCCCTTTGATAATTTATAATTATAAATATTTTCCTCCTTCCCTCTTATAAAATTTCTTCTCCATAACTTTTTACGAGTCCCACTATCTTATGATATTCTAGGAATATGGACGGCCATTCTTATAGGAGAAAAGAATATTATTACCCCCCAATATTACACCATTAATGGATTTATATTTAAGAGTTTTTATTTCCCACAATAACCCCAATAAAATAATTTTCAAATTTTTATAAAATGTGTTTAGTTATATCGTCAACCTTTTTATCCATGATTATAAATTTTCATTATTTTACCCTAACAATAATGACTTATTTGAGACACATTGTACTATTTTTTTCATAATGTGATTTTAAACTATTAATATAGGTTTAGACTGTATCATAGGTATTACTTAATTTTATTTTGTATTCTTCCTTGTTTATATTTATTTATGTTTATAGTGGTGACTGAAAATCATATTCTATATCCCTTTATCCAATCTGATCATATCAAAATTAAAAAAGTACCGATATTACAGATATATTATAGATATAATAATGTGTCTATGAACTATTTTTTATTATTATATCATCAAATTATATTAAATATCACATATTGAAAAGTACATATATAACTTATCACTTATAATAAGTGTTTTTAAAATCTTTTATAATTGATGAAATAATTTTATATAACTTATTTATGCATATTTCCAATAATAGAACAACCACATATTATTTTTTAAACCAATTATTATATGTGATAAGCGTGTAAACAATTTTAACCATGTTCATTCAATAACTAACTGAATATATTTATGTCTGATTCTAAATCAATTTTAAATAAGTTCAATACAAATTGTTTATGTTATAAAAGACAATAAATCTGTTACATAAAAAATTATTTTTTTCATCCACCCAACCCACTAAAATATTGACATTTTATTATTATAGATAAAATGTTAGATTATCATATTTCAAATACTCCACCTCTACCATGATAGGTAATATCATCATTCTACTTTGAACTGCCCATATCCCATCAGCCAAACCGAATAGATTTTTCTTTATATTAATGTTTTAGTGATCATTATTTTTTTTCTACATTATTTATCATATGTGGGAATATTGTTTTTGAATTTGGGATGATATAACACTCCACATGAGGCTGAGAATGTTTTTTTCCTCCATTGTATCCATTTTATGAGCTATATTTTACAAAATAATTCTTGAATGAAATCCTCATAAATAAATATTGGGAAGGTATAATTTTTCTATAATAAATATGGAGGTATTTTAATTCAATTACTTGAGTGATAATTCTTTCATCTAGTTTTAAATATGTTCTATCAAACAAATCCTAATCCTTACTAATATATGATTTCATTTCTTATTGTTTCATTATTAGGATTGATATTTCAATGTGTTTCCTAAAAATTTAATAAATGAAAGAGTTAAAGGTTGGGTAAATCATTTATTATGATAAGAAAAAAACTGAGATTCTTGGATTCCTGTATATATTTTTATTTATAAAAAATGTGTATATGTATATTCCAAATATACATCTTGAAATATATATTCTGTAATTTATTATATATCTAGTTTTAATATATATATTTTTATATATGTTATATACATATGTAATATTATATATATATATATATATTGATTATATCAATTAAAATATACTCTTAGTTTCTTCTTCCTAACTTTTATATTATTAGTTTTTTAATATATATCTTTATTTTCCTATAAAAGCAAACTTGTCCTATGGAAATTCACATGGGGGTACTAGATAATGATTTTTGTTTCATTTACATGAGGTTATTTCACAATCATTAAGGTCATATCTCTCGTACTTTCACTAAAATTTCATATTTAAATGTGATTGAATGAGTTTTAAGAACCACCTACATGTTCTATCTCTTCTATAAATAAATTGAATGATTTTTACTAACCAGTAAATGTATTTAATTGTCACTTATTATTTTGGAATTATAAAAATTAAACTTTTAAAAATACCAAGAATAACATATACAACATGTTTTTATGTTAAGGAATCCATTATTTTAAAAAGTAATATATTTATTTAAACATGTGAAATATACTCTTGGTCACTCATATAAAAGAGTAAAAATATATTCTCTATATTTTTGTATTACATGAGGCATCATTTAAGGTAGATTTTTAATTTTCTCATGGACCTGGTTGATTTAATATCATTAATTAATTGAATATGATTGGTGTAGGGTATAAATATATTTTCATTAGATTCAAATATATTTTTTCAAATTCATATATTTATATTGAATTTCAAATATTTGAAGCTTTATTCATTTCTAGAGTGTATTACATGAAATTTTTGGTTGATTATCTTGATCATTCCCATTTATTTTGTTTAGTGTTATTAATTATATATGAATTTTATGGGTTCATTGTTTATGTTTTTAATCAAGTGGTTTTATGTTAGACTATATATTATTTTCTATAAACAAAATTGTATTGAATTTTATTATATGGTAATCAATTTTTAGAAATATGATATGATTTCTACAAGCTGTTATAAAATGTTGTTTTACTAAAAACCAAATATAGCTGGATTATATTTCAACAACATTGATAGTCACTATATAAAGTTATTATCAAAGCATACTAACCAATTTAAATGTTTGACAGTAGATGTCATTTTAACGTAACCACTATTTTTTATAATGATATTTCAAATCATGTTACAATGTTTTTTTCATACCTAATCAGATGACACCTTTATTATGATGTCAGGAATAGTTATCAAAATATTATTTCCAATAATGTATCATTTTTTTAATGATATGTAACTTTTGGTTCCCATTAGTGTGTGAATTGTTTGAGGATAGTTTGAAGAAAAATGTTGTATTATTTCATGATTATCATTTTTTATATAAACCATTTTTTTGGTAAAAACTACAATTTGAAAAGTCTAAAAATATTAATTAAAAAATATTCTTATATATATAGAATACGAAGAAACAATTTTATATTTTTATGGAATTATGAACTATTGATCATTATCTTTATGATTTAGAGTGATTTTATTTGTTTATTCTTTTTGTGTCACCTTACTTCTTATGTATTAGTGATATTTCCTTAAATATTTTATTCTCTTGTGATAAGTTATTTTTTATGGTCTAGTGTTGGGAATTAAATATTTTACCAAAGAATGTCTATGGATAATAACTTAATTTTCCAATATTTTTATACAAAAAATAAGGAATATTTTTTATTTTAATCTCTTAGATCAATGTCGATTAATCAAATAAATTCATGCTTTTAGATTAACATATTGGTCAATTTGTCTCCTTGAGTTAATAGAAAATATATTTTGGTGATATGAAATTGAATATCATTTTTAATATTTTGTTGAACATATTGTAATAGAAACTCCATTAATTTGATACATTTTATAAATTTTAGTTTTTTCATTCTCTAAGTTCTATTTACATAATTTTGATCGTGTTTCACCCTCAAAATTGTTTCCTTTTTTACTGTGCTCTTTATAAATTTTATTCGTAGTTATTAAGGAAACCAATATCAGTACATTTGAAATATATTAATCAAATAGGGGATTTATTTCTATGAATTTATTAAATCTACAATTCACATTACACATCACATGAATCTTCTAATCTGGGAAAACAAAATCTTTATAATAATCAAAATTTTAGAAAAAAATTGTTTAGTCATCTTTTTAGTGGTTCAATTACATATTGAAAATACAATATTATGAATTTATTATAATATTTCATGTGATGAAATGTTTTTTTTGAAAAATATTATATTTTATACTATGTACCCATATTTGTTCAATATGGTACTGGTTAGGCTTCGATTATAAAAAATTATCATTATATGCATTGGTAAAATTGTAATAATGTTTTTTGAAACCTATAATTATACCTATATAGTATCGTTGGAAATATATAATTTGTGACTAAAATTAATTATAAATCAATATAATTTAGATAAATCTCAATGATTCTCAAAAAAATTAATCATTCCACCATATCTTCAAACTACTTCAATAGAGAATATGACTTTTTGAAACATCCTTATACATTTGTTGTCTAAAAATATCCATTTAAGTTACAAAGAAAATTACACAACTTTAACTTATATTTGGAAGCTAACATGAATTTTAATTATCAGCATCCATGTTTCTTTTCATATATAGTTAATTTTTTTAAATTTGAATCCATAACATCTCAATATGTTATCCTCTTACTTTATGAAATTAAATTACATGTACAAAATTCTTCTTCCCACCAAGTGTACCTAATGTCTCTTTATTTTAAAAGAATCTTATTTCACCTTAACATATTCATCCATAATCATACAGAGTACACATGTGATACCCCACAACTGTACATCTCGATTTGTTACTAAAAACATGTTGTGTATTTTTTTAATTTCAATAGATGTTGAGAAATAGAAAAAATTATTTACACAGCCGATGATCATTTCTAATATAGGTTTTTGAGGATTAGAAACGTACCTTAAAAATTATAATATTTTATAAAAAATTATAAAATAACTAATTGAATTAATTTATATTTTTTTTAATTTACACCATTCATCTTTTCTTATTCTAATCACCATAAAAAAATAATTTTTAAAATATTTGGTATGCATAAAAGTTCTCTTTAAGGGGGATTAAAAGTAGTGAAAAATAATTTTAAAAATATTCTTTTTTAAAAAGTATTTTTAAATTGTATATTAATTATATTATATTTTAATATTAAATATAATTAAAAATAAAATTATGATTTTTTAAAAACATAAATAATACTTCTCAGAAACATTATTTCAATAAATAAGAACCATAAAATGAATTTTGGATTTCTTCATGATTTGTTTTTGAAAAAAATTATTTTTATGTATTAAAATCATAACCAGAAGTCCATAAGAAACCCATGGGGTCACTAGACGTATCAATTATTAGGAAAAAGACATATTGAGGTTGTGAGATCACAACATTTCTCATAAACTCATTCTATACCGAAGGGTAGAGTTTAATTTTAATAAAACATTATTTTAGAAGTTATTCATTTCTCATTTAAAATACATTAAAAACTTTTCCAAACCAACTAGAATATATTTCAATGTATAAATTATTTTAATAACATCAAATCATTGAAAATTTTTAAATTTTCTAAAAATTGATAAGAGTTAGGGAAATCAGCACTACCTGATGAATTACATAAATTGAAGAAAAATAATCATAAAAACAATTCTTGAATTAAAATAAATTAAGTTCGATTATTAATTATAGTATATGGCTATATATTCTATTATTAATGAAATTTGAAAAAATTATAGAACATGTTATATATAAAAAATTATTTTTAAACACTGTGATTTTAATAAAAAAATTCCCTTTTAAAATATAGATTTTAATAAAAATAAAAATGTAATTTTCTTGTTAAATTTTCTGAATAAGTCAAAGAATTAAGTCTACCTTTACAAAAAACAGAAAATTTGTTTTAAATAAAATTAATTTAGTTTTGAAAAAAATAACCTATCTTGTTAGAGAAAATATTTAGAAAATATACACTCCCCCAACCATAAAATTTGCATAAACATTATTCCTCTTCAATGAATGATGACTCTCGTACTTTATCACTTTATTATATCTCATTTTGGAAGTGTAAAATTTCAAATGGTTATTACCTATGAGTAAAGGATTATTGTTTATAGCCATGATACCAATATATATATAATATTTATCAAAATATATATACTTCACTAAATTCTAATATGAAAATCCATATAGATCATATTACAATGATAGTTAAGAAATGTTATAGTGTTTATGCTTTGAAATAATTGAGTTATTTATTTTCTTGTGGAGTATTCATAAATGTAGATAGAGAATATATATATATATATATATATATATATATCACTATAACTTGATGGATTCAAAGAATTAAAAAATAAATAAAAATACATGGTATTTGTTATAAATTTCGATGGTTACATTCCAATATATATATATATATATATATATATCATGTTTTAAAATTGGATTTATCAATGATTCTTCATGAATACTCATTGAAACAAGATAAATCCCACATAAATCATTAACATAGAAGGGAAAAAACATTTTTAATTAAAAAATCATTTAACATTACCATTATGTGAAATATAGACATTGGGATGAAAAAATCATGAAAAATGATGAATAGGGACATCCAATGTCCACTAAAGAAAAAAAAGGTAAAAAAAGTAATTAATAAGTCAAAATATATCTAAGAAATATGATTTTCATTAAGATATGGAAACCTAGATAAAATACATACCTTCAATAATTTTCAAATCAAATTATAGAATGGAGAAGAAGAAAGGTTCTCCATCGTGAACAGTTGACACGTGATACCCACAACCATGTTCAAAACTCCTTCATCATTTTTTCCTCAAAATTTTACATTTCCTTTAATATGTTCTCAAATATCCCTATATATATATTGATCCCACCATCTATCTCCATTTTACAGTTGATACCAATTGGGCTTCTATTTCTCATCTCAGCTGAGCTCAAGCCCTCATCTAAATTGGGATCCCCAAAGCCGAAGCCTATGATTATAAGGTGATCCCAATTGTGTTTTTTTAATTAATAATATACATAATTAATATTTAGTAAATGTAATTTAATAATTTTTATAATTAATATATTAATATCAAAATTCATATATAAATATTAATATTTTACAATATTATTCCCTTCCATTAAATTTCAATTTTTTTATTTTTTTAATATTTCATACATTTTTTATATTTGTATTTTTAATAAATATATTTATATGTAAACACCTTATTAATTAAATATTAATTTATAATCCTTATAATTAATTGGTCAAGTAGTTCTACATAACGATTTGTAATAATTTTACTTGTCCTATAATCGTTGATATAAAAATGTATAAATTTTCTTTTACAATTTTTATAATTCTTAAAAAATAATCATTTATCCACATATATATATATATATATATTAAAATAAATAATTAGAAATATGTCCCAAACAATACTTTTTAATTTGAACTGTTAAAACCCATTTTTTGTACATTAATAATTTTTTAATACAACCTGTATTAACATATTAAATCTAAGAATAAAAAAATAAAATATTTAAAAATTATAAATAAAGATAATATATTTATGAACATTTAAAAATAAATATAATTATATAATAATATTCGTTTAAACAAAATAATACAACAATTATAAAATCAAATATTTGTTTATAATTTTTCATATTAATTTATAATAAAATATTGTTTCTTGAAAATAATAAAATTTTTAAAAAATATTATAACATAATATTTTCATAAAATAAATCATTAATTTTAATATAATATCATAATAAGATCATATTTATTTTCATATATATATATTGACAATTTAAGATATCATTATTTATATTCTCTAGTAAAAGTATTGTTATTTTAAAAATAATATAATTTAATATTATATTTTTGTATTTTTATATAATTATATATATTTCAATTAACTTATAAAAATATTTTGTTTGGATAAAATCACATAGATTTATAAAGTACATTCATAACTTTGTTTAAAACCCATTTAATAAACACTTGTTAATATCCTAAAATTCATGGATATCACAACACTCATGAACTTTTACACATTTATGTAGGTTTTTAAATCTTTCAACAAGAGAAAATTATGCTTCAACTCAAATTAAGAATCCTTTACTATAAATAGTTTCTTTAGAAATAGAATAATCTCCTCACCGCATTAAAGTACAAGTAAGCCACTATATTCATGTGAAATATCATTTCAACAATGTGCAATCTTCACATGCCATATCCATGATATATTATAGAGTGTAGGTCTTTCATAAAGTATAGAACCCACAATACAAACAAACTCACATGAATTTTATATTTATTTATTTATTTTATTCCATGATAACACATAATAAGGTCACAATTACATAAATTTATTGACATGTTAAATGTTCAACTAATGATGGTTCTTACACATCTAACTAGAACCTTTATACTCTTCATGTGATTTGATGAACATTGTGCATCAAATATATTACATGTTTAAACTAGTCAATTAATATAAAGAAACTATATCTCAGATTCACGTGTTTCCTCTCATGATTTCATAAGAGGACATTTGATATGAAATTCATGTAATCATTGAAATAACACTATAGGTTCTCATGAATTCTCAATATAGGTCACATGTGTATATTTATCATGAGGAATCCATAATAAAACCTATATCATATAAATAAAAAATATCTTTAATCTTGAGATGATACTATGATGTTTAATGGAATGGAAATTCATAACATTATTCATCAATAATATATAATATATAGACAATTCTGAATGGTATATTCTCTCCACCACATCACCTAATAGTGTGATATTTCCTATAAATATTAATTCCATGATGTTTGGGAAATATAATAGAACATGGAAATATTATTTTCACCCTCTCATTAAGTTATATAGTTTGTTACTTTCCTCTTTATTCAAGCTACATTTGATGTAATCATTCATGGTCATCATATTTTTCTCATGGAATGTGGTAAAATTACATTAATCTCCCTCATTCTCTTCTTAATCCTTGATTTCATGGGATATTCATCATTATTTTCATTAATAATAGTTATTAATATCTTTATATAAATACCCTAATAAATGTACCAAATAAGATAATGTATATAGAATACAATGAGTATTATTTACCATGGATGATTCTATGTATAAATGTTATATCAATGGTGTTTTTTTACTACTAGGTTTTATGATTTTTTTTTATTTTTCAAAATCCATATTTGGGAATACAATTTTACTTATTGGAAAGATTCTAAAAATTATTTTGCTTCCATTAACCAAATATTCGGAATAATCTATTTCTTTTAAATAACAATAAATAAATGAAAAAAATAATTCAATTTAAATATAGAAGAATATCCTAATTTTGAGAAACCGTACCATTTACAAAATTGTATATCTGACCTCCCATATGCTTGTGGGTGTCACTGATCATCATAAAAATACCTTATAGAGTGCAATAACTACTATATTAGAGGGACATTGATCCAGTATTTTCCTAAAAGGGTGGAAAACCAATATACATTTGATTACGAGATTATTATATAGGATATAGATACTTCCAAAGAATCCACTAAGATACCCCCTCAAAAGTACTATATCTCAATTTATTTGATGATGAAGATGATGATGTAATTGATACCTTACAAGTAAAAATTGTTTATACACAATCCTTATTTAGGTCACTGTCAATACCCCCTTCATTGGTGTAATGAAATTTATCTATTTTTTCATTATTATTTGAATACTTCATTTTCATTTTAGTAGTTTATCACATAATATTTAATAAAATGGTTTTCTAATAATTTATTATTAATTTATAAAAAATAGTCTGACTGTTTTATTTTATATGAATATTTTAATTTGTTATAGTGTAGGATTTATGATGAATTTCTTCAATTCACAAACACAAGAATGAGGATCTTCTTACAAGAGAGAAGGATATTAACTACTCCCAACCACATTTTTCTATATTATGAGTATTCATTTAATATAACAATACTGTTTATTTCCATACGTGGTTCCTCTTATGATTCAATATTTTGACCATCTAACTCTTTTATTATTATAATGTCATTATTGTTCTGAATATCCTATAAGGATTTATTTCATCTATAATTTTCTTTTTATATTCAAAACATATTCAATGAGACATATTTCAATTTGTCTTTCATTTTGTTTTATTGATTTTTTCATGATTTTATTTTTATTTTTTTCATAAAAATAAAATTTTTTATGTTAATTTTATATAATTTTTTATATTATATTATAATTTTTTTTAAAAAAATTAAAACAATATATTATAAAGGGTTTATATATTTATTTTATTAAGAAAATATATATGTAAATCAACAAATAAAAAAAGTTTAAATGTTATTCCTAATAAAATAAATAGTATTATTTATAAATGGTATATATGTTTATGTATTAATATAGTTTATATTCTTATAAATGTATATGTTAATATTGTTTATTATTTAATATAGATTATATTTTAATACGGTTTAAAAGTTTATATTTCAATAAAAGGTTAATTTTTATTTGCTTCAGGTATGATAAAAACAACACAATGATGTATCATGATCATATGTTGGTATTTTTTGTAAAAATGTAGATCTTCCAAAAGCAACACCAAACTAATTTTCTTCTCATGGACACTTGGGATATTTATCATAGTGATAAAATTCATGCTTTAAACCCTAATTATTCTTTGGTAGTTCGTCATTGTTATAAATAATTTTACATTCTCAATTGTTATATTGAATTAACCATCATGAAAACTACTGAGTGATGAACTGGTGATAATGATATTATTAAAACTTTAAAAATGTTAATTGTTACATATTACTCTTTACCTAAAGGTTAATAATGTATTCTTGATTTTTTTTCAAAAAAAAAATTGTCAGTTTGAAAAATATGATATTTTTTTATTAGTTATTAGATTGTTGAATCAATGGTGATTCAATAAATTTAATTTATTAAATTTGTGTTTTATATTTAATATTATTCATTGAGTATTAAATAATCCATGATTTTATAGTTACATTTCATTTAATTAGTTTTGATTTTATATATAGTTACTCTGGGTTTTATCTTTGTATTTAGAAATTACTAAATAGTTTTATAATTTATCAATAGGAAACAGATTAATTTCAATATAGTTTAGTGTCATCACAAAAATTATAAAAGAAAAAAAGTGGGGTATCTTATAGTATTCTGTTATATAATGAGTGGTATAAATTTAGTAATATCGTTATAATTAATGAAGAAATTAATTTTTGGGGGAATAAACTACCAATTGAACTACACCTAAAAAAAGCTTAATTATCTTTATTTATTTACCCTATTTCCACCTTTTCATACGCATTCATAGTTTTTAAATTTAGATCATTATTCATCATTTAAATATATCTAATTTTTTTAAAACAAACAATCAATGAGATCCTAGACAAAGAAATAACATATAAAAAAAATTCAAATTATATACAGAATTATACATTGGAAAATAATTATTGTTTATAAATTATCTAATTTTTTAAAAATATTTATCATCATATTCATAAATAAAAACTCTTTATAAAATATAGTAATATAATACATAAAATATCATAAACAATTCCACTTTGTAACATAATTCAGTACATAATATCTAACCATGGATATAAATTAAACTGACACACTATAAGAAAATCATTAAGATACACTCAAGAAAAATTAAAAAAATAGATCATTTATGAAATTTACCATTCATTTTAAACATAGTTATACAGTTTAAAAAATAATTTATAAATTAAAAAATATGCATTGTAAGAAATTTTTTTTATATCATTACAAAATAAACCATAATGTTATAATATTTTTCCCCCATGTTTTCTTATTTTGTTCACCTATATTAATTTCATATATTCCAACACATATAAACATGCACACACACTAACATAGAATAAGAATCGTCAATATTGGAAGCATTCACCTAATATTCACTAGATTGTGTTGGAACTAAATAAGAAATAACCAATAGATAAGTGTCTTAAATACTATAATCTCTCATCCCACCTCCACCGTCCTACCTCCCAAATTCTCTTTTTTGATTTAAATCTACCAAAATTTCTGAAATAATAACTATATTTTTCACACATTATATATATTTATGTTAACAAAGATTTTATTTAATTTTTTATGGGTTTCTTTTTTCTTTGTATAGGAACCCCAAACACTAAAACACTAATTAATGTCCTTTATGAATAATGATTTCCATATTTTAACTAATTATATATTAATTTATACATGCATTTTATATCTTCATTAATTCTAACTTCACGTTCTGTGAAGATATAAGACTAATTTTATTTTTTCATAGTGATGTGTGAAACATTTTCAAAATTAATTCATTTTCATCTTCATATTTTATACTCTTCAAAACTAGGATTGAAAGATGACTATTTTTTTGATCTAACATTAGCGTAATTGATGTGTGAGAAATCTTAATTTTACCCCACATAGTGTGTATGCATATCCATTTACATTTTTTAATCACATAAATTAAGAATGATGAATATATACACAACGTAAACATCATTTTTAATTTTTTTCCTTAAATTGAACAATGGGGATTCCATAAGATATGTTTTTCCCCAATTTATAAATTTTTTTTCCATATAATTAAAGTACAAAAATTATTTAGGAATCATGGTTCATTATTATACACACTTGCATATATAATTTTTTCTATATTTAATTTATATTTTATTTTATAATATATATCACAAAATAATGTGGTCTCCAACCCCACCTATAACTGAGAGGTTTTCCAAAGCAAAAAAAGTCATGTATGTGGATCATACATATCTACCATGGATCCTTAACTAGTGATTCTCAATTATAAATAAATAAATTAAAGTTTATTATTTTATTTTCATATGATCACTTCATTTTATGATTTATTCTTTTATTTTTGTCTAAAATAGATTGGTTAGATTTATTTTCTTTCGTGAGTGTATAATAGTCCCAAAACATGTAGAGTTTTATCATGAATTAAATGTTACACCAATGTTACTAGATTTGGGGTTTCCCCCTTAAAAATAGTGTTGATCAATAGCATAAGGCCCTAATATGGATTTCAAGTCATTTATATTGATTTAAATATTTTTACTCTTTTCTATGTATCTGAAATATTGATTGTATTATAAATAATGAGTTTTTGCATACATCTACTTTAGTCAAAAAAATGCGAGACTATATATTTAAATGTTATAATTTTTTTTATTTAAAATGTTTCTAACTAAATTTATTTCATGAATTAGGATAATTAATAAATGATTCAACCTAATATCATGTAAAATTTAGTCATGTTATGTTCTATAAAAAATTATAAAAACTTATATTCAATATGTTAAATTTTTATTACTAAAATAAAATGTAAATTGTTCTTGTCCAAATTATCATTTCCGACACTCTAATTTTTTATTCGAAAAGTTGTGTTTTTTGTAATTACATCTTTATACCCATGATATGTTTGTATAAATTGTTTTGGTTTATTATCATAAATAATTATCTTGATTCAAAATAGTTTTTTATATAATTTTTTTTATTACTTTCACTATACATATAAAAAAATAAACATATGTTGACCTCACCTGTTTTGATAATCCCAGTCATGCTTTCATGTACTTTGATAATCTCAATATAATGATTTTATATATATTAATTCTTTAAATATGTGATCAAGATGATAATAATATTAAAATAATACCTGAGATATGTTAATCCATGTTTATCCAGGTTTATATAAGTTCTGAAATAATTCTATCCCAATCGGATGTACTTTTCATAAAAACAGATAAGTGTAAGCTACTGATCTACACATAGCTACTGATATAGATCTATCAGTACTCAGTCTACGAATAGACTTAGTCTACCAATATACAGAGTCACCGATACACTAAGGTCACTGATATAAACAGAGTTACCGATTAGCAGACACAAAGTCTACCGACAGAATAGACGAGCTACTGATGTGCATGTCTACCAGTAGTTACCAATAGAGTAAGCCTAATGATAAGAGTATGGACAATCACAAACCTGAGCTACCAATAAGAGGAAGTCTACCGATAGAACCATTCTACTGAGATACCGACTGACAGACAGACCAGAGCTACCGAAAGACAAGAGCTACTGATAGACATAAGTATACCGATAGAGCCTGTTCACACATAGTTACCAATACATCTAGCTACCGATAGCTCAAGAGATACCAATGGAGCAAGAGCTACCAATGGAGAGAAACTGTTATATAGAGCTACCAGTCAAACTCTACACTCTATACTCTCAATACTATTTGTTTATTAAGCTAATGATTACTTTTGATGTTTTTAATGCAGTTAATGTTATTTAATGATATCTGTTTCCATGTCAGGGAACCATACCTAGTACCACTGAAAAAAGTAATTATTCTTTTCTACCGAAGCTGAAATCTATAAAGGGATAGAACAATATCGTGCAATATACATTTTTTTGAAATAGAGAGAATCAAGGAACTAAGAAGACACACGAAGGGAAAAAGAGCAAAGAGATAAAAAACATTTAAATGTGGAGCATTTTTCACTAGTCAACATTCATACTCTATTAATCCTGGACATACACGAAGAAACTCATTCTAGAGGAGAACAAAAGCTGCATCTTGAGTGAAGAACTACAACAAACATTTCATACACTCAGGCTCCTAAGTTGAACCTGAAATCAAGGAAGAAAATGACACTCTGTTTTCTGAGTAGAAACTAGAGAAGGACTCAGAAGATTATTAGAAAAATAAAATGATTCCAGAGGTGCACTGAAAATCACTAAAGCTTTCCTAATATCTTTCTCATCTTCATTAGTGATTCTATATTTACATTTCGAGCAGTGTGTATATCCATTTTATGTAAAACACACACTGTCTCCTGAGAAAAACTAGAGGATTCTTAAATGATCACTCAAATTTCATAACCCTTTATTTCCCACTGTGGATAGTGGTAGAGCTTGAGTAAGACCTGAAAATCCCATGTGATGTTGTTTTTTATTCCCATGAAGAACTGTGGTAGCGGTCTTTGGACCTGGACAGTAGTGTACTGTTGTTTACCCCTGATCGAGGGTGTGGATCAATTTATATAAATTGTTGAGAGGACTAAGTCTTGGCTTCAGAATGAACCTCTTGGTTACCTTTGTTGTGCATTTTAATTTAATTATATAAGTATACTATATATTTATTTCATATTCCACTACTATTACATTGAAATACAAAACTATTTTAAAGCTACTTTGATAGTTAAATTAGCAAGTGTTTATACTTCTTGTAAACCAGTAAGTTATTTTAAAAAGATAATTTAATCTTCAGATTAAGTCAAATGAGACCTAATCAATCTTTGAGAAACTGATTGAACATTTACACTCTGTATAGATTTACTACAGTTTAACATTGATTTTAAATTGGGGGATTTTAAGAGAAATAATTTTAATAGAAATTTTTATTGGTACTTAATTCACCTACCCTCTTGAGTATCCACTCCGACCAATATTCGATATCAAAGGCTATTTTCATTAAAGGATTTTTGAAATACATTGTTTTTCAACTGTGATTTTAGTTTCATATTTGAAGATCATAAATTTCTATTAGTTCTAAATTTTATCTCTTAAAAATTTTCTTTTCTAAAATCTATTCATGGATAATAGACAAGAGGGTGATGCTACTAACATGCCACCTTTCTTTAATGGAACCAACTATGCCCAGTGGAAACTTAAGATGAAAATACATATAGAAAGTATGGGTTTTGATATCTGGACTGCTATAGAATCTCAATATAAAATTCCAGAAACTAAAAGAACAACTTGGGATGAACCTACAAAGACTGCTAATAATAATAAATGTAAAGCCATGAATTCCCTGTACTATACTTTAGGAGATAAAGAATGTAATAGAATTTCTGCTTTCAAAACTGCTTATGAAATATGGGATACTTTGGAGGTTTCTCATGAAGGAACAACCAATGTTAAACAAATGAGATTGAATACATACACTATTAAATATGACAATTTTAATATGAAAACTAATGACCCTATTTCTGATCTGTATCTCATGTTAAATGGGATAGTCAATATAATGTGTTCACTTGGAAAAGATGTTCTAGCTAAGGAACAAATTATGAGGATACTGGGATGTCTTCCAGAATGATGGAGAGGAACTTCTGTTTCAATCAGAGAGTCATGTAGCATTGGAGCACTGCCTATAAAAGAGATTATTGGAAAATTAATGATGTATGAGGAAGAACTCAAGGTGAATAAAGAGGAAGATGATGAACCAAAAAGAAAATATGTAGCTTTCCAGTCTACTACTTCTAAGAACAAAGACAAGGAGATAATGCAAGTACCTACTAAAAGTTCAACCAATGAAGACTCTGACTCTGACAGTGATGCTGAAATGGCTCAAATAGCCAGGATATTCAAGAAGTTTTATAGGAATAAGAAATTCTTCAGGAAATATAACTACAAAGGAATGTATGATAACAAGGGATAATGGTTCAAGGATTGGAAGAAAGCTAACAAGAGGAAAGGACACATCAAGGATGATTGTCCAAAATTAAAAGTCAAAAATAAATATGATTATAAGGACAAGAAGTACAAGACTGCTATGAAAGCTACTTAGAGTGCTTTAGAGGACAACACAAATGAGTCTGAAGTTTATGATTCTGAGAAGAATCATGCCAACATGTGTTTCATGACCAACACATCTGAGGTAACTTTAGATACTCCTATTTTAAATTCCAATTATTCTGGTGATGATGCAGACTCTGATTCTGATTCTGAAAACATGACTAGTGAGGAATTATTTGAATACTGTAATATGCTTGAATATATATGCAATGAACATAAGGATAAATACAAATCTTTGAAGAAACATCATGCTCTCACTACTGCTGTTAAAACGGAACTTACTATTGAAAAAGAGAAGAATTCTTAACTGTTAAAGGAAAATACAAAACTAAAAATGTCAAATGAGCAACATAAAAAATAATTAGAGAAGTTTAAAAATGGAAAAGATACACTAAATCAAATTCTAGGAAAGAAAGTGGCACCAAAATACACTACTGGTTTGGGATACCAACCTGAAAAAATACAGTTCACTAAAATTCGATCTATTCCTAAATCTAGACAGAATACTGCTAGATCAAGTTCTGGAAATTTGTACACCTCAACCAGTTATTCATATGGTTATAGATCAACTAAAGTTTATCTTTAAAAATATATTTATTCTATAAATTATAGGAGACCCATAAGACAAATATGGGTACCTAAAGCTTTTATTGATAACCTATCTAGACCTAAGAAGATCTGGGTACCGAAATCATTTTCTAACTAAATTTGTTTTTTAGGAAACATGCTTAAATAGTTATCACAAGAAGGAATGATAGTTAGATAGTGGATGTTCAAGACACATGTATGGAGATTATTCAGGCTTCAAAAGTTTAATAAAGGTTGATGGAGGCCAAGTCACCTTTGTGGATAATTGTAAAGGAAAAATCACCGGCCTATGCCATATTGGTAACTCTAATTCAGTTTTAATTTCTAATGATTTATTTGTTGATAAACTTAAGTATAACATGTTAAATATTTCTCAATTATGTGATGATGTATTTTATGTGAAATTTGAAAATGATTCCTGAAATGTTTTTAATTCTCAAAATGTTTTAGTATTTTCTACTTTAAGGAATGAAAATGTTTATGCAGTTGATTTAAATTATTTAGCTAAGAAAAATGTTACTTGTTTAAATTCTTTTAATAAATAATATATTCATTGGCACATAATATTAGGACATTGAAACATCTATTCACTTAGAAAATTAACTAGGAAGAACATAGTTAGAGACCTACCTAAACTTGAATTCCCAAATGACAAAGTTTGTAATCCCTGTCAAAAGGGAAAGGAACATAAAGTTTCTTTTAAATCCAAGAAAGAAGTTTCAACTTCTCAACCTCTCGAGTTGGTTCACATGGACTTCTTTGGACCTTCAAGAGTTTCTAGTTTAAATGGGAATCAATATGTCTATGTCCTAGTAGATGACTTTTCTAGATATATTTGGGTATACTTCTTAGCTCACAAATGTGAAGCTTGTTCTTACTTTCTTAAATATTCGAAATCTGTGGAAAATCATAGTGGACTTAAGATTAAAACCCTGAGAAGTGATCATGTCCATGAGTTTGAAAATCAAGTGTTTGAATATTATTGCTCACACAATGGATATAGTCAATACTTTTCTACTCCTAGGAGACCTTAGAATAATGGTGTAGTAGAAAGAAGGAATATAACCCTTCAAGAAATAGCTAGAACCATGCTTAATGAATATGACATGCCTATTTATTTTTGGCTTGAAGCTCTGAATACAGCTTGTTATATTATTAATAGAGTCTTAATTAGACCAATTCTTATGATGACTCCATATGATTTGTGGAATAATAGAAAACCTAAAGTTAGTTACTTTAGAGTCTTTGGATGCAATGTTTTTATTTTTAATACAAAGGATAATCTGGACAAGTTTTCTTCTAAGAGTGATGAAATAATTTTTCTTGGTTATTATATAACTAGAGAAGCCTATAGATTCTTTAATAAAATAACCAAATGTGTGGAAGAATCTTTTCACATCATGTTTGATAAAACTGATCCACATGATCCTAAAACCTCTCTTGAAAATTTTGAAGAAGATTTGATTGTTCTAGACCATAATGATAAATCTAAAGAACCTACTATAAAGACATCCTGTTATGGACACATTCCAGAATCTACTAATATAGAACCCGAACTTGGAGATGAACCTGAAATTTCTAGTCCTACCTTTACTAGATCAACATGGATTCTAAAGAATCGTCCTTTGGATGCTGTTGTAGGTAATCATGATAGAGGGACACAGACTAGAGCTTCTCTAAGAAATCAGGTTGAACATCAAGCCTTTCTTTCACAGCTAGAACCTAAAAATGTCAATGATACTATCAATGATGAATTTTGGGTAATGGCCATGCAATAAGAGTTAAATAAATTTGAAAGGAACAATGTCTGGGAATTAGTTGACAGACCTAAGGACACTTTTACAAAGGCACTAAATGGGTTTTTAGAAACAAAGTTGATGAATATGGAAACATGGTTAGAAACAAAGCTAGGCTAGTTTAATAAGGATATAGTTAAGAGGAAGGTATAGACTATGAGTAAACCCTTGCACCTATATCCAGACTAGAATCCATTAGGATCTTACATGCCTATGCTGCTCATCTGAATTTCAAGTTGTATCAAATGGATGTCAAAAGTGATTTTCTAACTGGTTTTATAATTGAAGATGTTTTTGTTGAAAACCACCTGGATTTATTAATCCTCATTTTCCAAATCAAGTTTTTAAACTTTCCAATGCATTATATGGTCTAAAACAAGCTCCAAGAGTGTGGTATGATAGAATTAGTAATTCTAATATTTCAAAAAGTTTTACTAAAGGGATTACTGATCCAACTATTTTTATTAAAATATTTTTTAAAGATTTTTTCATAGTAGAAATCTATGTTGATGATATTATTTTTGGATCTTCTAAACACTCTTTATGTAATGATTTTTGAATATGTATGCAAAATGAGTTTGAAATGAGTTTAATGGGAGAACATAAATATTTTCTTGGATTTCAAGTTTTCCAAAATACAGATGGTATTATTTTGAATCAAAGTAAATATACAGAGGATCTCTTAAAACGTTTTGGTTTGGATAGTATTAAGGAAAGTGAAACTCATATGAGTACTATTTGTAAATTGGATGCAGATGAAACTGGGAAACCAGTGGATCAAACCAATCACAGATGTATGATTGGAAGCTTACTTTACATTATTGTTAGTCGACCAAATATTATGTTTAGTGTGTGTATATGTGAAATATTTCAAGCTAATCCAAAAGAATCGCATTTACTTTCTGTTAAACGAATTTTTAAGTATCTTAAACATAATGTAAACTTAGGTTTGTTTTACCCAAAAGGACAACCCTTTGAGTTAATGAGTTATTCAGATGCTGATTTTGTTGGTTACTAGTTGGATAGAAAAAGCACTTTAGGAACATGTCACTTATTAGGAAAATCCTTAGTATCTTGGTGTAGTAAAAAGAAAAATTCTATAGCATTATCCACTATCGAAGCAGAGTACATAGCTGCTGGTAGTTGCTGTGCACAAATTTTGTGGATAAAACACACTCTTTTGGACTATGGATATGACTTTAATCACATTTCAATCAACTGTGACAATATTAGTGCAATAAATATCTCTAAGAACCCTGTGTCTCACTGTAGGACCAAACACATTGAGGTAAGGCACCATATCTTGAGAAATCATTACCAAAAGGGTGATATAATTCATTATTTTATTGGTACTGAACATAAATTAGCCGATATTTTCACTAAACCTTTGAGTTCGGATAGGTTAAGTTACATTAGACATGAGTTAGGTATGTTTAACCTCAATCAGTAGCTATTCTCACCGATTTAAAATCCTCACCGATGTCGAATTCTCACCGATGTTGAATTCTAACTGATGTCAAATTCTCACCGATGTAAAATTCTCATCAATGTAAGATTCTCACCGATGTGAATCCTCACCGATGTAACCTCACTGATAGAAATTCTCACCGATGTGTGCGTTGTTTTAAAAATTCTGTCTGCCGCCAGAATCTGAATTGTTTTTTCATTATTTCATTTTATTTATTTATTTTATGATTCCTAAATGATAAAACTAAAGTCCGAGCTACTTCTAAATCCACCAAGCCTCAAACCTTAACTCTCGAACCTTAGCTCCCGAATCCTTAGAGAACCCTAAATTCTTTGATCTAGCGATGGAAAAAACCAAACTTCCGACCATCAGAGTTAACTCTGGTGAGCCTAAAACAAAGTATCAGAGGGCCGACCAAGAAGAAAGTGGTAGTGGGAGTGTTTCTAGAACTAGGTTGGGGAGACTACCTATGAATCCTCATCTTCAAAATCGAGTTATTGTGATTGAAAAGGAGCGGTGTGTAGAATGGATGATGCCTAAAAAATCCTTAGTGCTCGAAGATCATGAAGATCAAAAATGGGAAGAGTGTTTTTTGAACAACAATGGTCCCATCATTCCAATGTTAGTGAAACAGTTTTACAAGTTTGTAACGTTTGAGAAACCGGATAATGAAAATCGAGTAGCCTCTTTTGTGAATGGAAAGGAGATGTTGTTTTCATCTATTGAATGGTCTGAGTGGTTGAAAGTTCCACATGAAGGAGTATCTGGATATGTCCTGAGAGCCATGCCACCTACCAGTGATATTTACGACTATGAGACTTATTTGGAAGAGTTGACTGGGGATGGAAGTCAAAGACAAGTAGTTGCTGCAGAAATGGATGGAGAGAATAGATTGCTGTTCAAATTCGTTCAACATGTCTTGATACCGAGGAGAGGAGACTTATCCAATTTGAGATATCAGGATATCTATCTCTTGGACCTCTTAAGAAATTGTGTAAAGGTAAATTTTTTCAGATTTCTGATGATCCAAATGGAAGATATGACAAGGCTAAAATCAAAGACAAATGCCCTATTCTTTGCTAAATTGATCTGTGTGATGATTTATGTAAAAGGGGTAGCTGATTCTCAAGATGAGACAGTAGTAGTGAACAATAAATTTTGTATCACCTCTACTGTGTGAAAATACTTGAGGATCAATTGGAACCCTTGTAGACGAGAATGGGTCAATGATGATCTGAAGGTGTATGAAAAATTCAATCCTGTGGATCATACTTCAAGACCAAAGGATGTGATGTATCCAGGTATGGGACATGATGAAGAGGAGCCGGAATATAGTGTTGATTCAGAAGAGGAAGAGTCCTCTGCTGATGAAGGAGGAGATCTTGACTTACCTCTAATCCCAACTCTGTAAAATATTGATCAACAGAAATAAGATAAGGAAGAAGCTGCTTTAGAGGCTGTTGAAAAGGATGCTATAGAGAATGAAGAAGATGCTCATAAAAGTGAACCATCTCTGTCAGTTGAGTTGAGTCTTAGTCTAGTGATTGGAAAATCTTTAGTCTCTAATGAGGATGCAGTAGAAGTGGAAGAAGCTGTACCTAATTCAGAGGACCCTCCAGCTGTAGCAGAAGAATAATTAGTAGTGGAAGATTCTCCTCAAGATGAAAGACCTGTTGAGAATGATGCTATGATGTTGTTGAGACTGCTATTATCCTAATTGAGGATGCACCCATTGAAGGGGAGCATCAAACCAATGTTGGAAGTGTTAAAGTGGCTGCTGGAATTGAAGATTGGGCAGAAGACCCAGGTTTTATAGTCTGTGGTTTAGACTATCCATATTCAGATAATGAGGCATCTCACAATACACCAAAGATTAATTATGATGTCGATACTGAGTTATTTCCTGAATATGTGGTCAGAATTCATGACCTGGATACTTTAAAGAAAAAGGTTAAGGACGGTTATGTGGAAGAAGTAAAGAAGATGGAAGTTTCTCTGGTATCTTCAGTTCAATCGGTTATGACTGATTTTGTGGTCAGTTTAGCCTCTGAAAGAACATACGCTGTAGTTTCACCTACTAATTTAGTTACCAAGGCTGATCTAAAATCCTTAAAGGATGAACTGAAAGAATCCTTTAGTACATCAGTTGTTGATATGAAGCACAGTTTTGTTGAATAGATGAGTATGTTGGAAAGATCATTTGAAATCTCTCTAGGTTGTAATTTTTCAATCTTTATGGGAGAAATATTTGAAGATGTTAAATAATTCCAGGCTCATGTTTCTATACATGAAGTAGATCTTGAAGCTTTAAAGGAATCTATTGTTTCTTTAGACTCTTACATGAGCTCAAAATCCCATGCATATAAGGACTTAGCTTATGTCAAGAGTGTGGTAAGCCAGATGGTTTCAGTGTTTGAAGGTTTCAAAATATCTATGAAAGATCATATTAAAACCCAGGATTCCCAATTTCAAAATCTTATCAGTGGGTGGACCAAAAGCTTCAAAGAGACTATATCTTTCTCTGTTGGTTCTGTTTCATCTAAAACATTAGTGGATTTGAATCAGTTTAGAGCTATGATGAAGGAGGAGCTTGGTCAAGCTTCAACCAGTGGCTCTATGGACTCATCCAAGCATAATAGAGTTTTTCTCTCTACCAGAGATTCACCCAGAGAGATAATGAAGATAGTCCAAGACTATATGAGATAATCCTATGCCTCTCAGAAAGAATTTAAAGATAATGTGGACCCCTATTTCTCTAATATTTTCACCAAAAATAAACTCAACAATCACTTAAAGCTTTTTTTGGAAA
Source organism: Viscum album (assembly GCA_963277665.1). Lineage (NCBI taxonomy): Eukaryota > Viridiplantae > Streptophyta > Magnoliopsida > Santalales > Viscaceae > Viscum > Viscum album. Next base: position 377,435,406 of record OY728130.1, on the reverse strand, counting down.
ATATGAAGTTGCCTCCTGTCAATCACACTTTCAAAGAACAAGTTAGTAAGATAAGGGAATTGACTCCAACATTGGACAAGTTTATAGAGAACATGGATGACTTCATATCCGCTATGGAGAGAGGAGGAGGAATAATTATGGACTTCAGAAATCTGTTGCTTCCATTTTTGCATGTTGATGCTAGGCCAGTAATTGTCCCTCCTGCTTTGCATGCCTCTGCCTCTACTTCTTCTCCGATTTAAATGACTCCTACCCAAGCAATTCGAAGCCTCACTCCTATGATCACACAAAGGACTCATCAGTACAGACCAGGATCAGTTTCTGTGGCTCAACCTCCTATGATCATTTCTGTAATTCTTAATACCTCACCTGGAGCCACTTCACCTGAATACTCTTCTTCTCCCAAGGGAAAATCTCACATTGAGGATGTGGATTGAAAACTGGCTAGATTGTCTGATAAGACTTAATTGTACTTCATTTTATGTCTCTGTACTTTTTACAATATCTAATAAATTTGGATTTCCTTTCTTTCTCATTGTGCTATTTTCTTTCTCTTTGGTATCCCACTTTTTGATTATCACAAAGGGGGAGAAATGTTCTATAGGGATATTAAGGGGGAGATATAGTTTACTATGATTTTACAAAGGGGGTGGGAGTATCAAAGAGGGAGAGATTTTCCCTATCATGATTTTTCATTCTGATACCAGTGATTTTCCTTTCATTCTTTGATACCATTACATTTAGTTCTCTAATACCATTTCATTTAACTATTTGATACCACTAGACTTTACTTTTGATATCATTGCATTTAATTTTATCTCTGATACTATCACCTTTTCTTCCACCTCTGATCCTTTATGTTCTATAAAATACTATTTCAATGAGATAATTGCATTTACTGATATATCCTCTAATACAACTACTCACTATTTTAAAAAACTATAATTTTATAAGTTGTGATTATCAAAAAGGGGGAGGTTGTTGACCTCACCTGTTTTGATAATCCCAATCGTGCTTTCATATACTTTGATAATCTCAATATAATTATTTTATATATATTAATTCTTTCAATATGTGATCAAGATGATAATAATATTAAAATAATACTTGAGATATGTTAATCCATGTTTATTCATGTATATATAAGTTCTGAAATAATTATAACCCAATCGGATGTGCTTTGCATAAAAACAGATAACTGTAAGCTACTGATGTGCACATAGGTACTGATATAGAGCTACCAGTACTCAGTCTACTGATAGACTTAGTCTACCGATAAACAGAGTCACTGATACACTAAGGTCACTGATATAAATAGAGTTACCAATAAGCAGACACCAATTCTACCGACAGAACATACGAGCTACCGATGTGCATGTCTACCAGTAGTTACCAATAGAGTAAGCCTACTGATATGAGTACTGAAAATCACAAACCTGAGCTACCTATAAGAGGAATTCTACTGATAGAACCATTTTACCGAGTTAACTACTGACAGACAGACCATAGCTACCGACAGACAAGAGCTACTGATAGACAGAAGTCCACCGATAGAGCCACTTCACACATAGTTACCGATACATCGAGCTACCAACAGCTCAAGAGCTTCTGATAGCTCAAGAGCTACCGATGGAGAATGAGATACCGATAGAGAGAAATTGTTATATAGAGCTATCGATGCAAGAGAAAGATATACCGATTGAATATCCTACGACACCGTACACTTTTACCAACACGAGCTACTAAGGATTGACCAACCAATCAAACTCTATACTCTTTACTCTCAATACTATTTGTTTATTAAGATAATGGTTACATTTGATGTTTTTAATGCCGTTAATGTTATTTAATGATATTTGTTTCCATGTCGGGGAACCGTACCTAGTACCCATGAAAATTGTAAGTATTCTTTTCTGCCGAAGCTGAAAGCTATAAATGGAAAGAAAAAGATCTTGCAAGATACATTTTTTTGAAAGGGAGAGAATCACAGCACTAAGAAGACACACAAAGGGAAAAGGATCTAGAAGCTGAAAAACTTTCAAATATGGATAATTTTTCACTAGTCAATATTCATACTCCAAGAATCATGGACATACATGAAGAAACTTATTCTAGAGGAGAACACAAGAAGCATCTTGAGTGAAGAACTACAACAAACATTTCATGCACTCAGGCTGCTAAGTTGAACCTGAAATCAAGGAAGAAAACGACACTCTATTTTCTAAGTAGAAATCAGAGGACTCAAAATCTTATTAGACAAATCAAACGAGTCCAGAGTTGCACTAGAAATCACTAAAGATTTTCTAAAATCTTTCTCACCTTATTTAGTGATTCTATCTTTACATTTAGAGCAGTTTGTGTATCCTGTTTATTTTACACACACACTGTCTCCTGAGCAAAACTGGACGATTCTTAAATCCTCACTCAAACTTCATAACCCTTTGTTACCCACTGTGGATAGTGGTAAAGGTTGAGTAAGACCTGAAAAGCTTGTGTTCTATTGTTTGTTTTTCCCACAAAGAATTGTGGTAGAGGCCTTTGGACCTGGACAATAGTGTACTATTTTTCACCCCTGATCGAGGGTGTGGATCAATTTATATAAATTGTTGAGAGGACTAAGTCTCGACTTGAGACTGAACCTCTTGGTTACCTTTGCTGTGCATTTTAATTTAATCCTATAAGTATACTATATATTTATTTCATATTCCGCTGCTATTTCTTTGAAATACAAAAGTATTTTAAAGCTACATTAATAGTTAAATTAGCAAGTGTTTATACTAATTGTAAACCGGTAAGTTAGTTTCAAAAGTTAATTTAATCTTCAGATTAAGTCAAGTGAGACCTAGTCAATCTTTGAGAAACTGATTGAACATTTACACTCTGTATAGATTCACTACAGTTTAACTTTGTTTTTAAAGTGGGGGATTTTAAGAGAAATAATTTTAACAGAAATTTTTATCAGTACTCAATTCACCCCCCTCTTGAGTATCCACTTTGAACTAAAACATATTTTTATACATGGTGTGTGTATTAAAACTTATAATAGTCCATATTATTAAAATTTCTTCTACTTAATATATTGAGGACATACCCTATCTGCCTTCAGCATTTCAAAATTTTGTGATTGTTGCCTCAGAGGTGGCTCCATCCTATTAGGCTTTGGTAACTTCCCCCACTTCCCTAATCCACTCTCCAAAAGGATCACTTTCCTAGACTGAAATATTATTCCCCCACTCACATAATTCGTCTCTTATTCAAGGCCCCTCTCTGAAAGACATCCTCCCTAGGCCTATATCCTCTACTCCTCCCACTTCCTCGTATTTCTGGTGATATCCTTGGAGAAAATCAATACATCATTAATGGAGGGTTATGCATCTTTTTTTACCCATGGAGGTCCTCAAAGAAATGATGTGCCTATATTAGTGCAGCCTAGTATATAGATTCTATTTTGAAAGACCCCTCTTATGTTGTTCGAAGCTATCACTGGGGAGTTTTTATGTTTTTTCTATGTTCTTTTGTATTATTGTAGGTTAAAATTATTTTTAAAAATGTGTCACAAAGGTTGTAGGCCTCCTACCATGTTTTGGTAAGGTCGAATGGTGGTAGGGGGCCTCACACCATTCATCCAAAAAAAACAATTTAACTATATTTGTGTTTATATTTATAAATTAATGTATTTTTATTTAATGATATATATTGTTTATTTTATGTTGCTTATAATTATTTCGTTGATATTTAAATGTGAAAATTCCAGGCTTTCAATTAATAGCTTTTTTAATATGTAAATAAGAATTTACATATAATATTTATCATTTTTTTATTTTCAATTATGTTTTATTTTCATGTATGATTCTATATATATCATTTCTTTCTAATATAACTACTCTATTGATTTCATTTTCTATATATGTTGTTAGAAATCACTTATACATGTTTTTATTTTTCAATTACCTTAGATAAATAATACTTTATTTTCATTATTACAAAATAGTATAATTATTATTCATTATAAATATATAAATTATAATATATATATATATATATTCTTATATACTTATGATACGATTTTATTCTAATATTTCAATTCATTTATTTCAATAAAACTCAAAAAAGGAAACATGTTACTTCAATGAAGGACATGTGAACTGTGAATTTTATATACATCTTCCATTTCTATAGGACTTTATGTTTTATTATCATGACATGATGTTTTTTATTTTGTTCATGACTATTATTATGTTATATTTCTCCTTTTTTTGATTTTGTAAGTCAGACAATTCTATAATATTTGAATATATTATTAAAAGGTGGAGTTTGAGTAGAAAGTATTCATTCTAGTGGGTTTCAATATCTTTGGTTAGTTTGAATCTATAATTTTCTATGTTCATCAATATATTATTGAAAATAAATTTTATTATTGTTTTAAACCATTACAATGATAATCATAATCTCATTTTACATTCCTTTAATTATCATTTATATTATATTTATGAAATTCATTTTATTTTAAAAAACATTGTAGATTTTTAGGTTATATTATAAATTTATTTATATTTTTTTATAGTGTATATTTTATATGGTTTTATAGTTTACTACTTGAAATTTAATTACTTTTCCTATGTTTTGAGTAGTCGATATTGAATAATTAGAAAATAAAAAGTGTGACTAAAATAAAAATGAAAACTGAAACACTTGATAAAAATTTAAAAATGGATGATACTTAAAAAAATTTGTTTATTTCAATAGACACAAAACATATGCATGAACGAGTACAATCACTATGTATGGTAAGGTTCAATCCCCCATGGTGGTGTATGAATGGTATACTCGTATTGTGATCATTGAGCTTCATGCTGGGGTGGAGTCTGATGACCCTAATAAAGATGATCCTCGAGAACTGGAACATACACCATCATATATTATAATTTGGTCTTAATGGGAGGAGATTTACATTAGATTCCATCCTTTTCACCTGATACGTCCACAATTAGTTTGGTATAAGGACCCACTATCAATGCCTAGGGAACCATATTCTCTACGAAGGATTAGAACCTGAAGCTCGACAAAACTGTGGATATATTTTCAACAAAGATGGATCATATGTCGCCTAATTCACAACCACAATTGGATGAGGATGAAAAACTACTGTTACAACTTCTGCCTATGGAATAGGTGAGGCCCCATGTTCACCACAATGTGGTCTACGTCTTTTTCATTGTTGTTCCTCAGTATCTATAAATACTGGTGAAGGTTCTTGAACAGAAACCTCCACTCTCTAGGGTGGACTATCAAATATGCTCTCATGAATCACATGATAAGATAGACTCAGTGCCAGTGCAGTAGCATGGGCCACTGTTAGGATAGAAACCCCCCTCTAGATCACTCACGCGAATAAGCTACTCTAATTAGTATACTATAAATATATTCAAAATCAATTTGAAAATAGTTTAATAAAAAACCACTAAAAATTTATTTAATAACCATATCATGAAACCCTCCTTCATTCCAAGTAAGATAAATTATAGAAATCAGTCGATACCATGGATCATACTCATCCTACTCTGAAAGTTGGAATCACATCATAGGAACTCTCTAGATATGAAGTGATGCTCGTCTTACCCAGAGGTCGAGGTACTTAGCATGTCATCAGTGTCAGTCCTCATCCAACCTCTCTATCATCTTCAAGTCATGAAGATTCTTTTCCTGTATTGAAGATAATGGAATGGGATGAACATAAAAAAATATAATATGAATCTATCTAGATTCTTCTACTTAATAATATGAAAGTGAATGATTGGCACTACAACCATAGAATTATAGAGTCCAATAGTGAGGTATTCTAGAAACTGGTCCAATAAATCCCAATATGGAAACCATGAAATCTGAAATAACATGTTATATTTTTCAAATTTACTTACTAAAAACAAAGAATGATGATATTATTAAATTTATAATTCAATGATAAATTTTATATACTTACCTCATTGTATAGGATACCATCCATCATGAGATGGTATGCACCAAAATGGAGTGTTTGAATTCTGACAAAGTATTTTTTCTAACTCCAATTATAATATAAAACATCGAATGTGATAAATAATAAAAACATAAACTCAATAACTCCTACAATCATGAAAAACCAATAAAGACTGGTGATTATACTAGTGTCCACATAGAGTGTCATATAATACCTCTATTGGTAGTGACTGACCAACAAGATAAGGGTAGAGTTAAGGGATATTATCTCATTCCCAAATCTAAAGAAGGATAAAAAATCCCTTGAGATCCATGTGTTCTACATGGAATTCCATGAATAATTCTCAGTATGTGTAATCTAAGAAGTTAGATCCATAGTTGTACGTCCTGGACTGGTCAAAGTCATCGAACAGCCTAAAATACATCTTGTGCACTTGATTTCTCAAGTTATCAGCACATAGGGTACCTCTAATGATCTATACTATATATTAATGGGGATTATGTATGAGATTCTGCTCATTATAATCGTCAGGGGAATCAACAAAATTGCACCTCAAGCTAGCCAATAGATAACCATCGGCTATTTATATCGGCAACATCAGAAAAAATGTTGAAAACTATCAATCTCTGAACATTGTCATGCTAGTATGCATGGGTGGGTCCAATAAAGGATTCCCCCTTGATTTGAAGACTAGGAAATATTTCCATATCCTCGAGGGTGATGGCTATTTCTCCCTCATGCAGGTGGAATGTGTGTGTCTATGGTCTCCACCTCTCTAAGTGGGTATCAATCAGGTGATGATAAAAAAAATATGAAATAAGATATAGAAATTCCATAGAATCTAGCATGGCATAGGTATGTTATAATGGTGGTTAGAGGTAGCACATCATGAAACTAGTGCACTCGACACACCCTGATCCATCAAACCTCATGACCCTCTAGAACAGCTTGGGAAACATGAACAACCTGCTTAGGGATTATTCTAGTATCCTCCATTTTTATTTAAAAAAATATGTAATAATTGTAAAATATAAATATAAGGGTTTGGTTAGTAGGATGTTATGACTCGTAGAATGCAAGACATGCCAGGTTTATTTTCATTTTTATGATGTGTTTTACCAAAACCAAAGGGAACTTATTCATATTTCTCAAATAATATTTCTAATGTTTTTTTGACATATGTTTTCACATATAAAGGGATGTTTTTATAGATGAATACATATTCCTTTAATGTGAATATGAAAGGATTATTTTTATTTGAAAGGAAATTTACTCTTTTTAATATAAAAATGAAAGGATTTTAGTTATTTAAAAGTAAAATGCGGAGCGATGTCTCCTTTCTCTCTCGGTTCTCCCCTACTCTGTGACGCGTAGGGTTTCTTCCAAATAACCGTTGCCACAGGATTAACTGTGCTTCTAATCTCCTCTCTTCCTCCCTCCTATCGCCTCCTTCGGCCTTCCCCCTGCTCCGATAGCGATGATTTGGTATTCTCTTCCCTTTTGGACATCTTCTCCCCTGATTGCATAGTGATTTTTGTCGGTGGAATTTCATCCGCCATTCTCCTCCACTATTTCTACCTTACCCTATGCATCAGACCTCCATCTTTGGGTCTATGTGAAGGCGATTTAGGCAGTTTGGGTCAGCGATGGAGAGGGAGTTCGGTGTTCTTCCTCTCCACTACCCTTGTTGTTCAACCCATCGGGATCGACCCCACTTGGTCGAGATCGATGAGGGTGTTGGGACCGCTTGGGATGGTGATGGAGGGGGGTCGGCGAAGTTCTTTATTTCTTTCTTGTTGGTGTTGTTTGTCTATTGGATTTCTTTTCCTTCTTCTGTGGTTTTGGTGTTTCTCTCTGGGGTTATCTTATAGTCTACTTCTAGCTTCCATACTGTTTGTTCTGGTTTACTCTGGTTTATTTGGTTGTTTTCTGGTGTGTTTCGTTATGTGGTTTTTCTACGGAATGTTGTTCCTAATGGCAAGAGACGTTTATTCAAGGAGGGATACAGTCGATTTGTGTTTTCTATGAAAATGAGCTCATGTTTTTTGTTTTTTGTGCGGTGTCGATTGGACGATGAGGGAAACGTGAGGATGTTTTATGGTGGGTCTATGGTCTTCGACGTCCGACGTTTGGATAGTGGTGTCTGGCGTCGTGTCCCTGGAATTATCCTCCGGTGAGGATTTCTTCTGCTCAAACTCTGCTCTTCCATCCTAGTCCTACGCTTCATTCCAAGTTGGTATGGTGTGGCGGTCTTCATGGAGGGTTTGGGACGTGATATTTTAACGGTAAATGGCTTCCATGAGGCACATCCGGCTTTCTCGAATGGCGACGATGGTTCTCAAATGGAAAAGATGGAAGTCTTTCTTTGATGTTTTTGATGGTGTGATGTTGACGATGGTGGCGCTGGTGGATGGACATCGGTGATGAGTCACAAAGGTTGAAGTCTTTGGTGGTGGTCTGTTGACGCACAGACAGTGACAGAGGCTGGCTGGTGACGTGAGGATGGTGCTTCCAGTGGTGGATGACGAAGATGGTGAGGATACTCCAGTGAAGACAGCGGCGACGTTGTGGGTGGTGTTTACAAGGAGTGGTGATGATAAGGTGACTGGATGTTGGATTTATATCGGATCAAATCGAGGCAGGCGAGCGAATTATGCTGCTCGAGGTGGCTCTTGGTTCAACCCAAATGATGCGGTTGGCACGTGGTCCGAAATCAGCTTTATGACTTTGAAATTTTAATTGTAACCTCATGGCGCGGAGCTTTGGTTTTGAAGAAGTGGGAAGTTGTTTTTATTGTAATGTGGTGTGTCTTTGTATTGTGTCTTTTGAATCATGTGATGTTTGGTTAAAACTTACCCTTAAAAGTGGCTATTAGAAAATATCAAAAAAATAGATTTGGATGTAAAAGTAAAATTATTTGAAAATGTCATAAAATTATAAAAAATGAAGGATTTTATAATAGCAAATTATAATTAGAAATTTAATAAGATCACATTGGAGACAACAAATCATTGTGGCTGATAGTGTGAACATGATCCAACAATGTTAGGGCATCATTTTCGGTTATGGCCTTCTTGATGACATACGGTGCATATCAAACTTTTACCCTATTCTTGTGGCCATTCCATCTCATTCTATATCTTTTTAGACTTGGGTACCCCTAATTTATGAATCTAGGTGATGTCGGGTATCACTATCAGTTGGTCATTGAACATTTGAAAATATCAAAACTCCCAAATAGGCATCCATGATGAAACATTATAGTTATAAATGGTTCTCAATCAATACACTGGATCAACATAAGCTTCCCATGATTGGTTCACAGAGGCACATGATGTGATGGAGTGTGTGCATAGATACCATAATTCCTTGAATATCTTATATTAACAGAGCCTCACATCCATTAATACGACTATTTTTTCACCGCATCTACTTGTGATGTGGTCTATACTCTCTTGAAAATTAAATCAACAGTCTTCTTGGAGTAAAATGAACACTTGATAACCAAAATATTCTTCAATGTTTTATCAATATCTCGTTGATGGTGTCTTCTATACCTTATCATGTATAGAATACCATTTGAGGCTAGTTTTTCTATCAATGAAGTAATTCATAAATAGATAAAATGCCTCCTAAACAAGGAAAATTATAGGTAACTTTTGAAAACCCTTGAAGAATTAATTTATTAACTCCACAATGTTTTTGTTTATGTTTCCCTACCTCTTCCCCTCGTCATATGTTGATGTCCATTTTTCTTTTGGAATCTCTATTATATAATCATACTCTTCTTGATTAGCCTTTTATATTTATTTAAAACATTCTTCAGACTTCCATTGATCTAGATCATATCCTAAACAAAAGTGATCATATTAAACATAAATTGATTTTATCTTTGTTTTTAAATAATAAAATATAAAAAAAATTGAATACCAAGACTCGTGATTTTCTTGTTCATAATATTTTTATTGATTATTTTTAACACGTTTCTAGAAATGTGTCTGATATAGTAATGATGATGTGAATTTGGGGGTCACCATATATCAGGGTCCACAAGGATTTCTATAATGATTTCTCGATTAATGATTTCTCGATTCTGATCAAATATCAAACAAACTCCCTAAATACTGGTGAAATGGTTGATGATACAAGCAAAAATCCAACTCCATGAGTTGTATCATTACTTCTCAATAATGGAAAATAAATGTGGAAGTGGTGAGCGGTTTCTATATTGGGTTTCCATAACTAACAATAATCCCTTGTATTTTTCATATGGAAACGTTCCATAAATATATACGAACTATTTTCTAAAATGAAATGAGAAGATATAGGGGATGAATTCCCATAAGGATCGATGAAATTTAACACAAGATAGATTAAGTAAGTTATCTTTAGACAAATGTTTGTTTTTATGAATATAGAAGACAACTTGTTATTTGTGTCTCATTATGGATAGAAATTGCGGAAACACATGATAAAAAACATCCGAATCACCATAGTCCTTCACAATTTCCTTCTATTTCACCATCCCTGACTTATTATAGGAAATACTATGAACAAACTTTTGTGTGTCCTCTCCTACATAAGGAATATAGGAACATCGTGGAACCTCCTAATCATCTCAACGACAATAGATGACAAAAATTCAATAATAAATTACATTTGATCTTACTTTGTATTTTTCTGAATTCATGTTCGATCTTTCGTGAATGGTGATGTTGTGGGTTCTCTCAAATGATGTTTAGTTTGGGGTTATTTAGGTGCATCATGGTGGATGGCCGAGGTCGTCTTTCAAAGAGGCAACAGTTAAAACATCTTTATAAATGTATTTTCAAAATAAAATTAAATAACTCAAACACACTCCATTAAAGGATGGGATTTTTTTATCACTAATAAAACTAGAAGAAGATTGCTTGATGTAGATGGCATTTTTTGTTTTTAATTTTCAATTGATGTTCGATTAAAAAGACACAATAAAAATTTGTTTTTTTAAAATATTTTAAAAGGTCGAAAAACTCTAAATCTAACTTTTAACTTTATTATTATTCATTATAATTTCAATTAATATCCACTTAATTATTTTCCACTAATTTATTAACCCTTAAACCCTACGGGAGTTAACATAAACACAAAGATGAAATGAATTAAACCTGAGGCTGGCTTCGAAACATGAAATCATAGAAACCTAGTTTGATTAACATTCTAAATCTAGCTTCTGGTCAGCGGTAAATTAGGGAATATATCGATTCTAGAATATGAGGATGAATTTTTTTAGGGATTACATTTGAATTCTACAAATTTATATCATGTTCATTGGTTTCACCAATTAATTTTGTGCTCTCACAATTTACACAAATATAGACCTCGTGTTTTTTTTTCAATTCTTCACTTTCATTCATAGTTTATTTTATATTTAATTATCAAATCATGGATCACATTTTCATAACTACAATATCTTAATGATTCAAAATATATAAATTAAAGTGGAACAAGATAGATAAATAACTATAAATAACTACTCTTACATGGGTAGTTTAGTCATCATAGAATCATTTTACATGTGAAAATGATTAGAAAGGGTATAACCCAATCTCATTTCTACTCGTGATTATAGCCCAACTAGGAACAGAAAATAATTAGATAATTAATAAAAACATGAGAAAATAAAATAAATAAAAGAGTGAATAAGAAGTTTAATACTCAAATGCAAAAAAATGTAACATGAATAAGAAGAAGGCTTCGATGAGGGGATCATTGCTTCAAGAGATACAACTCTTACAATGGTTGTATAATTTGAATAAAACTAATTATCCACTTACTTAAATAGATTAATTAGCATCCCAACCCCTTAAAATACGAAAAAATCTCATTTATAGAGTGGAGGGGAGGCTAGGTTTAAACAGGTTTCATGTGTGAATGGGGAAATTAAAAAAAATAAATTAATCCAACTTGAACAACCTATTTGACCACCAACACGCATGAACCATCTATCCTTCCATAAGTATGATTTGTGAAAAAAATATTCTTAGAGATCATCTTAAAATTATATCCTAATATATTCACGGATTAAGAATTAATGGCCTAAATACAGAACTGATGTCCAATCTGGTGAGTCCCACCCATCTTTGTCTTCATGACAATTTTACTCCAACCAACTGCATCATTTTTCTCAATTGTCCTGAATAAAGGTTTTATCCTATTGAGTGAAAAATAATTATACAAAATTTTATGTTAAAATAATTCAAAATAAAATATTTCTGTACTAATTACTACAGTTCACATTAAAGGGTAAAACATTAATTTTCATCAAAATTTCAAAATAATGGACTAATACCAAATGTTGTATAAATAAAAATATTTAACATAAGGTGAGGATGTTTTTTAATTTATTTTCAATAAAATATTAATAAAAAATGAATTTTATCAACTCCCCCACACTTAACTATTTTTACTCTTGGGTAATACTTCATATCATGTATTCTAATAATTTGTGACTTGTAAACATCAATATCAAATCCAAAAAAATTTAAAACATGTATTGTTGATATCCAATAACTTCAAACCAATAAACAAAATAAATAATGCCTTATAAAAAAACCGTTATTTCTAGTTCTCCATTTATATCATTACTTATATTTCCACTTCATTCCTCCACCCATGCACACAAAACACTTACCTCACTTGAATTTTCTCAAATCACACAAATGTCAATTTTTCAGTAATGTCTTTCTCATCCATACTCATAAAAGGGTCACCATAGTCTTGATAAATTAATATATCTCTACCTAATGTTATTCAAGGACAAATATTTATCTTGATGAATTTTCAGGGTTGTTTTGTGGCTTTCGGTTGGTAAGATTTAGATGTGAATAGTTTTTAGGCTAAACGAGGAGGGATTGAATCTTTTTGAAGAAAAAACATTATTATATTTTTCAATCAAGTATAGTCTCCTATTCACTCCCCATTGAATCAATTCAGTTCCATAATCTTGAAAATTCATGAAAATTTGACACCATTCGTCATTTCAGTAATAATAATATCAATCTTCTCAAACATAGATTTTTCATGAAAGCACCAGATTGGAAAAAAAATTCTTCATTAGAAGCTCTAAGATTACGCATCTTATTTTATCATGAAAGCTCCAGAAAGGCGCATCTTTCAACAAACTGGTTTTTTTCAGAACCAAACAAATCTCTTCATAATTTAATTTTCCACCCAAAGTGTCAAAAAATTTTGTTTCACAACACAACACATCATCCCACGCAGTTAAGTTCAACTAGATTATGAAATTTCACTTTAAGAGTTGGTTAGATTGAGAAATTAGAATGTAATGTGGCTAACCTAACCAGATATTCAAGTATTATAAGGGCTGCAGGGATTAAAAGTTCATTGTAGGCCATTATAAAATGGAATAATTAAAATAGGGGCTTTAAAACCAAAAACAAATACCTCAATAATTTAAAACACAAGTACCTCAAACCTCATGTTTTGATCGGAATAAATGAAATTTTGGTTAAATCGTGTATGGTTTGGTTCTATCTAGATGTGAGGTAAATGAAAATAATATGAAAATACTGGTTTGGAAGCCTCACATAAATGTGATTTCAAATATAAAGACATTGAGATGTGGAATGGGATTCAAAATTCAGCGTTTTTCATGAAATTACTAAAGATTTGAACTTGAAACAAAGTCATTTTAGCATTAATTTTATCTTAGTTTCATGGGAAAAAACGTTTCACTAATTAATATGGATTTCACGATGGTGATGAGAATCATTTCATCTAAAAATTTATAGAAACACACATAAATTAAAAAAACAACACACACATTTTTTAAAAAAAATTTAGAAAAATAATTGAAATTACTACACTAAAAGGTTCCCTCCCCCACACATAAAATAATTCATTGTCATGATTGTGAACCCATGAGATAATATGTTCAAAAAAATACAAAATTTTAAATAGGATAAAAAATATAAAAGTTAAAGGGTTAGTAACAACCTAATATTCCCAAGTGATGATGGGGTCATAGAGTGTGATGAAATCCACTACATCAGCAGAAATTCTCTCAATTAATTGATTAAAATATTGATCATTGATTGTAAATATTCTTCTAGTGTCCTCTTGTTTGATCTCTAATTCATCATAAACAAAACAATAGATATAATATACATACCTATCCATCAAGAACATAGCTTACTGGGAATTAACCTTAGTCTTGAACTATAGAGTATGAATTTCTCTCTAACAGGAAACTCCATTTGTTGAATCCTACTATCATGAGTTGCTTTTGATCCTTCCTTATAGAGCATTGAGTTATCATATGAATACAATAAAATATCCTCAAGCTCTTGAATTTGTATCTTCCTTTGGATTTCATCTTGGGAGAAATCCATGTTTCATTTCTTTATAGCCCAATATGCCTGATGCTCAACTTCTATAAATTATGACAGGATTTCCCAAAAAAACAATAAGAAATTGTGAAATACCAATGTGAGTTTTTTATTCTCTCCTATAATATCAAATCACATCATCTAAGAGATTTCTCTAGTCTTTCCTCTTCTATTTCATGGTTTTCTCCAAAAATTGTTTCAACTCCCAATTTGAATCCACTTCTTGAAAATTTGTTTGGGGTGGGTATGGTGTTGATGTTTTTTGTGTCACCGCATACTTATGAAAAATGGAAGCTAAATTTAGATTTTAGAAGTGTGTCCCTTGATCACTGATGATAGCCTTTGGAACTCTAAACCTATAGAAAATTTGAGTCTTGGAAAAGTCAACTTCAAAATGAGAATCATCAGTTATAGCAGAATTGGCCACCACCAAATTTATTACTTAATCAACATCAATTAAAATGTACAAGAAACCATATGAACATGGAAAAGGACCCATAAAATCAGTTCCCCAAACATAACTAATCTCACAAAAAAATATGGGCTATTGGGGAATCTTGTGTCTCCTAGAAATTTCTCTAGTGTGTTGACAATGATTGCATGAATTAAAAAAAATGTGCATCATGGAATAAGATAGGAGAATATAATCTTGATTATATAACATTCCTAACTATATTTTGCGGTCCAAAGTATCCACCACAAGCAATTGTATGATAGAAATTCATAACAGACTCAAACTGATGATCAGGAACACACCCCATAATCACATGATCACTACACATGTTCTAGAGGTAGGGTTCATCCAACACATAAAACCTAGACTCACTCTCTAATTTTTAGAAATGTTGTTTCTTTAAATTTGTAGGAATTTCTGAGGCCACAAGGTAGTTAAATAAATCAACATACCAAATATGTGTACTTGAGATGGAATAAATATTATCATCAGGGAATGTGTCCCAAAGTGGTACCTAGTCCAAGGTGTCATTCACAGGTGTGTGAGTAAGCCTTCTCATGTGGTCCACCACCTTGTTTTCTAACCGCTCCTTTTCCTCTATCTCAATATTGAATTCTTGGAGAAGGAGGACCCATCAGATGAGTTTGGGCTTTGAATATGGATTCTTCAAGAGGTACCTCAGAGCTTCATGGTAAAAAACAACAGCTACTATAAAGACCAATAAATTTAAATGGAATTTATCTATAGAAAATATGACAACAAGAAACTAATTTTCAACAGTTGTGTAGTATGATTGGGATTTATCCAATGTCCTCGATGGATAAGAAATCACTTGTGAATATCCCTCCACCCTATGTGATAAGACTTCTCTAACTATGTAGTTGGAAGCATCACACATATGCTCAAATGGAATGTCCCACCGTGGGGGTTGTAATATCGATGGAGTGGTCAGACGCTTCTTCAACTCATCAAAGGATGTCGTACAAGAATAAACAAACACAAAATTAGAATCCTTCTGAAGTAATCATGACATAGGAAGACAAATCTTATTGAAATATTAATTGAAACATCGATAAAACCGAAATTCCCTAGGAAATATCTAACACCATGCACATGTTAAAAATAAGGTAAGGATGAAATAACATCTACCATAGATTTATAAACCTCTATCTCATGTTTTGACACTACATTCCCTAAGAAAATTCAATTCTCCACCATAAAATATAACTTTTCAATGTTTAAGACTACATTCTTCTCAATAAAATTATTCAACCCCTTTCCCACCCTAGATATACAATCATTAAATTAATACCCATACACTATAAAATAATCCATAGATACGTACATGTGGGTCTCAATAAAATCAGAAAAAATACTCACCATGCATATCTAGAAGGTACTTAGGGCATTGAATGTCCAAATAGCATCCTACGGTAGGAAAATCTGTCAAATGGACAAGTTAATGTTGTATTCTCTGGATCATATGGAGATATTAGAGCCTAAAATATCTATAAAATCTATCCATGAAACAACAATGTTTCTTCCCAACTAGTCGCTCAAGTATTTGGTCAATAAATGAGAAGGGTAAATGGTATTTGCAAGTGGATTGATTTAATTTCCTATAATTAATACACACCTGCTAACTATTTTGAACCATCATTGGAATTAAATCATCTTTCTCATTTCTAAAAACAGTAACACCACTTATCTTCGGTACAACCTAAATAGGACATACCCACTTGGAATCCGAAATGGGATAGATTATACCTACCTCGAGCAATTTTTCAACCTCTTTTTAACAACCTCCAGCATTTTTGGATTTAGTCACCTTTCTGGATGTCTAAACAGTTTAGCCCCGTCATACAAAAGAATCCTATACAAGAAAATGGAGGGGCTAATACCTGATTTGTCAGCCAAGGTCCACCCGATTGCCTTATTTTTCTCCCTCAATATATTCAAATGTTTTTCTTCAAGTTCAAAATGAAGATTGTTATCAATGATAATAGGTAATTTCTCCCCACATAATAAGTATGAGTATTTTTGATTTGGTGTTAGTTTCTTGAGTACCAATGTAGGGGGATGATGTATGGATGGAGATATTTAAGAAACTAATATATAAACACAATGAACATCTGTATCGGAATATACATCATCAAAATCAAATAATAAAGCATCAAACTCATCATACTATTCAATAACCAATACATAATCCACGTGAAAATGATCAAAATCAAAATATGAATATATTTAAAAATCAAATCTAAGAGAGGTTTGTGCTTTAGAAATTGTTGTGGAACAACTCTTAGACATTAAACTAGAACCAATACTAATAATCTCTCTAAGAATGTGACAATAAAATTCCAGGGATTTTTTATTTTGTGGTTCAAAATGGTAGATAACAAATGAAAAATGGTCCTATGTAGGTACTTTATAGAGTCTATAACATTAAATATCCCAACATTATCACCAAAATCTATGGAAAGTGTAACCTCATGAACATTTATGATAGCTTTTTCAGTTTTGGGTAGGGTCCTACCTATGATAATCAGAGAAAAATATTTTACCTGATCATACTCCATGTTAATCATGTAGACGCCTGTTGGAAATATCGTGTCTCTTAACTGAACAAGTACTTACTCAAGGACTCCTACTAGATATTTTGTATCCATATTTGGAACCTAAACCACCCCTATCATCGATTTCAACTCACCAATGTGTAAATAAGAAAATATAGGGTGGGGAATTAAATTTATGGAAGATCCTAACTCACAAAGAGCATCATAAAAGTGCAACTCCCCTATGGTGCATGGGATAGTGAATGTCCCTGGGTCCTTGCACATTGTTGAAATTTCTGGAGTTGGTGAATTGAGTGTTGACTCATTCCATCCAAGATTTATCCTATCATATACCTTAATCCATCTTCGATTAGTAAAATGTTCTTTTAAGAATTTGGCATACCTCAGGTTTTTCTTGACGGCTTTAAGTAGAGGGATGTTGATCTCCAAAGACATGAATGTTTACAAAACCTATTTTCTTCATCACCTCCTCACACATATTTTGGGATTGTACAACCCTTTATAGAATGAGAAGGGGTTTAGGATGAATATCATTAATCATTTTTTACCATTATCATTCTCTTTTGGTTTCTCATCAACTGGTCTTGAATGGAGGTTCTTCAATGTTGGGGTGAATCCTAGTGGAATAGTGGGTGCAGAAGTATCATTAATTTTATTCCTACTTCTCAAAGTAATGGAACTGATATTCTCCCCATTATTTGGAGTAGTTTGAGAAGGTAGATTTCGAAATTCTTACTTACAAGTTCATGGGGGACAATGGAAATCTGTCTCATTTGGGTCTTCAACTCCCTCAGCTCTAAAAAATGACTCTTCAACTAATTCTGTTGGTGAAGACCAATATGTTTCAAAATATCATAATTATTAGAATTAAATTTTTGTTTATAAGTCCCTTGTTATTGGGTTTTTGATGCTTGGGTATTAAATATCCTTTAGGTTTGTTGGAAACCCTGTTGGAATGGTGGAGGATGATGGGATTTTTGTTGAAAAGGGGGCCTTTGTTGTTGTCCAGAGCCATACCTCATGCTTGATTGATCCTTCAACCCTTTGTTGGATTTTTGGGAAAAGGAATCATACTTATTTTGGGGATGTGGTTTTTATTTCTACGGATATGGCCTCCTAGGGAATATTGTCTCACAATCCTTGGACTCTTGTAATTGGGGGAAACGGTCAGTTGGGTGATCTGTTGTAGTGAAAATGCCACATAGCCTCATAGGAGTGGGTTGGGATGTATTTTCATCCAAAAACATTTTTCTCACTGTGGTTTATTGGTGTTTTGTAATAAAATTCCCCTCTAGCGGCGACATCCACCATGATTCTCTCCATACATGCGAGTCCTTCATAGAAGTACTGTTGGAGTAGTTTCTCACTAATTTGGTGATGTGGGAAGCTTGGACACAACTTTTTTAGTTGCTCCCAGTACTCATAAATTGAATACCCTTTTGCTTTCTTGATCCCAAAGATGTTTTTTTGAATATATGTGGTCCTTTATTCTTGAAAAAATCTCTTTAGAAAAGAGATTTCGAATTGTTCCAACAAGTTACATCTTCATGTAGTAAATAATAAATCCAATATTTTGTATCCCATCAAGTGAGAATGGGAATGCTCTTATTTTGATTTTATCTTCAGATAAATTTAATGGTTTCAGGATTGAACAAACCACATTAAATTATTTAAGGTGTTTGTTTGGGTCCTCACTAGATAATCAATGAATCTTTGGAAGAAACTGAATTGACCTAGATTTCAGTTCAAAGTCTGATTCAATATTTGGGTATGAAATGAAATTTGGTTGATACTAAATGTTTAGTGTCACCAATTATATAATGTTTATACAAAAGTTATTGTTTTTTCAGCCATTTTTTCTTGTTTTATGATTTATTTATAATTGTTTCCAATTTCATTGTTCCTTGAATGGAGAAATTCCCCAACTAGTTGAATGTTTAATCTTCCTATAGACTGAGAATGTTTGATTCGTGCCTTGAGGCTTCATTCAATGTATGGGTCATGATCTAAGATATATTTTAGATTAGATCATGTCATAAATAAAATAAAAATGAAAGTAATAAAAGTGTACCATAATAAAATAAAAATTAGATTTTAGAGTTGATGGTCCAAAAAGAAGAAGAAGAAGAAAACAAAAGAAGAAGAAAAAATCAGATTGGGTAAAGAAGGAAAAAAGGGAAAAGGATACTAAAATGAAAAATAAAAGGAATACCCTTAATTAGTTGAAATAATTACTTTTCTTCCCGGTAATGGCATAAATTTTAAAGGCGATGTCACGGGTGCTCTCAAATGATGTTCATTTTGGGGTTATTTAGGTGAAGTCGGGTGGCTGGCCTAAGTCATTTCTCAAAGAGGTAGTAATTAAAACAAATTAATAAAATTATTTTGAAAATAAAAATAAATAACTCAAACACACTAATTTAAAGGATGGGGTCTTTTTATTATTTATAATACTAGAAAAAGTTTTTTGGAGGATGATTTCATTTTTTTTAATTTGGAAATGATGTTCGATTAATAAGACACAACAAGAAGATATTTTTTTAATATTTTAAAAGGTGTAACCAACCTATCTCTACAAATTTACATAATTATTAATCATTATAAATTAAATTAGTATCTACTTGGTTATGATCCCTTAATTTTTTAACCCTATAATCCTATAGGAGTTATCATAACCAAAGATAGAATTAATTAAACCAAATGCTAGCTTTGGAATATGTAATCATAAAACCCTTATTTGATTTATGTTCTAAATATATATTATGATCAGTGGTAAATAATTTAAAATATAAATTCTATAAAAGGAGGATTAATTTTGTTTAGAGTTTATATTTTAACTCTTTAAATTTATACCATGTTCTTTTGTTTCACCGTTTAAGTTTGCACTCTCACAATTTAAACAAATCTCGACCTCGTGTGTTTTTGTTTCAATTGTTCAATTGCTTTAATTGTTTCTTCTAAATTAAACCCTCCATTAATGTATTTTTTTTTAATTATAGTATCTTATTGATGTAAAATAAATAAATGAATAAGGTAATAGGTAGATCGACTAATAAAAAGAACTACTCTTCCTTGGGTGATGTAGTCATCATATAAACATTTTGCATTTGAAAATGTTTAAAAAATGTATAACCCAATCTAATTTCTACACCGGATTCTATCACAAATAGGACAAGTAAAGAAAAAGATAATTGAACAAAACAAAAAAAAAATAGAATAATTAAAATAGGACCTAAGAAGTTTATTACGCAAATGAAAACATTACAACATGAAGAAGAAGAAGATTTCGATTAGGGGATCCTTGCTTTAAGTTCTACAACTCTTACAATGGTTGGATAATTTGAGTGAAACCAATTCTTATATACATTAATTCTCCAAATCCACATCCCAACTCCTCCAAATGATAAAAAAGATTTATAGTGTGAATGGGAGGATAGGATTAAAGAGGTATTAAGTGTGAATGTGGAAATTCCACAAAATAAATTAATCCGACATTCACCACCTATTTGCCCACCAAAATTCATAGACTGGTTATCCTTGAAGAAGAATTGTTATTTTGAGAAAATTATTCCTAGAGCTCATCTTAATATTAGGACCTAATCTAAGAATTTATGAAGATGTTATTTCCAAAATATAGTGTCGATGTCCAATCTGAAAAGTCCACCCCATCTTTGACAACATGACACTTTTACTCTAAACAATTGCATGATTTTTCTCCATAGTCCTAAATAAATGTTTTATCCCATTGAGTGATGAATTATTATACAAACTCATAAGTTCAAATTATTCATATTATAATATTCATGTATTAATTACTATAGTACACTTTAAAGAGTAACACTTGAATTTTCATCAAAATTTAAAAAGAATGATCTAATCTGAAATATTTTATAAATAAACATATTTAACATAATGTGAGGAAATATTTTAATTTATTATCAATAAAATATTCAATAAAGATGAATTTTATCATGCCTAAATATTCTAGATTCACCAAACTCCAAATTCAATATCTGGAATCTCCCTCAAGAGAAATCTATGTTCATCATTATACCTTTCACTCCGTATGATGTATTTTTTGACATGATTCCAAAACTAAATATCTAAAGTTTCTCTCAATTTGAAATCAATTTAACATTTTTTAAGTAATATTTACTTTGAAAATCCCTTCCAACAAGGTTTTCTCCAATGCAATAAACCTATCTGGTACAATTACGGGAAACCCAGTTGTGGGTGTGAGAACATTGAAATCGAATTCAAGAACACGTTCCATTATTTATGAACAATATGTGAAGAGTGGTGGATGATTTTTTATGTGTCAAGGTTTCATTAAAACAAATGGATTTCAGGAAACATCCTCCCCAACACCCGATGCTCCCTCTGCATCCGCACTATTTTAACCCATTCCATCATTAAAAAATCACCAACGGAAGTTGGATTTACATGTATATAGATGTTATCATCTAGGTTTTCATCTTATCCATCAAATGGAATAGCCTAAATTTTTTATGTTATACCATCATCAAATCTTTTAACTCTATGTCTTCATAAAATTATATTTAATTATTGTACACTAGAAACATCAACATATAACTCTATCATGGTAACATCTGACAGGTGGGAAAATAAATTTATTTCCAGTACCCACTACACATCGACAACTAATTAACATGGTAGATTATATAGTGTAGCTAGGAATTGAAATTTTTTATAGCTCTTAGACTAAATCTCTTAACCAGGTCTAGACATTAATTAAAAATGAATCATGTCTTGAAGTTCACATAGGGTTGCACAATCAGTTTTACTAACCACTATTGTTAGTTGTGTACTATATGAAGATCCTTACATAGTTTGAATAACCTCCCCATAGTAGAAAACACATGTAAACATGACTCTCTATGTCAAAAAAAATTGACCAAGATTCTTATAGTGTAAATAATATTGACAATTATGGATGACCATATAATCTTTATTATACTGAAATTTTAGAGCATCTCCTTTACCCAAAAATATGATACTAATTTTTCATTATATAAACGTTTATTAGGATATATGTTATATAATGTTTTTAAAAATTGGGATAAAAAGAAGAAAAAACATCAAATTTTGTATTTATCATTGCTGAAATGAATATTATGATCATATAATGTGAAATAGATAAGAAAAAACACATTAAATAAGAAATGAATTCATTAAAACATATAAGAAAAAACTTAAAATTTTCAAAATAACATGGTTTGGATGAGTTAATCCTAACATTTAAAGTGAGATATTTTCAAGAGGTATCTTAATAACATCGTACAAAGGGATATACTTAACTTATGAATTTTCAAAAACATTTAGAATTATAATAAAATATATTAGATGTTATCTAATGTTTCAATAGATTTCTGAAAACTTTTTAAAATTCATAAGTTGTGTAAATAAAATTAGAATATTTTATTAATCTACCCATTTAAAAATAATCTTGATTTTACCTCACTTCCAAAGTCAGACTCATCTCATCCAAACAATGTTATATTGAAAAATTTAAAGTTATATTTTATATGTTCTGAATAATTCATGTGTTATTTAATGTGTTTTTGCTTCTATATTTCACTTTATATGATCATTATTTTTATTTTATCAATGAATAATAAACTGATTTGGTTTTTTCGCTTCTTTTTACCTTAGTTACCAAAACATTCTATGAATACTATTTACAATGAGGGTTTATCACATAATCATTATGATACTTAACTTTTAAGAAATCTTCTTATATCCTAAAATATGATACTAATATTTTGTAGTATATTTTTAAATCAGACTAAAGGTATTTCAATAGTTTATAAAAAATATGAATCATATAAATCAAATCCCTCTAGAGTGGCCAACTAGGTTTGATGAAAGGAATGTTGTCATGTACCAGGTTACCCTGAGTTTGTCTTGGGATAACTTGTTGTATTTTTACTCCGCTGTAAATCTGTTCTAGATCCACATCCACATCTAGTATCCAGACATGGATTTTATTGCATAGATAACCAAATAATAATTTTTCTACAAAAATTTTAGGATGTTTTCTTATATCCTAAAATATGACACTAATTATTACATAAACATTATTTAATCATTACATAACCATTATTTAATAATTAGTTAATTATTTCATAACCATTCTGTAATCATGATTTAATCATTCTTTAATTACCCCTTAGTCAATCTTTAATCATACCATAACCATTATTTAATCACCCCTTAATCATTCTTTAATAATTACATAATTATTCTTTAATTAGTAATTAATTATTCTTTAATCGTTACCTATAAATAGTTACTCATTACTTCTATATTCATTCCATAATAAATCTTTAATCATTACATAATCATTTAATCATAATTTAATCAATACTTAATCATTAGTTAATCACTGATAAACAATTATTTAATCATTCTATAATCACTAGTTAAACATTTATTAATCATTAATTGTTTTTACCTTAATAAAAAGTTAATCATGTGATGTTTATTAGTTAATTATAATTAGATAATAATTATATTTAATCATTTTTTAATCCTTAGGTATTCATTAGTTAATATTTTCATAATCATTACTCATAACAACTATTATTTCTAAACTAAGTATTGCTAACTAAAAAACATAATAAAAAACATATTTAAAACTAACTAAAACAATTCAAATGAATAACATTAAATTAAATAAAAAAATACCTCTAAATGATGCTTCACAAAAAATAGGAATTTATTTTAGGACACCAGATCCACCATGCATCAAGAGAACCTCTTCTAGAGATAGAGAGGATAAAATTTAAAAAGAAGGGAAGATTTTGATGTGAGGAGGATAGGGGTGCCCTTTTATATGGAGTTGAGTGAAATGAGGTTGGGGGAATTTCACATGAACCATAGGAAAAATGTGCCCCCTACAACCTTTTTCTTTTTATTTAGGTGAAAGGAAGTTATCCCCAAACTACCTATTCCATTTCACTGATCCAGGGAAAAGGCAACAGTGGTCAACCACCTTTCAAATAACTCGAATGAATGTAGGCCCCTACCACTTTTCATGAAATTTTTTTGTAACATAACAAGTAAGTAATAAATAATATATATTCTTATCTATGTTTATTTATGAATTATATAGTGTTATAGAGGCTTAAAATGAGAATAAATCCAATCTTAAGCATTGAATACACTAATATTTTTAAAAGATTGTTTTACTACCTTTTGATGGAAAAGAATTTTTAAATAAACCTTTTGACAATTTTATAAGCTCAATTTGTGAAAATAAACTTATTATTTATTATTTGGACATTTAAATTTACCATCGGATAATTTTTGGTATTTTTCTGACACTGTTCATTTTTTAATGAATAGTGAAAATACTACATTTTACATCAAAACTGCTTTTTCATCTAATTTAATTATATGGATAGATTGTTTTTTTAATTGGTCTTAAAGTATAATTATAATATATGTTTACCATGTAATCCAATTTTGATAATTAGAATTAATTTCACTTTGGAATTAGGCATAAACAAGTGCCAAACTTTTCATAGATATTTTTTCAAAAAAACCCACTATTTGTTTTGACAAAGGGAATTATTTTTAAATTAATTATTGAAATTTCTGTGTTTGGAATTTGGTAAAATTTATTCCATATTTGTAATCATAAGGTCCAAATTATTTAATTAAGACTCTTTTGTTTTTGGACATTATGAATAGTAACGACGATAATTATCATTAATTATCTTGATTAATTAGTAATCGGGTAGTTAATGATAATAAAATAATATCATAATAATAACAAATGACCCCAACATGTGTCCTAATGCTACTTCTTGTGTCATGGAAGACCATGGGATTCCTTATTCCAAACTTAGGAACCCCATGGAATCGCTTTTGGGTGAAAGTGACACTATCATTTTATTTTTTAATGAAAGGAGAATATCACTAAACAATGTATCACCCGAGTAAAACATTTTTTATTTTGTATACATAAATGATCTCTTGGACTATAAATAATAATTGGAAATATAAAAAGGTTTCCTGCATCATAGAATTTTTTTTATAATTTTTAGACATTAAATAAATTAAATTATTTATGACATCATGATGATGCAGCGATTACCTCATTAATGAACGATTTAAATAAAATAAAAAGATAATGTAAATTCTAAGTCTTAAACTTGTCAAAGACCTATTGGATGAGTATAATTTTAAACCTTATTACCTTATCCCAGAAAATATCAATGTGGGACCTTTAAAATCTGAATCTCTTTTTAATGTAAAGTAACATTTTATAACATTCCAAGAGTGCCCCTCATTTCCTCTTATAAAAGGCCCCCACCTCTACATCTTTACACACACCTCTCAAGCCATTTACTCAGCCATTATCTGCATATTTTATCTCTCCACATACCTCTATTAATCCTAAAAGCCTTACCTTAGGCAGAAAGCTTTTCAAGAAACCCTTTTGGTTCAAACCAAGAGGAGTTACCTGATTTAAAGATAAATACTTCTATAATGTTCTTTTGTATTATTTTGGTTCTCCAACCCCATAAACTCTTTTTATTACATTATTTTGTAACTAAACCAGTATATTATGTTTACTAGGATGTTGTTATGAGAATTATTTAAGATAAAATTACACACACCTTCATCTAATGGTTAAAGAGCATACTGTTTCCGTGGATGATGAATTTCTGCCTCATGAAACGATGATTGTTCAATATTCTTCTAACACCTTCAATGGTGGACATTAAGATGACACTATTTTTATATATGATATATAATATGTTTATGTTTTCCTTAAGATTCTTTATTTTTCATTTTTTTCATACCTTTATGGTTTCCATTATGGGTAAACACGATATCTTCATTTTAGGAAGTGCGGACTACCGCCCCCTCAAAGTGATTTCATTCATTAATGAAATATGTGGGACATATAAAGGATGGAGTTAATGAAATTATATATGACATTATTCTGGAATTATAGTATACCTTCATATAATTATGATTCCATTCCATTAAATAGGAAATATATATGGAAGTAGCGTTCATGCATACGTACGACTTACCATCTCCATGAACGGTGCATTTAATTTCTTACCTCGAAATGTTATGTAATATTATAAATGCATGTATATACTTGATATATATGATATATATGATATCTACATCATTAATATAATTCTGGATATAACAGATATTTTACCACATGAACAACTTGTAATTATAAGGAGTTTATTTTTGACTCAAGTACCAATGATCGACAAAACGACCGTTATTAACTTAAATAATTACAGTGTCAATAACATGGTAATAAGTGATATAAAAGGAGTAAAGAGCTTGAAAAAGGTTCTTAAGAAAGTAGAAATTAACTCAATTTTAGTATTCCGAAGATTAATGAACGATCAAGTCAAGTCGGACCCGAGGTATGGGACTTATTCTCAATCTCCGTTCGTTGAGGTATATTTTTTTTATACACAACATTATTTTATATGGTGTATAAACCCCTTTGAATTTTACGTTTATTAAAAAGGAATATTTTTTATACGAAGCGTTTTACTAAACGAAAAAAGGGAATTTTTTTGTCGTACGTATGCGGCGACAATGACTTCTCCGCCGCCGTGACCATTATTTGAGTTTCGACTTCCTCTACCGGCCATAAAAACTTTTTAAAATGAAAAATAAATACCATTTTTTACTTTTCATTTATTTTGATATTGAAAATGGTTTTCATAATGTTTTTATTATATCAATGTGTTGTATTGATATCTTGTGATTGAAATGTGGAAATTTTATGTTTCATTTATGCATGTTTTATGTGATAGGATTATGTTATGGTTCTTGGGAATTGTTATGAAGACGGGTGGTTCCGTGATAAACTAATGGAAGGTGATACCGATATAGCTCTCCAATGCATTGGGTAACCTGAAGGAGTTAAACATTAATGTTTCCCTAAAGAGATTTAGGGAATATACTGTGATGGGTATTCCAAACGTAACCATCAGGGTTACTCCCTACATAAGAATGCTACGAATGCCTCAAGTTACCTTTATATCTTATGATTTCTATGATTTATTCATGATTTGATGAGGTATGTTAAAATGCTTATGTTTTATGAGTAAAGTATGATTTCATACATGGAATAATGTTTTCATTTCATACTTTATATCCCTTACTAATCTTTTTATGCTCATTCCATGTTTTTGAAATGTTTTTCACAGGTCAAGGGAAAGGTACATGATGTGATGATAGTGTCAAGGAAGTGTCAAGAAAGAATCCATGTTTTATTTTAAATATGTTTCCATTGATGGGAAAAATGAGTACTATATTTTATGTAACTACTTTATTTAAATGTGTAATTTAATGTATGATTTATGATCTAATTCTCTAAAACTCTAAACCTGAAATGATCCTTAATGTGTATTCTTGAAATATCTCAAGATTAAGTAATGATTAAGGCATAGGGCCTTATAGTTGGAATCATAGGTCGGTTTAGATAACTTTAAGAGTTAAAATTATATTAAATTATTATCCAAAAATATATTTTTTTGGTCAAATTGAAATGATATAGTATTTGAAGATTACAATGTTGCTTCATCTAAGACATGTTTGTTCAGAATGGTTTTCCGCAGAGGAAATAGGGAAGCAGTGCTAGGAATGCATACAGAAGGAAATGACCTTCCGAATCAGTATCTAGAGATGGTTGGAATTGGAACTGAATAGTTTGTTGTAGTAATGGCGTAGTTGACTCAAGCGATAAATGGTGGTGGTATTCATGCATGAGATCAGCTAGATCAACCGCAGAGGAACATGTCATTGGTGGAACATTTCATGAGGCAACATCCCCCATCATTCAGAGGATCATATGACCTTGTGCTAGCTGAAGGGTGGATTAAAGATCTGGAGAAGATTTTCTATGTCATGGGGTGTTCAAACAATCAAAAGGTTAGTCTTTCTATTTACCGTTTGGAGGGTGAAGCAGATCAGTGGTGGTCAATGGTTAAAAATATCAGGGATGCTGATGAGATTGATGCTCTCAACTGGGATGAATTCAAAGGTATGTTTCTTGAGATGTATTTTCCTATGGTTGTTCAACACTGTATGGAAAAACAATTCTTGTAATTGAAAAAAGTGGTCGACTCAGTGGCTTCTTATGAAGAAAGGTTCACTTGATTGGCAAGGTATGCTCCAAATTGTTTCTGAGACCTTGATAGTAAAATCAATCGTTTTTTACTCAGGATTTAACCAAAATATCGAAGGTCTTTAGCTTCTCATGAGTTCAAGAGTTATGAAAAGCTTGTTTGATGTATTGAGAAGGTGGAAATGGAGTTTTTTGATGATCAAGTGTTCTATAACAACCAACAGAAGAAGAGACTGAGGTGGCAGGAGAAAGTTATGAATTCTTCCAAAAGGTCTGATGGTAAGAAAACTAAGTTTCTAGTTTGTGATAAAATTTGTAAAAAGCATGCTGGGGAATGTCTTTTGAATTTTGGAATGTGCTACCGATGTTGTAAGATGGGACATAAGGCTCGTGATTTCACTGAAAAAGTTCAAGGTGATGGTAAGACCAAATTTGATTTATAGTTTGTGAAATGTTTCAAGTGAAATGATATGGGTCACTATGAAAACAAGCGTCCGACAAAGAGCTCGAGTGATGGGAAGCAGTTAGACTACAAGCAGAAAGGGGTGGTGAAATCATTTTCAACTACTTCACCAATGTTGGGCCATCAAATGAGGTGGTATCAGGTACTTTTTATGTTTTCTTAGACTATACTAATGTGTTGTCTTATTCAGGGTCTACACATTCTTTCATCTCGGAAAACTTTTATAGTAAATTGGGAATACCATCTCAAGAAATGACTCTAGATCTTTTGGTAAAAACACCTGGGGGAAATGTTAAGGCAGAAAGACTTTATAAGAATCTCCCTATCCTTATCTATAGAATGAACCTACTTGAAAACCTTATTATTTTACCACTAGTAGAGTTTGATGTTATCCTGGGTATGGATTGGCTCTATGTTTACCATGCTAAGATTGACTGTAGAGCTAAAGGATTTTTTTTTTCAGAAAGACTTTTAGTTTTTGTACAAGAATGAACCCTTACTGTTGATAACAAATCAAGAAGCTGAGAAAATTGTAAAATATGGAAATGAATGTTACCTTGCACATATTGTTGAAAAAAAGCAACTGTTCAGATTAATGATGTGCCAGTGGTAAATGAGTATCCTGATGTTTTTCCTGATGAGTTGCCTAGAAAAATACCAGATCGGGAAGTTGAATTTACTGTTGACTTAGTTCTTGATGCTAATCCAATTTCAAAACCCCCTTATCGAATGGCTCAAATTGAACTTTTAGAGTTGAAGGAGAAAATGAAAGATTTTTTAGAGAAAGGTTTCATTCGACCTAGCACATCACCATGGGGTGCTCCTGTATTATTTGTTAAAAAGAAAGATGTTTCAATGAGACTTTTCATTGATTATATATCCTTGAATAACATCACTATTAAGAACAAATATCATTTTACTCATATTGATGATTTGTTTGATCAGCTTTAGGGAGCTCAGTTTTTTTCAAAGATTGACCTGAGATCGGGGTACCATCAGTTGAAGGTAAATGAAGTAGATATTCCGAAGACCGAATTTTGTACAAGATATGGCCATTATGAATTTTTAGTAATGCCTTTTGGGATAACCAATGCACCTGATGTATTTATGGACCTTATGAATAGAATTTTCAATGAGTTATTGGATAAGTTTGTGGTTGTTTTCATTGATGATATTTTGGTATTTTCTAAAAGTAAAAAGGAGAATGAAAGTCATTTAAGGGTTATTTTGAAAACCTTAAAAGAAAATAAATTGTATGGAAAATTTAGAAATTGTGAGTTTTGGTTGCAACAAATTTCTTTCCTTGGTCACATTGTTTCTAAAGATGGAATAACTATTGATCATGTAAAAAAAGGTTGTGGAAGAATGGAAAAGACCCACAAATGTAACCGAGATTCGTAGTTTTCTTGGTTTGGCAGGCTATTACCGAAGGTTTGTTAGAAATTTTTCACACTTATCTAGTCCAATGACTAAGCTAACTCAGAAGGGTGTTATGTTTATCTGGACAAAATAATGCGATGATTGTTTTCAGGAACAGAAAACAAGATTGGGTAATTCTCCAGTTTTGGCACTACCTTCCAGGAATGAGGAGTTTGTTATCAACAGTTATGCTTCATTGAAAGGACTTGGTTGCGTTGTAATGCAGAATGATCAGGTAACTTCTTATGCTTCACGTTAGTTGAAAACGCATGAGGTAAATTACCCTACACAGGATTTGGAATTAGCTGCTGTTGTTTTCGCTTTAAAAATTTGGAGGCATCATTTTTATGGTGTAAAGTGTGAAATATATACTGATCACAAAAGTTTAAAGTATATATTCACTCAGAAAGAATTGAACATGAGACAAAGGAGATGGCTTGAATTAATCAAGTATTATGACTGTACAATTCATTACCATCTGGGAAAAGAAAATAAAGTGGATGATGCTTTGAGTCGAAAAAGTAATGCTTCATTAACATTGTTGCATTTGAAATGTGATCCTTTGGATAAGGATTTGATGAAATTTGGCATAGAAGTAGTTGGTGCTGGATGTCCTTCTATTTTGTTTCAGGTATCAGTGAAATATTCTCTATCAGATAGAATTAAGCAAGTAAAAAGCACGATAGTGAGTTTCAGACAAAGGTAGAGCTAGTTCAGAAGGGTAAGTTTCCTGAATTAAACATTGATAATGATTGTATTTTTGAGATTTGGGAAGAGATTGTGTGGGCCGTGTGATTCACAGTTGAAGAGAGAGTTGTTATTTGAAGCTCATAGTTCTCAGTTTTGAGTTCATCCAGGAAGTACTAAGATGTATAGAGATCTTCGTGAGTACTACTAGTGGGATGGAATGAAAAGAGATATTGGTGATTTTACTATGATGTGTTTGACTTGTAAATAGTTTAATGCAGAGTGGAAGTTACTGAAAGGGATGCTTCAACCTTTACCAGTGCCAGAGTGGAAATGGGAGAATATATCCATGGACTTTGTTGTTGGATTGCCGAAGACACCTCGAGGTAATAATGCAATCTGAGTTATTGTTGATCGCTCGACTAAATATGGTAATTTCTTTACAATACGAGATACTTTTTCCCTAGATCAACTTTCCCATTTGTATCTTAAAGATATAGTCAGATTACATGGAGTTCCTCTCTCCACTATATCTGATCGTGATCCCAGGTTCACATCTAACTTTTGGAAAGACCTTCAGAAGTCATTGGGTACTGAATTATATTTTAGTACAGCTTTTTATCCTCAATGATATGGGAAGTTAGAACAAATGATTCAGACTTTGTAGGATATCCTACTTGCTTGTTCGATGGATTATCAGGGCATTTGGGACCAACATCTTTCTTTGGTTGAGTTTTCTTATAATAACAGTTTTCATTCCAGTATACAGATGGAACCATTTGAGGCATTATATGGGAAGCGATGTCGAACTCTAGCTTTTTGGGATGTAGTAGGTGAAAGGACGTTGATGGGACCAGAATTGGTAGAAGAGTTGGCAGAAAAAGTTCATCTAATATAGAGACACATGAGAATAGCTCAAAGTCGTCAAAAAAGTTATGTAGATAATCGGAGGAAGGATCTTTCTTTTGAGGTAGGTGATCATGTTTTTCTCAATGTATCTCCATGGAAAAGTGTGATGAGATTTGGTAAGAAAGGAAAGATGATTCCAAGGTTCATTGGACCATATGAAATTCTGTAGAGAGTTGGATCAGTTGCATACCTAGTGGCTTTACCTCCACGTTTATCTTAGGTACATAATGTTTTTCATGTTTCAATGTTAAGGAAGTACATGCCAGATCCATCTCATGTTTTGAGTCTAGAGGTAGTTTATCTGGAAGAGAATCTATCATTTGAGGAACAACCGATCTAGATTCATGACCATAGGGAGAAAGTATTGTGGAATAAGGTGATTCATCAAGTAAAGGTTTTGTGAAAAAACCACATGATTGAAGAGGCAACATGGGAATCTGAAAATGCAATGAGGGATAAATACACCCACTTATTCAATAAGTAAATAAATTGCGGGGACACAATTTTCTAAAGGGAAGAAGGATGTAACATCCCAAGTAAGTAATGAATAATAGATATTCTTATCTTTGTCTATTTATGAAATATATAGTGTTTTAGAGGCTTAAAATGAGAATAAATCCAATCTTAAGCACGGAATACATTAATATTTTTAAAAGATTTTTTTACTGCCTTTTGATGGAAAACCATTCTTAAATCAGACTTTTGAGAATTTAATAAACTCTATTTTCCAAAATAAACTTATTCTTTATTATTGGGACATTGAAATTTACCTTGGGTTATTTTTTGGTATTTTTCTGACAGTGTTCATTTTTTTAATGAATAGTGAAAAATACTGCATTTTACATCAAAACTGCTTTTTCATCTAATTTAATTATATGGTTAGATTATATTTTTAATTGATATTAAAGTTTAATTAGAATATATTTTTACCATTTAATCCAATGGCGGTCATTAGAATTAATTTAACTTTGGAATTGGGTATAAACAAGTGCCAAACGTTTCATAGACATTGTTTAAAAAAACCCACTATTTGTTTTTACAACGGGAATTATTTTTAAATTAATTATTGCAATTTCTGTGTTTGGAATTTGGTAAAATTTATTCCATATTTGGAATTATAGGTTCCAAATTATGTAATTAAGACTTGTTTGTTTTTTGGACATTATGAATAGTAACAACAGTAATTATCTTTAATTATCTTGATTAATTAGTAATCGGGTAGTTAAGGATAATAAAATAATATCATACTAATAAAAAATGACCCAACATGTGTCCTAATGCTATTTTTGTGTCATGTCCGACCATGGGATGCCTTGTTCCAAACTTAGGGACCCCATGGAATCACTTTTGGGTAAAAGTGACACTTTATCATTTTATTTTTTAAAGAAAGGAAAATATCACTAACGAATGAATAACCCGAGTAAAAAAAATAATTTTGTCTAAATAAGTGATCTTTTGTACTATAAATATTAATTTGATATCTAAAAATATTTCCTACATCATAGTATTTTATTTATAATTTTTAGAAATTAAATAAATTAAATTATTTATCACATCATGATGATGCAGCGATTACCTCATTAATGAACGATTTAAATAAAATGAAAAGATAATGTAAAAAATAAGTCTTAGACTTGTGAAAGACATATTGTATTAGTATATTTCGAACCCTTATCACCTTATCCTCGAAATATTTCAATGTGGGACCTTTAAAATCCAAAACTCATTTTAATATAAAGTAACATTTTATAACTTTCCAAGAGTGCCCCTCTTTTCCTCTTATAAAAGGCCCCCAACTCTACCTCTTTACACACACCTCTCAATCCATTGGATCGGCCACGCTCTGCTCATTTTATCTCTCCACATCCCTCTCTTCATCCTAGAAGCCTTACCTTAGGCAGAAAGCTCTTCAAGAAAGGATTTTGCTTCAGACCTAGAGGAGTTACCCGATTTAAAGGCAAAGACTTCTATAATGTTCTTTTGTTTTATTTTGCTTCTCCAACCCCCTAAACTCTTTTTATTCCTTTCTATTTTAACAACACCAGTATCTTCAATATACTAGGATGTTTTATGAGAAGTATTCGAGCTACACTTACAAACACCTTCATCTAATGGTTAAAGAACATACTGTTTCCATGGATGACGAGTTTCTGCCTCACGAAACGATTATTGTTCAATATTCTTCTATCACCTTCAAAGGTGGCCATTATGATGACACTATATTTATATATGATATATAATATGTTTATTTTTTCCTTAATATTCTGTATTTTTTATTTTTTCATACCTTTATGGTTTCTATTTTGGGTAAACATGATATCTTCATTTTAGGAAGTGCGGACTACCGCCCCCTCAAAGTGATTTGATTTGTTAATGCAATATATGGGACTTATAAAGGATGGATTTAATGAAATTATATGTGATATTATAATGGAATTATTTTATACCTTTATATCATTATGATTCCATTATATTAAATATGACATAGAAATGGAAGTAGCGTTCATGCATACGTACGGCTTACCGTCTCCATGAATGGTGCATTTCATTTCTTAACACAAAATGTTATGTAATATTATAAATTCATGTATATAATATATATATATGATATATATGATATCTACATCATGAATATAATTTTGGATATAATGAATATTTTACCACATGAACAACTTGTAATTATAAGGAGTTTATTTATGACTCAAGTACCAATGATCGACAAAACGACCGTTATTAACTTAAATAATTACATAATGTTCATATCATGGTAATAAGTGATATAAAAGGAATAATGAACCTGAAAAAGGTTCTTAAGAAATTATAAATTAACTCAATTTTATTATTCAAGAGATTAAAGAACGATCAAGTCAAGTCGGACCCGAGGTATGGGACTTCGTCTCAATCTCCTTTCATTGAGGCATATTTTGTTTTATACACACCATTCTTTTATACGGTGTATAATCCCCTTTAACTTTTACATTTATTCAAAAGGAATATTTTTTATATGAATTTTTTTAATAAATTACAAAAGGGAATGTTTTTTTCGTACGTATGCGTTGACAACGACTTCTCTGCCGCTGTGACCATTATTTGAGTTTCAGCTTCCTCTACAAGACATAACATCTTTTTAAAATTAAAAATAAATACCATGTTTTACTTTTTATTTATTTTGGTATTAAAAATGGTTTTCATAATGTTTTTATTATATCAATGTGTTGCATTGATATCTTGTGATTGAAATGTGGAAATGTTATGTTTCCTTTATGCATGTTTTATGTTATATGATTATGTTATGGTTCTTGGGCATTGTTATGAAGACGGGTGATTCCGTAATAAAATAATGGTAGGTGAGACCAATATATCTATCCAATTCATTGGGTAACGTGAAGGAGTTAAACATTAATGTTTCTCCGAAGAGATTATGGGAATATACAGTGATGGGTATTCCAAACGTAACCATGAGGGTTACTCCCTACGTAAGAATGTTATGAATGCCTCAAGTTACCTTTATGTCTTATGATTTCTATGATTTATTCATGATTTGATGAGGTATATTAAAATGCTTATGTTTTATGAGTAAAGTATGATTTCATACATGGACGAATGTTTTCATTTCTTACTTTTATATCCCTTACTGAGCTTTTTATGCTCATCCCAAGTTTTTTAAATGTATTTCACAGGTCAAGGGAAAGGTACATGATGTGATGATAGTGTAAAGGAAGTTTCAAGAAAAAATCCATGTTTTATTTTAAATATGTTTCCTTTGATGGAAAATATGTGTACTATATTTTATGTAACCACTTTGTTTAAATGTGGAATGTAATGAATGATTTATGATCTAATTCTCTAAAACTCTAAACCTAAAAAAGATCCTTAATGTGTATTCTTGAAATATCTCAAGATTAAGTAACGTTTAAGGCATGGGGACTTTTATTTTTAACGGACACCTATTTTTTAAAAAACACATAAAAAACAATATTGCTGGGTCTTAGTACCTGGATTCACTAGTATGGTATCAGATCTCAACCAGAAAACCTTTTCTATGGTGGTATACTCTAGAAAATATATCTTGTGGGAACTATCATCTAGAGAAATATGGTGCATTATTTAGTAGTTTAACCAATTCAGGTGGTTGATGACACTACATTCTAGAAAAAAAATCACAATATAGCATTCTATATTAATCATCCTCGACTTCCCATCCCCTTCAACAATGTGTTGTTCCTTCTAAATATTTGTGACATCATCAGATCATTTCATGTGTGTATGATTTCACCCTATGAATGGTTTATTCCTCTATGTATTGGATATTCATGGAGGTAGATCTCTCCAACCCACACCTAATGTGCATCTAGCACAAGGCTAGTGAATCCATTTAATGACATTAGATGCTCTTTTATCCTTCATAAGAATATTTTTCCTCAGTTTTCCAACTCCAAGACCATTGATACTTAGCAATAAGAAATAGGTGTTCCCACCCTCTCCCAAACATTGGTTTCATTACCCTACCATTTCCCTTTCTATAAAAGGGTTGTATATTAATCATATTCAACATTTTCTAACTTGATGCCTCCATTAGGGGTGACTGACTATCCTACTCGATCCTGCCTCTCTCTAATAACAACTTCTTCTTATAGGCCTCTCTATTATCACCCCTTTAATCCATGTATATCCTTATATAAGGGTTATTTAGGCCAGGTCTATTACAATTCATCCTAATGCTTGATAGATGGGGTTTTTCTCTTCTAATGACAAGGTAACATTGACCCATCCATCCTCTCTACCACCTCCCCCAGTGGGGAGCATGATATTTCTTAATGGATATCCTCTTCCCATTCATAATGGTTTTTAAGATATTTCCATACCCTCACAATGTATGTATAAGTCATGTGACTTCCCTCTGTTTTATTATTCCCTATCTATTAGATTTTATAACGGATCACATGTAAAGCGTCAATTAGCTTGTTTCCCTCTACAAACTAAAGCATCATCATCATCATTCAGTGACAAATATAGACATGCCCTCGTTTTATGATTTCCTTCAAAATATATAATTCTTGTAGCTTGGGTGCATGTGTGATGATAAATTTCAAATCAAGAGAGTACAAAAAGATAAAAAGTCCTATAATCACATTATATGAACCTAATCATATTCCTTCTAATATTAGATAGTATTCCCACTTGGTGGGGATTCATGAATTCATGCATGGACACGCAAAAAACTACCATATCTGGGTATTATGGAGATCATGTATTTGGGCAGAGAGGATAGAGGTTTCTAAGAAATTGTTCACTACAAAGTTAGTTATGGGAAAACCAACTCTTTCAACTCATTTGTATTCACCAAATGTGATACAAGTGTGAGGGTTTTTGTAGAAATACGTAGATTCATTTAAACCTAGAGAGTCTATGTGGATCATATGAGGTTAAATAAAATTCATTTTGGAATGTTATTAAAATAAATGTGGAGTTTCTGACGCTAAAAAAATGAGACAATATTTCTCCTCATTCGTGTCTTAGACCAAACTCAAGGATATGGGATTTTTGTGGGAAAAAATACCTAGTGAAAATAATAAAATGGTAAGAAACCATACATGGTGTCTTCTAGATCATTTCTTGGGAAATGTTAATATAGTTTCATCCTACCCAAATTCCATGGTTACACATCTTGTTCGATCTCTCTCAGAACATTCTCCAATAATTGTTTCCATAGTGGGTAGAAGGAAAGTCATTGAGAAGTTATTATACTATAGGAATTATATTTATGATATCAAATACCATCATTTTGTGGGTTCATCCTAGAGAAAAATAGTTTAGGTCTATAGATGGAATGGCCATTATAAAAAAACATATGACCAAGGGTGACTTGTTATCTTTGATCAATAAAAAAACATCCAGATTCAATGACCTATCCATTATCAAATTGAATAATATATCAAAATAATTCTATAATCAATAGATCTTGGGATGATAATCTATTTAACTCTCTCATCCAAAAAAATAGGTCTATGTTAGATACACTTGTGAAAGATTGAGTTTCCTCATGATCTATCCATAGACATTTTGTTGATGTATTGTGATAAGAACAAGATATATATTTAGGCATGTATCCAGGAGAGGAAGTGGGTATCTCATCCCAAACATCATTTCTATAATGGTATATTAATTAAAAAAATTTATGTTTTGGTAGGTATGAGTGAACAACATTTTAAATCTATCATTTTTTTATCATAACCCCCACATGCAGGAAGGATACCTGTGGGGTCATGCAGACCCCTTCGATGTTATT
The DNA here is from genome assembly GCA_963277665.1 of Viscum album. Lineage (NCBI taxonomy): Eukaryota > Viridiplantae > Streptophyta > Magnoliopsida > Santalales > Viscaceae > Viscum > Viscum album. Next base: position 377,397,099 of record OY728130.1, on the reverse strand, counting down.
CATCGAACATTCTCTAATCATGATAACATTTTTTTAACCCATACTATAGTATTTTTAGATAAAGGAGGTGTTATATTTGTTCAACCCTGAAATATCTTTGGGATCGAATGGATTTCTAGAATCCTTCTAAGTGGTTTCCTAGGAACTTATCCTAGATTATATGGTGTAGTATGTGCAAGAATTATTTGATGGTGGTAGTATATACTGTTTTACCAGCACCACCACCATTTCCCTTATTCCAACAGTTACAAATTATTCTTAACTGGATTAGTATACATAAATAATCACATATAATTTTCAATATAAGGTTCCTAGTGTTTTCCTTAATCGAATATTTTCCAATCATTATCAGTCTGGTATTTTATTAAAGTAACACACTTTCTTCAAGAAAATTTCCAAATAAGGTGTCATCTCTATTGTTCTTTAAATTATATAGGATATCAAAAAGATGATACCAAGATAAAAAATTTCTATGAGACTGGACATAGATAAGGTGTATAAATTAATATAATGGAACTTCATTTTTATGTACAATGATTGTATGGGATTCTCTTCTAGTTCTTTTTAGTTAGTCTTTAGATGCTTTAGTACTCCATGGCTTTATAACTATTTTCTTGGAAGGAGGAGAAATCTCTTAAAATACATCATATTCCAATGGAATTGGGGTCCTCCATATCCAAGTACGTTAAAAATATAATCATATTATCTCAGTTGGCTGTTAAATAAAAATATGGAGAATGGTAGCGTCATTACTTTCCAACAAAAATCACTTTTTTATAGTGTCTACCACTTCATTTTTTTACATGAAATGAAATTTTTTATAAAAAAATAGGATGTCTATAAGTGGTATTAACATGACCTTATATGAGTACTAAAAATAGATAATTCAAATAATAAAATATTATAAGAGTATTGTTTTTATTTTAATGCATTGATCTGAGAGGTGGGATAACACTATCGAAAACATACTGGGAATCGATAAGAGGAATTTTAAAACAGAATTATTGGGAGTAACCATTTCTTTTGGTATATTTTATATTTATCATTTTAAAATTTTATAAGAATTTTCATAACATTATTAATAATTTAAACAACTTATTTCTCTTTTTTGTTATATAATTTCAAGGTTTAGTTGTTTCCTCTCCATCCCTAAGGTGATGTTGGAAGTTATCAAGGATATCAAAGAAATCATGTGATCATTTATATGGGATGTAAACATGGTGGGGAGCTATTAAATGGCATCATGGACAAGGTTATCCAATTTGATAAATTAAGAATGAATCTACCTAAGGATATTCACTGAAGTGATGAAAACATTTCATGAAATGATGGTGTGAGAGGTTTTAGACACATAAACACTCTAGTACCACATCATTGATAATAGGCATGTGATTAAAACTTGTACTAAGACCCGGAAGTATTCAATATTTATTGAATACTCTAAATTAAAATACTTAAACTTCAAATCCACGAGAATTAGATTATCAAATAGGGAAAAATAACCTTTTAGGTTGATAACTATGTGGGAATAAAACATGCCTTCATGATATGTCCAATTCCAAACATGAATTTTAAGAATTTTTTGATTTTAATAATATCATTTAGTCTATCATTAATTACCAACAACAATTTCTTTTCAACAGTATTATTATTTAGTATGACTAGGAAAAAAAGAATTTTCATCGGATCCTAACAAAATATTTTTTATACTAAGACTTTTCACAAGTTAGTAGATGCTCCCAGTGCATGTGAAAAATAGTCTGAGCTTTTTTGGTGTGAATAGATTATAGTGAGATTCAACCTCCTGGTCTGGTGAATATGGAACCACGTTTTTCTCGCAGATGAGGTCATTTAAGGAATAGGAATTAATTTATCATGTATGTGTTTTTTATCAACACACGTAGAATAATAAACCAACCATTTATTCTTCGAAGGAGAGTGGGCCTTGTTGTTATTGATTTTTTTAGTGATTTCATAATTATAGTGCATCAGGTTCCCACCAATGGAAATTTCTTTTTGATTTGGGTCCTTGAAGCATACAACAACCCCAATTAACCAATGGAAATGGGTATTCTGATAGAGGTGGGGTTCTGGTGAATTTAAAATGATAGGAATAATGTACCCTTGAAGGAAACCTATATTTGAAGATGGCCATGGTGATATGTAAAATAATCATGGTGGATAACTTAGGAAAACTATTGTGGTGATGGTATCTTGATCCTCCCCATAGAGTAATCTTTGTGAACAAATTGTTATTCCATTAAACCCCAGGAACTATTTTTTAGGTCTGGTGGACCTGATTGAATCCCACTATGATTAGAATGAAATTAATGTTTATGGATCCTATAGTTTGAAATATATTATGGAGATTTGGTATATTATACAAACCAAGAGGTTCATTTTTTCATTACTTTCACTTATTCTTTTGAGATGACGACAATTGAAAATGAATCTATGGTTATTACAGAATCTCTTTTAGGGAATATATCCACTCAATAGTCGATTATATATCATATAAAACGTTGTATGTCCTAAATTTATGAGTGTATGTAAATTATTCACACATGGAATTAGGGGAACTAGGAAAACATTATAGCCTCTAGTGTTTCCCATGAAAGCATGTTCAATTCCAATCCTTGTATGGGTCTCCTTCTTATAGAGTGTATGATTATTGTAACATGTCATTATCATATCATCCACTTCTTTAGACTTTTTTTCCCACCTTTAAGCCCTTATATTATTTCCTTACTATTATAATAATATTTATATTATTTTTTTGTAAATTCTTGAAGTGTGACCTAATGAATTTTCAATATATATTTTTATAAAAAATTTATTTATATTAAATATAAGTATCAATAATAATTCATTTAGATTAAAATTATTAATATCAATTATGTGTATAACTATTTTATGTTTTTATTAATTAAATGTGTTATCATTTATATACTTCTGGTTCGTGAGGATTCCTCACTCGTGCCACTGATTTTGAATAAAATAATGATGCATATTTTGATGGTTATGATGATGATAATGCTAGTTTTCTGAGAAAAGGTGATAATGGTGGTGGTGTTTTTTTGGTTATGATGAGGGTCATTATGGTTCTGGTGATACAAATATTTTTGCGCATTTTATATGTAATTTTTATTTTAGGTTTTTATATTAAATCTTATCTTATAGTTTTGGTTTATTCTTATAGTATTGATATTAATATTTTATAACTTTTATCTTAGAGATACATTGAATATCCGATATATATATATATATATATATTATTTTGAGTTCTATTATAAGCTAAAATGTAGGATTTTCTTCTAGATTCTAGAGGATGTCAATGATTCCTTAATACACAGTAGATAGTGGGTTTTATGTTTAGCTGGGTAAGAATTGTCTTAATTTTATCTGAATGATATAACCAATCCCTATAGCCATGGATATATTGATATTTCCACAATTTAAATCATTAATATAAACTAATATCAATTGTTACAAAATGTAGTTTTATATAGCCATTGAGAATAAATAGCCATAGTTATAAACATTGGATTTATAGTATCCATCAACAAACCTATATCTAGAGTTTGTAATCAAGTGAATTTCCATCTATCCAAGTTTCATAACATGAATATAGGCCTATTTAAATGTTTTTAACTATACATATAGAGTAATTTCCAAGGATATAAAATGTTTAAATATTTTTTTTTCTGTATTTAGTTTCCAATAAGATCCACAACTAGGTAAACTGTGGTTATTAACTATAACCAATGTTTCTATATTAGTAACCATGGATATAAACTATGACTATATATTAATTTTATAATAGTGATAGTCCATTAATTAGAACATGTTTTTGAGAAGAATATATGGTTCCCATTTAGCTCAAACACCTCAATTAGCATCACACCTATGCACCTTATGGGTGAATATTTCATGACTTCATGGGTCCCTTTAGGGTGAAGGGAACACATTGGTGGTTAACATACCGATTACAATATTTTAACGGGGTTTCATGGGTAATTCTTGTTAAATTTAATGTATTTTATTTCCCTCTTGGATAGTTTAATCCCTATGTATGTCTCCTTTTATATGTTAATGATTCCTAGTGGATAGCGAGAAATATGAGTCAGTGACACCCCCAGTTGATGGGCTTATCATTCATGCCTAGGGGTATGTCATATGTCACGTCTTAGAGACTAAAATAATAAATATAAAATTAAATCCATGTGTGATGATATAGTGTGGACCTTAGGCTTGTATTACATGATTAGGTGTGTACAAAATACAGTTACATCGATTAAGGATACTTCACAATAGATATCATTTTCTTATCAATATTTAATCTTTTTTATGTATCCACTCATTTAGTGATTTAAAAATAGGAGTGAATTAAATAATGTTTCTTCATTTTGGTTTTAAGAGGGAAATGGATCATTGATTTGGGGTTTTTGAGGCTTCCTAAAGAGCCTCAAGGAGGAAATCAAATTCCAAGGAAGATGATTTAGAATAATTATATTTTTAATTCCATGATTTCCTACATATGGAATGAAAATATATTACTAACTATCAATGTAATTTAAGTCAAAACTGACTCAAGGATAGACTCATATCATGAAGCACAAAAGAAAGCAATGAATCATAAAAAGATTTCATAAATTAATAATAAATGTTAAAAGATTATTGAGATGTGGTCACTATCAATTCATCCAGATTTTGAAAAGGTAAAATAAATATGAAAGGGTATAAAATATGGTGCGACTTTATTAATGATGTGAGAGTGGATAATGGGGGTCAAGGTGCATTAATGTTCCATTATTGAGAAGGGAACATCAGTTTCATTTGTTCATATCTCTTTTATAGCATTGATGGACTTTATTACATTTATATAATTGATATTCTTAGGGTTTTTCTCTTGATCATGTCAGGATTTCCTAGTGTAGGTATATGGTAATAAATTTTTTTACAGTGGTGGATTGTTTTCAAGACATGATAATCTCCATAACTTTTGATGGGATCCTAGGTCTCATTAGAACCCTCATCCTACATGTTATGGTTTTTAAGGATTATTTTTCCAACCTTTTCAACAATGGAGTTTCGTGCAGGTCAGACATCCCCCTTGGTTATATATCATGTGTGATGTTATCCCTCTGATTTTTTAAAATTTCCTATGATGGGTATTTTTTGTAGTCTGATACCTAAGAAGAATATCAGGGATCAAAATTTATAAGGATCTCATAAATTTTTTCAGATTAAATGTTAATGAAAAATTCCATGGGTTTCCTACATTTTCTTCGATAAGTGGAGAACAAAACCCAAAACTCTGAAACATATTATTTATGTCCAAGGAAAATATAGAATTTTTATATGAATAAAAGTGATTGAATATAATGTCTCATTGGTGTTATAAGGGCTAGTGTCTTCCTCCTTAATAATATAAATGAAAATATACCCTACATTGTCTAAGAATGATTGTTCAGCATTGGATTGGGGTTAAACTCATTGCAATGAGTGTGTGAAATTTCAATGAATATATAAAAGATACATAACATTCAAATTAAATATAAATCTATAGTATATAAGGGTTTAGTTTCAATTAATTGGAAGAGTAAAAAAGAAAGAAATATATTTTAAAGGGTGTTACATATGGTATGGATTTATTGATAGTGTTAATGTGGTGAATAGGATTTAGGAGGTTTCAGTGACCCTTTATTGGAAATGGAATTTGGGCCTTATTGGAACCCATATCATTCATAGTAGTGATGAAATTTACTTCATTTGTGGACTTTTTATGTGTTTGTTTAGGTTTTCTTGATATGTTATGGTTTCAAGGTATAGAAAATGGTTAAAAAAATTTAAGGGTGCTTGATATTTTTCATGAAATGGAGGTCTCCCTCTCTTATGGAGGGAGCATAGGGGTAACTGACACCCACAACCCATTTATGATTATTTTCACAGGTCATTTGGTACTTGTGTTTTTTCACATTGGGGGTTTCATATAGGGGTGGTGTCCTCCATGGTCATATCTCATGTCTAATATTGTCTCTATGGTTTCAAAAAAGGCCCCATAATGTGTATCTATTTATATAGCATGGTACATGACCATTATAATGAGGATTAGTCTTTGCAAGTATGTCATAAATTATTTCATATGATATTTTCAAGAACTATTCAACATTATAAATACATATTATATGACAATAAAAATAAAAAAGTAGAAACCCCAATATAGATTATTTGTTAAAGAGTAAAATCTAGAATGGTTATATAAAATTGAGTGGTCTATTATAATATCATGAATAGAAGGAGGGGTGTATTCTTCTTGGTTCATATTCCTAGAGTGAATAAATGAGCATCACACAAGGGTGATCACTCTTTTTTGGGTGACAATTGAGCATCAAATATTGGTGATGAATCTTTGTAGTGTGATACATGACCTCCATGCAGAGGTGATGAATCATTTTAGGGTGATAAATAAACATAGTATGGAAGTGATGAATCTTTTCATGGTGATACATGATCATCATTTAATGGACCAGACCTTCAATCCCATTAGATTATAGAATATATAGTGATTGAGGTGTCTGAGGAAAGTCTATAGGTTTTTGGTGTATGGAGGGAGTATTTTTTTACCTTTTTGTGGAAAAAGGGATATTTTAATGGATAAAAATAGATCATGGAGTAATCTTTCTAGGGGTATGTCCTAGGTGGTAGATCTGTGGTTGTAGATCTATGGAGATAGTCCTATGTAGGTAGATCTCTTGTGGTATATCTCTAGTATTCGATCTCTGTTAGTAGATTCGAGTGGTGTTTCTCTGGTGGTAGATCTCTAGGGGGAGATTTATGGTTGAAGATCTATGGATATAAAGATTTCGAGGTAGACCACTATTGGTAGATCTATCGGGGTATATCCAAGGTTGTATATCTCTTGTGCTATATATCTTGTAGTAGATCTCTAGAAGTATATATCTGGAAGTAGATCTTTTGTGATAGATTTCTGGATGTAGATCACTGGTGGAAGATCTCTGGAGTTATAAAACTCATCCTAGATCTCTGGTTTTATATCACTGGTGGTAGATCTCTAGAGAAAGATCTATAATGAAGCCAATTTTTATTAAATTTCTAGTTTTTCTATAATTTCTAGTTTTTATCTTTTCATGAATTTTCTGATGAATTTTTTTAAGTCCTTCATTAATTTATTTTAAATCCTTTTCAAATGTCAATAATTATATCTTCTATTACTTATAAGTGCTTATACTTTTTAAATTCAAATACTACATGGATTACATGAAATCCTCCTATAAAGATTAACTAAAACTGTATCATATCCCATTGTCGTCATATATGATCATTAAAAGAGAATATATCTCCTTCATTCTATTTCAATTTATTTATCTTAGGATAGTAGGTTGAGGATGGTTTTTTATTTTGATTCATGGAACACTATCATTACAGTTTTATCAAGTTCCTTTTAGGTGGTTCCCTCTTGTGAACACACCCTATGTTTCTGGTGAAGAAAATTTTGTACGAATTATTTTATTATCGGTTGGGGATTTCTTCATTTATCATAATTTGTAACATGTGGCAGGATTTTATGATTATATTTTCTTTTTTGAAGATAGTATACACAAGATTAATGATGTTAATAAATCAATTTATTGAATTTAATTGGAATATAGGGTTTTTACAAGAATTTACATATTTTTTGATATTTTGATATTGGATCTATCTATGTTTGTTTTGTCATTGAAAATTATGGTAATTGTTAGCTCATACTTTTATGGTTTATATATGTTGTAATGCCAATGTTGTTTAATTTTTGTGAAATCATCATAATTAAATGGTAAACCACTTATACATGGAAAATGAATTGGCTTCACTACGATATATGGACTTTGTGAGAATACCATAAAAATAAAATAGGAACATGATAAATTCCCTTGAATAAATATAAAAACACGTTTTTTATTTTATGTGAATAATTTTTGTGTGATGTGTGAATTTTTTTGTGTGGTTTCTGAATGTCGAGTATGATGGGTTGTGTCACCATGTGATGGGGTGTTGTGATGAGGATCTTTTAAAGAGAAGTGGTTGTGGTTACGGCAGTGGAAATGTGGAAAGTGGTGGTGATGTGTTGGTTGTCGTTCTATGGGGTTGTGAATGTGGTAATGGTGTTGTGTGGTCTTGTTGGCCTGAGATTGAGGATGATATTTTTTTTTGACATTAGGTGTATGTTTCTTAATGTTTTTTATATTTTCCCTAGTATTGGAATAAACATGGTTTGTCTAATGGGATGGAAATAATAAAGAAAATTAGAATAAACTATAATGGGTTGTGTGTTTAAATGGTAGGATGTTAAAAATAATTTAATGGGATGAAAAATTTGAATTGGAAAAACATTTTTTATTGAAATGGGTTGGAAATAGATATCTTAAAATCTCGATTTCTTCTAATGAGAATATATAAAAGTGGCTTGTTTTTTATAGCTTTTGGTTGTTTTCTGGTGCATTTAAAGGTAGCATCCAAGTGAGGGAAGGTCATGAGTTAGTTGGTACTATTTTTTTAAACCCTTCGGTTGGTCTCATGTGTTATGATATTATATTCCATGTATATTATTGTGATTTGGTATGTGCACACCACTCATTTTGATCACTTAGTTCTAATAACCAAATATTTTGTGGGTATTTTCCTAACATCTTGTTGATGAGGATGGATAGATGGCCCCACGATCTTCAATGCTCCCTCTTCCATGGGATGAAGACATTCATGGGTTATGCAAGAAAGAACTCAAACGTTCCACTATAAAGATGTGATTTGATGATATGTGTTATCCTACGAGACTTTGGGTGAGATGTGATGAGATGGCATAAGGTGGGGGTCGACATGGTGGGAGGAGGGAACAAGGTTCATGTCTTTCATGCTCACAATACTGTATTACATTGTCTAAGAGACATGATGTGGTTTGATGTCCAATGTGTCTTCATATAATATGTGATCTGATTTGATAGTTCAGGTGTCTATTGGTAGGATGTGATGTTATGTTGTGTGGGAGGTTTGGGAGGTCCATGACGTTTTTCATTGGGGTGTGAGAGTTACTAATAAGTGGTAAAGTTATGTGGGGTACCTATTATGAATATTATTATTAGTACTTTGTTATAAATGGATGTGTTATTTGGTGAGTGATCCATATTTTTTATAGTTTTTCTTTGTTTACTTATATAGATGTTATTTGGTTCTGTTACTTTCTCACGGTTGTATAAGTATGCTCACTTCACTCATTCTCAAGAGAAATTGGTTATCTAAATGAGTATACTTGTATTCTCACCATATGTATTTAAACTGAATTTTAGGTTTTTAATATGACTATATATTCCGTACTAGACATTAATAGCTCTGATCTTTGGGTAGTTTATATGTCACTACATTATCTTTATATTTGGGTATTTTACTTTGGAGATTTTTATTTTTATTATGTTTAGTTTATACATGAGCGGTGGGATGGTTTTTTGTTGAATTGTTTTATTATTTAAATGATTTAACTGATCAATGATATCATATCCCCAAATCCTATTTATTATAGGGGTAACCTATATAATTTATGATATTTCTAAATGCTCGGTGCTAGTCAGAAACCTAGGGCCTACTAGAGGTAGGAATCTGGGGTCATTATCTCTCTTCCTTCATTGTAGTATCTATTTGTACCAATTTTTGTTTTGGTTGTATTTTTTTCAATTGATTAGCATGGTGATTAAATAAAGGATGTTAAGAATGTTGATAAAGATAATGAAGGAGAATTTAGAGTGAAAGGGATTAAAAGAAAGAATAAAGGTATTATGATTCATTTTTTCATCAAAAATTGTATTGGTTTCAAAATAATTGTATTGAGGATCATTTTGAAAGTAATCAAGTTGATGTTTTCAAACAAAAATCAGATCCATGTATTTAAAATAAGTAGACTCACAGTGCAATTCCATTGTAATGGGAGGAAGTATTTCTGATCAGACTCACATCATTCCTGATTGAATGTAAAAACATATTGTTGGAAGTTAATGATCATCAAATTAACTCTGAATATGATGAGAAAGAAGTGTTTAGTTTTCTATAGAATTAGTTTCAGTGTGACAATGTTGTTTCAATTGTGAAGATGCATTGCTGATTTGTATTTCATATAAATCATGATTGGTAAAAAGAACTTGTGATTTAATCTTGATAGAAGAAAGGGTGAGGGAATGAGATGTTGCCAATCAGAAAAGAATTGTATTCAAATTGTTTTTCAAAATAATAAAAAAATAATCATTTTCAGATCTGGATAGAAAAAAGAAAAAATTGGTACCTATTGTTTTTCAAAAAAATCATAAAAGAATCATATCTAGATTGTATCAATTTTTATTCAATACAATTGTATCTATATTGAAGTGACAACACCCATTGTGTTTCAAAAAAAATCAAAGTGGTATAAATGGAGATGTGGTGCTAATGAATGTAGTACTGATGGAATGGTGGTGCTGATGAATGTGGTACCGATGTAATGGTGGTGTTGATGAATGTGGTACCGATAGAATGGTGGTGCCAATGAAGGTGGTGATAGTGGAAAGGTGGTCCTGATGAAAGTGGTACTGATGGGAAGGTAATGTCGATAGAAAGTGGTATTGATCAAAGTGGTGTCGATGGAAGAGGTGATTCCAATGGAAGACGAGACACTACTTTTATTTCAAAAAGATCATATTCTGTTAAAATAAAAGGAAATAGATGGTGTTTATTGAGAAGGAATAACATTTAGCTTATTTTGTATTGTATCTGGAAAGATCGTTGTTTTTAGATTGTATTTGAGAAGACTCAGTGATCATATGAAGAAATGATCATACCCAACAAACATAACCAGCAATTGTAACCAGAATGATCATATCTAGAATGATTATATCCAGAATGATCATATCCATCATGATCATAACTAGAAGGATTGTTACCATAATGATCGTATCCAGAATGATCGTATCAAGGATGATCATAACCAGAATGATCGTAACCATAATGATCATAACAAGATATGATCGTATTCAGGATAATAGTGTCCAGACCATTTTTATTCCTAAAATATCATGCTTCGGTTGAGATGAAAAGAAAGAACTAGGAATGAATGGAAACTTACAATACATTCTATTTGAATTTAGACGATTCTAAAGTTGATCCTATGTGAATTCAAAGTCATGAATGAAGTCATGATGCAATCAAATATTGGTGAATGAATGTATCTTTTAGAGATGATGTGTTTTCTCATGTGGGTAAAGAGAAATTAAAAGAAAGTGGAGATTGATGAATTAATTTTCAATGGGGGATTTAATTTCAAAGAGTGACTACATCCCAGTTGGATAAGTTCATTTCTTTAAACACATTCAAGTGGTATGGTATCAAGCATTGTTTTGAAGAAATCGGCATGAGACAATCAGATTCAGAACCATGAATTTCTAATCAATTGTAATCGTACTAAAATTTGAAATGGGAGTCTATAAAGGAATAAGATGTGATGATTGTTGATGTTTCAAGAAGAATTGAGAAGTGTTGATGAAGTCATAATTGCTTTGAGATTTCATGAGAAATTCATATTTGGGTGAACTTATGTGAGCGTGAAAGTGTTTTGGGATTCCTATCTGAACATGTTTTGGGTCACCAATAAAAATGAATGAAGTACATTATACTTGTGGGACTTGTAGAGAGAGTAGCTCCGAGTTTTCAGTGATAGAATGTGATACCATTTTTTTTGTATTTATTACATTTTAATAGGGATTCTATCTAGCTTTCGTTTCTATCAGGCTGAATTAACCTGAATGGGATTGAAGTGGTGCTGATTCTACTGTATTTTTTTCTATAAAAAAATTGGAATGGGAGATTTGTTTTGGAAGAATCATAATGGGAGCTATTTTATAAAAATTGGAATGGGATATTTATTTTGAATTAATCTATCTGGGATAATTGTTTTGAAATAATGAGACCGGGGGCTTTGTTTTGAATGAATTGGACTCGGAGGAATCAGACACATTATTTCATAACAAAGACCAGGTAGTTCTTACCTTTCCTTGGGGTATATAATTGATGAATTTCATTACTATTTGAATACATTTTTTTAATTGAAAATAAGCAAGGGTAACCTAAGTTGTTTCAAAACAATTCTATTTCCCTATTGTACTAAGAGGGTGCACAAACACTAGTGGAATTTTTTATAGTTCTGTAAGAGTATAAGGTTAAATCCTACTCATTGTAATCCAAGGATTGTTTTCTCAGTTAACTGTATGGTTTTGGATCATTTCCAAACTTTAACAAGGACGTAGCTATTCTTATCAAATAGTGAACCTAGTAAATATTTGTGTTTCTTTGGATGCATTTTATGTTTATTGGCAGTAGGGAATTGAAATCATTAACACGAGGATAAAGTTATTTAAATTTAAAAGAAACATAAAAAAGAAAATAGTACCACCGATTCACCCCCTCTATCTCTTAGTGATATATTACTCTGACTGGGCACATTCAATTACTATCAGAGTGCATGTTCCCTTTTCTATACTTTATTGATGGAGAACATGAACTGTGTGAATATTAAACGTAATCTAGTTTTTATGGAAAGGACTGTCATATCTAGAAATATATAATTATTCCTTATCTTATGTCTATCAACTATGATGTTCTTGAAGCTGCAAAAGTTGGGTTTCCTCCCATTGATGATAAAACACCACATTCATCTCTTCATAAGAGAAATCATGAGAAATATGGAAAGGTGGAGAATGATATATTTTCATCACTTTATGAAAGTGATTTCTAGAGAGTAAATGGTGTTTCCACGTCCAAAGGTAGATGGGATAAATTGAAAAAAAATATATGAAGGCAGTACAAAAGTGATGAAGGAAAAGATATAAATATTAATATTATTGTATGAAGATCTCAATATGGATGATCATGAATATTTTGGGGACATATTTACCATGGTAAATGACATTTTATGTATTATTAGAAGTCTTGGTGGAAAGATTGATTATTCTACTGTGCTTGAAAAGATCTTGATAATTCTACTCGACAAATTCAATGAAAATGTTTCTTCATTGGATGACAGATATCCTAAAACATTATCTCTTGATGATTTTCATAGTACTATAATTACATAAAAAATGAGAAGGAAGAATTCTATGAAAGGAAAAATAAATTTCATTGAGGAAGGCCTTTCAAGGATCCCAAAAAGAGAAGAAGATTCTTGAATAAGAAGAAGCTGTAGATTCTAACTCTGAAAATGAGGTATGTGAAAATATTGATCCAATATTATCCTTGTTTCCTATGAATGTGAGAATAGGTACATGAAGCTATAAAGGGAAACATTCCTTAAATTTTTTTGGATGTGGAGACATTGGGTATATAGTTTCCAATTGTCCTAAAAGATGAAATGAGGAAGAATGTGTTGAAAAAGGAATTAAAAATGAAGAAAGAAGGCCTAGAAGATCTTGGAAGAAAAATGGTGATAAAAAATATTTTATTCCAAGATGGAAGATAAGAGTTTCTCCAAATCCAAAAGGATAATATTTTTGTCTAAGGAAGATGATAGTGAGTATGTTACTAATAATTTCAAAGACAACACATTCATTGAAATTGTTAATGATCAATTTTATTCTAGTAATAAATGTAGTTTTGATGAAGAATAAGAAGAAGAAAGTGAATTTGAATCCAAAATTTACATTTATCATGCTAGTGAAAATAAATTTTTTAGAACAATTAATGATGATGAATTCAGACGTATTAGTCCTGATGAAGAGGAATCTCAGCTTTAAATTTTTTTGAAACAATAGTTGAAAGAATTATTGAGAAATATAAAAAAACTAGAAAATCAAAACAAAAATTTAGTAGATGAATGATCAAGAAACAAAGAATGTATTTTTGATGGAAAAAATAGATGGATAAATAGACTGATCATTTGAAGAAGGATTTTAATGTTGAAAAGAATAGTAATTTGAATTTGTAAGAGAAGATGAAGGCAAAAGAAGAAGAGTTGGAACAAGTCTAACAAAAACTCTCTAAAGTTGAAAAGAAATGTTTATGTTTAAAAAAAATATCACTAAAGTTAGTGAATGTTTTAATAATGATAAAACTGAGAAGGATACAAAATATTTACCATCAAAAGGTGAGAAGAATAATTGAATGGTTTATGAAAAGAATCAATGTTATGATGTGGCAAAGACCAACATGGTTTGGAATGTTTTCAAACATTCTGAATCTATAAATTTTCCCAATTATTCTATTTCCAATAATTTTACAAATAAAATGAAGATTCCAATTGATAATAGTATGGTTGGTGGATTGGAGAAGAAAAAGAAGAAGGTGGCTGAGAAGAAAATTAAAAATTCTAGGCAACATAGAAGTTTTAGAGGCAAATGATACATTTATGTATATTGTTGGTATTTTGGTGGATTTGGACATATAGAGAATATTTTTTAGTGTATCCAAAAAAACTATTATTAATCCACAAGTTATTGAAGGCATGGTTTGAGGGGGAGTCAATTATCTCAAAATAAGAAGCCTAAGAAGGTTTTGTTGAAGAAATATTAGAATATTAATGTAAAGATTGGTAATAGGTTCCATCCATTGAATGTTATTTATGAAATGTGTGAGAAACCTAAACACCTTAAAAAGGATGTCATGTTTGGATACCAACACAACAAAATATTTTTAATAATTATAATAAGATATATGTTTTGGATGTTAAGAAATATAGATCTTCTATGTTTCAAAAGAAAGAGTGCTTAGTTGCTTGTCCACAACACATTGGCCTGGCTAGAAAATTGGGGGAATCACAAAATAAAATGAAAAAGGAAAGGAAGAAGAATTCTTATAAATATATGTAAAATTCTGACAAAAATGTATCCATAAATGATTAATATAATAAATAAGTACATCATATCAAAACATGTTCAACTATATTGACATAGGAAATGATAGGAATGGACAACATAGAACAAACTAATTATAATATTTATGTTTCTAAAGATGAAGAAAAGTTGACGTACTCATCAAAATATTCTACAGATAAGAATAATGATGTTACAAAACTCATGAAGGATGAAAATAAGGAATAAACCACATCAAATGAAAAATCCAAGAAGAAAAAGAATAAGGAATGAATGAGAGGGGACTCTCAGTACAATTGTTATTTCAAACAAACAATTATAGTTCATCCATATTCCCAATATCATTTTATACTTGTGATAACATGTAGGGAATTTAAGGAGTGTAGATAATGAAGATGTAATTGGAGAGTCTTTCAATTTTCTTACAAAATAATATAATGATGATTCCAATAGTTTGTTTTGAAAAGTTGTGTTTTTATACATATAATCTTTCTAATGAGTTTGTTGAGATGGTTGAATGTTACTTTTTTCAAAAAAAACATTCCTTTAAAGTTTTACCCTGGTCATAATAATGTTGAAAGAAGCATGGAAAAGGTATTACATGAATGTTGTATTAAGGAAAACATTGATCACCTTGATTATACACTCTTGTTTTCTACTCAAGGTTCGCCCACGTAGACATAGAGTTTTTTAGTTAAAGGTTCTTTGTTAGGAAAATCGTTTGATATACATATTAAAGAAAATTCCAAACCTCTAGAAATGGAGATCATTTTCCAATAAGGGAGAAACTTATCATGATGACCCCTTTGAATGTAATTGTCAATAAGGGGAGAGAGAATAGAAATGGGGGGGGGGGAGAAGAAATAGGGGATCATGAAACGAAACAATACCACTTATTTTTTTCAGGTGGTTTAACATATTGAAGTAGGTATTTATAACAAATACAAAGGGGGGATTGTAAGGAACATGTATTTTTTAGGTTGTATTTTTTTGGAAATCGATTAGTATAATGAAGAAATAAATGATGTGAGAATTTTTAAAAAGATGATGAATGGGAATTAATACTGAAAGGGATTTAAATAAAGAAGAAAGGTATTATAATTCATTTTGTTTTCATAAAAAGTGTACTGGTATCAAAATAATAGTTTTGAGGATTGTTTTGAAAGGAATTAGATTCATGTTTAAAAAAAATTATATCCATGTTTTTAAAAGAATCAGACTCACAATGAAATTCCATTGTAATTTGAGTAATTTTTTTTATTAGACTCACCTCGGGTACGATTGAATGTGAAAACATCTTGTTGGAAGATAATGATCTTCATATTCACTCTAAATATAGTGAAAAAGAAGTGATTATTTTCTAGATAATTAAGGTTAGCATTACTACGATGTTTCAATTTTGATGATGCCTTATTGATTTGTATTTCATATAAATCATGAGTTTTATTGAGAACATGTGATGCAAGCTTGATAGAAGAAAGTGGTAGTAAAAGAGATGTTGCTAATCAGAAAATAATTGTATTCATATTGTTTTTCAAAACAATCAGAAAATAATCATATTCATATATGGATGGAAGAACGAAAGAAGTGGTACCGATTACTTTTCAAAAACATCATCAAATAATTGAATCCAGATCGTATTGATTGTTTTTCATAACAATTGTATCCATATTGAAGAGAAAGTTTTGATTGTAATTCAAAAAAATTGAAGTGGTACCGATGGAAAGGTAGTGCCAATGAATTTTATTCTAATGGAAATTTGGTACCTATGTATGTGGTACTGATGGAACGGTGGTTCGGATGAAAGTGGTACTGATGGAAAGGTGGTGCCGATGAAAGTGGTACTGATGGAAAGGTGGTGTCGATGAATTTGGTACTGATGGATTGTAATGCCAATAGAATTTGGTGAAGATCAAAGTGGTGTCGATGGAAGAAGTGATTCCAATGGAAGATGAGACGCCAATTGATTTTCAAAAAACAATTATTCGTGTAAAAGAAAAAGAAATAGATGGTTTCTATTGGGAGGGAATCAAATTCATATTCTTTTGTATTGTATCTGGGCATATCATTGTTTTTAGGTTATATTTTATTGTACCAAATGAATTTACCATGAAATGATCGCACCTAGAAATCGTAACCATCAATATTATCCATAATGATCATATCCAACATGATCGTAACGAGAATGATCATAACCAGAATGATCATATCTAGAATAATCATAACCGGATTGATCGTATCCAGGATAATCATAACTAGAATGATCATAACCAAAATGATCGTAACAAGATATGATCGTATATAGGATAATAGTATCCATACCATTTATATTCATAAAAGATCATGCTTGGGTTGAGATGAATAAAAGAAGTGGGAATGACTGGACAGTTATAATACATTCCAACTTAATTCACATGATGTTAAAGTTGATCCTCTATGAATTCAAAGTCATGAATGAAGTCATGATACAAGCACATGTTGGTGAATAAAGGTTGTTATTGGAGATGCCGCATTTTCTCATGTTGGTAATGGGAATAGAAAAGAAAGATGAGATTGATGAATGAATTTTCAACGGGGGCCTTTCATTTCAAAGAGTGATTGTATCTCATGTGAATAAGTGAATTTCCTCAAACACATTCAATTGTCATGGTATCAAGAATTGTTTTGAAGAAATTGGAATGAGAAAATAGGATTTAGACCCATGTATTGCTCATAAATTATAACTGTATTGACATTTGAAATGGGATTATAGAAAATAAAAGGAGGTGATGATTTTGGAAGTGTTGAGAAAATTCAAGATGCATTGATGAAGTCATAATTGCTCCAAGGTTTTAGGATAAATTCAGATTTGGGTGACTTTATCTGATTGGGAATGTGTTTTTGGATTCCCACCTAAACATGTTTTTGGTCACCTATAAAAAAGAATGAAGTACATTGTACTTTTGGTACTTATAGGGATATAAGTTCCATGTTTTTAGTGATATAAAGTGATACCAATTTTTATGTATTGAATATATTTCAAAAGGGATTTTATTCCCCATTGGTTTGTATCCGGATGAATTAATTGGAACATGATTCAAGTGGTCCCGGTTCTACTCTATTGTTTTTTATCAGAAAATTAGAATGGGAGATTTGTTTTGATAGAATTGGAATCAGAGATTTGTTTTTAAAGAATCCGAATGGGAGCTTTGTTTGGAATGAATCAGATTGGGATCTTTGTTTTAATAGTATTAGTCTAGGATCTTTGTTTTGAAAGAATCAGAATCAGAGGAATAAGAAATAGTGTTTCATAATAAAGTCCAGGTTGTTCTTAACTTTATTTTGGGTAAGGAATTGATGAATTGTAGTACAATTTCAATACATATTTTTAATTGAAATGAATCGTGGGTAACATGAGTTGTTACAAAGCAATTCTATTACCCTATTGTGATAAGAGGTTTCACACTTACTAGTGTGATTTTTTTATAGTGATACACGAGTGTAAGGTTACTTCCTAATCATTGTAAACCAAGGATTGTTTTCTTAGTGAATTGTATGGTTTTGGATCATTTCAAAACCATACCATGGATGTAGCTATTCTTATCAAATAGTGATCGATGTAAATATTTGTGTTCTTATATATGTGTGTTGATTTAGTTTTTAGCAGGGAATTGAAATCTATAACGGGAGGTGATGTTTGTTTCAATTGAAAAAAAATATAAAGAGAAGAGTATCACTAATTCACCCCTCCCCCTCTCAGTGACATATTAATCTGATTGAGAACTTTCAATTTCTATCATAGCTTAGGTTCACTTCACTATTCTTTACAAATGGAGTATGTGAACTGTGTGAACAGTAATGGTATTAGGGAATTTAGTGGAAAGAAATATCATATCTGAAAAGATAGAATGCTTCCTTATCTTATGTCTATCAGGTGTGATGTTTTTGAAGCTGCAACCGTTTTGTTTCCTCCCATTGATGAGAAAAATTCACTTACTGTTGTTGATAAGATACATCTTAAAAATGATGGAAGGGTGAAGAATGTTATATTTTAATCTCATTTTGAAAGTGAATTCATGAGAGTGAAATCTGTTGCCACATCAAATGTTATATGGGATAAGTTGAAAAACATATATGAAGGAAATACAAAAGTGAGGAAGGAAAAGTTACATATATGGAAACTGAAGTATGAAGATCTCAGGATGTTTGACCATGAATCTTATGGAGTCTTATTTACCAGGGTATATGACATTGTATGTACTATCAGATGTCTTTGTGAAGTTTTGGATAATTCTACTATGGTTGAAAATATTGTGAGAATCCTACCCGACAAATTTGATACAAAAGTTTCTTCATTGGAATGGAGAGATCCCAAAACATTAAATCTTGATGATTTGAATAGTTCTCTCATTACATAAGAAATGATAATGGATAATACTATAAAAATAATAACTAAATTTCATATAGATATGTATTTTAAGGCTTCTAAAAAATAAAAGGAGATTCTTGAAGAAGAAGAAGATGGAGATTCTAACTCTGAAAATAAGGTATGTAAAAATATTGATTCAACATTTTCCTTGTTTTCTAGGAAAGTGAAATGTGGTACAGGAAGTTATAAAGGGAAAATTCACTTAATTTTTTTTTTATGTAGATTCATTTTGTGATTTTTTTAAATTTTCCTCAAAGAAGAAATGAAAAATGAAGTGACTAAGAAGGAATTGAAGATGATGAAAGAAGAACTATAATAACATGGAAGAAAAAGTGTGATAAATAAAGATTCTATTACAAGAGGGAAGATAAGATTTTCTCTAAATCTAAAAGGGGAATATTTTTTACTAAGGAAGGTGATAGTGAGGATGTTACAAATAACTGTGAAGACAACACATTCATTGCAATAGTTAATGAACAATGTTCTTTTAGTAATGAAAGTAGTTGTGCGGAAGAAGAATAATAATAATGTAAATCTAAATCCAAATATTCCAATGAGCATATTGGGGAAAATACTTTTATGAAAACAATGAATAATGATTAATTTAGAAGAATCTGTCCGGATGAAGAAAAAACATAGCTTGAAATTAATTTGAAAGAAGAGTTGAAATAATGTCGGAGTAGGATCAGAAGACTTGAAAAGAAAAAGAAAAAATTATTCGATAAATTCTCATGAAACCAAGAATGCATTGATGGTGAGAAATAAAAGAAGGCTAAATAGATTGATGATTTTATGAAGTCTTTTTAAGATGAAAAGAATTGTAATGTGAATTTGGAAGAGAAGCTAAAGGAAAAAGAAGAATAATTTTAACATGTCCAACGAAGAATCTCTAAAGTTAAGAAAGAAAAGTTTTAGTTTCAAAAACTCTATCACTGATGTTGGTGAATGTTATTGTAAGGAAAAAACTATGAATCCTCAACATAAGTTACCATAAAAGGGTGAGAAGAATAATGGAATTGTTTTTGAAAGGAAAAATGTTGAGAATTCTCTGTATGTGGCCAAGACCAATAAGGTTTGGAATGTTTTGAAACAGTTTTAATCTATAAATGTATCCAATACATCTGGTTCCAATAATTCATAAAACAAAAGGAATAATATGATGGATAACAGGACATTTGGTGGATTGGAAAAGAAAGAGAATATGGTGGATGAGAAACACATTAAAAATTCTAGATAGTATCAATGTTTCAGAGGCAAATAATTCTTTTATTTATATTATTGGTATTGTTGTGGATTTAGAAATTTATAGAATATGTGATAGTTTAACCAACAACACAACTATTGTTCTATTGGTTATGGAAGTCATGGATTGAGGGGGAGTCAATTCTCTCAAAAGAAGAATCCTGAGAAGGTTGTGTTGAATAAATATGATAAGAATGATGTAATGATTGAAAATAGGATCCATCCATTGGATACTATTTGTGAAAGGGGTGAGAAACCTATAAAGCATGCAAAAGTATTTCTTGTTTTGATACTGGCACAATAAAATATTTTTAACAATTCTATGAAGACAATTGTTTTAGAAGTTAAGAAATATATATCTTCTATGTTTCAAAAGAAGGTGTCCCCAGTTGTTTGAAAAGAATACATCGACCTGCAAAAAATATTTGAGGAATCAAAAAATAAAGTAAAAGAAGAAAAGAAGAATAAAACTCTTGAATATATGATAAATGATGACAAAAATGTATCCACAAATTCTGAAGATGGGAAAGAAGTGTGTGATACCAAAACTTATTCAATTCTCTTAACAGAGAAAAATATAGGAATAGACAACATAGAACAAACTGATTGTAATATAGATGTTCATAAAGATGTAGTAAAGTTGACATCTTCATCAGAAGATTTTACAGATAAGAAGAAAGATGTTATAAAACTTGAGAAGGATGAACATAAGGAATAACTAACATCCAATGAAAAACAAAAAACAAAAAAGGCAAGATAGAGAGAGGAATCTCAGTCTGATTGTTGTTTCAAACAAACAATCGAGGTTCCTCCTTATTCCCAATATCTTTGTATACTTGTCCTAACTTGTAGGTAATTGAAGGAGTGTAGATAAGTAAGATGCAATTGATGAGTCTCTTACTTTTTGTTCAAAATAAAGTAATGAGTATGAAAAAATATTGTTTTTAGATGTTTTGTTTTTATACATATATACTTTTTGATGAGTTTGTTGAGATAGGTGCTGATTACTTTTATCTTCAACAAATTCTTTCAATGATTTCCCCCAATCATGAGAAAGTTGAATGAAGTATGGATAATTTATTACATTCATTTTTTGTTATGGTCAACATTGATCACCTTTGTTATAACATCTTTTTTTCTATACCGAGTTCACACACATAGACTTAGAGTTGGTTAGTTAGATGTTTTTTGTTATGAAAATCATGTGATATGATTATTAAAGAAAAGTCCCAACCTATGGAAATGGATATCATTTTCCAATAAGGGATAAAAATATCATGATGACCCCTTTGAATTTTATTTTTAATAAGACGGGTAGATAATTGAAAGGGGGAGGGAGAAGATGAAATTGGGGGAGCATGAAACGAAACAATACCACTTATTGTTTTCATGTGGCTTAACTGATTGAAGTACGTATTGGAAACAAAAAAAGGGGAGATTTTTTGGAACACCTTTTGGTTGGTTGTATTTGTTTCCAATCGATTTGTATACTGAATAAAGAATTGATGTTGATAATGTTGATAAAGGTGATGAATGGGAATTCGTACTGAAAGGGATTGAAAGAAATAAGAAAGGTATTATGATTAATTATGTTTTCATCAAAAAATTATTTGTTTCAAAACAATCGCAGTGTGGATTGTTTTGAAAGGAATCAGATTCTTGTTTTCCAAAAGAATCAGATCCATGTTTTTGAAAGAATTGAACTCAAGGTGAAAGTCTATTGTAATGGGAGGAAGTGTTTCTGATCAGACTCAACTCGAGTATAATTTAAATTGAAAACAACTTTCTGGAATTTAATGATCATATGATTCAATCTAAATATGATGAGAGTGAAGTCTTTCTTTTACTGGAGAATCTGAGTTCGTCTGACTATGATCTTTCAATTGTGATAATACTTTAGTGATTTTTTTCATATAAATAATGATTTTTATTGAGAACTTTTGATTAAAGTTTTATATAAGAAAGGGGGAGTGAAAGAGATTATGCCAATAAGAAAAGAATCATATTCAGATTATTTTTCAAAAAAATTAGAAAATAATCATATTTAGATCTAGATGGGAGAAATAAAAAAGTGGTACCGGTTTTTATTCAAAGCAATTTTAAAAGAATCATATCTAGATTGTATTGACTGTTTTTCATAAAAATTGTATCCATATTGATGAGATAGTACCGATTGTGTTTCAAAAACATCGAAGTTGTACCAATGGAAATGTGGTGTTGATGAATGTGGTACTAATGGAAAGGCGGTGCTGATGAATTTGGTACTCATGGAAAGGTGGTGCCTATGAAAGTGGTACCGATAGAAAGGTGGTGCTCATGAATGTAGTACTGATGGAAAGGTGGTGCTGATGAAAGTTGGTCTGATGGAAAGGTAATGCTGATAGAAATTGGTACCGATCAAAGTGGTGTCTGTGGAAGAGATTATGCTGATGGAAGATGAGACACTAATTGTTTTTAAAAAAATCATATTCAGGTAAAATAAAAGGAAAGAGATGGTGTTAATTGAGATGGAATAACATTCAGATTGTTTTTCCTTGTATTTGGGAAGATCATTGTTTTCAGATTGTATTTGATCATACCCAGTGATCATAAAAAGAAATGATTGTACCTAGAAATCATAACCAGCAGTCATAACTAGATTTATTGAATCAAGATCATAACCAGAATGATCATGACCATAATGATAATATCTAGAATGATCGTTACTAGATTGATCGTATCCAGGATGATCAAAACTAGAATGATCATAACCATGATGATCGTAACTAGATATGATCATATTCAAGACAATAGTAACCAGACCATTTGTTTTTAGAAAATATCATTGATGGTTTGAGATAAAAATAAATAAGGTGGAATGAATGGAATTTAACAATACATTCCAATTGAATTTAGACGATTCTAGAGCTGATCCTTTATGAATTAGAAGTCAGGAATGAAGTCATGATAAACCTCATGTTGGTGAATAAAGGTAGTTGTAAGAGATGATGTGTTTCTCATGTGGGTAAAGAGAAAATTAAAGAAAATGGAGATTTTTGAATGAATTTTCAATGGGGGGTCCATTAATTTCAAAGAGTGATTGTCTCTCAATTGGAGAAGTTCATTTTCTTCAAACACATTCAATTGGTATGGTATCAAGCATTATTTTGAGTAAATCATCATGAGAAAATCTTATTCAGACCCATGAATTTCTCATCAATTGTAATTTTATAGACATTTAAATGGGAGTCTAGACATGAAGAAGAGGTCAAGATTGTGTAATTTTTTAGAAGAATTGATAACCGTTGATGATGTCTTAATTTCTCCAAAAAAAAAAGAGGGATTGTATTCCGTATTGTTTGGTATCATGCATAATTAATCAAAACA
The DNA here is from genome assembly GCA_963277665.1 of Viscum album. Lineage (NCBI taxonomy): Eukaryota > Viridiplantae > Streptophyta > Magnoliopsida > Santalales > Viscaceae > Viscum > Viscum album. The sequence goes on along the minus strand of OY728130.1, from coordinate 377,373,207 downwards.
GGATTGAAGTGGTTCTGATTCTACTATATTGTTTTCTATCAGAAAATAGGAATGAGATCTTTGTTTTGAAACAATCGGAATGAGATCTTTGTTTTGAAAGAATTGGAATAGGATCTTTGTTTGGAATGAATTGAATTGGGATCTTTGTTTTCAAAGAATCAGGTTGGGAGCTTTGTTTTGAATGAATCTGACTCAGAGGAATCTGAATCAGTGATTCATAACAAAGTCTAGGTAGTTCTTACCTTTCTTCTAGGTATGGAATTGATGAATTTTATTACAATTAAATACATTTTTTTAATTGCGAAGAAGTGTAGGTAACATTAGTTGTTACAAAATAATTGTATTACCCTATTTTGCTAAGAGGATTCACATGCACTAGTGAGATTATTTCATAGTTCTACAATAGTGTATGGGTACTTCCTACTCATTGTAATATGAGGATTGTTTTCTAGTGAATTTTATGGTATTTGATCATTTATCAAACCATACCAAGGACATAAATATTCTTATTGAATAGTGAACCATGTTAATCTTCTTGTTCCTGTGGTTGTGTGTTGAGTTTGTTTTCAACTGGGAAATGAAATCTCTAACAAGAGGTGATGGTTGTTTCAATTGAAAATAAACATAGAAGGAAAAAAGTATCACTAATTCACCCCTCCCCCTATCAGTGATACGTTACATTGAATTGGCACTTTTAGTATCTTTGGGGGTAGGGTCATGATAGAGTGGTTGCAAAGGTTATGGATGAGAAATAGTATGGATTTTGGAGTAGGGATCCATGATAATTTAATTGGTAGGTATGGAAATAGTGATAGTTGACCTAGATATGTGACATATGATAGGGATACTGGCCAGGAATTCAGATTTTAGGGCACCTATGATCAGGTAAACAGAGTCTAAGATTATTGAACAACCATTTAAGGTGGAACCACCCTCATAGTGGATAATTTTGAGAGGTAAATTCACTATGATATCATGTATTATTTTTGTATTTATATTTTTTGGTTCTTGGAATGATAAAATCAGTTCAAATAAATTAAATAAAACTTAATAAAATTTAATACTTCTAGAATTTGAAAATATTATTTTCCCTTTTAGATATGGATCTTGATTATTATCTGTGTGTGGCTTATATAGTGGTGGTTAACAGGTTAACATAGTTGGCCATCGATGCGATGATCTAATTTAGGATGAGGTTTAGGGTAGATAATGTCATGAACATTTATATGTCATGCATTGGAGAAGTATGCAGTCATCATTTCAGATGTAGAGATAAACAGATAGTTATAGGAGTTATAGATCACTTTTAGTTTGATATGGTCCCCAATGGAGTACTGGATCTTAGTTATTTATATGAAAGGGTTTTATAAAAATGGTGGAAATTATACCTTGGTGAGTGGAAGAAGGTATATTATTCATGGATCATCTTCCATAAGAAGTTCTGGTAGGATTTCGTTTCATTGACCATGAAGGTTATGAATATAAAGAACATAATCTTTCTTCAGTGGTCGATTTTATATCATTTCTAAAACATAGAATCATGTTTAGGTACCTTGTTTGTTTTCAATATAGATTTTCCTTAATGAGGAGTCTCATGTCAGATGTCTTGAGGAGGAACCCAATCCATTGATCTAGACAGTAACTCCTTTTATATTTATAATGTATCTTTAGGTTTATAAGCATGAGGAGGTGATTGCGCAGATGGACTCATAATTGGTTTTACCATGAAAGGGGAACCAGTCGGGTACCTCGATGATTATATTTTTTAGTGGTAGGTCATTGGAACCAAATCCTTTGATGTTTTTAACTAGAAGGGAGTCGACATCAGTACCTTTCATTTCTAAATTTTGGGGCCAGTGATTTCAATTATCTTACATAGAAATTAGAATTGTGTGTTTCATCTGTAGGGTTAATGGACATCATTGGGATCATTTCATGGTGTATTATTGAGAATAGTTTTGTATGTTTGGATTGGTTTAGTGTTATACTTAGTAACAGTTACTACTGAGTTCGTTCCAACTGAATGGGCATCATAATTATGTCCCATTATGCGAATGTTGGGAAAGTTAAGGTTGAAATTGGGATATTAATTGAGTTCAGAGACCTTAACTTGAGTGTGTTCATGGATACAAGCACCAGTATAGAGGTTTAGGATCTAGGTGTAGTTATTTTCATTCAATAGAGGAATTATCACTAGGGGCCAAATATTATTATATGTATAATCATTTTATCATCTACGCTTCTTTATTCATTATTTAATTGAATATCTTTAAACTATTATTTTTAGACCCACTCTATTTTTTTCATTGGAATGGTAAAAATAGAGTCTTTATGTCCGTTTATTGTTGACTATGCTAGTTAGAGTCCATACCGGATTGTTTGATTTGATCTAGGGGTGTAGATTGGCGGTAGGGACACATAAGTCCTACATAGAACTTTTTTTATATAGATGCACCCATAAGATGTCATTCTCGATATAAACATGTATTATTCCTTTTGTTATATTACAAACTATAATTAGAAAAGAGTTATGTTCTCATATGTTGATGTCTGATGTGTGGTTTTCATTATTGGCTGAGGTCATCAGTTTGGAAAATAGACATATGTGAACCCATATTTGTATGATGGTAGAGATGTCATTGGAGTTATTGGATGTTGTGGTAGAGGAGGATCCAAATAGTTTCATTGATTTCATTTATTTTTTCGTAGAATAGGTAGTGGAACTACATCCTTGAAATGTGGTTTAATTACTGATTGATCTACAGCCTGATGATCCTATGATATTGATGGATCTTTATCATATGACACTCTCTATGTTCTAGGAACTAAGGATTTGTGTAGATGATATTCTGTAGAAAGGTTTCATCTAGCCAAGTGTGTCACCATGTCGTGATCCAATGGTATTTGATAAAATTACTTATGGTATTATGGGGTTCCATGTATACTTCAAGAGGTTGAACAAGGTGATGATAAAGAGTTTCTATCCTCTTCTAGGGATCTATAAACTTTTTGACCAGTTGAGGGGAGTAATTCGGTTATCTAAGATTGATTTGTGTTTTGAATTTAACTATTTGAGGTTGAAGGATGGATATATAAATAATTCCTCCATCATATGTAGGTATGGAAACTGTGAGTTTGTGACCATTCCTTTTAGTGTGACTAATGAACTAGGAGTGTCCATCGGGATTATAGACTCTATGTTCTATGAATTCATGTACTACTTCCTAATTATATTTAGGGATGACATATTGATCTACTAAAAGTTTGAGGAGTAGTATGTTTAGCATATCAGATCCATCTTACTAGTACTTTGATGAAACTATATCATTGTAATGTTGTCCAAGATCATGTTCAATACACGAGAGGTTTATTTCATTAAAAATTTAGTGTCATAATAGGGAGTTACCATGGACCGGTCATTGTTTGGGAGAGTTTTTTAGACATCACCCAAGAATATTGTGGAGGTCTGTATTATTTAATTATATTATCGGAGGTTTTTGTTCTCTTTCTCATGGAAAACAGTCCCATTGACACCTTTAAATTGTAATGATTAGGATTTAATTTGGATTTATCATTTCCAGTAATTGTTAAAATATCTGAAGGGGAAGTTCATAAATTTTTTATTGCATCAGTTTCCTAAGGAGTGTGATTTATTTAAGGTGGTTTGTGACACATAAGATCAATTATTGTTGCTATATAAGAGGGAATTGTTCTCATATATGTCTAGGTAGTAGCGGCCTACTGAGAATAACAATGCCACTGATGATCTAAATGCAGTTTCTTTTTTCATTTCACGAATTTTGGGATGGAATGAACACATCGGGGAATGATTTTTTTCTTCATGGATTTGAAGTGCATGTGGTTTATCTTATATCAGCATGATATGAATTTGTGACAACATATCTGGATAGAGATTCTTCTGTATTACGATTCTATGATCTCCTACACCTTAGGAAGAGGGAAATTTTTGGGTGAATCTTTGAGAAGAAATACATAAAAGGATGTTGTTTAGGAGTCCAGGGATGCGTGTGGAAATGTCTTAGTGGGGAGAATCATAGACGGAGGTAATGCATGATCGTGTTATCCATAGTTATCTTATGTAGGGATGGTCACACGATTTTCATAACCAGATGATGTTTCATGAGTGGTTTTTTGTTTTCGTAGTGATTCATGAGAAAATCCTCGATCATTTTCATAGCTCAAATTCTATAATGACCAAATATTTTCATACATAGATGTTACATATTTTTAGATGAAAATTCATTTCATTATAAAAATTCATTATTAAGGATTAAAATCATATAGATCCATTTTAAACATGGAAACATAGACAACTGGATCCTAAAAAATCTTTATCATTTCCCCTTATTTGACCATAACTTGATCTCTTTTATCATATCACACATAACAACTTTATTCATATGCTATGGAAAGGAATCATAAAAAGGGTGACCTCATATTCTCAACAAGTTTAAACATTAAAGAAGTAAATTTATTAGCTTCTGAATGAATAAGATAAGAAATATGGTTATGTGATCAGGATCCTAACATACAATGTTCATACCCAACCTATCAGGGATCATAAACACTATTCCTAGCCCAAAGCATTAACATGAACCATAAGAGTAAAACATCACCATAACCCATTATTAAAACAAATGTTCAAGTCCTATATGTTTGTAGAATCATCATAACTTTAGAAAACAAATTCATATGTCAAAGGTAAATATCAAGACTCCTGGATGATTCCTTTAACCTATTTCCTCTAATGGATCAAGCACATCGACTTGTTTCCCATCATGGATCAAGATCACTGAATTATTTTTCCTAACTATATCATGACATAAAAATAATTACCCAATTACTTGTAGGGAGTTATAGTTACAACACTACTCTTAATTATAAATATACATATGTTTTCCGTAGGACAATAAATTATTCACCATCTCAGAACCTATATAAATAAATTAGTTTTATAAACACTTCATTGTAACATAACATAGGGAAAGAAAATATGTTTCATAAGTATCATTCCATCATAAACATAAACCGTTCATATAAATAATAATAATGGTATCCTTGGTTCATATCCATAGTAAATCATTACTGTTAGAAAATAATTTCATCTTAGATGGAAGATGATTTTTTAAAGATCTCATGAAATAATTATTGAGTAAAATATCATTTCTTTTATGAAATAATTTTCATAACAACATGCATAATTGTATAGAAAAATATTTTCATTGAAAATAACCATATAAATTTTTAAATTTGGCTTCAAAAAATTATTGAATCATGATGGTGGAAAATTATTTTCATGTTGAATAATTTAAAAAAACATTATGTCCATATATTTTTGTAAGAAAAGTCAGAAAGAGTGTTATTTTTAAAATGAAAAAAACATTATTTCCAAACCATTTAGTTAAAGATTAATCATGGGTAAAAATAAATTTTAATATTCATAGGATAATAGTAAAATTGTTTTAAAAATAGTATTATACAACATGGACATGGAAGAAAAATATTCACCAATAGACACCTAAAACAAAACAATCCTGAATGCTGATTAGATTATAATATAAACCCTTTCTACTTTATAATCAGTTGAATTGTATTCCCCATAAAATATAAAATATATATGGATATTAAAATACCACAATCTTCTAGATAAGGGTGATAAAAAATTCATGGGATATATACATCACAAGGAAGAAACAAGTATTGTATAAGGCATATGTCACACATAAATAAAAGTGAGACAAATTCTTTTACTTTATGTTTTTCATTTCCTTATTCGCATTAAAAACTATTGTATAATAAATATGTATTTATAATAATTTTTTTATAAACATATATCAATAATACCTTTTATTATTTTCTTGTAATATCTTATCAATCATTTATTAATAATTAAAAACACTATTGTATGTGATATCAGCTTCGTTTTCCATGCATGTTTCTGTTCGTAAGTCCCAATCCTAACAATGTTATCATTATATCTTCATTTAAAAAATTATTACCACCAATGGTAAAAAAATATTAAAAAAATACCAATGTATCACGAAGATGGTAAGTCATACATATGAACAAGTGATGTTATCTTTTCCCAAAAGAATAGGTAGTAAATTTTAGATATGATATTATCAATCCAGAATTCTAATTATGTAATAAATATCATATATAAAAATTAAAACCATCATAATTCAAACTCATAAAATATTTTCATGCAAAATAATTTATATATCTCTGTGGATATGGTAAGTCATACATACGTAAGAGTGACACTTTCACATCTTGTTTGATGGAAAAGGGGATATATAATGGTGTTTTCATAATCAAAAAAAAATTTAATCATATTGAATATTATAAATTTATTATTTCATGATATATATGTCATATATTCAGAGACGTGTAGAGGGTTATAAAAAGCGTGTGATAGGTTAGAGCGATTGCCTCTTGTTTGAAATAGCTCCTTTAGATGCCCTTTTAAGTACTCTAGAGTTGGTCCTTTGGGAATACAAGTGTCTCTTGAATATTTTTAGAGAAGTCAATAAGATTATTTTATAAATTTGTTTTCATGCTATAAGACTCATTGTGGTTCAATGAGATGAGGGAAGAGCTTTCCTTTCGTAATTAAGGTGGGGGCACATTTGGAATTTCTCAAAATATTAAATTATAATAAATTAAATGTATATTAAAAAATGTCAAAATGGAAATTTATTTGAATATAATGTGGTATTGGTTAGTAATAGGATCAATAAAAATATTTTAGAGAAATTTTGGGGTAATTTTAAACATTATAATTTAGATTAACCCTTAGTTAACCTATTATAATTTTAACTAGGGTATCAACATTTACAATATTCGAAGGTAGATATTTTTATGTATACAAAATTAATTGAACCGTAAATGGTGCATTTATAATATATTTGACCATAAATTATCCCATTTATTATTATTATATATTTTTATGATTTCTAGAAAATTTAATAAAATATTATTTTCATAAGATTTCATTAATGTCAATTTGGACACTGTTAATTACATTGACTTTTGGAAAATAAATAAAGTAAAATGAATTCAAAAAAATCATTTAATAACCCCATAATATGTCATGTTCCACTATAAAATTCTTGAATCATTTTCTGTAATTCTAATTATATTTATTTTAATATTTTCAATATCACATTATTTAGTGTTTCATTAATTGAATAATTATTAAATCATCATTGTGTCCTTATTTGTGATAATTATTTATTATAAAAAACATAAAATAAAACCCCATGATGTATATAATCCTTTTATATTTCATAATAATATTTATAGTCTACTTTATCCACTATTTCAACTCATATAATTAATATAATACTTATTAAAAGAAAACGTGTGACATTTTGTCACTCACATTGATTTTAATAAAATCTAAGTCATTTTCAAAGAAAATGTTTCCATTAAATAATTAAATTTAGAATGATAGGTTTTAACTATTGATTAAAAGTCATCCAATAATATTGGTAAGGTATTAGGGTCATTTTATAGTCCTTATAACTTTATTTTTAACTTAAATTACACAATTTACCCTTTAATAAGGTGATAATAATTACCAATGTTTCTATTCATATTAGTAAAAAAATAAAAGCGGTATATTTAAACAAATTGAAAATTTTGGTTCCAAATATGAAATCTATTTTTAGAAATTCAAAATACATAAGTGGCTAAAATTAATTTAAAATGATTCTCATAGACAGGGTGAGAAAAATAGTTTATAAAGTGAAAACATTAAAAACCTTGAAATGTTTTTATATTAAAATTGAAAGAGAAATTGAATCCAATGAAATAAATTTTATTAATTTGTAAAAATGATATTATTATTCTTTAAAACCAATCAAAAAATAAAATTTAAAACAATAAATTATTTAAATGAAAAAGGATATTTTCAATTTAAATTCATTATTTTTCATTAGTCATCAAAACATGAAACATATCATAAAAATAAAAGAAATCAACCCAATTAAATTTTGATATCCTTATTTCAATGAAGATTTTTATTGGGTCAAATATATTTTATAAAAGTGTCCAAATTTTACTTTTTAAGTAAGTGCACCATTAAAAAGTGACAAAAATGCCTTTAGAAAAATATAAGATTTTATGAGAAAAAGGTTTGGATTTATTCTTGGAAACATTTGATTGTATATATAATATATATATTTCATAATGTTGTTAATACTGTTTATTTATGCCAATTTATCATATAGTTTATAACTATAAAAAATATTTATATCTAAAAAAGGGAGATACTGTGATATCATGGGGTGCTACATTCTACCCCCATAAAAGAAATTTCTCCCTTGAGATTCATCAATAAAATAAAACTTGATGAGGATAACTCTGCCAGATTAGATCCTTAGGTTCCCATTTTGCTTCATAAAATAAGTGGTTTAACCAAATAAACTAACTAGTTGTGTGGTATTACTTCATATTACAATTTCTATATGATCCAAAGTCTTTATTGGTTGTTCCCAAGAAGAATGATCTTCCTCCAGTGGTACTACCTATGAGTTTAGTAAATGTGGAGGATCAAGTATGTAATTTTGCAAGAGAGATATGTGGAACACATAATAAACATCAGATAGATTCACTGGAATAACAAATCGATAAGATACCATCCTAATATGATCAATAATTTGAAAATGACTGATATACCTAGAGAATATCTTACCCTTATTTACAAATACAATTACACTCTTACAAGGAGATATTCATAGAAATACTTTGTCACCCGGTTCAAGCTCCAAATATTTATGATGATTGTCATTATAACATTTTTCTGACTCTGTGCCACTCTTATGTTTTATTGAATGGATATAACCTTTTTCCCATTTCCCCATCTAGATAAGGTCCCAATTTCATTCTTTCCCCAACATTATTTCAGTATGATAGAGTTACATACTTCTTACCATAGAGGGATTCATAAGAAACCATATTATCTTTATATTGAAAACCATTTTTATAAGAAAATTATACCAATTTAAGTTGTTGATCCCAAATTCATTTGAAATCCATAGAAAAATCACTAAATATGTATTCTAGATTTTCCATTTTCCTCTCAGATTGACCATCGGTCTAGGGATGATAATAAATGATAAAACATAACTTTGTATCCAAAGCCTTTTGAATACTTCAACAAAACATTATGGTAATCCTCATATTCCAATAAGATATAATGGAAAGTGGTACTTTATGCAATATTACCACTTCCTTAATATATATTCTAGAAATCTGACCAAGAGAGAAATATTCTTTAATAGATAACAGTATGGATTTTAGATTTTTTGGTAAGTTCGATGAAATATGTCATGGTTATTTTTTCGCCTTTTTATTTGGTTACACTTAATGGTTGTAATATCCCCTTAAATGTATATCTCTGAGGCTTAACTTTTTAAAAAACCATGCACCATGAAATGTACTCTACATTATCTCTCTTTATTCCTTACCATTAGAAATATTATTTCATGTCACTATACATCTTTTTTACATACAATATTAATTGAGAATTATGAACTATGAACCTCACCAAATAGTTCTCACTTAAAATATGGTATAGGAGGAACATATACACAGTTCTCAAACCTTAATATTTCATCATAGTCAAGTTTGAACTCAATAACATTTTTCACCTTCTTTTATAGATCCACATTTTTATTTCTACGCCTCTTTAATCTTAACTTGGATAGATGCTTGAACATTTATTTGGGAAATATAATATTTATCCCCTTAATTTTTTATTTCTATATCAATACTATAAAAATTTTAGACGTATTGAGTCTTTTTTGATCTACATCATTGATAAGCTAGCATGGTACTTTCGACTCAAATCATCTGCCAACTTTTTTCCTTTATGGGGGTGGTAATGTATTGAGAAATCATAATCTTTAATCCATATAAAAAATATTCTTGAACACATATTCAACTCCTTCAATTTAAATATGTACTTTGATATTTTCTGATTAGTATAAATATGAAAAAAAATTCATAAAGATAATGCTTGCATATCTTATATTCAATGATTTCCGTAGCTATTTATATATCATGATTTGGATAATTTTTCTCATGAAACTTCACGTTTTGTGATTCATAAGCTCTAACCATGTCATTTTGAATTATAAAAATAGACAATAACTTCATGGATTCATCACTATAAATTAAAATCCCATCTCTACTTCAGAGTAAGGTAAGCATGGGGGAACTGACAAATATTTTCATCAGTTCCATAAAAGTTTCTTCACATTAATTCATCCAAATGTTCTTAGAACCCTTCTAAGTTATTTTGGTGTGTGAAAAGGGAAATTGAGAGAAATTATTCACAACGTGATAATAATATCTAGCCAAACCAAGAGAATAGTTATTTTCAGTCAGCATGGTTGGTCAAGGAATTTTCTTAATTACTTAAGTCTTTGAATGATCTACTGATATAACCTCACCTGAGAGTATATGTCATAGAAATGAATAATTGTGAGCCAAAATTCACACAGGACAAATTTGTTATAAATTTTATCATTACATTGGGTTATAATAATAATCCTCATGTGATATTCAAGTTATTCCATTCTCTTTAATATACAATAATATCGTTTATAAAGACAACCACAAACTTATCACTATAGTCTCTAGAGACTTTATTCATAAAGTCTGTGTAGAAAGAATGTGAATGTAATAGCCCAAAAAATTCCATGAAAAATTTTCACATTCTAATGGAATTATTTTGAGACCAGGCACTAATACGGAACCTGATTACGATGCCTAGAGAGGCCAAAACATATTTTAGAACTTTTTTAATGTATGCTAATTAATCATGTATGTAGGTTTTTCTAACTTCTAATGTGGTGCTCAGATGGAAAATATAAGGTCACCATTTAATTAAAAATTTCAGGATTCACCTAATAAGGGCCTTGGATTGACCAGTGTTGGTCAACCAAAAAAATATAAATTCCAGACTTTTAGTGAAAAATAAAATAAACTTAAAATAAAATAAAAGTTTATTTTAATCAAACTGTTTCCATTGTGATGAAGGGACCAGTCATTGATGCGGTGTAGCGATGAGGTGATTCTAAATCATTAATAAACCTCATTAATGAAACAGTGTGACCATTCACAATGTGTCTCCCTCCTTTAATTAAACAGTGATATAGAGTTGAAAAAAAAATCTTAGGAAATCCTCTGACGAACGAGGAATATATATATATATATATATATATATATATATATTCGATGATGAACGCCATCGAATTAAGGATCACGAAACTCTGGTGGGATGGATTTGAGAGAAAAATAATGATGATGAATGCTAATGGATCTAGAATCAATGACAGCTTAGAGATTCATCCCTTGTTTGTGAAGAAACCTCAATCCATGTAGGGGTTATGTGCTTTCTATGTGATTCTTTTTTCTTATTCTTCTTTTCGAATGAAAAATGGGTATCAACCCATGAACATGTTAACCCATGGTTCAATCATTCTTGTGGCTTGGGAAATGATATTTCGGGGAGTTATGGGATTTGAAATCCATGTTAGAATTCTGAAAACCCCATTGATATCTGTTTCTAAATTCAAACATAGAGGGATCGGGCCGACATGAACAAGACCAAGATCCCTTCATAGTGTGCATTTTTTATTCTTATTTATTGAAAGGAATAATCAAAAAACTAGTGGTCCATAGGTCATGGAAGTGATGGAGGTTAACTGGGAGGCTTTATGGAATATAGGGATTTGAGATCAGACCGCCGGAGTGGACCAGGTGGCCCACAGAATGTGTCGCTAGTGTTGCGCCACCGACATGGAGGCACTGGCGACCGGCGACGGTGGCCTCAAGTAGCGGCTATAAGAAGGAGTTGGTTACATATGGTTTATGTCTGTGTGACATGCTAGACGTACCTCACTAGTCATGCTAGGGGAGGCGGTCGGCCACCGGGCGCATCGCGGCAGAGCAGTAGGAGCTGCTAGAACTCAGGTCAGAAGTTGGTGGGGGTCGCACACCTGGAGCGGGCCGTGGTAGATGATGGTCACGAAACATTTTCATTGGTGGAAGGCTGGATGTGGCACCATCAGAGCACTGTATAGGTGAGGTGTCCCTCCCCACGCGGGTTGCGTATTGACTATGGGGGCAGCTGGCTTACCGATCGCGCTCGCCACAACCGGGTAGACCGAGCAGCTTCGGGCTGAATAGGACCAGGTCGCATGAGTGGCCCAACTAATTTTTCAACCCTGTCTGCTTTAGAGGACTAGGCTAATGGGATAATGTTGGGTCGGGGTCAGCCTGGGCTAGGGGAGAGAGACCGACATACCAATACGTGTCGGGCAGAATAAATTTGGGTCACTAGGTGACCAGGCGTACTAGACCCGTATCCAACCTCGGCCAGGTCCACTGAGGCCCAATGGGCCATAAGAACAAGATCAGCTCATGCGGGAACCTATTTTGGGTTAGTCGAGTCTGTCCAAACCTATCGGACCAGGCTCAGACGTAATAGAACACTGTTTCCAAAAATGGATTTATCTCTTAGACTGTGTGTCTGATTGACGTGTCGTCTGTAGGGTTTGGACCCTCATAATGGGGTCATCCATATGATATTCACTATGAATGATTTCATGGATTCTGACCCATTGTGGCATCATGGCTCAGTTACCTAGTCAGACTCTGGGATGGAGCTATCAGTGTGGCTCTATGACTCTACTACCCAGTGAGGCTCTCTGACACAACTATCAACGAGGCTGCATGACTCACCAACCCAGCAATGTTCTGTGACTCAGCAATCAGTGAGACATCCTGAATCATCTTCCCAACAAATCTCTATGACTCTGATATCATCAAGGCTTCATGACTCATCTTCCCAGTGATGCTTCGTGACTCAACTACCCAGCAAGGATTCTTGACTCAACTACCAAGAGAGGCTTTGTGACTTAGCTATTAGTCAGGCTTCTTGACTAAACTAATAAATAGGTCTAGGAAACATATCTAGTCTAATGTAATAATCAGGTATGAGTGAATATTCAGTGATTGATGCTCAATGTTTTCAACCGTTGGTTTTTCTATCAACACTTTATGTAATACCTGAGTTGAGCTGACACTAGTGACTCTAATATTTGTGAAATATTTTGTGATTTCATTTGTGGATTTCGGTTATACACAAGTTGGTTTTAGGTTCCCTACTAAGTATTGTTATGCCCACCCATCCATGGGATTCCCCCGCACCTGTTGATTCTTATGCAGGTGATAGACAACATTGACTGAGATCTTGGAGAGCTAGGGCTAGGTGGTGCTCAAAGGTGTGTCTACAAACACAGTATGCTTCAGTGACATCCAATAGTGAGCTACACATAACCATAAGGTAGTATAATTTTAAAACGACCTCTATATCTTGTACTTCATTTAATTGTACTTTCCTTTTCTATTGGGTTTGCATTATGGATTCCATTTGTATTTCAGTTTCACCTTTACTTGTGTGGTTTCTTCCTTGTGTGACATACTTGTTGTTGGTATCCCAATTTCATCTTCACCTTCCATGGTATGGGGTTTTTGTTTATGTGTGTGTATATTTAATGGAGATTCCTTCCCTTTTGGGGATATGACTTTTTTGGTGCTAGTCATCATTCGCTTTCCTATTGAAGGCGGGCTTGTGGTAGTCACGACACGGGCCCTCGGGGACGTGTTGTGACAGAGTGGTATCAGAGGGAGGTTTTGTTCAACCATATAAATTGAGAATATATAAAATCTTTGATGGGGCATTATTAATAAATGTTTTGAGTTAAGATTTTATGCTTGGGATTATAGTGTTGGTACGATAGTGACATATTTATACACCATGACCATGCATTCTTCTTTACATCTCAGTGCATGAAAACACTAGTTTCTTACGTCATTTAAATAATTTTCATGATATCTTTGAGTTAGATTCAGCTCAACAGATATCATTAACTGATAGTGGTTCATCTCGATTTCTCTTAGGATTCCACCACATAGATAGCATGCTAGGATCCCAGTATAGGATTGCGACAATGGTCCACTGAGCAATAAGGAATCAATGCAGGGACTAGTTCTAAATATAACTCCTCCATGTGGTATCCCAGAGGCACCACCACCCGTCAAGTAGAAGTTGAATCCATCCATACCAGTAGAGGATTCACATTGACTTATCAAGTTGTATCAGTTCTAGAGGAAGAGGTCTCTACAGTTTAGAGGGAAGACATATCCTCATGAAGCGGAGGATTGGATGGAGGCGGTGGCATGAGTTTTCCTCCTAGTGAGGACACCTTCAGACCATATGGTAGTTCTAGATACTAGACTTCTATAGGGAATGGCAGGGAGATGGTGGATCTTGACACTACATATGCATGAGAAGTCAACCCTCACCAGGGAAGACATAAAGTGCCCTTTCATGGAGGTGTTATTCCTAGAGACCCTTCATTCTGTACACATATAAGAGCTGCTCCACTTACAGCAGGGAAACATGACCATGGCTGAGTACTCTACGAGGTTCACAAACCTCTCTTGATACTCTTCTAATATGGTGCAGGACCCTTTATTCAGGGCTTGAACCTTTGAGAAGGGGCTCATATGGGATATCTGAGCATCGATGATCTATCTCAGAATCCCTACATAGTCTTGGGTGTTGGAGAGATCTCTTATAGTGGATAAATTCCTGAAAAAACCTCCACCGACTGTGATATCTACCACATGGCAATAGGTAGAAGATTCCTTGGTAGTGGGTAACTGACAACTGACACAGGGGTCTAAGAGGACAAAAACCTATAGGGTATGAACCTGGGATATTGGTTTAGTAGTGAGAGGATCCACATGTAGTGGAAACCAGCATAGGGGAAGGTTGTGCTTCTCATGTGGCGGGAAGGGACACATGGATCGTGAATGCCTGACCCGCCACACAGACAATCAGCAAACAATTGATAGACTACCAAGGCATAGGCATAGGTTAATGCGTGGAGGTACAAAATGTGGTGGATGTGGCAGGGGAGTAGGCCGAGAGGCATGCGGTGGATGACAGTTCGAGGTGCTACCACCACCACCCCCTACGGGTCCACCACGGGCTCAAGGAGTTCGAGGACATGGGAGAGACTAGCATCAGGTGATGGAGTCCTATGACCATGACACTCCAAAGTTGAGTAGAGGTATGATTTTTTTCTTCTCCAAATTAGCCTCAATTCTTATAGACACATGTTATGGTCACTTTTTTTCTTTACATAGACCTCATTCGAGGATTGGAGATTCTGGTGGAGCTGTTGTCTTGTTCTTTATGATTAGATACTCCTACGGGAAGGGACTTGATGATTACACACTAGTGCCGATAGTGTGAGCTTACTATAGAAGGCAACAGCTCACGCTGGGATCTCCTAGTAGTGGCATTGAGGCCTTATGACATCATCTTGTGTATGCACTGGGTTTCTACAGTCCATGTTTAAATTGATTGTATTAGGAACAAGGTGTGGTGTCTCTGCAATGATGGGACTAGTTTTTCCTTCACCGGTGTGAAGGGAACTTTTTCAACATAGTATATAAACTCTCGGAAGAGGGTACAATCGATCACACACTAGTTGGTGATTCTCATCCTTAGTGTAGTGGACAAGAGGAGTCCAGTAATTCATATATTGGTGGATGAGTATAAGTATGTCTTTCCTAATGATGTTATGAGACTACCTCCTCCCAGGGAGGAAGACTTTGGCAACATCTTGTACCATAGGACAACACTGATATCCACACAATCATATTGGATGGACCTTACAAAGAATTAGGAATTAAGGGTACATTTTGAGGACATGGAAGAGAATGGCTTTGTGATGCCTAGCATTTCACCATGGGTAGCCCCAGTGTTGTTATCAAAGAAAGAAGATGATATCTTAAGGAAATTCATGGACTTCCGGTACATAAGCCCGGTGACCATGAAGAACGGGAATCCACTATTGAGGAATGATGACCTATTTTACCAAATAAAGGGACTGAGGTGGTCCTCAAATATTGATCTCAGATCAGGATATCATCATATTTAGGTTTGGGATGATGACGTAAAAAATACAACCTTTAGATGCCAGTATGGCCACTATGAGTTTTTGATGATGCCTTTCAGTGTGACCAATTCCCCAGTAGTGTTCATTGGACTCATGAACAATATCTTCTATCCTTACCTTTCCTGGTTCATCATAGTATTCATTGATGGAATCTTTGTGTACTCAGCGTCGGAGGAGGAGCACGCTACACACCTTTTCATAGTCCTAGATACACTATGATAGCACTAGCATTACAGTAAGTTATCTAATTTCAAATTATTGATTCGTGAGGTCCAATTTCTAGGACACATCATCTCAGAGACTATAGTTGTAGTGGATCATGTGAAGATAGAGTCAATTCTTTCTTGAGTGCCATCCAAGAGAGTGCCTGAGGTGCAGAGTTTCATAGGGTTGGCTAGATACTACTAGAGGTTTGTGCCCGACCTTTCCTGAGTAGAAGAACCTTTATTAGGTTTGATAAAGATTGGAAAGCCCTTTGTGTGGACAGAGAAGTTCTAGCATAGTTTCCAAGAGCTAAGGTAGATATTGAAAAGTTCCCCTATCATGAGACTACCAGAATAAGGATATGGGATTGTAGTTTTATATGATGCATCCGGGACCAGACTGGGTTGTGTCCTGATGCAGGAGCGAGCAGTGACTGCCTATGAATCACAGATGTTGAGGAAACATGATAAAAACCACGCGACATATGACTAGAAAAGAGAAGTATTGATATTTTCCTTGAAGATGTGACAACACTAAATTATGGGTGAATGGATTACCATCTACTCTGACCACAAGAGTCTCAGGTGTAACTTCTCACAGAAGGACCTCTACATGAGACAACAACGATGGTTAGTGTTCCTCCACGACTATGACTTTGAGATAGTCTATAATATTAGGAAGAAGAACGTGGTGGCATACAAACTCAGTAGTAGGTCTGGTCTACCACTACTAAATGAGGCGATGAGGAATCTTTTCGTGATGCAGATATCCTTCGTGAATGATGATGGAGTAGCTTACCTTCAGTTGATGACTATTGCTCCTCCACTCTTAAAGTGAGTATGGGATGCGCAACTCAGAGATACTAGTTTCAAGACTACATGGGACCAAATATCCTCATGGAATTCCCTTGACGGATATTCAAAAGGTGGGGAGCATGTCAACCTTTTCAAAGGATTCATCGTATTACCAGTGACATTGTAGGAGGAGGTGTTGATGGAGTTCCATAAACCCCTCTGGTAGTGCATCCGGGTGTGAAAAAGATATACCAGGACCTCCGACATCAGTACTATTTTCCGGGAATGAAGATGGGGGTGGAATATTTTGTCTTAAGAAGCCTTAATTGTCAACAAGTAAAGGCTAAGCACTAGGTTCCATCAGGTTTTGTACAACCCATTGTGGTATCTAAGTGGATGTGGGATGGAATATTGATGGACTTCATAACAGGATTACCACGTATGTCCTGGAGGCATGATACCATCTGGGTGATCGTCGATTGACTCAGAAGGTCAGCTCACTTCCTAACCATTTAATAGTAGGGTTAAATAGAGATATTGGGACTCCATTTTGAGAGTGAGGTAGTTATAAGCCATGTAGTACCATCTACGATAGTCTCGGATCGTGATGCATGATTTACATCCCAGTTGTGTAAGGGATTTTAAGAGGTTTTTAGGACTCAGCTACACCTGACCATAGCCTTTCACCCACAGATGGATGGTTAGATAGAGCAGACCAT